>CM066037.1:113106184-114464042 GCA_033557465.1 Ichthyophis bannanicus
GCCTCATGGACTTGCATTGCCTACCCCTCCCTGAGAGGAAGCAGTAGTCTGCGGCACTTCATGAAGGATTGAAATTACAATGGCTGAAAGGAGTTTAAAAATAGAGGTACGGGACTCTCCAGGACATGTAAAAGGAGGCATGGTGCCAAAACGCCAATAAAGGTCATTTACCACAATCTAAAAAGCACAAAGGAGAAGGAATCTACTAAGCCAATTAAAACAAAAAAACCCCAAACACACATAGAAAGGAACAAAAAAAATCTCTTATATGACTTATGTGTACCCCAAGCAAAAATCATCACATGATATGAGGCCAGGCTCTCTTTCACCTCTTCTACCAGTTGTGGCAAGAGACATGAAGCAGCTCCAAGAACTTCATCCCCTCCACCATCACCTTCAAACACTGTAAAAAGGCATTGCGTACTGTGCAGCACACTGCACCACATGAAGTAATATTTGTACTGTAACAGTTTAAAAGTTCACAGCTGTGTCACTCGCTTAATACCTCAAAACAGTTTGCTTGCAATTGCCTTAAAGTGGTCTTACTAGCAGGAATCACAAATTACCTCACACTCACTGGGCCAGGTTGATCCACATGCAGTAAATTAGCAATTCTGCTACTTCAGTGAAGCACATCACTTGCTAAATACAAGAGATATGCAGAAGCTTTCCACAACTGCTAAATCACTGTAACTTTTAACTGATATGGACTATAGCCTGTAGTGCAATAACCACATGGCAGATCTTTCAACCTACTGTACCAATTTATTCACCACAGATGGCACACTCTTTTTTGTTTGCTGCTGTATCTAACAAGTTTTGTTATAAATTACTGTATTTTATTTGATCAACTGTTGACAATACTTACCATCCTTTGTATATGTTACATAGAATCCTTTTGGCTTTGGCCTACTGCTTTCCAGCTCTAGCTCTATTTCATCTTGATAACTTGCTATTTCACCTATAATAAATAAATACAATTAAATATATCACTCACATTTTGCACAAATGATACCATTAAGTAAAGGGCTCTACTACCTTCAACATCATCCAGCTTCTTTGCCAACTCTTGTTCAAGCTGAAATCAGACAGAATGAAACAAATCTGTCAATCTTCAAAGGTATGTGAGGTAATTTGGTAAATTAACACAACGCTCAATTTTAAGTTTAGCAGCTCAAAACATATGAAGTTTATAGTTTGCTAAACTGGATTCTCTCTTGATTCATAGTAATAATTTAAAAATACTGGGGTTCATAAACTTTTAGTCACACCTGAAGAAGGGTCCTCTATGGTCTCAAAAGCTCATTTACCAAAAACATCTTTGGATTACTCTTACATTGACTCAATAAAATGCATCACAGCCTACAGAGATCCCAGTTTCTTCAAGTCCAACATGTCTACCAGAATTCTACACTATAGACTTTCTACCTGAATTCCTAGCACATACATAAATTTAAAGAAAGAAGCTAATATTATAACAAACCATAGTGAGACTCCATTAGCAGGGCTCCCAGTGCCCCATGATTCTGCAGCCATAGGGAAAGTTGCAAAATGTGGCTCTCCCAGTATATTTCTCTTTCCTTACCAGAAGTCTAAGGGCTGGAGCATCATCACTAGCAGTTATTGCTGCTGCTGCTGCATCTCCGCCAACTTAGTGGCAATCCAGACTATTTCTGAGCACAGCAAGGGTGGTGTGCTTCAAGTCATTTCTTCCCTCACTGCTTCAAACAGTTCAGAGCAAACATGAAATGCAAAGCCTTTGCTGTGCTTGGGAGCATCTGGGATCACATCTTCTCTTGCAGTTGATGGCTGCCTCCTCTCTATGCAGAGTGAGTGAGAAGTACAGGGGGTAGGGAGGAAGACAAGGGGAGCAGGAGCAATGGAGAGGCAGGAAGAAAAAGCAAGGAAACTGTGAATGAGGTGCAGGAAGGATAAGGGAGAGTGAGCGAGGGGCGGGATCAGTGTTTGAAGAAGGGGTGTGAACAGGGCCGGCTCAAGGGTTTCTAATGTCCTAGGCAGAAGCCCTGGCCATGCCACACTCCGTTCACCTCATCAAAGCACATGGCTTGCCGCCCACAGAAGTCTGCTGCCCTAGTTGACAACCTAGCCCGCCTAGTGGACGAGCTGGCCCTGGATGTGAATGTCCTTCCTTCTCCTGATGCCAGATTTCCTCCCTTGATCTTTCTTCCCTCTCCCTACATTTCTCCCCGATTTTCCTCACCCCCCACAACCTCTTTTGCTTGAGATACCTTCTCCATTTCTTTCCTCTGAGATCCAGTCTCTCTCTGCTAAGACTCTCCCCTCTCCATCCCTCTGAACCCTTCTCCTGCTCCTCTTCTCTGTCCTCTTTACCCGTCCCAGATCCATTCAGTAAGACCCTTTTTCCCCCCACGAAAAAGGCCAAATAAAGCAAATGGCACAGAAATGCCAAAAATTACTTTTTTATATAAAGTAAAAGAAAAACATATGCAATAAAATTGCCACAGAATCTTGAAAAATCTGCTGCTGGAAACAGGAGACTGCTGTCATTAGTACTGAGCATTGGGTGATATACCTGCACAAGGAAAAGGGGCTGGGGAGGCGCAAACATTAAAAATGTAAACCAAATTTTAGGCTGAAATTGTATGGTTAAATGTTTTTTATATGTTTAAAGCTGCCACACCACAAACATTAAGGCTAGGTTCAGCACTTATTGGTATTAATATATACATGATATAATTCACCTGGAGCAACCGAAGTTTCCTCTGACCAGCTGTGAAAGAAGGAGGATCACATTCTTCTTCCAAATCTATCTTCATAAATTCATCTATTGTTAATTGACTTGTTGGTGTATCTTCAAATTCAATAAGCCTAAGAAAGAAAGATGTACGTTATAAAAAGGACTTCCAATTTTAGTTTTTTTAATCAAAAAACACCAATAAAACAACTTCTATGCAAAACAAATGTGTGTGTGTATGTTTATTGGATAAACACTAGAAAACCATCACTTTCCCTAGTACTTTCTCACCCCTCCACACCGACATCTGCACAAATGTATGTATTTGATTTATCAAGAAAGGGTCACAATAATAGTACATGTGTCACAAAAACACTGATAAAGATATTTTGTATGCTCAAAAAAACCCTAATTAGTTGGACATTAAGCGTCAATTTGACATTTTATAACAACTAAAGATACTGTAGAAGCTCTACTTTATAAGACAAACTTCAGTACATTTCCTCTTGTTCTTGCCACAAATTAAAGTAGTATGTGGCAGAATTCACAATTTTATAGGAATCTGATATCTAAGGGCCTACATTTAAAATATTTTGCAGAAAGAATGTAGTGTAAATGGCTATATGTAATTTTTTTTAGCTGCCTTTGCATTTTAATAAAACACTAACATTGATTGCTTGAATAAGCAAATGTCATGAAAAGACAATGGAGGTCAATCTTAGTTCTGATTTGGATGTCTGAAAACATGCATGCAGATGTTCAAATCACGAAGACATCACCAAGCCATTTTACAAATAGCTTTTAAAGATGTCTCCAATGCAGGGATGGCCAAATAGACAAGGGTTGTGGTGGAGGGGTGTCTAGGGTGGTGCAATGGACTTAGATGTCCCTGCTAGATTTCAGAAATGTCAAGGATGTTTGCAACCCTGCCCAAGTATAGATCTGTTCCAGACGTGAATAGGCATTGAGAAAGTGCTCGTTCTGGTCAAAAAACATCCTAAGGGTATAGAGAAAATGGCATGCTACCATCCCCAGTACTCTCAACAATCACAATGATAGCAGCAGTGGAATTTGAATCCTCGCTTTCCTGGTCCTAGCCCAGTACTCTAACCATTACACTATCCCTAGACATCCCTGGTCTTGAATATTATTCTGGGAACATCTATGTAAAAGACCCACAGACTTCCATATCAGGAATGTCCACGTTTGTGAAATCGTGCCTGAACTTGGACGTCTGCTCTTTTTTCCAGATGTTCTGGCTTAGATTGCACTTGGATGTCATTTGTAAAATGTGCCTTAAAATTGTATAACTATGGCTCTATATATTCAACCCAAAAGGGGCTAGTTACTAAGCTGCAATAAAATTTCTCATTTTACCATAACTTAATTTAGTGCAGGAGTCATTTATCTCACGTTAGTGACTCCCACGGTAAAGGAATAACACTGTTTGCAGTGAATACTTTGTTGCTCTATTCTGAGGGAAAGAAAACATGCTCAAAGGTGTTATTCTTCCTAGCCAGGAGCATCAGGCCACTAAGATTCGAACATTGTAAGCAGTGCAAAAAGACTCCTTTCTCCCGAGGAACACCAATCTAAAAATACCTCCTCCTCCCAAAAAAGACCCCCTCCCCCATAGGTTCCCTACCACTGTATAACTTTAAGATCCCTGGTGTTCCAAAAGCTTAGGGGGCAGGAGTGATCCCTAGTAGCTTCTGCCGCATCAGATGCCCAGCTCAAAATGGTGCCACTTGAACTTTAGCGGTAGTCTTGTGTTACTACTGCTAGATGTCAAGCTGCCATATAAGGACATAGACATTAGAATAACAATCAGACTCATAAATGGAACAGCTCTGAAAAACCTAGGTTTCCTCAGTCTATTGCAAAGCTTTCTGAGTGTAGAAATGTAAGAGTGTCTGATTTATCTTGTTATCTATGGAGAACCTTCATGACAAGCAGGATGAAATCAGCCACAAAAGTAGGGATACCATGGCAGAGGGTTTTTCTGAAGCAAATTAACTTACATCCTTGAAGGAGAAAACCTTGCTAATGAAGAGGAAGGGGCAAACTATGAACTAAATAGATTTTGTAGAATGGTTTATCTAAATGTGCTGTCTCAATGTGCTTTTGCAGTAGTATTCAGCAGTAACTCTGCTAGGACATAACAATAGGCAATACAGTCTGTCAATCAGTTTGATAGCTGCCTTGTTGAAACATTCCTAATTTGTTACGGTCAAAGGAAATGAAAAGCTGAGTGGACTGACAATATGGTTAGATCATTTGCAAATATATGTTTATGTCTAAATTTAGTAGCATTTACTATATTGCATTTGTAATCAAACAACTATTTCAATTTCTTCTCCATCAATGATGAACTTATTGATTTTGCCAGTTGTCAGGATCTTTGTCTTCTTTACATTAAGGTGCAGACCCATTTTAAGACTATGTTCCTTGATCTTGAGAAGCAAATGTTTCAGATCGTCTTCACTTTCAGCCAGTAATGTGGTATCATCAACATAGTGAAGGTTGTTGATGAGTCTTTCACCAATCTTCACACCTTGGTCATCTTCGTACAGTCCTGCTTCTCTGGTGATTTGTTCTGCATATAAATTAAAGAGGTAGGGGAAAGAATGCAGCCTTGTCGTTCACGTTTGCTGATTTTAAACCATTCTTTTCTCCTAGTTCCGTTCGAACTGTTGCTTCTTGATCAATGTAAAATTTGTGCAAGAGAACTAACAGGAGTTCTGGTATACCCATGTTTCTCAATGTGGCCCAAAATTTCTCATGGTTTACACAGTCAAAAGCCTTGCTGTAGTCAATAACACACACATATGGATATCCTTTTGGTATTCTTGTTTTTTCAAGGATCTGTCTCACATCCGCGATGATGTCTCTCGTTCCTCGTCCTTTTCTGAACCCTGCTTGCACTTCAGGCAGTTCTCGTTCCAGGTATGGTTGTAGTCTCTGCTGAATAATCTTCAGTAGAATCTTGCTGGCATGTGGGATCAGAGCAATTGTGCGATATTTCCAGTCAGTTGGATCACCTTTCTTCAGTATTGGTATAAACACAGATCTTTTCCAGTTAGTTGGCCATGAATTTGTCTTCCAAATTGCTCTTGGCAAAATAGTATGAAGGACCTAGACAAGATTCTCAAGACCAGAGATGTCTCTCTCCATACAAAGATTTGACTTGTCCAAGCCATGATATTTTCAATATCATAATATGGAAGCGAAAATTGGACAGTGAAAAAGACAGACAGGAAGAAAATTAATGCCTCTGAATTATGGTCTGGCGACAATTACAGTGTATATCATGGATTGCCCGAAGAACAAACCATTCAGTACTAGAGGAGATCAAACCTAAGCTTTCCTTAGAAGCTCAGATTACAAGACTTCGACTTTCATACTTTGGACACATCATACGAAACGAGAGATCGTTAGAGAAAGACATAATGCTTGGCAAGGTAGAAGGTCAACACAAAAGAGGAAGGCAGACAATGTGCCACTCTATCAACAATGAGCAGTCTAACTGACAACCGAACACAATTAGGTCAACTATCCAGAGGGTCGCCATGAGTTGACACCAATCAATGGCACTTAACAACAAACAGCAAAGCAGCTTACAAATAGTTATAAGTATGAATGCACTCTTTCAAAGTGCAGAATGTGATCTGGAGATCACAGAGGCTGTTACATAGTAGAACTGTAATCATATTGTTGGGAGCCTCAATGTACTACTGAATATTGAAGACTTCTCTTTAAGACTTTTTCCTCTTTAATGGGAAAAGGAAGTTCTTAGGCACCTTCTAATGAGCATGGGATATACTGTAGGAGTATCTTCTAGTGGAGAGGTACTTCTCGGAGAGATAGGTAATGGGTCTGAGGAGAGAGATATTGATTCCTCTTTATTGGACTAGTCGTCAGGGTCTCCCCAAGACTAAAATTAGACCATTATAAATCAGAGGAGGAAGAGTGGTTGTGTTATCCGCTCTTCAAATAATTTTCCTTCACTGATTTAGGGAAGACTTTCCCTTACAGTAGATTTGTTATCTATTAATTGTGAGGATTACTTCTTTTTGACAGATGGCTTCAAGGAGTGGGAAGCTGACATGCACTGCAGCACCTCTAAAACCAGTATTTCTGGTTTCTTAATGAGGTTTTGAAGAAAGTTTTCATGAAATCCTCAAAGTGGAACAAACAAAACAGGAGCAACCAAGATAAACATGATCTCCAAGTCTGACAAACCTCTGCAGTCCGAAGTCTCATTCATGCTAATCAACGCCAGATCTATACAAAACAAGACCCACATCATACATGATATCCTCACAGATGCAAAACCTGATATTCTATGCATCACGGAAACATGGATCACGGACACAGACTCAGTTATCACCAACCAAATTTGCAAACCTGGTTACAAGATCTACAATTGTCCCCGCTCCAAGAAAAGAGGAGGAGGAGTGATCATCATGGCCAAGACCTCCTTACTCCTAGCAAACACGTCTCAAAGCGATGACGACGGAATTGACATGCTCAGAATAGAAAACAAAACTATATCTATCTGTCTGATCTACAGAGCCCCCTCATCCCCATACGAAACTCTGGCTTCCGCACTGGAAATCATCACTACCACAGCAAGCAAAAAGCACCAGATCATCCTAGGCGATCTAAACCTAGCATCAGTCCCACCAGCTCAAGCAGGAATATTCCATGAAGCCATGGACCAACTTGGTTACCAGCAAATAATCAGTGATGCCACACATATCAAAGGCAACACCCTGGACATGGTGTTTCTACCCACCAAACTCAATGGTCTTCAAAAACCCAAGATACATATAACCCCAGTGCCTTGGTCAGACCATCACCAAATTGAATTCACATTGCTTCTACCCACCATGCGAGAACATGCTACACGTATCCCACCTACAAACCTACGGAGGAGATTCCAAAAATACAACAAGGAAACACTAACAACATCCATAGCCGCGCATATGAATCCGGAACAAGACGACCTGGAGATACTGGTAAACCAATGGAACTCAGGTATCGAAACAATCTCAATACCAACCTGGACACCCCTAAGTACCTCATCCAGAAACAGGAATGAACCATGGTACACCCCCACCCTCCGCGAACTAAAGAAGCGCCTGCGGAAGCAAGAAAGGAAATGGAGAAGTCACAAAACCGAGGAGCATAGGATGGAATACATCAAACATCTTGCAGCTTACAAGAGTGAAATTAACCTTGCAAAGAAAACTCACCACTCCAACATGCTTAATAAGGCCCTCAACTGACCCAGGGAACTATTTGCATTGGTCGAATCTCTCACGAAGAATACTCAAGAACCTAATACAAACGGGGCAATAACAGCCCAAAGGTTGGCAGACCATTATGCCAACAAGCTAAACCCTCCAGCCAGAAACATGAACCCTCAAGCGCCTGAACCCCCCACCCAAGACCTGTCTATGAGCTCCACCCTGCAAACAACCAACACATCGGAAGGAACTACCCAGTACCAAGAATGGTCCACCTTCAGGAGCATAGAAGTCAAGCAAATCATGAACATAATCTCCAGCTTAAGAACCACCACCTCCCCACTCGACCCATGCCCAGCTACCTGGGTCAAGGACATAAAACAGGAAGTTGCCCAATTCGTCACCCACATAGTGAACCAATCGCTATCGCAGGGGCTAATGCCAACGCACCTCAAAAAATCCATCATCCGACCCATACTGAAGAACAAAACTCTCAACAAGAACGACCCTACATCCTACCGCCCAGTATCAAGCATATCCTTCCTTGCCAAGATCACTGAAAAGGCAGTGCAACAACAACTGCAAGACCACATCGATGACAACAACGCCTTCGACGTCCACCAGTACGGCTTCCGACAGCATCATGGTGTGGAAACCCTCCTCTTAGCCCTACTGGACAAACTACTCAAAGGTCTGGAAGAAAGAAACAAAATGTACATGCTCATTTTCATAGACATATCAGCTGCCTTTGATACAGTACATCACCCCACACTCCTAAACAGACTCGCGACCATAGGCATTAGAGGCACCCCTCTGAAATGGTTCTCCTCCTACATAACCGACAGAATGCAGCAAGTCCACTTCAATAACAAAATGGCCTCACCATTCCCTCAAACCCAAGGCATACCGCAAGGCTCGGCCCTGTCTTCCCTCCTTTTCAACCTTTATCTACGACCAGCTTGTAAAATATTCCAGGATCACATGATCAGTTATCACATCTATGCTGACGACCTAATGCTCTATACTCAACTTGATGTCGACAACCCAAATCTCAGCCAACTAGAGAAATGCCTCAGTGAGCTCCAAACCTGGTTGCAACAAAATAATATGTCCATAAATCACAAAAAAAACGGAAGTGATGTGCATGTCCAGAAAAACTGACTTCAACCCACCACCAACAGTCACCTTGAACAATAATGTCTACGTCACAAAGAACGAAATAAGATACCTAGGCGTGACACTGGATTGCCACCTGAAGTTGGAAAAGCATCTCCGAATTACCAATCGAGCCATTTTCCACAAGCTAAAAATCGTGCAACCACTACGTAGCATCATAGATCACTCTGACTTCAGGACAGTAGCACAAGCCCTCATCATTCCTCATCTGGACTATTGCAACGCCATACTACAGGGTCTGCCTAAAAAAACCCTCAATATCCTGCAAATGGCGCAAAATGTGGCAGCTAGAATCATCATGGGGATCGGCCTGAAGGATCATATCACACCAATACTAATAGACCTACATTGGCTCCCAATCACTGCACGCATACAATATAAAACCATTATCACCGCATTCAAGCTCATTCATAATATAGCACCCTCTTACCTCAACACCCTTATCACCTTACAGCCAAATAACAGAAGCAGAAGATCTCCAAACCTCAATACCCTCCTGGTCCCGGGAAGCCTGAGATCTGTCAATACAAATACCAGCAACCGAGCATTTTCATTTATAGCGCCTCTGCTATGGAACCAACTACCATGCGAAATGAGAGCAAACAGTGACTTGTTGGACTTCAGAAAAAAACTTAAGACTCATCTTTTCCATGTGCATTTCAATCCTGCCTAATCACCATGTACTCACACTGGGTCACAACAGGCACAAAGAAAGAACTCCGCGTTCTAGCCAACAATAGACCCAGCGACATGTAAATATGTATATACATGTGAAATCACTAGCCTGCAATCAAGTGTGAATCAAATAATTCGAGTGATATGACCTGTACTTTTCCACTAAATCATGATGTATGTTTTAATTCCTGGTCCGTACAGCCGCACTGTTATGTATAGCAAACCGCTGCTGATCGCTGGAAGTAGCGGGATACAAGTGTACACTAAATAAATAAAATAAATCTCTGAATAACTGAGCTTTCAAAACCTTTCAGCAAAGGCCAGCCAGCCTTTGCAAAAAATTGTCTTTCTCTGGTTCCAAAATTTGGGAAAATGAAGATCCCTCTTTTAGCAAAGAAACAGCTGTTTGTAAACAGCACAGAAGGTAGTATAGATCTGTGTGGATCTTTTGGCACCAAGCTTGCCAGTGACTGCACTTAGAACTATGTATAAGGATTACTGTACAGTACACTCCTTCTGAACGGATGTTTTTACCTGCGCTGAGATGGCTTATGGCTCCCAGCATGCTGTGTGTGTTGATGGGTAGCTGTATGTCAAAAGAGGCTTCTGTGCTATCTCTCTTAGGACAGCAAGTACTAGTGGGATAGGCACCTTTGTGGGTAGCTTTGAGGAGGCTGACATTTTCTGCATTGAAAATTTCTGCACCATGGATGGAGGAAGAATGGAATGGGATCTACAGGGACATGTTTCATGCTTACTTAACTGAGATTATGGGTATCCCACCTGAATCCCATCCCCCTATAGTGAAGCTATACTATTTGCCTTTGGGGAAAAAAGAAGAGGGTGATGGGGTTACTGCGGGGGTATCACCTGTTGATGTTTTGAATGTGTCTGCCTTGTTAGAGTCATCGCAGGAAGAAACTGTAATTCCTTCTACCTTACTGATTACATTAGTACTGTTATCTGATAAGGAGTGGCTAATGAAAAATTTTTTAGGAAGCGGAATTTGCTGTTTAAAGGTTTGGCTGTTCGCATGTTTCCTGACCTTTCTAGAGACATGCAGAGGAGATGACGGGAGTTTTTTCTTCTCCGTCCTGGGGTCCAGCAGTTGGGGGAGCTCTTTTTCCTTAAGTATCCATGTAAATGCCTGATCAAGTATCAGTCAGTGTCGCATATTTTTTATGAGCCTTCCCAACTATTGGCCTTCATAAAATGCTCGGCATCTGGAAGGGGGGGGGCCTTGTCTTCTGTCTTAACATGAGCTTAATCGTATGCTGGCTGCTTAGCTCACCTTTGTTTTCCTACTATATTATTTCCTTCTCTTAGCCCCTTTGGATCTGTGTTGTGGGCTAGAGTAAGCTGGGTAAATTTGTTGTATATTCTATGGAATTGTGAGTTTTCCTTGTATTGTTATTTTTATTACCCTACTCAATCTTGTTCAAGAATGTATTCTTGAGTGTTATTCAAAAATTTCATAAATATAAAATAAAAAAACAAAACAAAAACCCCCAAAGGCTTTCTTTGAAAGTTGCGGAGTGATTACCACGCGGGCTCCGTCGATGCTGATGTCATCCATATGTGAGGACTAACTTCCTGCTTGTTCCCGGAGAAGATTAGCCGCGCAGCAGATTTTGAACAGACTGAAGGGGAGAGAGGACTCCGCAGGAGAAAGGTTGCAATAGTCGAGGCGAGAAGTGACCAAAGAGTGGATAAGTGCTTTAGTAGTGTGTTCAGAAAGGTAGGGGCAAATTTTATTAATGCTGTAGAGAAAGAAAAGACAGGTTTTTGCTATCTATTAGATATGTGTGGAGAAGGAGAGTGAGGAGTCAAAGATGACTCCAAGGTTGTGGGCTGAGGAAACAGGAAGCAGAAGAGTGTTATCACAGAGATAGAGAAGGGAGGAAGAGGGTTTAGAGAGAAAAATAAGAAGTTCGGTTTTGGCCATGTTCAATTTCAAACGGCGGTGAGACATCCAGGCAGCAATGTCAGATAAGCAGCCAGATATACAGGCCTGGAGTGTAAGAGAAATATGAGGTGTAGATAGAGAGATAGATCTGAGAATTATCAGCATAAAATGATACTGAAAGTCATGTGAGTAGATGAGAACACCAAAGGAATGGAAATAGAGAGATAAAAGGAGAGGGCCTAGAAAAGACCTTTGGGGTACACCAACTAAGAGAGGGATAGCAGTAGAGGAGGAACCGCCAGTACATAAGAACATAAGATATGCCATACTGGGTCAGACCAAGGTCCATCAAGCCCAGTATCCTGTTTCCAACAGTGGCCAATCTAGGTCGTATGTACCTAGCAGTTTCCCCCAAAGACACAGGTTCCGCAATGCTTGTACTGGGTCAAGCATTGATATCCTGGGTCCCTTCTTAATGGTTTATGGACTTTTCCTCCAGGAACTTGTCCAAACCTTTTTTAAACCCAGCTACACTAACAGCCTTTACTACATCCTCAGGTAACAAATTCCAGAGTTTGATTACACGTTGAGTGAAAAAATATTTTCTTTTATTAGTCTTAAATAATTTACCCTGTAGCTTCATTGCATGTCCCCTAGTCTTTCTATATTCTGATAACGTAAACAATCGATCTACGTTTACCTGTTCCACTCCGTTCATTAATTTATAGACTTCTATCATATCTCCCCTCAGCCGTCTTTTTTCCAGGTTAAAGAGCCCTAACCTTTTTAGCCTTTCTTCATAGGAGTATCCTTCCATTCCCTTTACCATTTTGGTGGCTCTTCTCTGAACCTTTTCTAATAACGCTATATCCTTTTTAAGATACGGCGACCAGAACTGCACACAATATTCAAGGTGCGGTCTCACCATGGAACGGTATAGAGGCATTATAATATCTTTTGTTTTATTTTCCATTCCTTTCCTTATCATACCTAGCATTCTATTTGCTCTCTTGGCTGCCGCTGCACACTGGGCCGAGGGTTTTAACATGTTATCCATAATGATGCCTAAATCTTTTTCCTGGGTGGTGGTTCCTAATGTGGAACCTTGCATCGTGTAACCATAGTTTGGGTTGTTCTTCCCTAGGTGCATAACTTTGCACTTGTCCACATTAAATTTCATCTGCCATTTTGATGCCCAGTCTTCCAATTTATCAAGATCCTCTTGCAATTTTCCACAATCCTCTTGGGTTTCAACAACTTTAAATAGTTTTGTGTCATCTGCAAATTTGATAACCTCACTCGTTATTCCACTTTCCAGGTCATTTATGAATATGTAAAAAAGCAGCGGACCCAGCACAGATCCCTGGGGTACACCACTATTCACCTTTCTCCATTGGGAAAATTGGCCATTTAGCCCAACCCTCTGCTTTCTATCTTCTAACCAGTTCTTGATCCACAGTAGTACACTGCCTCCTATACAGACACTGAAGGAGTGATGGGAGAGAAGAGGAGAACCAGGGCAGTACAGAGCTCCTAAAATCAATTGGGGACAATGTATCAAAGAGAAGGTGGTGGTCAATAGTGCCAAAAGAAGCAGAAAGGTCAAGAAGATTGAGGACTGAGTAAAGGCCTTTGGATTTAGCCAAGAACAAGTCACTGGAGACTTTAGCAAGGGCCATTTCAGTAGAATGTAAGTGTTGAAAGCCAGATTGAAATGGATCAAGGAGGGCTTAATAGGAAAGAAAATCAAGGCAACTGCGTGGAACTGCTCTTTCAAGAATTTTGGAAATGAAGGGAAGAAGGGAGATGGGTCGATAATTAGAAGGACAAGTAGGGTAAAGTGAAGGTTTCTTGAGGAGAGGTGTGACCAGAGCATACTTAAAGGCTGCATGGAAAGTTGCAGTAGAGAATGATAGGTTGAGAATGTGTGTGATGGATGGGATGACAGAGGAGAAGATGGAGTTAAGGGAATGAGTGGGGATAGGATCAGAGGAATAGGTATGTAAGTTTAGAGGAGGAAAGAAAATGAGAGGTTTCCTCTTCGGATATCTTAGAAAAAGAAGAAAGGGTAAAAGAGATTGATGGAAAAAGTTGGTACTGAAGAGGGGGAAGAGCGGAAGAAGCTGATCTTCATGGGAAATGTAGTGTAATCTTGTGGACTTTGTCATGGAAATAGTCGGTAAGGGTTTGGGCAGAAAGAGAAGGGGGGTCAAAGGTGGAAGTGCCTTGAGGAGAGATTTGAGAATAGAGAAAAGACGATGGGAGTCAGAGGCAAGAGTCAGTTAGATGGACATAGTAGTGTTGTTTGGCGAGGGCTATGGCAGATTGGAGGAAGTAAGCATGAATTTGAAGTGAAGAAAGTCAGAAAGGGATCGAGATTTGAAAGGGCACAGGAGTGAAGGTAGCAGGTAGTTGAAGACAGCCAGGGCTGAGGTATAGTGCGCTTCACAGAACATAGGCTAGGGAGAGCAAGAGAATCCAGAGCAGAGGAGAGAACAGTATTATAGGAAACCTACAGCCTCATCAACCAAATTAGAAGTCAAAGTGAAGGAGAGAGGTGATGAGACAATAGTGGAGAGTGCTAATGGATCAATGGCATGAAGATTCCTAAAAAGATAGGAGACTGGGCAAGACTGAGGTGGGGAATGATGAAGAGTGAAGCTAACCAGGTGATGGTCAGATAAGGGAAGAGATATAGAAATCAGAGGGTAAACAATTAGAAAAGAAAACAAGATCAAGGCAATGGCCATGATAATGAGTGGGGGCAGAAGAGCAAAGTTGAAGGTTAAATGAAGAGGTAAGAGAAAGGAGTTTGGAAGCATAGGGGTCAGAAGGGTTATCAACATGAATATTAAAGTCACCAGGAATAAGGAAAGCCACGAGTCAAAATCAGAGAGAAAGGACTTGTCAGGTGGTCTATAGATAGCAGCTATCCAGAAAGGTAAGGGATTAAAAGGCAGATGGAGTGGACTTCGAAGGAGGAAAAGGAGTGCGACTGAGGTACAGGGAGGGGTTGAAATTGGCAGGAAGGAGAAAGCAGAAATCCCACACTACCATCATGGCCAGTGACACGAGGAGTGTGCGAGAATTGGTAGCCGCCGTGAGAGATGGCAGAAACCGAAGCAGTGTCATCAGGGAAGAGCCAGGTTTCAGTAAGAGCTAGAAGTTGGAGAGTTAGAAATGAAGAGATCATGGGAAAGGGGGAGTTTATTAGCTATGGAATGAGCATTCTATTACTGATTTATAAGTAGCAAACAGAAAATTAGAGAATTCATCAGGTATCATTTTGCTTCTTTATGTCAATGGCTGAGCAGGTTTTGCTTGCCTTCTGTCAAAAGAAATAACGCTGTCATTTCTGCTAAAATGTTTACAAAATCACATCAATGCACATTTCAATTCAAAGCATCAGTTTGGCAGAAATCATTTTTTACTCAATTACTGAAGTGAAATGTGCCTGTACAGCAATTTACTGCATCAGTCTGAACCACAAGGAGTGCTTACCATCTCCATAATGAAGTTCTTTAATAAAAAAAAGCATCTTCATATACTTCTCAGTGTACATCTACAAGGGAAATTATTTTCATATTAATAATTTCACCGTTATGATATGCATACTGCTTCAAAAATATCACGCCATATACACTGACTGTGGCAAAAGTTCAGTGTCTGGGTTTTGAAGAAATACGATAGTTGTAAAATACTGTCTGAGACATAGCAAGGAGATACATTTGTGAAGTCTCCTAAGCTTTCATTTATAATTTCAACATAGCAGCAGGACCAGATTTAAGATTTTGGCATCCACAGGCAAAACCGGACAGTATATCCCAGAGAGTTGGGAAGAGGAGGTGTCAAAGATTTCAAGACTGGAGAGCCAGAACTGGAGCAGAGGATAGCCATAATGCCACAGAAGTACCCCTTTGAAGCAACACATGCAGAAGGACCTAAAGTAAGCAAGAGCAGGTTCCTCTCTAGCCCGAGTTGCCGTATCATCCCTCCAGTCCAGTCCAGACGCATTGGTTTATGCCCTCCTACCAGTAGATGAAGACTGAGAACCACTGGTCCTGCTCAGAGACTTCTCAGCTCAGTATTTCTCAGTCTCCAGCAGATGGAGGGGCTCTAGGCTCCTACAGTTTGGACTCCACTGGACAGCTTGAAGATGCATTAAAAAAAAACCAACAACCTAAGAAAGGGAGAAGTTTGGCAGGAAAAGCTTGGGGGGAGAGGTCCAACCTAGAGCAAGCCATATGGTGGGGCTTCCCTGTTCCTGGCTTGGCTCAGCTGAGGGTTCACTCTAGTGGGCCCTAGGTGTCACACCCGGTAGACTGGGTCCCTTCCCAAGGCCCCCCTTGTTCTGCCAGTGATTAAAGCACACTGGAAAAGGCTGAGGGAAACGTGGCTGGTGCGCAGACAGTCTTCCCTCATCTGCGGGCAGACCCTGCTTCGGCAAGAAAGACTGCCATTTTGCCCTGGCCTACCGTGAGCAGGGGGACACCCGGGCAGTCTGGGAGGGCCTCTGATTTTGGCATTTTCGGGGTCGGGAAGAGTTTAGTTTGGGCTCCTTTTACATCAGGCCTATTGTATGCGGCAGCGTCTGGTGTCCCTGGGGTCAAATGGTCAGCAGGAACCTGGAGCTCAGCAGCAGCACTCTGCCCCTGCAGTCAAATGGCCTCGGCAGGATTGGCTGGAGAAACTGGAGGACTGTGTGTCAGTGGTCTCGGGGGGCTCAGACAACCACCTGGAAGACCCCTCGGGATAGCTCGAGGAGTTCCAGAGGGAAGGACCTCAAAGAGGGTGAGCTTTCCCAGGGGGAGGACACCTCGGTGGTACAAGTGTTCCATAGGGACGAGTTATCATCCCTCTTATCCTAGATGATAGCACTCAATATACCGACAGAAGCCTCTGCAGAGGGTACACTGGAGGACCCCCCTGTTGGAGGGTATCTGAAAACCCTCCCAATTCTTCCTGGCACATAGGGCTATCTGGGATATGACAGACGTGGAGTGTAAGGCTCCGAAGGCACACAAACAGCAATCTGGCTGTTCTTGGAGAGGCCAGTGCCCTGTGCTTGGGATTATCTTCAGGTTCTGGGATCCATGGCGGCTATTCTGGAATTGGTGCCTTGGGCCAGGTGCACATGCTCCAGAGGGCGCTTCTGTCAAGGTGGTCGACTCTGAAGCACTTGCTGTGGAAGCCCTTGGCTCTGTTAGTGGAGGCTCAGAGGAGTCTCCAGTGGTGGCTTTACATAAGCAACGTGTCGAGTGGGATCCCTCTTGAAACCCCCGAATGGATTGTGGTGACGATGGATGCCAGTTTCTCCAGCTGGTGGGGGGCCACTGCCTGGCACAAGGCCTGTGGTCAGAGGAGAGCCTTTCGTCTTTCAACCAGTTGGAGGTGAGAGTGGTATTTCTGGCTCTCCAGGCCTTTCAATCCCTGATTCTGCACAAGGCGGCCTGGGTCCTCTTGGACGTGATGACTGTAGCTGATATCAATCGCCAAGGGGGTACCAACAGTTGCCAGCGCAGAAAGTAGCTCTGTTGTTGAGGTGTGCGGAGGCTCACCTGGAGGCCTTCATGGCTGCTCACATGGCCAGCAAGGAGAATGTCAGGGCCAACTTCCTTAGCAGAAATCTGTTGGACTTAGAAGAGTGGTCCCTAGCGGAGTCCATTTTTCAGCAAATCGTGAGTCGCTGGGGAACACCTCTCATGGATCTCATAGGTCAGGTGGTCCAGAAGGTGGAGGCGCATTGGGGTCTGGTGGTTCTGGTGGCACCGAATTAACTGAGGAGGCTGTGGTATGCGGACCTGATATGGTTGGCAGCAGAGGATCCTTGGCCACTGCCTGTGGTGGACGACCTGCTGTCTCAAGGCCTGATAGTGATGCCGGATGCGGGTCGGTTCTCGCTTATGGCCTAGCTCTTGAGAGGGCTCGGCTGATAAAGACAGGATACTCTTCCCAGGTTATCGCTATACTGTTGTGAGCGTGTAAGCAGTCCACCTCCCTGGCTTATGTCAGGGTGTGGTATTTGTTTGAGAGTTGGGTGGCAGACGGAGGACTCTATCCTCTTAAGGTGTCCTTGCTGGATATTCTGGCTTTCTTACAGACTGGTTTGAAAAAGGGGTTAGCGCTCAGCTCCCTGCAGGTACAGGTGGTGGCATTGGCCTGCCTCCGAGGGAAGGTCCAGGGGGGCTCGCTAGTCTCCCTTCCAGATGTTGTCCTTTGAAGAATGAAGCGGATCTGGCCACTGGTGCAGGGGGATTCCCCCTTGGGATCTCAATTTAGTCCTCTCGGCCTTGCTCTCGGCACCATTTGAGCCATAAGCGCAGGATAGTCTGAAAGACCTTACTTTGAAGATGATGTTTTTGGTGGCTATCTGTTCAGTCTGCCGGATTTCTGACTTACAGGCTTTGTCCTGTCAGGAATCCTTTTTGACCATGTCGAAGGAGAAGGTGGCTTTGCGGCCGGTGCCCTCCATTTTGCCTAAGGTAGTTTCAGCTTTTCATGTGAATCAGCTAATGTCTCTGCCAGTGTTTGCCACAACTGGCGGAATCTTGGCAGACCGGAAACTGCATAAGCTGGATGTGCGCTGTACACTGCGACATTACTTTCAGGCTACTGAGCCATTTCGGTGGTCAGGTCACCTATTTGTGTTTTTTGGAGGGCCATGGAAAAGGGAGGCAGCATCCAAAGCCTCCATAGTGCATTGGTTCAAGGAAATCTATTGCATCAGCTTATCTTCTGGCTGGAAGACTGATCCCGTAGTGGCTTAAGGCCCTTTCGATGAAGGTTCAGTATTCTTCGTGAGCTGAATTCAGTTTGGTTCCACCTCTGGAGATTTGTCAGGCAGTGGCGTGGTCTTCACTGCACTCCTTTATGCGGCATTATCATCTGGATGTTCAGGCATGGGCCGATGCAGATTTTGGGGCGCAAGTATTGCAGGTCGGGCTCTTGGTCCCTCCACCTCCCTTTTAGGTACTGCTCTTACATCCCATGTCTATGGACTGAACTGGAGGGATGATATGGAAGGTGCAATTAGGTCTTACCTGCTAATTGTCTTTCCTTGAATTCCTCCAGTCCAGTTCACACCCTTTTTCGATGAGGGTTTTCAGCTGACCCATTTGTCATGGTGGAGGTCAAGCCTGGAGGGAGGCTAAATCTGTGAATTTGTTTCTCGGGGGCTCGTTTTCCAACGCTGCAGCATTAACTGCTATCCTTGTTCGGGGAGGGGGGGGGTCTTTGGGAGCGAGGTGACACCCTAGGCTCCGGGGCTCCTCGGTTTTGCTGAGGTAACTGGTCTTAGGCCAGTGTTAGGTAAGATAAGCTGCATTTAGTTTTACTGTTTAGAGGTTTATAGGTCATAGATTGTGTCGCTGGTGTCTGCTTTATTAGCGAAATACTGAGTTGATGAGCCTTTGAGCAGGACCCTTATAGAGGAATCATCAAAAGTGTAATTACTAATCTGTAGCAGGTGTTCCTCGGGAACAGCAGGAATAAGTCCTCACATATGGGTAACATCACTGACGGAGCCCACGCAGGAATGATCTGCAGCTTCGATAGGAAGTTTTTGGGAGGATCATCATGCATGCATGCTCGTCTTCCCACCTGAAAGGAGCCATTTTACCTCAGTATGACGACATAGCTCAACCAAGCAAAAAAAAGGAAACAACTCCACAGGGAGGAGGGAGGGCAGTGAGGACTTATTCCTGCTGTTCCTGGAGAACACCTGCTACAGGTGAGAAACTACGTCTTCTCCAGGACCAAGAAGGAAGTAAAAGTCCTCACATATGGGACTATCAAGCTACAGGTTATCAAAACACCCTGTAAAAAGCCCAGCGTGGCAACCAGAAAAAATGAACTGAGAAAACCAGCAAGAGAAATTGCTGAAAAGTTCTGAGAGTCAGCGTCAACATCAGATTGATTCTACTGCAGCCTGGATGGACAGAAGGGCCAGTGGGAAGGAGTTGCTCTAGTTCCCAAAGAGGTGCCAGAGTACGGCTTGGCCAAAGTTGCTGTCACACCAGGAATCTCCATCCAGACAGTAGTGGGCTGTAACGGTGTGCATAGAAGACCACGTAGCATCCCTACAGATCTCCACCATGGAGACAGAGCACAGGTTAGCCACCAAAGCTGCCATAGCTCGTATGGCATTCCAAAGTGACATGGCACTCCAAAGTGAGCCCAGCCTGAGCATAAGCGAAGGAGATGCAGTCCGCTACCCAAACTGAGAGGGTGCTTTTTGATACCGCCACACCCAACTTGTTGGGGTAAAATAAGACAAATAGCTGGGAAGAATGGCGAAGGGTTTTCGTCCTCTCCAGATAGAAAGCTAGCGCTCTCCTACAATCCAAGGTGTGCGAGGCCTCCACCCTGTTGGCATGAGAGTTTGAAGAAAAAGTGGGCAATACCACAGACTGATTGAATCAAAAAGCAGAAACTACTTTAAGCAGGAACTGAGGGCGAGTTCGGAGAACCACCTTGTTCTTATGAAATCTGGTGTAGGGTGGGTGAGCCACCAACGCCTGCAATTTACTGATCCTGCATGCAGAATTGAGTACCACCAAAAAAATGACCTTCCAAGTGAGATATCTGAGCAGAAAGGAGCTGAGCAACTCAAATGGGGGAGAGAGAAGCTGCTCCAGTACCATATGTTCAGGTCCCACGCCACCAGAGGGGGACTAATGGGGGGAGGAGATAGCAGGAGACCCCTCATGAAGCGAGCAATCAATGGGCGAGCAAAGATCAGCTTATCAGCCAGTGTGGTGGTGCACCCTGCGAGTTGGACTTTAGGCCAGAGTCGGAGAGGTGTAGCAGGTAAAAGTACTTACTCAACTGAGCAGCTGAAAGGATACAGAGTCTTGCCCTTGCACCATATGGAAATCCAGTGCCATTTTGAAGGCATAGGCGCGATGCGTAGTGTCCTTACAAGAAGCAAAAAGCATTTTCTCTACTTCCTCTGGCAGGTGAAGGGTTGCGAGCACTACCTGCTCAGCAGTCATGCTATGAGGCCAGGGAAGCAGTAGAGTCCCTTTGTCCTAAGAGACCAGGTCTACAGCGCAGCTGAGCCTGAAAGGCTGTCATCGAGACAGTCTGGACAGGGGAAACCAGGCTTGCCTGAGCCAATGTGGTGCTATAAGGATTATAGTGGCCCCATCTGCCTGTGGCTTGAAAAGGGTCTTGGCCACCAGAGGAGTTGCTGGGTATGCATACAGACGGCCATTGCTCCAGTCCAGGAGAAAAGCATCGGGTGTTATTTGATGTTTGCATGGTACTCTGGATCAGAACTGCAAGAACTATGCGCTGTGAGGAGAGGCAAAGAGATCTACTGACGGAGTGCCCCACATCTGGAAGATGCGGCTAGCTACCTGCCTGTTGAGAGTCCATTCATATGGTTGAAGGACGCTGCTGAGGCGATCTGCCAGAATAGTGAGCTCCCTGGGCAGATACACCACTCTGAGGAGCATGCCCTGCAAGATGGCAAACTTCCAAAGGCACACTGCCTCCCAGCAGAGGAGGTATCACCCTGTTGCCGTCCTGTCTGTTGATATAAAACATGGCCACAGGGTTATTTGTCTGAATAAGGACCACCTGGTTGGAAAGCTGATGCTGAAAAACCCGTAGAGCATTGGCAATAGCCCGGCGTTCCAGGAAGTTGATTTGGTGGAGGCTCTCCCGAGCTGTTTAGAGCTCCTGTGTGGTAGACCGTCCAGGTGAGCTTCCCATTTCAACTTGGAGGCATCCGTCATTAGGACACACTGATGCGACAGGGTCTAGAAAGGAAGCCCTGCGAGAAGGTTGGAAGGTTGCTGCCACCAGGAGAGGGACTCCCTGTGCGGGTGAGTCACCATGACCCTGTCCCTGAATCGGCCAGTCACCTGCCGCCACTATGTGCAGACAGTCAACTGCAACCGACGCATTCGGAGCCTCCGCCGTTGGAGTGATATGGACTGTGTACGCAAAGCATCTGTCGAACTGTCACGAAGGGACACTGCTGAATGTCTTGAATCAGGGCAACCAAGCTCTGGGCCCTGTCCTTCGGCAGGTAGGCTTGAGCTAGAATAGTATCGAGCCCCAGCGAACTCTAGCCTTTGAGAGAGCTGAAGATGAGACGGGGTAGTTGATTATGAAGACCAGGTGGTTCCAGGACTTGTACGGTCAGCTTTGCAGAGTGCTGGACATCCTCCGACAACCTGCCCTTGGATGAGCCAGTCATCCATATAAGGGAAGACAAAGATCCCCTGGATGCAGAGAAAAGCAACCACGACAACTAGACACTTTATGAAGACCCTGGGAGCAGAGGCAAGGCCAAAGGGTAGTACCCAATACTGGTAGTGCTGACCGCTGAGCATGAAGTGGAGATACTGCCGATGAAGGGGGTGAATGAGGATGTGGGTATAAGCTTCCTTCAGATCCAAAGAGTATAGCCCATCTTCCTGGTGAAGGAAGGGCAACAGTGTTCCGAGAGACATCATTCTTGAACTTTTCTCACACCAGGAACCGGTTGAGGTTCCTGAGGTCTGAAATGGGCTGAAAACCCCTATCTTTTTTGAAACCAGGAAGTAGAATCCAGAACCTGCTTGAGACGGAGGAACCACCTCCACAGCCTGTTTGGACATGAGGGTTTGGACCTCCAGTTGGAGTAAGAGGTGGTGGTGAGGGTCGAGGGGATTCTCCTCTGGGAAGAATGTGGGAGGAAGCTGATGGAAACGTAAGAGTTAGCCCTCTCGGATGATATTGAGGGCCCAGGAGTCTGCTGTTATGCTTGGCCACCAGTGGGCAAAATGAATCAGTCTCTCTCCTACTTCTAGCAGAACTGAGTCCGGGATGGAAAGAAGGGCCATGTTCTGGAAGGAGTCAAAAGCCCCCACTAGGTTGCAGTTGTGGTGCTGGATGGGGCTTCTGAGGCTTTGGATGGCGTTGCTGGCATTGGCACTGACTCTTGTGCTGCTGCTGGCCTTGCTGGGGCGTTTGGTAAGAATGGTACAGAGTATAGGTACCATAATACTACTACTTTTGGGGTAAAATACTTTTTCCCTAAAGACATCCATCTGGAGGGGTCAGATGTCTTTTAGGAGAGTCTATTCATCGTAAGTTGTTCCCCCTCTAACTCTTCAGCTTTCTCCTCCAACAGTTTTCCAAAGACGTTCTCACCTCTGCAGGGGACATTGGCCAATTTGTCCTGGACCCATTGTTCTAAGTCCAAGGACTACAGCCAGGTGAGGCGGCGGGCCACAATGCCCACAGCGGCTACTCAAGCGACCGATTCAAACCCATCATACACAGCTCTTTTGATGTACTTTGAGTACTCCTGTGTGTTGGAGACAAGGGTTCGGTAAAGCTGCAGCTGCTCTGCCGACAGGCCAGTGGAGAACTCGGCAAGATCCCACATGAGATCTCTGAGGTATATTACTACTACTACTACTAAGCATTTATAAAGCGCTACCAGGCGCACGCAGCGCTGTACAATGAAAACACAAAAAGACAGCCCCTGCTCAAAAGAGCTTACAATCTAAAAAGACAAAGAAAAGGAGTAGAAAAAAAGATAAGAACAAGGGCAAAGAGACAAGAGCAGGAGAGACAGGACAAAGGAAAGAGATAAGAACAAGTGTAAGAGGAAGAAAGAAAGGTGAAATAAAAGAGGGGAAGGAAGGAGAGCATGCACTGCAACACCCTACAGATACCCAGCGAAATAACAAAATGCACCGAGAAAACTAGGAACAGAGCCTTCAAGTTCTACGCCCCCAGTTGCTGGAATGCACTTCCACCCACCATTAGAGCTATGACAGACCTAGCCCAATTCAGAAAGGCTCTAAAACATCATCTCTTCCTTATGCATTACTCTAAACCCACTAGTCTAACACCAGATACTACACACCCAATTAAGAATAAATGAGCTACTATCAATGCATGTACATACTGTAAATAAATTGAAATATATAGTTCCCCCAGTTTAAATCAAAGTTTCACCCTCCTGTTCATTGTAAGTGCCCAGTGGTGAACCATTTGGCACAGAACCGTTGTATGTAAACCGTGCTGATTTTTAAGAATGTGGTATATAAGAACAATAAATAAATAAATAAGGATAACAGCAAAATCAAGAGCCAAAGGCAGAGGCGAAAAGATGAGCCTGGATACGGGCAAAGCATCAGACCCTCATAGCACTTTCTTTCAAACCCATCCATGGTCTGTGCATCCTAACATGGGGATACCAAGGAATGTATCTTTGAACTTTTAATACAGCACAATTCCTCTGCCCTGGATTCCTCCTTGGCCTCGATGGTGAATGGCAAGGCCTTCCCCATGTCTTGCACAAATTTGTGGAAGGATAGGTCCTACAGAGGGAACTTTCTTCATTCATATGGAGGCAAGGAGTCAAAGGGAATGTCCTGATGATGCACGGTCTCAGGCAATTCTCCTCTATTTCCCAATCATTGGAAAATGCTGAGAGGAAATCAAAATATTGACACAATTCCTAATGGTGTCAGTGGCACTCGGGAAAAAGTGAAGGGAGACTGAGGTTCCCAGCAGTCTGACCCAGAGACACTCAGGGGTGAAAACTAGTGCGCCGAGAGGGACCTCAAGCATGCAACGATATCGCTGTCCTCTCAGGGGAGAGCATGGGATTACAGAATGGGTTGCATCTCCATCAGTGAGGCCGCTGCCATAGATGGTGCAGTCATCGGTGTCAAAGAACTAGAGGTCATCAGGTCAGTCTGCTGGTCAGAAACGCAGACAGGCTGTGCTCGAGGGTCTCCATGTGCTGTGCGAGAAGCATGGTTTCCAATGCTGTCAGAGCTGGCACAGGACCCACCGATGCTAATGCCAGTTCCCTCGGCAGGGACTCCACAACGGTGACAGCATCGGAAGTCTCCCGCCTGCCCTCCAGGGCATTGGGAGGCAGCTCCTCCAACCAGGGCAGCTTTGAGGGCCACTCTCTGCCCTCACCCTCAGAGTCCCATTGAGGCCTTCAATGCCAACACCCATGGGTTTTCACCCAGGACTTGGCATTGTCCGTAGATGTTGATGGGGATGGTGTCTGGTTCTTCTGAAATTTGATGTGGACAACTGCAAAGTTATGTACCTAGGAAAGAACAACCCAAACTATGGTTACACGATGCAAGATACCACCTTAGAAACCACCACCCAGGAAAAATACTTAGGCATCATCGTGGATAATATGTTGAAACCCTCTGCCCAGTGTGCAGCGGCAGCAAAGAAAGCAAATAAAATGCTAGGAATCATAAAGAAAGGAATGGAGAATAAATAAGGATATAATAATGCCTCTATATTGTTCCATGGTGCAACCGCACCTTGAATATTGTGTGCAATTTTGGTCGCTATATCTTAAAAAGGATATAGCAGAATTAGAAAAGGTACAGAGAACAGCAACAAAAATGGTAATGGGGATGGCGTTATTACTCACCTGTAACAGGTGTTCTCCAGGGACAGTGGAATCAGTCCTCACAAATGGGTGATATCTGAGCCAATGGAGCCCGCGCGGAAGCATCTCCCCAGCTTTCAAAGAAAGCCTTTAGGAGATGCCCCCACGTATGCGTGGTCCTCTTCCCGCCCAAGGGTGCCATCTTGCTCAGTCAAATGACATAGCTAGGACAGTAGTAAAATAAGACAAGGTAGCGAGGCAGCTCCTAGGGGAGGAGGGAGGGTTGTGAGGACCGATTCCTGCTGTCCCTCGAGAACACCTGTTACACAGATGAGTAACTACGCTTTCTCCAGGAACAAGCAGGAAGTCAGTCCTCATATATGGGACTCCCTAGCTCCAGGCTGCCGAGGACCGAACCACGACAGCACCAACAACGACCAAGTCAGGTAGCCGTGAGTTGCAGAAGATGAGTCCCCTCTGAGAGACTCTGCAAGATCTTAGTGTCCAGCGGCATTATCATTCCAGTAGTCTGAACACAAAAGGGTCAGAGGACGGGAGCTGCCTACACCCCAAACAGATTGCGAAGTACCACCTGGCCAAAAGCACTGTTCCGACAAGACTCGCTTTCTAGGCAGTAGTGAGCTGCTAACGTATGGATTGAAGACCATGTGGCGGCTTTTCAGATCTCCGTCACCAGTACTGAGCGCAGGTTCGCCACTGATGTAGCCATCGCTTTCATGCAATGCGCTGTGATCCGGTGGTCCAGGGAAAGCTCCGCTTGCTCATAGGTAAGATCAATATAGTTTGCCACCCAAGTGGACAGAGTTTGCTTAGTCATAGGCTGCCCCAGTCTGCTGGGGTCATAGGAAACAAAAAGCTTGAGCAGCTTTGTGATGGTCCTGGGTCCACTGTAGGTAGAAGGGCAGGGCCCGTTTGCAGTCCAGTGTATGGAGTATCGTTTCTTTCCAACCGGCATGAGGCCGCATGAAAAAAAGTGGAAAGGACCACCTTCTGGTTGAGGTGGAAAGGAAATACCATCTTTGGGAGGAATTTGGGGTGAGTACGGACAACCACCCAGTTCTTGTAGAATCTTGTGTTTGGTGGCTCTGCCACCAAGGCTTGAAGCTCGCTTACTCTGCGAGTGGATGTGAGAGTTACCAGGAAGGCCACCTTCCATGTCAGATACAGCAGATGGCAAGTAGCTAGAAGCTCGAATGGTGGCCTGGTGAGCTGTGAGCATCTCATTGAGGTCCCATTCCGCCGCCGGGGACTGGATGGGGGGCTTAGATAGCAGGAGGCCCCTGAGGAACCGAGAGAACAGGGGCTGACCCGAGAGACTTTTCCCTTTGATAGGAGGTTGGTGTGCAGCAAGCACACTCAGGTGCACCCTCACTGAGTTGGACTTTAGTCCAGGGTGCGACAGGTGTAGTAGGTATTGGAGCACCATTTGCACCGGGCAGGAGAACGGGTTCTTCCGTCTCTCCATGCACCATACCAAGAATCTATGTCACTTAAAGACATATGCTCACCTCGTGGAGGGCTTGCAGGAGGCCAACAGGACCTCCTCGACCTCTTATGGGAGGTTGAAAAGGGCCAAGGCAACCCTTTCAGCAGCCACGCTGTTAACATTAGAGACCCCAAATTGGAAAGGAGGGAACCCTTCCGCCTGAGTCAGGAGGTCTGGGGCACAGCTCAGCGGGACCGGGAGTGCTGCTGACAGGGAAAGTAGCAGTGGAAACCATGGTTTTCTGGGCCACATGGGGGCAATCAGTATCAGTACTGCCCCCTCACACTGGACCTTGAAGAGGGTCCTGGCGACCAGAGGGTTTGGCAGAAAGGCACAAAGGAGGCCTTCTGTTCATGGGATCGGAAAGGCATCTGCTGCTACCCTCGCCAGGTGTGGCTGCTACGAGCAGAAGCGGGGCAGCTGCGCATTATCTGGGGTGGCAAAGAGGTTCATCACAGGCATCCCCCAGAGGCGGAAGAGCCGTGAGGCCACCCTGGGGTTAGGCACCATTTGTGTGGCTGGTGCACCCTGCTGAGCCTGTCTGCCAGGAGGATGTCCTGGCCTGGGAGATAAACCGCCCACAGGAACATGTTGTTGTGAGTCATAAAGGACAGGAGCGCCACTGCCTCCTGGCAGAGGGAGTACGACCCCGTGCCCCCCTGCTTGTTGATGTAGAACATGGCAATATAGTTGTCTGTCTGTACCAATACTGACTGGTGTCGCAGGCAGTGGCGGAATGCCCGTAGGGCCAGAAAGATCGCCCTGAGTCCCAGAAGATTGATCTGTAGCAGGGATTCCGCCTGGGACCAGATGTCTTGTGTGCGAGAGTCCTCACAATGCGCCCCCCACCCGAGGAGGGAGGCGTCTGTGGTCAGGACCCTTTGGGGCGGGGGTGCATGGAAAGGCATTCCAGCCCAGAGGTGGCAGGGAAGATGACACCTGTCGAGGGATTCCACCAGCTGGTGGGTTATCCTGATCCTATCCTGCAATCTGCCTGTAGCTTGTGTCCACTGAGCACAGAGGCACTACTGGGCTGTTTGTGGACTAGCGGGGTCACGTGGACCATGGAGCCCATGTGGCCCAGAAGGCGGAGGAGGAGAAGGGCTGGCACCAAACGACAGTGCTGCACCTTCACCGCTAACTCCCTGAGGCGGTCTGCCCTTTCCCTGGGCAGAAAGGCCTTGGAAAGCAGGGTGTCCAACTGAGCACCTATGAACTCCAGACTCTGGAATAGAGTGAGATGAGATTTGGGATAGCTGATAAACCCCAATGCTGCAGCAGAATTGCGTGCCCTGTGGTCTGGTGGGCCTCTGTGGACATGCAGCCCCTGGATAAGCAAGTCGTCCAGGTAGGGGAAGATAAAGGCCAGACTGAAGGGTAGCACTGTGTATTGGTAGTGCCCTCCCCCTACTATGAACCTTAGGTACTGCCTCTAGTCTCTACTTTTTGATGATGTAAACATTCTTTAGATCCAAGGAGCAAAGCCAATCTCCCTGGTGGATATAAGGCAGCAGTTTTCCCAAGAGAGAGCATCTTGAACTTCTCCCTCACCAGAAACATGTTTAAGTTTTGCAGGTCTAAAATGGGCCTGAGGCCCCAAGTTCACTTTGGGACAAGGAAGTATCTGGAATAGAAGCCTTTGCCCCACAGGTGTCTGGGTACAGGTTCTACTGCGTTGTCCCTGAGAAGACCTGTGAGCTCTATGAGCAGCAGGGTCTGGTGAAGGAGGGGTCGTACTGGCTCTCCTATAAAGAACCTGGGTAGAATCTGCTGTAGGTAGAGGAGGTATCCCTCCCTGACCACTTGCAGTACCCACAGGTCTGGGGAGACTGAGGCCCATCTATGGGCAAAGAGCACCAGGCTGTGGGCTGGTGAAGGTCTCCTGGGAGAGGGGAGGCCCTGCCCTGGGAGTCAAAAGCTCCCCCCAGGCTGAATGGGTGCTGGAGTCTGGGACTTAGGTGCTTATGCCTACTGAGCCCCCTGCCCCTGCGTCTTGGGGTGAGAACCCTGCTGATGGCCAGATAGGGCTGGTACTAATGACCCTGTGCAAAGGGTGCCTCTTTTCCCTGATGTTTTTTTTGCAGGGATGGGATGAGGTCTTCTTGGAGAGCTTCTGACAGGTCACAAAGTCAGCCTTGATTCTCAGCAGCTTTGTCGGCCATGGGTTTGCCGAAGAGGTTTTCATTGGTACAGGGGCCATCGAGCAGTTTGTCCTGGACCCACTGCTCGAGGTCAAAGAATTGAAGCCAGGCATGGTGCAAGACCCCAATGATGGCCGCCTCAACTCAAGTCGCCAACTTGAAGTCATCATAGGCAGCCCAGGAGAACAATCTTGCACTCCCGAAGTCAGGGTCTGGAATCATTGGAGGGGTTATGCGATGTGGACTGCTGCAAACCCTGACAGCTCTTTAACCAGTGCCTTTAGGTAACATGCCCATGTAGAGTTCATAGGCTTGGATCTGGCAACCCAGCATCGAGCCTTGATAACATTTTCACCCGAGGGCATCGAGGGCCCGGGCCTCCCTACCAGGAGGGACAGAGGAGTGGGTCTTCTGGTTCTTGAACTGCTGCATGTTCGACTCGCAACCATGGGAACTGTGTGGGAGCTGGGGTTTGTGGAGTCCTGGTCCTTTCCGGACCCGGTACATAGAGTCGAGCCGATGGCTAACTATCAGCACCGACGCCGGCATCTCCCACATTTGGAATAACAGCTTGAGTATCGGCTGTATGGGCACTGAGGGTTTCTCTGAGTGGAGTCTCATAATGGTCATATCTCTGATGAAGTCATGGAAGACCACATCCTCGGGAGGAGAGTGGCGTTGAGGCCTGGGGGGAGATGGATCCGAGGGAATGTCTCTGTGCCTTCTGGTGACTACGTCTGAGACCCTGCGACTCCTTGCATCAAGGCCGAGGCACTGAAGGGCTGACTGCCTGCGGAGGACCTGGGATCTGAGTCATGAACACTAGCCGGTGAGGACCGGAGACCTGACGAATGGGATCGGGACCTCCACCGGTACCTAGGGCTGTCTCGAGGCCGGGGGCGCTTGATGCTTGGCTTGATGACCGGGGACTCCCTCGCAGTAGAGGGCCCGGTCGTTGGGGCAGATGAGACAGTGCAGCTGGCCATCATCGCCTGCTGCAGGGCCAGGATAGCAAAAATTTTCTGCTCTGGGTCTGTCATTCTGGTTTCCAAGCCAGAAGGCTCCACAGCTTTTGGTGCGGGCACAGAGGATTTTGGGCCTGGAGCCGGCACTTTTGGCAGTGCGTCCTTGACAAGAACTATGGCCTCGAGGAGCTTCGTACGGTCTCTGTCAGCTGAGGAATCCTTCTTAAGGACCTCGGTGGGGCGCTTCTCGGATTCACCCGAGTCCCTCCGAAGGGTTTTACCGGTGCAACCTCGGCAGACAGATTTCTTCATCTCTGGCTCTGGGGTCTTCTCAGAGGCCCCACAGCCGCGGGACTCTGAGGATGCCTGGGCATCTCAGGATGTGTTGGGCTTGGAGCTCGGTGCTGGGGAGGTGGGTGCCGAGTCGGATCTGAGGAACAATTTTTCCTGCAACTCTGACCGTTTCCAGTTGGTTTTGGCTGACATGGCCTTGCAGAGGTCGCAGGAGGTGAAAAAATGGAACAACGAGTGAGGTTATCAAATTTTCAAATGACACAAAACTATTTAAAGTTGTTAAAAGCCAAGAGGATTGTGAAAAATTGCAAGAGGATCTTAATAAATTGGAAGACTGGGCATCAAAATGGCAGATGAAATTTAATGTGGACAAGTGCAAAGTTATGCACCTAGGGAAGAACAACCCAAACTATGGTTACACGATGCAAGGTTCCACATTAGGAACCACCACCCAGGAAAAAGATTTAGGCATCATTATGGATAACATGTTAAAACCCTCGACCCAGTGTGCAGCAGCGGCCTAGAGAGCAAATAGAATGCTAGGTATCATAAGGAAAGGAATGGAAAATAAAACAAAGGATATTATAATGCCTCTATATCTTTCCATGGTGAGACCGCACCTTGAATACTGTATGCAATTCTGGTGGCTGTATCTTAAAAAGGATATAGCGTTATTAGAAAAGGTTCAGAGAAGAGCCACCAAAATGGTAAAGGGGATGGAAGGATACCCCTATGAAGAAAGGCTAAAAAGGTTAGGGCTCTTTAACCTGGAAAAGAGACGGCTGAGGGGAGATATGATAGAAGTCTATAAATTAATGGACGGAGTGGAACGGGTCAACGTAGATTGATTGTTTATGTTATCAGAATATAGAAAGACTAGGGGACATGCAATGAAGCTACAGGGCAACCTATTTAAGACTAATAAAAGAAAAGCATAGTTACTCACCTGTAACAGGTGTTCTCCAGGAGCAGCAGGAATCAGTCCTCACTTATGGGTGACGTCGGCGCCGACGGAGCCCTCGCGGAGCAATTTTCCCCAGCTTTCAAAGAAAGCCTTTGGGAATTGCAGCGCGCATGCGCGGTCCTCTTCCCGCCCAAGGGTGCCATCTTAGCCAGTCAGATGACATAGCTAAAAAAGACAGCATGAAAATTTGCAAAAAAACTAAAGCAGACGATTGCAACTCCAAGGGGAGGAGGGAGGGTTGTGAGGACTGATTCCTGCTGCTCCAGGAGAACACCTGTTACAGGTGAGTAACTACGCTTTCTCCAGGACCAAGCAGGAAGTCAGTCCTCACTTATGGGACTCCCAAGCTCAAGGCTACCGGAGACCCTAAGCACAAAAATGAGCTCCCTCTAGCTCAGCAGCACAGAAGGAAAGAATCTTCGCTGAATTATCACCCACCGGTAGCCCACATCCGGGATGGATGGTAGGAGTTGCTCAGACCTCAAAGAGATTACGGAGGACTGCCTGCCCGAAAGCACTGTCCCTGCGGGACTCCCTCTCGAGGCAGTAATGGACCGCAAAAGTCTGGCTCGAAGACCAAGTAGCGGCCCGGCAGATGTCTGCCAGCGGAACAGAGCGAAGGTAAGCCACTGACGTGGCCTTTGCCCGAACGCAATGAGCCGTGACTCGACCTTCCAAGGAGAGTCCGGCTGCCCCATAAGCCCAAGTGATACAGTCCGCAACCCAGATGGACAGTGTACGCTTGGAGACCGGGAGCCCCAATTTATTGGGGTCAAAAGACACAAAAAGCTGAGCAGCTTTACGGTGCTCCCGCGTACGGTCAAGGTAGAAGTTCAAAGCCCTTCTACAGTCCAGGGTATGGAGGACCGTTTCAGCTCGGCTGGAGTGTGGCTTGGGAAAGAAGGTCGGACGTACCACCTCCTGATTGATGTGAAAAGGGGAGACCACTTTTGGAAGAAATTTAGGGTGAGTCCGTAGGACTACCCTATTTTTGTAGAACCGAGTGTAAGGGGGATCAGACACGAGGGCCTGCAATTCACTTACGCGTCTAGCGGAAGTGAGGGCTATCAAGAACAGTGTTTTCCAAGACAGAAAACGGAGAGAACAGGTAGCCATAGGTTCAAAAGGCGGACAGGTGATCCGCTGCAAAACCACATTCAGGTCCCAGTCAGGCGCTGGCGGGCGCAGAGGTGGTTTAAGTAGAAGGAGACCTCGGAGAAACCTCGCTACGAGAGGGTCGCTGGAGAGAGGTCTGCCGTCCACCGGCACATGATATGCCGAAAGAGCACTGAGGTGAACTTTGACGGAGTTGGACTTAAGTCCCAGATTAGAGAGGTGCAGCAAGTACTGCAAGATCACCGACACCGAGCAGGAGAAGGGATCCTGAGACTGTTGGGTACACCAAACGGAAAAGCGACGCCATTTGAGGGCGTAGCATTTGCGGGTAGAAGGTCGTCGCGAAGCCAAGACGACCTCCTCCACCTCTGCCGGCAGGAGAAGGGGAGCAAGGACTACCCTCTCAGCAGCCAGGCCATTAGGTTGAGAGACCTGAGGTTGGGGTGTAGCAGAGAACCCTGATCCTGAGTGAGGAGATCCGGTTGAAACCCCAGAGGGAATGGATCCTCCACCACCAATTGCAGCAGGAGCGGAAACCACGGCTGTCTGGGCCAGCGAGGGGCCACCAGGATCATGAAGGCTTTGTCCCGGAGAACCTTGAAAAGAGTCCGAGAGACTAGCGGGATGGGAGGGAAAGCATACAGAAGGCTTCCCGACCATGAGAGGAGAAAAGCGTCCGCCGCAACCCGACGGGGGTGGGGCTGACGAGAGCAGAAGCGAGGAAGTTGCCGGTTGTGAGGACTGGCAAAGAGATCCACCGTGGGGAGGCCGCACTTCAGAAAGAGCTTCTGAACTACCAAGGGATCCAGACGCCACTCGTGCGGCTGAAGGATCCTGCTGAGTTTGTCCGCCAGGTAATTCTCTTGGCCTGGGAGATAAACTGCCTTGAGGAGAATGCCGTGACTGACGGCCCAAGAGCAGAGCTTCTGTGCCTCCCGGCAGAGGAGGAAGGAGCCCGTGCCCCCTTGCTTGTTCACGTAGAACATGGCAACTTGATTGTCCGTCTGGACAAGGACGGACTGATGAGAAGTCAGGTGGGAGAAAGCCTTGAGAGCCAGGCGGATCGCCCTGAGCTCCAGGAAGTTGATCTGCTGAGCAGACTCCCATGTGGTCCAGAGGCCCTGAGTACGTGCCCCTTGGCAATGCGCACCCCAGCCCAGGAGGGATGCATCTGTCGTCAGCACCCGGGCCGGCTGAGGTGACTGGAAAGGCATTCCGAATATCAGGTTCGGCTGCTGAAGCCACCACCGGAGAGACGAGAGCAGCGGCTCGGAGACGCGCACTAGGTCTGCTAGGTCGCCCGTGGCTTGTCGCCACTGCTGGAGGAGACACCATTGAGCAGGCCGCATATTCAGGCGGGCATTGGGGGTCACATGGACGGTGGAAGCCATATGGCCGAGTAGTCTCAGGAAGCGCCTGGCGGAGACCAGGGGCTGGCTGCGAAAACGGTCGGCTAGGTCCATGAGTCGTTGAGCCCTGTCGAGCGGAAGGTATGCTCGTGCCTGAGGAGTGTGCAGTCTTGCGCCGATGAACTCGAGATCCTGTGATGGGAGCAAAGTGGACTTTGCGAAGTTTATAACAAAGCCCAAGTGCTGCAGAAGAGTCACCGTGCGGCGCGTGGCGTTGGTGACCTCCAGAGCGGACGCTGCTCTGATGAGCCAGTCGTCGAGGTACGGAAAGACATAGAGGCCGTGAAGCCGGAGATGGGCCGCCACCACCGCGAGACATTTTGTGAAGACTCGCGGTGCGGAGGACAGGCCAAAGGGCAGTACTCTGTACTGGTAATGATTGCCTGCCACCACAAACCTTAGGTATTGTCGGTGGCTTGGGTGGATGAGGATGTGCGTGTAGGCATCCTTTAGATCCAAGGAGCATAGCCAATCTCCCTGCTGGAGGTAGGGCAGAAGGATTCCAAGGGTAAGCATCTTGAACTTCTCTCGCACGAGGAACTTGTTGAGGTTGCGTAGGTCCAGGATGGGTCTAAGGCCTCCTGTTCTCTTTGGTATCAGAAAATACCTGGAGTAAAACCCTTGACCCTCCAGGTGGTGGGGCACCGGTTCCACCGCCTGTTCCTGTAGAAGACCTGCTAACTCCTGAAGGAGTAATTCCCTGTGCAGAGGGGGTCGTGGAGGTTCTCCCGGAAAAAAGGAGGGAGGGACCTGGTGGAAGTGGAGAAGATAGCCTTCTCGCACGACTTGAAGCACCCAGGCATCTGAGGTGATGCTGGACCACCTGTGGGCGAAGTGAACCAGCCGGCCTCCGGTGCTGTGAGGAACCAGCGGGGGGGGAGAGGCTATGCTTAGTGAGTCAAAAACCCCCACCCTGCTGAGCAGGGGCTGGTGGTGCAGGCTTGGGGGCTTGCTGCCTACGGGACCCGTTACCCCGTCCCTTGGCCTGCTGGCCCTGTTGGGGAGCTGCAGGGGCCTGATAATGGGGGTATTGTTTGTAGGCAGCCGCCTTCCTCGGGTAAAAGGACTTCTTTCCCGAGCCCTTCTTTTTCTGGGAAGGGGCGGAGGTCTTCCTAGAAAGCCTAGTCCTGGTGAGAGTCTCCGTCTCAATTTGTGCAGCCTTTTCAGCCATGGGCTTGCCAAAGAGGTTTTCGCCTCGGCAGGGGACATCGACCAACTTGTCCTGCACCCAGGGCTCAAGGTCAGATGACTGAAGCCAAGCCTGTCGGCGGGCACCGATGCCGGCTGCGGCCACTCGAGCCGACGCTTCAAAGCCATCGTAGGCTGCTCGGGATATGAATTTCGAGCATTCCCGAATACCAGTGGACAAGGCCAGGAACCTCCGCAAGGGTTCCTCGGACAAACCAGCGGAGAATCCGGCTAGCTCTTTAGCCAGGTCTCGGAGATACATGCCCATGTATAGCTGGTAGGTCTGGACACGACACGCAAGCATAGAGCCTGGAAACACTTCTTGCCAAGGCCATCCAGGTTACGGGCCTCCCTGCCAGGAGGCACCGAGGAGTGCATCTTCTGGCTCTTAAGACGATGCATGGCCGATTCCACTACCATGGAATGGTGTGGCAGCTGTGCTTTTTGGAAGCCAGGGCTCTTGCGGACTCGATAGATAGAATCGACCCGCTTGCTCAGGACCGGCGAGGTGGCCGGACTCTCCCACATGTGGAAGAGTAGTCGTTCCAGCATGGGAGGAACCGGTACAGTAAAGTGTTCCCTTGCGGGAGAGTCATACTGGAGGGCGTCGAGCTCTTCGGCTCGAGGCTCCTCCTCGGGATCCGCAGGGAAGGCCAAAGCCTTGGCCATATCCCTGACGAAGTCCGAGAACCGGGCATCCTCCGGGGGGGACTGCTTCCGAGGCTCGGACTCCGGTGAGTCCGAGGGGACACACCGAGTCCGGAAAGAATCAGGCGACTCTTCCTCTTCAGACTCCCAGACCGACTCTGACGAGGACTCGGTGGGGTCGGCACGGGCAGGGCGCGGCGCCTGCCGCCCCGACGCCGAGGGAGTCGGCGTCGGCGACCTCGGTCCCGAACGGGAGGCCGAGGGTGACCTCGACCGAGGATCGACTCGAGTTCGCATCGACTCGAGGATCGGCTCTGTCTCCGGGGTCGACTTGGACGTCGACGTCCCGGCGGTCGGGGCAGCGGCGCCAGCGAGCAGTGCCCGCTGCTGGTCCATGAAGGCAGACAATCTGCTCTCCAAGGCCGTCAACCTGAGTCCGAGCTCAGGTGACCCAGCAGCCCCCGACTCGGGCCCCGACGGCGTCGGGCCCGACGTCGGCTGTCTCGGAGGCGAGTCCAGGAGGACCACAGGACTTACCCGAGCAGGCAGCTCCGACTCCAGGCGAGGTCGCTTCGTGAGATGCTCCTTCTCCAAGGACCCGGGACGGCTATCGGGGCTATGCGACCTGGCCCTCGCGGAGCCAGGAGCGTCCTCCGACACCGCCCTCACGGGTTTCACCTTACGACGATGGTCCCCGGAGGGAGAACCCCTGTCTGAGGAACTCCGACGATGGTCCGAGCTGGAACCTTTGGACGCGGAGGCCTCCGACGAGGTCCGGGTACGGCTGGGGTCAGCGAAGATTCTATCCCGCTGATGCCGCCGACTTCTCAACGCTTTGGAGGACATTTTGCCGCAGGGCCCACAGATCATTTCTTCATGATCCGGGCCCAGGCAGCGGAGGCAAAAGTCGTGTGTGTCAGTTAGTGACATATTTCGGTCACACTGACCACACCGCTTGAAACCACTGGCAGCCATCGGGGGAAAAAGGGCCCCGGCGAGGTCAAAGGACCGGGCTGCCAGGGAAAAACCGAAACGAAAAACTGACTAAGTCAGAAAAACCGAAAAATAAGAAGAGGACTCGAGACCGGCGGGAAAAAGACGTCGAACCGAATGGAAAATAAGAGAAATTCTGAAGAAAAAATCAACTTTTTCGCGGGGACACGACGGGTACGTCTGTAGGGCTCCGCGGAAAAAAGAAGACTGGCTAAGATGGCACCCTTGGGCGGGAAGAGGACCGCGCATGCGCGCTGCAATTCCCAAAGGCTTTCTTTGAAAGCTGGGGAAAATTGCTCCGCGAGGGCTCCGTCGGCGCCGACGTCACCCATAAGTGAGGACTGACTTCCTGCTTGGTCCTGGAGAAATATTTTTTCACTCAATGTGAAATCAAACTCTGGAATTTGTTACCGGAGGATGTAGTAAAGGCTGTTAGTGTAGTTGGGTTTAAAAAAGGTTTGGACAAGTTCCTGGAGGAAAGGTCCATAAACCATTATTAAGAAGGGACCCAGGATATCAATGCTTGACCCAATACAAGCATTGTGGAACCTGTGTCTTTTGGGGAAACTGCTAGGTACATATGACCTAGATTGGCCACTGTTGGAAACAGGATACTGGGCTTGACGGACCTTGGTCTAAGCCAGTATGGCATATCTTATGTTCTTATGTTCATGGTCCGGGCCCAGGCAGCGCAGGTAGCAGTCATGAGTGTCAGTAATGGACATGGCTTGACTACAGCGGTCACATTTTTTGAACCCACCGGGAGACATGGTAGGAGACACCTGGACAGGGTTGACGACCCCCAGGGCGAAAAATGGCATGAACGCCGGTCGAGGGAGACCTCAATAAAAAAGGGGCTGAGAGTGGCGCTGGGAAGCACTGACTCGAGGCGGGAAGAAGAACTGGTACGCTTACTGGATAGCTAGGTTTTAGGAAGAGTTTTGTCAAGGATTTTTCCAGAGAATAGGACATATGTCCATTAGGCTCTGCGGAAAAAAGGAAACTGAATAAGATGGCACCCTTGGGCAGAAAGGGGACCACGCATGCGTGAGGGCATCTCCCAAGGGCTCTCTTTGAAAGCTGGGGAGATGCTTCTGCACAGGCTCTGTAAGTGCTGATGTCACCCATATATGAGGACTGACTTCCTGTTTGTTCCTGGAGAAGGAAGGACACCCCTATAAGGACAGGCTTAAAAGGTTAGGGCTCTTCAACATGGAAAAGAGACGGCTGAGGGGGGATATGATAGAGGTCTATAAATTAATGAATGGAGTGGAATGGGTAAACGCAGATCAGTTGTTTACATCATCAAAAAGTAGAAAGACTAGAGGACATGCAATGAAGCTACAATGTAATCCATTTGAGACTAATAAGAGAAAATATTTTTTCACTCAACGCGTAATCAAACTCTGGAATTTGTGTAACTGGGTTAAAAAAAAAGGTCTCGACATTTTCCTGGAGGAAAGGTCCATAAACCACTATTAAAAGAGGACCCGGGAAATCTACTACTATTGAGCATTTGTAAAGCGCTACCATTCGCAAGCAGCACTGCACAGACATGCAAAAGATTGTGAGCTCAGATGAGCAGGGACTATCTAGTTAAGACAAAACAAACAAGACAAGGCAACAGTCTGATCAGGGCAAAAACAAATCATGGCATTTACAACCTAGACAAGACAAAGGACAGAAGTCAAGATCTGAAAGCGATAGTGAAGAGGTAGGTTTTCAACCTGGATTTGAAGAGGGCCAGGGAGGGTGCCTGGTGTATAGACAAAGGTAGGTTGTTCCAGGTGTAAGGTGCTTCCAGGTGAAAGGAGCGAAGTCTGGAGTTAGCGGTGCGAGTGGACGGTCTGTATAGAAGTAGTTTGTTAGAAGAGCGAAGTTCACAAGAGTGGATGTAAGAAGAGATAAGAGTTGAAAGGTATGGAGGGGCCGCAGAGTGATTGCATTTATAGGTTAGGAGGAGAAGTTTAAACTGGATGCGGAAACGGATGGGGAGCCAGTGAAGTGATTTCAGGAGGAGTAACGTGGGCATGGCGAGGCTGGCGGAAGATTAGTTGAGCAGCAGCATGTTGGATAGATTGAAGGGGAAAGAGATGTCTCATAGGGAGACCAGCAAGGAGTAGGTTGCAGTAGTCAAGGCGACAGGTGATTAAGGAGTGGATGAGTGTTTTAGTAGTGTGTTCAGAAAGGAAGGGGCAGATTTTACTGATGTTGTAGAGAAAGAAACGCAGGTCTTAGCTACGAGCTGGATATGTGTGGAGAAGGAGAGAGAGGAGTCAAATATAACAACCCAGATTGCGGGCTGAGGAAACAGGAAGGATTATAGAGTTGTCGACAGACTGAGAAAGGAGAGAGGGGAGGCATTGGGGGGAAAGATAAAGAAAGTTTTGGCCATGTTCAATTTCAAGCAGCGGTGAGACATCCAGGCAGCAATGTCAGAAAGGCAGGCAGAAATCTTGGTCTGGATTGCTGGAGAGATTTCAGGCATAGAGAGGTAAATTTGGGAGTCATCGGCATAGAGGTGGTACTGGAAGCCATGGGAAGAAATAAGCGCACCAAGGGATTGGGTATAGAGAGAAAAGAGGAGCGGACCCGGGACGGATCCCTGGGGTACGCCAACTGGAAGCGGGGTAGGAGAGGAGGAGGAGCCTCCAGAGCATACACTGAAAGAGCAATGGGAGAGGTATGAGGAGAACCAGGATAGTATCGAGCCCTTAAAACCAAGTGAGGAGAGGGTATTGAGGAGAAGGTTGTGGTCAACAGTGTCAAAAGCAGCAGAGAGGTTGAGAAGGATGAGGACATAGTAGAGGCAATTAGATTTAGCCAGGAATAAGTCACTGGAGACTTTGGTAAGAGCCGTTTCAGTAGAGTGTAAGGGACGGAAGCCGGACCATAGAAGATCTAGGAGGGCATGTGAGGAGAGGAAGTCGAGGAAGCGACGGTGGACTGCATGTTCAAGTAATTTAGATATGAAGGGAAGGCGGGAGATGGGACGATAGTTGGAAGGACAGGTGGTATCGAGTGAGGGTTTCTTGAGGAGAGGTGTGACCACAGCATATTTGAAGTCATTGGGGACAGTTGCAGTGGAGAGCGAAAGGTTGAGAATATGAGAGATGGAAGGACTATGGTAGGGAAGATGGGGCTTAGGAGATGGGTGGGGATAGGATCAGAGGAACAGGTGGTAGGTTTGGAGGAAGAAAGAAGGAGTGTGGTTTCCTCATCAGAGATCTCAGGGAAGGAAGAGAGGGTAGCGGAAGTAGCAGGGATGGGGGGGGGGGGAGAAAGGGGGGGAGAAATGGGGAGGAGGGGAGGTAGATGAAGAAGTGGGTAACTGGAGGGTGATCTTGTGGATTTTGTCATGGAAGTAGTCGGCCAAGGTTTGGGCAGTAAGGGAGGGCGGGACCTGGGGTGGGGGCACCTTGAGGAGAGAACTGCTTACCCTGGAACAAACATTATGGTATCTATGTGCATTTTTGGGAACCTGCCTGGTACTTGTGAACTGGATTGGCCACTGTTGGAAACAGGATACTGGGTTTGATGGACCTTGGTCTGACCCAGTATGGCATTTCTTATGTTCTTATGCTCCTCTTCAAAGGAGAGCCGCCTATCCAATGCTCCATGACCCCTAGCTCCAAGTAGGCTCGGCCTTCGTTGCGAAGCCGAAACCACGGCGGAATCCTTCAAGGGCATTGATGCAAATGTTGGAGCCGAAGCAGATGACTCTGAGGAACCGAACAGCAATTCCCCATGTTTTTCCCAATGCTGGAGCCCCTTGTGCATCATCTGAAGGCAGAGTGCAGCTAGAGGGCTCGTGGCAAGGCCCGAGGCACTGAAGGCCCCAGTTGTGGTGATCCATCACAGAGATGGTCCAGCCACACTGGGAGCACTTTTTTAAAGCCAATGTCCGGCTTTGACATATTGGGGAAGACGACGTCCGCCAAGTCAAAGGCCTCTAATGTCCCATCCAACCTGGGGGTGCGAGAGAAAAAGCTTGTACACTTCAAAAAGAAAAAAAAATAAATAAATAGAGTAAGAATGCAGCACCAAGGTACCAACACTCCTGGGGACAGGGAAGAAAACTGTGATCGAGCACGCAATGAAAAAAGTGAAGAAAAACAACAAAACTATACCACAAGGGTATCAACTTTTTCCAGGGTATAGACAGCATCTGGAGGGCTCCACGGAAAAAAGAACACTGAGGTAAGATGACTCTTTTCAGGAGGGAAGACAAGCACGCATGCATGATGATCTTCCCAAAAGCTTCCTGTGGGAAGCTGGGGAGTGTTCCGACGCGGGCTCCGTTGGTGACGTTACCCATATGCGAGGACTTACTTCCTACTTGGTCCCTGAGAACCAGTGATTCTCAGTTCTCATCTGCTAGTAGGAAGGCATAAACCCATGCTCCTGGACTAAACTGGAGGGACTCAAGACAATTAGCAGGTAAGACTAATTGCACCATTAAGTGGCCTCAAGATCTGGCACCCTAGGCAGTTGCCTTTGCCTGAATCTGGCCATGCACAAACTAGGTCACAGGTCATAAAGTGATTAGGTTATTACATATGCTGCATATGAATAGAATATATTGAAGTGTCCCTTTTCTAAACATGAGCAGTTGTCAATTTTTATGTTATTATGTATTGGGATGCTGTCCAATAATGCTGTAATTTACTATAACAAAACAAAAAAAAACACAAAAAAGTGGTCATGCAACAGCTAATGGGTTCAGATGGCTCTTAATACAACAAGCCTGCACCACCTTTCAGTGTTAGACTTTTACTTCCTCTCTTTTCTTACAACTGTTCCATCAGCATTAACAAAATGTTTAGTTAACGGTCCTGACTCAAAGGTGGTTTTAACCTTTAAAAGCTAGTCTAAAAATGTATCACGGCTATCACTCTACTTTAAACAAAAAGTACAGGAAGCTAGGGCAGTGGCACTATGACCAAAAGCCAACCAAGAGCTGCAAGCATGTTAGAAATTCCAGTGGCACGTAAATAAGTTAATTTATAGATTACTACTGAGTATTAATATTAATCATCATTTCTATAGTACAACTAGGCAAACAACACATAAAAGAGCCCCTGCCCCACGGAGCTTACAGTCCATTTGGGACAGACAAATAGAGCAAACAGGCGACTAGGGTAATTCTTAAGAAAAATGATTAAAAGGCATATAGGTGTAGGCAGGAGAATAAGATGGCAGGATCCAAAAGCAGTCCTTAAGAGGTGAGTTTTTAGACTAGATTTGAATTGGACCAGAGATGGAGCCTGATGTATCAACTAGGGCAGTCTATTCTAGACATATGGCACAGCAAGATGGAATGGACGGAGAAGGCAGTTACTCATCTGTAGCAGGTGTTCTGCGTGGACAGCAGGAATAAGTCCTCACGTATGGGTGACGTCACCAAAGGAGCCCTGTGCAGGAACACTTCCCAGCTTCTATTGGAAGCTTTTGGGAGGATCCACCGCACCTGCATATCTGTCTTCACACCAGTTGCAGCGCCATCTTCTCCAATAGGATAACAAAGCTGTAGCATAATTCAACTCCTCAGGGAGGTGGGAGAGTTGTGAAGACTTATTCCTGCTGTCCACAGAGAACACCTGCTACAGGTGAGAAATTACCTATTCTCTGTGGACAAGCAGAAGTGAAGTCCTCACGTATGGAACTCCAAAGCTATAGGGGCAAACTGAACTAAGAAGTGGAAAATCAACTATGTACAGCATTGGTGATTCCCAAAGGGGAACTCACCTGATTCAGCTTCTTCACCATACAGTTTTATTTATTACCATTCATACCCTTTTTTTGGTTTGGTAGCCTGGATAGACAGTAGGGCCTTGGGTGGGGATGGAGTTGGATTCTAATCCCCAAACAGATGCCGGAATACAGATTGGCCGAAGTTACTGTCATGTCGGGAATCGCCATCCAGACGGTAATAAGATGTAAATGTGTGGACAGAAGCTCACATTGGAGCCCTGCAGATATCTTCCATGGAGACTGAGTGCAAGATGGCCACCAATGCAGTCATGGTTCTGATGTTGTGAGCTGTGACATGACCATTAAGGCTCAGACCTGCCCAGGTATAAGCAAAAGAGGATGCAGTCGGCCAACCAAATTGAAAGAGTGCATTTGGAAATGGCAGCCCCTAACTTGCTGGGGTCAAAAGAGACAACGCTGGATGGACTTACGGTGGACCTTCATCCCCTCTAGGAAGAAGGCAAAGGCGTGAGGCTTTGGAAAGAAAGTTGGCAGAACAACAGACTGATTAAGATGGAAAGCCGATACCATTTTTGGGAGGAATCGAGGATGAGTGCACAGGACCACTATTATGATGGAACCTGGTGTACAGTGGATGAGCCACTAGAGCCTGGAGCTCACTAACTTGGCATGCTGAGGTAATGGCCACCAGGAACATTTGATACAGGGCAACTGAAATCACCCATTATTACTGTTTTGTAACTTTTGTTAGCTCCCCTGATTTCTTTTAGTATTTCATCGTCCATCTGTTCATTCTGGTCAGGCGGTTGATAGTATATCTCCACTTCCATCGCCTACCCTTTTTTACATGGGATTTCTATCAATAGAGATTCTGCAGTGTATTTTTTCACTTAACACATTTTCAAACTCTGGACTTCATTAAGTGTAGCTGGGTTTAAAAAAAGGTTTTGGACAAATTCCTGAGGGAAAGGTCCATAAAACATTATTAAAGAGGACCTGAGAAATCCATTGCTTATCCTAGTACAAGAACTGAGAAACATGTGTACTTTTTTTGGGAACCTGCCAGGTACTTGCGACCTGGATTGGCTATAGTTGGAAACAGGATACTGGGCTTGATGGACCTTGGTCTGACCCAGTATGGCATTTCTTATGTTCTTATGACTCCGATATGTATCATGGACCAATGCCGGCAATCTTTGAAGTTGGTCCAGTGGGAAAAAGACCTTTGCTTGAATCGTGTCAAGGAGAGTCCCTATGAACTCCAGTTGTTGGGTGGGCTGAAGGTTGTACTTTGGGTAATTGACTACAAGACCCAATGGCTCTAGCACCTGGATGGTCAACTCTGTTGACTGCCGGACTAGGCCTGGAGTGGTGCTTTTTATGAACCAGTCATCCAGATAAGGGAAGACAAAAACCCCTAGTGTTCTGAGATAGGCCATTATCACTGCAAGGCACTTTGTGAACACTCTGTATTGAAAGTGCTGTCCTCCCAGGACGAATCCAAGATATTTCCTGTGGGCAGGATGGATCGGTATGTGTATACACTGATCCTTTAGATCCAGGGAGCATAGCCAATAGTCTTTCTGAAGATAAGGGAGCAGGGGGTCTAGGACAACTCAGCATGGCCAACTCAGTGTGCCACGCCGAGTTGTCCTAGACCCAATACTGGTCATATATATGATGTGAAATTTGGAAATGTCAAAAAAGTGTAATAGTAAAATATCCAAAACCATTTTATTAACCCTTTCAAGGCCTACTTTAAATTTTTAATCCATATTCTGCAGCAGGGTTAATTTTTGCATATTTCAGGAAAACTGTACCCGTCTTATTCAATATGTTCTAATAGTGATTTTCCTTCTGCTATGGTCATGTATTATATACCATTTGACAGGAATATTTAGTCAGAATTTTGGATCCCAAGAGTTTTGGGCTCGGCCTGGAAAGGGTTAAGCTATCTAATAATTTTGGATTTGCCAAATGAAATCTGGAATGTACATTTTGGCTTTAAGGGTGAACTTTAAAAGGCTGCTTTTTCCATCTGGTTCAAAACATGAGGAAGCATTTGGCGTCGATAGGAGCTGTTCCAGAATACGACATGAAGACGAAGTTTGCCCTTAAAGCCAAAATGGTTGTGGACTTAGCATTTGTGCCTGTCCCGGACTTGGGAGATTATGTTGCTGCTCTGGAAGGACACCTGCCCGAAGAGCTTCATCCTTTGCTCAACTGGTTTGAAGACAGCTACATCGGTCGCCCAAATAGGAGAGGAAACTGTAGATGATCTCCTCTGTTTCCTCCATCTATATGGAATCTGTTCGATACAACACTGAGCGCCAAGGATCGCACTAACAACCATTCTCAAGCTGCTCATCGTTGCCTTTGAGCCAAACTTGGAATGTGCCATCCCACAATCTGGAAGTTCATTCATAGCCTCAGAAAGGTGCAGAAAGGAAAAGATGCCTAATTATGAACCGCTCATTTCAGGCCACAGTCCTCCAGCCAAGCTGAGGAAATAAGTTGATCAATGTATTTCAAAGATTGTGTCAGATTATGGCACTAGACGCCTTATAGAATACTTGCGTGCCATAGCTCATAATTATCAGATAGGAAAACATCAAAAAAGATTTTATTGTATTACATTTTGGATGTTCCAGATTTCATTTGACAAATCTGAAACTATCAGATAGTTATAATTTCGGATTTGTCAAATGAAATCTGGAACATCCAAAATGTAATAGGAAAACATAAAAAAAGATTTTATGTTATCTGATAATTATGAGCTATGGCATGCAAGTATTCTAGAGGGCGTCTAGTGCCATAATCTGACACAATCTTTGAAATAAGTTGCTAGTTTAATAAAATGTTTTTGGATGCTTTACTATTGCATTTACTACTGCACTGAGTTAGCAACGCTGAGTTGTCCCATTCCCGGGAGCAGGGTACCTAGAGATACCATCTTGAACTTCTCGCACCAGAAAGGTGTTGAGTTTTCTGAGGTCCAGGATGGGCCAAAACCCCCTGTTTTTTTGAGGATCAGAAAATACCAGGAGTAAAACCCCCACCCTATCTTCTTCTGGGGTATGGGTTCACTGGTGAGATTGGCCAGAAGGAGGGAGATTTCCTTCTGAAGTAGGTCCAAATGCAGAGGGTCGAGAAAATACATCATCAGCATCTTTGCAGGGTGCAACATGTAACCGCTTTGGACTATCTGTTGCACCCACAAATCCAAAGTTATAATGGACCACTTGTGGGGAAAAAAAAGAGTGAGCCATCCTCTCACCAGAGGGTTCCCCTCTGTGGTCACTGGCCGATTGGCTATGCTCTGGAGGAACCAGTCAAAGCCCTACTCCCGGCTTGGGTTGCAGGGCAGGCTGAGCCTTTTGAGGCTTCTCCCGATACTGTAGGCAAGGAGCCTGTGTCAAACTACCTGTGCTTATGCTGGCAGTAGGCCTTCTTCTGGCCTCCACCTTGATACCTCCTGTGATAGGCAGTGGAATCAGACATTTGTCTCGAAAGCCTGGTGAGGGTAATGTGCTGCTTCCTCCTCCACCTGCTCGTTGAAGAGATTATCTCCCAACATGGCACATCTGCAAGCTAATTTTGTACTGACTGTTCCAGAGCAGAAGACTGAAGCCAGGCGAGCCTGCGGGCTCCAATGCCCACTGCTACTGCTCTGGAGACCATCTCAAAGACATCGTACGTCACCCTGACCAGGAACTTTGAGCGGTCCTTGCCATGACCCACTAGGACACAATAATGCTCCAGTTTTTCTGGAGGGAGGAACGGGCACAAGTCAGTGAGATCACACACGATGTCCTTCAAGAACATGCTCATGTAGAGCTTATAAGAGTGTACTCTGACAGAGAAAATGGAGATCTGGAAGCACCTTCTTCTGAAGGAGTCTAAAGTCTGAGCCTCCCTACACAGGTGTGTCAAGGAATGAATCTTGGTGCACTTAATCCTTTTCAGGGTGGACTCCACCATTAAGGTGGGGCCTTTTGAACCTAGTACATCGAGACCAGCCTCCTACTGACCGATGGCACAGGAAGTGGGGGTTCCCTCACATTCTCATTTCCAGCCGTTGTAGAATTCGGTGCACCAGCATCATCACTGCTTCCTTAGGAGCCAAGGAGTACTAGAGAATCTCTAACGCCTTTATCCTGGGCTCATCCTCCATCTCCAGTGAAAATGGGATGGCTTTGGCCATATCCTTCAAAGTCCTGGAAGGACATGTCCTCCAGAGAAGACTTCCGCCATTCATGCAGAGGAGAGGGGTCTGATGGAAGCTCAGGAGACCTGCCTTTCAACAAGTTCTCAGATTTCACATCAGTCACCCAGCCATCAGAGTCAGACTCCAAAACAAAGTCAAAGTACCACTGAGATTCTGCACAGAGTGCTCTCCATCCTCAAGGGGAAGGGGAGCATCAATGGGATTGATGATGCATCGAGGGCTTCCGGAGTTTCATCGGAATCTGATACACTCAAGAGAGATGTCCCCGCCGGGAACAAGCATTTGATCTCTTCGATGCCCCGATGTCGATGCCTCTGTAGGCAGAACGCATGTCTCAGGGATCAGCTGCTGACGATGTCCTGGGCAACAAAGCACCAGCCAACTCTTTCTCCAGCATCGATGCAATGTGGGCCTCAAGCACCTGAAGACATTCCTCCATGGCTGCTGATTCCAAAGGCCTTGGGGCCAGTACAGCTTCGACCAATGTCTCTAGCATCTCTGTAGGGAATCTGCATGGCCTCGGTTGTCAGGAGACGGCTGGTATAAACTCTGGAGGTCGATTCCTCTCTCAGGGGCACTCTGGCGGGCTGTTCATGGCCATCACCCTCAACATTGCGTCAGGAAGGGCTCCATTGCTGATGCACATGGGACTTTGCTTGGTGCTCGGAAGGGTCCCCCTTCAACATCGATGGAGTCGAGGTCGAGTCCTTCTTCGATTCCAGGCAGAGAACGACCGATGGCTGATGCTCCAGGGCATTATTATTTTAACCATCAGGTATCTCCCTTCCCTATCTCTCTTTACCTCCAGGGTTTAGAATTGCACCCTTGCAGACACCAGAATCGCGACACCCCCTTTTTTCTTCTCTATTCTGTTTGAGGCAAAGAAACTGCTTGGAAACCTTGGGCTATTCACTAGCCTTTCATCTATGACATGGAGGTGTGTCTCCTGTATAAAGCTTATTTCACAGCCCAGCCTCTCCAGCTCTTTAAACATTAACTGCCGCTTTCTTGGAGCATTCAATCCTCTCACATTCAATGTTGCTATATTAAGCTCCCCCATTGCTCTTGATTTTCGCTATCCAAGATGACTTGGTGCTGTTCCTCATTTTGCCCTTCATCTCTTCCCCTCCTTCTCTTTTACCCTCATTTCCTCCCCTCCCCATCTCTTTACAACCCAATATACTCCTCACTACTTCCCCTGCATATGCCCTATTATTGCAATCCCTCACCCACTCCCTCCTGTGTCATCCTCCCCTAACAGTGCCCCTCCCACCAACAATGACTCCTCCACCCAACACAAACCTTCCCATTAACTCTTTATGAAGCCCTATCATCCTTTTCCATTCCCCCCTGTTATTTCTTTATTTTCCCCTTGTTCTTTTTTTGTTTCTCCTTCTTCCCCCATGCCCTTGACACCCTCCCAGGCCTCTTACTCTTATAAAATAAAACCCTATCCCACACAACCTGTACACAGCCTGTAATCAGTTCTTCTATCCTTTGTGTTTAGCTCACAGTCTCTCTTTCAGCCAGCTTTTTATGTTTGCACAGTCTTTTCCAGAGACCCAGGACCACCCCACATTGCGCTTGCTCTTCAAAGGTCTCATAGTGGCTTGTCCTTCTTCCCTACTCGGCAACCTTGCCCACCCTGCCTTGCATTGCTTTAATGGTCGCCTCCAGGGATTTTGCTATGGTAGTTATTCCGTCACTTGAAAATTGTATTCCTGCCAGGAAGAGTCAGCGATACCTCACCTGCTCCTCCCTAAGCCGCTGTGTGATCGCTCTAAAGGCCCGGCGTTTCTGCAATGTAGTTGACGATAGGTCTCTATAGATTTCAATGTCCTGTCCCTTGTAGCTTATCTTACCCCTTTTTCGCACGACAGTAAGAATACCTTCTTTAGAAGAGAACTTGTGAAAACAAGCGATTATGTCCCGCAGTCTCCCTTCTCTGCAGGTTCCTAGCACGTGGTGGGCCCTTTCAATTTTAAAGCACAGATCAGACTCCACTAGTCCTGCAGTTTTCACTACCGCTCGAATACACTTTCCGTTATTTTCTTACAGTCCTCCTTAGCCTCAGGGAGCCCCCTTATACACAAATTAGCTCTTCTGGACCTATTTTGTAGGTCTTCCAGCTTTGCTACGAGTTCCTCATGCATACCATGGAATTTGCCATTTTCTTGCGATACACACATTGGCCCAGATCATTAAGATCTTGCCGCAAATCCTCCACCCATTTTTGCACTTCCAGTTTCAAACTTGAAATGTCCTAGTGAAGGGTGGAGAACCAGTCTTTTAGGTCTTCTCTTAGTTGCTGGACCTGACTGGGTGATTCATTTCGGGCCTCCAATGTATGGCACTTCTTTTCTCTGTTGGAAACACAGTTAGCCACAATTTTAGTTTTCCCCATCGCCACTTCACTCCTTTTGAATGGGAAGGCTTTGAGATCGGGGGATACTTTCCTCGCTGCCATCCACTTGGAAGGTTTCTGAGTCTGGCACTCTCGCTGCTTATCTTTTTAGGGCCCTAGATCTACCTTTAATGCAGGTAACTGCCTTCACCCATCCATGGAGCTGAAGGATTACGCAGCCATACTGGCAATGACATTACTTCCTCCTCCTGTGTGATTTGTAATTTTGGATAGTTTATCATGAAACCTAACTCCTGGAGGACGTGAATGGTTTTGATTTAGGGCAGAGGTGACTGCTGAAGCGGTATCTGCCCTTAGCAGCCAGTCATTTAAGTAGGGGAACAGAAAGATCCTCAAAGTTCAAAGGTAGGCTGCAACAACAGCCAAACACTTTGTGAAGACTCTGAGTGCTAAGGCCAGTCCGAATGGTAGGACTCGGTACTGGTAGTGGTTGTTCTGAAAAGCGAACCTAAGAAACATTCTGTAATCAGAGTGGATCAGCATGTGTGTATAAGCATCTTTTAGATCCAGAGAGCATAGCCAATCATTTTGTTGGAGATATGGCAGAAGAGTGCCTGAAGAAATCATCTTGAATTTCTCCTTGATGTGAAATGTGTTGAGATTTTGGAGATCTAATATACGTCTGTGACCTTCCATCTTTTTTGGAATTAAGCAATATCAGGAGTAGAATTCCAGGCCCTGCTGAGATGGGGGAACCTCCTCTATAACCCCTTGTCTCAGCAGTGAGAGAATTTCCTGCTGAAGCAAGGAGGAGTGAAGGAGAGCAAGGAGGGTTGTCCCATAAAGTGAGTGGGAGGAAGATCCTGGAATTTCAGCTGTAGGTCCTGACTGACTAGATGTAAAGTCCAGGGCTCGGAAGTGATGCTGATCCAACAGTGTGCAAAATGCACCATTCTTTCTCGGCTCATAGGAGGAAGAGGAAAGATTATGAATTGGCCATGCTCTTTTTGAAGTAGTCAAAAACTCTGAGGAGGTTGAGTAGTAACTGCAGGCTGTGGTTTGGAAACCTTGGGTTTCCTGACCTGTTTCTGACCCTGTTGTCTCTGTTGCTTTTGTGGGGCAGAGTAGCTAGAATAGGAATGATATGGAGGATAAAACCTTCTCTTCTTAAGGAAGAAAGCTTTCTTAGTGGTAGCCTTCTTCTTCCTTGAAAGCCTCTTCATGGTGAGGTTGTCAGTTTCTATCTCACTGGCCTTCTCCCTCCACCTATAACCAAAGAGATTTTCACCATTACAGGGTATGCTGATTAACTTGTCCTGGACCCACTGTTCCAGGTCAGATGCTTGGAGCCATGCCATTCTCCTACCCCAATGCAGGCTGCAGCAGATCTGCTATTGGCCTCAAATGCATTGAATGCTGTTCTTGTTAAAAAATATTGATGTATTCTGGGCATGTGTTACCAAGACCTGACGAGCCGCCTGCTTGTCAGAAGGCAGCAGGGTGGTAAACTCTGACAAGTCTCTCAAGACATCTTTGAGAAACATGCCCATATATAGCATATAGGAGTCTATCCTAGAGGCTAGCATGGTAGCTTGGAATGCCGTTCTTCCAAAAGCATCTAGGGTCCTGGCCTTTTTCCCAGGGGGCACTGAGGAATGATTTTTCTGGCTTTTTATTCTCCTCTTGGCAGACTCCACAACCATAGAGTGGTGGGGGAGTCGTGGCTCCTGGAAACCTGGGGAGGGAGGGACCCTATAAAGGGTATCGAGCCTCTTACTCACCGCAGGGGTTGACAAGAGGGCCTCCCACATCCGAGCCATTAGATTCTTTAAGATGTTATGCAATGGGAGGGTAGCAGCCTCCTTCGGTGCCGATGGGTATATGAGAATATGGAGCTCCTCAGCTCTTGATTCCATTTCCAAAGCCACTGAAACATCGAGAGCTGCCGCCATGTCCTTAATGAAATCTTGAAAGGACATGTCCTTGGGCGGCTAACGTCGACATTCATAAGCTGGCAATGGATCCGACGGTACCTCCCTATGGGTATTGGAATCGATGGATTCCATCTCAGAGGCTTCTTCGGAATCAGAGTCTGGAAGGAAGTCAAAATAATCCTTATTAGATGTTCGATACCTTCACTGCTCAGAGATCCACTGTTTTGATATAGAGGGTATCTGACATGGTGGTGCCGAAGGGCCTTGGTATCACCTGCGCCATGGAGCTATGCAAGGCAGGGGATGCCTGCATAAGTGTGCCGAGCTCTGTGGCCGTCATCAACACTGGTGGAACCAGTGCCGGCTGTGGCAACTGCAACTATGAGCTTAGCAATGCTGCGCTTGATGGCAATGACACAGTCATCCAATGACAGTACCGAGGGTGGAGTGGCTCCAGACACAGCTGTGTGGGCCACAACTCCCAATGTCAGTATCAGGGGCTCCACCGAGAATTGGATCTCAGGGGCACCCCCGAACCCCTGTGTTGCTTTGGAAGTGACACCTCCCACTGGAGTTGCTTCGATGGATGGTCTGCATCGGAATGGGATGAATGATGGTGCCGATGCCAATGCAGACGCTGACCTGGAAGATGAGGACCTCGATTCTGAGGTCGATGTCTTCTTTCTCTTAAGCACTGTGACTCCGAGCGATACTTTTCCTTTGCTGGTGAGGATTTGGATGCATGGGAAAACTTTGAAGGAGTCAACGCCCACCTGAGTGCACCGATGGAGTGGAGTCTGTAGAAAACAGCTTAGCCTTCTGATTGTCCCAGTTCTTTCTACCTCGAGAAGTGATATGGCGACAGGATGGACAAGAATCGACATCGTAGTCTGGGACTAAACATTTTAGGCACCAAGAATGCTCATCAGTGATAGAAATTGTGTTAGAACACGGAGCACTTTTTGAAACCACTCTGGGGTTAATAATAGGGAATAATATGGAGGCAAAATTGCACTGGGCAATGGTGCCCAATGAGGCCTATGGCCTCAAAGTTTATGAAAAAACTAAAAATAAAGTAAAAATTGTGTAAAATAAAAAGAAAAAGGGGGAAAGGGAATCGACGGGGAGTCGAGTCGGTGGACGGGAAGGCAACTAAGTACTTTGACTGTACTAGCGAAAAAATTATTGGTCTCTAGAAGCGGCTGACAGGGACAAGGTCCCGATGGCTCTGCAGAAAAGAGACGACTGAGAAGACCAAGAGGGAAGGAGGGAAGGCAGCCACGCATGCGTGGAGAAACGTTCCCAAAAGCATTCCTACTGGATGCTGGGGAGTCTTTCCACACCGGGCTCCATTGGTGTCGACATCACCCATATGTGAACATTGGCTTCCTGCTTGTTCCTGGAGATAAGTGATTTACTTGATGAGTGGCGTTGCTGAGAAGGGGTTTAGGGAGAGATGAGAGGTAATGAGGAGCTACAAAATCAATACACTTGTAGTTGAGTAGGAGGAGTTTGAACTGTATGCGGAAACATAGTGAGCTAATGAAGTGACCTTAAAAGAGGTGTTATGTGAACACAGTGACACTGGCGGAAGATTTGCTGTGCAGCTGAGTTTTGAACATACTGAAGGGGAGATAGAGATTCAATGGGAAATCAGCAAGAAGCAAGTTGAAATAGTCTAGACAAGAGGTGATGAGAGAGTGGATAAGGGTCTTGATAGTGTGTTCAGAAAGGGACAAATTTTGCTGATGTTACAGAGGAAGAAACTGTTTTAGCTATCAGATAAATGAATTGAAAGAGAGAGAAGAGTCAAAGATGATCCCATGATTGCAGGCCGAAGAGAGAGGGAGGATGACCGTGTTATCGACAGAAATGGAGAAGGAGGGGGAAGGGGAGAGGCTGGTTTAGGAGGAAAGATAATACGGTCCCTCTTGGTCTTGTTCAGTTGTAGATGGTGGCGGGACAAGTAGGCAGTAATGTCCAACACGCCGGCTAAGATTTGGGCCTGGAGTAGACAACTAAATCTGGGAGCCATTAGCGTAAAGATGGTACTGAAAACCATAGGAGTAGATCACGGCACAAAAGGTATGAGTGCAGGGCCAGCACGACCCAGTGTGCACTTGCATGGGGCAGCAGTTTCAGAGGAGCTGCACAGTTAGCACATTAATTTGGAAACAGTGAGCGGACAGGCAGTAAAAATCAGTATGTGGCTTTGAAGCCCATGTGCATGCTGCATTTGCACCTCTGACTTGAAGGCATGCATGGGCTCCAAAGCCCAGTGCTGATTTTAAGAGGCACTTGACTAAAGTCGTTTGATTGCATTGTTGCGTTCAATGCTTCATTGTACATAGTTAACAGTTACCTGTTAATTTACCATACGACATTCTGTTCATGTACAAGAGTGTACCTTGATGCCCTGTTAAGTTATTGGTTATGTGTTAACAACTTTGAATGCACATTGAATGGTAGAAAGGCGGTTTATAAATATGTTTAAATAAATAAATAAAGGGTCAGCGGCACTTCCTGCACTGAGATTGGCTTTCTGAATGGTGGGGTCATATGGGGCAGGACGTTCACTCTGATCTCGTGGTTTAAGAGATCAGCCCAAACTTCCCTCCCTGTGCGGCTGCACCAGTCAGAGAGCCAATCATGGGTGAGGAAGCTGTTAAACCGCAGCATTCTGGAGGAGCACACAGTACTGGTATCTTTCACTGCATCAAACACATCCCATGGTCCCCTGGACTTAGACTGCAGACACACAGTAGAAGTAAACGTCTTGCCTGCCTCAGTCAAGTCACAGCATGGGAAAAGGCAAAATGCTGACATGCAGGACTGAATGTAGAGAAACTAAACTGGTGCGATGCAGACTTTTAGCAGTCACCGCAGGTGGTCCAAGTTCCAATTATATCTAGCCTTTCTGTGCATTTGCTGCTGTGCAGCTGCACGAGAGAAAGCAGGAGATATTTGCAGAAGTTGCTTTGTTGCTCTGTCCGGGTGTGCTACCTTATGCTTCCTCATGCGTGGCTTTGAGTTCACAGTTTCTTCTGTAAGCCTGGGCTGGCACTAATGGAGAAGCATGTGCAATAGCTCCTCTCTTTCCTACTGTATCCCAGTGAGAACAGTAGTGCACAGGAATAAGATACAGACCCTTGTCCCTCGGCTTCAATAAAGAATAATTAGAATGGCAAAGAGCAGGTGAACTCCTTTTGTCTGAAGCTTCAGTCATCTCTCTTTTGCCTTTACCTCTCCCCTTTCTCCCTGTGCAATTATCTTCCTTCTCCAATGCTGGTGCTATTCAGCTGTTCCTCCTCTGAACGCTGCACACCTTTTCATTCTGTGGTGGCATGGATCACATAAGCTGTTTGAACTATGCAATGGATCCATAGTTGCAGAACAAAGCACAGCTCAAACAGCTAATACATAAATCAAACTTCCAGAGAAGGAAGAGAAGAAGCACCAAGCAAGAGAAGAGGAGCAGTCTGATAGGGTGGGACTGAGGCACTGAAGGGGTAGATGAGAAAGGTGTGTGGGGACAGCAGGGATTTTGAAATCAGGTGGTGGTGCAAGGAAGAAAGCAGAGATTCTGAAAGTGAATGAAAGGTGGCAGAGAACAGGGCCTCAGAAGTTTTATTTGGAGGGGGAGGTTAGAGTGGGGTCTCAGATTGGGTGGGAGAGCAGAGATTGGGAGGAAGACTTGGTGGTGGGCTGTGACTGGGGGTTTGGTTGATGAGCTGAGGGTATGAGTGATGGTGGGATAAATGGCTACTGTGAAAGAGGTTGGCTTAAGAAATGGTGTAAAAGAATTAGAATACTAGGCAGTAGGTGAAAGAGGAAAGGAATAGGTATGTGAAGATAGCAATAGAGCCTGGAAATGGGGCTGAGGAGGCAGTGAAAAGGGGCAATGAGAGGCTGGGTAACAGGTAAGAAACAGAAGAGGGTGGAGCTATGTACTCTCTACATAGTACAGGAAGTTGCCACCGTGTTAAGCACCTATCCAAATGCTGGTTGACAGAGGGGGGAAATAGAGAGGTAGACTGGTGTAAATGCAAAGAAGAGAGAACCCTGGACAGGAGGAAGTGGAAAGAGAAAGGGAAGAGGAAGAGGGTAAGAAGATTCATTATGGAAGAACTGTAGTGATAGAGAAGACTGAGGAGAGAGGGGAAGAATATTTGTGTGGCATGAGGAAGGGGAAGAGGAATGGAGAACATGAAAGAGGAGAGAGGAGAAAAGAGGAAGAATTGGGAAAGGTGAGTAGTCAAAAAAATTAGAATGAGGAGGCAAGAAGTGAAAGAGATTAGAAAGTATTAAAATATCCAATAGCTCAAAAAGAAAAGAAAAATGGACACCAGAGAGAAAGCGTAGTTACTCATCTATAACAGGTATTCTCCAGAGACAGCAGGAATCATTCCTCACATATGGGTGATGTCGGCACTGACTGAGCCCTCGTGGAAGCATCTCACCAGCTTTCAAAGAAAGCCTTTAGGAGATGCCACCACGCATGCATGGTCCCCTTCCTGCCCAAGGGTGCCATCTTACTCAGATGACATAGCTAGCTGACAAAAGAAGATGGCAAAAAAATACATATACAGCAACTCCAAGGAGAGGAGGGAGGTTTGTGAGGACTGATTCCTGCTGTCCCTGGAGAACACCTGTTACAGGTGTGTAACTACGCTTTTCCAGGAACAAGCAGGAATTCAGTCCTCACATATGGGACTCCCTAGCTACTGGCTACCAAAAGCCCATAGAGAAAACCACCCTCAGGGGGAGCAGTGAACAGCAGCAATTGAGTCCACAGATACAGACTGCAGTAAGACCTGTGTGTCAAATGGGAACCAATGCTCCGGTAGCCTGAACACAGAAGGGCTGCCTAGACCCCAAAAAGATTACGCAGCACGGCCTGGCCAAAGGCGCTGTCCCATTGTTATTCCCTCTCCAGGAAGCAATGGACCTGCAAAGGTATCGACTGAAGACCAGGTGGTGGCCTGGCAGATGTCCAACATCAGGACAGAGCGCAGGTGTGCCATAGAGGCCGCCATGGCCCTGACATTGTGTGCTATCACCCGGCCATCCAGCGTGCACCCAGACTTCTCATAGGTGAAGGCAATGCAGTCCGCCACTCAGATGGACAGGATTCGCCTGGACACTGCCTCCCTCAGACAATTGGGGTCGAAGGAAACGAAGAGCTGAGAAGCATTTTGGTGGCCCTGGGTACGTTGAATGTAAAAGGACAGGACCCTCTTACAGTCCAAGGTGTGAAGGACGGCTTTCTTTGAAAGCTGGTGAGATGCTTCCGCGAGGGCTCAGTCAGTGCCAACATCACCCATATGTGAGGAACGATCCTGCTGTCCTGGAGAAAGCACAGTTACTTACCTGTAACAGGTGATCTCTGGGAACAGCAGGAATAAGTCTTCACATATGGGGTACGTCGGTACCGACGGAGCCTGCGCGGGAACGCTCCCCAGCGTCCAATAAGAAAGCTTTTGGGAGCATCCCACAGCGCCTCCGTGCTGCCTTCCCGCCTTTCCCAACTGCCTCTCCTCAGTTAAGTTTCAGAGCTGAGACAAAGAGAGAGAGAGAGAGAGAGAGAAGGGAAAGAAGAGATATAGAGATACAACTCCTAGGGGAGGTGGGTGGGTTGTGAAGACTTATTCCTGCTGTTCCCAGAGATCACCTGTTACAGGTAACTGTGCTATCTCCAGGAACAAGCAGGAATGAGTCTTCACATATGGGGACTCCCAAGCTGAGATGCCTGGAGTCCCAGCATGTCATAGATTGGAACATGCTATACCTAACAACCCAAGGCATCCTGAGAATGGAGGGTAGGAGTTGAACAGAGAAAGGTGCTGTGGAAAACAGCTTAACCTAGCATAAGACTGCAGACAAGGAGTCCATATGTGGATGATAATTGTCATCAATGATATTGAAATGAAATATTGCAATATGGACCTCCCCTAACAGGATTTCACAGAAGTATGGAGGTTCATGGGATGTACTGGGGAACCCAGTAGAGGAACCTCGAAGAGGACCTCACTGTAAAGTGGAGGTAATAAACCTGTAGGAAAAACAGTGGAGGTCAGAATCCTGAAAGGTAACAGGTAACCCCAGTGAAAAAACTGGGGTAGTACAAAAACGGTGGGCCTTCAGCGGAAGGCTTTATGACAAAAACCGAACTCTTTTGGCGGCAAAGTGGCTCACTCTTAGGAGCAAAAAGAGAAAGGCTAACCGATTTGGACAAACAGGCACAGTCCTTGTGGGGAGAAAGGGTATTGGAACCCTTGTATCCCAAAAAGAGAGGACAAATGCCTGAGGCGTTAAAGCCTGTGATTAACTGAAGATCCGCAATGTCTCTCCTAACTGGGGTAAGCTAGGAGAGATACTGGAGCATGGAGAGCTTCAGAGGTACCTAAACCCTAAGGTTTTGGTATAAAAGTTGTTGACTACCACAGGAGTGGTTGTGTGTGTAGAACCCCAAACATGCTGGATAGCATAGGTATGGGTAAAGCCCATCTGTCAGAATCATATAGCTATATGAGCATAGACAGTCAGATAGATAAGTATGTGGATACATATCTATCTATAATAAAATATCTCGACAGATACATATATATATCTATATATATATACATATAGATAGACATATAAGAATATATCTATAGTGAGATATGGAAGGGCATAAAATACACACAAATCATAGACATAGACCTCTGTAAGATGTATGCTATAGATATGAATATGTAGGCCTATATATGGGTGTCTGCAATTAAGCAGACAGAGATATGCCTACAGTACGGTATTCACATAGGATATGTGGAGAGGAAAGATTCATCTAATAACAAGGAGGTGGAACCTACTTGAGAAGATATATAGAGAATCTATTCCTCCTGGTTATGATCTGCAGGGATGCTAGCTAGTGAAATAACCAGGACGTTTACGTTAAAAACAGAGGGTAATATCAGTCTGCAGCCAGAAAGTCCCGAGTCTTCCAGAACTCTAGCATGGTAAGTGGACAGAAGACGCATAGAAATGAGATACCATGTTGACCTGCTTAAGGGCAAAAGGTATCATGCGTTCTCACCATGAGGATGAGCTGCAAGGAGAAAGAGCATATCCCCAATTGGGAATACTATGGACCAAAGCAGGGAATTAGCAACTCCTTAAGCTTCCACGTAAGAGAAGGCCTATGTCCTTTATATCAAAAAGGAGATAGTAAAATAAGGGAGAACCCTTCTAGTCATGGGAGACATGACTGAAAAGCCTTTTCCAACCATCTAGGATAGCTGTTGGAGAAAAAAAACCCATGATCTCTAGCAAGGGCCCATAGTGGAGAGCTTCTCTGTAGAATTGCAGAGAGCATGATGCAGGAGAATGAGGAGATAGAACTCGCTGCTGGAGAGCCAGTACCTCTGCCAACTATGCTGCCAAACCCAGGAGAATGGAGACGGCAGAAATAAAGGACAATCCAGAAAGCTTGTAGTGAGATAATTTCCAAGATAGATGAAAGCACTGACTTGGAGCCACTACTAAGACTAGACAGAATGTTAGTGGAGGACAAATCTGGTTGTTTGTGGACAAGAACCAGTGGTCCAAACATTAAGGCTCCTGCATAGGCAGCTGCTAACAAGACAGCAGAAAGAATCTTACTGTTTAAAAACAGAAAGAACAGACAGAACAGGAGTAGAAAACTCTGGACATGTCTGATAAGCTGCCCCAAAGCAAGATTGAAAAAGAGGAGTTAACTCAGAGAGGAAAACTCCGCACTGGAAAGTGACAAAACTAGAGAGGCTGAAGAAAAAGCCCTCCAGTGAAGTAATACCGCTCTTACAGAGAAAAAGGCTTGGTAAGAGGGTAAAGAGAATGGAGCTGAAGAAGACTTACCAAGTAGTAAGTCTATAGAAAGGAAAAAAATACATGCTGGCACAGGAAACTATCGTTTGATAGTGGTTAGACCTCTTTCCCTAGTAGGAAGAAGAGGAGAAACCTGTGACCTATAGGCATGAACATCCTGACAGCTCATAGAAATATAGAGAAAATGGATGTCTTTTGAAAAGAGATCCATGTCTAGGGGTTAGAATGAAGCGGTGGATTGCTTCTATTGAGAAGAAGCAAACTGCAGATTCTAAACCCCAGGAGTCACAAGCATCTGATGATGATTGATCAGAAACCCTGCGGTTGCTGGGTTTGCTGAGCCTGGTGAGAGGTTGGATTCTTCAGACCAGGACGATGCTTCCCCTGTTTGGGAACATCTGTATGATGGGCAGGTGATGAATAAAACCTTCTTCTCCTATGGGAAGAAAGTTTGGTAGAACATTTCCTACCTACTGGGACAGAAGGCGGCGTAGAACAGCCCCTAGGAACAGGTAAATCAGTGGACAACTGAGTAACCTGACGTAAAGACTCCTTGTTGAAGAGATTTTCTCCAGTGCAAGGAGTATGTCCCAGTCTTTGTTGTGCCCATTTGTCCAAGTCTGAAGCTTGGAGCCAGGCTCTACGTCGTGCCCCTATAGCTATAGCAGAAGTCCTGCCAACAAACTCAAAAGAGTCTAGGGAAGCACGAGAAAGAAACCAAGAGATATTCTGGATATGCTTAAGCAGTGAGGAATTGTCTGCACTCTTGGAATCTGGAAGGAAAGGAGTCAAAAGATGTAATTTTTTTGTGACCTCCTCAAGAGATAGACTCATATAAAAAATATATGAGAGAATTCTTGCAGAAAGCATAGATGTCCGGAAGGTTTGACGTCCAAAGGCATCTAGTGTCTTAGACTCACGACCTGGCGGATAAGAAGAGTGCTTTTTCTTACTCTTTACTCGCCTCGTTGCTGATCCCACTACTATGGAATGATGAGGAAGTTGAGTCTTTTGAAACCCTGGAGAGGGGGGCACCTGATATAGGAGATCAGTTGCTCTGGAAAGTGGGGGTACCCTTAAAGGTGCTTCCCACAGACCTAGAAGGAGATCCTGCAAGGAATGATGCAAAGGAAGCATTATGTTCTCCTTTGCTTTGGTAGGAACAGAGCCTTGTGCAGGATCATGTCCAGGGATAGGAATGGCAAGTGATCTTGCTATTTCCCGGAGGAAACTCTGAAAAGAGGAATCTCCAACGGGAATCTCCTTTGGACAGGTTAGATCTGAAGAACTAGCCTGAGTACCGAAGGATCTATTCAAATATATAGGAATAGAAGATCCTGCACGGTGCAGGGTGGGATTCTTAAAGGATGGTCACCGGTACTGGCTGTCAGAAGCAGCATCCGTCAGTACCACATCGTCCATGCCAGGTATCGACGCCAAGCCTGGTATAGAAGGGAGCGATCCTGTTGAAAGAAGCATGGCAGGAGCTGGCCACGATGCTACTGTGGATACCGGTACCGATGCCGATACCCGGTACCGATGTCGGAGCTGAAGCCGACACAGACATCGGAGTAGCCATCGGTGACAGCTCAATCGGTACAGAGGTAACCAAAAACCTCCGGCAGCCATCCTCGGTACCAAGCCTGCGGTACCGATCGGTGTCGGTACCAAGGCGTGCCGGTACCCAGTCTTCCAGACTAGAGATCGATTGCAAACTCGGTATCGAGGGCAATGAGCCTGATGAACGAAGCACAGCAGGCACCGACCACAAAGGTAATGTGGACATCGGTACCGACTTCGGTACTGTGTCTGATACCGGTGGATGAAGGCCAACCGGTGGCAACTCAAACGACATCGGAGGAACCGAGAGTTGCAGATCCGAATCATCGGAACCGAGCCTTTGGTACCGAGGGGAGCCGGTACCAAGGCGAGTCAGTACCCAATCCTCCAGACTGGAAATCGAAGGAAGCGAGTCTATCGATGCACGTCTGGAGGGTACCGACGTCGGTGGTCGTGTCGGTACCGATACCGGAAAGTCAGTCTGTGGAATATCCACCGGACCCAAAGGTACCGAGGACGCCAGATGACGATCCCTGGTGAGGAGTGTTTCATCCAACACCAGTGCCGGAGTCAGGGTATCGGTACCGCTCGAAGCGGATGCCACCACCGGACACGGCTCAGGTATGTTCTGTGAGGGGTGAACCCCAGGAACAACCTGAAACCCCTCATACGCTTTGGAGACCGAAGACTCCCGCCGGGGTTTTGAAGCCAGTGGGTCCTCGAGGGCAAGGCCGGAGCCGTCTACATGCTGTGCATGAGACCTACCACTCGAGGACTGGCTAGTCTTAACAGACTGTTTGTGGGTTACCTGATCCTGTGTAGAAGAAGAAAGGGACGGTGCCCTGAAGTTGGAGGGGAACCGGATATCGAGGAAACCTCGATGTTGAAACCCTCTTCTCACCAAACTGTTGCCCAAAGGCTCCGGAGGAAAAAGGTCAGGACCCAAACAGGTTAGACACCGACTTTGAGGGTCTAAAAATAAAGTTGTACCGCCACAGTCTGAACATTTCCTGGAGAAAGTGGCTGGCGATTCCATGAAGGAAAAAGAAGAGGCCTAAAAGGCCTGAGAAACCGTGAGACACTATGAAGAAAAAATAGTCCTTGAAAAAGGAAAATTTCACAAGAAAAGAAAAGAAAACACTGGCAGTACCGATGGCGTCAGGGAAGACAGCTGCGACCAAAAGAAAACTAAAGAAATAAAACAAGAATTTTCTGCGGTGACAGGACGACGTCCTGCCGGCTCAGCGGAAAAACGAAAACTGAGGAGAGGCAGTTGGGAAAAGCGGGAAGGCAGCACACAGGCGCTGTGGGATGCTCCCAAAAGCTTTCTTATTGGACGCTGGGGAGCGTTCCCGCGCAGGCTCCGTCGGTACCGACGTACCCCATATGTGAAGACTCATTCCTGCTTGTTCCTGGAGATCACCTGTTACAGATGATTAACTTCACACTAGGAGTGAAGTCTCAGAAAGAAGGTGGGTCACACCACCTCCTGGTTGAGGTGAAAGGAAGATACCACCTTCGGGAGGAATTTGGGATGCATGCATAGCACGACCCTGTTCTTCTAGAACCTGATACAGGTTCTGTCACTAGGGCTTGGAGCTCACTGACCCTGGAAGCGGAGGCGAGCGACACCAGAAACACGACTTTCCATGAGAGATACCTCAGGTGGCAGGTAGCCAGGGGCTCAAAGGGCAGGCGGGTGAGCTGTGCCAGCACTACATTGAGGTCCCACTCCATCGCCGGAGGGTGGACCGGGGGGGGGGGGGTTCTGACAGAAGGGGGTTCTGACAGCAGGAGCCTCCTCAGGAAGCGAGTCACCAGAGGCTGTGCCGAGAGAGGTTTGCCCTCGACAGGGTGGTGGTGTGCTACCAGGGCACTGAGATGCACCCTGGAGTTCGATTTGAGCCTGGATTGCGAGAGATGGAGGTGGTACTGCAGCACCAGCAGGAGAACGGGTTCACCCATTGCTCCACGCACCACACCACACCAAGAACCTGCGCTTGTTTGAAGGCGTAAGTCCTCCTGGTGGAGTCTTATAGGAGGCCAGCAAGATCTCTTCCACTTTTCTGGAGAGGTTGAAAGGGGCTAGGGTTACCCTTTCAGCAGCTACGCCATCAATGATAGAGACCCCAGATTGGGGTGTAGGAGAGAGCCATCTTCTTGAGACGAGAGCCCCAGGGAACTTCCCAGGGGAATCGGTGCCTCCACCGATAAGCAGAGGAGCAGCGATAACCACTGTTGCCTGGGCCACTGTGGAGCCACCAGGATCAGCGATGCTCTGTCGCGAAGAGCCTTGAAGAGGATCTTGGCAATCAATGGCATGGCCCGGGTGGGGCTGAAGGGAACAGAAGCGGGACAACCGGTAGTTATCCAGACTGGCAAAACGATCCACCCGTGGGGTCCCCCAGCTGCCACTCTTGCAGTTGGAGGACCTACTCAGTTTGTCTGCCAGGGCATTATCCTGACCTGGCAGATACACCGCCCCATAGGAGCACTCCTTGACAAACTGTGTAAGAGCAGAGTGTCGTTGCCTTGCGGCAAGTCGTGCGAGACCCCATGCCCCCCTTGCTTGTTCATGTAGAACATTGCCACTTGGTTGTCTGTTTGAATCAACACTGGCTGGTGTCTCAGACGGTTGTGAAAAGCTCACAGGGCTAGATATATTGCCTGGAGCTCCAGGAAGTTGATCTGCTGGTTGCTCTCAGCCTGTGACCAGCTGCCCTGGGTGCGAAGTTCCTCACAGTGGGTTCCCCATCGCAGCAGGGAGGCCTCCGTCGTGAGGACACTTAAAGGGCTCAGGGCTTGGTAGGGCATCCCCACCAGAAGGTATTGTGGATTTTGCCACCACATCAGGGAGTCTGCTAGTTGGTAGGTCACTAAGACTCTGTCTTGGAGCTGACCTATGGCCTGTGTCCACTGGTGTTGAAGGGACCACTGGGCAATCCTCATGTGCAGACGGACGTCCAGGGTGACATGGACTGTGGAGGCCATGTGGCCGAGTAGGCGGAGCAGAAGTCAAGCCGACACCGAGGGACAGTGTTGCATGTCTGCAGCCAATGCCCCGAGATGGTCTGCCCAATCCAGGGTGAGGAAGGAATTTGCCTGGACTATGTCCAGCTTTGCCCCTATGAACTCCAGACCCTGTGTCGGGAGAAGATGGGACTTGGGATGGTTTATCACGAACTCCAGATGTTGTAAGATGTGGATGGTGTGAGCCATAGCTTGCTGCACCTCGGCGGCCATACCTCCTTTTATAAACCAGTTGTCTAGGTAGGGGAAGACTAATACCCCCTGGAGATAGAGGTAGGCGGCCACTACAGCCAGACTGACCCTCTTCAAATCCAGGCTGAAAACTCACCTCTTCACTGCTGCTTTTGGATCTTGACTCACCTGATCTCCTTTTTCTTTTCCTTTCCCCTTGTCTTATCTCTGCCTACACCTTCTATTTTGTCTGTCTTGACTAGATTGTAAGCTCTGATGAGCAGGGACAGTCTCCTACATATCTGTGCAGCGCTGCATACGACTTGTGCACTATACAAATGCTCAGTAGTAGTAGGATGACACCAGGCCGAAGGGTAGCACCCTGTACTGGTAGTGGCCTCCTCCCATCATGAAGCGAAGGTACTGCCTGTAGCTGGGGTGAATGAGGAGGTGGGTATAAGCATCCTTCAGATCCAAGGAGCATAGCCAATCTCCCTGCTGGAGGTAGGGCAGCAATGTTCCAAGAGAGAGCATCTTGAACTTCTCCATCACCCGGAACTTGTTCAGGTTCCTCAGGTCTAGGATGGGCTGTAGGCCCCCTGTCCTCTTTGGCACGAGGAAATACCTGGAGTAGAACCCCTTGCTCCTGAGATGTAGGGGTACTGGTTCCACCGCCTTGTCCTCAAGAAGGCCTGCGAGCTCCTCCCTGACCACCTGGAGTGCCCAGGAATCGGTGGTGATGATTGGCCACCTGTGTGCATAGTGAACCACACATCCCCCTGTGGGCTGCTGTACTCCTTTGGGTAGAGAGGCTATGACCAAGGAGTCCAAAGACGGAGCAGACGCCTGGGGCTTGGGAGCCTTCTGCTTATGAGGGCCATGCCCCTATCCCTTAGCCTGCTAACCCTGCTGGAGAGGCTTGGAAATGTGGGTAGTTTTTGTAAGAAGCCCCTTTCCTCGGGTAAAAGGGCTTTTTACCCGAGCCCTTCCATCGGGGAAGGGTAGCAGTCTTTTTGGAGAGTTTGGTCCTCGTCATGAGTTCGGTCTCCAACTCGGAAGCCTTCTCAGTCATGGGTTTGCCAAAGAGGTTCTCTCCTTGGCATGGGACATCAACCAATTTGTCCTGAACCCATTGCTCGAGGTCGGAAGACTGTAGCCAGGCTTGGCACCGGGCCCAATGCCCATCGCAGCTACTCTAGCCGCCGACTCAAAGTCATCATAGGCTGTTCAAGTCATGAACTTAGAGCACTTACGGAAGGCTTTGGACAGGTTCCTGAACTGCTGTAGGGGTTCCCTCAGAGAGACCAGCTGTGAACCCGGTGAGCTCCTTCGCCAGTTCTCTCAGATACATGCCCATGTACAGCTGGTAGGCCTGGATCCGGCTGATGAGCATCGAGCCCTGGAAGCACTTTCTGCCGAGGGCATCTGAGGTGTGGGCCTCCCTACCTGGGGGCACTGAGGAGTGCGTTTTCTGGCTCTTCAGTCGACGCATGGCTGACTCCACCACCATGGAGTTATGCGGAAGCTGTACCTTTTGGAAGCCCGGGCTCTGGCAGACCCGATACATCGAGTTGAGCCATTTGCTCATGATGGGCCCAGACACTGGTGTTTCCCACATGCGGAGCATAAGCCGTTCCAAGATAGGTGGGATGGGCACTGTCAGCGATTCCCTCGATGGAGTCTCATATTAGAGGATTTCTAGTTTCTCTGTCTAGGGGGATCCTCCTCCAATTTCTTTGGGAATGCTAGTGCATTTGACATGTCCTGCATGAAATTGAGGAATGCCATGTCCTTGGGCAGGAACCGATGTCGAGACTCTGAGGGGGATAGGTCTGAGGGGACATCGCAGTGGCAACAGGTGTCAGGGGGACTCCTCGACCTTGGTCTCACATTCCGAGTAGTCAGTGGAAGACTCGATGGGAGGGCGACCCGGAGGTTCTGGGCCTGAGCCCGGTCCGAACCCCCTCAGCTGGTGTCATGTATGCTAGTCAGGGAAGACCTCAGTACCATTGAACGGGACCTGGATTGAGACCTCAGCTGAGAACTGACTCGGGATCGTATGGCCTCAAGGATCAGCTCGGCCACCGGGAGGGCTCGGTGGTCTGGGTGAATGAACCAGCCATGCCATACATCAGCGCCCACTGCTGGTCCATGAAGGCAGACAGGCTGCGCTCCAGGGCCGCCATTCTGGACTCCAGTCCAGATGGCTCCGCAGCTCTAAGTGCAGGTACCGAGGAACTTGGGCCTGGCACTGGTTCCTCCAAAGGTGAGTATTCAATGAGGATGGCCTCAGGTATCCAGGGCCAATCACCGGGAGATTCCTTCTGGGTGACCTTGGTAGGCCGCTCCTGCTCCGAGCCCTCGGATGATCAGCATGGACTGCGGGACCTGGCTTGGGGTTTACCCATCCTACTGGAACCATCCAGGGATGCTGCCTTTGAGGGTTTCTGTTTCTACTTCTTCTTGTGTTCCCTCGAGGGAGACCCCCTCCCCCCCTTCTGAAGGCCCATGGCATCAACTGGGATCTGCGGTGGCGCAACAGAAGTCCGAGACTTCAGACGGGGCCTTGGCCTTCGGAAGCACCGGGGACTCTGGGAAAAACTTATCATGCTGCTGCTGATTGCTCTTAAGGGCCTTGGTGGACATTTTTTTTACAAAGACCACAGGCCACGGGGTCGTGGTCCGGCCAGAGGCAGTGCAGGCAGCAGTCGTGTGTATCAGTAAGGGACAATCTTCGTACACCGATCACACTTCTTGAAGTCACTGGTAGCCATGGGTGAAAAAATTACCTTGGCGAGGTTGAAGACCCGTGGTGCTGCCAGCTGGAAAAAGGGTGCAAAAGCACCAAAAGGGAAAAAACGAGTTACTGACCCAATGCCGAAGCAGCAGGTTTGGGAAGAGTACCGGTGCTCAACAGGGTGGTGGTACGCCACCAGGGCACTGAGATGTACCCTGACAGAGTAAAATGAAAGCTAGGTTATAGTGGATCCAGAATGGCTCAAGGGGAAAGAAGTTTAAGACAGCAGTGGTATCTAAGTAGTTTAGCTGCAAAAGGGAGGAGGGAGATGGGTCGATATCTGGAAGGGCAGGTAGGGTCCAGTGAAGGATTTTTGAGGAGCTGTGTAACCACAGCGTTTTTGAAGGCAGCAGAAACAATTGCAGTGGAAAGTGATAGGTTGAGGATTTCTCAGAGCTTAGTAGATGGGTAAGGAGAGGACAGAAGATACTATTTGGTAGCATGCAAACACAACATCTAAAACAACTGATTATTAACATGAAACATCAGTCTATCAGCAATAATAACTGTACCCACCTTTTTCTAAGTGTAGATTCACAAACCTTCACAACTCTGATGACTTCTTTAATAGTGCGTCGAAAATCATGCATTCTGGATGCGACTAGAAGTGCTACAGAAAAAATAGGCAAAAGTACTATCAGAAAGGACATACAAGGGTTTAAAAATGACAAATTGCTAACAAGTACCATTCTGCAGGTATCTTACTTATAGACAAGGCCCGGATTTAGGTATAGCCAACTGTCTAGGGTGCTAAACTTTGAAGGCACCAAGCCTGATTTTCCTTGCTTTAGAAGTGTGCTCTATGATATCCCCACTGCTCTCTGGTTCCTTCTATGGGTGCTAACACTGCAAATCCAGCCCAGTTTATGGACTACTATAATAAGGACACAGTAATAATGTTGTCCACTATAATTAAAAAAAGGAATAGTCATGATTTGAGGTACGCTAATGTGCGCATTACAGGCTGTTCTACAATGAGATCATTTTAGAAACATCTAGAATGTAAATAGTGACATTTACACATCTAGATGCATACACATCCAAAGAATGATTTCAATATGCTATTCGGATGTATATAACCGCAGGATATAGAGATTTAAAGGGGGCATGGTAAGAATGGCAGAGGCATGTTTTCCAAAAACAGATGTATATGTCTCACTTTACAATGGGAGACGTGTCTAGCTTGAAAAAATATCTACGTCAGCTTTTACACCTGCCCCCAAGGTACACACTAGTGCCAGCTCCCAGTTGAGACTTGGGATGTCAATCAAGAGGCAAAGGCATTCTACCCCCCTCCCCTCCCCTGGACACCTATCACAAACCCTTCCACCAAGGGTCCATCAAGCCCAGTATCCTGTTTCCAACAGTGGCCATTCCAGGTCTCAAGTACCTGTCGGGTTCCCAAAGGTATACATATTCCATGCTGCTTGTCCCAAGGGTAAGCAGTGGATTTCCCCAGCCCTCTTTAATAATGGTTTATGATCTTTTTCTGCAGGAACTTGTCCAAACCTGTATTGAACCCAGCTACACTAACAGCTTTTATTACATCCTGCAGTAATGAGTTCCAGAGTTTGATTACGCACCAAGTGAAAAAAAATATTTTCTCTGCTTAGTCTTAAATGTGCCTCACTGTAGCTTCATTGAGTGTCCCCTAGTTTTTCTACTTTTTGAAGGAGTAAACAACTGAACTATGTTTATCCGTTCCACTCCATATTTTACAACCCTTTATTCATATCTCTCCTCAGCCATCTCTTTTCCTAGTTGAAGAGCCCTAACCTTTTAAGCCTTTCCTCATAGGGATATCCTTCCATCCTCTAACATTTTTGTCATTATAGTTAGGATTGTTTTCCCTATGTGCTTCACTTTGCCCTTGTCTACATTTATTTCATCTGCCAGGTGGACACACACTTCTCCAGTCTGGCAAGATCCTTCTGCAATTCCTCACAAGTCCGCTTGTGTTTTAACTATTTTGAATGTTTGTGTCATCTGAATAGTTGATGTACTAGAGATCCCTTCTGGAACCCTGTTAATATGTACTAAACTTGCAAATATGTTCCATGTTCTATGGAAACTGCTCAATGCGGTAAGAGTTGAGTTATCTGTAAACCGCCTTGATTATGTGATAAAGTGGTATATAAAATCCGTAAATAACTAACTAAATAAAAAACTCGGCAATCAAGGCTCTAAAATCCAGCCAATACGTGTCACCATTGGAAGATGAGAGTTCCCCTCCCCCAGGACGGCAAGTGCTATATTTGCAACATTCCAACCCTGGCTGGCCTAGGGAGGAGAAGACCTGACCCAGCAATAAAACCTGGGTCCTTCACATGGCAGTGTGCAGCAATGCCACTGAGCCACTTGTCAGACCTTGGTGCTTAGTTTAAATGCAAAGTGATTTTAGGACACAAGTTTTGACTTGAGCCCTAGTAAGAAATGAATGGTTTAAAAGAAGAAAATTATCTCATTTGAAGTCTTGCATAAAGTTTCATGTATCTCCCTTCCCCTCAGATATCTGTTATTGTAAGGCAAGGAACCAGGTTATGTGGATAAATATCAGAAATCCTAGGAGCAATTGTGTGGTATAGGGAAGACTCTGAATGCATAAATGCTTGCATCGCTCATTCAACTGCCAGAGATTCATTCAATAATAAGTGTTTTTCGAACAGTTTACATTTCTTGATGCTGGCTTGCAATTCTTTGGAAGCTGCAAAGAAAACATGACATGCACATTACAAAGCAGATGACTGCAACAGTTTATACAAAACTATCCTTTTGATGTGACTGACATAGCATCAGAAAGTGATCTTCAGACATTTATATACTGGGGAAAGAACTAAACGATACGTTTTAGCTTTAGCAAGATTCCAGCAATGAACACCATGCTGATTTAAGCAACAATCTTCAAAATGAATCTCCTCTGTTTTCTTATACATTAGGTGAAAGAAATGTGCTTTGACCAATGAAGTATTAAAAGACTGATATTTTAAGAATTTATAGTCAGACATGAAAAGACAGCCTGTACTACTGCGTGGTTCCAATTTATGATGCTGTGACTTTCTGCCAGACTTGCATATTGTGAAGTTCTATTTTGAATAACTGCAATTTTGTAAAAATTCTCTCCTATTAACCAGTGGTGGGTGACTTATAAAAATGAACTCAGAGGTCATGCTGCCACATCTGTGTTCTACATTCTGTGTAAACTTTGCAGAGAGGAACTTTACAGTCTACTTCTGGAGATGTTGATCACATGTGGTATCCCTTTTGGGCTCGATATATCTGCACAGTTTATCTACATCACAGGCCAAGACAACTGAATGACTATCACCTTTTTAGAGAACCAATTGACAAAAAATTGTCATCTCCCATGAGGCATAAATTACCATAGGCTTGCAAATGTATACAGTTTAACAACATTAACCATGACATTGCAGTTCTTTTCATAGAATGATGAGCAGTAGCCGCATCTTTATATGAATGTATATAGCAAACAAATCCCCACGTCATATGAGAGTAACTATACTTATGTTATACTAGACTTAACACCGCCTTCTCAACCAAAGGTTCAACACAAAGTGATTAACAACTGAAGTTGATAATATGCATCCTAACCACCATATGTTAGCACTAGCAACAAAGGGACACTGCTAATTTTCTCTGTCAATAAACAAATTAACTTGGAGCATGGCAGCCTTCTAACAAATCAGTTGTAAAGAGATTTTAAAATATTTAATGAAACTAGAAACATTCATCCCTTCAGTGTGAAGCCATTACCCACTCAAACTCCTTACCTGCCTCATATCTCTACCATTTGACAGTTGCCATCTCAGAGGTTTTTCCTAAACCTAAGAGTGGGACATGTGGTTAATTCCTAGGCAATTGTAAATGCCCAAAATAATGAAGTGGCTATAACTCTAATATAGAAAAAACAAGGGCCTCACTACTTTTCTTATATCACCACTAGTCCTTACAGATGCTTCTTCTACACGATGGCTTTCAGCATGAGAGAAAGACATTGTATGTCAGATTTTATTTATATTTTTAAATGTAGCATATTTTATCCGCAGAAATACTTTACATACCTGCACCACAAAGTCCTGAGGGTCGGCGTCCTGTGTGCATCCAGTCTCTTTTCATCCTCTGTAAGAGTCTTAGAGCTGTCATTGATACTTCATGGTTCTTATCCCCAAGTTCTAACATATGTGCAAATCGAGGAATATACAAACAGGGGTCTGCAATAAAACAAGTTATATTCTTTCAAAAGTTCATGTTTACTATTAGAAACAAGTGGAGAAAGCATACATAGCACGGCTCATAGAATTCTTTCCAACCCCTATATGTGTGTGTACGTGAGTATATGCACATGTAAACATCCATCTGTGACTGCACTGCCTCTGTGTGTGTGTATGTGTGCATTTGTGTGTCACTGCGTGTGTGTGTGCTGCACTTCTTTGCTTTGTATGTTTATGTAGGGGTTTTTGTGTGTATATGGTATGTATCGCTGTGAGCTGATATGCCTGGTTGTATAAATGTACATGCGTTTGAGTGTCACTGCATGTGTGTGTATGCATTCTTGCAAGTGTGTCTGAATGCTTGCATGTATGTGTTTGGGCATGTATTTATATTTATGTTTGTTCTCCGTTATTGGGAGAGGGGATGAGATGGGAGGGCTGTTTGACAGGAGCAATTGTGTAATTGCTGTTACTATAAATCAGGGTTAATAGACTGCACATTGTGTATACCAGGCCCCGACAAAGTTTTTGGAATCTAGGAGTCTGCCTAAAAATTTAGGAGCTAGCTGCTGAGACCTCAGTCATAGTCCCTCCCACCCACCCCCCTTCCCCCCAAAAGACATATCGCAGCTGCTTTATTTTACGGGCCTGATTTACTATTTTCCTATTTTCTATGGGAGCCTGAACCAGAAGACGTATGAAAAGAGACTTGAAGACTTAAATATGCATACCCTAGAGCAGGGGTCTCCAAACCAGTCCTGGAGGGCAGCAATCCTGCCAGGTTTTTCAGATACCCCTAATGAAAATGCATACACCAAACAGAAACTCTCAGACCAAAACAATCCAAATAATTCCTAACTCAGCTAAACTTACTTCAGTAGCTCAAAAGAATCACAACAGCTAAATCACCTAAAAGGAGAAAATTATGTCAAACCACCATGGCAGCAACAATTTAGGGGAGAAAAAGCCTCAGAACCTTATCACTTCCCACTATGCAGCAACAAAAGCCGTAGGGGAGATCAAGAGCTCTACATCATAGGCATTAAAAAACTGCCCTTCTTTTATTATAATATTTATTCAATGGTTCAGTAAACACAGAGGTGCCTAGAAGGTACATTCTCTATACTCACCACCCACATCAAAAACATTAATCAATCAATCTACCAAAGCTCCTAAACCAGTCTTACAGAGCTACCACACAATTTTAACCAACACTAAAGTCCTTTACTAAATAACAAACTTCACATACACTCACACTGACATCTCACAACTTATATCACACATTTATAGTTCCAAACACCAATAGAGGGGGATGGGACAAAGAAAGCACTTACGTGGCACCTCAGTGCAATGGTAATTGTAAATAGCCGATTACACAGCTGTGCTGGTCTGCAGTATGAGCTCAATTGTAATGGTAAAAGCACCTCAGAACTGGGGCAAACCCTTCAAACAAGAAACAAATTAGTGGGACTACTCCGAGTGGGAGATGGAAGATGAAGAATCACCTGATACCCGTCGCCACCACGACGACCCTTGGACTCTCCTGCTTCGGAGCCCCAATGGCGGTCCCCTCTGGAGGATATGGGGTTCCTTGACTTTGTCAAGGACATGTCTAAGGCTCTGACACTCCTGACGGAATTGGAGGAGGATGGGTGGTTGAGTTAAAAATCATCCAGTACGAGGCCCGCTGAGGACTCGAAGGAAAGATCTGCGAGCCCTGGGGCCAATCCCGGCCCGCAGCCTTCCAAGACGCTGCAGCCAGTGCCGAGCGCACTGGCCAGGGATGATCTCAGTCCCCTCAAGTGGGAACTGGATCGAGACCTCGGCCGAGGATCGATTCAAGACTGAAGGACCTTGAAGATTGGCTCAGCCTCCGGGATGTCTTCGACATCGAGGGCCCAGTAGCCAGGGCGGATAAACCAATCGTACCGGAAAACAGTGCCCGCTGCTAGTCCATGAAGGCAGACAAACTGCGCTCCAGGTCGCCACTCTGGACTCCAGGCCAGAAGGCTCCGCAGCCTTCGGCATGGGCACTGAGGGACTTGGGCCCGATGCCAGTTCCCCCAAAGGGGAGTCCTTGATGAGGATGGTATCTCGCGATCGAGGCCGGTCCGAGGTTGAGTCCTTTCAGGGGACCTTTGCAGGCTGCTCCCTCGGACGAGTGTCTTGGACTGCAGAACCTGGCCTTCTAGGTTTTCTTCTTCTTCCTGGGTTTCCTCGAGGGAGACCCCCTCTCTGAAGAACCACGATGGGGCTCGGTCTCGGAGAGACATAATTTTTGTGCACCGATCACACTTCTTGAAGCCATTGGTAACCATGGGAGAAAAAAGAACCCCGGCGAGGTCGAAGACCCACCGGGCTACCAGTTGAGAAAAATGTCAAGAACATGCCAAAAGGAAAAGGGAAAATACAAAAGAGAACCTGACTCGATGCCGAGAAAGCGAGGTCAGGTGGCGGGAAGAGTACCTGTGCAATACCGGAGGTGAGTATAAAAATCAACTTTTTCTGGGGACTAGCCAGACGGACGTCTGAAGGGCTCCAGGGAAAAAAGGAGACTGAGCAAGATGGCACCCTTGGGCGGGAAGAGGACCACACATGCGTGGTGGCATCTCCCAAAGGCTTTCTTTTAAAGCTGGAGGTTTGCTTTTGCAAGGGCTACGTCGGTGCCGACGTCACCCATATGTGAGGACTGACTTCCTGCTTGTTCCTAGAGAACTGATGTTACATTAACTTCTGAGACTATAACCCTCAGGGATATGGAAAACCCCAACTATCCAGTATACTAATATATTTTATTTATATATAATAATAAACATGTAATATAAGTGTATATAACTCATTTTTCAAAATATAAAAAGTACTTTACAAAAACATTTTTACTCATTACCACAATGAGAACATTGATGAACATGGTGAAAAATTGCCACAATAGTTTCTTATTGTTGTTGTTTATGGAAGGTTTTGAAGAAAAAGTAGAATTCTCATTCAGCTTATTTTCAATCCATTTTTTATCTACATTTTTCCCATCCTGATTTTTTCTAGCCAGTTGAATACAGGAATGCAGAACACCACATAAGAATTAAAATTACTATTCCAGGGCCCACTACAGCTTCAGGAGTTAGCTGACAAAACATCAGCAGAGAGCATACTAAAGTAATAAGCATTTATGCTTTCCTTATTCTATGCTTTGGGTCTTTAGGTCTCACATGCAATTCTTTTGTCGTCTTCTATTCTGCATCCTCACCAAAAGTCCATCACAGCTACTTATCACTTAATGCACACAGGACATGGTAAACTGAGCCATTAAGCTGAACTCCATTTCCTAAGCTTACTCCCAACCTGTGTACTTTTCCTGATGGAAAAAAATAGAATTTTTACCTTATTTTCTTAAATCCCCAAGAATTACCATTGTACACTACTCTCACAGCATCTTGCTCACTACCTATCACTACTTTTCATATATTACACACTACATCTTTAACAAATACCCATAAATCATCATAAACTAGTTAACAAGGAATGATCTGCAAAAGTATGAATATCAATAGTCTAAAAATGCAATGTCCAATAAAAGTAACGTGCTCTATAAAATTAGCTTTTGCAATGATGTAAAGCAAAGAGGCATTTTCTAGTTGTTAGAGCACTGGACTATTGTTTATTTATTTATTTAAACATTCCAGTGATCGGGGTGGTTTACAATGAAGAGAACTCGTTTACAAAGTAAATAGAACATATCAAACTATATTACAAGGTGCTATTTACAAATCAGCTGTTCACATATACAGCAGAATAGCAGATGCTGAGGCAGAGCTATTTACAGTGTAGGGTGGGGAAGGGAACGGATAAGAGAGATATACAGGGTGGCCCAAAAAAGTGAGAACATCTCGTAAATTAAAAGCTTAAATAGTTTACTTATTTACCTTTTTTAGCTATATAACATCTTTATTTCGACAATTTCCGGTCGCCATCCTTTTTTTTAAAATTTGTCAATCGTTTACCTCTGTCTTTTTGAATTTTTAAATAACTTATATGCTACGAGATGTTCTCACTTTTTTTGGGCCACCCTGTATATTAAATGGAGTGGAGGAGTAGCCTAGTGGTTAGAACACTGGCTTGGTAACCAAGCAACCAGGGTTCAATTCCCACTAGCACTCGTTGTGGCCTTGGGCAAGTCATTTAACCCTCCATTGCCTCGGAAGAAAGGCCTGGCAATCTACTTCCGGTGACACTGCCAAGAAAACCCAGGAGCTTCTGGGTCGCCAGGAGTCAGGACTGACTTGAAGGCACACATTGCATTGCATTGTATATTAAATGGAGTTTCATAAAGAGAAAGGTTTAGAGGGGGGAGAAGAGTAATTACCTAATTAAGCTATATCAAGTGAGAAAGAGGTTCAGGAGGGTATGTATTTATTGTATTTGCATTTCTCCAGTATATAGCGGAGAGAAGTAGGGGGGGATCAATAGAGGTGGAGTAATAGAGGTGTTGAGGTTAAAGTGTTGAATGAAGAGGAAGGTTTTAAGCTCTTTTCTAAAAGTCTGTAGATCTTTTATTAGTCTTGGGTTGTCTGGGAGAGCGAATGCTCTTGAACTTGTAGTTTTGATTGTGTTACGAAAATGGGCTGGAATTGAGAGGATATTCTGGGTGCACATTCTTCTGGATCTAATGGGGTCACTAGGGGTAATAAGAGAGGAAAGATATGAGGGGGCGATCTTATTGTATAGTTTGAAAGTTATCAGTAGATATTTGTATTTGATACGTGCTTCTATGGGTAGCCAGTGGAGCTTCTTGAGTAGTGACGTGATGTGGTCGAATCGGTGAACATTGTGAATTATACGGGCAGCAAAGTTCTGTGCCATTTGAAGTTGATGTGTGCTTTTTTGGGGGTAGGCCATAAAGTATGCTGTTACAATAATTGAGGTAAGGCGTAATGATGGCCTGTAGAACTGAGCATAAGTCGCTATTATCCAGAAGGTGTCTTAGTGGTTGAATTGATTTTAGTTTAAAGTAAATTGTCTTGGTTACAACTTTTATATATGAGGACATGGATAGTGTGACTGGTTGAGAATGATACCCAAGTATTTGACTTCCTGTTTATCTTCTATGGCAACTTCATTTATGTAAATTTTAGGGGTGGTAAAAAGCTCTGGTCCCGGGTTATATATAGAATTTTAGTTTTATTGAAATTGATATGTAGGTTGTGTGTGGAGAGCCAATTGGTAATGTCCTTGAGACACTCTTGAATTGGGGGCAAAGGGGGTTGGAGATATCTATTGGATGATAGAACATTATATCATCTGCATATAGATAATGTACTTTATGTTTCCAGAGGATGTTGCAAATGGGTTGCATATAAAGGTTAAAAAGGAGGACAGAGAGGGAGGAGCCTTGAGGAATACCCTGGTTCTGGTTGAAGATAGAGGAGGTTCCTGAACTAATCAGGACCTGTTGTGTGTGATCTGTGAGATAAGATTTAAACCAATGTAATACAGTACCTCGTAGGCCAATTTGTTGAAGTCTGGAAATGAGAGATTTGTGGCAGACGCTGTCAAAGGCGGCAGCTATATCGAGAAATGCAAACAAATAATTGCTTGCAATTGTTAATGCCGCAGATGAGTGTGTTCAAGAGAAAAAGCATAAGGGTTTTGACACTGTGGTGTTGTCTAAAACCATGCTGTTGGATGTCCAAGGGGGGCATTTAAGTCAACAAAGTCTTGTAATTGGATCTGCACTGCTTTTCGATAATTTTTGTCAGCAGAGGAAGGCTAGAGATGGGGCGATAAGAATTTGGGAGAGATTTGTCAGGTACACTGGGTTTGAGGATAGGGCGAATGATTGCTTGTTTCAGCGTTGTTGGCATTTGGTTATCTCCAGGGATCTATTGACTATGTTAAGTATGATTGGGGAGAAATCATCTTTTGTGGACTTAATCCATCTAACAGGACATGGATCGGCAGGGAATGTAGTGTAGTTTAAGGTTTGCTATTATATTTTTTAATTGTTTGATGGTGATGGGATAGAATGAGGACCATGTAGCTTGGTTTAGGTGATTGACATTATTTGACTCATGGTGGTTGGGGCCAGATGGGGGCTCGCAAGTGGCTTTGGGTATAAGTTTGCTCATATAATAGTCGACTAGGCTTTGGGGATCAATTTGGGCAAGGTTCGAATCAGAGTTAGGAGTTTTAGTAAGTGATCTGACAATTGTGAAGAGCTCTCTAGGTCTGTTAAGTTCTCTTGTCAAGAGTTTAGAGTGATAATCCTTTTTCCTATTGTTTACTGCTTCCTTATAGGATTTGAGCATAGACATATAGATCTTGTTGCTCTCCATTTTTGTTCCAATTTTCTCAGAACTTGCTTATTATACTTCCGGAGATCAGAGGTGTACCAGTTTTGGAGTTTTTAGGTTTGAGGTTTTAAGCTGTTGGGTTGTGTGCTGACTTTGAGATGATGGTGTTCCAATTATTAACGACATCATCAAGATCAGTATCTGAGGAACATAAATGCGGTATGGTGTCATTTAAAAATTTATCTTCATTATATGATTTGAACTTATTAGTTCCACTAGGTGTAAGCATTACTAGGATAGAAAAGTCGATTAGGTCATGATCGGTCCAGGGTAAGGGGAGAAAATTAGGAGGCGAGAGGAGGGTGTCGTGTAAGATGTGGGAGGGGAGGAAGATTAGGTCAAGAATATTACCTTTAAGAAGAGTAGGAGATTGAACAATTTGATGAAATCCGAGTTCAAGCATAGCGTTTATAAAGTGAGAGGCATAAGATCGATTCAGTGATGGGAGATTAAAGTCACCAAGAATTATGTGGGGCTTATGCGGCATTGAGGCACAGGCAGCTTCCAGGATCATTGTGAGGCTGTCAGGGTTGGGCGATGGTGGTCTGTAAAAAAGGCTTATTTTGATATTCTTATTTTCAGTAATTAGAAGATCGATATTATCTGAACTCTCACTATGGTGGCAGGTGAATTTGATGTCTTTTGAGGTTAGAATAAGGATGCCTCCACCCCTCTTTCCAGACCTAGGGCTTTGCAAGCTATTATAGTTGGATTCAGCCAGTTGGTTGAGTGAGATGGGGTCTGTGAGAGTAAGCCATGGGGTCTGTGAGAGTAAGCCATGTTTCAGTTAAGCACAATACATGCGGCTTACTGTCTTGGAGTAGATCTATAATAGCAGGTATTTTGTTTCTGATTGATCTAGTGTTAAGAAGGGCTACTTTCAAAGTGTGTTTAGTACTGATGAGAAAGTGATTTGTGTGGGCATGTGTGGGAGAGAGGTATATTAATCTACAAGTGTGTGGTGTGTGGAGCAATGATGGGAATTTATTGTGAGTAAAGGGATAGGTATTTCTAGGATGATATGGAATTATTGCAATGTGGTGGGTATTGAATTGGGATTGGAGAGCAATGGATAATGGAGCAAAGAGTACAAGGAGGATCAGCATGAAAGTAAGCTTCATGGTTGTGCTTAGAAGCGGTTCTAAGTTCACAATACAGAGTATCTATACTTTTTACCGAGTATAACCGCAAGGTACAGAGGTAGATTTGGTAAGCAAAGTATCTTATTCTGAAAAGTAGCTTATTATTGAATGTGGAATAGTTAGAGCAATGTATCAGGATACAAGATGATAGTTTGAGTAGCATAATGGTGGGCTAAGCAGCAAATCAGATAACAGATTAAGAGCAGGGAGATAGTGAAGGCTTTAAGATGAGAGGGGAGAGATAAGACAAACTTATATTACAGAGAATAGAAAGAGGATTATACTTTTAGGGTTGACTTGCCTTTCAAGGCTACAGTATAATATAACATAGAAGGTCCATTCAAGAGTCTTGAGTGAAGGTAGCCTGGAGGTGGTTAGTTTACTTCTGTGACAGAGGCAACGCCAAGCAGTAGACATGTGGGATTCAGCACTGTGTGTTAAAGGAGATCACCTGATAATTATCGGGATAGAGTAGTTACTCACCTGTAACAGGTGCTCTCCAAGAGCAGCAGGAATCAGTCCTCACATATGGGTGTCATCGGCGCCGATGAAGCCCCAGCGGAGCATTTCCCCAGCTTTCTATGAAAGCCTTTAGAAATGCAGGCACGCATGCGCGGTTCCCTTCCCGCCTAAAGGTGCCATCTTACCTCAGTCAAATGACATAGCTAAGAACAGCACAGAAAAATGAAAAAATAAACTATGTACAACTGCAACTCCAAGGGGAGGAGGGAGGGTTGTGAGGACTGATTCCTGCTGCTCCTGGAGAACACCTGTTACAGGTGAGTAACTACTCTTTCTCCAGGACCAAGCAGGAAGTCAGTCCTCACATATGGGTGACTCCCTAGCGCTGGGCTACCGAGGAACCCAGGCTGAACAAGAGTACTCCCTCTAGTCTCAGCAGCAAAGAAAGGCTTTTCAAGGCCACAACCTCCACCGGTAGCCCAACAGAGGGCAGGAGTTGCCTAAACCTCAAAGAGATTCCAGAGTACTGCCTGGCCAAAAGCACTGTCCCTACGGGACTCCCTCTCCAGACAGTAATGGGCCGCAAAAGTCTGGCTTGAAGACCAAGTTGCAGCCCTGCAGATGTCTACCAAGGGCACAGAGCGGAGATGAGCCACTGAGGCAGCCATTGCCCTGACATGATGGGCCGTGACCCTACCCTGCAAAGGAAGGTCAGCCACCCTGTAAGCCTAGGTGATACAGTCAGCCACCCATATGGACAAGGTACGCTTGGACACAGCCAACCCCAACTTATTGGGGTCAAAGGATACAAAGAGCTGAATAGCCCTTCTATGTCCCTGCGTATGGTCAAGGTAGAAGGATAAGGCCCTCCTACAGTCCAGGGTATGCAGGACTGCTTCAGCCTGGCTTGCATGAGGCCTAGGGAAGAATGTTGGAAGAACCACCTCCTGATTGAGGTGGAAAGAGACGACCACCTTTGGGAGGAACTTTGGGTGAGTCCTAAGGACTACCCTGTTCCTATAAAACCTGATGTAAGGCCTATCACAGACCAGGGCCTGAAGCTCACTCACTCGCCTAGCCGAGGTAAGGGCTATCAGGAAGTGTGTCTTCCAGGATAGGAAGCGTAGTGGACAAGTAGCCATCGGCTCGAAACGTGGGCGAGTCAGTTGCTGCAAGACCACATTCAACTCCCACTAAGGGGCAGAAGGACGGATTGGAGGCTTGAGCAAAAGCAAGCCCCTGAGAAAGCAGGACACCAAGGGGTGACCGGACAGAGAATATCCTTCCACCAGTGAGTGGTGAGCTGCTAGAACTGAGAGGTGGACCCGAACAGAATTGGACTAAAGTCCCTGATTTGATAAGTGCAGCAAGTACTGAAGCACTACTGGCACAGTACAGGAGAAAGGATCCTCTGTACGTAGCTGACACCACACAGAAAACCTTCTCCATTTGAGAGCATAGGTTTTTCTAGTGGACTGTTTCCTAGAGGCTAGGACAACCTCCTCAACTTCCTGAGGTAGGCCCCAGGGAGCCAAAACTACCCTTGCAGCCTCCAGGCCATCAAATTGAGAGCTTTGAGATTGGGGAGCAGAAGGGAACCCTGCTCCTGTGAGAGAAGGTCGGGTTGCAACCCCAGAGGCAGTGGGGGATCCACCGCCAGTTGAAGCAGAAGAGGAAACCAAGGCTGTCTCGGCCACCTGGGAGCCACCAGCAGGACCGAGGCCTTGTCCTGAAGAATTTTGAAGAGAGTTTGGGCCACCAAGGGCGTGGGAGGAAACGCATACAGGAGGCCCTGAGACCATGGAATCAGAAAAGCATCTGCTGCTATTCTCAGAGGATGCGGTTGCCAGGAGCAGAACTTTGGCAGCTGCTTGTTCATTGGGTTGGCAAAGAGATCTACCAAAGGGAGACCCCATTTTAGGAAGATCTTCTGAACTACTGAAGGATTCAGCTGCCACTCGTGGGGCTGCAGAATTCTGCTTAATCTGTCGGCCAGGTAGTTGTCCTGGCCTGGAAGGTACACAGCCTTGAAGAGCATGTTGTGCTTGAGGGCAAATGAACAAAGGTCCTGAGCCTCCCGACAAAGGATTCTGGACCCAGTCCCGCCCTGTCTGTTCACATAAAACATGGCTACTTGGTTGTCTATCTGAACCAGGACAGATTGATGAGCCAGGGCAGGAGAGAAAGCTTTGAGTGCTAATCGAATAGCTCTGAGTTCGAGGAGATTGATCTGCTGTGCAGCTTCCCAAGGAGACCACAGGCCATGGGTGCACTTGTCTAGACAATGAGCTACCCAGCCCTGCAGTGAGGCGTCGGTGGTCAGTACCACCGTGTACCCAGGAATCTGAAAAGGTACCCCCTTTAGTATATTGGGTGGGTGTAGCCACCAGTTGAGGGAGTTCAGAAATGGTCTGGACACCCTTATCCTGTCTCTGAGGGTGCCTGTGGCTTGTGACCACTGAGTCCGAAGGCACCACTGTGCAGGCCTCATATGGAGCCTGGCATTGGGGGTCACATGCACTGTCGAAGCCATGTGGCCAAGCAGCCTCAAGCAGAGTCTGGTGGAGACCAGTGACCTGCTGAGAAACCAGTTTGCTAAGTTTATCAGTCTTTGGCCTCTGTCTGCTGGCAAGAAAGCCTTTGCCAGCAGGGAGTCCAACCTTGCTCCTATGAACTCCAAGTTCTGTGAGGGGAGCAAAGTGGACTTTGCAAAGTTTATTACAAACCCCAGGCTTTGAAGAAGAGCAATAGTTCTGAGAGTGGCTTGTCTGGCCTCCTGGCACGTCTGACCCCGGATGAGCCAGTCGTCCAGAAAGGGGAAGACAAAGATACCCTGATTTCTCAGGTAGGCCGCTACCACTACCAGGCATTTGGTAAAGACCCTGGGAGCGGAGGTGAGGCCAAAAGGCAGTACTCTGTACTGATAATGGTTTCCTCCCACAATGAACCTGAGGTACTTTCTGTGGTCTGGATGAATGAGGATGTGGGTATACGCATCCTTTAGATCTAAGGAGCATAGCCAATCTCCCTGCTGGAGGTAGGGCAGAAGTGTTCCAAGAGTAAGCATCTTGAATTTTTCTCTCTCTAGGAACTTGTTGAGGTTCCTGAGGTCCAGAATGGGTGGAAGGCCACCGGTTCTTTTGGGCACCAGGAAATACCTGGAGTAGAATCCGTGACCTTGCAAGTGGGGAGGCACAGGCTCCACCGCCCTGTCCACCAACAGACCTTGAAGCTCTTGAAGGAGAAGGTCTGTGTGCCGGGGAGGCCTTGGAGGCTCCCCTGGAAAGTATGGAGGAGGCAGTTGGTGAAAATGCAGTGCATAGCCCCTGTGGACTATGTCCAACACCCAACTGTCCCCGGTGATGAGGGGCCACTGGTGGGCAAAGAGGGCGAGGCGACCTCCTGTGCAGGGTTGGGATAGCAGGGATGGAGAGGCTACGCTCAAGGAGTCAAAAAACCCCACCCTGCGGAGTGGTAGCAGGGGCCGGAGGCTTGGGGGTCCTCTGCCTACGAGGCCCATTACCCTGCCCCTTGGCTTGCTGACCCTGAGGTGCAGCTTGGGTAGCCTGATACTGAGGGTACTGTTTGTAGGCAGTGCCCTTCCTCGGGTAAAAGGTCTTTTTACCCGGGCCCTTCTTTTTATGAGAAGGGGCAGAGGTCTTCCTAGACAGCCTTGTCCGTGTAAGGTGCTCTGTTTCGAGCTGAGCGGCCTTCTCGGTCATGGGCTTGCCAAAAAAGTTCTCACCTCGGCAAGGGACATCGACCAACTTGTCCTGAAGCCATGGCTCGAGGTCCGATGACTGCAGCCATGCCTGGCGTCGAGCCGCGATGCCGGCTGCCGCAACTCAGGCCGAAGCCTCGAAGCCATCGTAGGCGGCGCAGGACATGAACTTCGAGCAGTCCCGAATCCCCGAGGACAAGGACTTAAATCTCTGCAAGGGTTCCCCGGAGAGTCCAGCAGAGAACCCGACCAACTCCTTGGCCAGGTCCCGCAAGTACATGCCCATGTACAGCTGGTACGACTGGACACGGCAAGCAAGCATCGAGCCCTGGAAGCACTTTCTACCGACGCCATCGAGGTTTCGGGGCTCCCTGCCAGGGGGCACCGCGGAGTGCATCTTCTGGCTCTTCAGACGATGCATGGCCAATTCCACAACCATAGAATGGTGTGGTAGCTGTGCCTTCTGAAAACCAGGGCTCTTTCTGAGTCGATAGATCGAGTCGACTCGCTTGCTTAGAACCAGCGCCGAGGCCGGTGCCTCCCACATACGGAAGAGGAGCCGTTCCAGCATCGGAGGAACTAGGACAGTAAAGGCCTCCTTTGGAGGAGAGTCATACTGCAGAGCCTCGAGCTCCTCAGCTCGAGGCTCTTCCTCGGGGTCCGCCGGAATAACCAAGGCAGTGGCCATATCCCGAACGAACTCCGAGAACCGAGTATCCTCCAGAGGGGATCTACTCCTGGGCTCAGACTGCGGTGAGTCCGACGGGACGCACCGAGTCTTTAAGGTATCGGGAGACTCCTCGTCCTCCGTCTCTCAGGCGGACTCGTCTGAGGAGGAGTCAGGGTCTGACCCCGCAGGGCCCTGGAGCACCCGCCCTGCTGCCGGTACCGGCGTCGACGCCCTCGGTCCCGAACGGGAGGTTGAGGGAGACCGCGACCGAGGTCGACTTCGAGCCATGATGGACTTGAGTATCGGCTCAGTCTCCAGGGTCAACTTTGAAGTCGATGTCCCGGTGGTCGGAGCAGATACGCCAGACAGGCTGGCCATCAGTGCCCGCTGCTGATCCATGAAGGCAGACAATCTGCTCTCCAAGGCTGTCATCCTGAGACTCAGCTCGGGAGATGCAGCAGCCACCGACTCGGGCCCCGGCGGTGCCGGGCCCGACGTCTGCTCTCTGGGAGGAGAGTCGAGGACTACGGGGCTTACGTGTCCAGCAGACTCCGGCTCCATGTGAGGAACTTTGGCAGGCTTCTCTTGTTCCACGGGCCTGGGGCGACGGTTGGGGGTCTTAGACCTGGCCCTCGAGGAGCCAGGTACCTCCTCCGATGACGCCCTCGTGAGCCGCTTCTTCCTCTTCCGTTCCCGGTCGGGGGACCCCCTGTCCGAGGAGCTTTGACGGCGCTCGGGATCGGAATCCCAAGATGTCGAGGCCTCAGACGAGGTCCGGGCCCGGCCGGAGGCTGAGTCCGAGAAAAGCCTTTCTTTTTGCTGCTGTCGACTTCAGAGTGCCTTGGAAGACATCTTCCCACATGGCCCGCACGACTTAGGGTCGTGATCGGGGCCGAGGCACCGAAGGCAGCAGTCGTGTGTGTCGGTGAGAGACATTAATTTCTTATACCGATCACACTTTTTAAAACCACTGGAAGCCATCGGGGAAAAAAGAGTCCACGCGAGGTCAAAGGACCGGCCTTCCAGGGAAAAATGGAAAAAAGGGCGCGAACGTCAGCCAAGAAGGGCAACAACCGAAAAAGAAGAATCGGGCTCGATACCGGTGTACCGAACCCGGCGGGAGGGGAACCGGCGTCGAACCGGGAGAAAAAATAGCGATAATCGCCGAAAAAAATCTACTTTTAACCAGGAGAACAGGACACACGTCCGGTGGGCTTCTCGGAAAAAGAGACTGAGGTAAGATGGCACCTTTAGGCGGGAAGGGAACCGCCCATGCGTGCCTGCATTCCCAAAGGCTTTCATAGAAAGCTGGGGAAATGCTCCGCTGGGGCTTCATCGGCGCCGATGACACCCATATGTGAGGACTGACTTCCTGCTTGGTCCTGGAGAATGTGTAGTGATTTCGGTGATCTCGGCAGAAACCCAGAAACTTACAGCTTTGTAGTATTAGATGATGGGAATTTCATGGCCGATTGATTGTTGTTTTGTGAGTAGAATCTCCGCCTCATTTCCTGCCTGGCGAGGCACTCAGGCGCAGGCGCGCCCACAGCACGCTGCTTTTTATAGGCTCCCTTAGCAGCTGAGTGATGATGCTTGTGAGGCGGAGCTGAGCAACCACATGCAGCAGCGGGGTTTCCCTTGGAGAAGAGGGCTCTTTGGAAGTAAAGGAATTCACTTTTGCAGAATGGATGCCAGTGCACTCTGAACTGCTCCCTCGGGGGAATGGATGTTAGGCACATCCCCATTATAGCACAATATTCCCCTCTGCTATAATTGCCATCCATAAACTTTGATAAGTACCTTACATTCCTGTGCCTATGTTTACTACACTAACTTAATAATATTGTGATGAGGTTATTTAGGACACAAGTTACTGTGTAAGTAAAAATATTATTATAATGCATTTCAGTGCAGAACACACAGTGGTCTGGGTCGTGCCCAACATTCAAACAGTGGAGACAGATTAGATAAGGGATCTACATTCTGAACACGGAGGACAAGAAGTAATCAAAAGTCCACCATCATGATTTCTTCTCTACATTTTTTTTTGGTCGGGAAAAAAAAAAAGAAATAACCAGAGAACAAGATAAAAAATAAAATCTCTCAAATAGCTGGGAGAGCTTCACTTTGCATCCATTCAGCAATATAAAGAACAAAACTGAGGAGCTGAGGAAACTGCCGTGCACACGATGGGCAGCAGATGGTCATAACTTTACATTAACTTCTGAAAACCAGGAGAGCACTTCTGTTTTGGAAATGTGCATTGTGAGCCCAACTCAGTCCTGCTTGTCATGGAAAATGCTAGCACCCACTCAACCTTTCAGTTCAACTATTTCAGTATGGAAATGCTTTTTGTGATTTGTCAGCAGTAAAGATCATTTAAGAAGTTTATCATCTTTTCTTTATTAGATTATTTCCTATACCGCCTTTCTAGTTAGGAAACATGGTTTACAAAAGTCAAAAATCAAAATAGGCAGAAAATGAAAAGAACTCCATAATCATGAGATAGGTCAGAGGAGAAAAAAGAGAAGGTGAAAAAGTACAGACAGGTAACAGTAATAGAGTACAAACAGATCATACAGACAGATACCAGACATACTGTGGTTGTCTCCCAGGCAATCATATCTTATAATTTCCTTTCCTTGAATCCTACTAGACCAGTCCAAATATAACATAGTATGTGACACCAGATAAAGATCAGTATGGTCCATCTGGTCTGTACAGCAAGGTGGCTAGAGTAGGTGTACATGCTGCTCCATGCAGGTCACCACCCTGTCCAAGGTTGTATCCACCGCTCCGTGCAGGTCACCCCCCTCTGTTTCTTGACGTATAAAGCATAGTTACTTACCTGTAACAGGTGATCTCCAGGAACAGCAGGAATTTAAGTCTTCACATATGGGTAACATCGGTACCGATGGAGTCAGTGCGGGAACACTCCCCGCATCCAAAAGGAAAGCTTTTGGGAGCATCCCACTGCGCCTGTGTAGCTGTCTTCCCACCTTTCCAGCTCTCCCTCCTCAGTTGAGTTTGTAGCTGAGTTAAAAGGAGAGAAGGAGAAGAAGTAGAAGACCTACAACTCCTAGAGGGAGGAGGGGGAGTTGTGAAGACTAAATTCCTGCTGTTCCCAGAGACCATCTGTTACAGGTGAGTAACTACGCTATCTCCAGGAACAAGCAGGAATGTAGTGTTCACATGTGGGACTTCCTAGCTTGGAGATGCCAGAGAAATGACCTCAGAGTGAGCTGTGGATCACAGGTATAACTAAGTAGATCATGTATACTCCAAGGATGTCTGGTATCGAAACCTGGGACGGAGGGTAGGAGTTGATCTAAGTCTAAAAGAGATGCTGGAGAACAGCTTGGCCAAACAAGGCATCCCGGCGGGAGTCCTTGCCCAGGCAATAGTGAGCAGCAAAAGTGTGGACAGAAGACCAAGTTGCTGCTTTGTATATCTCATCAATCGCTAGAGAGCGTAGATTTGCTATAGAGGCAGCCATGGCCCGAACATTATGTGCAGTGATGTGAGCCTCGAGAGAGAGTCCTACCTTTTCATAAGCAAAGGAGATGCAATCCATTATCCACTTGGAAGAGTTCGCTTGGATACTGGCAATCCCAGGTGACTTGAATCAAAGACGATGAAAAGTTGGGAAGCTTTTCTGTGCTCTCAAGTCCTCTGGAGATAAAAAGCCAAGGCACGCTTGCAATCTAGAGTGTGAAAGGTTGCCTCTGCCCTAGAGGAATGAGGTCCAGGGAAAAAGACAGGAAGGTAGACCTACTGGTTTAAATGAAAGGGCGAGACCACTTTTGGCATAAAGTAGGATGAGTCCTAAGGACTACCTTATCATCGTGGAATCATGTATAAGGGTCAGCCACCAAAGCCTGGAGTTCACTAATAGGTCTTGCTGAAGTAAGGGCAATAAGGAAGGAGACCTTCCACATGAGAAACTTCAGTGAGGTAGTGGCTAGAGGTTCAAAGGGCAGCTTGAGAAGCTGTTCTAAAACAACATTAAGATCTCATGCCACTGGAGGGGGCTTAATAGGGCTTTGGTTAATAGAAGATCCCTCATGAAGCGTGCTACAAGAGGCTGAGAAGAGATGGGCTGACCATCTAAGGGAATGTGAGAGGCCACAACTACACTTAGGTGTACTTTACCGAGTTGGTTTTGAGTCCAGAAGATGACAGGTGGAGAAAATACTCAAGTAATGTGTCCACCGGAGCTGAGAAGGGGTTAAGCGCTCTCTGCGAACACCAGAGAGAAAATCTACACCACTTGAAGGCATAGGAGCGCCTGCTGGATGGCTTCTTAGAAGCTAAAAGGATGTCCTTAACCTGTTGAGAGAGTTTAATGTCCTGGAAGGCTATGCCTTCAGCAGCCATGCTGCAAGATGGAGGGACTGTGGATTGGGATGGAGCAGCGTCCCCGCATCCTGAGAAAGGAGATCTGGAGCAGACCCCAGATCTATGGGTTGAACCCGAGACAGACGTAGGAGGAGAGGATATCACAGTTGTCGTGGCCAGCGTGGGGCTATGAGTATCATGTAGCCCCCATCTCTCTGGAGTTTGAAAAGTGTCTTGGGAATGAGGGGAATGGTAGGGACAGCATATAGGAAGCCTTGACCTCAGTGGAGGTGAAAAGCATCTACTTGTTGGCTGTCCAGTGTAGGAGTCCTGGAGCAGAAGTGAGGAAGCTTGGCATTCTGAGGACTTGCGAACAGGTCTATCTCTGGGGTTCCCCAGATCTGAAAAATGTGAGCGACCTTGTCTACATGGAGGCACCACTTATGGGGTAGAAGGACTCAACTCAGTTTGTCTGCCAAGACATTGTGCTTGCCCAGAAGATACACCACATACAGGTGAATGTGATGCTGTATGGCAAAAGACCACAGATGCAGGGCCTCGCTGCAGAGGGTCCAAGAGCCTGTTCCGCCCTGCTTGTTCAAGTAGAACATGGCTACTTGATTGTCCGTTTGGACTAGAACTGTGCGGAATTGAAGATGGTCCTGGAACACTTTGGGAGCATTGTGAATGGCTCTGAATTCCAGCAGATTTATGTGAAGTTGTGACTCCTGATGAGACCAGAGCCCCTGAGTGGAGAGAATGTCCAGATGAGCTCCCCAGCCAATTTGGATGCATCCGTCGTCAGGGTACACTGATGTGCTGGCATCTGAAAAGGTGACACTACCAGGAGGTTTTCTGGGGATTGCCACCACTGGAGAGACGCGATCAGGAGGGTAGAGACCATTATTTTGTCTCCCAGGCAACCCGATGCCTGAGACCACTGGGAAGCCAGTGTCCATTGAGCTGCGCACATATCTAGATGAGCATATGGAACAACATGCACTGTTGATGCCATGTGACCCAGAGGTTGTAGCAGTTCGAGCAGTGAGAAAGTTCTTGAGGCATGCCTGAGAAGCTGATTGAATCAAGCGCAGCGGGGTTGGGGCAGAAACGCCTTTGACTGTTGGGTGTCTAGGAGAGCCCCTATGAACTCTAGAGTTTGAGAGAGAACAAGCTGGGACTTTGGAAGATTTATTACAAATCCCAAGTGTTGCAGCACTTGCATGGTACGCGAGAGGGAAAGATTGGCCTCTAGTGAGGTGTTTGCTCGAATGAGCCAGTCATCTAAGTAAGGGAAGACAAATATCCCAAGAGCCCTTAGGAATGCGGCTACTACCGCCATGCACTTTGTGAAGACTCTTGGGGCAGAAGCCAGGCCAAAAGGCAGGACTCTGTATTGATGTCTCCCTTGAAACATGAAGTGCAGGAACTTTCTGTGCTGTGGGTGAATCAGTATGTGAGTATATGCCTCCTTTAGATCAACAGAACAGAGCCAATCCTGACTCTGGAGATAGGGGAGAAGGGCTCCTAGGGAGATCATTTTGAATGTCTCCTGTAGTAGGTACTTGTTCAGTTCTCTGAGGTCCAGAATGGGCCTGCACCCTCCTGTTTTCTTTGGAATGAGGAAGTATGGAGATTAAAAGCCCATTCCCTGCTGGGATGGTGGAACCTCATTTATTGCGCCCTGAGAGAGAAAGGCGGTGACCTCTTGCAACAACAGGGCAGTGAGAGGGGACTGAGAGCGGAACTCTCTTGAAGGAGTCTGGGGGGCAAGGGGGTAGACTTCGTAGATGAAGCTTGTACCCCCTCCCGTACTATGGACAGTGTCCACTGCTGTGCTGTAATAAGATGCCACCGGTGGGCAAAGAGACAAAGTCTGCCAGGAATGTGGATGGGATCTGGAATCTCCAGAGGCAGAATGGCTATGTTCTCCAGAAAGGAGTCCAAGACCTAGAGGAGACTGGGTCTGCTGGGGTGGCTGTGACTTAAGAGTCCGAGCCTTCTTTTGCTGTTTTGATGGCCGCTGCCCCTTCTGAGGAGCATGGTGTTGACACAGTACAGCAGGGATGTAAGGATAGTAGTACTACTTATTACTGAAAAAAGCTTTCTTCGCTGCTTTTTTCCTAGCTGGGATAGCAGTAGATCTAGACAGTCTATTAAGAGTGGTGTTCTCGGATTTTGAGAGGCCTTGTCCTGCCAATCCTTGCCAAAAAGGTTTCACTGGTGCAAGGGATATTACCCAGCTTATCCTGAACCCATTCTTTAAGATCCGATGCCTGGAGCCAAGCAATTCTGCATGCACCGATGCAGATGGATGAAGTTCTGCTGAGACACTCAAAACAGTCAAAAGTTGCCCTGTTAAACTTTGAGACATTTTGAGCATGCTTTACAAGGGCAAGATAATCTGCTATCTTGTCATCAGGGAGAAGAGGAGCCATTAACTCCAAATCCCTAACCACCTCTCTAAGGAATATACTCATATAAGAGTATGTAGGAACCGATCCTGGCCGATAACATGGAGGCCTGAAAACAACGTCGACCAAAGGCATCAAGGATTCTCGATTCCCTACATGGAGGGTTCAAGGAATGTGTCTTAGCACTCTTTATTCGATGCATTGCTGATTCCACCACCATGGAATGGTGTGGCAATTGCGTCTTTTGAAAACTGGGACATTCCGGTACATGGTAGTGAGTCGTCAGGTATACGGAGAGATGGTAAGAGGGGTCTCCCACATATGAGGCATAAGGTCATGAAGTATGTGATGAATAGGGAGAGTAGCGGCTTCCTTTGGGGCTGTAGGGTATTGAAGAATTTCAAGTTCTTCAGCCCTAGGTTCTTTCTCCAATGTTACCCTTATGGACAGACCCCGAGCAACATCGCCAATAAAGTCTTGAAAAGACATGTCCTCCAGAGGGGACATGTGATGTTGTGGAGATGGAGACGGGTCTTCCGGGATAGTTCTTGTCCCGGGTATCGGCCAATTCATCATCTGATGAATCGGAGTCTGAAGACTCAAAGTATTGACAGGCAGGGTGTTCCCGCTCTGCATGTACTCGATACCGATCAAAACAGGTAGCTGAAGCCTGTGGTGCCGGAACCTCGGTACCGAAAATGGATTAGAGGGCCGGCATGGGCAGGAGCGTGGTAAAGGCGGCAAAAAGTCGATACAGGTTGTTTCAGTATCGGAACTGGTACTGAGGGATCGACTGTAAAGGCTTTACTGGTACAGAGGCCGCCAGTAAGGCCGCTAAGTTCTGCATAATGGCCAGGATACGTTGAATCCATGGAGCTTGCTGATGCTTGGGTATCGGTACCAGAATTGCGGGCCATGATCCCTGAGCATGGCACCAGAGGTGAAGGCCTCAGGAGCATCTTGGGACCCCACTAAGGCTTTGGAAGCAAGGTCCTCCCACCAGGGTTGTTTGGCTGGTGTGTCCCCCTCCAAGGCAACGCCCGAGGCATCTCGATGCTTAGGAGAAGATCTACCCTTGGAGTGACAACCAGTCTTCGATGAAGACCTAGGTTTCGATACCTGAGATCCTTGGGAGGAGGATGAAGCTCTGGATGACGTTGATGCTAAAGACACTGCATCAGAGGCAAAGAGGGTGCCCAGCTTTGCAGCTCAATTCCGTAGGCCTTTCTTTGACATCTACCTACAAAGAGGACATTCTGATGGTTGATGATCCAAGTCCTAAGCATTTTAGAGACCAGTAGTGGGTGTCTGTGGCCAAAATGGTACTGCCACATTTGGAACACTTCTTAAAACCACTAGAAGGTTTTTCCATTGTGTCCGTGATAAAATGGAAGGCCTAGGCCTAAGATGGCGTCAATGCGCCTGAAGAAAAGAAGAAAGTCTTTTCTTCACAAAATGTTTTATGTTTTTTGAAAAGAAAGTACCGATAGGAAGGCAGGCGTGAACCATAAAAATAAGAAAAAACAGGAATTTTCTACGGTGACAGGAATTGCTCCGTCGGCTCCACGGAAAATGAAGAACTGAGGAGGGAGAGCTGGAAAGGCAGGAAGGCAGCTACACAGGCACAGTGGGGTGCTCCCAAAAGCTTTCCTATTGGACGCTGGGGAGTATTCCCACATGGGCTCCGTCGGTACCGATGTCACCCATATGTGAAGACTACATTTCTGCTTGTTCCTGGAGATAACATTATTAAAGAGGACCCGGGAAATCCACTGCTTGCCCCGGGACAAATACTGTGGAACTTGTATGCCTTTTTGGAAACCTGCCAGGTACTTGTGATCTGGACTGGCCACTGCTGGAAAAAGGACAGTGGGCTTGATGGACCTTGATCTGACCCAGTATGGCATTTTTTAATGTTTTATGAACCACCACCATCACTTCAGAGAAAGTGCGGGGGCGCAGTGGCTAAACCAAAGGTTAGAGATCAGAAACGGAAAGGACGGTCCATGCTGCAGAAGTATAAGAACCACCAATGCTGCTCTCTGATGGGAATATAAAAGTAGGTCTTGGCTAGACTAAGGGATGAAAGGAACTCCCCAAGTCAAACAGATATGATGACTGACCAGATGGTCTCCATATAAAAATAAGGAATCCCAAAATCTGTTATTGACTGCTTTTAAGTCCAAGATAGACCAAAAGGAGCCGCCCTTTTTGAGCATCAGAAAGTTGTTGGAATCTCTGTTCTGGCCTTGCTCTATGGAAGGCATAGATAAAATAGCCTGCAGCAGTAGGAGGCGCTGTAAGGTTTCCATGACCACAACTCACTTGAATGGGAAGCAACAGGGAGACTCTACAATGGCATCTTCTAGAGGCTCCTAGGATTTGTAGAATCCATTGGTCTGATGTGATCTGGGTCCATTCTGAAAAAAAGTGCCACAGCTGCCTTCCTACCAGCTGTGTCTTGGAAGGGACCCACCAGATTTCATTATAAGAGTTTCCTGGCTCCAGCAGTAGCCATTAAGGAATCTCAAGACCACTGGGATTCCTGAAAGGGCTGACCCTTTCTGGGTTAGGATGCATAAGGGGAATAAGCTGAACCAGTCTTTAGAAACCTTTGGGCACTTCCAAGCTCCATGAGAGTTTCTATTAGATGCTGAACGGGCACTTTTAGGTCAATCCTCCAACAGCCTCTGTGAACAGGCTTCACCCAAGGCCCTTCACAAAATTTTTGAGATCTTCTCCAAAATGCAGCTGCCCCTAAAGGGGAGTTTACTGAGATGCAACTTTGAGGCTGCTTCTGCCAACCAGTTGCAAAATCAGAGCCACCGCCTAACTACAACAACTGCCACCATGGACCCAGAAGAAACTCTAATCAGGTCATACAGAGTGTCGGCCAAAAGCTATTACTGACTCCAGTCCAAAAGCCTCAAGGCTCTCTGGCAGTTGTTGAACCCAGCGTAATTGTGCCCGGGCTATGAGGCCTGCACATAGGGTCTCTTGGTAAGTTAAGGCTGAGTCAATGAAGACATTCTTTAGGAGGGTCTCTACCCACCTATCATGGACCTCCTTAAGTGCAGCGCCATCTTCTACTGGAATTGTCATGCACTTCATCACCGCTTTGACGAGGGCATTCACACGAAGTAGCCTGAAGAGCTGGTCCAACTTGTTCTCAGGCAGAGAATATATCCCCAAGCTAGGTCTTTTGGCCCTGTTCAGAGCCAGCTTTGAATTCTACTTCTGAGAAAGCAGGAATTGTTCCACAGACTCTAGTTGACAGATGTCTGATACCCTCCAGGATAGGATCCATCACAGAGACGGTAGGATGGACACAGACTTCTCAATTCTTAAGGCTGCCATCACATCTTGAATCAGTATTGGGAGGTCCTCATGGTGAAAAAGGCAGATCCCAGACGGATCCTTGCCATTCATAAGGTGAAATTTCCCCTTCCTCCTCAGACTCTCCTTTGTCAGCATCCAGAGCTGACCCCAATAGGAGATACAGTCGGGCTTCCAAAGGAGAGCCTGGGCAAATGGGTGAGATGGAGGCACTTAGCCCCTTGAGTGGCCATGGCTGAGCCATCCAAGGACCTGGAATCTCCACAGGGGAATCCAGAGCCCCTGACCCCTGCACAGGGGTTTGCCATGCAACTAAAAATGACTGAAGACAGCCCAGGAGCTGTTTCAGAAGCTGCTGCTTATTGTCAGCTGAATGTTCCCCTGTGGCCCCAAGAGGCTCCCCAGAAGCAGCTGGCTTCACCCTGGAGCCTCATCATTCCTCCGAGAGCTACCAGTACATTTCTCCATGAAGGCCACCAATCCTGCAGATGAAACAGGCATATTAGAAGACAAGGTGGTGGCCCCCAAATTGGCAGAGGGCATCCCGATTATGCCAAAAATCCTGGGTCCTTACATTCCCCATCACATTGGGGGCCCACCACAGAGCTGTATATGGTGTGTGCCAAATGTGGCATAACAGCAAGCATATGGCATACTTGCCCTGCTCCATAAAGTTGTGAGAAAAAAAAAAAAGAAGAAAATTCACAAAAGCAGCCTGCCGAAAAAAATGGTGCAGGCCATGAAAAAAAGCCTGCCGATAAAAGGCACTGCAGCCACAACAAAAACAGAATCCCGATCAGGAGTCCCTGTTCCTGAAAGGCCAATCAGGCAAACCTCATCTGGGCTTCTCCAAACACCTACATGAGCTCTGGAAGCCCCACTGCCAAAAAAGGCCTGATCTTTTGTTTTGTTTTGAAGCTGCTTTATGCATTAAAGAGTCAATAGAAGCCTAGGGAGAAATGTACAGCTGGAAAAAAAATTGTAAAAAATACCAAACAACCAACAGCAAGCAGACAAGAGACAGCAAGAGGAAAGGGGGTGGGGGCTAGGCACAATTTACTGGTCCCCTCAGGGGCCTTAAGGGAGCCTCCTGCTTCTCTTCAGCCCATCAAGTGGGAAGCGGCACACGATCCTTGGCATCTGTCAGTTCAGAGTCAATGACGCACCATCTGCAAGCTCTGCTGGCCCTTCAGGACTCAGTCCTAAGGCCATTGCAATGTAGTATGGGCAAGGAGAATCAGGCCTATCTGCCCTGCTGCACCAGTCCACACACCTTGCCAACTACTGGAGGAAGACAATTACTGGCTTCTCACAGCGTTGCACCAGCATATATACCTACTGATGACATAACTGAAAGATGCTCTAGTCTATCTCCACCTGCTGGCAAGAGAGCATAACCCACTCATCTAAACTGGTATAGCAGGATAATAAGGGACATCTCATTTTTAACTTCAATTTGATGTGTTAAAAAACAGGCCTTGTCAAATTGTCTTGAAATCCAGGAGCCAGCTTAAAAATTTAGAAGCTGGCCACCGAGACTCAGCCATAGTGTCCCCTCCACATCACCCCCAAAAAGATGTATCGTAGCTCCTTTTTTAAGGAATTGATTTACTGTCTCCTATTTTCCATGGGAAAAGAAAGCTTAATAAATCATGCCCTTAATATGCCATTACACAATACCAACAGAAGGCAGTGTCCCCCCTCCTCCCCCCAACAACCTTAATGACAAAACCTTTGTGCTGGCCTTGGTTCTCTCTGCTCTTATCACAGATATCTTAGCACACTCTTGACAACTTTCCACACTGGCCGGGAGTGTCAGGAGGGTTGCCGTGCTGGTGACAGCAGAAAAAGCAGTGCTCTGTCAGCTGGCGATAGCGGTGGCAGCTGCTCCCTCTGCAGTACCATGCTGTCTTTCAGTGCAAGTTTTCTCAGCATCAGTCTTGCTGATGCTCTGTGCTTCTCTTCCCCCTCTCCTCTTCCAACAGGGCTGCGATCAGTGGGAAAACCAGTGCCTCTCACTTCTTGCAGTCACTGCTGTGTGTGTAGCTTTCACAACCGCCTGGCTTTTGACAGCTTGCCGGAGAAGTAAGAGGCAGCTTGTTACTTTGAGAACAAGAGTTGTCTTTAAAGACATTAAATACTGGGGTACCTGGAAAGCCAAAACCCTGGGTTGAACTGAATGAGTGGGAATAAAACAGTTTGCAATGCTGCCTTCACTAACATGACAATTTTTTTTATGGTCTTGCAATCTGTTGCTCATACTGTCCTGACTTGAAGAAAGTTTTAGCCTTTGACAACTAGTCCAAAAATGCATTTAGTCCAATAAAAAGTTCTCTTAGGGATTGTGATACTATAATGTTGCTTACCAGAGAAGCACTAGGGTTTGCACAATTTCCAGCTGAAATTTTGAAATTCAGCTTCAGGACTGCACCATGAAGATCCATCTGGAAGACATCACCAGCAAGTGTGGCTTCACTTCCCTGCTGTCTAGAGGGAACCCCCATTACAGGTAAACAAACATGCTAAAGGCTCTCTGAGTTTGTCTGGCTCACAACAATAATTGTTTTGCTTTGACTGCTGCTGCCCTTTGCTGCCCATCGGAAGCTGCTGCCCTAGTCAACATGCCTAGTCTTGCCTAATGGCTGGGCCAGCCCTGGCTGTATCTCACAGGGCAACTACACATAGCCAGCTGCAAAGACTTCATTCTTCAACAAAGAGAGCTTCTTCATCCCAGGTGAGGACAAGCCTAGATGGTTTCCTTTTAGCTTTTCCATTTGGGCTATGAAGGTATAATCACAAGTGTAAGAAGTTTTAAGCATTTAAAAGAAAACTGAGTCACTCATCCAACTCAGCTGCCCTGACAGCCATGCTATCAGACCAGATTTCCCAAACCTATATGTCTTTATCTTTATTTAATTTATTGATGCCCAGGCTGAAAGGCATTAGAGCAGTTTACAAATACTACAAGCAGGTACTGGATATATCACCTCGTCCCCGAAGGGCTCACAATCTACATGCATACTTGAGGCAACAGAGAGTTAAGTGGCTTGCCCAAGGCCACAAGGAGCGCCTATAGGACTAGAGACCCCAAGTCCCTCCAGTCTGAGATTACTGTCCCTGAGTGGTAACCAAACCCTCAGCCCTCCTCATTGAGAAGACCGTTCAGCAACAACTACAAGACCCACCGCTCCGCCTGCCCTTTAAAAGAGAAGCACCATCGGGCGCAAGAACAGAGACGCTCTCCAGCCAGCTCCAGCTGCTCTCCCCCTCCGGGGATCAAGCCTTCATCACCAGCTGACGCGGGAACAGCCATCTTGCTCGACGGCCCAATCGGGGCTCGAGCCTGCCCTATAAAAGAGAAGCGCCATCGGGCGGGCCCACGCCTGAGGACCTCGCCAGAGGGCCCTTTGGTGTGGCCCTTAGGCGTGGACCGGGAAAGTGAGACTGTGCAATTGAAACTCCCGTTCTGCACTCATAAACTCAGCTACCACTGGGCAACATCAGATCAGGTACCTTATACCGTGTATAATAATGTCCCTTACCCAGGGTCGCTCTCCAGTCAGCATTGCATGCATATAGTTGAACATGTTCAAACAGTGTAGAGCTAAATATCTGTACTAGAACAGACTAGCCAGAAAAGTGTTGTTAACCAATATCGCAAGTAATTTATGCACACAACAGTGTAAAACAAATACCTGCACCAGATCAGACTGGCCAGGAAGGTCTTATTCACCGAGATGTCATGAAGTATATGTCTGCAGCAGTGTAAAACAGATATCTGTACCAGAACAGACTAGCCAGGAAAGGTTTTTGTTCACCAAGATCTCTTGAAGCATTAGGTATGTAGTAATATACCCTGATATATCCCATACCTAAGAGAGGAATGTTCCAACTGGTTATTTTGCATGACACAAAGAGACGGTTGCCTGATTGCACAATATCCTAGCTAAGAGCCCATCTGATTCACTCCCCCCGACACAAGCCCCCTAACTTCACCGAGTTGGCCCAGAAGAGTCAGAATGGAATACACTATCATCACGTTAATGAGCCTTTACCTACTCATCATAATTTGGCCATCTAGCTTACTAGCCCTCACTACGTCACACAATCACATCCCTATCGTACCAACTAGTGGGAGAAAATGGTCAGGTGATTCCTACTACAATTCACGCGGGGTTAACTATCCGCACCACCACCACTTATTACACGTCCCATTACAACACAACACGAAAGCCAGACAAACTAAAAGCCTCTACCCTAGTAGCCTGAAGTGTGCACTTATAAATGCTCGCTCACTTCGAAATAAGTGGCCAGTAATCACAGACATAACAACATCCCACAACCTGGATATCATCATGGTCACTGAAACGTGGCTCTCATCGGAAGATAATACCATCCTCAACCAGCTACTCCCATCTAATTTTGTTGCCTTCACCGGCCATAGACAGAACAAAAGAGGTGGAGGAGTGCTCAACATCACCAGAACGGATCTCCAGTTCAAAATGGATGACTCCAACAGTAACAACCACCTAGAAACTGTATCAATCTCCAACAACATATGCTCCATAAACCTGATTTATAGATCACCTTCAGCGGATCCAGACGACCTGTCAACCATAATAAACCTGGCATCCAACATCCAGGGTCCAAATAAACCTAATTGGATCTTAGGGGATATCAACTTGCCATCATTACAGGACATTCAAGCAACTGCATTCATAGAAGCCCTAGAGATCCTCGAATACACGCAAATGGTGCAGGAACCTACTCACGAGAAAGGTAACATTCTTGACCTCATATTCGCCCCGCAGCTAATTCTTGATCAACCACAAAACATCATGCTATCAGTAACTGCAGTCCCATGGTCTGATCATAAACTTATCACTTTTCAGATGCCTACCCTCAACATGCCACCAAAGCCCAAAATGGATACAAGCAAGACTGCTAACTCAGCTGCCAGAAGTTTCCACCCATTTAACAGAGAACGCATCCTCGCCGAAACATGCACACTCATTGATGAGACTTCCTTAAGCCTAGATGAGTTGATCACCGCTTGGAACAGCAAACTCAGCACGAACGCGATCCGTCCTCCAACAAACAAGGCCCCGAAGAAAAGATCATCAGCCCCATGGTTCACAGCAGACTTAAGGGCTTCACTAACCTTTCTAAGAAGGCTGGAAAAGCGCTGGAGGAAGTCACGCACCAGCAGTGACCAATCAGCCTACATCCAACACCTGACTGCACATCGTAAAGCTATCACAGACAAGATGAGGCAATACCATACAGACACCCTATGACGGTCACTGAATAAGCCGCATGACCTGTTTAACTTAGTCAAAACGCTTGCTAAAGAACCGACCCCTGAGCACCATGGCGGTATTCACCCACAGGACAATGCGGTCTACATGCAATCCAAAATGTGCAAGACCGACAAAATAGTAATACCGGTCCCTCCTGACGAGCAAGAGTACCCAGCATCGCTAACATCCTTCTCTACTCCTTCAAAGAAAATTATCGAAGATACCATCTTAGCCCTAAACACTACCACTGCGCACACAGATCCTTGTCCTGCATTCTGGATAAAAGACCTGCGATGTGACCTCTCTCCAATTATAGCCAAAATCTTAAACCAATCCTTTACCGCTGGCTCTTTCCCAACTACTCTCAAGCAGACCTCCATCAGACCTCTTTTAAAAAAACACCAAACTAGACCCCCAAAAGGTAGAGTCTTACAGGCCCATATCTAGCATACCGATGCTTGCAAAAATCATTGAAAAAATAGTGCACAGGCAATTACAGGATCATATTGACACTACTGACCCACTAGATCCAGCCCAACATGGATTCAGAGAGTCACATGGAGTGGAAACACTACTCACAGCCCTCTTCAACAATATCATCTCAGGCGTCGATAACATACAACATGGTTTCGCTCTCATCTTTTTAGATATAGCAGCAGCTTTTGACTCTGTATGCCATGAAATTCTCATCTGCCGGCTAAGAGAAAAAGGTATCAGCGGAACAGCGCTCGAATGGTGCAGATCTTACCTGTCCGGAAGATGGCAGCATGTTCGAGCAGACGGGGCTACATCGGAACCATTTCAACAAAGTCAAGGTGTGCCTCAAGGATCCTCCCTATCATCCTTGATGTTTAATATATACATCCAACCCATCTGCAACATCATTAGATCCTTCAATGTCAGTTACATGATATATGCTGACGATGTGCTATTATACATGTCAATATCATTGGATAAACTAGACCTCACCCCTCTGACTAACTGCTTCAACACCATATCGGAGTGGCTCCTGTCACAAAATCTGCGAATCCAACACAAAAAGACGGAAGCTCTTTTCGTCTCGAGGAATATAAACTTCATCCCACCTAGCTGTGTGAAGGTAAAGGATGCCGAACTACAAGTGAAACCTGCGATACGTTACCTTGGAGTAACGTTGGACCAAAATCTCGACATGAAGAACCACATAGCCAATACCGTAAAGGCGATCTACTTTAAAATCAGATCCCTCAGGCACCTACGCACGTTACTCGAACCAGATGATTTCCGCACCATTTATCAAGCCCTGATAATTCCCCATTTTGATTTTTCAAACTCCATATTACAAGGGCTCCCCCAGTCCACCCTGAATCCCTTGCAACTTGCTATGAACAATGCAGCGCGGGTACTCTTTGGGGCATCCAGGAGAGACCACGTGACACCCCTCCTGAAACAGTTACACTGGCTCCCCATTCAAGCAAAGATCAGTTTTAAGACCTTACTGCTGACTTTCAAAGCTGGCAAGGGGCTCACCTCCTCCTCTCTTTCTGACCTCATCCAACCACTTGCACCTAACAGACCACGAAGAACCGCAGAGTTGAACATGCTAGTTATCCCAAAAGAAACCACAAGATGCACCAAAACAGCTAAAAGAGCCTTCCGACTCTGCGCCCCAAGTCTATGGAACACCTTTCCAGCACATATCAGAGCAACCCCCAACTTGAGCCAGTTCAGAAAGGCCCTTAAACACTTCCTCTTCATCAAATATCTCACTAACAGCTCCGAACATAATCCCCACTCGAATAGTGAGCACCACAACAATAGCAGTAGTCAAACAGGCAAGCCCTCGCAACAGGTGTCCCCCACAATGTAAAACACCAAGCAGTTTCCTTTCTCATTGAACCACCTATGTATATAGTTGACCCTGTTTCCTTTCTCATTTGAACCACCTATGTATATAGTTTACCCTGTTTCTCCAAGTTCCACTTCCTGTTAAATGTAATGACCAGACATATGAAAGTTGTCGGATGTTTCTGTTCCATGTAAACCGCGCTGATGGCAAATAGTGCAGTATATAAGAAATGTTAATAAATAAATAAGACCACATTGAAAGAAACACCATCCTGTGACCGCAACAACATGGCTTCTGACCTCTACACGGAGTTGAAATCCTCATGATCCCCCTCAAACACCCTAATAAAAGGAATTCAAAACAAACAAAATGGATACATCCTAATCTTTCTGGACATCACTGCTGCATTTGACAGTCTCCCACCACATTCTCCCCCATCATCTTCAAGCAACTGGAATCCAGGACACAGTACTAAAGTGATTCAAGTCATACCTGACAAACAGATACCAACAAATATGAACCGGATCCAGCATCTCCGCCCCCTACTGCCAAACCCAGGGAGTACCACAAGGATCCACGTTAACAATCCTTCTCTTTAACATTTACCTGCAACCGCTCTGTTCAATTACAAAATGTGGCGATATCATGCTCTATGGACCAATAACCACCAAACACCCTACCAACCTACAGCTCCTTCAGTGCTTTGAGGATGTCTCCAGATGGCTCGAGGACAACAACCTCACCATCAACTATAAGAAAACTGAAGCATTATTCATAACCATGGGCCACTCCTTCATAACACTAACCCATCTCACATACAACCCAAATAAAAGCACAACCACAAATAAATACCTGGGCATCATCCTGGACCAAATCCTCTCACTCAAACAGCAAATAGCAAAAAACACAAAAACAATATACTACAAGGCCAGGACCCTTCAATGTCTTCCCTCCCTCCTCTATCCACACGACTTTCGCACAGCACTGCAAGCCATGACCCTCGACCCTCCCCCACCTCGACTACTGTAATGCTACATACCAGGAACTACCCCGCTCCTTACTCCTCCCCCTACGCACAGCCCTGCACACAGCACCACGCATTATACAGAAAGTAGCAAAATATGACTACATTACACCTATCCTGAAACAGCTCCACTGGCTCCCCCTAGAAAGCCACATCAAATACAAGACCCTCTTTTTCACACATAAAGCTATTCATCATCAAAACATATCCCACCTACAAGAAAACACCTTGGTACTCTGAGATACTTCTTGGTCCCAATCTTTAGAACGCGCTTCCGCTGACCTTTATTTGGAATTGTCCTATACCAGATTCACGTCTCGTCTTAAGACCCACCTATTTTCAGTTAGCTTTTGATTTGTCTCCATTGGCTGCACAGGACTCTGCTTCCTATCCCCTCCGCTCTTGACCTACATCTCTTACCCTCTTTCCCTCCTTCTGTAACTCTGTTGTATATCACTTCTTCTCTTTCCTATATTTTATTGGCATTTCTTTCTTGATTGTTTTTATGTACACTGCTCTGCTGATACTAAGGGCGCTATATCAAATTTTAATAAACTATAAACCAATGGTTTCCTGCCAATCATAGCTCTGTCAGAGGAGGAGAGTGAGGAAAGAAGCGCAAAGCGTGCCAGTGAGACTCTGACCACAAGATCAATCAGAGAGCTTCCTGCACTGTAGCTCACACGAGCTGGATCGTGGTGGAGGAGCAAGTGCACACAAGATTTGAGAGAAAGAAATCTCAGACACCAGATTCCAATTTTTAGGTGCCATGGCTACCTGGCACCAGAGATTTGTCAACCCTGGATAAAATATACATTATGAATGGCAATCGTCGTTAAAATGTATTTTGTTTGCAAAAACAGTGTAGTTACTCATCTGTAACAGGTGTTCTCCAGGGACAGCAGGAATCAGTCCTCACATATGGGTGGATGTTGGCGCCGACGGAGCCCCCATGTGGAGCAATCCCCAGCTTTTAAAGAAAGCCTTTGGGATTGCATCACGCATGCGCGGTCCCCTTCCCGCCCAAGGGTGCAATCTTGCTCAGTAAATGTCTCAGCTAAAAGACAGCAAAATGAAAAAAATCAATAATAGGACTGCAACTCCAGGGGAGGAGGCAGGGTCGTGAGGACTGATTCCTGCTGTCCCTGGAGAACACCTGATATAGGTGAGTAACTACGCTTTCTCCAGGAACAAGCAGGAAGTCAGTCCTCACATATGGGACTCCCTAGCTATAGGCTACCGAAACCCATAACTAAAAAATAGGCTCCCTCTAGAAGAGCCACAGCAGCCATGATAGGAGTTCAACCGAGAACACAACACTCCGGTAGCCTGACACCAAAGGGTCGGAGGGTAGGAGTTGCCTAAACCTCGAATAGGTTATGGAGTACAGCCTGGCCGAAAGCACTATCCCTATCCAGGCAGTAATGGGCTGTGAAAGTCTGGCTTGAAGACCAGGTGCCAGTCCAGCAGATGTCTGCCAGCGGAACAGAGCAGAAGTGAGCCACTGATGCCGCCTTAGCCCTGATACGGTGGGTCGTGACTCGACCCTGCCAACGTGAGATCGGCCGCCCTGTATGCCCAGGCGATACAATCCGCCACCCAAGTGGACAAGGTACGCTTGGAGACAGGCATCCCCGGCTTGCTGGGGTCATAAGAGACAAAGAGTTGAGAAGCTCTTCGATGTCCCCGCGTACACTCCATGTAGAAGGCCAAAGCCCTCTTACAGTCCAGGGTGTGCAGAACTGCTTCCGCCCGACTGGCATGCGGCCTGGGAAAGAAGGTCGGAAGAACCACTTCCTGGTTGAGGTGGAACGAGGAGACTACTTTCGGAAGGAACTTGGGATGAGTGCGAAGCACCACCCTGTTCCTATAGAACCTTGTGTACGGTCTATCAGACACCAAGGCCTGCAGCTCACTCACTCTTCTGGCCGACGTGAGGGCCACCAAAAACAGCACTTTCCAAGAAAGGAAGCGGAGATGGAAGGTAGCCATCGGCTCAAAAGGTGGGCGAGTAAGCTGCTCTAAGACCACATTCAAATCCCATTTGGTCGCTGGGGGGTGAACTGGGGGTTTCAGCAGAAGTAAACCTCTCAGGAACCTGGACACCAAAGGGTGCACAGAGAGAGGTCGTCCCTCCACGAGAGTGGTGTGCTGACAAGGCACTAAGGTGGACTTGGACAGAGTTTGACTTAATGCCTAAATCTGAGAGGTGAAGCAGATACTGCAATACCACTGACACTTGGCAGGAGAAGGGGTCTTCTGCCTTTTTATTACACCACACCTCAAACCTATGCCACTTGAACGCATAGGTCTTCCTAGTCGATTGCCTCCTTGAGGCGAGCAGCACATCCTCCACATTTTTAGGGAGAAGAAGTGGTGCAAGCACTACCCTTTCAGCAGCCATGCCATCAGGTTGAGAGACCTGAGGTTGGGATGCATTAGGGTGCCCCCCTCCTGTGAAAGGAGGCTGGGGTGCAATCCCAGAGGGATCAGGGCCTCTGCCGGCAGTTGAAGCAGCAGAGGAAACCACGGCTGTCTCGGTCACCTGGGAGCTACCAGGATGACCGAGGCCTTGTCCTGAACAACCTTGAACAGAGTCCGAGCCACCAGAGGCATGGGAGGAAACGCATATAGAAGGCCCACCGAACATGATATTAGGAAAGCATCTGCTGGGGTGTGGCTGTCTGGAGCAGAAGCGGGGCAACTGGTAATTCTGTGGGCTTGCAAACAGATCTACGGATGGACACACCCAGCACTGGAAAAGCTGCTGGACTACACTGGGATCCAGTTGCCACTCGTGCGGCTTCAGGATTCTGCTGAGCCTGTCGGTTAAGAAGTTTTCCTGACTTGGCAAGTAAACTGCTTTGAGGTGCATACCTTGGCTGACTGCAAACGAGCATAGGTCCAGGGTTTCTTGGCAGAGGATGCGAGACCCTGTGCCCCCCTGTTTGTTCACATAGAACATTGCCACCTGGTTGTCCATCTGAATTAGGACAGACTGAGGGGCCAGGGTTGGACAGAAGGTTTGCAGAGCTAGGCAAATAGCTTGAATCTCTAGGAGATTGATTTGTTGTGTGCTCTCTGTGGAGGACCACATATCCTGAGTGTACAATTCCTGGCAATGGGCTCCCCAGTCCAGCAAGGATGCATCCGTGGTCAGCGCTCTCGTGTGTGTGGGAGGCTGGAAAGGCACTACCTCCAGTAGGTTGCATGGTTGAAACCACCATATCAACAACTGCACCAGTCATTTGGACACCTTTGTGGTGTCTGTGTCAACCTGTGGCCTGTGTCCACTGGTCTCTGAGGCACCACTGAGCTGTTCTCATGTGGAGGCGAGCTTTGGGTGTCACATTTACCGTGGAGGCCATGTGACCAAGCAGGCGCAGAAAGTGCTGTGCTGAGATCTGAGACTGACTTGTGCACTAGGGCCACACGTCTCTGTGCCTTGTCTTCCGGTAGATGAGCTCTTGCTTGAATGGTATCTAACCTTGCTCCTATGAACTCCAGTCCCTGAGAGGGAACCAAAGTGGACTTTGTGTAATTTATCACAAACCCTAGGTGCTGTAGCAACTGAATAGTGCGAGATGTGGCCTGTTGGGCCTCCAGGGCTGACTAGGCTCTGATGAGCCAGCCGTCCAAGTATGGGAAGACAAATACCCCCTGATTTCTTAGGAAGGCCGCCACCACCGTTAGGCACTTAGTAAACACCCTGGGTGCAGAAGCTAGGCCAAATGGAAGCACCTTGTAATAGAAGTGGTTTCCTCCCACTACAAATCGTAGATATTGTCTGTGGTCTGGATGAATGAGGATCCTTTAGGTCTAACAAGCATAGCCAGTTTCCCTGGCGGAGGGAAGGCAGCAATATTCCAAGGGAAAGCATCTTGAACTTTTCCATCACCAGAAACTTGTTTAAGTTGCGCAGGTCGAGGATGGGTCTTAGGCCTCCCGTTCTCTTTGGTATCAGAAAGTACTTGGAGTAGAAGCCCTTTCCCTTCAGGTGGTGTGGCACCGGTTCTACCGCCTGATCCTCGAGAAGACCTGCTAACTCCTTGAAGAGGAGGTCCCTGTGTAGAGGGGGTCTGGGAGGCTCCCCTGGAAAGTAAGAGGGAGGTGCCTAGGTGAGATGTAGCCGATAGCCCACTTGGACTATCTGGAGAACCCAGGTATCTTTAGTGATGGCTGGCCACCTGTGGGCATACAGGGTCAGCCTTCCTCCTGTGCATGGCTTTGCCTCCTTTGAGAGGGACTATGCTCTGGGAGCCAAAAAAACCCCTCCAGGCTGGGCCGGAGCCAGAGCCTGGGGGCTTTATGCTTACGCAGGCCATGCCCCTGTCCCTTGGCCTGCTGCCCCTTTTGGGGAGCTGGGGAGGCCTGATATAAGGGGTAGTTGCGGTAAGCAGTTCCTTTCCTCGGGAAAAAGGGCTTCTTACCCAAGCCCTTCTTCTTAGGAGGGGCAGAAGTCTTCTTTTCAAGTCTTGTCCGGGTCAGGCACTCGGGGACTCGATCAGGCAGCCTTCTCTGTCATGGGCTTGCCGAAGAGGTTTTCACCCTGGCAAGGGACATCGACCAACTTGTCCTGCACCCATGGCTCCAAGTCCGACGACTGTAGCCATGCCTGGCGGCGTGCACAGATGCCGGCCGCAGCTACTCAGGCCGAAGCCTCGAAGCCATCATAGGCTGCTCGAGTCAAACTTCAAGCACTTCCAGATCCCAGTGGACAAGACCTTGAAGTACTGCAAAGGTCCCTCGGAGAGACCAGCTGAGAACCCGGCAATCTCTTTTGCCAGGTCTCGTAGGTACATGCCCATGTACAGCTGGTACATCTGGATTCAGCATGCCATCATCAAGCCCTGGTAGCACTTTCTGCCGAGGGCATCCATGTTGTGGGCCTCCTGGCCAGGAGGCACCGAGGAGTGCATCTTCTGGTTCTTCAGCCAGTGCGTAGCCGATTCCACAACCATGGAGTTGTGCGGCAGTTGTGCTTTTTGGAATCCAGGGCTCTTGCGAACTCGATAGATGGAATCGATTTGTCTGCTGAGCACCGGCATCGAGGCCGGTGTCTCCCACATGCGGAGCATCAGCATTTCCAGAATGGGAGGCATCGGTACAGTAAGGGTTTCCCGAGGGGGAAAGTCATACTGGAGGATCTTGAGCTCTTCAGCTCGAGGCTCCTCCTCGGCCTCCCCCGGGAATGACAAAGCCTTTGCCATGTCCCAGACGAAGTCCAAGAACTGGGTGTCCTCCGGGGGGGGGGGGGGGGGACTTTCTCCGAGGTTCAGAACCCAGGGAATCCGAGGGAATATACTTGGTCCGGTGGGTGTCTGGTGACTCCTCGTCCTCCATTTTCCACTGGGACCCCTCCGAGGAGGAATCGAGCGGATCCGGCCTCGAGGCTTCGGTCTTGACTGCCCTGACGCTGGTGGAATCGGCGTCGGCGACCTCGGTCCCGAACGGGAGGTCGAGGGGGACCTCGGCCGAGGATCGACTCGAGACCTGAGTGACTCGAGGATCGGCTCGGCCTCCGGGGTCAACTTCGATGTCAATGTTCTGGTGGTCGGGGCATATGGACTGGTGAGACTGGCTATCAGTGCCCGCTGCTGGTCCATGAAGGCAGCCATACTGCGCTCCAAGGCCGCCATCCTGAGACTGAGCTCAGGAGGCTCTGCAGCCCCCAAGTCGGGACCCGACGCCGGCTCTCCCAGAGGAGAGTCTACAACAAGGACAGTGCTTACCTGCCTCAGTGTCTCCAGTTCCTTGAGAGGGAGTTTTGCAGGCCTCTCTGACTCCGAGGATCCAGGGCGGCGGGTCGGGCTCCGCAACCTATCCCGCCGTTCGGAGCCATCTGAGGACACCGCCCTCATGGATTTTTTTTCTTCCTCCAGTGTTCCCGCGAGGGAGAACCCCTTGCAGAAGACACTTGATGTTGCTCGGGGTCAGAAAGCTACCGAGACATCAAGGCCTCCGATGAGGTCCGGGCCCGGGCGGGTGCAGAGTCGGGAAAAATCCTATCATGTTGCTGCTGCCTGCTCCTCAAGGCCTTGGAAGACATCATCTTACACAGGCCATAGACCTTCGGGTCGTGGTCGGGCCTGATGCAATGGAGGCAGCAGTCGTGTGTGTCAGTGAGAGACATTAACTTTGTGCACTGATCACACTTTTTAAACCCGCTGGCAGCCATCGGGGGAAAAAGGGCTCCTGAGAGGTCAAAAGACCGGACTGCCAGTTAAAAAGAAAAAGAGCGCAAATGCTAGCCTCTAAGGACAGAAAATGAAAAATCTTGACGCACTCGATACCGGTGTACCGAGCCGAGGTGGGAAGGGGAACCGGCATCAAACCTGCTAAGCAGAAAAGTAATTTTCTGGCGTTTAACACTTTTTTCATGAGGGAACTTGGATGACATCCGTTGGGCTCCATGGAAAAAAGGAGACTGAGCAAGATGGCACCCTTGGCGGGAAGGGGACCGTGCACGCGTGATGCAATCCCAAAGGCTTTCTTTGAAATCTGGGGATTGCTCCGCATGGGGGCTCCGTCGGCACCGACGTCACCCATATGTGAGGACCGACTTCCTGCTTGTTCCTGGAGAATTCATGTTACATAATGATATAAGAAATTCTAAACTGGGTGCTGTTCATAATAAATGAAATAAAGACTGAAAAAAATCCATGCAAATACGTTATTCAACACTTTTCAAATTTCTAATTTATTTTCCACAAATTTGCTTGTATTTTCTGTTCTTCTACAAAGGTAGGTAGTTCAACACAAGCGCTTCTATTCCGAGTAAGCACTGCAATAATAGTTTAAAGAATACACCTACAGAATATAACAAATCAAACTAGTCCCATGTGTAATTACTCACTTAACAGAGATCAACAAGGCACAACACAAGTCCAGAGTTTGCTTCTGCCCTTCATCCAAAGGAAGACTCCAGAATGAGTCAACCCTGAACTCACTCAGTAATTACAGAAGAACATACACCCTAACTATTAGATTCTTTACCACAAGAGAATGCCAAAAATAAACTAATCAGAAAGGATGACTAAATATTAAATTGTTACACTGATGAGACTGACCTATTTTTGTTCCTTTCATGAACATTAAAACAAAAGATTACAAGTTTCAGGGACCCAAAGCAACAGGCAAAACATATGGTAATTCCAGTATTGCCATTAACCAGCCAGAATGAGTTAGGCATATAAGTGGGTAGTGTCACTGCATAGTGACAAGGTGGAACAGCTCTCCCAGAGTTCAGAACTCTCTCTCCCTGTTACTCAGTTTTGTTTTGTTTTCTACTCTGCCAAACGGATGCCAAAACAAAACTTCCATTACGAAGTAGTATTTCTTATTTATCCGATGTTTTTAATTGTTTAAAAATAAAAACTGAAATCTCTGTTATTTTATTTTTCTGTGGAAAGATGTTGTAGACAAAGTTAGAGTTTCAACCCTATCATCAGTATAGTAGAAAGATTCAGAACAGACACTCCCTAGATGCCTCATTTTTCTTGGAGCTCACCAAAAGCAGAAGAATGTTTCTGCAAGCTCAAAAATATTGGAGTGGAGGAGTGGCCTAGTGGAGGAGTGGCCTAGTGGTTGGGGCAAGGTACTTCAGACGGGGGTTCAAATCCCACTAGAGGACAGCAACCTTGGGCCGGAAGGACTGGGGTTTCTAGCCCCACAGGTGCTCCTTGTGGTCTTGGGCAAGCCACTTAACCCTCCATAGCCCATGTTCCCTGTAAAATAGTTATCTCCAAGTTATAATGCCCTGTTCAATGTAATTTCAGTTTGTTCAATGTAACCGCACTGATGCAGAATAGCACGGTATATAAGAGAATATATAAAAAGTATTCTCTCTATTGGCTCTGCATCATTATGAAGTCGAGAACGGTCTCCTGTTTGCACCGAAGAAAAGAATCTGCACAGAGGTCAGCTGACTCCACACATTCCAGATGACCCTCTTCTGTGGATATTGCCATCACCTCCATGCACAGTGGCTTTAAGAGTCCAGACTGCAAGAACTAGTACCAGGGCTCTTCCAAAGTGACAAGTTTTGTCCAAGACTTCCTAACATCAAAATAACTCACACAGGCAACTTCAAAATTGTCCTCTAAAGTGCCAGAGAAGCATAGGCACCTCGATGGACAAGACTTTCAATGTGCAGCACAGTTGTCTCCTGAGTTATACACATCATCTGAAAGGCTGCAACAAAACCTTTGTGCTGGCCTTGATTCTCTGCTCTCATTGCAAATACCTCAGCACCCTCTTAATACAGATCATTCTCCAATCATAGTGCAGATATCCAAGTTGACATCTTGTGTGCATCTTTAATTCAAAAGACAGTCTACTCTAATTCTGGTCAAAGTAGCTGACAAGTCTTCCCCATCAGTTTAGCTGCCTCTACCAGAACATTCAACCTCATTTTGTCAAGGGCTAATGCAAAGAAGTCTAGTATCACCAAAAGCACAATGCATACTTCTCAATCCACTGCGCAGACACACACTCATTCATCTACTGTAAATGAACACCCCCCCCCCCTTTCCTTCTCTACTTGGCAAAAGGAGATTGATGATTGTCAAACATCAAGAATGCCTACACATTCATATCCCAATTCATTCATTTTCAGAATATAGCTATGGTTCCCTCTGCATTATCAATACAAACTCCTCCCCTTCAACCTCTCTGGAGTTTTTACCAAATCTTTCATTCTTAAAACACTCATCTACACAAGCAGAAAGATCTAGTCTGTCCATACCTCAGTGACTGGCTTCTAGCAGCTTTCTTGAGAACCCTCAATCTATCCCTCAAAGATGAAATACTACATCTCCTTCAAGGTCTCAGTTTTCTCATCAACATTGAGAGATCAATACTCCAATACAGGCCTTGACAATTTTTCTTGAAATCTAGGACCAGCCTAAAAATCCAGGAGCTAGCCACCGAAACCTAGGTCACAAGACATGCCTCCCTCGTCCCCCAAATAGCTATATCGCAGGACTTTTTTAGGCTTTAGGGACTAATTAACTAAGACTCTTTTCCCATAGGAAAAAGCTCAATAAATCAGGCTCTCAATGGGCCACTGCACAATGCCAACAGAAGGCAGTGACCCCACTCCTCTTCCTACCACCCCCACTAACCCATTAAGCTACACATGTTTGTGTGTGTGTGTGTGTGTGTGTGTGTGTGGTGCAGAGGTGGGGTGCCTGTGGGTGTGTGGAGGGGGTGTGGAAGTGGGATGCCTGTGTGTATGTGTGGCGGGAGAGGGGTGCGCCTTTAGCACATACACATTGTGCCCTTCCCTCCCCACTCCAACCCCTTCTGTCCCTCCTCAGACTCTCCCCTTCAACCACCCCCCCCTGCCCTCCATTATCTCCACCATTCACATGCAATCACGGCTGGGAGAGCTGGTGTCTGCCCATGGGGATTCCAAAGCCCACAGGCAGAAGTACTGAAATGGGTGGGCAGAAGTGAAAAGGGTCCTGGGTCAGCCGGGAGAGCCAGTGTCTGCACAGCCTGCAAAAATAACAAAAAGGGTTAGTAAGTTTGCTACACAGATGGCCAAATAAAACCTACTGCCCCTTTAATTTATTCAGCCATCTATGCAACAAACTTACTAACTTTTTTTTTTGCAGGCTGTGCAGACACAGACTCTCCTGGCCAACATCAGACCTTTTTCACTTCTGCTAGCGAGCGTTAGGATCCCCACGGGCAGTCAGCAGCTCTCTTGGCTGCTATCGTGGTCTGTTTCAGCACTTCTATCCGCAGGAGTTGGGATCCCTGCAGGCAGACACTGGCTCTCCTGGCCGTGATCCGCATTTCAGCTCTTCTGTCTATGTGCTCTGAGCCCCAGGAGCTGTCCGATTTTTTGGTTGCCGTGGTGACCTGGCGCATGGGATTTTTCAAGTCCTGCTCCAACATACAAACCAGATCTCATTCTTAGAAGTTATTCTAGACACAGATCAAGTGGAAGCTTTTCTACCATAAAACATGTGCTTTGCAGTAATGTATTAGTCCAAAAGGTTCAATGCTACTCAGCAGTTATAGCAAGGTCTTTCCTGTAGATGCTAGGTCAAATTGCTGTTGTGGTACAAACTGCGCCTTTTGCCCACCTTGAAATGAGAAGATCACAATAGCGGGACTTGACAAATTCCGGTACCAGGCCACCATGGCTCCTACAAATTGCACCCTGGCGCTCGAGATTTGAAGGACATGAAAATCTCTTTTATACCACAGGCCTGGTAATGCCTTAATCCACCACAGTCAACTCTCTATAAAGAGGTTGAGCAGCAAGATCAGAAAGTTTGGCTGATCTTGCCATTTCAAGTCTCATGAGACTTCAAAATGGCAAGATCAGCCAAACTTCCCACATCATGTGGTTCAAACCTGTTTAGAGAACCAATCGTGGTGAGCAGGAAGGGAAGCCTTTTCTGTGCAGCAACAGTGAGCAAGACTGGGTGATGGTTGTGGGGGACTATGAGAGAGAGACAGACCGAGTAATGGCTGTGGGGGCTATGAAAGAGATTCGGGGATGGCAGGGGGGCTATGAGAGAAACTGGGTGATGGCTGGGAGGGGCTATGAGAGAGAGAGAGAGAGAAAGACTGGGTGATGACTGTGGGGGGCTATAGACAGACCGAGTAATGGGTATGAGGGGGGGGGGGCTATGAGAAAGAGAAGAGCAAGTAATGTCTGGAAGGGACTATGAGAGAGACTGGGTGATGGCTGGGAGGGAGTATAAGAGACTGGGTGATGGCAGGGCACTATGAGAGAGATTGGGTGATAGCTGGGAGGGTTATGAGAATGAGTAAGACTGGATAATGGGTATGGGGGGGGGGCTATGAGAGAGAGAGAGACGCTGGGTGAAGGCAGGGTGTGGGGACTATGAGAGATTTATTTTGCTTCTTGTAATAGCAGGCCACAGTGATATATGAAGCAAAAAAGGAAGTTGCCTTGTGTACAGCTATAAAGGGTCACCAATATGCTGCTGACAACATACTAATTGGGGTTGGTGGGAAGGGGAGGAAGAGAAGGGTTGCTGCCTTCTGCTGACACTGTGTCATGGAGTGGAGGAGTGGCCTAGTGGTTGGGGCAAGGTACTTCGGGCCGGAAGGTCGGGGGTTCAAATCCCACTGGAGGACAGCAACCTTGGGCCGGAAGGACTGGGGTTTCTAGTCCCACAGGTGCTCCTTGTGGTCTTGGGCAAGCCACTTAACCCTCCATAGCCCATGTTCCCTGTAAAATAGTTCTCTGTGTGCTGTGCTTTCCTGTCTAATCAATCTGTTTATACCTCAAAAATTTCCTGTCATGATTTGACAATTTCCAATCTGTAATCAAACCGCTGCTGATCGCTGGAAGTAGCGGTATACAAATGTATACTAAATAAATAAAAAAATAAATAAATGTTAAGAGCCTGATTTATTCATCTTTCTTTTCCCATAGAAAATGGGAGAGAGTAAATTAGGCAGTTAAAAATGGAGCTGCGATACACCTTTTAGGGGTGGGGAAGCGCACTTTAACAGAGATCTCAGCAACCGGCTCCTAAATGTATAAGCTAGCACCTAGTTTCCAAGAAAATTTGTCAAAGCCTCTAAATAGGATTTCACATTCCCAGCCTCTTTCTACCACAATTTGACCATCATCTTCACTACAAACCATGTTATAATGGTGTATGTCAGAACTCAGTCTGAACAGAGCTGTCCCCTTTGCACCACTGGAACATTTTAGTGCCGTGCTGCCAACACTTGTTGGGAAGTCCAAATCAACTCATTTCACACAAACAGCCTTGTTACAAGACAAAAAATAGTTGCATATCAATCATCATATCAACAAATTTCAGTTTGTTCAATGTAAACCGCGCTGATGCAGAATAGCACGGTATATAAGAGAATGTAAATAAATAAATAAATAAAAATGTGCTCAGGATAATATTTCACTCATCTTCAGGATCAATCCATTTTAATATAGAACCATGAGGTGGCCATGTTTTATAATAAACCAGGAACTACGGGTTCCCTTTGCTATGCTGTAATGCATCTTGAATATGAGACTCTGTGGTTTCTCATTGCATGAAAATCTAAGTAATGTGCATCCCGGGAAATAAGAACCAGATAGCAGACAATTTCAGCAGAATTCTTCAGTCCACGAACGGTTTCTGGATTATCAAATCTTGCAGAACCATCTTTTGGGCCTGGGGCACTTAAGCAGACCTGTTTAACAGCACTAAAAAGCACAAAGTCGCACCTTTATTGCTCAGTGCTCTATCCCCAGACAAGCTGGCAAGGGATGTACTAGCCGTAAACTAGACTCAGCTAACTCCTCAATGCTTATAGTCCCATCCCTTTAACACCAAAAATCCTTCACAAGTTTTAAAAACCACCCAGCAAAGTAATTCTCAAAACACCATAAAGATCTAGTCAGAAACAGCTCTCTCTTTTTAAAAGGCATTCAGTTCGTCCTCCACACATGCTTCAAACCATTCCAACTTTAGTAAAACAAAATGGAGGCTCCTTTCTGCATCCAAACTTTGAATAATTAGCCTTAACGGCATGGAAATTTAGCAAAACTGACTTTCCACCCTAGGTCTACCAGCAAATATTTTGGCGATAGCATGCAAACCTTCTAATGCATGGATTTATGCATTTAAATTGAAGAGATTTTCCATCTTTTTGTTTCACCAATGGTCACCGCCTCATCTGGTGTCCTCCAACACCATACTATGATATCTTGAACATCTCTATCACCTTAGACTGCAAATGTCTTCCCATCAGAGTACATCTCAGCGTACTCTCAGCTTATCACGTCCCCACAATATCCAATCATTTTCAGATATATAAAGAGGCTTCTTCATGTTAAACCACCCATGCAGAAGCCACCTGTGCCATAAAACCTCAGTGTGTTTCTTACATCTCTTACTATTTTAACCCATGGAATCCATCTCTCTCAAGCATTTCACCCAGAATGTGTTCTTTTTAATCAAGGTCACATCAGCTAGAAAGATCAGCAAACTTCAAGCTTTGGTCATTTATGAAACACAGTGTTTCATAATAAAGTAGTTCTATGTATTGCTCCTAAATGTCTCCAAAGGCAGTCACTCTTTTCACATCACTGAGGAAACAATGCTTTCTATAGTTTACCTACAATACACAAGCACCCACACAAAAGCGTAGTTACTCACCTGTAACAGGTGTTCTCCAGGAGCAGCAGGAATCAGTCCTCACTTATGGGTGACGTCGGCGCCGACGGAGCCCTCGCGGAGCAATTTTCCCCAGCTTTCAAAGAAAGCCTTTGGGAATTGCAGCGCGCATGCGCGGTCCTCTTCCCGCCCAAGGGTGCCATCTTAGCCAGTCAGATGACATAGCTAAAAAAGACAGCATAAAAATTTGCAAAAAAACTAAAGCAGACGATTGCAACTCCAAGGGGAGGAGGGAGGGTTGTGAGGACTGATTCCTGCTGCTCCTGGAGAACACCTGTTACAGGTGAGTAACTACGCTTTCTCCAGGACCAAGCAGGAAGTCAGTCCTCACTTATGGGACTCCCAAGCTTAAGGCTACCGGAGACCCCAAGCACAAAATTGAGCTCCCTCTAGCTCAGCAGTACAGAAGGAAAAGAATCTTCGCTGAATTATTACCCACCGGTAGCCCACATCCGGGATGGAGGGTAGGAGTTGCTCAGACCTCAAAGAGATTACGGAGGACTGCCTGTCCGAAAGCACTGTCCCTGCGGGACTCCCTCTCGAGACAGTAATGGACCGCAAAAGTCTGGCTCGAAGACCAAGTAGCGGCCCGGCAGATGTCTGCCAGCGGAACAGAGCGGAGGTAAGCCACTGACGTAGCCTTTGCCCGAACGCAATGAGCCGTGACTCGACCTTCCAAGGAGAGTCCGGCTGCCCCATAAGCCCAAGAGATACAGTCCGCAACCCAGATGGACAGAGTACGCTTGGAGACCGGGAGCCCCAATTTATTGGGGTCAAAAGACACAAAAAGCTGAGCAGCTTTACGGTGCTCCCGCGTACGGTCAAGGTAGAAGTTCAAAGCCCTTCTACAGTCCAGGGTATGGAGGACCGTTTCAGCTCGGCTGGAGTGTGGTCTGGGAAAGAAGGTTGGAAGTACCACCTCCTGATTGATGTGAAAAGGGGAGACCACTTTTGGAAGAAATTTTGGGTGAGTCCGTAGGACTACCCTATTTTTGTAGAACCGAGTGTAAGGGGGATCAGACACGAGGGCCTGCAATTCACTTACGCGTCTAGCGGAAGTGAGGGCTATCAAGAACAGTGTTTTCCAAGACAGAAAACGGAGAGAACAGGTAGCCATAGGTTCAAAAGGCGGACAGGTGATCCACTGCAAAACCACATTCAGGTCCCAGTCAGGCGCTGGCGGGCGCAGAGGTGGTTTAAGTAGAAGGAGACCTCGGAGAAACCTCGCTATGAGAGGGTCGTTGGAGAGAGGTCTGCCGTCCACCGGCACATGATGTGCCAAAAGAGCACTGAGGTGAACTTTGACGGAGTTGGACTTAAGTCCCAGATTAGAGAGGTGTAGCAAGTACTGCAAGACCACCGACACCGGGCAGGAGAAGGGATCCTGAGACTGTTGGGTACACCAAACGGAAAAACGACGCCATTTAAGGGCGTAGCATTTGCGGGTAGAAGGTCGTCGCGAAGCCAAGACGACCTCCTCCACCTCTGCCGGCAGGAGAAGGGGAGCAAGGACTACCCTCTCAGCAGCCAGGCCATTAGGTTGAGAGACCTGAGGTTGGGGTGTAGCAGAGACCCCTGATCCTGAGTGAGGAGATCCGGTTGTAACCCCAGAGGGAATGGATCCTCTACCGCTAATTGCAGCAGGAGTGGAAACCACGGCTGTCTGGGCCAGCGAGGGGCCACCAGGATCATGAAGGCTTTGACTCGGAGAACCTTGAAAAGAGTCCGAGAGACTAGCGAGATGGGAGGGAAAGCGTACAAGAGGCTCCCCGACCATGAGAGTAGAAAAGCGTCCGCCGCAACTCGAAGGGGGTGTGGCAGACGAGAGCAGAAGCGAGGAAGTTGCCGGTTGTGAGGACTGGCAAAGAGATCCACCGTGGGGAGGCCCCACTTCAGAAAAAGCTTCTGAACTACCAAGGGATCCAGGCGCCACTCGTGCGGCTGGAGGATCCTGCTGAGTTTGTCCGCCAGGCAATTCTCTTGGCCTGGGAGATAAACTGCCTTGAGGAGAACGCCGTGACTGACAGCCCAAGAGCAGAGCTTCTGTGCTTCCCGGCAGAGAAGGAAGGAGCCCGTGCCCCCCTGCTTGTTCACGTAGAACATGGCAACTTGATTGTCCGTCTGGACAAGGACGGACTGGTGAGAAGTCAGGTGGGAGAAGGCCTTGAGAGCCAGGCGGATCGCTCTGAGCTCCAGGAAGTTGATCTGCTGAGCAGACTCCCACGTGGTCCAGAGGCCCTGAGTACGTGCCCCTTGGCAATGTGCTCCCCAGCCCAGGAGGGATGCATCTGTTGTCAGCACCCGGGCCGGCTGAGGTGACTGGAAAGGCATGCCGAGTATCAGGTTCGGCCGATGAAGCCACCACCGGAGAGACGAGATCAGCGGCTCGGAGACGCGCACTAGGTCTGCTAGGCCGCCTGTGGCTTGCTGCCACTGCTGGCGGAGACACCATTGAGCAGGCCGCATATTCAGGCGGGCATTGGGGGTCACATGGACGGTGGAAGCCATATGGCCGAGTAGTCTCAGGAAGCGCCTGGCGGAGACCAGGGGCTGGCTGCGAAAACGGTCGGCTAGGTCCATGAGCCGTTGAGCCCTGTCGAGCGGTAGGAACGCTCGTGCCTGAGGAGTGTGCAGCCTTGCGCCGATGAACTCGAGATCCTGTGAGGGGAGCAAAGTGGACTTTGCGAAGTTTATCACAAAGCCCAAGTACTGCAGAAGAGTCACCGTGCGGCGCGTGGCGTTGGTGACCTCCAGAGCGGACGCTGCTCTGATGAGCCAGTCGTCGAGGTACGGAAAGACATAGAGGCCGTGAAGCCGGAGATGGGCCGCCACCACCGCGAGACATTTTGTGAAGACTCGCGGTGCGGAGGACAGGCCAAAGGGTAGTACTCTGTACTGGTAATGATTTCCTGCCACCACAAACCTTAGGTATTGGCGGTGGCTTGGGTGGATGAGGATGTGCGTGTAGGCATCCTTTAGATCCAAGGAGCATAGCCAATCTCCCTGCTGGAGGTAGGGCAGAAGGATTCCAAGGGTAAGCATCTTGAACTTCTCCCGCACGAGGAACTTGTTGAGGTTGCGCAAGTCCAGGATGGGTCTGAGGCCTCCTGTTCTTTTTGGTATTAGAAAATACCTGGAATAAAAGCCTTGACCTTTCAGGTGGTGGGGCACCGGTTCCACCGCCTGTTCCTGTAGAAGACCTGCTAACTCCTGAAGGAGTAATTCCCTGTGCAGAGGGGGTCGTGGAGGTTCTCCCGGAAAATAGGAGGGAGGGACCTGGTGGAAGTGGAGAAGATAGCCTTCTCGCACGACATGAAGCACCCAGGCATCTGAGGTGACGCTGGACCACCTGTGGGCGAAGTGAACCAGCCGGCCTCCGGTGCTGGGAGGAACCAGCGGGGGGGGGAGAGGCTATGCTTGAGGAGTCAAAAACCCCCACCCTGCTGAGCAGGGGCTGGTGGTGCAGGCTTGGGGGCTTGCTGCCTACGGGACCCGTTACCCCGTCCCTTGGCCTGCTGGCCCTGTTGGGAAGCTGCAGGGGCCTGATATTGGGGGTATTGTTTGTAGGCAGCCGCCTTCCTCGGGTAAAAGGACTTCTTTCCCGAGCCCTTCTTTTTCTGGGAAGGGGCGGAGTTCTTCCTAGAAAGCCTAGTCCGGGTGAGAATCTCCGTCTCAATTTGTGCAGCCTTTTCAGCCATGGGCTTGCCAAAGAGGTTTTCGCCTCGGCAGGGGACATCGACCAACTTGTCCTGCACCCAGGGCTCAAGGTCAGACGACTGAAGCCAAGCCTGTCGGCGGGCACCGATGCCGGCTGCGGCCACTCGAGCCGATGCTTCAAAGCCATCATAGGCTGCTCGGGATATGAATTTTGAGCATTCCCGAATGCCAGTGGACAAGGCCAGGAACCTCCGCAAGGGTTCCTCGGACAAACCAGCGGAGAATCCGGCTAGCTCTTTAGCCAGGTCTCGGAGATACATGCCCATGTATAGCTGGTAGGTCTGGACACGACACGCTAGCATAGAGCCCTGGAAACACTTTTTACCAAGGCCATCCAGTTTACAGGCCTCCCTGCCAGGAGGCACCGAGGAGTGCATCTTCTGGCTCTTAAGACGATGCATGGCCGATTCCACTACCATGGAATGGTGTGGTAGCTGTGCTTTTTGGAAGCCAGGGCTCTTGCGGACTCAATAGATAGAATCGACCCGCTTGCTCAAGACCGGCGAGGTGGCCGGACTCTCCCACATGCGGAAGAGTAGTCGTTCCAGCATGGGAGGAACCGGTACAGTAAAGTGTTCCCTGGCGGGAGAGTCATACTGGAGGGCGTCGAGCTCTTCGGCTCGAGGCTCATCCTCGGGGTCGGCAGGGAAGGCCAAAGCCTTGGCCATATCCCTGACGAAGTCCGAGAACCGGGCATCCTCCGGGGGGGACTGCTTCCGAGGTTCGGACTCAGGTGAGTCCGAGGGGACACACCGAGTCCGAAAAGAATCAGGCGACTCTCCCTCTTCAGACTCCCAGACCGACTCTGACGAGGATCGACTCGAGTTCGCATCGACGTCCCGGCGGTCGGGGCAGCGGCGCCAGCGAAGCCAGCGAGCAGTGCCCGCTGCTGGTCCATGAAGGCAGACAGTCTGCTCTCCAAGGCCGTCAACCTGAGTCCGAGCTCAGGTGACCCAGCAGCCCCCGACTCGGGCCCCGACGGCGTCGGGCCCGACGTCGGCTGTCGCGGAGGCGAGTCCAGGAGGACTACGGGACTTACCCGAGCAGGCAGCTCCGACTCCAGGCGAGGTCGCTTCGTGAGGTGCTCCTTCTCCAAGGACCCGGGACGGCTATCGGGGCTATGCGACCTGGCCCTCGCGGAGCCAGGAGCGTCCACCGACGCCGCCCTCGCGGGTTTCACCTTACGACGATGGTCCCCGGAGGGAGAACCCCTGTCGGAGGAACTCCGGCGACGGTCCGAGCTGGAACCCCTGGACGCGGAGGCCTCCGACGAGGTCCGGGTACGGCTGGGGTCAGCGAAGATCCTATCCCGCTGATGCCGCCGACTTCTCAACGCTTTGGAGGAGAGTTTGCCGCAGGGCCCACAGATCATTTCTTCATGATCCGGACCCAGGCAGCGGAGGCAATGGTCGTGTGTGTCAGTCAGTGACATATTTCGGTCACACTGACCACACCGCTTGAAACCACTGGCAGCCATCGGGGGAAAAAGGGCCCCGGCGAGGTCAAAGGACCGGGCTGCCAGGGAAAAACCGAAAACGAAAACTGACTAAGTCAGAAAAACCGAAAAAGAAGAAGAGGACTCGTGACCGGCGTCGCGAGTCCGGGCGGGAAAAAGACTGGTGTCGAACCGAAGGAAAAAAGAGTAAATTATGAAGAAATATCAACTTTTTCGCGGGGACACGACGGGTACGTCTGTAGGGCTCCGCGGAAAAAAGAAGACTGGCTAAGATGGCACCCTTGGGCGGGAAGAGGACCGCGCATGCGCGCTGCAATTCCCAAAGGCTTTCTTTGAAAGCTGGGGAAAATTGCTCCGCGAGGGCTCCGTCGGCGCCGACGTCACCCATAAGTGAGGACTGACTTCCTGCTTGGTCCTGGAGAAAGTCCCTTTACACACTGGATGGTAAAAAGACTCATTTACTATCCATGACAAATAGAATATATCAGAAAGTCTGCCCAGTTGTTTATCTCCTTTGACACCAACAGATTTGGCATCCCAGTGGCCAAACCATCCTTAAAGAACTGGCTACCATCCTATATTCATATCTACTATGAACAGACTAGTGTTCCTCTAGCTAGTAAAGTCAAACCTCATCAAATCAGAGCCAATGCAGCTAACATAGCTCTCTTGAAGTCTACTTCACTGGACAATATATGCAAAGCAGCTACCTAATCCTTGGTTTGCATCAGTCTTCAATCAGAGACAGTGTTTTTGGTTGAACTGTGCTGTGCAAACTCTCTCTATACCTTCAGCAACTCTCGCATCAATACCAATAAATGGAATGTTAAGAACATAACATAAGAACATAAGATATGCCATACTGGGTCAGACCAAGGTCTATCAAGCCCAATATCCTGTTTACAAAAGTGGCCGATCTAGGCCACAAGTACCTAGCAGTTTCCCAAAAAGACACAAGTTCCACAATGTTTGTATGGGGGCACGCAGTGGATATCCCGGGTCCCATTTAATAATGGTTTATGGACCTTTCCTCCAGAAACTTGTCCAAACGTTTTTTAAACCCGGATACACTAATAGATTTTACTACACCCTCCGGTAATGAATTCCAGAGTTTGATTACACGTTAAGTGAAAAAATATTTTCTCTTATTAGTCTTAAATAGGTTACCCTGTAGCTTCATTGCATGCCCCCTAGTCTTTCTATATTTTGATGAGCTCTAGGAAAACTGTTCCATCCTTGCACCATGGGAGGACATCATACATCTGTGCCCCTGATCTACCTGCTATCTACAGAAAACACTGCTATGGGTAGACAACGTTGTTTTCCTCTTGAAGGCAGGCAAGACTCTGACCTTAATGTCCCAGTTATATCCTAGTACTTTTTCTACCGTTTTCCTTGAATGTGGATTGCAATTTATTACCAGTAGTAGAAGGCTGTGGTACTAGATAACTTGAAATATAACTTGTTGCATGCAATAAAGAATAGGCTCTAAAAAAAAAAAAAAGACAAAAACAGATAAGCTGTTAATCAAGTAGAACCCTTTTTAGCTAATAAAATTTCTGAAAACCTGCTTGCCATTTAAAAATTGCACAAATAGCAGCCTTCTCTGACAGTACTCTCTGGAACTTAGAGTTGCCAAGTTACCCATTTCCAGGAGTGAGATTTGCAGCCAGTCCAGGATTTCCGACAATCTCATCCTGGTGCATTATGGGACAAGCAGCACTGATTTCAATAGATAAAGCATAGTTACTCATCTGTAACAGGTGATCTCCGGGAACAGCAGGAATTTAGTCTTCACAAATGGGTATCGTCGGTACCAACAGAGCCTGCGTGGGAATGCTCCCCAGCGTCCAATAAAAAAACCTTTGGGAGCATCCCACAGTGCCTGCGTGCTGCCTTCCCGCCTTTCCCAACTGTCCCCTCTCCAGCTGAGTTTAAAGCTGAGACAAAAGAGAGAGGGAAAGAGAGAAAGACAGAGAGACATAGAAAGATACAACTCCTAGGGGAGGTGGGTGGGTTATGAAGACTAAATTCCTGCTGTTCCCGGAGATCACCTGTTACAGGTGAGTAACTATGCTATCTCCAGGAACAAGCAGGAATGTAGTCTTCACATATGGGGACTCCCTAGCTGCAGATACCAGGGAGATGGCCCCAGAAAGCTGTGTGCCCTTGTGAAAGGGCTCCACTTCCCCACATGGATCTCTGCCATCCTACCAGGGATGGTGGGTAGGAGTTGATCAAGTTTGGAACAGGTGTTGAACAGCCTGACCAAACAAGGCATCCCGGCAGGAGTCCTTGTCTAAGCAGTAATGGGCTGTGAAGGTATGTACCGAAGCCCAAGTAGCTGCTTGACAGATGTCGTCGATAGACACAGAGTGAAGATGAGCCATTGAGGCTGCCATGGCTCTCAAATTGGGAGCTGTGACATGGCCTTCAAGAGGAAGTTTCTTACTCTCATAGGCAAAAGATATACACTGTGCAATCCAGCTGGACAGTGTCCTTTTGGAGACTGGAAGTCCCAAATGACTAGAATCAAAAGTCACAAAAAGTTGAGAGGATATTCTATGTTGCTGTGTCATTCGCAAGTAAAAGGCCAAAGCTCTTTTACAGTCCAAAGTATGAAGGTTCCTTTCTGCATTTGAGGCATGAGGCCTTGGAAAGAATACAGGAAGGCAAACCACTTGATTTAAATGAAAGGGCAAAACCACCTTTGGCATAAAGTGTAGATGAGTCCTAAGGACTACCTTATCATGATGGAACCTTGTATAAGGAGGATCAGCCACCAACGCTTGCAAGTCACTGATGCAACGTGCTGATGTGATTGCAATGAGAAAGATAACCTTCCAGGAAAGGAATTTCAAAGAGGTAGTGGCTAATGGTTCAAAGGGCGGTTTCATGAGCTGCCCAAGAAGCAGATTCAAGTCCCATGCCACCGGAGGTGGCGTAACGGGAGGCTTCGTTAAAAGAAGGCCTCTCATAAATCTTGCTATAAGAGGATGAGAAGAAATAGGTTGTCCATTTAGAGGCTTGAAGGAAGCTGCAATAGCACTCAAATGGACTCTCACTGAATTGGTCTTAAGCCCTGCATTTGATAAATGAAGGAGGTACTCCAGTAATGATTCCAGAGGTATCGCAAGAGGATTAAGACCCTTCTGCGAGCACCATATGGTAAACCTTTTCCACCTGAATGCATAAGAGCATCTTGTGGAAGGTTTCCTGGAAGCATGAAGGATTTCCTTTACCTGCTGGGAAAGGTTAAGACCGTGACGTTCTAGGCTTTCAGCAACCAGGCCCTGAGATGCAGACACTGGGGATTGGGATGCCACAGCATCCCGTCCTCTTGAGAAAGAAGATCTGGAGCAGATCCTAACTCCAGAGGCGGAGCTTGAGAGAGATGTAGGAGCAGAGGGTACCACGGTTGCCGTGGCCAACGTGGAGCTATGAGGATTATATGACCTCTGTCTCTCTGAAGCTTGAACAGGGTTTTGGGAATTAGGGAAATGAGTGGAAAGGCATACAGGAAGTCCTGACCCCAATGAAGGAGGAAAGCATCCCTGGCCTGACAACCTCGAGCCCAAATTCTGGAAAAGAACCGGGGAAGTTTGGCATTCAGCGGACTTGCAAAGAGGTCTATGTCCGGGGTTCCCCAAATTTGAAAACTTTTGGCCACCTGGTCTGCATGGAGAGACCATTCGTGTGGAAGCAGAACTCGACTAAGTCTGTCTGCCCAAGAGTTTTGAATGCCTGGAAGATACACCGCAAGGAGATGAATATGATGCTCTCTAGCGAGGGCCCATAGTCGCAAAGCTTCATTGCACAGCGACAGAGAGCCTGTTCCCTCCTGCTTGTTCACACAGAACATGGCTACCTGATTGTCCGTTTGAACTAGGACTGTCTTGTAGATGGGTGTGAAATACTCGAAGAGCAAGGATGATTGCTCTGAGCTTCAGGAGGTTGATATGGAGATAGGCCTCCGGTGGAGTCCAGGTACCTTGGGTAGAGAGGCTGTGCAGGTGGGCTTCCCAACCCACCTGTGAAGCATCTGTTGTTAGAATGGCCTGGGGTGGGGGTTGCTGAAAAGAAGACTGCCACCATTGAAGGGACAAAATAAGGCAATCTGAGTTTGCTATTTTGTCTGACAGGCAACCTGACGCCTGAGCCCACTGAGTGGATAAGGTCCACTGGGCTGCCCTCATATGGAGGCAAGCATAAGGAACCACATGCACGGTGGATGCCATGTGGCCTAGCAACTGTAACATTTCCCGAGCCGTGAGGTGAGGTTTTAGCACTGCTCGGGAAGCTAAGTGCACAATGCGAAGGCAGCGGGGCTGTGGAAGGAAGGCCCTTGTCTGTCTGGTATCCAGAAGAGCTCCTATAAACTCTAGGGATTGAGTGGGAGCAAGATTGGACTTTGGGAAGTTTATGACAAGTCCCAAATATTGAAGGATGCGCATTGTGCGAGACAGAGCAACCCTGGCCTCTGGCTCTGATGGGGCTCAAAGGAGCCAGTTGTCTAAGTAAGGGAAGATGAATATTCCAAGGGTGCGGAGAAATGCTGCTACCACAGCCATGCATTTTGTGAACACCCTTGGTGCAGAAGCCAGGCCAAAAGGAAGAACCCTGTATTGGTAGTGCTTCCCTTGAAAAAGGAATCAAAGGAACATTCGGTGAGTTAGATGGATGAGAACATGAGTGTATACATCCTTGAGATCTAGAGAACAAAGCCAATCCTGAATCCGAAGGTATGGCAGCAGAGTTCCTAGAGAAATCATTTTGAACTTCTCTTTTAACAGGAATTTGTTCAATTCTCTGAGGTCTAGAATGGGTCTGTGTCCTCCTGTTTTCTTTGGAATAAGGAAATAGGGGGAGTAAAACCCTATACCCCGTTGGGGAATAGGCACCTCTTCTATTGCTCCTTGAGCAAGGAGCATTGTGACTTCTTCACCTAACTGGTCTTTGGGAGAGGTCTGAGAATTGAACTGTCTTACTATTGTAGGAGGTGGCATGCTGAGGAAATGAAGCTTGTACCCCCTCTCGTACAATAGACAAGAGTCCAATTTTCTGCTGTTATCTGACACCATCTGGGGTCAAAATAACATAACCTTCCTGGGATGGTGGAGGGTTCTGGGCCGTTCAGGGCCAGGAAGGCAAAGTTCTCTAGATAGGAGTCAAAGCCCCTGTGGAGGCTGAGTCTGCTGAGCCGGTTGAGGCTTAGCTGCTTTTGGCTTCCTTTGTTGCCTAGGTTGTTGCTGCTGTCCCTTTTGGGCAGACTGACCTGAACGATGTCCCTGCTGGGTATAGGAGGGATAAAACTTCTTCTTACTGAAGAATGGTTTCTTAGAGGATCTTTTCCTCGCAGGATCAGCTGTAGATTTGGACAATCTATCCAAAGTGATATTGTCAGCATCCATCTCATTAGCTTTTTCCTGCCAATTCTTGCCAAAGAGATTCTCTCCTGTGCAAGGTATATTCCTCAGTTTGTCCTGTACCCAGATTTCTAAGTCAAATGTCTGGAGCCAGGCAATTCTGCGTGTAACTATGGCAATAGCAGAGGTTCTCCTTATGCATTCAAAGCAGTCAAAGGCTGCACGATTCACAAACTTGGAAACATCCTGAGCATGTTTAACAAGAGTAAGATAATCTTGCCTTTTATCATCAGGAAGGAGAGGGCTCATAAGCCCTAAGTCTCCTGTGACTTCCTTAAGGAACATTCCAATATACAAGATATAGGAACTGATCCTAGCAGAAAGCATGGAAGCCTGGAAGGATCGACGTCCAAAGGCGTCAAGAGTCCTACACTCATGTCCTGGAGGATTAGATGCATTCCTTTTTGCACTCTTCATCTGTCTCATGGCTGATTCCACCACCATGGAATGGTGTGGTAATTGAGTCTTCTGAAACCCAGGACAAGGAGGAACTCGATACATGGTGTCGAGCCTTTGAGAATGAGGAGATGTGCTTAGAGGTGTTTCCCACATCCTTAACATAAGATCATGCAAGATCTCATGAATAGGTAAGGTAGCTGCCACCTTGGGAGCTTTAGGGTATTGTAGGATTTCTAATTCCTTTGCCCTAGGCTCTTTTTCAGGAGCCACTGTGATAGAAAGACCTCGGGCCACATCTCGGATAAAATCCTGAAAGGACATATCCTCTGGTAGAGACATCCTACGCTGAGGAGAAGTGGAATCCTCGGGAAGAAGTACTCTGGTATCGGCAGAGCCTTCGGAGTCTTCAGACTCATCCGAGGATTCGAAGTATCTCCGATCCGGGTGATCGTGCAAGGCACGGTACCGATCGAAGTCGGCATCGGAGTGGTCCGGTACCGACTTGTCAATGCCGGATAGAGACGCATTACTTGGTCCCGGTAGAATACCTGCCGATGTCGGTGCCGGTTGAATTGTCTGAAACGGTTTCAGAGGCATCGAGGCCGTGAGAAGAGCCGCCAGACTGCGTTCAATAACCAAGAATCTCTGGTCTATCGACGCTGCCGATGCTTGGGTATCGGTGCCGGTTAAAGCAGCCGGAACCCCAGAGCATGGCACCAGTAGTTCTGCTGAGGTTGAAGCCTGGAGCCCTGTTAGTGCTTTGGAAGCCGAAGCCTCCCACTGGGGCAATTTTGCCGGTGAAAATCCCTCAAGGGCAATGCCAGAGACATCTCAATGTTTAGAAGGAGATCTACCCTTTGAGGACCGGCTAGATTTATGTTTAGTTACCTGAGATCCATGGGAGGAGGATGAAGCCCTGGAGGACGTTGATGCCACGGAGGCTGCATCGGAGGGAAAAAGGGTACTGAGCTTAGCAGCTCGGTTTTGCCGGCCCCTTTTTGACATCATTCCACAGGCAACACACTCTGAAATAGACTGGTCAGGACCTAAACATTTGAGGCACCACTCATGGGTGTCGGTGACAGAGATGGTACCGCCACACTTAGAACACTTTTTAAAACCCAAAGCGGGTTTTTCCATTTTGAGGGAAAAAGTTGGGCCTAGTGCCCAAAATGGCTTGTGGCACCCGAAAAGAAAATCACTGGAGAAAGACTCCAGAAACAGGTTGTTTTTTTTTTTTTTTTTTAGAAAAAAGAAAAGAACCACCGGCGGTACCGGTATAGCGTCGAGGGAAGGCAGACGCAACCACAAAAAAGAAGGGGGGAATTTTTTGTGGTGACAGGATGTGCGATCTGTCGGCTCTGCGGAAAATGAACTGGAGAGGGACAGTTGAGAAAGGCAGCACGCAGGCACTGTGGGATGCTCCCAAAAGCTTTCCTATTGGACACTGGGGAGTGTTGCCGTACAGGCTCCGTCGGTACCGACAATACCCATATCTGAAGACTACATTCCTGCTTGTTCCTGGAGATAATCAAGAACTACAAATGCCATACTGCACTGCAATACAAACTTAAAACCAGAACTGGCTAAAAATCTCACTCCTGGAACTGCGTAACTTGGCAACTCTGAACTTATGGCCAAATGACACAAATTTTCCATTTACTAATACCATTTTCAAAATTAGATTTCAGTATTATGTGCCAATAGCTGTGATATAAGAACTAATTATAAATCAGATGCCTGAAATTCAGTAAAAGTCTCCATTTTACACAATCACTACATTGACCGAATTTCAGAATATCGATACATCCTAGAAAATATATCACACACATTACATTAAAGAGACAAGGGAAATGCATGTGATTTTATTTTCTGCACGTGAGGGAATCCTAACCATGAATAATGGCAAGCATGCACATTCAAGATGGAGACATTCTATAACAAAATGTCAACACATTATGGGATAATGATGCAACTTCCTGTGGTGGTCCAGAACACTATTATCATGTCGGTATCACTGAAAGGGAAAAAGGGATTTCCTCAACAGAGCACAATTGAAGCAATGAAGCAGTGTAATGTGATGGGCATATGTGTAAAAACAAACAAAAACAAAAACTAGCACAGAGAAAATATTTCATGAAAGCAAGGTAGTTTGACATGTGACCCTTCATAGTGTCAGAGGGAAAAAAAACAAGAAAATTAACTCTTCAACCAAAGAAATTCTCTGTATTTTATGAACCCATTTTACCAAAATTTTAACAACCTACACAGAATATGTTAACTTGACCTTCATTCCTTCAGCAATAAAAGAGTCCAGTTTAACAGTTGAATGTGAAATCAGGTTTCATCTAGTGAACATGCATCCAGCCCACAGTGTCTTGCATGCCATTTGCGATACTCATCTTCAGCAAAAAAAAAGTAGCACTAGAATTTAAGTTTCTGTTCTTAAATACATTTGATAAAATATTTAAATTGTGCAGCAAAAAGGCTAATCGGGAATCAGTATCTTTGCATCTTTATCAGTGAAGTAGGACTGCAACAATTTCCAGCTGTAAGCCCCAACTCCAGCCCCATCATAGTCTGAAAAGACCTACCAACGTCTTCTGGCACAGTATTAATCTTCCATAAATAAGTTACAGTTGTACATACAAACCATATTTTAAAAACCCATACAAATACTGGTACATCAAACAACAAAAAGCAACAAATAAAAAATAAAAAATGCACAGCTGTAGCGAGACACAATGGCATGTTTCTCCTTCCTCTATTCATAGATTCAGGCATGCCCATGTTAGGGACCTGGTGGTAAGAGGGGCTGGGTTACCAGGAGTTAGCACTGACTTGACAGCACACACAAAGTATGTCTGTATAAGGTAGTATGGGCAGTGTTGGTATTGGGTAAGAGGGGTGTTGGATGAGTGTGTGTTTGTGGTCTATACATTTGTATATATGAGGAGAGTGTAGAAGTATCTGTGGAGGTATATGTGTGATGTTAGGATGTCTAATGGACCTTGAGGGAGGGTGTTTTGGAGTGTCAAAGTTTGTTTCTGGCTTCAGGCATACAGGTGGTTCCCTCCCTCTCCCCCATGCATTCAATTCCTTAACTTTCAACCCGTCCACTGTCTCGTCTCCAAATTCTCCTCTTTTGCATTCTCACCCTTTCATCCTTCCCTCCCCCCTCCATTCCTAGTAACTTCTTCAGCCACTGATTACTCTCTCCTGGGTACCTGGTGGCACCTACATCTTAGTCACAACTGTGGCACTTTCTCTTTTTCCAGTGCTACTGGGGACTCATCCCAGCAGTAGCTGTGGTATCCTTTAGTCTTTCGTGTCACAGGATTTGGGACCCCCATGACACCAGCTTTCGAACATGGAACAGCTCCTTTTCAGATGGCAGGGTTCAACTTCATTGCCACTCTGCTGACTTGTACTAGCTCTATGTACGCACAAGACAGCACAGACCTCCACCCGGCACTATTGCTCAAGCAAAACATATTTTTTTATTTTTTTAAGTGCCGTCAAATCCATGCTGACTCCTGGCAACTCTGCTGCCCCTTGGTTTTCTTGGCAATGTATTACCGGAAGTAGATTGCCAGGCCTTTCCTTCCAAGGCAATGGAGGGTAAAGTGACTTGCCCAAGGTCACAAGGAGTGCCAGTGAGAATCAAACCCTTCTGGGTACTAGGCAGTTGCTCTAACCACTAGGCGACTCCTGCTACATACCTACACAATCTCTCAGTGTAACACAAAGCATATAATGTACTCAAATGCTTGCAGTGCACTTCCTGATTATATTGTAATGTCTAGACACTTGAAACATTCTTTTCCTAGCGTTATCCATTCTAACAGGGGCTATACATCTCAAACAAAGGTAAGAATTTGGGGAGGGGGGGTTACATTGCTAGCTCCCTGACTGGGAGCTCTTAAAAGGCTTTGGGTACATTTTTAAAACAAAGTTACATTCTTTTTGGTGCTTTAGTTTAAAAGGAGAAATATTTTCTTTAGTGGGGTAGGTTTAAAACTCTTAGTAACTTTCTCAGCTCTTGGGAGCTACCAACACCTAATCAGGAGTTAGTTCCCTTCCTAACAACCCCCCAACTCCCACCCACCCTTAGTGAGCTGTCTTGCTTTATAGGGCACCTCCCCAATTAACAAAACACAGGGACTTGGAACAGCACATTTTGAATATACTAAAACATAGAAACATGATGACAGAAAAAGACCACAGGCCTATCTAGTCTGTCCTTCCATATCAACAACTACAACAGTCCACTTTTTACCTTTAGAGATCCTCTGTGTTGGTCCCATGCTTTTCTGAATTCAGTTACTGTCCTCATCTCTACCACCTCCACTGGGAGACTATTCCATGGATCCACTACTCTTTCCGTAAAGAAATATTTCCGCATATCACTCCTGAATCTATCTCCCTTCACCCTCATCCCATGTCCCCTCGTAGCAGAACTTGCTTTCAATTGAAAGAGGCTCTCTCCCTGAACATTTATGCCACGGAGGTATTTAAACATCTCAATCATATCATCTCTATCCCGCCTTTCCTCTAAGGTGTACATATTAAGATCCTTAAGTCTGTCCTCATATGCTTTATAATGAAGCCCACTAATCATTTTAGTAGCCACCCTCTGCACCGACTCCATCCTGTTCACATCCTTTTGAAGGTGCGGTCTCCAGAATTGCACACTATACTCCAAATGAGGTCACACCAAAGACTTACACAGAGGCATTATCACCTCCTTTTTTCTGCTAGCCATTCCTCTCCGTATGCACCCAAGCATCCTTCTAGCTTTTGCTGTCGCCTTTTCTACCTGTTTAGCTACTTTAAGATCTCTCCGAGTCCAGCAACCATCTGCAAAGGCTCCCCAATCGGGGTTGAGCACAGGGCAACCAGCGCTTTCCTGCCCCTGCACTCCAACCCAATCGGGGTTGTGGGAGGTTTCAGCGCGCGATTTGAAAAAGCGCCGCCGGCAGGAAGCAGCCCTCTCCGAGTCCAGCAACCATCTGCAAAGGCTCCCCAATCGGGGTTGAGCACAGGGCAACCAGCGCTTTCCTGCCCCTGCACTCCAACCCAATCGGGGTTGTGGGAGGTTTCAGCGCGCGATTTGAAAAAGCGCCGCCGGCAGGAAGCAGCCCTCTCCGAGTCCAGCAACCATCTGCAAAGGCTCCCCAATCGGGGTTGAGCACAGGGCAACCAGCGCTTTCCTGCCCCTGCACTCCAACCCAATCGGGGTTGTGGGAGGTTTCAGCGCGCGATTTGAAAAAGCGCCGCCGGCAGGAAGCAGCCCTCTCCGAGTCCAGCAACCATCTGCAAAGCCTCCCCAATCGGGGTTGAGCACAGGGCAACCAGCGCTTTCCTGCCCCTGCACTCCAACCCAATCGGGGTTGTGGGAGGTTTCAGCGCACGATTTGAAAAAGCGCTGCCGGCAGGCGGGCCCGCGCCTAAGGGCCTCGCAAGAGGGCCCTTTGGCGTGGCCCTTAGGCGGGGCACGATAGGCGAAAAACGAATAACCAGCGAACAACCATCCTCGTGCTGCAAGCTCTCCCTGAGAAAGGATATCTCCACCTCTCTGAAAACCCAACCACAGGCCCCGTGGCGTGGCCCCTCGGTGATGACACTCTGATAGATCTCAGAACTTCCGAAACAGCAAGTATTTCATCCTAATCGGAACTATACTCTGAACTGCAAGTATCACCAAAGCTATCATAAGAACTCTCACCCACCGTGCTAAAGTTGTTTTTCATAGTTACTAAGTAATCCATCCCCAATCAACTGTATCAGCGTACTACTGCTGCCAGTAATTCTCCCCTTTTCACTGTGTCTCCTCTACTGTTGCCAGTAATTTCACCGTGCTAAAGTTATTTTTTTCTTTGTTGCTAGGTAATTTATCCCCAATCAACTGTATCAGCGTACTACTGTTGCCAGTAACTCTCCCCTTTTCACTGTGTCTCCTCTACTGTTGCCAGTAATTTCACCCTCATTAATTACCACCCTTCACTACTACCATATACTGCTGCCAATCCAGAATGTACAAGCCCCTGATAGCATTCATCTCCCTCCTCATCCTTGGGCTCCCCAACCTCTCAAACGCGTTCAACCAGGGCTCCAACTCCATTCCCATCCTACTCCATGGAAGGAGACGGCCTGAACTTCCACACAATACCTCAACAAGAACCAACCACTCACCCCACTCCCACCTAATCAACATACCCCTCCAACTCTTCAAAAAGACACAAACCAAGAAAGAACGTCAGCAACGCCTACTAAAATGTGCCTTGATAAACGCCAGATCGATACGCTCCAAATGGCCCGCAGCCATTGACCTAATTCCACTACACAATCTTGACATCTTGATGATCACCGAGACATGGTTGTCCGCTTGCGACAACATCCTCTTGAATCAAATGCTACCCCCAGGATTCTCCATATTTACATGCCACAGGGCTACTCAGAAAGGAGGCGGGACACTCATCCTTGCTAAAGCCGACCTTCAATTCAAGTTGCGGAACGCCTCCAGCTCAACTCACCTTGACGTTCTCACCATATCAAGTGAACTATGCGCAATCAACCTCATATACCGGGCACCCACTCCATCACCAGACGACCTATCAACAATAATTGAGCTAGCATGCACCACCTCCACCCCACATTCTCCAAATTGGTTAGTCGGCGACTTTAACCTCCCATCTCTCCAAGATAGCCACTCAGTAGCATTCCTTGAGGCCCTAGAGGATCTAGGTTACAAACAATGCGTTGACTCTGCCACCCACACTAAGGGAGGCAAACTAGATCTCATATTCGCACCTCTTCCTAACGCCTCATCATCCCAAGACCTCGCACTATCCGTGTCACCAGTGCCTTGGTCCGACCACCATCTCCTTAGATTCCACATACCCATAAGCACTCCCAGTAACAATCGAACAACATCAAATACAAATAATGCCAAAACGCCAGCAGTCCGCTTCCGCCCACTCAACAAGAGCGAAGTCCTAGAGAACCTCCAACCTCTCATGACCAACACTTCCCTCAGCTTGGATGACCTCATATCTAAATGGGACGAAAACCTTAGAGCTGCGTCTTGTCCATCTTACGCCGAAAAGACCACAAAACGACGAGAACATGCACCCTGGTTCTCCATGGACCTACGAACATCTCTACACCATCTACGCAAACTCGAGAGACAGTGGCGCCGAACCCACTCCACTGAAGCACACACTGCATACAACTCATACCTGCTGATCCACCGTGCGAAGATAATGCAGAAAAGGAAACTCTATCACACTGATATATTAAAACGCTCCATCAACAAACCACATACCTTATTCAATATAGTAAAGTCCATAACAGGAGAGCCGGTCTCAGTCCACCTCCCAATGCCTCAACCACAGGACTATGCAGACTATTTACAATCGAAGATGGTCAAGACCAATAGAAACATAGACACTAACAATCCCTCCACACCATACAAAACATTTCAAGCAACCCCACTATGCAACTTCACCACAGTATCCAATAAAGAGGTTGTTGACATCATTGCCTCTGTTAACCCCAGCACAGCACCCAATGACCCCTGCCCAGCCAACTGGTTCAAAGAGCTCCGCCATGACATAAGCAACATCCTGGCCAAAATACTGAACCAATCCTTTACCACAGGATCATTCCTGCAGAGCCTTAAAAACACCTCCATCAAGCCCTTACTAAAAAACAGCAAACTAGACCCATCTAAAGTAGAATCCTTCAGGCCAATATCGAGCATCCCCCACCCAGCTAGCCAAGATCATCGAAAAAGCCGCTCAACAACAAATCCAGCAACATATCGACACCGAAGCACCATTAGATCCAGCCCAACACGGATTCAGAGAAGCACATGGGGTAGACACTGTCCTCACAACCCTGCTCAACGATCTGATCACAGGAACCAACAGCATCCAACAAGGCTTTGTCCTTATTTTCCTAGACATCTCTGCTGCCTTTGACTCGGTAAGTCATGACATACTTCTACAACACTTGAAGGAAAAGGGGATCCAAAATACAGCTCTAAAATGGTGCGAATCCTACCTATCCAATAGGTGGCAACAAGTCAGGACTGGCCACTCATCCTCCAAACCATTTCTGCAAACACAAGGAGTTCCCCAAGGATCGTCCTTATCATCACTGATGTTCAACATCTATATGCAGCCGATATGTGACTTAATCCGATCCTTCAATGTAAAATGCCTTGCCTACGCTGATGACATCCTCCTCTACATGCCGTTTTTGATAGACCAACCAGTGCTCTCCCCAATAATTAACTGCTTCGAAGCAGTAGCCCATTGGCTACTATCACAAAACTTACGTATCAATCACGGCAAGACAGATGTCCTATTTGTCATAAGGAACCACAAATTCACACCTCCCTCATCACTACGTGTCAACGACGTAGAGCTGAAGTCTAAATCCACAATCCGCTACCTCGGTATCACCCTGGACCAGCACTTGAACATGACAGCGCATATAAAAAACACTACAAAGGCAATATACCATAAGATCAGAACGCTACGCCACCTCCGACACCTGCTGGACTTCATAGACTACCGAACAACCTTCCAGGCACTAGTCCTTCCACATGTCGATTTCGCGAACATCATCCTCCATGGCCTCCCACAATCAACCTTAAACCCACTCCGCTTAGCCTTGAATACAGCCGCAAGAGTTCTCTCCGGATCGTCAAGATCCGATCACATAACACCCATCATGAAGGATCTGCACTGGCTACCTCTACATGCCAGACTCCAATACAAATCATTGGTCCTCACCTTCAAAGCCCTAAATAACTGCCCCCCAACGCCAATCAGCAAACTAGTCCATGGCACCCTGGAAAATAGAAGCAGAAGGTCCACTGCACTGAACACATTAGCAGTGCCCAAGCTAATGACCACATGCACAAAGGCTACCTCCAACAGAGCCTTCTCCTTATTCGCCCCTTTAAACTGGAATGCACTCCCCCATGACATCCGTGGAATAAAAAGCCTCATCATGTTCAGAAAAGCCTTAAAATTCCACCTGTTCACAAAATGTTACCCAGGAACTTCAAGCGATAATAGCACAACCACCAACCAGCAAAACTCCGCCAGACACCAGTCACCCCTGCACGTCAAGACCTCAGACAATAGGTAGCCCCCACTACCATTTTATATTAGAGTACTGTACATAGATTGAGTATAATATGTATATAGTTTCCCCGGTTTTTCTTCCATGTTCAATTCCCTGTTCTCTGTAAAACTCGATGTTGTTTGTATACATTGTAGTATCTTTGTTCGATGTACACCGCGCTGATTTTAATAGCGCGGTATAGAAGAATTGTTAAATAAATAAATAAATCAGACACAACCACGCCTAGGTCCCACTTTTCTTTAGTGGACAAAAGTACTTCACCTCCTATACTGTATTGCTCCCTTGGATTGCTGCAGCCCAAATGCATGACCTTACATTTTTTAACATTAAATTAAAAGAGATTTAACTGCTTTTTCTCTGAAAGGACAGCTGGGAAACCGGCTGGTACGTTGGTAGATCTCTCTTTTGCTTTAACCGATACATAAGCTCCATGAACAGAACAATGGCTGGGAAAAATCGTATCACTAAAGCTGTTGCCCCCGTTACAGTTTCTGCCTCTGTCCAGACAGAGGTCCCAATGCCGGTTGAAGTATCAGTTCCATGTGCAGGGTGCCTGTATGCTGAAGCTCTCAGGAGACAAGTGGAGGAACTCAGAGAGGAGCATTCAAGACAGTGAGAAGTACACTGATGAGATGCTTCATGAAGCAACCAAGCTCTCCAGCAGAGGAGAAGATGGGTGCCAACAGAATGACGAAGGTTGGACACAAGTCACCAGGGCCTGTAGAATCACCAATCCAACTTCTCCAGCCCTTGAATTGAAGGACCATTTTGAAGCTCTGGAAGTGGAGGAGGTGAAAGCATCCCTGGAAAGGGAAGAACCAAGAGCTCAAGTACCTCAAAGTTGCAGAAACAGTGACCAAAAGGAAGCGAAGGGTAGTGGTGCTTGGTGACTCTCTTCTGATGGGTACTGAGGCGTCCATCTGCCGACCAGACTTGATGTCCAGAGAGGTATGCTGTCTGCCTGGTGCCAAAATCCAAGATGTTATGGACAGTTTGCCAAGACTCATCAAGCCCACTAACTATTACCCAATGTTGCTAATCCATGTCGGAACAAATGATACTGCCAGGTATCCTTCTGAGCATATCAAAAATTACTTCATGGCTCTGGGACAGAGGGTGAAGCAGATAGGTGCACAGGTGGTGTTCTCTTCAATCCTCCCTGTTGAGAGTAAAGACTAAGGCAGAGAGGCTCACATCCTGGAGATGAATGCATGGCTGCGTGGATGGTGTTATCGAGAGCGTTTTGGTTTCCTGGACCATGGGATGCTGTTCCAAGGGTTGCAGAACAGAGATGGCATCCATCTGTCCAAGAAAGCTCAACGTGTTTTCAGTAGTAGACTGGATAATCTACTGAAGAGGGCTTTAAACTAGATTCGTTGGGGATGGGTGAAGAAAGCCCCCAGGTAAGTGAAACATTAAATATCTTTATGGAAATGGGTAAAAGGGGTAACATATGGAAAGCAGTGTGTATAAATGCCCGTAGCATGGGAAATAAGATCCCTGATGTAGAAGCTTTGGTGGGAGTGGCCAACTTGGATTTAGTGGCAGTTACAGAAACATGGTTCACAGAAAACCATGACTGGGGTGTAACTATACCAAGCTATACTTTATTCAGAAAGAACAGGGTAGGAAGAAAGGGAGGAGGAGGAGTGGCACTATATATAAAAAATAATATTAAAGCTTTGGAATTGCAGAGCTTAAAAGGAAGAGAGGAGGCATGGTGGGTTGAACTAGAAAGAGGGAAAGAGAAATCTATTTGCATTGGCGTGATATACAGACCTCCCTCACAAGAGGAAGAGGTGGATAGAGTTAATTGAAGACATATGCAGCATTGCTAGGAAAGGGGAAGTGCTACTGATCGGGGATTTCAATATCCCAGATGTTGATTGGCACATTCCTGCTGCAGTATCATCTAGAAGTAAGGAGATCCTGGATTCTCTACAGGGAGAACTATTCAGGCAATTGGTAACAGACCCCACACGTGAAGGGGCAATACTGGACTTGGTGCTTACCAATGGTGAAAGTGTTTCTGATGTTATAATGGGAGATCATTTTGCATCCAGTGATCACCAGATGGTGTGGTTCAGTATTAGGACTAGGGCTATTAGAGTCCATTCAAAAGTGAAGGTTTTAGACTTTAGGAAAACTAACTTTGCCAAGATGGCCAATACCTCAGAGTCGTTAGCGGGATGGGAACAGCTGGGGGATGTAGCAAAACAGTGGGCAAAACTGAACGGAGATATTTTAAGGGCAACCAAACTTTTTGTTAAAATGGTAAATAAAAAGGTAAAAGGAAAAGGAGACCGCTATTGCTTTCGAAAGAAGTAGCTGAAAAGGTGAAGAAAAAGAGGGAGGCCTTCATGAAATACAAGAGATCAAAGAGAGAGGAAGACAGGCATCTATATTTGGAAAAACTTAGAGAAGCTAGCAAAGTAGTCAGTAAAGCAAAGATTCAAAAAGAGGAGGAAATAGTCAATGCAAAATAATGGGGGGATAAGACATTTTTCAGATATGTTAGTGAGAAGAGGAAGGGCAAAAGTGGTATTGTCAGACTCAGGGGTGAAAGGGAGGAATATGTAAAAGCTGATGAGGATAAAGTGGAATTGCTTAACAAATATTTCTGTTCTGTGTTCACAGATGAAGAACCAGGAACAGGACCTCAGAAAACACCCACAAACAGGAAAAGAAGCGAGGGGCATCTTGAACAATTTTCAGAAGACTGTGTTCATGAGAAATTAGCTAAACTTAAAGTAGACAAAGCGATGGGACTGGATGGGATACACCCTAGAATACTGAGAGAACTTGGGGACGTTCTAGCAGCTCCACTGACTGACCTTTTCAATTCCTCGGAGTCGGGAGTGGTGCCAAAGGACTGGAGAGAGGCTCATGTGGTGCTTTTACACAAAAGCGGAAGTAAGGATATGGTTGAAAACTACAGGCCGGTTAGTTTAACTTCGGTGGTGAGTAAATTATTGGAAACCCTGCTAAAAGAGAAAATAGTGAGGTTTCTGGAGTCCAGCGGATTACAAGATCCGAGGCAGCATGGATTCACCAGAGGCAGGTCTTGTCAGACAAATCTGATTGATTTCTTTGACTGGGTGACCAGGGAGTTGGACTGAGGGAGAGCCCTAGATGTGGTGTATTTAGATTTCAGTAAAGCCTTTTTGGTTAAGTGGGAGGCAACAAAGAGTACAGGTAAATGGAGCTCACTCTGAGGAGAAGGTGGTTACCAGTGGTGTGCTCCAGGGATCTGTCCTTGGTCCAAATCTTTTTAACATCTTTGTTAGTGATATAGCGGAAGGGCTGTCGGGTAAGGTTTGCCTCTTTGCGGATTATACGAAAATCTGCAATAGAAGAAACACCCAGGAAGGTATAGATAACATGAGGAGGGATCTAGCTAAGCTTGAAGAATGGATCTAGAATATGGCAGCTGGGATTTAATGTTAAAAAATGTAAGGTCATGCATTTGAGCTGCAGCAATCCAAGGGAGAAATATAGTATAGGGGGTGAAGTACTTTTGTCCACTAAAGAAGAGCGGGACATAGGCGTGGTTGTGTCTGATGATCTTAAAGTAGCTAAACAGGTAGAAAAGGCAACAGCAAAAGCTAGAAGGATGCTTGGGTGGATACGGAGAGGAATGACTAGCAGAAAAAAGGAGGTGATAGTGCCTCTGTATAAGTCTTTGGTGCGACCTCATTTGGAGTATTGTGTGCAATTCTGGAGACCGCACCTTCAAAAGGATATAGACAGGATGGAGTCAGTACAGAGGGTGGCTATTAAAATGGTTAGTGGTCTTCATTATAAAGCATATGAGGACAGACTTAAGGATCTTAATATGTACACCTTAGAGGAAAGGCAGGATAGAGGTGATATGATTGAGATGTTTAAATACCTCCGTGGCATAAATGCACAGGGGAAGAGCCTTTTTCGATTGAACGCAAGTTCTGCTACGAGGGGACATGGGATGAGGGTGAAAGGGGATAGATTCAGGAGTGATATGCGGAAATATTCTTTACAGAAAGAGTGGTGGATCCATGGAATAGTCTCCCAGTGGAGCTGGCAGAGATGAGGACAGTATCTGAATTCAAAAAAGCATGGGACAGAGGCTTCCGGTGACGTCATCAGACCTAATGGCGGCGAAGTAAACGAGCTCCGCCACCAACGCCTGCCAAAACGGAGATACAATACCCCTAGAAGAAGCGCGGCAGAGGCGTAATGTAGGTGCACTAATTGCAATTACCCCTAAATCCATGCGGAAGGCAGAGCGGGCCGCGGTTACTTCCTGAATAGTCAGCACCGGCGGAGAGTGGAGCCCGAGTGGGGAGCCACGTGGCCGATCAAAGCGGCGGACAAGGAGATTTCGGTGAAAGCGAACACAGCAGGAGGGCCGGTGAGTGAAGGCAGCGCAGTACAAGTGTGCTGGCAGTAAGTGTGACCCCAGAGCGGCACACACCGCGAGTTAGCGGAAAGGAAGAGCGGGCCGGGACATCGATTCAGCGAAGCTGCAAGTGAAGGCGGAGTGAGGAGCCTGATCGGGGAAACAAGTGGATGTGAGGAGAGAAAGACCACGGCAGGAGGGCCGGTAAATGAAGGAGGAGCAGCGAAGATCAATCAGTAGTGGCAAAGAAGTGAAAGTTGAACGCAGGCCAGCAACGGAGGGGACGATAGGAAGGTCGCAAAGGGAGACAGCCACATAAAGCAAAGTAATAAGCATAAAACATAACAAGCAAAACACATGTTAATAGAATTAAAGGATACTAAATAAATAAAAATAAACTTTGAAGCTGTATAAAGGCAAGAGAGCATACTGACAGAATGAACAGAAATACAGACAAGAGACACAGATACCATATGGCAGACGCAGACCACTGAAGAAACACTTTGAATAACCGGTGCAGGTGGAGAGTGCGCGGATGGAGAAAGCTAGAGGAGGGCTTTCAGCCAAGAAAAAGCTGGCGGAATTTTGATCTTCCTATGTGATATCAAAAGAAAGGAAAGATGGGGAGAAGGAAAATAAAATGGTGGCTGACATGCGGATGAGCAGAACGTCGAGATGGAGGGACCATGGACCCCGGGAGTAACTGATATAATTAAGACGTGGCTGGTGGAGCTGAAAGAGGAACTCAAAGTGGAAATCAGTGGAGTTAAAAATGAGTTAAAAGAGACTTTACAATCTTTAAGACAAGACATTGTGGACCTGGGATCCAGGGTGGAAGAGACAGAACAGCAGGTGGAACTACAAGGGGAAGTAATGGAGGATTTACAAAAAGGATGGGAGGCGTTATAGCAAGCTCACGAAGAACTGAAAGAGAAAACGGAGGACCTGGAAGACCATTCATGGAGATGTAATATAAGAGTGAGAGGCATCCCAGAGGACGTTCAATATAAAAACTGTGAAGAAGTTATTACTAAAGTCTTTGGACATTTGTTACAAGCTGCAGCTCTAGAGGAGGGAATAGAGGATGAACCTCTGCAAATAGAGCCAGCGCATAGGGGGCTAGGGCCCATAAGAGACAATCGGCCAAGAGACATTGTGGTATGCATGAACTCCTTCAAAATTAAAGAGTGCATCTTGAAGGCTTTCAGGAAACTGGGGCATTTTAAGTGGGAGGAGCATGCGGTGGAACTGTTTCAAGATTTGTCCCTTGCAACGTTACAGCACCAGAGAGAGCTGAAAGAGGTGATGGCCTTCTTGAAGAGGGAGGGGATGCGCTACAGGTGGTTATACCCTTTTGGTCTACTAATAACAGTGAAAGGGGTGTCGAGGAGGGTGAGGACCAGCGAGGAAGCATGGACTGCATTCAGAGACTTGGGACTAACTAACCTTCCAGAAGGGGCAGCGGGACCAGCAAAAACAAAAGTAAACAACATCTGCATCTAGGGTGGAAAGTTCGAGATGGCGCAGAGTACCGGCCAATGGCCGGAGGTTGGCGCGCCTTACCAAGGGAAGCCATGGAGGAACAACAGCGGCGAAGGAAGTTGGCTGAGGAAGAGGATACCGGAACGCCGAGTTAAAGAAGAACTAACAATAGGCATGGGGTGATAGATATTGTCCAGTGATCTGTAATGCGAAGTGGTTTAAAGGGATAGTGTATACGGGGTGGGGAGGGTGGGGGATGGGGATATTGTATCGATTGTATTGATGGGATAATGGGATTATAACCTTGTCATAGGAGGGGGGTAAAAGGAAGGGGGGACTTTCTGGAGAGGTTGGGGGTAAGGTAGAGGTTGGTAAGAGATAAGGGGGAAGGGGAAGTGGGGGAGGAGAAACAGAAGGGAAAAGGCAGGTGGGGGTCTGATTGTCAGTCACAACTTATAGAAGACGAGTCTCCATGGAGGGGCCTGGGGAAGGGGAAGGGGAAGGGAAGTAGGGGGGAAGGGAGGTGAGGAGGGTGAGGGGGGAGGAAGTGGTTAAAAGCGGGAGGGGGAAATTAACTCAAAAGGTGAGTTAAAAATAGTAACACTGAATGTAAAAGGGCTCAATTCGCCATTTAAATGGCAGAAATTATATAAAGAAATAACACGCCAAAAGGCGTCGATAGGGCTAATACAGGAAACACACTTAACCAGGGCAACAGAACACCTGGTTAAACATAAGGGGTATGGAGTGTGTGTCAATGCATCAAACACAGTAGAAAAAAAGAAAGGAGGAGTTGCAATCTTAATTGATTCAAAATTAAAGATCGAGTTACAGAAAGTAATCAGAGATAAAGAGGGGAGATATATACTACTGTGTTTAAATATAGGGAATGAGTGATACTGCATAATGAATATCTATGCACCTACAGGAGTGCAAAGAGAATTTTGGATAAAGCTAAATGAAGAGGTGGGGAAATTAGGAGAGGGTAAACTCATATGTGGGGTGATTATAATTTAACATGGAATCCTGCTAGAGATGCTACGGGAAAGAGAGAGGGCAAATGAGCAGATAGGAGTGGAGGAGTGGCCTAGTGGTTGGGGCAAGGTACTTCAGGCCGGAAGGTCGGGGGTTCAAATCCCACTAGAGGACAGCAACCTTGGGCTGGAAGGACTGGGGTTTCTAGTCCCACAGGTGCTCCTTGTAGTCTTGGGCAAGCCACTTAACCCTCCATAGCCCATGTTCCCTGTAAAATAGTTATCTCCAAGTTATAATGCCCTGTTCAATGTAATTTCAGTTTGTTCAATGTAAACCTCACTGATGCAGAATAGTGCGGTATATAAGAGAATTAAATAAATAAATAATAAATAAAGAAGTAAGTATCACCATTTTGTAACACAACATTGCTTGATAGATGCATGGAGATTCCAACATCCCCAGAAAAGACAATTCTCATATTTCTTCCCAGTACATGGTTCATACTCCAGAATAGACATTTGGGTAACTAAAGAGCTGGCAGGCAGGATTAAAGGGGCAGAGATGGATCCAATAACGTGGTCGGACCACGCCTTAGTGGAAGTCAGGATTTCAATAGAGGGGGAGGGAGAGGCACCCAGTTTTGGAGGTTGAATGAATCTCTATTAGAGGACGGGAGGCTCAGAGAAGAGATAGAGAGGGAAACAAGGGAATACTTCAGATGGAACGATAATGGCGAGGTGGCATAGGGTGGAGTTTGGGATGGTTATAAGGCAGTAGTGAGGGGAGTTCTAATTAAATGGGGGGCACGTAAAAGGAAGGAGAGGGAGGGGTGAGATAGGGAATTGAGAGAAAAATTAATGAAACTGGAAGAATTAGATGCACAGGATAGAAAGGGAATACACAGAGGCCAAGTGTTGGCAGTTAGAGCCCAGATCAATGCAATGCAGGCAGAAACTATAAGGTATTGTATACAGCTATTGAGACAAGAATTTTTTGAGGGGGGAAATAAAGCTGGGAGATACATGGCGTAGAAATTGAAACAACGGAAATTACGGTCACAAATATTGAAAGTCAGAGATTCTGGAGGGAAGCTAGTACAGAAAGATGGGGACATCCGGGAGGCCTTTAAAAGATTCTACCAGTTGCTGTACAAAGAAAGAGCCCCTCCAGAGCTGGAGAGGACAAAGAGCTATTTGGACTCCATAAAGCTTCCAAAACTGGAAGAGGAGGAACAAAAAGAATTAAACAGAGCTATAAAGGAAGAGGAAGCTTTGAAAGCTATAAAACAATTAAAAGTAGATAAGGCGCAAGGACTGGACGGGCTTACAGCGAGGTTTTATAGAAGATTTGGAGAGATACTAATTACACCATTAGTGAGGTTGTTTAATCTCCCAAGAGAGGGGGGTATGCTGGCAGATACTATGGGGTGGGCAGGAACAACAGTAATACATAAAGAAGGAAAGGACCCACAAGAATGCTCATCATACAGACCAATTTCATTGCTAAACTTGGACGCTAAATTATTGGCTAAAATATTGGCTACACATTTAAATGGGGTAATAGGGAAAATGATCCATCAAGATCAAGCGGGATTTATCCCAGGTAGGCAGGTAGCAGATAATATTCGCAAGATACTAAAAATTATTTGGTCAATTGAACAAAGAAAAGAGGAAGCATTGCTGATATCCCTGGATGCCGAAAAGGCTTTTGACCAGGTGTCTTGGCCTTTTTTTTTTCAAGTAATGGAAAGAATGGGGCTGGGGGAAGAGTTCGTGGGTTGGGTACGAGCGCTCTACTGCAAAAGCTTGTGTTCAGGTGAATGGAGCCTATTCTGCTTTCTTTGAGTAGGGGAGAGGGATGAGACAAGGGTGCCCCCTGTCACCTCTCTTATTTGCGATCTCCGTGGAGCCGTTTGCGGAGAGGGTGCAAGAATGGGAGGATCTGAAGGGCATAGTAGTAGGAAAGACAGAATGTAGGATATCATTGTTTGCGGATGATATCATTATGAGCGTAACTAGACCGAGGCTCTCCATACCAATATTAATGTGGGAATTAGAAGAATATGGAAGGCTGTCGGGATTTACTATAAATTGGACAAAATCTGAAATATTGAACTTGTCATTACAAAAGGAAGTGCAGGGAATATTACAAATGAAATATCCATTTAGGTGGGCCAAGGGGTCTATTCGGTACCTAGAGATCCAAATAAGTAAAAGTCTGGAATTATTATATGACTTAAATTATCTAAAACTATTTGGGCAAGTTGAAAGCTTGCTGAGTGGGTGGGGGAAGGGATACCTATCTTGGTTGGGTCGCATTGCAGCTATAAAGATGATGTTATTGCCCCGCTTTCTGTTCCTGTTTCAAGCGCTGCCGATATTGGTACTGCATAGAAGGTTAAAGCAATTTCAAAGAACCATTAATAGATTTATATGGCAAAATAGGAGGTCCAGGGTAGCTATGTCAATTATGCAGAGAGCTAAGGGAGAGGGGAGGCTAGGGGTGCCCAATTTTCGAAAATATGTGGCAGCGCAGTTGAAAACGTTATACAAATGGCAAAGAGAAAAACAGAAACACTGGGTACAAATAGAAGAATACTCAGTAAAGGGAATGGGATTGGAAAGGATGGTGTGGAGGGGGAGTAGATTATCAGAAATTGACCTCATAAACCCCATCATTCTACATATCTTGAATGTGTGGAAACAAAATAGGAAATTATTAGTACAAGACAAAGGATATATACACAGGGGATGACAATAGAGGCATGCTTTGAGAGGGGACAGGGGTGAATACATTGCGAAGATGGGGAAAGTTGGGACTTACACATTTCCCAGATCGTGGCGAAAGAGGGTGTCAGAGTTTGAGGGTATTAAGGACTTATATGGGTTATCATGTAATGACTTTTATAGCTATATACAGGTAAGTCACTTTGTGAGACAGCAGAAAGTATGGAAGGATCTATGGAATAATAGGGGGTGGTTTGAGGCCCTTTGTGCAGGACAATTAGGTCAAAAAGGAGCATTGTCAAAGATTTATAAAGGGTTAATGGAGGGAGGAGAGGGAAAACTAGAGTTTATGAAGAAATGGGAGGAAGACTTAGAAGTGCAATGGAACAAAGAGGTGTGGGATAAAGTAATACAGACAGTGGCAGGCATATCTATAGCTACTCAAATAAAAGAAAATGCTTATAAAGTATTATATCGGTGGTATTGGACACCGACACACCAAAAAAGAGTGGGACGGGGGCAATCTGATCAATGCTGGAGGGGGTGTCACGAGAGAGGTGATATGCTACACATGTGGTGGAAGTGTGGGCAGATTCAAGCATACTGGGATAAGGTATTGGAGATACTTTATGAAATGACAGGACAGACTACAAAGAAAGCCAGAGGTCTGCCTATTGCATCAATTGGAGGAGGATATTTCAGAGAGGGAAAAGGGAGTATTGCGCCATTGTATAGTGGCAGAAAGAAGTGAGATAGCAAAATACTGGACTGGATTGGGCAAACCTCAAAGCGAAGGCTTTGTCAGAAGAATGGAGGACCTGTGTTTGATGCATAGATTGATGGGGCTGCGAAAAGGGAAAGGGGAGAGGAGCATGGAACAGTGGAAGAGAGTATGGAAATGGTTGGAAAACTGGAAAGGTGGAGAAAGGGGAGGAAGGAGTAAAGGAGGGATCATTGTAATGACTATTACAAGTATAAAGCACTGATCATGAGCTAAATGGTGAAAGATGGTACATATGCGTGATGCATAAGAGAGCTATGATGTGACAAAGAAGTGTGTACAAATGAAGGGGGAAACAGAGCAGGGAGGGAGGGAAGGCCGAAGATTAGATACTATAGAATGTTATAATAGCTAGTAGGAGATAAAAGCAAGTTTGATTGTACGATAGTTATGGAATATGTAGAATGTTGAGTTCAGAGGATGTTTGTACTATCTATTGAAACATTTAATAAAAAGTTAAATGGAAAAAAAGCATGGGACAAACACAGGGGATCTCTAAAGGAAAAAAGGGGACTATTGTAGTTGTTGATATGGAAGGACAGACTAGATAGGCTATGTGGTCTTTTTCTGTCGTCATTTTTCTATGTTTCTATTACTAAACACCCAGCCACACCTTAACGTTTGAAAATTTATCCTGAATAACCAATACAAGACTTCATAAGTACTGAAAGTCAATTTTGCATTACGTATACTAGATTTATTGTATCAATTGTGTAACTAAAGATCTGCAATGCTTTGTAAAGTTGTATCAATAGAAGAGTTTCTTTTGTTGTTTTAAAAACAAATCTCCCACTATAGGGGTTTGGGCTGGCTTGGGTCTTTTAATTGGTTGTTTTGGATCTGTGAAGTTTTCTCACCATGTGTCTTGTTTAATTTATGACTTTGTCTTGTAGATTCTGTTTAGAGTTGTCTTTTTTCTGTCATGTTTACCATGCCATTAGTTTGTTGCATGTTGTGTGCGCCATTTAGGCTCTTGATTATGTTTTAATCTTCTTGCAATGATTGTATCACCTTATGCAATCTTGGATGAAACGATGATTAATCTTAAATTACGATAAATGAATGGACTTGTTGCCAAGGTGATCAAGGTTTGGTGAGTACTGATTAAAAATATACTATCTTTACATGTCTATCTGCCAGCAGGCAAAGCAAGTTAGCGCATGAAAAGTAAAACTGACTTGCAGTGCTGCTGCACCAGTCTGTAGCTTCTCTAAGGGACTATTTTTCTGTTATCTCCACACTGCACCACGCTCCACCCTACGCAGGAGTGCAATTAAATTATATTTTCACCAATACTGTCCTCACACTGCAATTTCACAAAGTCCATGACTTAACACAAAAGCCTTGGGTTTCAACAGCTTGTCAATGAAAGTACTAGTTATATCAACTGATAGTCAAATAGCTAATTCAATTAGTCAATTCAAAAATTATTTTATTAAATTTAGAAAAGTAATTTATTAAAATACTCCCACAACAGTGCATAGTAGGCTTTCTCCTGTCACGCTGCTATCAGGAGTAGCCGCCACCTGGTGACTTCAGCAGCAAGCTAGGAGTTAGGAAAGCCAGGGTTCAAATTCCACTGACACTCCCTTCCGACCTTAGGCATGTCACTTAACCATCCACTACCACTGTAAAACCCCTGTAAACAGGGAAATACCTAATGTACCCAAATGTAACTCACTTTGAACTACTACTGGAAAGGCACGGTATAGAAATACTGTTAAATAAATACATGAATTAATTAAAATATATATCTATATAATTATACCCTCAGTATTGCCCAATAAGTCCATGGGGACCTAGAAGTCTGATGCTAGGGCAAAATCTTTGCTAATTTTAGTATCCATCATCATAAAGTGTGGTTGTAAGACATGGGCAGAGTAGGGTATTAAGGGGAAGAAGGGGGTATGGGGAGCTGGCATTGGTTTGCATATCAAAATCTGAATTCTTCCAACCAGAGCATAGAAAACCAAAGAAAGAATTTCAACTGAATGGCTAATTTATCTTTACTTGTCATTATTTACTGTTACTATAGAACTATTTACATAATGCTTGTCATTAAAATAAGATCCTCTAGGATCATCATCATCTATTTACAGCTGGATAATGCATAAATAGAGAATGTTCATAGCTTCCGGATTAACCAATTTCTGGAGGGCGATTTTAGGCTACTCCTAGTTCATTGATAAACCCCATCAAAATGCTTTTGGTTACCTGCAAAACTGATTTGGAGTGTAGAAGTAACCTAGCGACTGAAGCATCAGGCTGAGAAACCAGGGAAGCCAGAGTTCAAATACTACCAACATTACTTGCCCAAAATCACAAGGAACTCCACACTCTCTTGCCTCTGGTACAAACTTAGAGAATCACTTGCAATCCTGTGTTAATGCATGCTAATGTAACTAATGACAGCCCCATTCTTCTCAGTGGGGCTTATTTACTAACAAAGAGCATAAAAGTTACATTAGTGCAGGTTTAGGCCTTTAGATGATCAGCTCTCTTTGGATAGAGAAATAGCTACCAGGGCAATATTCCCTCTAATTTTCTGTAGGCTGTGTGCGCATAAAATATCAGCTGTGCAGCTTTTGAAGGAAGGTTAAATTTTTGTGCGCCACATAACGACACTCGGAGTTATATACTTTAAAATTTGACTACACGTCAGAATACAGTATGTACACCACATTGATTGCACTAGAAAATATTGTAGAACTTGTGAAAACCATAAATACACAACTTTTCAATTTTAAGAACGTCTGTGTTGTTTTCTATTAGAATCAGAACCGTAATTTTTGTGCGCTCTGTTGTAAAGTATGTGCGCTCACTCGGCGAGGTATGTGCGCGCGCGCACGTGCACAGCTTAGAGGGAACAGTGTACCAGGGCCATACCAAGGGCTGTGCGAGTGGTGCCACCGCACAGGGTGCAAGCATAGAAGAGAGCACTGATATCATCACTAGGCTTCAAGGAAGCTCAAAAAAAGTGATTTTACTGAACATGGCTGATTGGAGGGGCCAACAGATTCATTAGTCGCACAGGGTGCATTTTTAGCTTGGTACAGTAAGATACCTACTGTACTGAAAGCGTAGTTACTCACTTGTTACAGATGATCTCCGTGAACAGCAGGAATCCGTCTTCACATATGGGTGACGTCAGCATCGATGGAGCCCGGTGAGGGAACACTCCCCAGCATCCAATAAGAATGCTTTTGGAAGCATTGCTCCATGCATGCGTGTGTGCTCTCTCACCTTCCCAACTAGTTACCTCAGTCAGGTATAGAGTAGAGTAAAATTTTTTAAAAAGGAAGTGTGTGTGGAAAAAGTATAGTTATTCACCTGTAACAGGTGATCTCCAGGAACAGCAGGAATTTAGTCTTCACATATGGGTACGTCGGTACCGATGGAGACTGAGTGGGAACTCTCCCCAGCGTCCAATTAGAAATCTTTTGGGAGCATCCCACAGCACCTGCGTGCTGCCTTCCCGCCTTTCCCAACTGCCTTTCTCCAGTTGAGTTTTAAAGCTGAGACAAAGAGAGAGAAGGAAAGGGAAAGAGATAGATAGAGAGCTACAACTCCTACGAGAGGTGGGTGGGTTGTGAAGACTAAATTCCTGCTGTTCCCGGAGATCACCTGTTACAGGTGAGTAACTATGCTATCTCCAGGAACAAGCAGGAATGTAGTCTTCACATATGGGGACTCCCTAGCTTTAGATGCCATGGAAAGACCCCAGATGTGTGTCCTTGAACCAGGGCTCCACTTCCCCCCCATGGATCTCTGGCATCCAACAGGGATGGCAGGTAGGAATTGATTAGGTATGGAACAGGTGTCGAAGAACAGCCTGACCAAACAAGGCATCCCGGCGGGAGTCCTTGTCCAAGCAGTAATGGGCTGTGAAGGTATGAACTGAGGTCCAAGTGGCTGCTCGATAGATGTCGTCGATAGATACAGAGTGCAGATAAGCCATTGAAGCTGCCATGGCTCTCACATTGTGAGCTGTGACATGGCCCTCCAGAGGAAGATTCTTACTCTGATAGGCAAACAAAATACACTGTGCAATCCAGTTAGATAGTGTTCTCTTGGAGACTGGACGTCCCAAATGAGAAGGATCAAAAGCAACAAAGAGTTGAGAGGACTTTCTATGTTGCTGTGTTCTTTGTAAGTAAAAGGCTAAAGCTCTTTTACAGTCCAAAGTATGAAGGTTCCTTTCTGCATTTGATGCATGAGGCCTTGGAAAAAACACAGGTAGGTAGACCGCTTGGTTTAGATGAAAAGGTGAGACCACCTTCGGCATAAAGTGTGGATGAGTCCTAAGGACTACCTTGTCATGATGGAACCTTGTATAAGGTGGATCAGCTACTAGTGCCTGCAACTCACTGTTGCAGCGTGCTGATGTGATTACAATGAGAAAGATAACCTTCCAAGAAAGGAATTTCAATGAGGTAGTAGCTAAGGGTTCGAAAGGTGGCTTCATGAGCTGACCAAGAACCAGGTTTAAGTCTCATGCCACCGGTGGTGGCCTAATGGGAGGCTTAGTTAGAAGAAGGCCTCTCATAAATCTTGCAATAAGGGGATGAGAGGAAATAGGCTCTCCATTTAGAGGCTTAAAGGAAGCTGCAATAGCACTCAAATGGACTCTTACTGAGTTAGTCTTAAGTCCTGCATTGGATAAATGAAGGAGATACTCCAGCAATGATTCCAGAGGTATCGCAAGGGAGTTAAGACCCTTCTGCGAACACCATATGGTAAACCTTTTCCACTTGAAAGCATAAGAGCGTCTTGTGGAAGGTTTCCTGGAAGCAAAAAGAATATCTTTTACTTGCTGAGGGAGATTAAGATCATGGAGATCTAGGCCTTCAGCAACCAAGCCCTGAGATGTAGAGACTGGGGATTGGGATGCCATAAAGTTCCGTCCTCCTGAGATAGGAGATCTGGAGCAGACCCTAACTCCAGGGAGGGAGCTTGAGAGAGATGTAGAAGTAGAGGGTACCACACTTGCCGTGGCCAATGTGGAGCTATGAGAATCATATGGCCTTTGTCTCTCTGAAGCTTGAACAGGGTTTTGGGAATTAGGGGAATGGGTGGAAAGGCATACAGGAAGTCTTGACCCCAGTAAAGGAGGAAAGCATCCCTGGCCTGAGCCCCCTGAGCCGGAATTCTGGAACAGAACCGGGGAAGTTTGGCATTCCACGGACTTGCAAAGAGGTCTATGTCTGGGGTTCCCCAAATTTGAAAAATCTTGTCCACCTGGTCTGCATGCAGAGACCACTCGTGTGGAAGCAGAACTCGACCGAGTCTGTCTGCCCAAGAGTTTTGTATGCCTGGAAGATACACTGCCAGGAGATGAATCTGATGCTCTCTGGCGAGGGCCCATAGTCGCAAAGCTTCATTGCAAAGCGACAGAGAGCCTGTTCCCCCCTGCTTGTTCACGTAGAACATGGCTACTTGATTGTCCCTATGTATCAGGACTGTCTTGTAGCTGAGCAGGGTGTGGAACACTCGAAGAGCAACTGGAGAGAGGCAGTTGGGAAAGGTGGGAAGGCAGCACACAGGCGCTGTGGGATGCTCCCAAAAGCTTTCTAATTGGACGCTGGGGAGCGTTCCCGCGCAGGCTCCGTTGGTACCGACATATCCATATGTGAAGACTACATTCCTGCTTGTTCCTGGAGATTAACAACTCTGAGGGGAGGTGGGTGGTTTATGAAGACTGATTCCTGCTGTTCCTGGAGATCACCTGTTACAGGTGAGTAACTACTCTATCTCCAGGAACAACCAGAAATGCAGTCTTCACATATGGGACTCCCTAGTCCACGACAATCCAGAGAGGGAGGAGACCTGAACTATACACAGGTTATAACAGGGATCTGACAGACTCAGCTTGTTTGGTACACTCCTCGTGGAGTAGTTGGAATGGACGGTGGGCAGAGCTGCTTTAAACCTGAAAAAGATTCCTTAAGAAAAGCTTGTCCAGATTGATCATCGCGACTGGAGTCCTTGTCCAGGCAATAGTGAGCAGCGAAGGTATGAAAGGAAGACCATGTGGCGACCTGGCAGATTTTTGGAATAGAGACCGAACGAAGATTGGCTACAGTAGTTGCCATAGCTCGGACATTATGGGCTGTGACATGATCCTGTAGGGATAGTCCAGCCTGGGTATATGCAAATTAAATGCATTCTGCTACCCAGTTTGACAGGGTTCTCTTGGAAACAGGTAGGCCAAGGTGACTTAGGTCAAAGGAGATGAAGAGTTGTGAGGACTTGCGATGAGCTCTAGTGCGGTCAAGATAGAAAGCAAGCGCTCTCTTGCAATCAAGAGTATGGAGCTTGGCTTCAGCCTGAGACACATGAGGTCTAGGGAAGAAAGTTGGAAGCAAAATGGAGTGGTTGAGATGGAAAGAGGTAACCACACCTTTGGAAGAAATTTGGGGTGAGTTTGGAGGACAATCTTATCATGATGGAATCCTGTGTAGAAAGCATAATCCACCAAAGCCTGTAGTTCACTGATTCTATGGGCTGAAGTTAAGGCCACGAGAAAAAGAACTTTCTAAGTGAGGAACATTAAAGGAAAAGGGGTGTTGCAAGAGCTGTGTGAGAACAACATTCAGATCCCACGCAGTAGGCAGCGGGCGAAACAGGTGAAAATAAATTGGGTGATTCCCAATTGGGCGACGAGTAGTGGAGATGGCACCCAAGTGAACTTGGACGGAATTAGTCTTGAGGCCAGAGGAGGGTAATGTAGAAGATATTGAAGCAAGTGCTCCACCGTACAAATGAACGGATTCAGATTCTTCTGTGAGCACCAGAAGGAAAATCTGCAGCATTTAAATGCGTAGGAGCGCCTAATGGAGTCCTTTCTGGAAGATAAAAGAACCTTCATGACATCCTCTGGGAGCCCTAGGTCTGAAAGGATGAAGCTCTCAGCAACCATGCTGTCAACCAAGGGACTTGAGGCTGGGATGTAAGAGAGTTCCTTGATTTTGCGAGAGCAGGTTGGAAACAAAGCCCAACCGGAGAGGTGGAGCCTGAGCTAAGCGAAGAGGAAGTGGAAACCAGGTTTGTCTGGGCCAGAAGGGGGTGACCAGAATAAGTGTCCCCTTATCAGCCTGGAGTTTGAAAAGTGTTTTCAGAATGAGAGGACTGGTGGAAATGCATACAGGAGACCCTGTCCCCAATGGAGAAGGAAAGCATCCAAAGTCTTGCTGCATGGGGAATGTATCCTTGAACAAAAGCAAGGCAGTTGGGCATTGATCAGGGAAGCAAAGAGGTCCACTATGGGCCATCTGATGATGAAGCATCCACTCATGTGGATTAAGGACTCGACTGAGTCTGTCAGTCAACTGATTCTCCTCCCCCGGGAGGTAAACTGCTTGGAGATGAATGTGATGAGCTATCACAAAATTCCAGTGCAAATCGCCTCATTGCAGAGGGGGTGAGAGCCTGTGTCTCCCTGTTTGTTGACATAGAACATTGGCAACCTGATTATCAGTCTGAATCAAGACAGTCTGTCCTGTGAGATGGGGACAGAAGATGCGGAAAACATTCGTTATAGCCCTTGGTTCCAAGAAATTGATGTGAAGTAGAACCTCTTGTGGCAACCACAGACTGAGTCGCAAGACCGTTGAGGTGTGCTCCCCAACCATGCTTGGATGCATTGGTGGTTAGGATACACTGCGTATAGACCATTGAAAAGGTAACTCTACGACGAGGTTTTGAGGCATGCGCCACCACTGAAGTGAATTTATCAGTTGAGATGAAATGGTGACGAAGTCAGAGAGGCAATTTCTGGATTGTGTCCACTGTTACGATAGATTCCACTGCACTATGCACATATTGAGTCGAGCATGAGGAACAACATGGATTGTCAAGGCCATGTGACCTAGAACATGTAGCATGTCCCAGATGGAGACAGTTGTCTTACTTTGACATTGGCTGGCCAGGGAAATCAGTCGGCAAAGGTAATCGTCTAGTAAGAATGCCTGAGCCTGCACTGTATCTAGGCAAGCACCCATACATTCTAGATTTTGTGTTGGAGTAAGGTGCAACTTTGGATAGTTTATGACAAATCCTAAATGTTATAGGACCTGGATGGTTTGTTTGAAGAGATGTGGCGACTGCTTGTGGCGTATCTCCCTTAATGAGCCAATCAATATAAGTAAGGGAAGAGAAAGATCCCCAAAGTGCACAGATCAACTGCTACGACTGCCAGACACTTGGTGAAAACCCTTGGAGTCAAGACTTAGGCCAAAGGGGAGAACGCGATACTGGTAGTGGTGTCCTTGGAAGACAAATCTTAGATACATTCTGTATGGAGGGTGGATTAGGATGAGAGTATAGGCATCCTTCAGATCCAGAAAGCATAGCCAGTTGTTCTGCTGTAGATAGGGAAGAAGAGTACCTAGTGAAATCATCTTGAACTTTTCTTTTACTAGGAATTGGTTGAGGCTCCTGAAATCCAGGATTGGTCTGTAACCGCCTGACTTTGCTGGAATGAGAAAGTAATGGGAGAAGAACCCTAGGCGCCTTGCTGCGGTGGAGGGATCTCCCTGATGGCCCTCAAAAAGGAGAGTAAGGATCTCCTGTTGCAGTAGGGTGGACTGGTAGAGATCCATCCGGTTTTGGCCCACAAAGAAAATGGGTGGTTGAGCTTTGAATCGTACCTGGTAACCTGTGCTGACACTAGCTGCAAGGTCCAGGTTATGAGGACCAATGTTCTGCAAAAAGAGTCAATCTTCCTGGGATATGTTGAGGGACAGGAGATCGTAGAGGCTGACTGTCTATACTCTTTAGGAAGGAGTCAAAAGCTCTGTGGAGGCTGAGTCTGTGTAGCAGGTTGGGCCTTAGGATTCTTAGGTTTACTAGGCTGTCTGGGCCCTGTTTTTGTTGTGATTGTTGAGGATGGTAGGCGCATGAGTGGTATGGTGGATAAAACCTCCTCTTTTTAGGATAGAATGGCTTCTTTGTAGTAGGCTTCTTTTTGGTGGAATCTGCAGTTTCTAGACAACCTTTTCATAGTCAGGTCCATCTGTTTCAATTTCACCTGCCTTTTCTTGCCACCTCTGACTGAACAAATTGTCATCATTGCAGGGGAGGCCTGCAGCCAAGCTGTTCTCCTTGCTCCTATACAGGCCACTGCTGTCATACTTGTGGCCTCAAAGGCATCAAAAGCTGTCCTAGTGAGGAACATAAGAACATAAGATATGCCATACTGGGTCAGACCAAGGTCCATCAAGCCCAGTATTCTGTTTCCAACAGTGGCCAATCTAGGTCATATGTACCTAGCAGTTTCCCAAGACACACAGGTTCCACAATGCTTGTATTGGTTCAAGCATTGATATCCTGGGTCCCTTCTTAATAATGGTTTATGGACCTTTCCTCCAGGAACTTGTCCAAACCTTTTTTAAACCCAGCTACAATAACAGCCTTTACTACCATCCTCCAGTAACAAATTCCAGAGTTTGATTACACGTTGAGTGAAAAAATATTTTCTTTTATTGGTCTTAAATAGTTTAGCCTGTAGCTTCATTGCATGTCCCCTAGTCTTTCTATATTCTGATAAGGTAAACAATCGATCTACGTTTACCCGTTCCATTCTGTTCATTAATTTATAGACTTCTATCATATCTCCCCTCAGCCGTCTTTTCCAGGTTAAAGAGCCCTAACCTTTTTAGCCTTTCTTCATAGGAGTATCCCTTCCATTCCCTTTACCATTTTGGTGGCTCTTCTCTGAACCTTTTCTAAAATCGCTATATCCTTTTTAAGATACGGCGACCAGAATTGCACACAATATTCAAGGTGCGGTCTCACCATGGAACGATATAGAGGCATTATAATATCTTTTGTTTTATTTTCCATTCCTTTCCTTATGATACCTAGCATTCTATTTGCTCTCTTGGCCGTCGCTGCACACTGGGCCGAGGGTTTTAACATGGTATCCACAATGACGCCTAAATCTTTTTCCTGGGTGATGGTTCCTAATGTGGAACCTTGCATCGTGTAACCATAGTTTGGGTTGTTCTTCCCTAGGTGCATAACCTTGCACTTGTCCAAATTAAATTTCATCTGCCATTTTGATGCCCAGTTTTCCAGTTTATCAAGATCCTCTTGCAATTTTCCACAATCCTCTTGGGTTTTAACAACTTTAAATAGTTTTGTGTCATCTGCAAATTTGATAACCTCACTCGTTATTCCACTTTCCAGGTCATTTATGAATATGTCAAAAAGCAGCGGACCCAGCACAGATCCCTGGGGTACACCACTATTCACCTTTCTCCATTGGGAAAATTGGCCATTTAGCCCTACCCTCTGCTTTCTATCTTTTAATATTTAGATGTGTCCTGAGCATGGGCAACTAGGACTTGATGAGGGGCCTGCTTTTCAGATGGGAGAAGAGTAGCGAACTCAGCAAGGTCCCTGGAAATATCCCTGAGGAACATGCCCATGTAGAACATGTATGAGCTTACTCTTGAGGCTAGCATGACTGACTGGAAGGCTTTCCTTCTGAAAGCATCAAGGGTTCTTGCCTGTCAGGAGGAACCGAAGAGTGTTTTTTTCTGACTCTTTATCCTCCTCATAGCTGATTCTACCACCATGGAGTGACGTGGTAGCTGTGGCTTCTGGAACCCAGAACAGGGGGGAACCCTGTAAAGAGTGTCTGAACACTTGCTGATGGCAGGAGTTGTAAGGGGAGCTTCCCACATCCTAGACATTAAATTACTAAGGATATTGTGAATGGGCAGGGTTGCTGCCTCCTTCAGTGCCAAGAAATATTATAAGACATCCAGCTCTTCTGCCCTCAATTCTATCTCAGTTGATACAGAGACCCCGAGGGCTGCAGTTATATCTTTAATAAAGTCCTGAAAGGACATGCCCACAGGAGGAGAGTGACACCGTTCATACGGTGGTGAAGGGTCTGAGGGAATGTTCTTATGGGGATTGGATTCAACTGATTCCGGATCCAAAATGGAGGAACCAGAGTCAGAATCTGTCAGGAAATCAAAATAATCTTTGTCGGTACAGTGGTGCTGACGATACTCTGATAGCTGATGCTGGTGAGAAAGGAAGGGAGCCTCACGACACACAGCACTGAGAAGGTACCGAAAAGAAAAAAGTAGAAGTCTCAACAGCGGTAAATGGAACTTTTTTCCAATGGCTCAGTGGAAAAAAGACGACTGAGGTAACTAGTTGGGAAGGCACACACGCATGCGTGGAGCAACCCTCCCAAAAGCATTCCTATTGAATGTTGGGGAGTGTTCCCGTGCTGGGCTCCATTGATACCGACATCACCCATATGTGAAGAATGCATACCTGCTTGCAACTTGCCTTGAGCTTTATGAAAAGAGGCCAGCTAAATACAAATAAATTTCAAATGGTAGAAGCATAGAGTACAAATACCACAATGCACTGAGAGAAGTTCAAAACCAGGACCAATCTAGTCTCTCTCTCTTGGACTAAACTGTGGCAGCTCTGCATCTTCATTTTTCACTTGCACACTGGCATTAGGGATTCAGGGAGGGTAATCAGATTTCCAAATCCTCCCAGAGCAGAATGACCCCTGTTCTGGAAATTCCTGTTTCAGAGTTTTGTGCAGACTGCTTTGAAACAGGTCCTAAAAAAACAGGCCTAGCAAGGTTTTTGCTCAAGTCCAAGGCCAAGTGCTTACCATAAAATTGTTCCTCCCATGGCAGCGATTCCTGGTTGTAAAAAAATGCCTTCTGCGTTTAACATCTTTACACCACCTCAAGATATCCTTTCAAATGTAAACAACCCCCCATCATAAAAACTTGACATTACATTCAGAAGTACAATTTACTTTGATCCAAGGCAATGAATAATGGATGAAGGTGACACAGCAGTTTGGACCAGAGTACCCATTTAAACAACAAGCTTTTAAGACCATATCAGTATTCACTTTAGGGAAGATAGGAAGAGGGGGAAGGGCTTACTACCCTGGAAATAGCATGCACTAGAACTGTATTAATCATTCGAAAGAGAAACTTGCGTATATTTTAAAAAAGTGCTTATGTTTACCAGAAAGCCATTTAAGTGTATCCGTCACACCTGAGTATCCTTCAGCTCTATGTAAGTTATTTATTGTTCCCCATATTCGATGTAAGTTACTTATTCTTTTGTTCCATGTAAATCTGTCACTGGTAGATACAGCGGTATAAAAAAAGTTGCTAAATAAATAAATATGGAAATTTCCAAACATAGGGCATCTAAATGAATACTCCTGCCCTCCATAAGGGGTGGCCTTTATACATGGTGCCCTGGTCAGACAAGTTCTGTAGCCTTTTCTATTAAATTTGATAGAGTCACATGCTTTCTGTTGAGTAATGGGAAGGTTTGGATATATGTTAGGGACTTGGGAAAGGGAAATTTGGATTTTTAGCTTCCCTTTTTTAAGTAAAGTTTAAGGCAACTGACTTTCTCCAAAGAGCTTACAGTCCATATGGGTACCTGAGATTACAGGCAGCAAAGTAACCTACGATCATAGGAAGTTTCAGTGGGAGAAGCAGAATTTAAACTCTGGTTCATATTCTGTTACTGTAACTACTTTTTCTCCTAAAGGATGTAGAGTCTAAAGCAATGTGCTGCGGAACAGTTCTTGTAAGTCCTGGCATTTTATTGGCGCTTCTAGAAGCTCCAACACTGAGGAACAATCTCATTTATCTGAATCTCCTGCAAAATTCAGACTTTTCTATGGGACTGTAGAACCTTGGAGGTCTTCTCTGAGGAGGGGAATGGTTTACTGTCATTGTCTTACCCTGTGCTCCATTCAGTACCCCAAAAGACAGGATTGATTCTGGAATGGGCGGCAGCCTGGACAAAGGCATTGATGGCACACCTACTCCAGAGACAGAGGAAGTATGAGTTGTGTTTGTGGGAGGGCCATGTGGCTTCTAGTTTATATGTGCTTGGTGTGGAGTTGAGTGGCAGGAGACTGCATGCTCAGGACAAACTGGATAAATGGGTGTCCTGTATCATGCAGTGTGCTTCTGGTGGTACCCCTTCTCACTCATCACCCTACCCTAAATCCAGTCATGCTTGTACAAATGTGGAACAAAAAGCAGAAGCACTTCTAGATGGCTCTAGATTTATATAAAGAATTAAGCTTTAGCAAGAGAGTAATATAGTATATGATGGTAGATAAAGACCATTATGGTACATCTAGTCTGACCAGCAAGGTGGCAAGAGTGGCCTAGTGGTTGGGGCAAGGTACTTCAGGCCGGAAGGTCGGGGGTTCAAATCCCACTAGAGGACAGCAACCTTGGGCCGGAAGGACTGGGGATTTCTAGTCCCACAGGTGCTCCTTGTGGTCTTGGGCAAGCCACTTAACACTCCATAGCCCATGTTCCCTGTAAAATAGTTATCTCCAAGTTATAATGCCCTGTTCAATGTAATTTCAGTTTGTTCAATGTAAACCGCACTGATGCAGAATAGCGCGGTATGTAAATAAATAAATAAAATAAATAAGAGTAGATGCACCTGCTGCTCCGTGCAGGTCACCCCTCCCCATTCCTTTGTTTTGGGCTGTACCCACTGTGGGAATGGGAATGCAGGTGAGGATGACCATTCTCCTGGAGCTGAAGGTTCTATGATCATACTGCTCCTGTCTACAACCCTCGGGCCCCTTGGACTGGGCATGGGGATTATTATAACATATTTCATTCCCACACCCACCGCTCCGTGCAGGTCACCCCTATTTGTTGAGATAGCAGAGACAGTTAAGGTTATTTTTTATTTTATCATGTTGCTATAAAGGGATCCACTGTCTCTGTCCCATGCCATTTTGAATTCTGTCAGTGTATTTGTCCCCACCACTTCCATCGGGAGGGCATTCCAAGCATCCACCACCCTTTCAGTGAAAAAGTATTTCCTGATGTTGCTTTTCAGTTTACCCCTTTGCAGCTTCATGTTATGCCCTCTAGTTTTGCAGCTTCCCCATCTTTGAAAATGGTTTGTTTGTTCGATAAGAATTTAAAGGTCTATAATATATCACCCCTGTCCCTCCTCTCCTCTAGAGTATACATATTTAGGTCGTCAAGTCTCTTCTCATATGCCCATGCTCCCCTTGCATCAACAGTGCCAAGACAAGACCAGTGGGCATCAACCCTCCTACAGGGCAGGGCAGACACACTACCTCTCTGGAGCATGTTTAGACATGGTCTTATACTGTAAAGCAGAGCAACACTCCACCTGCCCCCCCCCCCCCCCCGGGTTGCATCCTTGGATGCATAACATGGGGTCAGCTGTCCCAGGATGCAACCCAGGGGGATCACTCTGCTATAGACGGCATTTTCTGCCTTATATGGCAGTCTGTCCCCACCTGATGCATCCGCAGGGCCAGGCGCCACCATTTTGCAAGATGGCGGAGTGGGGGAGGAAGCATGTGGGCAATCCCCTAATGTGTAAGGTACTGGGGAGGGTTTGGGGACTGGGGTGTTAGGGTCCACTGCATCACCAGGTTCTTTTGGGGGGGGGGGTTGGGGGAGGGGTGGTTTGGGCCACCAGGTCATCAAGTTCTGCTTGTTTCAGGGGGTGGGGAGGATCAAGGTTACTGGGTCACCGGGTCCTCTTTGTTTTGGGGTATGGGGGAGAAATCGGGGGCCTATGGGGCCACCAGCATTCTTACTTCTTTAAGGAGGGGGATGGTGTCGGACGGCATTGCCCCCCCCCACCCCAACATTGTGCCCATGGCATCAAGGGCTTTCCCCAATGCCTGGATCATCTGAGTTCCAGTGTCAAACGTCACCTCAGATGACCCTGTTTCGTCAGGATAGCATGCCAAACTTGTGCCAATTCCTATGTGCATGTGTTAGGCTTGCTCTCCCAGTTTAACCTTGACTTTTTGCACTGCAAAGCAATATGTAAATTACCCAGGGTGAAAAAATCAGCATTAAACTGTGAGAGCAAGCCAAACACATGCACACAGGAGTCGGCACAAGTCTGGCAGCATGCTGTCCTAGAGAAACCCTAAGTTAGAACTTTAAGCATGTCACCCTAGCATGAGGTTTCTGTATCAGCCTTTTTGTAAGAGTATGCTACTTCTTTATCTTGATAGTCCAATAGGTTATAGACCCTTGCCAGCAAGCGGAGGCAAACTTGAGAAACTTTCAGTTATCATCATTTGGTATATCCTTTGGTACAGCACTGAGAGAAGCCAGTATTGTCTGCCTCCAGCAGGTGGCAAGGTGTGTTTACTGGTACAGCAGTGAAGATAAACCTGGCTTACCTTGCACACACTTTGGTGCAGAGGCCTTGCATTGAGTTGGACTCTTCCTCACCCTGCACTATGGTGCAGAGCGCCTTGGACTGAATCCTGAAAGACCCTATGGCTTAGGGCATAGGGACACCCATGTCTCGAGGAACAGACAGCCACCCTGTGTCTAGGCTGTTTCCTTCAGGTTACTAGCACTGGTGGGCTGGAAGAGGAGCAGGAGAGTCCCACAGGGACCCTGGGGGAGGAGGGTCAGCAAGTTGGGCCGAGCCCCCTTTCCCTTTTGCTGCCCTTATGTGATCTTTGCCTTTTTTTCCCCCTAAAGTTTTGATACTTTTTCCTAAATCAATTTTTCTCTCCATTGATTTCGCAATAGGAGTTCATCTGGCTCTCTGTTGTTTTTCAAATTTATTTTATTTAACATTTCTTATATACCACCTTTCATGATATCAAGGCAGTTTACACTGAACAAACTGAAATTACATTGAACAGGGCATTATAACTTGGAGATAGCTATTTTACAGGGAACATAGGCAAGAAGAAATTAGACCTTACCTGCTAATTGTCTTTCCTTGAGTCCTCTCCGGGCCAGTCCAGGAACCTTAGGGTAGTCAACCTCCTTCAGCAGCTGAGGACTGAATACTGAAAGTTCTTGCTGACAGCCAATCCAGCTCCCTCTGGTGTCAGACCTCAGTCTAATAGTATCCAAGCAGCGAATTCAAACAAGGAAAAGTGGAATCCCCAAAGCGTCAACTTCAAATCTGGGAACCCCATAACCAAAGAAAAGTAACAACATTGCTCCTTATGCTATCGCTAGGGAACTTCCCCTATTCTTTTTTCTTTTTTTTCACGAATAATATAACTGCGACTCATTCCATCTCTCGGTAGAGGGACCCTCCCACCATAGTGGATCCCCCAAGGTTCACTTCGCCTCAACCTGCCACTCGACTGCAGCTGCAAGCGCCACCACCGGAAACTGTACGTTAGACCTGAAATGCATGCCTGGGCCGCCCCAATTGCTCAAAAAAACTCGCAGACCAACTGGGTGGGACCTGGACTGGCCCGGGAAGGACTCAAGGAAAGACAATTAGCAGGCAAGGTCTAATTTCTTCTTCCTAATCGTCTCTCCGGGCCAGTCCAGGAACCTTAGGGCAGTACCAAAGCAGTACCTAAACACGGGAGGGCCCTGCGAGCCCCGCCACAATGGCTGCGGCCCCTACTCCGGCATCACCTCTGGACTGAACATCCAGTCTATAATGCTTAGCAAAGGTATGCAGCGAGGACCACGTCGCAGCCCGACAGATATCAACCGGCGGAACTAAGGCCAACTCCGCCCAAGACGCCGCCTGGCCCCCTAGTAGAATGAGCTCTGAGACCCTCTGGGGGAGACCTACAGGAAGCCTCATACGCTGCCGCTATTGCTCTCTTCACCCACCGAGCAATGGACGCCTTGGAAGCCGCTAAACCTTTACGCTGACCGCCAAAAAGCACGAACAAGCGATCCGACTTCCTAAATGGCTCCGTCTTCCTGAGATACCTCCGCAACACTTGACCGAGATCCAACCTATGAAGCGCTCGGTCCATCTTACACCCGTTCTGTCTAGGAAATGTTGGAAGGGAGACAGATTGATTCAAGTGAAACGCCGAGACCACCTTAGGCAAAAAAGACGGGACTGGCCGCAAAACCACCTTCTCCTCCGAAAACAGGAGAGCGCTTGCAAATCTGAAATGCGCAGCGCCGAACACAAGGCTACGAGGAAAGCAGTTTTCCACGAGATATCTCGAAGACTCTCCGCCTTACCCGCAAAGGGCGGCACCGTCAATGCTTCCAACACCAGGTTCAGATCCCATGTGGGCACCACCTGCCGAACCGGAGGGCGAATGTTCCTAGCCGCCCTAAGAAACCGGAGCACATCCGGATGCGACGAAAGGGCGGAACCCTGCACGTGTCCTCTAAAACAGGCCAGAGCAGCTAGTTGAACCTTGAGCGTGCTGAGGGCCAACCCCTTTTCTAGGCCCCCCTGCAGAAAAAGGAGAATATCGGGCAAACCCGCCGAGCAGGGCTTTATCCCGCGGTCCGTACACCATGCCTCAAAGATCACCAAACTCTCACATAAGCTATGGAAGTCAATCTTTTTCTGGACATCAACATGGTGTTAATCACCGAGGGCGAGTACCCATGCCGACGCAAGCGGTTCCTTTCAAGAGCCAAGCCATAAGCAAGAACCGATCCACCTGCAGCATTAATACCGGTCCCTGGTTCAGCAGGTTGCTGCGGACGGGAAGTTTCCAAGGAGGCTCCACCAGAAGACGCACCAGATCCGCGTACCAAGGTCGTCGGGGCCAATCCGGAGCTATGAGAATCACCGTCCCATCGTAACTCGCTATTCTGCAAATTACACGGCCGATCAGCGGCCACGGAGGAAAGACATAAAGCAGTTGTCCCGACAGCCAGGGCTGCACTAGACCGTTGAGTCCCTCCGACATGTGCTCTCTGCGCCTGCTGAAAAACCGAGTCGCCTTGGTATTGACAAGGGTAGCCATGAGATCCATAACTGGCTGCCCCCAGCGCCTTGTGATGTCGTGAAACACTGCACCATTCAATTCCCACTCTCCGGAATCCAGAAGGTTCCGGCTGAGGTAGTCGGCCTGGACGTCGTCCTTCCCTGCGACATGCGCCGCTGAAAGCGCCTCCAGATGGACCTCGGCCCACTGAAACAACTGACTCTCCTCGAGCAGCGCCCTGCTGCCTGTGCCCCCCTGTTTTTTGATGTAGGAAACCGCTACCAAATTGTCTGAGAACACCCGAACCGCTCTCCCCTCGAGGAGAGAGGCAAAGTTCACTAATGCCAGATGCACCGCTCTCAGTTCGAGGTGACTGATCGGCCAAGACCCTTCGCGCTCCGACCAGGCGCCCTGCATCACCTGTGCTAGGCAATGAGCCCCCCCAGCCGGAGAGGCTGGCGTCCGTGGTGACCAACACCCACTCCGGGTGATCCAGTGGCATTCCTTGCTGAAGATGACTCGGAACTAACCACCACTTCAGGCTGGCGCGTACCTCCGGCGGACACACTAGCTTCCGCAACAGGGGATGTTCCTGTGGCAACCATCAGGAGAGCAACGCCTGCTGCAGAGGCCGCATATGTACCCTGGCCCACTGCACTAAGTCTAGGGCCACCGCCATGGACCCCAACAACTGTAAATACCTCCACGCAGTGGGCGCTTTCAGACACAGGAAGGCCTGCACTTGTTTCAAAATCTTTTGAACCCTGTCCTCAGGAAGGAACACAGTTCCTGCCTCTGTGTCGAACAGGGCTCCAAGGTACTTCAGCCTTTGCACTGGCTGCAACTGATTCTTTGCTCGATTGATGACCCAACCGAGCTGTTCCAAGAACTCTACCACCCGAGCTGTAGCTCTTACCGAAGCTGCTCGCGACTCCGCCCTGATCAGCCAGTCGTCTAAGTAGGGGTGCACCTGAATACCCTCGGTACGCAGAGCGGCCGCTACTACAACCATCACTTTCGTGAAGGTCCGCGGAGCCGTGGCGAGGCCGAACGGAAGAGCTCGGAATTGAAAATGACCCATGGGCACTGCAAATCTCAAAAATCTTTGATGCTCCTCTCTGATAGGAAGGTGCAGGCAAGCTTCCGTGAGGTCTATAGAGGAGAGAACCTCTCCCGGCTGGACCGCTCGAATAACGGATCGCAGAATTTCCATCCGAAAATGCGGAACCCGCAAGCAGCGGTTGACATGTTTGAGGTCCAGAATTGGCTGAAAAGAACCTTCTTTCTTCAGAACCACAAAGTAAATGGAGTATCGACCTAAGCCGCACTGGTCGGGAGGCACCGGAACCACCGCCTGGAGCCGCAACAGCCGCTGCAGCGTGGCCTGCACCGCTAACCGCTTTGCCTGAGTCCCACAGGGAGACCACACAAAGGCGGCCTGCACCGGCTGGGCGAACTCCAACACGTAACCTTCTCGAATAATCTCCAGCACCCACCAGTCTGTAGTTATAGAGGCCCAGACGGAGAGGAACTCCCGCAGCCGCCCCCCCACGGGAATCTCCGCCGGGACCGGCTGACCTTCATTGCGGCTTCCTGCTGGGGCTCTGCTGAGAGGAACCAAAGCCTCTGCTAAATCCCCTGGCACCTCAAAAGGACTGACCCCCTGGCCACAAAACGGCCTCTGATACGGGGAAAACCGCGAGCCGCAAAATCTACGAAATTCTCTACCTTGACCTCTCTGCAATGGACCTGGCTTGAGCACTTTTGGACGGTCCTCTGGAAGCCGTCCCCCTTTTGAGTCCCCCAGGTCCTTCACAATCTTTTCCAAAGCCTCCCCAAAGAGCAGCTTGCCCTTGTAGGGGAGTTTACTGAGGCGTGACTTAGAGGATGCATCCACCGCCCAATTCCTTAACCAAAGAAACCGACGAGCCACAATAACCGAATCTATGGCCTTTGCTGACAACCGCACCAAATCATAGAAGGCATCCGCCAGATAGGCCGCTGCCGATTCCAGCTTTGCCCCCTCCAAGGAAGCTTCCTCAGTTCTCTCCGGACCTGGCTCTCCTTGCAGCCACCGGATAGAGGCCTGAGACACATAAGCTCCACAAATAGAAGCCTGTAAGGCCAAGGCGCTGGAGTCGAATGCTTGCTTCAACAGAGCCTCTAGACGACGGTCTTGAAGATCCTTCAGAGCAGCACCCTCCTCCACCGGGATCGTTGTCTTTTTAGTGACTGCCGCCACCAACGCATCCACTTTCGGCATGTGCAACAACTCTCTCTCTTCTTGTGGCACCGGATAGAACCGTGCCATAGTACGACTCCCTCTGAGGGTAGCCTCTGGACATTCCCATTCCGAGTCTATCATCTGCTTAATCGCTCTGTGCACCGGGAAACACCACTGTTCTGACTTAAACCCCTGCAACAGGGGATCCTCTAGCGGCTCCTGCTGAGCTGCTGGAACCACAATGTTCAAAGCAGCGAGGGACTACGAGATAAGAGCACCGAGCGCCTCCTTACGAAATACCCTGAAGACATTCGGGTCTTCACCAACTACTAGCTCACCTTCCTCAAGGCCGAAAGCCCAGGGATCCCCACCAGCGTCAAACAGGATCTCGCCTTCCTCAGCCGCTGGTGGCAAAGAGCCCTGCGGCCCAAGGCTCTCCCCCACGGGCTCAGCAGGCAATCTATCCTTAGAGACCCCTTCCCCTGGGTCTGAATCCTTCAGGAGAACTTCCTGCCACCTCCAGTACTTTGGGAGGCAAAGGTCCCTCTGTAGCCTGCGCCATCCTTAAGCAATAAGCATGGTGCATGGCCAAAATGAAGTCCGGAGTGAATAAGGCTTGCAAATTTCCCTGCTCAGGAAACTTCTGCTGCTCCTTTGTCTCAGCCACAGAAGCTCTGTTTGATTTCTCCTTCTTTTTACCGGATTTAGTCGACTGCGCTGAAGCAAGAGCAGAAGGAACTAAAATGGCCGACTTGCCCGCCATTTCCGCGGGTTCCTGAGGCCCTTCCTGCACCTCCGAAGCTAGTTTGCTGTCCATCACCCCCGATCGCACTAACACGCACCGAACGCACAAAGAAAATCACCGGCGCACTTTAAAACCGCGGAGCAGCCTAAAACCGACCCCCCGCTAAGCAAACGCCGAAAACAGCAATGGACCGCACAAGCACCTACCTCCGAGCAAACTGCGGCCTGAGGAGACAGTAAGCCCTCGAGCTCCGGTCTCCCGCTGCTAGCGGTAACCGGAGCCACAGGCGATTCCAAAAGGAGTAGTGAACCCTGGAGCTTCCAGCATCACCCCCCTGATGCGAGCGTCCTTACGACACCGGAGCAAGGCAAAGTAGAATGAGCTGAGACAGGCTCTGCCTCATGCGCTCTGGGCTTTTCCCGGTTGATGATTTTTTTTTTTTTTTGATTGAAGCGTTAAAGAGCCCTTCTCTGTAACCTGCCCTGCTAGGGCAACAGAGAATAATATGCCTTCTCCTCCACAATCTCCCACACAGCACCACTGTCAAAATTGCTCTGCCTAATCCTATAAGTTCTGGGAGCCTGTCAGCACACGTCCTATTCAGCTGCTGAGGACTGAAAGACTGAGGTCTGACACCAGAGGGAGCTGGATTGGCTGTCAGCAAGAACTTTCAGTATTCAGTCCTCAGCTGCTGAAGGAGGTTGACTACCCTAAGGTTCCTGGACTGGCCCGGAGAGACGATTAGGAATAGAGGGTTAAGTGGCTTGCCCAAGACCACAAGGTGCACCTGTGGGACTAGAAACCCCAGCAGCTTCAATTGAAAAGGACCTTCCTTAGCTGGGCCTCCCTAGTAGAGTTTCCCCAGTCAGCATGACAGGCCTCAAGTTTCCCTGTTCAGGACTCCAATTTGCTGTGGGTCTGGTTAACTGTATTTGGTGCGATTTTTTGCTTCTTTTGTTTTTGTTTTTTATTTTGTTTTGTTTTTTTTCTTAACTTTTGCCACTGCAGTTTTCATCAGCCAAATGCAGCCGTGGCTCCTGCGATTTTTTGTTTTTGGCCATGGCTGCAGTTTTTTACCCTTGGTTGGGGTTCCAAAGCCCAGGCACCTTTTGGCTGGCATCCTGAGACCCTCCATGGGGGAACTGGGGCCCAATTCCATTACCTGTGACCCCCGCTGCTCCTTTCTTTATTTCTGGCTGCCTGTGAGCTCTGCTGTCACTTCAGGGGGCTGCGTGGGCCCAGCGAGAGCAAAACATAGCAAGATAGCCCCAGCCGATGCCCAGAGGCCACTGCAGGGCCTCATTTGTGGACCAGCTTGTGCTGCAGTTCCTAAAATAGCCTTCAGGGTGTATTCAGTTGGCTAGCTGTGGAACCCCTTGAGTGATCTTGTCATAGACAGCTAGAGAGGTCATGGCCCTTGCTTCACCCTTGCGCTCCTCTTTTGCTCTGCGAGCCCAGTTTTCTCCTTTGGGGGTTGTAGGAGGGATTTGACTGATGTTCTGGCTGTCACACCATAAGTCTGAGGAGAATGGTGTAGTGGTTCCCCCACAGGCCAGTTGAGATCCCTGTAAGATCCATATTTTCTGGGTCATGCCCTAATTAGGACTTAGGGTACATTATGGCACCTCTGCAGGAGGTGGAGCTGGCTTATAAGGTGGTTAAGCAGGCAGTTCTATAGTCCTAGGCCGTGGTGAAGGGGCTTTTAGGGAAAGACCCCCAAATAGAGTCCCTGGGTTCCTAGGGTCCTTTATTATAGTTTATAGTTTATTAATTTGATATACTGCTGTTAAATTTATAGCACAGCGGTTTACAGAGTAAAAAATACACAGGAGGCCATGAGGCCGGAGAAAGGAAAAGAGTTTACAATGAGACAGGAAAGCTGTCCCCTCGACCAAGGCAAACTAGGGTAGTCCTTTAGCCCCCATAGGGTAAAGGTCTGCTTCTCAAAAGGCAGTAGTGGGAGTTGCTGCATTTGGAGAAATCTTAGTTGAAGGCTGAAATCATACATATCTCCACTCTGCTGACAACCTGGTGGCTCCGGCCATAAAGCCCTTTGCTTCCATGGTTGCAGATTTGTTTGTCAAAACATCTGGCTTTAGGGGGAGGGTCAATTTGTTACTAAGCCCAGTCTCCTACTAGGGACTAATAGCCTTGCAGAGCCCCACCTGGTTGACAGCTGCTCAGTAATGCATGTGCACAGTCTCTCCCAGCACCACAGTGGCAGAGGTATGAGACGGTTATGAGTGCTGGCTTTATTCCAATGAGGGCTCCATTCGGTAACAGAACAGTTCCCCTTAAAAAAATTGCTCTCTCTCAGAGCAGAGAAACTCACCCATAGAGAATCATGAAAGACAGGCACAGAATGATCCAAGGACCTTCTATAGGGCCATACATACAGCTTGGAGCTGCCTTCTAGAGAAGGGGTGGCCTGCACGGAGCGGCAGGTGCAACTACTCTTGCCATCTAACTGGGCAGACTAGATGGACCATACTGGTCTTTATCTGCCATCATTTACTATGTTACTACTATGTTACTATGAGTACTCCCCTCAGAGATGATGACTTTATCACACGTGGGTGTTACCCAGCCCAGACAGAGAACTTGCCTTTGAGCAGATGCCTTCCCCTTTGTGAATAAGGGAGAATGTAATCCACTTACCTCCCCACTGGGGTTGTCTTCTGTTCCAGACCAGGGAACTGTTCCTTCTGACTTAAAGCAGATGCTTAGTCCATTGTTGTTTCTAGAAGTTCCCCAGAAAACATTTCCCCCAAAAAAGTTTCACTGTGTGACATTTGGGAAATAGTGACTCGCACGGAATTGTCGCTGTGGTCATTTCTTTCCCAAGTTGTGCAGTTTTCTGTTGATGTCATTGATAAGTTAAATGAGCATGAGAGTTGCAAAATGCAATGTGTGCCTTTGAGTCAGCCCTGACTCCTGGCGACCCAGAAGCTCCTGGGTTTTCTTGGCAGTGTCACTGGAAGTAGATTGCCAGGCCTTTCTTCCGAGGCAATGGAGGGTTAAGTGACTTGCCCAAGGCCACAAGGAGTGCTAGTGGGAATCGAACCCTGGTTGCTTGGTTACCAAGCCAGTATTCTAACCACTAGGCTACTCCTCCACTCATCTAAGTTGGAGGGGCAAGTTTACTTGGCTCAGGCAGCTCTCTCCTCAAATGCTTGTGATAGTTTGGTACTCCATCACCAAATTGAGGCAATGGAGAATTCTGCCTGAGCCAGGAACTTGAGGTTGCTTAACTTTTCACACACTCGCTATTTAGCTCCACTTATATTGTTTCAGAAGTATTTGAAAGAGGTACTATCGATTAAGGATGTTGACGGAATGAAGTTATCTAATATTTTTTTACATCCCCTCGGGTCAGTCAGTAATGCACAAGGAGGTAGGCGATTATATGTCCTCCCTCCTCTGAGTCATTAGATATTTCAGTTTTCTTAGAATCATCTCTCGATGTAATTTTGTCTCATACAACATTGGTGATTTACATTTTTATCTATGAATGATAAGAATTGGTAATGAAGTTTTTTAACAAGACGACCACCACGTTTTGTGTAAGTAGGATTCAAATATTTCTTGATGTTAGCAAGATAACGCAGAAGCATAGGAACGCCTTCTTGGTATTCAAGCCACAGGTGCTTGCACTTGGAGCTACATTTTTTTCCAAAACATCCTTGTAAATGTATTGTCTTACACGGGGTTAAATACATTTTAATAGAACTAGAGCAACCAAGGGCTTTTATTTTGGGGAGGTCTAATCTTCGAATTTTCCTTTAGCTTGTTCAGGCTTCCTGGCTTAAGTTTAAACGGGCATTAGTTTAATAGAAATTCTGCAGGGGCTTTGATAAATGTTTTCCCTGTTTATTTTTGCTTGTTATGGGTTTTGTTCGTTATTTTTTAATGTTAAATATCTCCTTCTTGATGAGGACTTTATTGTATTTCTTTTCTTTATGATGAAGAAATGTGAAATGGAAATAAATAAATAAATAAAAATAAATCTACTTTGAGGCTGCTTTTGGATCCAGATGCCCCTCACTCTCTTGTTCACCATTTATGTGTATGTTAACATATTCTGGTCCCCAGTTTTGTGCTGCTGTTTCTCTTGATTAGATTGTAAGCTCTGATAAGCATAGACTCTCTTTACATCTATATATATAGTGCTGCATGCATCTTGTAGCGCTATACAAATGATAAGTAATAGTACTTTCCTTGAATCATGCTAGACCAATCCAGGATGTGCCCTGGAAGACTTCTTTTGCAGATGGGAAAGCCTGTTGCCTTTTGGTCAGATGAGCAATGTCTCTGCCTGTGATACTTTCTGCAGGTTTGGGAGGTTCTGGTTGCCGTGAAAGTAGTCTTGGGGGCAGGCTCCAGTTTCCTCAGAGTAACAGTCTAATACTTACTCATACTCTTCATAGTGAAATTGTTTGTGCATATTAGCATTATCCGAGTTTTTGTCTGAACTTTTCAGATCAGTTTACTGCTTGGGAAGTGTCATACTGGCTTCTCTCCATGCTGTACCAGAGGATATACCAAGTGATGATATCACTGAAATTTGCTTAAGTGTGCCTCCTCCACCTGCTGGCAGAGGAACATAACCCATTCATCTGGACTGGTCTTGCAGGATTTCAAGGAAAGGATAATATCAGGTATAAATAAATCTCTCCATATTTAAGTAACTCGTAAGGTAGGGCCTCCCTCTAGCAGTCTCAGGAGGATCTCTCTTTGCTAATAAGAGTTCTACTTTTAATCACAGCAGTCCTGGACTTTTGTTCCGAGTGTACCCTCTTTGCATAGTATCAGTAAAGTCAACCAAAAAATACAGGCAGGTATGTCCCTTTTCCCTGGCGTACACTTCACTAGTATCAGGAATTTGAGTTCAGGGTTGCCCCACCCAAAGCCCAGTAATTGAACTCAATTACCAACTCCGCTGACAAGCGTGTGAGGGAGCATGTGCCAGTCTCACCACAGGTGGTCTAGATCCCACATTATGGTGATGCTCTGATTCGCTGGGTCCTGCAGGATCTCCAGGTGCTGAGGGTCTCATGGTGTAGTCCACTGAGCCCTCCTGTCTCACACTGCATTTAACTCTTTAACAGAGGAAAATAAAACCTCTCTACTGAAGTAGGCAGGTCATCAGATTTCAGGCTTTGCCCCCAAGTATGCCTGCTCTAGTCTGTGCACTACTATGACACTGGAACTAAACTAGAAATAGTTAGAAAGCTGAATTTTATTTTAACTAGTAAACTATTACACTTACTTCGCTAGCTGGATCTCTCCAGGGGTCTGTTCTGGTTCCACCCTCCCTCAGGGGCAGGGTTTCTCTCCACAGAATCTGCAACTTGTAGCTCCCTAGGGGTATGCTCTCTCTTTCTCTGTAACTCTTTTCACTACTCTTCCTCACAAACACACTAGCGCTCTCACAGCTGGGTGCCTTCAGCACGTGCCATTCCATTTTAGCTCTGCAGCCCTGGGCATTCTCCAGGCTATCTTTCTGGCTTCCACGGCTCTTAGCTAGCTCGAGCCCCTTTCCAGAAAAACCCTGCAGAGTTCAGACTTTGTGCTTCACTCTAGCTGTTTCCTTCCGAGGCTGTGCACTGCAGTACTGCTCTCTGCTTCATTCTCCTTCCTTTCATAAGCCCTGCACAGTAACTCTCAGGGCTCTCCTTTTTCTACTCAGGAAGGACGGGTAAGGGGCCATTTGGCTCAGTCTGCAACTCCCCTTTTCCTTGTGCTTGTTTTCTTTTTCATGTAGAGCTATGTGCTTTTCCCTTATATGGGAAGTGCTTCCCTTTCTTCTGAGAGGGGGGTAGTATCACTTTTCTCCCCATGCCACTTCCTGTTATATGGCCAAAAGGGGCTAATGGGCACCTTCATTCCTTTTCCTGGTTCCTGTGCATCACTGATGCTACTTCCTGGTGTCTGAGGGGTACAGGGCTCTTCCTGCTTCTGGCTGTCTGGGGTCCTCGGACTCCACTTCTGCCTCTGAGAGGTGATTTTAAAAATCTTTTATGCACTGTTTATATATGCATAATAGACTGACCTTCACCAAATACAAAGTAAGGCAGGGCTCGACAAACCCCAAGCGCCAGGTCAACAAAAAGAAAAATTTGAACCTGGCGCCTAGGACTTGGAACACCTGTGCAGCAGCATGACCAACCCTAGCTGCCTGTGGGGATCCCATGCCCATAGGGAAAAGAGCTGCCCAGCCCTGGCTACACATGAGGATCCCATCCCCTATAGGGAAAAGAGCTGCCCAGCTCTAGCTGCCTGTAGGGATTCGATCTCCCGCAAGCAGAAGAGAAGGGAATAGCAACGATCATGGCATAGATGCAAGCTGTCTGTCCATGGGAGATGGGATCCTCATAGGCATCTGGGCTGCGATGGCAGCCTTCCCCTTCTCTTCTGCCCATAAGAGATCAGATCTCTGTGAGCAGAATAGGAGGGGAAGCGGGCTGCTCACAAGGATCCGAACCAGTCAGGATCTACAATAAAAATAGATTAAAAAAAAAAAAAAAGATAGACGGGAGGGTGGGGGGAACAGAGAGTGGGAAGGGATTGGAGGTAGTGAAGGAAGAGTGAAAGATTAAAGGGATGAATGCATGGGTACAAAAGGGCACAATGCCTATTTACCTAAAGATGCATTCCCCTCCCTCAAGAACACATAAACAAGCACACCAAACCACACACAAGCACCCCCCACCTCCGTAGGACAGACACATACCCCAAATCCACACTGCGTACACACATACACACACAGGAACCTTGCCTCTGAACCGCACACACAGCAGCTCTCCAGCTCTGCAGCACGCACACACACAAAGGCACCCACCAGCACATCCCACATACAGACTGGCACACCACTGTTGCACCATGCACCCACACAGACACTTGCTATCTGAAGCTATAGATATATTCTAAGGATAACGCACAGTGTAGGAACTCTGGCACTGGTCTCACAAGACTTGAGAATATGAGACCAGCGAGAGAGAACTGGAGGGGGGAGGGGCACAAGGACTTTTGTCCTGGCTCCTCAAATTGGCACAAAATTTGTCAAGGCCTGGAGTAAAGGACTATAAATCAGAAACAAATACAAATTGAAATAGAAACCACAGAGTCAGACTCTGCAGTGCAACCCTACAAAATAAATAAAAATCATCACCACTCCAACATTGCCATTTCCTTGCCCCTACCCCAGCCTGTACCCTGCAGCTGATTCATGTCTCTCCATTGTTCTTCTGGAGCTGCAAACGTTGCTTACAAAAGAGTCACAGAACTAGCAAAGGAATTAAGAGTAAATTAGACTTACCTGCTAATTGTTGTTCCTTGCGGAACTCTAGTCCAGTCCCGGAACCATAGAGTTGCGAACCTCCACCAGCAGCTTTGGAGACTGAACATCTTCATCTCTTTGATCATCCAGCTATATGCAGCCCCAAGGACCGCCCACACATCAGTACCTATTGACAAAGCATACTAAGCAGAGCAACAAATAAGTAGATATAACAACACAGTGGAAAAAAAGGATCCTGACCCTAAAGTTCCCACCACTAGCAAAAAATTTTTTTTTTCCAATTGCGTAAGAACAACCTCCCGCCTACGGGAAGGCGGACCAGAACGGCTGTGGCGACCCTTGTGCAAAACGCATGCAACAAGAGACGCCACCGCTCACCCCCAAGATTTGACCCCGAAAGGGAACTAAGGCGTGCTGCAAGCAGAGGAGCTCTGACCGAAAGTATAGAGAACAAAAACCCTGGCAGACTCCTATAATGAATGTACCTTCTTGGCTGACAGATAGACAGGGAGGGATCCGGGACTGGACTAGAGTTCCGCAAGGAACAACAATTAGCAGGTAAGTCTAATTTACTCTTCCTTAGCGTCCCTCTAGTCCAGTCCCGGAACCATAGAGGATGTAACAGAGCAGTAAATCTCAACGGGAGGGCCTCGCTAGTCCAGCCTGAAGCACCCGAGACCCAAACCGCGCATCCGACGCCGCCTGCACATCCAGACGATAGTGCTTAGCAAAGGTGTGCAAGGGCGACCACGTCGCCGCCCGACAAATATCCACCGCTGGTACCAAGCTAACTTCCGCCCAAGACGCCGCCTGCGCACTAGTCGAGTGAGCCCGAAGCCCGGCAGGAACCATCCTGCCGTGTAAAAGGTATGCCGACGAAATCGCCTCTTTCAACCAGCGGGAAATGGAAGACGTAGACGCTGCTTCCCCCTTGCGCGGACCGCCAAATGCGACAAATAGGCGATCGGACTTACGGAAGGCCGCCGTTTCCCTCAAATACCGACGAAGAGCTCGACGGACATCCAACGCGTGCAAGGAGTTATCCGCGTGCTGGCCCCGTTCCTTGGCAAACACCGGGAGAGACACCCCCTGATTCATGTGAAACGCCGAAACAACCTTAGGCAAAAACGCAGGAACCGGTCGCAATACCACCATGTCGGCAGAGAAAGACAGATAGGGTTCCCTACACGAAAGAGCCTGCAACTCCGAGATCCTGCGAGCTGACGAGATCGCTACCAGAAACACCGTTTTCAACGTCAAGTCCTTCAACGAAGCTTGCGCCAAGGGTTCAAACGGCGGAGCCACCAGAGACCTCAACACCAAATTCAAGTCCCACGAGGGCACTAAAGCCCTGTACGGAGGACGCATAAGCAACACCGCTCGCAAGGAGCGCTTCACGTCCGCATGGGACCCCAATAACTGGCCCTGAACCTTGCCTCGAAAACATGCAAGAGCTGCAAGTTGTACCCTCAACGAACTGGCCGCCAGGCCCTTGTCCACCCCTGCTTGCAAGAAGGAGAGGAGCTGAGGAACGGAGGTCCGCAAAGGCCGCAACTCGCGAACCGCACACCAGCTCTCAAAAATACGCCAGACCCAGACATACGCTAGCGACGTAGACCGACGCCGCGCCCGCAACAAGGTAGCAATGACCTCCGGAGAATAACCTTTGGCTCTCATTCGCGCCCTCTCAATAGCCATGCTGTAAGCGAGAATCGAGCCACCTGAGGCATCTGCAGCGGCCCCTGCCGAAGGAGATCCGGCCGAGGAGGAAGGAGCCACGGATCGGCCACACTCAACCGCACCAGATCCGCATACCAAGGCCGAAGAGGCCAGTCCAGGGCAATCAGAACCACGGGACCCGGATGCCGCTCGATCCGCTGTACCAGGCGGCCCAGCAGGGCCCACGGAGGAAAGACATAGAGCAGCCCGTACCTTGGCCACCTTTGTGCCAATGCATCGAGGCCTTCCGACATGCATTCCCGACGCCTGCTGAACACTAGCAGAGACTCTCCGTACTGGAGAACCGCTGATAAATGGAATGGGAGCATAGATAGCTTCAAAGGCCAGAGTTCTATCTTGCAACCCCTCTCCGCTGAACTGCCTCTTCCATATGTAAAATTAAACCACATATATCCAAAATGAAGACATTACAAATCTACCGTAAAATCTTATAATTTAGGCAAAGCCAAACTAAACGGGAACATTGTCCATTAAGAAACCACACAACTATAAAATCCTTCCCATGACATAAAGCTTATGGCAGAGCATTCCACATCTGCGGACTGGCCATGGCGCTCACCCAAGCATCTGTTACAACTGTCCAAGAGAGTTATCACCATAATTCCTTTTGACCTGAATATGTTTACAGCAGAACATAGCGCTATAGCACAGCAGCTAAGCCAAATTATTATCCTGCCATATAAACCGACTTTAACGCTTTATAGGACCCTCTATGGATAGCGGAAGGAGAATCTTTTTTTTTTTTTTTTTTTAAAGTAGAGGACTCCAAAAACCAAGTTTCCGCCAACTCCAATGAAATCAAAGCAGATCAGCTAAAATTACCTGAACTGCTACTATAGCTTTGCAAGAAGCTACCAGCCCCCACTGCACCCAGTTGTCCTTCCCCCCCTTATCCAGGGGGATGCTGCATTGTAGGAGGCGTTGCCCACCCCCTGCCAGCCTACTGCAGCTGCCAGGGAGCTGAAGAGCAAAATAGAAAGTAGAACCCCTGGAAGCAAACAGTGTCGTGTCCCTGGGATTCAGGCGCAAAAGGTAAAAATCAAAAGTAAAAGCAACAGTGTTAGCTAAAAATGAACAAGGCCATCTCTCACTAAAGCGAGTTTCTCTATCTTTTTGAAATCCCACCGAAGTCCGTGGGACGCAAGCTTTCGAACACAGCCCCTAGCGCTGTGCATTAACCACAACCAGAGAAATGAAATGAAATGAAACCCTGCTCTAGTAATAGATGAGAATTTCCTGGGAAGGGCCTGCTAAGTGTTGCTATGAAACCCACAAGCACCTCACCAGGCCTTCCTGAAGTCAGAGAAATAGCAGTGGAATACACCGACCACCTTGAAAATGGAAGTCTGAGAGGTTGTTGCCTGTGTGAACCTGATGAGTAATATGATTTTGTATTGTACCACTCACCCCCCAGGGATGGGGGCACTGAATACTTTATGTGATTCATGAGCAGCGCTGTCATTCGGTGACCTTTAGGGCAGCAGAGCCTGACCAATGATACAGAAATTAAGAGCTTTAAATCTTGGTCATATAAACTGGATTCTCATACCTTACATCACAGCACCGAGGCTCTGTGGTGATTTCTATCCTGACCTGCAGATAATGGCTGCCTGCACAGTCATAGAAAGGCACTATTGAGTGTACCAGCTGCCCTCCGGTGGCCATAGACCATAGCACAGGCACTTCCCGGCTGACAGTTTAACTGCCAGTCTATTCTTGTACATCCTAAGGTTTCCTAAACCTGTCCCTGTGAATTTTGGGCAACTGTCACTATAGAATACATAAAGGCACACTTCTAGGCTTTCCCTCCTGCAAACTACAAGTTAGGGCTCTGCCCTTGAACCTAAAAGCTGGCAATTTGCCTAATATCCTGGGCCTGAACAGATGCTCCTCAGAGACATGATTAGGAGGGAAAGAACATGTGGTATCAGGGATCAATGCCAAAACTGCTGTCCTGTTTTTAAGTTCATTCTTATTTATTCTATAAAGAGGATTGACAACAGTCCCCCTTAATGCTGAGGAACCCCCCTGGCCTAAAAAAAAAAACTACAAACAAAAGAAAGAAACAATCACTAGGCCCAAAAATTTAGCTATTCTGCCTGTTGTCCTCACGCAGGCAGTTCACTGCAACGCTCGCCATGCGATCCAAATACCTAGCGAGGAAATGGCCGCCCCTTCGCCAATGAATTTTGGCGCCAAGAACAGCCGCCGCTGAAAAAATGAGGCCTCAGCAGACCGACAGAGCCCGAAGGCCTTACCTGCAGGGCCGAAAGCCACACAGCCTGCTCCTACCTCCTTGAATTCCTCCGATCCTCAAACTGCGCTGATGCGCCTGGCAGCCGCGGCGAGGATCGCTCAGCCGGTTCCACAGACTAAAATTAAATCCCGCAGCAATGGAGAGGCTCCGTCCCACACAGCTTCAGTGTGGCTGTATGGGTCCCGGAGCTTTCTCCCGTACAGTCCAGGGAGAGATCTCCGCACCGGCAAATGCCTGCAGCAAGTGAAAATCACTGACAAGGAGGGAAGGCAAGAACTGCTACTAATTTAAAGAACCAGGCTCAAATTTAAAATTACTGTAAATAAAGAAATTTGTTCCTAACTCAAGGGAACCAATCCCCGATTGTCAATTAACCAAAGGTAACTGAATTAAAAGCAAAATTAAAAGTAAATTAAAGGTAAAAATCAAAGGTAAAATCAGAATTTGTCACACTAAATGCTCCTATCTGTTCCCCCCAAGTGAGCCCAGAAGCTAGGCTCACTATGTCCTCCTGCTGCAAGGAGACTGGACACACTGGAGGCTGATGGGAGATACCAGCAGGCTATATCCACAGTGACTCGTCCCCAGGAGGCGCAGAATCCGCAACACTCGGGGGCCGGCTCTTCTTTTGTGGACCAGTGTCTCCCTCCACTGAAAGTGGACGCTTTAGCCCATGGCGGGGCAGGACCGAGCCTCCCCCCGCCGGCTGCAAGAGAGCCAGAGCCTCCTGCATGAGAGAGAAAAAGGCGCTCCGGCACCGCAGAAATCCCCGGACCAAGGACCGTCTCTGCCTGCTCTGATGTCCCTTCTGTAGATACAGGTGGGAGATCTGCACTGGAGCCCTCCAGAGGATCCCCCATGCCAGCACCCACAGCAGAACAAGTGGCACAGACTCGGGCTGCCAAATTACTACTTCTACGAATGCCACAGACCAGACACCGAGGACTAGGAGGCATGGCTATGCACACAGCCCTTTGCCAGCAAAGCAGGAACACCTTGCTGAAGCAAACAGAGCAGAAAAAAAAAATCGCGATTTTAAAAGTGCTCAAAAACGCTCCAAATTGCAGGATTAGATAGAGCTGGAGTCAATTAGCTGATATCTGACCAAGAAATGCAAAAACGAAGCTCCTATCCCTAAAAAAAAACCACAAAGAAAAACAACTTTGAAAAAAAAAATCCAAAATGGCCGCCGGACCCGATCCCGCCAAAAAAAGGACCAGAAAAAATACCCAAAAGGTCTAAAACACTCCCCAGAGCTGATTCCAGGCCACCCCAAGGCCTCCACCACTGCCTTTAGAAAGAAAAAGCTTCAAACTCTACTCACCCACACACAGGAGTGGAGGGGGGGTCAAAACACTGAGTGTGCTGTCCAGCGTGCCTGTCACAAGCTCTGAGTAGCAGTTATCAGAGTCAATAACAGAGTAATAACCGCTCAGGGCAGCTCGGGGAACCCCTAAATCAGTCAGGGGACCCTCAGAGCCTACTGCTGTATTCAATTGCTGCCTGTAATTGTCTTCAACCTTCTCCTCACCCACCAAGGGGGTTAGGTAGAAAGGAGACCTGTGTCCTGTGCAGCTCCCCTGCTTGTTTAACCTATGGGGAGACTGACAGAGAGAGAGAGAGAGAGAAAAAAACAGATTAGAGAAAGACAGAAGGGACACAGTCAAAGATTTCCTCCACAGCAGCAGCCCAGCACCTAAATCTAGAAAATAATAAAACACTAAAGCTCTGCTTATTTGTTCCTAAGGAGCCCAGTTCTGGGCTCTGACTTCCAAGCTGCTTGGAGACTGAGATACTGATGTGTGGGCGGTCCTTGGGGCTGCATATAGCTGGATGATCAAAGAGATGAAGATGTTCAGTCTCCAAAGCTGCTGGTGGAGGTTCACAACTCTATGGTTCCGGGACTGGACTAGAGGGACGCTAAGGAACAAAGGCATTATGTGGGGTCCCAAATGGTAGCACTGTGCATGCAGTGGCGCAAGCTCCCTCCTCCTCCATATGCCATGGCTTGACTACAGACTACAGTATCCTCTTACCATTTTAAACAGATATCATATAAAAAGTTGCCAAATGGATCTTCCAATTCAAAACCAGATAGTTGTCAATCCAATGGGCCAATACAGAAAACCAGCATGGCCTTTATGTGCAGATAATGCAACTTTTAGGCATAATTATCGCCACAGACAAATGCAGAAAAGAGACATATGCAAGCATAAATAGCAAAGGAAAAGCTAGCACACACATAATGCCAGGCGTATTTAAATTATAGGCAAATGAGCCACACGTATTAAAATGGCATGCTAATATTGTCGGCGTCTGATGCAGAGAAACACGTAAAGAATTTCATTATCAGTCTTAGTGCCAATAGCGCTACACTTGGTCTTGAGGTGATTTAAACATCTAGCACGTGCCCCTGATAGCATTTTGATAGCATCAGGGACTTTCCCAAATGCACAAACGTAATGAGGTATGCACAAGAAATGAAACAGAACATTCCACTGGCAAACACTAGAGGAATATCCCTTCCCTCCCCCACAACATGAAATCCAACAAGGAGAAGCTGACCATGTGCATCAGCAGCAACCAGAAAACATACTATGTCCACTCTGGCATCAGCACTCACCAACCTGCCTTTTTTTTTTTAACCAGGCCTACTGCATTGCCAAAGAAGCATACCTGAAAGAATAGCTCCACAGCACAAGCAGTGTAGTTACTCACCTGTAGCTGGTACTCTCCGTGGACAGCAGGAATAAGTCCTAACATCTGACATTACCAATGGAACTCCGCATGGGAACACTCCCCAGCTTCTATTGCAAGCTTTTCGGAGGCTTAACTGAACCTGCCTTCCCACCTTAAAGGAAAGGATGTGCTCTCAGGTGCAGCTCGTTATCCAAATCAGTCATACACTAAGGACCTGAGATTAATTAAGCTTCAGGTGAAAAAGATATACTAATAAAATTGTACCTAATATGTTTAATGTAAGTATCCACAGCAACCCCTAGTAAGTAAAGAACTTAAAAGATCTAAACACAAGCTTAAAACTAAGATGCAGACAGCAGTCCAGCAGCAAGATGGAGGCTTTCCAGTCTTTTGCATTGAGTGTCACATGTATGATTTTCTCCCAGTTGGGGAGAGGTCTTACGTGTGGCACTAGGTGCGGGTCTGTTCTCTAGAGGCTAGAGTAGCAGACTTGGAAAACATAAGACAGACAGAGAGGTACATAGACGAGACCTACAGGGATATAGTCCTGAAGTCCCAACTCCAGTCTGGTAGCATCCCTGTTGCCATGGAGGAGAGAGGTCACGTGACAGGATAGCATCACCCCGGTGTGGCAGGAAGTGATCCTGTAACTAGGACCTATCCTCCAGGTGATGTAAAACCTTCTCGCACCGAAGAAGTTTCTCCAGGGCCATGTGCCCATGAAGGAACGGTTAGGACAGCTGTTATAGCTGGTGATTCGATCATTAGGCATGTAGATAGCTGGGTGGCTGGTGGGCGTGAGGATTGCCTGGTAACCTGCCTGCCTGGTGCAAAGGTAGCGGACCTCACGCGCCACCCAGATAAGGTCTTAGATAGTGCTGGGGAGGAGTCTGCTGTCTTGGTCCATGTCGGTACCAATGACATAAGAAAATGTGGTAGAGAGGTTCTGGAGGCTAAATTTAGGCTTTTAGGTAGGAAGTTGAAATCCAGAACTTCCAGGGTAGCGTTCTCCGAAATGCTTCCCGTTACACGCGCAGGACCCAAAAGGCAGGCAGAGCTCCGGAGTCTCAATGCGTGGATGAGACATTGTTGCAAGGATGAGGGTTTTGGATTTGTTAGGAACAGGGGAACATTCTGGGGAAAGGAGGGGCTCTTCTGAAGGGATGGGCTTCACCTTAACCGGGATGGAACCAGGCCGCTGGTATTAACCTTTAAAAAGGAGATAGAGCAGCTTTTAAACTAGATAATAGGGGAAAGCCGACAGTCGCCCAAGAGCGCATGGTTCGGAAGAATGTATCCTTGAAGGATACTACCAAAAGCAGAGAGGTTCCAAAAAAGAGTAAAGTAGCCTAAATGCCCTCGAGTATGAAGCAGACAGAGCTTAAAGATCCCAAATTACCCATGTCTACCAATAGCCAAATTAATATGAATAAAATACAGTCTCTAAAATGCTTGTATGCAAATGCTAGGAGTCTAAAAATAAGATGGGAGAAGTTAGAATATATACCAGTAAATGAGAGGTTAGATATGATTGGAATATCAGAAACATGGTGGAAGGACAACCAGTGGGACACTGTGATACCTGGGTACAAACTATATCGTAATGATAGAGCTGATCAAATTGGTGGAGGGGTTGGGCTCTACGTTAGAGAGGGCATTGAGTCAGAAAAAATTAAAGTTTTGCAGGAAACAAAATTTGCTGTAGAATCTCTATGGATTGAAATTCCATGTAAAAAGGGGAAGGCGATGGCAGTGGGGGTGTACTATCGACCGCCTGGCCAGAATGAACAAATGTATGATGAAATGCTCAAAGAAATCAAGGAAGCTAACAAAAGTTACAGTACAGTAAAAATAATGGGTGATTTCAATTACCCCGGTATCGACTGGGTCAGTGTCACGGCAGGACATGCTAGAGATAAAGTTCCTAGATGAAATAAGTGACTGCTTCTTGGAGCAGCTGGTTCATGAACCGACCAGAGGGGAAGCCATATTAGACCTAGTCCTTAGTGGAACACCAGATCTACTGCAAGAGATAAGGGTGTTGGGGCCACTTGGCAATAGTGATCATAGCATGATCGCCTTTGATTTAATTAGTGGAGGAGGGATAGTAAGGAAATCCACAGTACCACCTTTTAACTTTCGAAAGGGAGACTATGATAAAATGAGGAAAATAGTTAAGAAAAAACTAAAAGGAGCAGTTGCAAAGGTTAAAGACTTACATCAACCTTGGGTGTTGTTGAAAACTACTATCTTCTAAGCCCAGACCAGCTGTATTCCACGCTTTAAGAAAAGTGGTAGGAAGTCCAAAAAACTGCCAGCATGGTTTAAAGGTGAGGTCAGAGAGGCTGTTGTTGCCAAAAAAGCATCTTTCAGGAAATGGAAAAAAGAGCCAAATGACAAAAACTGGAAACAGCACAAGCACTGGCAAGTTAAATGCAAAGCATTGATAAGGCAGGCAAAGGGAGAATTTGAGAAGAAGCTTGCTGCGGAAGCAAAAACGCGAAATAAAGACTTTTTCAAGAACATTCGTAGCAAAAAACCTGTGAGAGAGTCAATTGGTCCATTAGATGATAGAGGGGTTAAAGGGGCACCAAGAGGCGACAAGGCGATAGCCGAGAGACTGAATGAATTATTTGCTTTGGTCTTTACTGAGGAAGATGTAGGGATGTTAACCATGACTGAAGTGGTATTTAAAGGTGCAGAAGAATTGAAAGAAATATCGATACATCGGGAAGATGTATTACAACTATTAGATAAACTGAAGAGTAGCAAATCACCTGGGCCGGATGGTATACATCCAAGGGTGTTGAAAGAAATGAAATATGAGATTGCAGACCTGATATTAGTAATCTGTGAACTATCATTAAAATCATCTCTAATACCTGAAGATTGGAGGATCGCTAATGTAACACCAATTTTTAAAAAGGGTTCGAGGGATGATCCGGGAAACTACAGACCGGTGAGCCTGACGTCAGTACCGGGAAAAATGGTAGAAACCATCATAAAAAATAAAACTACTCAGCATGTAGATAGTCATGGCCTAATGGGAGACAGCCAACATGGCTTTAGACAAGGAAGATCTTATCTTACTAATCTGTTATGTTTTTTTGAAGGTGTGAATAAACAGGTGGACAAAGGTGAGTCGGTTAATATAGTGTATCTGGACTTTCAGAAAGTCTTTGACAAGGTCCCTCAACAGAGACTTCTGGCAAAACTAAAGAGTCATGGGATAGGAGGCAGTGTACTACTGTGGATCAGGAACTGGTTAAAAGATAGAAAGCAGAGGGTAGGGCTAAATGGCCAATTTTCCCAATGGAGAGTCTTGAAGGACTAGAAAAAGGGACTGTTACTTCTGGAGAGAGATCTGCAATTGTGAGTATATACTTCTGGGAATTTTCTGAAAGGAATTCTTTCTATTAAAGCTATTTAATCTGTGAACCCACTATTTTTTGTTAAATCAGTCAGGGCCTAGTAGCAGCAGTTTAAGTTTAAATTTAAAACACAGAAGAGACCTTTTCTGGTTACATTTCATACCCAGCAGAGAGCTTATAGTTTTAATTTAATAGTCACTCAGGGCCTAGTATCAGCAAAGTATTTTTAGTTTAAATTTAAAACACAGAAGAGAGCTTTCTGGTTAAATTTGGAACCCAGCAGAGAGCTGTAGTTTAAATTTCATAATAAGTTAGAGCCTAGCAGCAGCAAAGAGCTATAATTTAAATCAAATAAGAATATAGCTTACCTCAGCAGCACAGGACTGGGTAATGTGTAGCAGCCCTCTTTTAATAAGTGTTATTTCCCTCCCTCCCTCCCCACACCCACCCACCCCTGGGATAATCGTAGCTTTATAGGTACTGTGATAAGGAAGCTTATCATAGCTCAGGAAGGAGCTATAGGAAAGGTGAAGTGACTCTGAACAAGCAACCTGTCAGTTCTGGTAGAAATAAGAAAACAGAATTTTCCCTTAAAAGACTACCAGTCCCAGAATGCACCAGGTTTCCAACAGCCATTAGAGGAGCTGAAGTGGGGAAACGTGTGTTCAATCAGGAGGGCTATGAGGTAATCCCTAAGCACTCATCTCAAAGGGCAGGGCCTGATTCAGCATAGCTGCACTGTGTTAGGGAGGAGCACTCATCTAGGCAGAATAAAGGTAGAGTTTATTCTACAGAGAAGCAGCTTGAGCTTGATCTTCATCATCATCTAGAGGATCGTCAGAAGCAGAAGCCAAACCGGACGGACAGAGAGGGCAAGAAACCCTTTGGAAGAAAGAAGAGAAAAGCCTTTGGGAGGTCTAGAGGAGGCTGGAGCAGTACGTATACTGGGAGGCATTCCAAGGGCCAGCATACACCATTGCACTGGGGAAAGCCAGAGGAATGGTGCTGCAGAGCTAGGAATCTCCAGACGGTACCTGTGAGGGAGACGGCTGCACGTGGAAGGGACCCTAAGACCCGTGCCAGAAGGTATGTGAAGAGAGATCCAGTGTCCAGGGATCTGGATTGGAAGGCTGGACATAGGAACTGGACTACATACTGGCCAGGCTATATAGAGAGGAACTCTAACAGCAATGGAAGCTCAGGTATGAACACTGATCTATGCCCTAGCTATAACCTTGAAAGACAGCAGGGAAACAAGTATTCTCCTGAAAGTGCTCCATTGGGAGATTCATCTGTGCCAATCCATGATATTGAACCCATGCTTGTTGAAGAAGGGGGAATGATAGCAGATGAAGAATGTGTTTACATGGACTGCTCTCTGTCTAAACTCCTTTGGTGATTTTCTGTTACAAAGTACAGCAACCATCACAAAGAAATACAAACTTGTTCTTTAATCTACTCAGAAAAGCTCCTGAATAGGATTTCTAGCCACGCAGTAGAAAGCAAGCCAGCTAAGGGGTTTCAGCTGGGAAACTGCTAGCAATTGAGCCTTACCTAATTGCTTGTGAGCTCTGAGAGAATAACTTCTGAATCTATGTGGGAAGATATAAGAAGTTAACCTGAAAAGAACAGTTTTTCCTTTCTTTGTGGCTTTTGGTTTGTTGTTTGATATATGCTAAGAGAATATTAGCTAAAGCCTACAGAAAAGACCAGTTTGTTGCCAACCAGGTCTTATTTCTTTTGCTTTGATTGCCTGACAAATTAAAAGGTTGTTTTCCTGATTTTGTTTTCCAAGTTTAACACTGAAAGCAAGTTAACCTGATTTATGTGCTACCAAGCATATCTGTGTTGGGAGAAATAACCCCATAAATAAATATCTTATTGGCTTTACACTTGAGCACAACTAAATTATTGTGAGCAGCTGTGTCTGGTGTGAATGAACTGCATTGCCCACAATCCCTTGCAAATCATATAGATATATGCACTTGCCAAGACTGTGAAGATTCTCACCCAGGCAGCCGTCTGACAGTACTTACACATCTGATATCCTGGGTCCCTTCTTAATAATGGTTTATGGACCTTTCCTCCAGGAACTTGCCCAAACCTTTTTTAAATCCAGCTACACTAACAGCCTTTACTACATCCTCCGGTAACAAATTCCAGAGTTTGATTACACATTGAGTGAAAAAATATTTTCTTTTATTAGTCTTAAATAGTTTACCCTGTAGCTTCATTGCATGTCCCCTAGTCTTTCTATATTCTGATAACATATACAATCGATCTACGTTTACCCGTTCCACTCCGTTCATTAATTTATAGACTTCTATCATATCTCCCCTCAGCCGTCTCTTTTCCAGGTTAAAGAGCCCTAACCTTTTTAGCCTTTCTTCATAGGAGTTGTTAAAACCCAAGAAAATTGTGGAAAATTGCAAGAAAATCTTGATAAATTGGAAGACTGGGCATCAAAATGGCAGATGAAATTTAATGTGGACAAGTGCAAAGTTATGCACCTAGGGAAGAACAACCCAAACTATGGTTACACGATGCAAGGTTCCACATTAGGAATCACCACCCAGGAAAAAGATTTAGGCGTCATTGTGGATAACATGTTAAAACCCTCGGCCCAGTGTGCAGTGGCGGCCAAGAGGCAAATAGAATGCTAGGTATCATAAGGAAGGGAATGGAAAATAAAACAAAAGATATTATAATGCCTCTATATCGTTCCATGGTGAGACCGCACCTTGAATATTGTGTGCAATTCTGGTCGCCTTATCTTAAAAAGGATATAGCATTATTAGAAAAGGTTCAGAGAAGAGCCACCAAAATGGTAAAGGGATGGAAGGATACTCCTATGAAGAAAGGCTAAAAAGGTTAGGGCTCTTTAACCTGGAAAAGAGACGGCTGAGGAGAGATATGATAGAAGTCTATAAATTAATGAACGGAGTGGAACGTGTAAACGTAGATAGATTGTTTACGTTATCAGAATATAGAAAGACTAGGGGACATGCAATGAAGCTACAGGGTAAACTATTTAAGACAAATAAGAGAAAATATTTTTTCACTCAACGTGTAATCAAACTCTGGAATTTGATGTAGTAAAGGCTGTTAGTGTAGCTGGGTTTAAAAAAGGTTTGGACAAGTTCCTGGAGGAAAGGTCCATAAACCAAAAAGGGACCCAGGATATCAATGCTTGACCCAATACAAGCATTGTGGAACCTGTGTCTTTTGGGGAAACTGCTAGGTACGTATGACCTAGATTGGCCACTGTTGGAAACAGGATACTGGGTTTGATGGACCTTGATCTGACCCAGTATGGCATATCTTATGTTCACCTGCTGCGGTGTCATCTTCTCCAGTATGATAACACAGCTGTAGCAGAAGACAATTCCTTGGGGAGTTGGGAAGGTTGTGAGGACTTATTCCTGTTGTTCATGGAGAACACCTGCTACAGGTGACTAACTATGCTTTCTTCGTGGACAAGCAGGAAGTAAGTTCTCACGAATGGGACTTCTAGGAGGCCAAGAAGCCCAACAGGGGCAAGCAAAACAAGAAGTGGACAATCAACAATGAGCAGCATAGGTAGTCCCCAGGGGGAACTCAACTGATTTAGTATCATCATCATACAGTCTCACACATTAGCACTCGTATTATATGAAAGTCTCTTTTTGGTAGCCTGGACTGACAGTAGGGCCTTGGTGGGAAGGAATTGGAACCTAATCCCCAAAGAGATGCTGGAGTATGGACTGGCCAAAGTTACTGTCATATCGGGAATCCCATCCAGATAATAATGTGATGTGAATTTGTGGACTGAAGACATTGCAGCTCTGCAGATTCTCCCCCATTGAGACTGAGCATAAGTTGACCAACCACACAGCCATGGCTCTGACATGGTCTGTGACTATCAACACTCAGGCCAGCCTGGGTATAGGCAAAAAAGAAGTCAATTTGGCTAGCAGACTGCAAAGTGCATTTGGAAACCGCAGCCACAAGCTTGCTGGGGTGAAAAGAGACAAACAGCTGGATGGACCATCAGTAGGCCTTTGTCTGCTCAAGGTAGAAGGATAAGGTTTGCTCGCAGTCCAGCATGTGTAGCGCCGCTTCCTTCCTGTAGACATGAGGCCTGAGGAAGATGGTGGGCAGCACAACCAATTGGTTAAGATGGAAAGCAGAAATCACCTTCAGGAGGAAATGCGAGCGAGTGCATAAGACCATTCTATTATGGTGGAACCTGGTATATGGTGGATGAGCCACCAGGGCCTGCAGCTCACTGACATGGCATGCCGAAGTAACCATCACCAAAACAAGACCTTTCAGGTCAGGAACTTTAGAGGGCAGGAAGCGAGCGGCTAAAAAGACGCTGACATAAGCTGTGCCAAAACCTCATTGAGGTTCCAAGCTAATGCCAGGGGCCTGAAAAGAGGCTTAGAGAGGAGCAGGCCCTGCATAAAGCGAACCACCAGAGGTTGAGCCAAGATAGACTTCCCTCTCCAAGCCACGATGGTAGACCCCGATCGTGCTTAGGTGAATGCGGACAGAATTGGACTTGAGACCAGACTCCGAAAGGTGCAGGAAGTACTCGAGTAACCTGTCGATGGAACAAGAGAAGGGATCCATGGCTCGGTCAGCACACCAAGAGACAAATCTCCTCCATTTGAAAGCATAAGACCACCTCATTGAAGCACTCCTGGAGGCCAACAGGTTAGGCTCAGACAGGACTAACCGCTCAACATCCATGCCGTGAGGGCCAAGGACTGGACGTTAGGGTGGAAGAAGCTCCTATCCTTCTGTGAGATGAGGTCTGCAGCAGAGCCCAACCACAGAAACTCCCATTGAGAGAGCTGAAGCAGCAGGGGAACCATGGCTACCTGGAACAATACAGCGCGATGAGAATCATCAAGCCCTTGAGTTTCAACAGGATCGTCGCTATGAGAGGAATGGGGGAATATGTGTAGAGCAGGCCACTCTCCAGTGCAGGAGGAAGGCATCCAGCGCCAGCCTGTCCGTCAAAGCGACCCTGGAGCGGAACTGATGCACTTGGGCACTGTGCAGCATGGTGAATAGATCTATCGAAGGGCTACCCCACGACAAAGATCTGAGCCATGACCTCCCTGTTCAGAGTCCACTCATGCAGCTGGAGGATGCAGCTCAACTGGTATGCCATGGAGCTGAGTTTCCCGGGCAGATAAGTGGCTCTCAACTCCATACTGTGAGCAATGGCAAACTTCCACAAGTAGACCACCTCCCAGCACAGGAGATATGACTCTGTGCCCCCCTCCCCCCTGCTAGTTCATGCAGTATATTGCCACCTGATTGTCTGTCTGAATCAGAACAATCTGGTTGGTTGGGTGATTCTGAAATGCCCTGAGGGCGTTTGCAACAGCTCAGAGCTCCAAATATTTGATCTGGTGGAGGATCTCCCACTCGGGCCACATGCCTTGCGTGCAAAGGCCATCCAGATGTGCACCCCAACTCAGTTTGGATGTGTCCACCATCAAAATCCTCTGGGGAGGTGATACCTGGAAGGGGAGACCTCTGAGCAGGTTCTGATAATCCAGCCATCAGTGCAAGGACTGGATCAAAGGAACGGTGACTGCCAGGGGCAGTTCAAGGCAATCTACTGCTTGAGGCAAGGGATGAGATGGAGGCGCCCCTCCCCCCCCCCCCCCCCCCAGAGTGGGGAAGAGGCTTCCTTAGAATTCCAGTTGGAGACTGAACCAAACCAAAAAGCCAATTAGACAATGTGGAGGAAATGCAAGATGTTCACACGCCAAGGAACAAAGAGCGAGAGCCACAACACAATTTATAAAACCAAATTATAACTCATTTTTATTTTGTTATAACACTTGCTTTTTCTTTTTGAACATATATTTTGCATTCACAGAACCCCCTCCCTCAACGAGTGCAGAGCAGAACTAGGACATTCACCTACAGAACTCAATTTCTAAAAAAGAGTCTGCTTCTGGTCATCTCACTAACAAACATTCTCCAGCACGAGGCATATTGCGAACTAATACAAAACCCTACAACAAAGTCACAGAGGATCTATAGAGAAAACCTACCATACCATACCAGCACTAACTTCCAAAACTCACATAAGGAGCCTACCCAAAAAAAGCATCACTGTAAATATTGAATCGGGACCTGGAACATCCGACACCTATTTGAAAAGCTGAACAATTCAGATTACTACAGAATAGATCTCTATGTACAAACTCCATGTTAACAGAACACCTGGCCTCGGTCACATATTCAGAACACAGATCTTCACCAAGTACCGAATAAGTGACCATAGCCTAAAAATAAACATATGTAGATAGAAATTAAACTGCAACCCCAAGAAGTCAGATTCTGCATAAAATGCAACACAGGGGAAATAAAGAGAGATGCATTTCCCTGTACTGTATAAAATATAAAAATCATTAAATTGAAAATAAAATTCTCTTCTAACTTTGTTGTCTGACCATTTTATTCTTTGATCATGCAGGTCCCAATCTGAGGTTTCTGCTTTCCTCTACCTCCCATTGCCCCCCTCCTGTCTATTTTCCCCCAGGGACAGCATGAGGGTGATACAGGGCCATGTGCGGAGACTTACTGCAGCATCATTTGCATACATTTAGTATACGTATTTTAAAATGTATGTGTCACCTATCTAAAGTCCTAGGTGGCTTCCAAACATACACATGCAATTTAGTAAAACAGATGTTACAATAAAACAAACATAATAATAAAACACTAAATTTGATTAATGAAAAGCCACTTACACAGCCCTCCTCCCAAATCAAACCATTATAAGTATCTGCACATCAGATTTATTTTACTATGACCAGATTATTGATGAAGAGGGAAGATATAAAATGAGAAACTAATGCTGGTAGCCATGAATTCAAAGGCTGAATTGGATTGTGCTAGAGCTGGAAAAGTCCGGAACTCAGCAGCGGTGAAGCTATCAGGCTATTAAACAAAATTAAACAAATAATTCCTTAAAATATGAAATTTCCTTGAATCTGAACTGACAAAATATTTTAAAATTTCAGTCTGGCAGTATAAGGACTGCAAATCTCAAAGACAATACATATTCCAGTAACTCCCCCAACCAACACACTACAGTTGACTACACCAAGAACCCAGAGTACAGGACCCATAGAGCAAAGCTACTACTCCATAACAGCACTAACTTACGAAACTCACACAACATGGAGTGTACTCAGAAAAGGGCAGCACCATAAATATTGCAGTGGGCCCTAGAACATCCATATTCCTATTCAGAAAACTGAACAAGCTGGACTACTACAGATTTCTACATAGAAAAACTCATCCATGCTAACAGAACACACAGCCTCAGTCACACATACAGAACAGAGATAGATCTTCACCAAATAGGGAATATATTAATACAAACTAAAAACAGACATATGCAGACAAAAAATGCTTTTATCCCATTACACTTAGGTTTACAGGATTCTTTCCCAAAATTATACTTTACTGTAGAGTGAGGCGAGAGAAAGAACTGTCACACAGAGACATCTGCATTGTTGATAGAAACTAACATAATGGCTCAGTGGAAGTAGCATGAGTGCAACTAATGCCACCTCAGTGGGTGGCTTTAGTTGCACTGGCAGCCATTTTGACATGTTGAAAAGCAGTAACTGCAGAGAGGTGTAACAGCCTCCCTGAAGTTAGCCTACAGCCCCGCATAATCAAACTCTGGAATTAGCTGAGGATGTAGTAAAAGCTGTTAGTGTAGTTGGGTTTAAAAAAAGATTTAGACAAGTTCCTGGAGAAAAGATGCATAAACTATTATTAAAGAGGACCTGGGAAATCCATTGCTCACCCTGGGACAAGCATTGTGAAACCTGTGTGCCTTTTTGGGAACCTGGAATGGCCACTGTTGGAAAAAGGATACTGGGCTTGAAGGATCAGTATGGCATTTCATATGTTCTTATGTTACCAGCGCAGAGCCTAAGAAACATGCTGCTAAATATGCCAAACAAGAGGGGCTCAACAGCACCCATGCAGCAACTCCCACTTCCACAAAAACAAGAGTGACTTGGCGCCCCAACACAGCATTTCCCGTCCTCTGAAAAACAAGAGGGACTTTGTGACCCCCAACACAATACCTCCCAATCCAAAATAAATACCTAGAAGGGCTTGGGAACCTCAACATAACTCCTGAAACTGAACGGCATAGTGTCAATGTAAATATATAGTCCGCAAAAAATAAAGGAAATGCAAGATGCTTGCATACCAAGGAACTAAAAGATAAAGTGAGAACCACAAAACAGTTTATAATACCAAATTATAAAATTATAACTTATGTTATTTTGTTATAAACTGCGTTATGGTTCTTACTTTTTCTTTTTGAATATATATTCTGCACCCATAGAAACTAGGGTTGCAAAATGGCTCCAGATGTGCACGATAGGCTTGATCCAGTCCTGGGTTTACCCCACTACATACAAGGACATAGTTTTGCATTTTTTATGGCGTGCAATGAACAAATCAGAACTAAATGTCTCTGTATGTAATGGGTCAAATCTAGCACTGGATCAAACCTGTCGGGCGCATCTGCAGTCAGTTGGCAACCCTAACAGAAATTGCTTCCTCGACAATGGGTGCAAAGCATAAGACAGACATTCACCCCCAGAACTTAATATATTAAAAAAAAAATTTAAATCTGGTAATCTCACTAACAAACATTCTCCAGTACCAGGCATACTGTTAACTACAAAAGTCACTAAAGATCTACAAGGCCAAATCTACCACACCAGCATAAATTTACAAAACTCATACAAAGGGTCCAGCCAGTAAAAGCAGCACTATAAATACTGCAGTAGACCCTAGAACATCCATACATCTATTTGAAAAGCTGAACATGTCAAATTACTACATTACAGATCCCTAAGTACAAACTCCATGTTAACAGAACACCTGGCCTGGGTCACACACTCAGAACACAGACCCTCACCAAGTACAGAATAAATGATCACAACCTAAAGTAAAAATAAAAATATGTAGATAAAAATTAAACTAAAACCCCAAGAAGCCAAACTCCACATGAGGAGCAACACCAGAGAAATAAAAGAGATGCAGTTCCCCATACTATGTAAAATATAAAGATGGTGCAAAGTCCAATCACTAAATTGAAAATAAAATTATTCTTTCTACCTTTGTTCTCTGACCATTTTATTTTCTGATCATGCTGATTTTGATCTGAGGCTTTTGTTTTCTTCTTTCTTCCCCCTTAGCTCTCTTTCTACGGTCTCTAGTCCATTTGCCATTTCTTGTCTCTCCTTTTGGTTTTCTTCATTTTCTTCCATCTTGAATATTGGATTTTTTTTCTTTTAGCTTTCTTCCATTTATTTCTCTGTCCACCCAGATTTCACTACTCCTTACTATCTAGTTCTCAATCTCCCTCTTTTTTATGCCATCTTCCTACCGCTTTTCAACCTTTACCCCAGTCCTTCCATTCCCCAGCTCTTCTTCCCTGGTCCATTATTCCCCTGTCTTTTGCTCACTCTCTCCATGTAACATCACTCATTCCACATCCAGCGTCTCGCTCTCTCTTTCCCTCCATTCAGTACCTCCACTTTCTTTCTTTCCACATTTGCCCCCTCGCTTCCTATCCCCCTGCAACCAGCATATACCCATCTGCATACTGTACCATTCCCTCCCTATTACTTTCCATGTCCAGGATCCCTCCATTTCTTTTTCAACCTATTTACCCCATTTCCATCTTCTCCCCTCTCTCTCCCTATCATCCCCATGTCCTGCATTTCCTTCTATTTATTTTATTTTTTATTTATTTTATTTAATGCTTTTATATACCGCGCTCCTTAAAATCAGTGCGGTTTACAGATAAAGCATAGTTACTCACCTGTAACAGGTGATCTCCGGGAACAGCAGGAATTTAGTCCTCACATATGGGTATCGTCAGTACCGACGGAGCCTGCGCGGGAACGCTCCCCAGCGTCTAATCAGAAAGCTTTTGGGAGCATCCCACAGTGCCTGCGTGCTGCCTTCCTGCCTTTCCCAACTGCCTCCCTCCAGTTGAGTTTAAAGCTGAGACAAAGAGAGAGAGAGGGAAAGGAAAGAGATAGAGAGATACAACTCCTAGGGGAGGTGGGTGGGTTGTGAGGACTAAATTTCTGCTGTTCCCGGAGATCACCTGTTACAGGTGAGTAACTATGCTATCTCCAGGAACAAGTAGGAATGTAGTCATCACATATGGGGACTCCCTAGCTTTAGGTGCCAGGGAGAGACCCCAGAAGTTGTGTGTCCCTGAAAAGGGCTCCACTTCCCCCATGGATCTCTGGCATCCTACCAGGGATGGTGGGTAGGAGTTGATTACGTATGGAACAGGTGTTTGAGAACAGTCTGACCAAACAAGGCATCCCGGCGGGAGTCCTTGTCCAAGCAGTAATGGGCTGTGAAGGTATGAACCGAGGCCCAAGTGGCTGCTCGACAGATGTCGTCAATAGACACAGAGTTTAGATGCGCCATTGAAGCTGCGATGGCTCTCACATTGTGAGCTGTGACATGGCCCTCCAGAGAAAGGTTCTTACTCTGATAGGCGAAAGAAATACACTAAGCAATCCAGTTAGATAGTGTTCTCTTGGAGACTGGAAGTCTCAAATGAGAAGGATCAAAAGCAACAAAGAGTTGAGAGGACTTTCTATGCTGCTGTGTTCTTTGCAAGTAAAAAGCTAGAGCTCTTTTACAATCCAAGGTATGAAGAGATTCCTCTCTGCATTTGATGCATGAGGTCCTGGAAAAAAGACAGGTAGGTAGACCTCTTGGTTGAGGTGAAAAGGCGAAACCACTTTAGGCATAAAGTGTGGATGAGTCCTAAGGGCTACCTTATCATGATGGAACCTTGTATAAAGGTGGATTAGCTACTAGTGCTTGCAATTCACTAATGTGGCGCGCTGATGTGATTGCAATGAGAAAGATAACCTTCCTAGAAAGGAATTTCAAGGAGGTGGTAGCCAGAGGTTCAAAGGGTGGCTTCATGAGCTGCCCAAGAACCAGGTTCAAATCCCATGCCACCGGAGGTGGTCTAATGGGAGGCTTAGTTAGAAGGAGGCCTCTCATGAATCTCGCTATAAGAGGATGAGAGGAAATAGGCTGTCCATTTAGAGGCTTAAGGGAAGCTGCAATAGCACTCAAATGGACTCTTACCGAATTTGTTTTAAGGCCTGCATTAGACAAATGGAGGAGATACTCCAGCAAAGATTCCAGGGGTATGGCAAGGGGGTTAAGACCCTTTTCAGAACAGCAAATAGTAAACCTCTTCCACTTGAAAGCATAAGAACGTCTAGTGGAAGGTTTTCTGGAAGCATAAAGAACATCTTTCACTTGCTGAGAAAGATGAAGATCATGGAGATCTAGGCCTTCAGCAACCAAGCCCTGAGATGCAGAGACTGGGGATTGGGATGCCATAACATTCCGTTCTCCTAAGATAGGAGATCTGGAGCAGACCCTAACTCCAGAGAGGGAGCTTGAGAGAGATGTAGAAGCAGAGGGTACCACACTTGTCGTGGCCAATGTGGTGCTATGAGAATCATGTGGCCTCTGTCTCTCTGAAGCTTGAAAAGGGTTTTGGGAATTATGGGAATCGGTGGAAAGGCATACAGGAAGTTTTGACCCCAGTGAAGGAGGAAAGCACCCTTTGCCTGAGCTCCCTGAGCCGGAGTTCTGGAACAGAACCGGGGAAGTTTGGCATTCCACGGACTTGCAAAGAGGTCTATGTCCAGGGTTCCCCAAAGTTGAAAAATCCTGGCCACCTGGTCTGCATGCAGAGACCACTCATGTGGAAGGAGAACTCAATTGAGTCTGTCTGCCCAAGAATTTTGAATGCCTGGAAAATATACTGCCAGAAGATGAATATGATGCTCTCTGGCGAGGGCCCACAGTCGCAAAGCTTCATTGCAAAGCGACAGAGAGCCTGTTCCCCCCTACTTGTTCACATAGAACATGGCTACTTGATTGTCCGTATGAATAAGGTCTGTCTTGTGGCTGAGCAGGGTGTGGAACACTCGCACAGCAAGGAAGATTGCTCTGAGCTCCAAGAGATTGATATGTAGACAACTCTCTTGTGGAGTCCAGGTGCCTTGGGTGGAGAGGTCTTGCAGATGAGCTCCCCAACCCATTGGAGAAGTAAGAGTTGCTTGGGGCAGGGGTTGCAGAAAGGGGTACCCCAGCAACAGGTTTTGAGTGGCCTTCCACCACTGGAGAGACAAAATGAAGCGACTTGTGTTTGCTATTTTGTCTGACAGGCAACCTGATGCCTGGGTCCATTGGGTGGATAAAGTCCACTGAACTGCCCTCATGTGAAGGCGAGCATATGGTACCACATGCACGGTTGATGCCATGTGGCCTAGTAACTGTAACATATCTCGAGCAGTTAGAAAGGGTTTTAGTACTGCTTGAGAAGCTAATTGCACCAAGCGAAGGCAACGGGCCTGGGGAAGATAGGCCCTTGCTTTTGTGGTATCCAGCAAGGCTCCTATGAACTCTAGAGACTGAGTAGGAGTTAGATTGGATTTTGGGATGTTTATTACCAGCCCTAAATACTGAAGGATACGCATTGTGCAGGATAGAGAGGTCTTGGCCTCTGAATGTGTTGGAGCTCGAATGAGCCAGTCGTCCAAGTAAGGGAAGACGAATATTCCCAGAGTGCGTAGAAATGCTGCTACCACAGCCATGCATTTCGTGAACACCCTTGGTGCAGAGGCCAGACCAAAAGGAAGCACCCTGTATTGGTAGTGCTTTCCTTGAAAAAGGAACCGAAGGAACCTTCTGTGGGTTGGATGGATGAGAACATGGGTGTACGCATCCTTGAGATCTAGAGAACAAAGCCAATCCTGACTCTGAAGGTATGGAAGCAGAGCTCCGAGAGAAATCATTTTGAACTTCTCTTTGACAAGGAATTTGTTCAATTCTCTGAGATCTAGGATAGGTCTGTATCCCCCTGTTTTCTTTGGGATAAGAAAATAAGGGGAATAGAACCCTGTGCCCTGTTGATGAGGAGGCACTTCTTCTATTGCCCCTTGGGCAAGGAGGATGGTAACCTCCTGACCTAACAGGTCGATGAGAGAGGTCGGAGAATTGAACTGCTTCACTATCGTGGGAGGGGGCATGCTTGAAAAATGAAGTCTGTACCCCTCTTTTATGATGGAGAGTGTCCAATGCTCTGCTGTTATTTGCCCCCATCTGGGAGCAAAATGACATAACCTTCCTGGAATGGTGGATGGTTCTGGTCCTTCCAGAGCCAGAAAGGCTAAGTTCTCTAGCTGAAAGCCAAAGGCCCTGAGGAGGCTGAGACTGTTGGGCCGGTGGAGGCCTAGCAGCCTTTGCTTTCTTCTGTTTGGGTGGTTGCTGACGTTTGGTTGAAAACTGACCTGTAAAAGATGCCTGCTGACCATCAGCAGGATAAAATCTTTTCTTTTTAGAAAAAGGTGTTTTCTTGAACAACTTTTTCCTAACAGGATCAGCAGTAGACTTGGATAGTCTATCCAAAGTGGAATTTTCAGCATCCATTTCATTGGCTTTTTCTTGCCAATCTTTACCAAACAGGTTCTCACCAGTACAAGGGATATTTCCCAATTTATCTTGTACCCAGAGCTCTAAATCATGTGCTTGGAGCCAAGCAATTCTACGTGCACCTATGGCAATAGCCGAGGTTCTGCTTATACATTCAAAGCAGTCGAAGGCTGCACGGTTGGAGAATTTAGAGACATCTTGGGCATGTTTGAGCCAAGTGAGAAACTCCTGCCTTTTATCCTCAGAGATGAAAGGACTTAAAGTCTGTAGATGATCAGTAACTTCCTTTAGGAACATTCCCATGTAGAGACTATAGGAACTGATTCTTGCAGCAAGCATGGAAGCTTGAAAGACTCTACATCCAAAAGCATCCAGAGTTCTGCATTCACATCCTGGAGGATTAGAGGCATGTCTTTTGGCACTTCTAATCCTTCTCATAGCAGATTCCACCACAATAGAGTGGTGAGGAAGCTGAGTTTTATGGAAGCCAGGACAAGGAGGTACACGATACATAGTATCTAACCTACGAGAATGAGGAGAGGTGGTAAGAGGTGTTTCCCACATCCTCAACATGAGATCATATAGAATCTCATGAATGGGTAGGGTAGCTGCCTCCTTAGGAGTTTTGGGATATTGTAAAATATCCAACTCCTTGGCCCTTGGCTCTGTCTCAGGGGCCACAGTGATAGACAGGCCCCGAGCCACCTCTCGAATGAAGTCTTGGAAAGACATGTCCTCTGGAGGAGACATCCTGCGTTTAGGGGAGGACGACTCCTGTGGAAGAAGCATCACTGCATCGACAGAACTTTCAGAGTCCTCAGATTCTTCTGAGGAATCAAAGTATCGTCTGTCCGGATGCTCCTGCAAAGCCCGATACCCGTAACGAGCAAAATCGGTATCGGGAATAACCAGTACTGGCGGGCATCGGAGGACAGGGTACCGGCATAGCAGACACCGATGCCGATGCTATCGGTACCGGTGCCGATGCCAGTGCCGGTACCGGTGGAGTTGTCTGTTGCGGTACCAAGGGCGTCGATGCCACAAGGAAAGCCGCTAGACTGCGTTCTATGGACAGAATTCTCTGGTCCATAGACGCTGCCAATGCCTGGAAGTTGGTACCGGTGGAGACCGCCGGTACCCCAGAGCATGGCACCAGGAGATCTGTCGAGGCCGAGCCATAGAGAACATCCTGGAACCCCGATGATGGTGCTTTGGAAGCCGAAGCCTCCTGCCGGGGTAATTTTGCCAGTGCAGAATCCTCGAGGGCAACGCCAGAGGCATCTCGATGCTTAGGAGATCTACCCTTCGAGGACCGGCTGGATTTATGTTTAGTTACCTAAGATCCACGGGAAGAAGAGGAAGCCCTGGAAGATGTCGATGCCACCGAAGCCGCATCAGAAGGAAACAGGGTACTGAGCTTAGCAGCTCGGTTCTGTCTACCTCTTTTAGACATCATAGCACAGGACACACAATCTGTGATGGAGTGGTCAGGACCTAAACATTTCAAACACCATTCATGGGTGTCGGTGACGGAAATGGTACCGCCACATTTTGCGCACTTTTTAAAACCTGAGGCAGGTTTTTCCATGTTAAGGAAACATTTTTTTTTTGGCCCTAAGGCCCAAAAAGGCGGGTGCACCTGAAGAAAAACAGATATATATATATTTTTTTTATAGGAATAGAAAAGAAAGACCGGCGGTACCGGTAGAGCGTTGGGGAAGGCAGACGCGATCACAAAAAGAAATAAAGAAATAAGGAAATTCTTCTGCGGTGACAGGAACACGACCTGCTGGCTCCGCAGAAAAAGAACTGGAGAGAGGCAGTTGGGAAAGGCGGGAAGGCAGCACACAGGCGCAGTGGGATGCTCCCAAAAGCTTTCTGATTGAACGCTGGGGAGTGTTCCCATGCAGGCTCCGTCGGTACCGACGATACCCATATGTGATGACTACATTCCTGCTTGTTCCTGGAGATCATTTTGTGCAGAGCAGGAAGAGCCTGCTTCGCACTTACATTGAACAGGAAATACAACTTGGGTTAATAACCATGGGGAGGTAAATACAGGCTATATACAGTGTGAGCAGGAAGTCGCCTTCTCCCCTTATTACCTTGTTTCTAGCATCTCCCTTCTGTCTCCTCTCCCCAAGTCCAGCATTTTCCCATAGTCTCCCTTTAACCCCCTGGCAAACAACACAATTCTATCTCCCCTCTTTGCTTCTCCCTGTGTCCCGTTCCATGTCCAGTATCTCCCTAACCCCCCACCTCAATCTTATCCCAGCTGCCTCCTTATTCCTCCCCCTGCATCTCCCTTTTGACTCCCTGTGCCCATCCACCTCCCAATGCTCCCTCATGTCCACCCCTTGTATGTAAAAGGGGCAGAGCCTGCCCACGAAGCAGTATAGCCCACGGACTGGGGGTGCAAGCTGTGATCCTAGCCCAGAGAGGCAGGGCACAATTGGCCATGCCAGCCCCTACCCAGAGGATATGATGCTCCCACGGGCAGGCTCTACTTCTATGGGCCATGATCATTGCCTCCCACACACTTCTACCTGTGTGAGAAGCATATCCAACAGGCAGGGGCTGTGCAAGCCGTGATCCCAGCCCAGAAAGGCAGGGCTCAATTGGCCTTGCACAGACCCAACCCGCAGGAAATGCTGCTCCCGCGGGCAGGTTCTGCTTATCTGGGCTATGATTGTTACCTTTCACATCCTTCTGCCTGTGGGAGGCACAGCATGTCCTGCCGCCAGGGGATGTGCAAGCCGTGAATGTGGCCCAGAGAAACTGAGCCTGCCTGCAGGAGCCGAATTTAAGGAGGGCGCTGTCACTGGCCACCCACCCCCACTCACCATTCAGGATAATCTGGAGAACCCTGATGGCCTAGTGAAGAGCCTTCTGCCCATGGGAGCAGCGTGTCCTGCAGGTAGGCTCTCCACTAGGTCGCTGGCGCTCTGCTGCCATCCTGAATGGGGAGTGGGTGGCTAGAAATGGCACCCTCCTGACGTTTGCGCCTCCCAGCCATGCTTTCCCAGCTTACTGGGTAGCACTGGCCCTAGTCCAACATTTGTCTTTATGCTTCCCCTCCCCCTGTTGCCCAGCATTTATATTCCTGCTTCCCCTTTATTGACAGAATTTGTCTTTGTGCTTCCCCCTCATAGTCCAGCATGTCTTCATGCTTCCCCCCCCCATAGTCCAGCATGTGTCTTTCTGCTCCCCCCCGTTGTCCAGCATGTATCCTCCTGCTCCCCCCATTGTCCAGCATTTATCCTCCTGCTCCCCCCATTGTCCAGCATTTATTCTCTTGCTTCCCCGTTGTCCAGCATTTGTCTTCCTGCTTCCCCCCATAGTCCAGCATGTCGTTCTGCTCCCCCCCTTTTGTACAGCATGTGTCCTCCTGCTCCCCCCCATTATCCAGCATTTATTCTGTCTTCCTGCTTCCCCCCTCCATAGTCCAGCATGCGTCTTTCTGCTCCCCCCGTTGCTAGCATGTGTCCTCTTGCTCCCCCCCATTGTCCCAAAACTCAGAAAAAAAACGTTCTCTTTTACCATCTATAAGGATAAGGAACACCACACGAGGTCTCAGTAAAAAAATAGCACTGCTCATTGAAGACTCACGTCCAAAATGTAGCTTAGTGCTGTATCACATCAGTGACCTCAAACTTATCTGTAAAACACTCTGCCAGTCGTATCTTTCACAAAAAATGTTAGCTCAAGAAAAAATACTTATTGTATACGACCAGTCAGCTGCATAAATAGTGTTTTCAACTTAATTCAACTTGATTCCATGTGCAATAGTTCAATCGATCCCGACGTACACCACCGGTACCATCAAGACGTTTCACAGCAATGTTTCCTCAGGGGATCATCGATTGCCGAAACACACTACAAATAAAAAATAAATAAAAACCAAATAACTCCTATCCCTACTATGTTAAAAACACCCTCCAGAAACTCAATCACAGACCATCAAAACCTTACCTTTAACTTCAATCTGATGCAGCCCGCGTAAGCCCAAAACGTGGCCACTCACTGTTCCCACTTTCAAAAGAACTGCACCACTGCCACCGGGGATCCAAAAAACACCGCGCATGCGGATCCCGTACCCACAATCCAAACTTTAAAGCACCCCAGACGTCACCACCGACGTCACCTAAACCAATAAGGAAAATCCGTGCAGGTACGTCAAGCCGTCACTATCGAACAACCAATAACCGGCACCGAACCTTAACACTTTGGAACATAATAACCACTGCTACTAAAGCCCACCCTAAACTTCCATCTTACATACACGCTGACCACTCTATACAGCTATTCAAGCCCCCAGGGACCACAGTATGCAAACGATATATATAACGCTGTTCCAACAAAATCAATTCTTGATCAATGGTTCTACCACCTATTCCTTTAACCACATGATCAATACAGAAACACCGCAATTGGTTAAAAGAGTGACCAAACTGCACACAATGCGAAACTATCGGGGCTTCCATAACCTTATGCTTCAGCCGGCTGCGGTGTTCCCTCATACGCACACGAAACGGGCACATGGTTTTCCCAATATATCCCAACCCGCACGGACACAAAATCACATATACTACACAAGAGGAACTGCAAGTGGTGTGGTGCCGAAACCGGACAACCACCCCTTGATACACGAACTCCCCCGTAACCTGAGTAAGACTACAAATGTCACATTCTCCACAGCTAAAATGGACAGGCTCCTCCCCAGTTCGAAACTCCGAGGAACTGGATGGCAATACTGCAGGGCTAACCCATTCCTTAAGACTACGACCCCTCTGCCAAACGCACTGAACAAATTTGCCCCTCAAACCTGGAACCACTGCTAAAACATTACTGTGTTTTCTAATCACTTTTTGAATTGCATCACTCAAGGGGGAAAATTTTGTAATTAAATTGATATGATCTTCATCACACATAACAGTGGCCCTAGGTGGTCTTATATCTAGCAACGCCTCACGATGGTTAGACAATGCCCTCTGATAGGCACGTCGGACCACAGGGCCTGGGTATCCCTGCGAAATAAAATTATTATGCAACTGTTTTGCTTTAACCTTAAAATCCGATCTATCAGAGCAATTACGCCAAAAGCGTAAAAATTGCGAGAAGGGCAATCCCTCCTTCAGCCTTCGGGGATGCAAACTCCCAAAATGTAAAAAGGTTACTCGATCAATGGGCTTTCTGAACACAGTGGTTACCCATCCCACAGCACTCCTATCAACTCGAACATCTAAATATGTAATGGTGTCCCTATGATATGAATACGTAAATTTTATGTTCTCATCACAATGATTGAGCCACACAAAAAATTGTTGAAGGGACTCCTCTGTTCCATGCCAAATACAAAAGATGTCATCAATGTACCTCCGCCACATCAAAACATGGGGAATAAATTCTGAAGGAACCACCCACTGCTGTTCAAAAAACCCCATATAAAAATTTGCAATAGAAGGAGCGCAGGTGGCCCCCATGGCTACCCCCATTTTCTGTAAATACAGCACCCCCTGAAAGACAAAATAATTTTGAAAAATTGCAATGCGGGCAAGCTGAAGAATAAATTCCCGCTTATCACAAGATAAATCCTCCCTCTGCATTAACACTTTTCCCACTACTTCTAAAGCCTCCTGCTGTGGGATACTGGTGTATAAAGATACAACATCAAACGTAACTAGAAAAACATCAGGAAAACTAGCCAACCCATTAACATCCTGTAACACTTTCAAGAAATGAGTGGTATCCCTTAAATACGATGGAACTGTCACCAAAAACGTACGTAAGAAAGAATCTACAAAAGTAGATAAGGGTTCTAACACACTACCCCGGGTAGAAACTATAGGCCTGCCCGGAGGCTTCAGTGGATCTTTATGCAATTTAGGAACTAGATAAAATTTAGCCGTGCTGGGCGCTTTAGGATTAAGATACTGATATTCCTGTTTAGAAATGAACTTTCTCTCTAATGCTTCTATGGTAAGTTGACGTATTGTATGCTGCAAATTACCCAATGGGTCATGTGTCAATACTGAATAAATAAAAGGATCTTGGAGTTGAGACAAAGCTTCCAAATCATAATCCTCACGTGCCCAAACTACCACAGCTCCACCCTTATCAGCCCTCCTGATGACTATATCTTCCTGCTTGTGTAAAACCTGCAATGCTTGCTGCTCTTCCCTAGAGAGCGCTGAATACTGTAACTTATGAATGGACTCCAATTGCTGGATATCATCCAGTACTAACTTTTTAAATACCTCCAAAGCAGGATGGGGGGAACCCGGGGGGGACCATGTGGATTTCAAAGGAAGACGCACCCGGTTAGCCAACTGTAAACTAGTGTCTAATGGTCCTAGTGAACTCTCCAAATCACCCCGTCCCGCCAAAAAAATTTTTTAAATGTAATTTCCGGAGCAAAGCTTCAAAATCAATCCGGAACTGGAAAGAGTCAAAACGGACAGTGGGCACATATGATAAACCCTTATTTAATAATTTCAAAGCTGCTGGAGACAACTCCTTGCCAGAAATATTGACCACCAAATCATCTTCCACAGGCACAGTATTTACAGAAATCACTACTTGAATGTAAATGAAAAAGACATTAGATAAAACAAACTGGATAAAACACAGTGTCTATTTTCCTGGAGTTTGGATTTTGTCTGCAAACTTTCATTTATAAGGAAGAATATAGTAATGAGACTACAGGAGAGACAGCACTATATGATATGTATGCTTCCTATGGTACTGACCACAACAGTAGAGTCCAAAGGGATGCATCAGACATGTCCAGAGAACCGAGTCTGTTATTTTCCTGGGCAGCAGTTGGCAGTCCTGAAAATGAACTGAAAGTGGAGAAAAGGAGGTGTGTCTCCTGTCTCTCCCGAGTTTGAGCTATTCCCAAAAGACGCAAAAGCGTCTCATCTCTCCTGGGAGCTGGGAACTGCAGAGCAAAACAGCTACCTGCCTGCTTGTTCCAAGAAATTATTAATCTTAAGAACAAAGAAACCTGAAGAGGGTGTCTGTCTTTATTGCTAAAAGTTTCTAAGAAGAGTGAGAAGGACTCAAGGATTAAGCTTCCCACTCCATGCAGCATCCAGGGGTCTTTCGGGAATCGAGAAGCCCTAAGAAGTTTAATTACCAGAGAAAGGAGGGTACGCGTATGCATATCCAAGGAATGCATGAAAGAAAGATTCCACCAATAAACTTTTTTTTTTAGAATGTTCCAAATATGCATGGAACAATTAAAAAAACAAAAGCAAAAGAATATAGGGTATTGCCACAAAAACACTTTTCTGTACAGATATAGGGTATCACAACAAAAATACTTTTCTGTACAGATTCATAGAAATGTTGTCTCACTATTTTCTCGTCATTTGTTGCAACTTCAGTGTGTTGCTGTTTAATCTACTTAGAGCATTGTGCCTACTGTCTGCACACTTCATTTTCTGCTGATGTGCATTTTCCAAATGAGAATATTTCGGCTCCCACTCACGAACTGTAACACCCACCTTGCCAGCATTTGTTCAACATGTACCGTGATTTCTCTCTACTCCACAAAAAAAAAGGTGTCGAGAAGGGACCAAATTGGGACTGGAAGAGCAAGGGAAGGTTAGTCAGAGGAATAAAGAGCTGAAGAAGAATGACATATTGTCTGGGCACCCAGTCCCCCTCCCCTCCGTCATTCCCCCGCCCGCTCAGCCTCTTCCCATTGGAGCCCCGCCGTGTGACGTGGAAAACTGCTGCTCACTATTTCAGGCAGGCGGAGGTTAAGAGACACGCAGAGGCAGGAAAGTACGGGCAGGAAGCGGAGCCCGGCCCCACTGCACCCTATTAACAACAGAAAGAGACCAGGCTCAAAAACAAATAGAGCAAAGGGGGAAGGGCAGCTAGGCTAATCCAGAAAGCAACCTTCCCAAAGCCAATCGCATCCTCTGCTGCAAGAAGACAAAAGCTACAGCTGACCAGTGCTTTACAAGAAGCGTGACTGCATCTCTGCAAAAACAAGCAACTCTAGAGGAGAAACAAAACCAAGGGTCACGGGAATTGCCTGCGATACACTGCAAAGTCTACAAGGTAAAACCGGAATGCAAACAGATCTCTAGCATCCTCGGTGTTTATTTTCGGAAAAGCTGCCAGGATGGGGTTTGTGCTTAAAGGATTGTGCGCATCTTCCTCGGGAGTAACCCTCCATGGCTAGCAGTTTCATGCTAACTGGTCGCTTGAGTTTCCAGGGTTTGTGGCTACACTCTTTACCCTGCAGTCAGCATAACGCGGCTTTGCCAATCTGTTTCACGGAGGCCGAGGGTAGTTCAAGCCAACAACGCTAAACATCCCGGGAATAAAGCTGCTACAGCATGCTGCAGCTAACTCGCACATCGTTTTAAAAAGGGAGTCAAAAACAAACCTCAGTATCATCATTTACGGATAGATGGACTTGCATTTAAATCCATTTTATTTTTATTGCTCATGCCACTATCTCCTGGTTGCCTTAATGGCAGGATCATGAAGTGTTTGACTTTCTTTCTTCTACTTCCAGAAACCTTAAAACAATCCAAAAAGAGAGTAAAGGCAAACGGCAGGGTTCCAACATGCTATGAAATAGTACCCGTCTCTCTGAAGAAGATGGCTGCAGAAGTTTACCCGAGCAGCACAGACACCAATCTTACGAACAGTAATTCAGCCACAGTGACAGCCAATACCAAGAAGAACGCCCTTCAGCTTCAGCAGAGCCCTCCACCGCCGCCGCCGCCGCAACTGCAAAACCTGAACAACAACAACATCGAAAGCACCAACTGGCAGTCCTTCCATCCCACCCTGCGGGAAAGGTGAGAACTGTGCAGAGCCGACACAGCAGCATTAATCGGTGCCCCGCAGTTCCAGGCCCGTTCCTCTTTCGCTAAAAGAATTAGTGGTAGCACCTTTCCCCCCTCCACCATCAGTAGCTGGCAATGTTTATATAAACATTGTGGTGCTCATGACTCGGAAGGCCTTGAGGAAGCTATAGGATCATTTAAGGGATAAAGTTAGTGTAATCTTACCTTTATCATATTATCATATACCTATTTAGAGTTTTAAACATTCTGATCCTATTGTGTAAGTTGTATCAGAAACCCACTACTTGAGGATTTTTTTTCTATTATATCTTTTAAGGAATGCACTGATGTTCAATAACGAACTCATGGCTGATATATATTTTATTGTGGGCCCACCGGGAGCATCAAAAAGAGTTCCTGCGCACAAGGTCTGTGAAACTCTCAATATTTTGTTATATGTCATTTAACCTTTAGTTTACAATATTTTGATTAATGAACATTACAGTGTAACTAAATTATACTTGATATTTAAAACAGAACCTTTGCTATTTCTCTTAAAGTATTATATACACACATTGTGGCCTGTAAATAGCTATTAACAAAATGCTCCTTTGTTTTTACAGTATGTTTTGGCAGTAGGTAGCTCAGTTTTCTACGCTATGTTTTATGGTGATCTAGCAGAGATTAAATCTGAAATCCATATGCCAGATGTGGAACCTGCAGCCTTTCTAATTCTATTAAAGTAAGTGATCATTACAAGCCTGCAAGAGAGACACAGCATAAGACCATATAAAATGTGAATTTCATATACAGGATTTAAAGCAGTTTCAAGCTTTAGCCTAGAATCCGTTCTCGATAGAGCTAAATAAAACCTCAGAGATGAGTCAGTTCTGTTACTTAGATACAAATATAAAATTGTCCTGCAATTAGGAAAAGGGCTTCAGGCAAAGATTCTAAGAATTCACATTTATTTACTATTAATACTGAAAATATGCAATTCTTTTGATGACTCCATTTTCCTCTCATTGGCTGATACCTGTTATACAGAGGTCCTCAAACTACAGCTTGCAAATTAATTTCATAGGGCTCTTAGCAGAAGAGAGTTGTTTCATTGCTGTCTATTCTTGGAACTGTAAGCATTTTCATACTAGGAGTGGCTGCACTTCCTACCTTGTGCATCCTGAGATCAGCAGCCAGAGAGAAATCACAGGCCCAAAAGCTTTGAATATGCTCACAGAGCTTTTTTCTACTGTTCCAAATGTTGCACTACATTGAGCAAGTCTCCTCCCCCTCTGCTGCCTCACTTACAAATTAATTGTAAGCCTTTTGATGAATACCTACTTTACCTCAAATGAAACAACTTGAGCTACCAAGGCAAAAGGCATGAGCTAAACCAAAATAGTACCAGGATCAGCCCAGGGACACAAAATGCTCCTTTAGATGCTAGGAATGGGGAAAGCAACTTCCGATTATTATAATCTTACTTTCTGCCACATTTCTAGGAGTCCTGTCCCCCCTACCTCTTCCCCATCATTTCAGCAGACTTCAAAAAGGAACCTTTCCCAGCCCTCAATGATATAAAATGTTCAGTGTTGCCTTTCTTCTTAAGAGCTTGATGACCCTGCCTCTGCAATTTGTTTTTTAAAATGACACCCAAAGTCCAGCATAGGTTGCAGTAATTTAGAATTAACTGCATCATTTTAAAGCTGTTCTTACACTTGCATTTCACTGCATTATTAATGCCAGTCTTTACATTTTTTTTAACACCTACTGCTTTTCATTGTATTTAGGTATATGTACAGTGATGAAATTGACTTGGAAGCAGACACTGTGCTGGCTACTTTATATGCTGCCAAGAAATACATTGTACCTGCTTTAGCCAAGGCCTGCGTCAATTTTCTGGAGACCAGTTTGGAGGCCAAGAATGCTTGTGTTCTACTATCTCAGAGCAGACTTTTTGAGGAGCTGGAATTGATGCAGCGCTGTTGGGAAGTAATTGATGCTCAAGCAGAATTAGCACTGAAGTCAGAAGGCTTTTGCGAAATAGACCAGCAAACTCTAGAAATTATTCTGACACGTGAAACGCTGAACACAAACGAAGCAGTAGTTTTTGAATCTGTTCTCAAATGGGCGGAAGCTGAATGTACAAGACAAGGCCTGCCCATTACACCAAGGAACAAGCGGAAAGTGCTAGGAAAAGCTTTATATTTGGTACGGGTTCCAACTATGACACTGGAAGAATATGCCAATGGAGCTGCCCAATCGGACATTCTAACTCTAGAGGAAACACATAAAATATTCTTGTGGTATACAGCTACCAATAAACCTAACTTACAATTTCCACTGACAAAAAGAAAAGGCCTTATGCCACAAAAATGTCACAGGTTTCAATCCTCTGCCTATCGTAGCAATCAGTGGCGGTACCGAGGTCGCTGCGACAGCATCCAATTTGCTGTCGATAAAAGGATATTTATAGCAGGTCTGGGATTATATGGGTCAAGCTGTGGTAAAGCAGAGTACAGTGTCAAAATTGAACTGAAGCGTCAAGGACTTGCGCTTGCTCAAAATCTGACAAAATTTGTTTCCGATGGTTCCAGCAACACCTTTTCAGTGTGGTTTGAGCACCCTGTGCAGGTTGAACAAGACACATTTTACAATCTAAGCGCTGTCCTTGATGGTATTGAGCTTAGTTATTTTGGACAAGAGGGAATGACAGAAGTTCAGTGTGGAAAAGTGACATTCCAGTTCCAGTGCTCTTCAGACAGTACCAATGGCACTGGAGTACAAGGAGGACAAATTCCAGAACTCATTTTCTATGCATGATGCATTTGACTTTCATCACATTCCATTACTGCAGTGCACATTAAGGGAAATTTTATTTTTAACTTCAGCAGAATGAAATGCTACACTAAACTATCTATTCTATCAAGTCTGAGTAAAGAGATGGGCTAGAATTTATGCTTATTTATTGTTAAGCTATCTGACTTAAGATTGCTCAGCAGTCAATATCTGAAAGCTGCATTTCTGTATTTATTTTGTATATAGCTTGCAAAAAAAATCTGCAATTGACTCATGTAATGTTCAAAAGTCAAGTATTTGTTTTTTTATTTATAAACATTTATTCCACCTTTCTACCAGTTCAAAAAGAGAGCAACAAGTTACAGTAGGTAAAAAATAAATTCCAACTCCTAAATTACAAATCACACAGTAACATCCTAATTAATCTTTACCTTTATTTGAGAGGCTTGATATACCACCCGTGCATAAGCATCCGGGCTGTGTACAATAAAACACAGGCTGCTAGAAGAGGAAAAAGAGAGAAAGGAACACCATTAACTTACAGGAAAGAGAAGACGGAGAGCAAAAGAAAGAAAAGAAAGGGAGAGAGACAGAAAGAAGATATCAGACACCAGTTTACAGGATGAGGAGGGGAGCATAAGATATACCATACTGGGTCAGACCAAGGTCCATCAAGCCCAGTATCCTGTTTCCAACAGTGGCCAATCTAGGTCATACGTACCTAGCAGTTTCCCCAAAAGACGCAGGTTCCACAATGCTTGTACTGGGTCAAGCATTGATATCCTGGGTCCCTTCTTAATAATGGTTTATGGACCTTTCCTCCAGGAACTTGTCCAAACCTTTTTTAAACCCAGCTACACTAACAGCCTTTACTACATCCTCAAGTAACAAATTCCAGCGTTTGATTACACGTTGAGTGAAAAAATATTTTCTTTTATTAGTCTTAAATAGTTTACCCTTTAGCTTCATTGCACCTTCCCTAGTCTTTCTATATTCTGATAACGTAAACAATCGATCTACGTTTACCCGTTCCACTCCGTTCATTAATTTATAGACTTCTATCACATCTCCCCTCAGCCATCTCTTTTCCAGGTTAAAGAGCCCTAACCTTTTTAGCTTTTCTTCATAGGAGTATCCTTCCATCCCCTTTACCATTTTGGTGGCTCTTCTCTGAACCTTTTCTAATAATGCTATATCCTTTTTAAGATACGGCGACCAGAATTGCACACAATATTCAAATAGCACTTATTAAAAGAGGGCTGCTACACAGTACCCTGTCCTGTGCTGCTGAGGTAAGCTATATTCTGATTTGATTTAAATTATAGCTCTTTGCTGCTGCTGCTAGGCTGAAATTTAAACTACAAGCTCTCTGCTGCATTCCAAATTTAACCAGAAAGCTCTCTTCTGTGTTTTAAATTTAAACTAAAAGTACTTTGCTGATGCTAGGCCCTGAGTGACTATTAAATTTAAACTACAAGCTCTCTCTGCAGGGTATGAAATGTAACCAGAAAGTTCTCTTCTGTGTTTTAAATTTAAACTTAAACTGCTGCTACTAGGCCCTGACTGATTTAACAAAAAATAGTGGGTTCACAGATTAGCTTTAATAGAAAGAATTCCTTTCAGAAAATTCCCAGAAGTATATATTCACAATTGCAGATCTCTCTCCAGAAGTAGCAGTCCCCTTTTCTAGTCCTTCAAGAAGGGCAAGGATCTATGGAGGGGGTGTAATCTCAATGGTAGAACCCACAGCTAGGGGGGGAGATCAAAGGCCTGGTGGAAGAGGCGAGTCTTAAGAAGGGCTTTGAACCGTGGGAAGGCTAGTTCTATATAAAGGGACTGTGTGTGGGAGTGAGTTTTATTGCACGAAGGTGCAATAAAACAATTTAGTGTTTTCTCCAATCCTTTAAACTGCCCTGAATCTTGCTTAAGTTAAAAGGCTGGACTAAAGAGGCTGCTTGAGTAAATTACTAAATTTGCAATAGCTATTTTCACAGTCAATATCTAATGGCACTGCATTCCACAGAAAGCACAGCTACTTACCTGTAACAGGTGATCTCTGGGAACAGCAGGAATAAGTCTTCACATATGGTACGTCGGTACCGACGGAGTCTGCACGGGAATGCTCCCCAGTATCCAATCAGAAAGCTTTTGGGAGCATCCCTTGCGCCTGCGCGCTGACTTCCCGCCCTTTCCACTTCTTCTTCTCAGTTGAGTTTCATAGCTGAGACAAAGGAGAGAAAAAGGAAAGGAAGATAGATAGATAGATACAACTCCTAGGGGAGGTGGGTGGGTTGTGAAGACTTATTCCTGCTGTTCCCAGAGATCACCTGTTACAAGTAAGTAACTGTGATATCTCCAGGAACAAGCAGGAATGAGTCTTCACATATGGGGACTCCCTAGCTAGAGATGCCAGGGGGAGAATCCCATAAAGTGCATGTTCCTGGATCAGGAGTGCATTTCCCACACAGGAATCTCCGGCATCCCATGAGGGAATGGAGGGTAGGAGTTGAGAATAGAAGAGCTGTAAGGGAAACAGCAAACCCAAGGACTACAGGAGAGGAGTCCATGGCATGTATGATAAGTACCATTAAAATTATTTAATGAACAGTTATAATATGGAGCTTACCTACTGGATTGTAGGAAGTAGAAAGCGTGATGGAGTCTACTGGATATGCAGCAGCGGAATCCTCAAGGTGACCTCACCGCAGTGAGGGTGAAGGTCCAGACCTGGAATTAGCAGGTGATCCAGGTGTCAACTGGAGTAGGATTAGAACGGTAGGTCTTCAATGGAAAGCTTTATGAGAAAAAGCTGAAAACTCTTTTAGGTACAGAGTCATAACATTGAGGACTAAAAGAAGAAGACTGACCGATTTGGACAACTAGCCCAGTCTTGGAGGGAAGAAGGGTTATGGAAAAAAGCCCATATTCCCAAGCAGAACAATGTGTACTCAAAAACAATGAAGATGTACACTATTTTTCCTAGCTGATGAGAGATAGGAAAGATATTGAAGCTTGAATCTTCAAGGATAGGGAGACCTAGAGCAAAGCGGAAGCTGTTATCACCACAGTAGTGGTTGTGAGCATAACAGTCCCCACATACTAAGGAACAGTATGAAAAAGGGAGCCCACTGTCTGTAACCTCTGAGAAAGGTACAATTGCTATAGCATAGACAGTGAGAAGATAGTATGTAATACATATTGATCTATAAAAGTCTCCCAACAGATACATATATATATATAGGAAGATATATATATACCTATATATAAATGTATATCTAGATATGCAGAATATGTATCAACATATATATATAGGTGGATATATATATACATATATTGGGCATAAATTATGCACACACAGCTTACAGACATATGTATATAGAGGCATATATAGAGATATTTACATACATGATAATAAGTCTGAAGATACACTAAGCCCCATAAGAACATTCACATGGGGAATGTGAAGGGGAAAGATTCATCCAATAACAAGAGGGTGAAACCCACTTGACAGATATATAGAGAATCTATTTCCGTGGGCTAAGAGGATGCAGGAATGCAATCCAGTAAAATAACCAGGATGGTTGCGTGAAAAACAGAGGATAATATCAGTCTGTAAAGAGCAAGTCGAGAGTCCTTTAGAACTCTGACATGTTAGATGGGTAGAAACGCATAGGGGAGATACCAGGAGGACCCACTGGAGGGACATAGGGGTATCATGCGTTACTAATAGCCTTGGATATTCACGCAGAAAAAGCTTATATTCTGAATTATAACAGGAGACAAGAGGGTGTGGAGAACCCTCACAGTCATGAGAATGATTTATAAGCTTTTTTCTACTATATAGAATAGCCCTCAGAGACAAAGATCAATGCTCTGTAGCAAGGGCCCATAGTAGAAAGCTTCTCTGAAGATTGCAGAGAGCATTGTGCAGGAGAATTATGAGATGAAACTGACTAAAGTCAGGTGTGTTGCCACATTTATTTACATTCTCTTATATACCGCGCTATTCTGCATCAGTGCGGTTTACATTGAACAAACTGAAATTACATTGAACAGGGCATTATAACTTGGAGATAACTATTTTACAGGGAACATGGGCTATGGAGGGTTAAGTGGCTTGCCCAGGACCACAAGGAGCACCTGTGGGACTAGAAACCCCAGTCCTTCCGGCCCAAGGTTGCTGTCCTCTAGTGGGATTTGAACCCCCGACCTTCCGGCCCGAAGTACCTTGCCCCAACCACTAGGCCAATCCTGCGGTGGTGCTGGGTGAAGCCTTGAGAAAGCTTTTCTTCAGCTAAGTACAAGCTGTTTTACAAAAGTTTCTTCATTAAAATGGATGAGCCACAGCAGTGAAAGGGTTATCCCTTTTTACTGTGCTGGCATTTCCGACAAAAAACAAAATTATTGTTAGATTTATCTGATGAGTTGGTTATTCTAATAGATTGGGTATTTGTTTTTCTGACAGCAGTATGGAAAAGCATGTGCTGGAATCAGACTCTGAGGGAGATATGCATCTGTGTTTTCCATCCAACCCCAAAGCAGTCTGTTTTGTTTGTTTTTTTTAACCTTTCATTCCAGCTAAGAGGCACAAACCAATATAACATTTTGTACAAATACAGTTTCCAGTACACCGTGTTGCATCAGTTACATTCATCTGTCCAACCTGAAGGGGGACTCTCAAGCTTTTCCCATTATTAGCCACCGATTGTCCCATTTTTTTTTCTCCCCCACAAATTTCTTGTGTACCCTAACACAATTTATAGCTATCCAAAATGGATCGCCTAAGGTCGCTGGAAGAGAACACAGATTCGACTATATTTACTACTAAACAATATGAACACAACCAAAATGTTCAATGGAGGTTTTCAACCCAATATCTATAAGCCTCGGTGCTGCCTCCCCCCACCCCCTTGACATCAACGTTTCCATTGGTCCCACCCTTGAGTTCTGAGGTGATTCTCTCAAATGTTCTTGCTTCCCCAACTTTCCTCTTCCAATCCTCTAGGTGAGGATCTTCTGTGGATTTCCATTTCCAGGCCACCACCACTTGGCACATTAACAATAACCTGAGACATATAAAAGTCTTCATTTCTGTTCTGCATTTTCTCTTGCAGGCCTAGCAAAAGTTCTAATGGGACCTCGCTATTTTCTCCCAATACCTTTGAATTTTTGGGCATTCCCACCACATAAGATAAAAGATTCCCAGCCCACCACACTCCCTCCAACAATCCCCCCCTTTCTTTGGCTTTTTGTAACCACACAGGGGTCATGTAGGTGAGGTGCATAATTTGTAATTGGGCCTGTCGCCAGGCTGAGACTAAGGTCCATTTGTGTATACCTTTATGTATCTTCCCCCATTCCATCTCAGTCAGGTTCTTCTCCAGCCAAGCCTGCCAACTCTTTACGTGTTCCGGAGGTTTTCCCTGCGCTTCTCTGACTAATCCTCTGTATAATCTAAAGGTAAGGCAAGCCCTAGAGCACCTCTTCAGTAGCATGTCTTCTAACCAAGTGGTTCCTCTCGTTAATTGATTCTTCATCTCTGGACTGTACATGAAGAAATGTAGTTGGAAATATTGATAAAATGGGATTCTATGCCCTAAACGCCCTTCCAGCTCTTGTTGGGCTAAACATTGTCCGTTGTGCCACAGTTCTGCGAATTGGGTTATCCCTTTATTGGCAATGTCTCGTAACAAGAGGGCAAAATCCGGGCCAGAGAAAGCCCTGTAGTCTCTTATGTTCGTCCACTTAGATAAAGGGCAGTGAGGTGTAACTAGCTTTTTGCAGTGTCGCCCTTCTCATTGTAAGGGCCCCAAAAAAAGATGAGTCCGTAATGGAACTTGTTCCACCTCCCACTGGGGGGGGGGGGCATCATTCTTCCTTCTCTAACCTCTCAAAGATCGAATAGGGTGCTAGTACTCATTGTTCTGTCAACTCATAGGGCCTCTGCCAGTCTATCCACATGTGTCTTCAAGGCCCATAGTATAGTAGTACTATAGTAGGCCCTTATTGAGGGGAACTGAACACTGCCCTGATCCTTCTGCCTAGAAAGACGGTGAGTCGCAATGCGGGCTCACTTACCCCTGACCCCATACAGAGAGCCTTTTCTCCCATTCTTTGAGATAGTTATTCTGTAGGAGAATGGAGAGCTGAGAGAACAAATTTAGGGATAATATTCATCTGCAGAGCAGCAATTCTTCCTAACCAAGATGCAAATCTGCCCAGCAATGTAAGTCTTTCTATTTGCAATAATAAAGGCAGGCAGTTAAAGCGAAACAGATCGTGCAGATTTCTACCAATATGTACCCCTAAATATTGGATATTTTGACCCACCCACTGAAATGGGAAGTTGGTAAACACCGTTTGCGATAACCCTCCCAAGTTTAGTGTCTCTGTTTTTCCAGAGATTAGCCTTAAACCCCGAGACCTGAGAAAACTTCTGGATTTCCCCTAAGAGCTATGGCAGAGATTTTTGTGGGTGGGATAGGAAGATAAGGGTATCATCAGCATATAAAAGAACTTTCTGTTCCTGTTTGCCAATACCACTGGTTGAATTTGTGTGTTGGCCCTCATTCGGGCAGCAAATGTCTCAATAACTACTGCAAAGAGCATGGGCACCCCTGCCTCGTGTCTCTGTTCAGCTTAAATAAGGCTGACCTTTTCCATTAACAAGGATTTATGCAGAGGGTTATCAATAAAGAGCTTGGATCCGGTTTATAAAGCCCTCTCCCAAGTTAAGTTTTTTCAAGGTTTCAAAAAGAAAACCCCACTCTAGGCAATCAAAAACATTTTTGACATCTAAAGCTCCTTCTCTCATTGATAATCTGCATCAGGTTCACAGCTCTCCAAACATTGTCTGAGATCAGGCACCCTTTGATAAAGCCAGTTTGGTCAGGGTGGATGAGCTTGGAAAGGGAGTTCTCTGTTCTCTTAGCTAATATTTTCGCATTGCTGTTAATCAATGCAATTGGTCTGTAGCGATTACATAGATTAGGGGGCTTACCTTCCTTATAGAGTACTATTATCCTAGCTTGAGACATGGAGTCTGGTAAGGGGGTCCCCCCTGCAACACCTTAGATAAGATTGTTGACAAGAAAGGGGAAAGTTCCTCAGAAAGGGCTTGGTAAAATTAAGCCAGGTATCAGTCCTCTCCCACTGCTTTCCCTTTGGACATGGTTCTAATGGCTAATTGCACTTCTTGCTCACTAATCAGATGACTAATGTGGGCTGTCTCTGTGTTGTCTAATTGTGGGAGATCTATTGAATTCAGATATTCTCTTAGCATCTCTCTAGACGCAGTACATTCAGCCATATACAGGTCTATGTTAAAGGCCCTAAATTCTGCGCATATGTCATTGATTGCACAGATCCGCTCATCATCATACCCCTTCACCTCAGCAATGAGCCACAAGGTTCTCTGCTTTCTCAACTGCCAGGCTAGTCATTTTCCTGCACGATTACCATGCTCCATATAATTGTGCTTGGTAAGATTTAAAAGATGAGCAATCCTGTCATTTTCCAACACCTGTAAGTTGCCGTCTGACCTGCCACTTCATTGTACCAGAGTGCTTGCGCTGAAGGTCCCCTAGTTGGAGGAGCAACTGCGCTTTCAGGTCTCTCTCGCTTAGCCTGTGAGGCCCGTTGAATCAATAGACCTCAAATAGGCCTTCCTGCTGTCCCACAACGTCCCATCGGGGACCTGGCCATTGTCATTGTGGAGGAGGAATTGTTTACACTCCTGTCGGAGTTTAGCCTGACCTACCCCCTTCTTTAACATCAGCACGTTGGCCTTCTATTCTGTCCAGTCAGACTTCACCCCATGTCCGCCAGGACACCAATGACATTCCACCACCCATGGTCTGATATTTCTATTGGATGAATGAGCACTTTGTCGAACTGCCCCGCACTACTCCTAGGAGTCCTAATATAATCTAACCATGCATAGGAATAACAAACATATTCCTTATTATTTCCATATCTTTCTCTCCATAGATCTACTAAACCCTAACTCTTGAGGCAATTATGAAGCTCTCTCCCTTCTCGTTTGTGTATGTTTTTTTTTACATAGATAGAATGATCTACTCTTCCAAGAACACAATTAAGGTTTCCAGCTATTAAGCCAGTCTCCCTTAGCCACTTTTGCGAATTCTGCCATTCCTTTATGGAAGGAAGAACCTTTTGGGGAATTAGGAGTGTATAAATTAAGAACGGCAATTTCGTGACATTCAATACGCTCTATAACCCAAACCATATACCCCATCTCATCACCTCCAGTAGTTTCACATGTAAAAGGCACCCGTTGGTATAGCATAGTTACTCACCTGTAACAAGTGATCTCCGGGAACAGCAGGAATATAGTCTTCACATATGGGTATCGTTGGTACCGATGGAGCCTGCTCGGGAACACTCCCCAGCGCCCAATTAGAAAGCTTTTGGGAGCATCCCACAGCGCCTGCGTGCTGCCTTCCCGCCTTTCCCAACTGCCTCTCTCCTGTTGAGTTTAAAGCTGAGACAACGAGAGAGAGAGGGAAAGAGAGATACAACTCCTAGGGGAGGTGGGTGGGTTGTGAAGACTATATTCCTGCTGTTCCCGGAGATCATCTGTTACAGGTGAGTAACTATGCTATCTCCAGGAACAAGCAGGAATGTAGTCTTCACATATGGGGACTCCCTAGCTTTACATGCCAGGGAGAGAACCCCAGAAGTTGTGTGGTCCTGTAAAAGGGCTCCAATTCCCCCCATGGATGTCTGGCATCCTACCAGGGATGGTGGGTAGGAGTTGATTAGGTATGGAACAGGTGTTGGAGAACAGCCTGACCAAACAAGGCATCCCGGCGGGAGTCCTTGTCCAAGCAGTAATGGGCTGTGAAGGTATGAACCGAGGCGCAAGTGGCTGCTCGACAGATGTCGTCGATAGACACAGAGTGCAGATGAGCCATTGAAGCTGCCACGGCTCTCACATTGTGAGCGGTGACATGGCCCTCCAGAGGAAGATTCTTACTCTGATAGGCAAACGAAATACACCGTGCAATCCAGTTGGACAATGTTCTCTTGGAGACTGGAAGTCCCAAATGAGAAGGATCAAAAGCAACAAAGAGTTGAGAGGACTTTCTATGTTACTGTGCTCTTTGTAAGTAAAAAGCTAAAGCTCTTTTACAGTCCAAAATATGAAGATTCCTTTCTGCATTTGATGCATGAGGCCTTGGAAAAAACACAGGCAGGTAGACCGCTTGGTTTAGATGAAAAGGCGAGACCACCTTTGGCATGAAGTGTGCATGAGTCCTAAGAACTACCTTGTCATGATGGAAACTTGTATAAGGGGGATCAGCCACTAGTGCTTGCAACTCACTGATGCGACGTGCTGATGTGATTGCAATGAGAAAGATAACTTTCCAGGAAAGGAATTTCAGTGAAGTAGTAGCTAAGGGTTTGAAAGGCGGCTTCATAAGCTGACCAAGAACCAGGTTTAAGTCCCATGCCACCGGTGGTGGCCTAATGGGAGGCTTAGATAGAAGAAGGCCTCTCATAAACCTTGCTATAAGGGGATGGGAGGAAATAGGTTGTCCATTTAAAGGCTTGAAAGAAGCAGCAATAGCACTAAAATGGACCCTTACTGAGTTAGTTTTAAGTCCTGCATTGGATAAATGAAGGAGATACTCCAGCAATGATTCCAGAGGTATTGCAAGGGGGTTAAGACCCTTCTGCGAACACCATATGGTAAACCTTTTCCACTTGAAAGCATAAGAGCGTCTTGTGGAAGGCTTCCTGGAAGCATAAAGGATATCCTTTACTTGCTGAGGGAGGTTAAAGATCATGGAGATCTAGGCCTTCAGCAACCAAGCCCTGAGATGCAGAGACTCGGGATTGGGATGCCATAACATTCCGTTCTCCTGAGACAGGAGATCTGGAGCAGACCCTAACTCCAGAGAGGGAGCTTGAGAGAGATGTAGAAGCAGGGGGTATCACACTTGCCGTGGCCAATGTGGAGCTATGAGAATCATACGGCCTCTGTCTCTCTGAAGCTTGAACAGGGTTTTGGGAATTAGGGGAATGGGTGGAAAGGCATAAAGGAAGTCTTGACCCCAATGAAGGAGGAAAGCATCCCTGGCCTGAGAGCCCTGAGCCAGAATTCTGGAGCAGAACCAGAGAAGTTTGGAATTCAACAGACTTGCAGAGGTCTATGTCCGGGGTTTCCCAAATTTGAAAAATCTTGGCCACCTGGTCTGCATGTAGAGACCATTCGTATGGAAGCAGAACTCAACTGAGTCTGTCTGCCCAAGAGTTTTGGATACCTGGAAGATATACTGCCAGGAGATCAATCTGATGCTCTCTGGCGAGGGCCCATAGTCGCAAAGCTTCGTTGCAAAGCGACAGAGAGCCTGTTCCTCCCTGCTTGTTCACGTAGAACATGGCTACTTGATTGTCCATATGAATGAGGACTGTCTTGTAGCTGAGCAGGGTGTGGAACACTCGAAGAGCAAGGAAGATTGCTCTGAGTGCTAAGATATTGATGTGTAGATGAGTCTCCTGTGGAGTCCAAGTGCCTTGGGTGGAGAGGTCTTGCAGATGAGCTCCCCAACCCATTGGTGAAGCATCTGTTGTGAGAGTTGCCTGGGGTAAGGGTTGTTGAAATGGGGACCCCAGCAACAGGTTTTGAGTGGACTGCCATCATTGGAGGGACAAAATAAGGCGATTTGTGTTTGCTATTTTGTCTGACAGGCACCCTGATGCCTGGGTCCATTGAGTGGATAAAGTCCACTGGGCTGCTCTCATATGGAGGCAAGCATAAGGAACCACGTGCACAGTAGATGCCATGTGGCCTAGTAGTTGTAACATTTCTCGAGCAGTGAGATGAGGCTTTAGCACTGCTTGAGAAGCTAACTGCACCATGCAAAGGCAACGGGTCTGTGGAAAATAGGCCCTTGCTTTTCTGGTATCCAGCAAAGCTCCTATGAACTCTAGAGACTGAGTGGGAGTTAGGCTGGATTTTGGGATGTTTATGACCAGACCCAAATACTGAAGGATACGCATTGTGCAAGATAGAGAAATCCTGGCCTCTGACTCTGATGGGGCTCGAATGAGCTAGTCGTCTAAGTAGGGGAAGACAAATATTCCTAGAGTGCGAAGAAATGCTGCTACCACAGCCATGCATTTCATAAACACCCTTGGTGCTGAGGCCAGGCCTAAAGGAAGCACCCTGTATTGGTAGTGCTTTCCTTGAAAAAGTAACCGAAGGAACTTTCTGTGAGTTGGATGGATGAGAACATGAGTGTACGCATCCTTGAGATCTAGAGAACAAAGCCAGTCCTGACTCTGAAGGTATGGCAGCAGAGTTCCCAGAGAAACCATCTTGAATTTCTCCTCGAACAGGAATTTGTTCAATTCTCTGAGGTCTAAAATAGGTCTGTGTCCCCCTGTTTTCTTTGGGATAAGGAAATAGGGGGAGTAAAACCTTGTACCCTGTTTAGGAGTGGGTACCTCTTCTATTGCCCCTTGGGCAAGAAGCAGAGTGACCTCTTGATCTAACAGATTGATGAGAGAGGTCTGAGAATTGAACTGTCTTACCATTGTGGGAGGGGGCATGCACAGAAAGCTAAGCTTGTACCCCTCTTTTATAATGGAGAGAGTCCAATGTTCTGCTGTTATCTGCTCCCATCTGGGGGCAAAGTGACACAACCTTCCTGGAATGGTGGAAGACTCTGGTCCATTGAGAGCCAGGAAGGCTAAGTTCTCTAGATGGAAGTCAACGGCTTTGTGGAGGCTGAGTCTGCTGAGACGGTTGAGGCTTAGCAGTCTTTGCTTTCCTTTGTTTAGGTGGTTGCTGACTCTTTTGGACAGGTTGACCTGCAGAATGTCCCTGCTGGGAATAAGAGGGATAAAACCTCTTCTTCTTGGAGAAGAATGGTTTCTTGAAAGATTTCTTCCTCGCAGGATCAGCTGCGGCTTTGGATAATCTATCCAAAGTGGAGTTGTCAGCATCCAATTCATTGGCTTTCTCTTGCCAATTCTTGCCTAATAGATTCTCACCTGTACAAGGGATATTGCCCAGTTTGTCCTGCACCCAGAGCTCCAAATCGGATGCCTGGAGCCAGGCAATTCTACGTGCACCTATGGCAATGGCAGAGTTTCTGCTTGTGCACTCAAAATAGTCAAAAGCTGCACGATTGACAAACTTAGAAACATCCTGGGCATGTTTGACCAGTGTGAGAAAATCCTGCCTCTTATCAGGAAGAAGAGGACTCAAAACCTCTAAATCTCCCGTGACTTCCTTAAGGAACATTCCCATATATAAAATATAGGAACTGATCCTGGCAGAAAGCATGGAAGCCTGGAAAGTACGACGTCCAAAGGCATCTAAAGTTCGACACTCACATCCTGGAGGATTAGAGGCATACCTCTTTGCACTTCTGGATCCTTCTCATAGCTGATTCCACCACAATAGAGTGGTGAGGAAGCTGAGTTTTTTTGGAAGCCAGGACATGGAGGTTCTCGATACATGGTATCCAGTCTACGAGAGTGAGGAGAGGTGGTAAGAGGTGTTTCCCACATTCTCAACATGAGATCATGTAAGATCTCATGGATAGGCAAGGTAGCTGCCTCCTTAGGAGCCTTGGGATATTGCAGAATCTCCAACTCCTTTGCCCTGGGCTCTGTTTCAGGAGCCACAGTAATGGAAAGACCTCAAGCCACCTCCCTGATAAAGTCCTGAAAGGAGATATCTTCTGGAGGGGACATCCTGCGTTTAGGAGAGGAAGGCTCCTCCGGGAGAAGTACTCCGGTACCGACAGAGCTGTCAGAATCCTCAGACTCCCCCGAAGACTCAAAGTACCTTCTGTCCGGATGCTCTTGTAGAGCACGATACCCGTACCGACCGAAGTCGGTGCCGGGGGGAAACAGTACCGGTGTATCGGTACCGGAAGGCATAGCATGACTTGGTGCCGGCAAAGCAGACACAGATGTCGATGCAGATGCTGTCGGTACCGATACCAGTGCCGGAGTTGGTACCGGTTGAACTGTCTGACGCGGTTTCCAAGGGTGTCGATGCTGCAAGGAGAGCTGCCAGACTGCGTTCAATAGCCAGGAACCTCTGGTCTATCGACGCTGCCGATGTCTGGGTATTTGTACCGGAGAAAGCAGCTGGTACCCCAGAGCATGGCACCAGTAGTTCTGCTGAGGTTGAGGCCTCAAGAACATCCTGGAGCCCCTATAATGCTTTATTTATTTATTTATTTAGAAGGATTTAGTATACCGCCTTATCGTTAAATCAAGGCGGTGTGGCACATCAATCAAAATCAATAATAAAGTGTGGTTTGTAGCATGCAGTGTGAGAACTGAGAAGTGTAGTGTGTGGGGCAGTGCGTTAGATTACATCGGTGAACTATTTACATAATGAGCTATATACATATACAAAATGGGGCTGTTTGAGAGGCGTGCTAGGATTGAGATTCTGTAATGTCTTGGAGGTAGGATCGTGATCCTGTAATGTCTTGAGGTAGAAAATTTATGTGAGGTCCTTGAAATGTACTGTAAATAGATCAGTCTTAAGAAGTTTTCTGAAGTCTTTGAGGTTCTTGGTTGATCTTATGTGGTCTGGGAGAGAGTTCCATATAGCGGGTGCTGCCAGGGAGAGTGCCCTCCTTGATGTGGTCAGCCTTGTTTTAGCAAATTCTTTTGGTGTTCTGATGGTGTCTGAGGTTCCTTTTCTTCTTGGTCTCCTGTTGTCATCGGTTTTTATGAGAGGGCGTAGGCTGTCTGCTGATAGGTTGTGTATTATTTTAAATATGTGTAGAAGTACTTTGAATTGGATTCTGGAGCTGATTGGGAGCCAGTGTAGGTGGTACAGTATGGGGGTGATGTGATCGTGAATTGTGTGATCTGTCGTGAGTCGTGCGGCTGTGTTTTGTGCTAGCTGTAGTGGTTTTATTGTCTTTTTAGGTAGTCCTTGGTAGATGTGATTACAATAGTCTAGGGTTGGAGTGATGATGGCTTGACAGACTGTTCGGAAGTGTTCATGGGCGAGGATGGGTTTGAGCCTTCTGACTGTCCTCATTTTGATGTAAGCGCTCTGTTATTTTTGCAATGTGGGACTGGAGGTTGAGGTCCTTGTCGAGTGTTACTCCCAGGCATTTTATTTCTTGTCTTACCGGTATGATGGTGTTGTTTAGGTTGATGGTGGCCGATGGTGAGAATGTCCGGTTTCTTGTGATGAATAGAGCTTCGGTTTTGTTGTAATTTATTGATAGGTTGTTTTCTTGCAGCCAGGTTGCCATTTGTTGGAAGCAGTTGGCTATGTTGGAGCAGTCTGGGGTGTCCAGTTTGATTGGTGTGTATATCATTATGTCATCTGCGTATATGGTGTATTGAATCTTGTGGTCCTTGATGATGGTGCATATGGGTTGTACGTAGATGTTAAATAGCAGGGCGGAGAGAGCTGAGCCTTGTGGGACTCCTTGAGTGGCTCTGAACGGTTGAGGTCTTTGTTCCACACTTGACTTGTAGTTGTCTGTTGGTGAGGTAAGATGTAAACCAGCTCAGAGTAGTACTGTGTAGGCCTGCCTCCTGTAGTCTGTTTAGTAGGGTTGTGTGGCAGACAGTGTCGAAAGCTGAGGAGATATCTAGGAATATCATGATGACGCCCATTCTGGTGTTGTCGATTGTCTTCAAAAGGCTGTCGAATAGCTGGATCAGTATGGTTTCAACCCCATGTCTGGGTCGAAAATCGTGTTGATTGGGGTCCAGTGGATTGTAGATGTCGATGTGTTGTTGGAGCTGGTGTTGGACTGTTTTCTCGATGATCTTGGACAGGAATGGTAAGCTTGATATGGGTCTGTAGGCGGCTGGGTCAGTTTTAGCCAGGGTGGTTTTCTTGGGGATTGGACGTATTATGGCTAGCTTCAGGGATTTTGGCATTGTTCCCTTGGAGAGGGAGTTATCTACTATTTTCCGTATGACTGGTGTTAGTTCCTTTTTCGTTGCTTTGATCCAGGCTACTGGGCAGGGATCTGTAGGGGCGGTGCTGGTGTTGAGGTCAGTGATGATCTTGGAGAGTTGTTCATTCGATGGGATGTCGAATGTGCCCCAGCTCCGTTCAGGTTCGGATGTCTTGTATTTCACTGACGCGCTGTTGTTCTTGGATGTTGCAGTGAATTTGTTCTTGAGGTGGTCAGCGAAGATCTGTGGGTCTATTTGTTGTTCGTTTCTGTTGGAGGGTTCCTTGGTGAGGTTCTTTACGATTTCGTAGAGTTCACGGGTTTGTTAGTGGACTTCATGATAAGGTTAGTATGATATTCTTTCTTCTGCTGGTTGATGAGGTTGTTATATTCCTTTTGTTTTGTCTGGTATTGTTCCTGTAGGGATGTTGATTTGTTGCGTCTCCATCGGCGTTCAAGTCGTCTTAGTGCTCTCTTTGCTATTCATATATCCTTGGAGTACCATGGAGTGGAGCAGGGTTTTGTGCTGCGTGATTGTTGTGTTCTGCGGGTGGGTGGTCTGGTGGCAGATGAAATGATGTTGTTCCATTTGGAGATTTGCTCATCTATGTCCATTGTTTAGGAATTGAGGAGTAGTTGCGTGTCTTGTGTGAACTGTTCCTTGTTGAAGCTTTTGAATCTCCTGGTTGGGGGTGGGTCATTGTTTTGCCTTTTTGAGTCCGTTACTTGTAGTTTAATCTTTATTAGGTGGTGGTCTGACCAGGGTACCGGTGTGATGTATGGCCCTGAGATGAGGCTTCCTTCCTTTAAGTTGTTTGGAGCAAAGATTAGGTCGGGGTGTGTCCAAGGTTGTGGGTGGGGGTGTTGTTGAGTTGGGTGAATTGGAGGGAGTCCAGAGCTGATAGGAAGGCTTCTGCCTCTTTTCTGCTAGTAGATCTGAGATTGAAGTCTCCAAGTATTATGAGTTGTTTGTGTAGGTTGTTGACTGCGCATATTGCCTCTAGGATTACTGAAAGTTCATCTGATGGTGTGTCTGGCGCTCTGTAGGTAAGGCATATGGCTAGGTTTGAGTTTTCAATGCTGATTGTGTTGCAGTGGTTTGTATTAGTTGAGATTTTACTTTTTAGCTTTAGGCTGGTCCTTGCTATGAGGACCCCTCCTCCTCTTCTTTGAATGCGAGGGCAGTTGAATGCTGTGTGGGTGTCAGGGACTAGTTGGTTGAGTAGCACATTGTCGGTGGGTGACAGCCATGTCTCGGTGATGCACAGGATGTCTGTTTGCTGGTCTTTTATGTGGTCAGAGATGGTATTTGTTTTGTTTCGTACTGACCTGGCGTTGATAAGCTCTATGGAGATGTTTGTGGGTCAGTTGGTGTTTATGTGGGTGTGAGTGGGGGTGCTGTGCTTCTTTTCCTTGTTTGCCGGGTTTCGTTGTTTGTCCTGTATTGAGGTCCTGCTTTTGCTCTTGGTAGTGTTTGTATGTTATTATTGTTTGTGGGAGGAACCAAAAGGTGTTGGGGTGTTGATTGGAGTGCTTGTGAGTTGTGGGATAAGATGGGTGGTCAAGAGTAGTAGAGGTAGGTAATGTGTAACGACCATGTTGTATTACCTGTGTTGCTGCTGTCATTGCTTTTCTGGCTTCAAGTGGTTCTGCTTTGCTGACTGTTGTCTGTTTTCGTTGTTCAGTGTTCTTTGTGTTGATCCTGATAGACTTCTAGGATGGTCTGTTTTGCTTTGTAATTGTTTTGGCCCTGCCTTCGTCAGGGTAATGGCCTGCATTTTACGTCCTGGTTTGAGTCCTGGCTTTCAGCTTGTTCTCGGCTGTTTAACGGATCCTGGAGAGTACGGGGCCACGCCGAAGGGCTCTCTGGCGAGGCCCGCTAGGCGCGGGTGTGCTTTCTGGTGTCCTGCTTTTAAATTAGGTGGAGAGCCCCGATTGGGCAGGCGAGAGGCTGGAGGCGTCCGGGTGGCGAGCCCCGATTGGGCTGGAGGCGTCCGGGTGGAGAGCCCCGATTGGGCTGGAGGCGTCAGGACAAGGCTGGCTCAATCCCTCCAGGGAGAGCACACGTCCGGGAAAGGGCTGATCTTAGCTGCTGTCCTGCTTTTAAATTAGGTGGAGAGCCCCGACTGGGCAGGCGAGAGGCTGGAGGCGTCCGGGTGGCAAGCCCCGATTGGGCTGGAGGCGTCCGGGTGGCGAGCCCCTATTGGGCTGGAGGCGTCCGGGTGGCGAGCCCCTATTGGGCTGGAGGCGTCCGGGTGGCGAGCCCCGATTGGGCTGGAGGCGTCCGGGTGGCAAGCCCCGATTGGGCTGGAGGCGTCCGGGTGGCAAGCCCCGATTGGGCTGGAGGCGTCCGGGTGGCAAGCCCCGATTGGGCTGGAGTTGTCAGGACAAGGCTGGCTCAATCCCTCCTGGGAGACCACACGTCTGGGAAAGTAGGGCAGGGCAATTTTGCCAGTACAGAACCCTCAAGGGCAACGCCAGAGGCAACTTGATGCTTAGAAGGAGATCTACCCTTTGAGGACCGGCCAGACTTATGTTTAGTTACCTGAGATCCATGGAAGGAAGACGAAGCCCTGGAAGACGTCGATGCCACAGAGGCTGCATCAGAGGGAAAAAGGGTGCTGAGCTTAGCAGCCCGGTTTTGTCGACCCCTCTTGGACATCATGGCACAGGCCATACACTCCGAAATGGAGTGGTCAGGACCTAAACATTTAAGACACCTCTCATGGGTGTCGGTGACGGAGATGGTACCGCCACACTTGGTGCACTTCTTGAAACCCGAAGCGGGTTTTTCCATAGTAAAGGAAATTTTGGGCCTAAGGCCCAAAATGGCGCGTGCACCTGAGGAGAAAAGTTTGGAAAAAAAGAACTATATATTTTTTTTTTTTTAAAGAAGGAAAGAAAGAACAGGCGGTAACCGGTATAGCGTCGAGGAAGGCAGACGCGACCACTAAAAAGGAGGAGAATAGGAAACATTTTCTGCGGTGACAGGAATGACGACCTGCTGGCTCCACCGAAAACGAAGAACTGGAGAGAGGCAGTTGGGAAAGGCGGGAAGGCAGCACGCAAGTGCTGTGTGATGCTCCCAAAAGCTTTCTAATTGGACGCTGGGGAGCATTCCTGCGCAGGCTCCGTCGGTACCGACGATACCCATATGTGAAGACTACATTCCTGCTTGTTCCTGGAGATATTAAAATTGCCATGCTTCTTTGAATTGCACATGGAGTAGAACATTTGTACATAACTCCTAGCTTGGAGTTTCTTATGTTTAAGTTCTGTGAGGTGGGTTTCTTGCAATAATGCTACATCAACCTCTGTGCAATGTAGGAGATCTGGCACTTTCCGTCAGTTAATAGGGTGGTGGATTCCCCTAATGTCAAAATTGCCACCCTTAATATCTACCTTTTGTTTGGGGCGGGAGGGGGAGGAGGGGAGTATCCATTCTTAATACCCAGGACTGTCCCCTACCCAGCAAGCATACACTGCTTTCATTCGAATGGAGCAACTCCACCAAGCATTGCAGAACCATAACATGATAAACCCAACAAAACAAATTTCTCATATTTCTCTCCCTGAACTCTGAATTTCTCTCCTTTTTGTGTTTTTGTCTTCCCCTGAAACAATATAGAACCAAGGCTGGAGTAAATAACTCTTGCCAAAAATGTATCCCCGCCCCCATCCCCCGCACAACCTGTTATAATTAAAACTTTGTTTATCAAACCCCCCATCTAAATCTCTCACACTCCCTTCTCATTCAGTCTTCTTGTGCACAATTATTAGGAATGTCCCAAGAACCCCTTATGACATTAAAACGAAAAAACAACAAAGAAAAACTTTGCCCAAGGCCTACAATGAACAGAGAATGTCACTTCAGCAGGTAACAGACATTTACAGTTGAAAGGTTTGGTGAAACTGATCACCGCCGTTCAGCTCATAAAAGCAGGTGATGAATCCAATGGAATACGCTCCAATGTCTCCCTGAATTGCAAGCTCTCGGTGTTTGAGCCCCTCCGTGGCGTTTCTTGTTCCTTTAATGTGGTGAGCATATGCAGCTGGTGGGAGTGTTGAGGAGGGGGAGTTCACTGCCACTGGAGAGGTGAAGAAACAGCCAATTCCATTGTCGAGGATAATGAGTTTTGCTGGGTACCACAGAGCAGCTTTAAAACCATGTTCTCTGCTTTTCAAAAGTTCCTGCTGCCGGCGGACCGTCTCCATGGTGAGGTCAGGGAATACAATGATTTTCTATCCTTCATGATATACAAAAACCAGTTTCTCGCACCACAGATTATGAATTCCCAGTCCTGGAATCTCAGTAGTTTAACTATAAAGGTTCTTGGCGAGTGGTGTTTTCTGCTTTTGGGCAGAATCCTTTAGGGCCCATTCACGTTCAAACTCCATACGACAGGGCCCGGGAAAGAGGCCCAAATCAGTTTCTGGACGAAGGAATAGGAGTCTTGGCCCTCCTCGCTTTCCGGAACCTCAAATATGCATATGTTAGACCTCCAGTTCCTATTTTTGAAGTCCTCCAGATTGTCATGAAGTGTTGTCACTCGCTTTTTAAAAGTGTAGACACCTCAGTAGCAAGTGCCTGTTGGGAGTCCTCTGTGGAAGCTGATCTGGATCTCTGTTTGGTCCAGTCATTCTCAAATAGCCATAAATCTTTCCTCAATTTTGTTTAAGACTTTCTCAATTATTTCATTCTTTGATACTCGGATTTATTTTAATACCATTAAGAGCATCTTGCTGCTGCCCAGTGTAACCGCCTCCTGTTCACTCACCACGGACAAGCAGGGGAAAGGGGGGTTGCGAGGCATATAGGTCTTTACCTGTTTTTGCAGGTTTTGGCTTCATTGTTTTTGGCATTTGTAATGAGGAAGCGCCGTCACCACATTGAGGGGTCAATGAAAAGTCTATCTGGCTGTGCGGGGAGCTCTCTCTCGCACATCTGCTCAAGATGCCATCTTAACAGGAAGCCAACGCAGTCTTTTTGGGTGTGAGCTAGTCACCTCTTTACAGAATGAGTAGTTGAATAGTTACAGCAACAAGCTGCAAAGCAGCGTTCAAATCCCACTTCCCTCACTGATACTCCTTGTAACCTTGGGCAAGTTACTTTTTCTCCTGTTGCCTCAGGTACTCACACACACTTTGCAGGGTGTTTGGAACAAGAGCAAATGACTAATTCCAAAAATGAGTAGAACACCTTGATTCTTACTTGAAAAACATAGGCTAAAAAGTCCAATTTCCCTTCCCTGCAGCCAGAGGTAATACAAACATCACTTTTATGAATCTATGTATATAACTGCCAAACATACTAAAAGCGTTACAATAATCCATATGTAATGGCAGACAAGTCTGCCTTTCCTAGGCTATCTCCATAATACTAGTGCCTGTTATACACTACTATAGCAGTTACATGTGTATCATAAGAGTCTAGAACTCCTAAATTTTCCAAATTTCACACTTGTATTTTTAAAGTTAAAGGACTGCCTCCTCTAACTAAATTCAGATTAGGAATAGGGTGGAGGATGGGAGAAAATCTGATCTATCAAGGAGTTTTAGTTTTTCTTTGATTTATCTTGACCGTTTGCTGACAGACTGAAGACAATAATTTAAGATCATTACTGAATTCATCAAATAATTACACAGAGAAATAACAATGTAAATCCAAAAGCAGTTTCTCTCACACCAGTCCTAGGGTACCCTCTAGCCAGTTTGGGTTTCAATATATCCACAATGAATATGCATGAGATACTTACATGCAAAACTTGTGTACTTGATCATTGCTGGTCCTTTCTGAGCTTTACATCAGTGTTTCTATCTACAATAGTCTGTAATGCTAGGATCATTTGATAAAATAAATAATGGCCAACATTTGTAGAAAGACATACATAAAACCTATATACACCAGAGATGGTTTCATTGAAAAATAGAACATCCTATCTAAAAATTCTTCAACTGTTTCTAATTAGAGATTACAACATTTCATGAGTATCTGCTCCGCTTACAGAGATTATCACCAATGTCATAAGCTACTTTTATAATTCTCTTATTTGATTCCCATTTTATATATACTACATTTATTCTTTAGTTGTGGCAAAGCTTAGATATTATCTCAGTTGCATTTTCATAGTAAATGATATCAGATAAAGATCAAAATGATCATTCAGTCTGCCCAGTAGAAAATCATCCCTTTTTTGGTAGACATATGTATCCCAAATACATCCTAAAAAAAGGCTCCAAGAGTGATCTAGGCAACAGACTTGTGAGCCTGAAATCAATGCTGAAAAAAATGTTAGAAACTATTAAAGAACAAAATTACAGAACATACAAATAGTCATGGTTTTAAGGGTGAGAGTCAAAATGGATTTAGCCAAATGAACTCTTGCCTCACCAATCTTCTACACATTTTCGTTTTATTTTTAAGGCATGAATAAGCATGTGGATAAAGGCAAGCCAGCTGATATAGTGTATTTGGATTTTCAAAAATCATTTAACAAAAGTCCCCCAAGAGAGACTCCTGAAGAGATTACAGTGTCATGGGCTAAGAGGTAATGTCCTTGTATGGATTAGAAACTGCTTAAAAGATAGAAAACAGAGATCAATTTTCTCAATGGAGAATAGCAGCGTACCCCAGGGATCTATACCGGGACCAAAACTTTGTAACATATTTCTAAAAAATATGGAGGTGAGGTGATCAAATCTGCAAATAACACAAAATTATAAAATTTGTTAAACTACAAGCTGACTGTGAGAAATTACAGAAGGCATCCAGATGGCAGATTAAATTTCATGTGGACAAGCGCAAAGTTGATGCATATAGAGAACAACCCAAAACTATCGCTACACAATGCTAGGATACACATCAGAAGTCATCATCCAAGTATCTAGGCGTCATTGGGGATGCCTCCCCTCCCCCCCCCCAAAAAAAAATAAAATCTCTCACAATGGAGAGAGAATAAAAAAAGATCAATGTTTCCATCACTACGTGGTGCACTGCACCTTGAGTACTGGATGCAAAAGTAAACATATCTCAAAGAAAGATGTAAAAGATAAAGAACAGTGCAACCAAAATGATAAATGGGATGGAACAACTCCCATATGAGAAAAATCTAAAAAGAGTTTAGGGCGCTTCAACTTGGAGAAGAGATGAAGGGAGGTATAAATAAGCGGTCTAAAAATCCTCAGGGAATGTGTAAATGCAAATCTGTTAATGCTTTCAAAAAGTATGAAGACTAGGGGACATGAACCATTAAGTTATTAATTAGTACATTAAAGCAAATTAAAGAAAATGTATTTTTATTTAAGATATAATTAAGCTCTGAAATACATTACTAGAAAATGTGACAAAAGAAGTTAGCAAAGCTGGGTTTAAAAAAGGTTTTGACAAGTTCCTGGAGGAAAAGTCCATAAACTGTTCTTAAGCTAGATTTGAGAAAGGTCACCATTTATCCCTGGGATAAGCAACATGGAAACTATGTTTTGGGGATCCTGCCATGTACATGTGACCTGGATTGACCACTGTTAGGATACTGGGCTTGACCCAGTATGGCAGTTCTTGTTTTGAAGATATCCCCAAGTTTACATCCATTTCTCTGTCATTTTACCAATCTTACCCCAAAAAAACTACACAAAAATACAACATAAATATCAAAGGGCTCTTTTAGTTCCACTTTCTAGCTAGTGACATTCTAGATGTTCAGGTAACCTACCAGTTTTGTGGTTTTCCTGGTGTCCTATTTATACAGTTTTGGTCAACATTATTGGCACCCTCGCAGTTCAAGCCCTTAATGTACAATATCTCCTAAAAATAAAGTGGACTATATAGCCACATATTTGACACACAAAAGAATCAAATAAAACAAGAACAATTAAAAAAGGAAATAGTATAAAAACTAGGACATAGCTAGGACATTATTGGCACCCTTATGAACAAGTCAAACCAGTTTGAACAGAAGAACCACATTCCCATTGCAGTAAAATTAGATGCACCTGTAATCAATTGTCAGTACTCACATGACTTGAATCAACCAATGAATGATGGCTCTAATGTTTAAAATGGCCACATTCACTCCCTGTTGCATTTTCACAATGATGAAGACAAGATTGCTGCCTGAGACAGTCAGAAAGCATACTCACCCACCTGTGGCAGGTGATCTCCATGAACAGCAGGAATTTATTTATTTATTTAGCTGGGTTTATATACCCCCTTTCAAAATGTCAAAGCAGTTTACAAGGAACAATTGAACACAACGTACATTGAATATGTTACAGAAAGTCAAACAATAACTCAAGACTAACTACTATGAGAATTTATAACATCTTCATAAAGAAATATACATAATTGTATATAGTGATTATAACCAAGGTGGAGTGGGAAGCTAATTTAAGTGTATTGCCAAAGTGTTCATTAAATAGGTGTGTCTGTCTTTTCGCAAAAGTCTACCAGGTCACTAGTTGTATGGATATCATCTGGTAGGTCATTCCAAAGTTTCGGTGCGATGTTGCTTGAGTGCACCTTCCTGTTTATTAGTGGGATGTTAAGCACGGATTGCATGCTTATTCTTTTGGGCCTATCGTGTTTTTTGGATTAGAGAATGCAGGTATTCTGATGATTGCTGATAGAATGCCTTGAAAGTGGTGATTATTTCTCTGAATTTGGTGTGATTTAATGGGGAGCCAGTGGAGGTTCTTGAATATTGGTGATATATGCTTGTGCTTGGATGCGCCAGTAAGGACTCTAGTTGCTATATTTTGTGCCATCTGTATAGGCTGGATTGAGTAAGCTGGTAGTCCCTGGAGTACGATATTACAAAAATCTAGGTGGGGTAGTACCATGGCCTGGAATACTCTTCTGAAATCATGGTGATCTAGGAGTGGTTGAAGAGTCTGAACTGTTTTTATTTTCTGATAGGTAAGTTTTAGGGTATTGTTAATGTGCTGTTGGAGTGTTACACCTTGATGTAAGATGATTCCCAGATGACATACTTGGGATTTTACTTGTAGCTATGCCCCTGGTACATCTATATGTGCCGGTGGTGCGAAGTTTATATCCCTTATATGAAATGAAGCACTTCCATCTTTTGGCGATTTATGGATAGGTTGTGTATATTTAGCTACTGAGAAAGAGCTGTAAAGCATTCGATCTGTGGGGAGTATATAGGTAGAAGGGTTGAGAATGGGATATACAGCATATCGTCATCGGTGTAGATATGGAATAAGTCCTCAAATATGGGTGACGATCCCAATGGAGCTCCATGCAGGAATGCTCCCAGCTTTCACCAGAAGTTTAGGGGAGCCTCCATCGCAAATGCACAACCTGCCTTCCCGCCTGCTGTGGTGCCATCTTATGCTCAGTAGAATACAAAAGCTAGTAGCCAAAAAACAACTCAGCAAGGAGGTGGGAGGGTTGTGAGGACTTATTCCTGCTGTTCATGGAGAACACCTGCTACAGGTGAGTAACTATGCTTTCTCCATGAACAAGTTGGAAGAAGTCCTCACATATGGGACTCCCAAGCTACAGGCTACCAAATATGAAAACAGCCCAATCTGGGTAACAAGAATGGGAGAAACAGCATGTGTAGTCCCTCTTTGGGACTCAACTGATTCCACATCCACTGCAGATATCCACATCAGGATGACTCTTACCATAGCCTGGAAGGACAAAAGGGTTGGTGGGAAGGATTTGAACCTAAGTCCCAAACAGATGCCGGAGTATGGCCTGGCTGAAGCTGCTGCCGGGAATCCCCATCCAGGCAGTAGTGGGCTGTAAAGGTGTGAACAGAGGACCACGTGGCAACTCTGCAAATTTCCTCCACAGAGACAGAGCGTAGATTGGCTACGGACAGCCATGGCCCGAACATTGTGCACAGTGCCATCACCTTCGAGACTCAAATCTGCCTGAGCATAGGCAAAGGAAATGCAATCCACAATCCAAATGGACAGCGTGTGTTTGGAGACAGCCACGTCCAGCTTGCTGGGTCAAAAGAGACTAAAAACTGTGTAGAACAGTGCGGCCTCATCCGCTCAACATCACTAACTCCACCCACATTAAAGGTGACATTTTGGACCTCATATTCACCCCCACCTCCTCAGCAAGCTGCACCAGTTTCATGAAAGAATCCATCTCTATATCACCAGTCCCCTGGTCTTACCACCAAACCACTTTTGTGCTCATCCAACAAAAGACTCCAAAGCGACAAACCGAAACCAGAAACACTGCTCGCCAGTTCTGCCCATTTGACAGTAAGTACTATCAGCAACATAACCCACATGCTTTCATCACACTCCACAGCAGACCACATAGAATCCCTGATTACAAAGTAGAACACCACTATCGCAGCTACTGCCAAAGCTCCACCTATAGTCAAAAAATGTAAATGCCACAACACATCTCCCTGGTATTCCAAGAACCTAAAAGACCTGAAATCTAAACTACGCCGACTTGAATGCATATGGAGAACTTCCTACAACAGCAACACACACGCATTATACCTACAGGAGCTAAACAAATACTACATACTCACATATAAGACAAAACAAGAGTATTTCACAAACTTTATCAAGACTTCCATCAACAAACCAAGAGAGCTATTCGACACAGCGAACTCGCTCATCAAGAACCCTTCATCAACATACAAAAAGCCCCTAATAAACCCACAATTGATATCTCAACATTTTCAAACCAACCATGGGAGCCAGATTAATTTTCAGCTCTAACTTCCCTCTCCACCTGCCAGTTCAGACCAAGAACACATGCGGAGCAGCTCCAATCTTGACAACCACGAACGTGTTAGCAGGATACTCTGTCATCAACACAACCACCTCCCCATGATCCCTACCCAGTATCATGGATCAAGCTGGAGAAAACACACCTCATACCATACATATGTAGCATGATAAACGACTCATTAATACAAGGATCTCTTCCCCCACCATTCAAGTAATTTACCTCCATCCGTCCTATCCCAAAAAAAAACAAATATGCACACTGCCTGTCCATCTTCTTACAAGCCACTCTCTAGTATTCCACTCATTGCCAAGATCATCGAAAAAGTTGTACAGGAACAACTACAAGATTGCTTGGATGAACACTGTCCTCTAGACATGGACTAACACGGATTGTGACCTCAACAGTGTAGAAACCCTCATGATTTCCCTCCTGAACACTAATTAAAGGCACTGAAGTTATAACACAAGGATTCATACTTATCTTCCTGGACATATAAGCTGCATTTGACTCCGTCTCACACCAACCTATTAAACAGACTCCACAACATTGGTATTCAAGGTACCCCGCTCAAATGGTTCCACTCCTACTTATCAGACCGAAAACAGCAAGTCAAAATTGGCGCCTTCACATCTACACCATTCCTCCTCAATCAAGGAGTACCACAAGGGTTTGCACTTTCCTCACTTCTATTTAACATATACATTCAACCCCTCTGTAAAATCATCAAAACTTTGGCATCAATTACTTAATATATGCAGATGATTTTATGATCTTCACCCCTTTCTCCACCAAATTGCCAGACTAAACCAAAACTCCAACTGTTTTGCAGCAATCAATATCTGGCTCAAAGATCAGAATCTCAAAATTAACTTCACCAGGTCCAAAGCACTCCAAATTACAACAAACAAGAATTTCACTCCCCCACCTACAATCACAATAAACACTTCACTTGCAGTCAAAACCCAAACAAATTACCCGGGAATCACGCTTGACCACGAGCTCAACTTCCAGCCGCAAATTAGCTGAATCACCAAGACCATCTATTTTATACTCCACGTATTAAAGAACCTATGCAAGCTCCTCTCGCCAATGGATTTCCGCACAGTTTGCCTAGTAGTCATCACACTGATACTTGATTACTGCAATTCTATATACCAGGGACTACCAACAATCATGCTATACCCCCTACAATTGGCGCAAAATACAACAGCCAGAACCATATTAGCAAAATCTCAACAAACCCATATCACGCCACCCCTCAAACAGCTTCACTGTAACAAGCAGGATCAGATATAAAATCATCCTAAACACCCACAAAATTTTAAACTAGTACTCCACGGACAGCCTCGCTCCACTCTTAGTGAACAGCTCCAAGAGAAGATCCCTGGTTCAACATGTTTGCAATACCCACAGACAAACCCTCAAGCAGTCAAAGAGCCAACAGAGCGTTTTCCCTATACGCCCCCTCCTTGTGTAATTCGCTGCCACCTCACATCAGATCCATTCAATTGACCAGTGACTTCTGCAAAAGCTTAAAAGCTCTTCTGTTCATAGAACATTATGTGTCAGATACGGATCTAGGAACAGCTCCTTGAGTTTGTTTATTTGTTAAACTACATGTTTACTGTAATGTGTACCCTATTGTTCAAATTTCATTGTTCTTTGTGCTGAGTTACATGTGAACTGTCTTGACTAGTAGAAAGACAGTATAAAAAATATGTTAAATAAATAGAATAAAAGAAAAAGCTAGTGCGTGTTTACAGTCCAACATGTACAGCAGGGGGACTGCCCTGCTGGCATGAGGCCTGGGAAAGAAGGTGGGCAATACCACTGACTGGTTGAGGTAGAAAGCTTAGACCACCCTCAGCAAGAAGCGCGGATGGGTACACAGTACCAACTAGTTGGGATGGAACCTCTTGTATGGTGAGTGAGCCACCATGGCCTGAAGCTCAATGACCCGGTGAGCCGAGGTGAAGGCCACAAGAGAAACTACCTTACAGGTCAGAAATTTCAGTGGTCACGTTGCCATCAGCTCAAAAGGTGCCAACAAGAGCTGTCCCAACACTACATTAAGATACTCCACCACCAGCAGGGGCTTAAGTGGAGGCTTTAGAGGAGTAGGCCCCCACAGGAAACAGACCAGCAACAGCTGATCTGAGATGGGCCTCCCCTCCAAGCCACGGTGGTAGGCACCTATCGTGCTCAGATAGACTCGTACAGAGTTGGACTTCAGGCTCGAATTAGAGATGCAGGTGGGACTCCAGCAAGCTTTCCACCGAGCAGGAAAAGGGGAGCAGGAAAAGGGATCCAGTGCCTGCACCACCTGAAGGCGTAGGAATGGCATGTCAAATCCCTGCGGGAGATCAGGACGTTGGTCACCACCCGTGGCAGGCTAAGCTCTGACAGAACTACCTGCTCAGCATACAAGCCATGAGGACCAGGGACCAAATATTGGATGCAGCAGGGTCTCGCCCTCCTGAGGGATGAGGTGACGAAGTTGGGGTCACGGAACAGGCTCTTGACGAGACAGCTGAAGCAACAGGGAGAACCACAGCTGTTTGGGCCAGGACAGGGAAATGAGTATCATGGAGCCCTTATCCGCCTGGAGCTTGAGCAGTGTCTCTGCTACCAGCAGGATCAGAGGTATGTATACCCCAATTCAGGAGGAAGGCATCAGCCTTTACTTGGAAACCACACAGGAGCAAAAGCAACCCAGTTGGGTATTGTGTGGAGTGGTGAAGAAGTCGACTGTCAAGAGTTCCCCACTGCTGAAAGATGCGCTCCATCACCCTCTTGAGGGTCCATTTAGGAAAGCACAGTTACTTACCTGTAACAGGTGATCTCTGGGAACAGCAGGAATAAGTCTTCACATATGGGTACGTCGGTACCGACGGAGCCTGCGCGGGAACGCTCCCCAGCTTCCCAAAAAAGGAAAGCATTTGGGAGCATCCCACAGCGCCTGCGCGCTGCCTTCCCGCCTTTCCTAACCGCTTCTCTCCACGAGAATGAGAAGAGATGGTGAGAGGAGTCTCCCATATGCCTATCATGTGGTCATAAAGGATCTCATGAACTGGCAAAGTGGCTGCTTCTTTAGGAGCCTTAGGATATTGCACAATATCCAATTTTTTGGCTCTAGGCTCTGTCTCAGGGGCTACTGAGATAGAAAGCCCCTTGGCCACTTCCCTTATGAAGTCTTGAAAAGACAAGTCTTCTGGAGGGGACATTCTTCTTTTTGGAGAAGGCGGCTCCTGAGGAAGAAGTACCGATGCTTCGACAGAGGCCTCCGATGCATCAGAGTCTTCGGAGGAATCGAAGTATCGCCTGTCTGGATGCTCTTGTAAAGCCCGATACGCATACCGGGTGGTATCGACATCGGGAGTCATTGGTACCGGATCGGTACCGATAGGCATCATCGGACAGGGTACCGCTGCAGTCGACACCGAAGCCGATATCGATGCAACCGGAACCGATGTCGGAGCCGGTACCGACAACGAAGCTTGTTGCGGTACCGGCGGCGTCGCAGCTTGTATGAATGACATAATGGCATGCTGCATGGTCAGAACATTCTGATCCATCGACGCCATGAATGTCTGGAGGTCGGTACCGGCAGATTCCACCGGTACCCCAGAACATTGCAACAGGTGATCGGTCGAGACCGTGCCATCGATGTCAACCTGTGACCCCATAGGAGGAGCTTTGGAAGCCGGAGCTTCCCGCCGGGATACTTTTGCCGGTGCAGGATCCTCGAGGGCAAGCCCAGAGGCATCTCGATGCTTAGAGGGAGATCTACCCTTCGAGGACCGGCTAGACTTATGTTTGGTTACCTGAGATCCATAGGAGGAAGAAGCAGCCCTGGAAGACGTCGATGCCACCGAAGCTACATCAGAGGGAAACAGTGTACTGAGCTTGGCTGCTCGGTTCTGTAAACCTCTTTTAGACATCATGGAGCAGGACGGACAATCCGTGATGGAATGGTCAGGACCCAAACACTTAAGACATCAGTCATGGGTGTCGGTAACAGAGATGGTACCGCTGCACTTACTGCATTTTTTAAACCCGGAGGCGGGCTTTTCCATGAGGAATTTTCTGTTAGGCCTAAGGCCCAACGAAGAAAAAATACACTGAAGTGGAACGGAAGTATTCTTTTTTTTTTTTTTTTTTAAAGAAAAGAAAGAAAAGACCGGCGGTACCGGTCCGACGTCGAAGAAGGCAGACGCACGACCAAAGAAATAAAATAAAATAAAGAACTTCTTCAGCGGTGACAGGAACACGACCTGCTGGCTCCGCGGAAAAGAAGAACTGGAGAGAGGCGGTTAGGAAAGGCGGGAAGGCAGCACGCAGGCGCTGTGGGATGCTCCCAAAAGCTTTCCTTTTTTGGGAAGCTGGGGAGCGTTCCCGCGCAGGCTCCGTCGGTACCGACGTACCCATATGTGAAGACTCATTCCTGCTTGTTCCTGGAGATTAAGTCTTTACATATGGGTATCGTCGGTACCGACGAAGCCTGCGCGGGAACGCTCCCCAGCATCCAGTAAGAAAGCTTTTGGGAGCATCCCACAGCGCCTGCGCGCTGCCTTCCCACCTTTCCCAACCGCCTCTCTCCAGTTCGAGTTTTAAAGCTGAGACAAAGAGAGAGAGAGGAAAGGAAAGATAGATAGAGAGATACAACTCCTAGGGGAGGTGGGTGGGTTGTGAAGACTTATTCCTGCTGTTCCCAGGGATCACCTGTTACAGGTAAGTAACTGTGCTATCTCCAGGAACAAGCAGGAATGAGTCTTCACATATGGGGACTCCCTAGCTGCAGATGCTAGGGAGAAACCCCAGGTTGTGTGTCCTTGAAAAGGACTCTACCTCCTCCCCATGGATCTCTGGCATCCGACCAGGGTAGGTGGGTAGGAGTTGATTAGGAATGGAACAGGTGTTTGAGAACAGCCTGACCAAACGAGGCATCCCGGCGGGAGTCCTTGTCCAAACAGTAATGGGCTGTGAAGGTATGAACCGAGGCCCAGGTGGCCGCTCGACAGATTTGGTCGATGGACACAGAGTTTAGATGAGCCATTGAAGCTGCCATGGCTCTCACATTGTGAGCTGTGACATGGCCCTCCAGAGAAATGTTCCTACTCTGGTAGGCGAAAGAAATACACTGAGCAATCCAGTTGGACAGTGTTCTCTTAGAGACTGGAAGTCCTAAATGAGAAGGATCAAAAGCAACAAAGAGTTGAAAAGACTTTCTATGTTGCTGTGTTCTTTGTAAGTAAAAAGCGAGAGCTCTCTTACAATCCAAGGTACATTTGATGCATGAGGTCCTGGAAAAAAGACAGGTAAATATACCTCTTGGTTCAGATGAAAAGGTGAGACCACTTTAGGCATAAAGTGTGGATTGGTCCTGAGGACTACCTTATCATGATGGAACTTTGTATAAGGAGGATTAGCTGCCAAAGCTTGCAACTCACTGATGCGGCGTGCTGAGGTGACTGCAATGAGAAAAATAACATTCCAAGAAAGGAATTTCAAGGAGGTGATGGCTAAAGGTTCAAAGAGTGGCTTCATAAGCTGGCCAAGAACCAGGTTTAAGTCCCATGCCACTGGAGGTGGTCTAATGGGAGGTTTAGTTAAAAGAAGGCCTCTTATGAATCTTGCTATAAGAGGATGAGAGGAAATAGGTTGTCCATTGAGAGGCTTGAGGGACGCTGCAATAGCACTCAAATGGACTCTTACTGAATTTGTTTTCAGACCTGCATGGGATAGATGCAGGAGATACTCTAGTAGAGAATTCAGAGGTATTGCAAGAGGGTTTAGACCTTTCCCTGAACACCAAATGGTAAATCTTTTTCATTTGAAAGCATAGGAACGTCTAGTAGAAGGCTTTCTAGAGGCATGAATAACATCTCTGACTTGCTGAGATGAAAATCTTGAAGGTCTAGGCCCTCAGCAACCAAGCCCTGAGATGGAGCGACTGGGGTTTGGGTGCCACAAAGTTCCCTCTTCCTGGGACAGAAGGTCTGGTGCAGAACCCAAGTCCAGGGAAGGAGCTTGAGAGAGATGCAGAAGTAGGGGGTACCACACTTGGCATGGCCAATGTGGTGCTATGAGGATCATGGTCCCTTGATCTCTCTGAAGCTTGAATAGTGTCTTGGGAATTAGGGGAATTGGTGGAACGGCATAAAGGAAGTCTTGACCCCAGCGGAGGAAGGCATCCTGAAGGCATCGGGAGTAAGCGGTACCGGTTCGGTACCGATGGGCATCATAGGACAGGGTACCGTTGCAGTCGACACCGAAGCCGATGTTGATGCAACCGGTACCGGAGGCGTCGAAGCCTGCATAATGCCATTAGGGTGCGCTGCATAAATGCCATTAGGGTGCGCTGCATAAATGCCATTAGGGTGCGCTGCATGGACAGAATCTTCTGATCCATCAACGCCACCAGAGTCTGGATGTCGGTACCAGTGGAGGCCACCGGTACCCCAGAACACGGCAACAGGTGATCGGTCGAGGCCGAGCCATCGATGTCAACCTGTGACCCCATAGACAATGCTTTGGAAGCTGGAACTTCCCGCCGGGGTAATTTTGCCGGTGCGGAATCCTCGAGGACAAGCCCGGAGGCATCTCGATGCTTAGAGGGAGATTTGCCCTTCGAGGACCGGCTAGATTTATGTTTGGTTACCTGAGATCCATGGGAGGAAGAAGCAGCCCTGGAAGATGTCGATGCCACCGAGGCTGCATCAGAGGGAAACAGGGTACTGAGCTTGGCTGCTCGGTTCTGCCGACCTCTTTTAAACATCATGGTACAGGACATACAATCCGTGATGGAATGGTCAGGACCCAAACATTTTAGACACCAGTCATGGGTGTCGGTGACAGAAATAGTACCGCCACATTTCGTGCACTTTTTGAACCCGGAAGCGGGCTTCTCCATGAGGAGAAAATATGTTCAGGCCTAAGGCCCAAACCGAAAATGCACAGTTGAAGAAAGAAATGTTTTTGGGTTTTTTTCTAAGAAAGAAAAGAAAAGACCGGCGGTACCGGTCTGACGTCGAAGAAGGCAGACGCGCACAGAAAAATAAAGAATTCTTCTGCGGTGACAGGAACATGACCTGCTGGCTCCGCGGAAAAGAAGAACTGGAGAGAGGCGGTTGGGAAAGGTGGGAAGGCCGCGCGCAGGCGCTGTGGGATGCTCCCAAAAGCTTTCTTACTGGACGCTGGGGAGCGTTCCCGCGCAGGCTCCGTCGGTACCGACGATACCCATATGTGAAGACTCATTCCTGCTTGTTCCTGGAGATACTGGAGGATGCGGCTAAGATGGTTTGCAGGTTATTGAGTTCTCCAGGCAGATAGGTCGCTCTCATCTCCATCCCAATGGCAACTGTGAACCTCTAGAGGCGCACAACCTCCCAGCACAGGAGGTACGATCCCAACCCCCCTTTCTTATTGACACAGAACATTGCCACCTGATTGTCTGTCTGAATTAGGACAACCTGGTTGGCCAGGTATGCCTAGAATGCCTTGAGGGCATTCGCAATCACCCACAGTTCCAAGAAGTTGATTTGGTGCAGGATCTTCTGCTCAGACCACAAGTCCTGCATCCGCAGACCATCCAGGTGAGCCCTCCCCAGCCCAATTTGGGCACTTTGGTGGCGAAAGTCCAGTAGGGTGGCATCGACTGAAAGGGGAAGTCCTAAAGCAAGTGTTGTGGTTCCACTCACCACTGTATAGATTCCATGAGGCAACCTGTGGCTTGACACCACTGTATAGATTCCATGAGGCAACCTGTGGCCTGACACCATTGAGTTCTCAGAATCCACTGAGCCTAGCACATCCTGAGATGGGCCAGTGGGGTCACCTGCACTGTATAGGCCATGTGGCCCAGCATCCACAGCATCCCTTGTACCATTGTGTACCATTTCTGATGGACAGTGGAGACCACCTCTATGAGCTACTTTAGGCAGTCCAACGGGAGAAAAGCTTGTGCCCACATGGTTTTCAGGAGGGCCCCGATAAATTTGAGCTGCTTCAACAGCCAGAGAAGAGACTTGGGTTAGTTTATAACAAACCCCAGTCACTCGAGCACCTAAATCGCCAGGTGGGCCGAGTGCCATATGCTGTCCAGGGATGAGACAGAAAGATAGATAAGCTGGGAAACCTGAATGTAAGACTTTATAGATAAGAGTGAGGAGTTTGAATTGTGTGCAATGTGAGAGTGGGAGTGGGAGCCAGTGTGATTTGCTAAGAAGGGGAGATACATGGTCATGCCTAGATGCATGGTGAAGGAGAAGGATAGCCATATTTTATACTAAATGTAGATGTTTTAACTGATAGCAGGGGAGACCAGAATAGATGTTACAATAATCTAGTCATGCAATCACCAAAGCCAGGAAAAGAGTGACAACAGAAGAATCAGAGAGAAGTGACCAAATGGAACGTATTTGCTGAAGTGCAAAAAAAAATGCTTAATGACCAAGCCAATGTGTTCACTGGAGGTGAGTGAGGAATCCAAGATAACTCCAAGATATTTAACAGAGGAAACACAAGGAATTGAAAAGCTATCTAAAGAAGGGTTAAAGGAGGAGGAGTGAAGAGGCCAGAAAACCAGATAGCAGAGATTTTAATGGGGTTAACCTGAAGATGATTAGCACACGACCGGAAGGCTACCTGGGAGAGGCACAAATTAACTGGGTTCAGGTCAGGGGAAGATGAAGACAGATGAAAGAGCAGCCGAATGTCGTCTGCATAACAGTATGCAGAGTCACCCTGCTGCTCAACAAGAGTAGCCAAAGGAGCAAAGAAAACATTGAATAGGGGAGCCAGGACTGAGCCCTGGGGAATGCTATACAGAAGAGGAATACAAGAGGAGGATGTAGCTGGAAAGGATATGTAGAAAAAAGTGCTTCCTCTTGGAGGGATCAGCCATCATGTGCGAGAGGCAGGAGATGGTCACCTACTCGGTCTCTCTCTCGGCTGCCCTCTCCTCCATAAGCTTACCAAAGAGGTTCTCACACTTGCACGGCATGTATACTAGCTTGTCCTGGACTCACTGTTCTAGGTCAGAAGACTGGAGCTAGGCCAGTCAGCACATCCTAATGCCCACTGTAGCCACCCTACCCACAGACTCAAAAGTGTCATAGGTGGCTTGCACCATGTACTTTGAAATGTCCTTCCCGTGGCCCACAAGGGCACTGAAGGCCTCCAATGCTCCACTGGAATGAGGAAGTTAACCTCACTGAAGTCCCCCCATGATGTCCTTTAAGAACATTCCCATATAGAGTTCATAGGACAAGATGCAGGCAACCAGCATAGAGCCTTGGAAGCACCGCCTCCCAAAGTCATCGAGGGTCCTTGTTTCCAGCTAGGGGGCACCAAAGAGTGGGTCTTTGAGCTCTTAATGAGCCACATGGCGGATTCCACCACCAGCGAGTGGTGTGGCAATTGAGGCTTCTTGAACCCTGGGGCCTTTTGTACCAAGTATATCGACTCAGCTCAGTGGATGACAGTCAGCCCAGTCATGGGGTTCTCCCACATTCAGAGCAGGAGCCATTGCAATATGAGATGCATGGGCACTGTAACTGCTTCCTGCAGTGCCGAGGGGTACTAAAGGATCCCCAGTTCCTTTGCCTTTGGCTCATCCTCCGCCACATCCCGGATGAATTCCTGGAAAGACATGTCCTCCAGGGGCAACTTCCACCTCTCATACAGAGAGGATGTCAGGGGACTCCCTCTGAGACCTGCGACTCTTCCTCCATCTCTCAGCCATCAGAGTCTGACTCCAGAGGAAGTCGTATCTCCTGGTCTCCTCCCGATGCCGTTCCAGCAGAGAAGAGTAATTAGACCTTACCTGCTAATTAGTGTTCCTGAAGGTACTCCAGTCCAGTCCCTTTCCTCTGGGTTGTGCTCCCCTTCCAGCAGCTTGGAGGCTGAGCTCATCGTCAATTTGATGACCCTCTGGTATAAATATCACTGGCACCACCCACCAGCACCAGTAATATTGAAAAAGCAGACTTAACGGAGATATAATTAAGTAACAATAACTTCAAAATTAACTGCCAAATTCTAGAATATTCCTCCCATCTCCCCCGGAAGGAACTTCCCACCCCCCGGGAAGAGGAGGAGGCGGCTTACCTGAATCCACACCAGCCCTTACCTAACCGCTCCGCAGGGCCACTGCCAGTCCATACCACCTCACCACCGAAAACCTCCACTTCTTCCTGCATGTTCATGGAGGAAAGTCATTATCACCAAAATCAAACTTCAAACAGGAACAAGGCCAGTTTGAAGGATCTTGGGATTCCTGTGTCTATAGTTCACAATGTTATTAAGAAGTTTTCTGCTCAAGCAATGGTCAAGAACCTTCCAGGATGTGATGGGAAGAGGAAAATTAATCCAAGATGTCTTCGAAGGTTAGTGCGAAATGTTGGAAAAGCACACATACAACATGCAAAGAGCTCAAGGCTGACCAGCAGCAATCTGGTGGTTTCAACCCACACCATACACCACGCACTAAAAAAAAGAGGAGATCATGGGTGAAAGCCAAGGAGGACCCCTACTGCTCAAATCCAAAAATGCGGCACCAAGAAGGGATAGCACTGCAAAGGAGTGGAGGGCTTCCGCCTCCCAACAGAGGGAGTAGGAGCCCATGACCCCCTGCTTGTTCACATAGAACAGGTAACCTGACCGGAGGGGGGGGGGGGAAGAGGCGGGGGCCAGACATCAGCGCCTCCTGCAAGGCCAGGATGGAAGAGATGCTCTGCTGCATGGCTACCATTCAGGACTCGAGGACCAATGGCTGTGCAGCTTTCTGCGTGGACACTGAGGGCCTCAGGTCCGATGTTGGCACTCCAGAGAGTGTGTCCTTGAGGAGGACTATGGGTTCATGGGTCCTGACACGAATCTGCCGGCGGAGGACTCCTGTCTCAAGACTTTGAGGGCGCTGCTCTGAATCGCCTGAATCCCGTCACAGGACTTTGCCAGGTTTCATCAGGGGCACCGAAGCTTGCCTTCTTTTTCCTGAGAGGGTCTGGAGCCACGCCAGAGCAGCCACCGCCACAGGACTCAGAGGACGCCCACGGGACGTGCCGGCTTTGTGGCTCGGCTATGGGGAAGATGGGGCAGAGTCAGATCTCGGGAACAGCTTCCCCTGCAACTCCAACCACCTTTTGTTCGTTTTAGGGGTCATGGCCTGGCACCGGTCGGAGGTGGAACTATCGTGGTCTGGGCCCAGGCAGCGGAGACAGCAGTCATGGGCATCGGAAACTGAAATAGACTGACTGCAGTGGTCGCATTTCTTGAACCCACCGGGAGACATTGTGGGAGACCACCCAGCCGGGGTCGATGACCCCCGGGCAAAAATTGACACAAAGGCTGGTCGAGGAGGAACCTCGAGAAAAAAACAAAGAGAGGGCTCGAGGCAGGAAGGGAACCAGTATGCAAACCGGAGATATAGAAGGATTTTTAGAACTTTTTCCAGGGAATAGAGGACTATGTCCTTTGGGCTCCGCGGAAAAAAAGAGACTGAACAAGATGGCACCCTTGAGCTGGAAGGGGACAACGCATGCGTGGTAGCATTTCCAAAAGCTTTCTTTGAAAGCTGGGGAAATGCTCCGCGCAAGCTCCTTCAGCGTCACCCATATGTGAGGACTGACTTCCTGCTTGTTCCTGGAGAAAGTGGATATCTGAAATAAGCTCTCTTCCGTTTTATCTCCATTTGCATACCACTATCATCTTTGCATTCAACTAGATATCACCACTGGTACCCAAGATGGTCTCCGGTTAGCAAAACAGCATACTTGTAGAGCCAAATGTCATTGGCATCAATATAAAATTCTTGATGCTCTTTTTAAGGAATGTCCTACATTCTATCATGAGATCGCAATTGCAAAGAAAAATCAATTCTCCAATCTCATTTTGACAGCTTCCAACCATCCAAAACAAACTTATTAGTATCCCAATTATCTTCCTTACATTTCTCATCAGTTGCTCCACCCTGGTGAGGCCCAATACCAGTGTTTTAGCATCACATTTTTTGGATAAAATAAATATACGTAATTCTTTTCAGGAAACAATCTAGCCATCTGCACTAACTTCCATTATTCCTTCAATTAATTTACTTCTGTCTCCCTAAGACTATTTCATTTTCTCATAAAACAACCTGCGCCTTTTGGAACCTATAACCCTCCCCCTTGGATTTCAGATCCCTCACTGAGCCTCTTACCAATCATTCTATCCATTGTTAACAATAGTTCTTCTATAGTCACTATGCCACGTGCTTGGAAACAAGCCATAGTTCATCCAGTTTTGAAGAATAAAACCAAAGCTCCTGCTGACCTCTCAAACCACCGTCCTGTCTCTAAATTGACCCTCTCTCTACTACTACTGAGCATTTGTATAGCACTACAAGATGTATGCAGCGCTGCACAGACATGTAAAAGACAGTCCCTGCTCATCAGAGCATACAATCTAGTCAAGATAGACAACACAGTATGTTTAAGACAGGGATACATCTAGGGGGAATGGTAAGGAAACACAAAGCAGATCAGGTGAGTCAAGATCCGAAAGCGGCAGCGAAGAGGTGAGTTTTCAGCCTGGATTTGAAAAGGGCTAGAGAAGGGGCATGACATACAGACTCAGGCAGTTTGTTCCAGCCATTAAAGAGCAGTAAGGTAAAAGGAGCGAAGTATGGCGTTAGCAATAGAAGAGAAGGGCACAGATAAAAGTAATTTGGCAAAAAAGCAGAGTTTCCAGGGAGGGGTGTAGGGAGGTATAAGAGAGGAAAGGTAGTGAGAAGCTGCAGAGTGAATGCATTTATAGGTCAGCAGGAGAAGTTTGAACTGGATGCGGAAATGGATAGGGAACCAATGAAGTGACTTGAGAAGAGGGGTAATATGAGCATGACGAGGCTGGCAGAAGATTAGTTGCGCAGCAGAGTGTTGAACAGACTGAAGGGGAGAGAGATGATTCAGCGGGAGACCAGCAAGGATTAGGTTACAACAGTCAAGACGAGAGGTGGTTAAGGAGTAGATAAGTATCTTAGTAGTGTGTTCAGAAAGGAATGTGCGGATTTAGTTGATGTAATAGAGAAAGAAATGGCAGGTCTTGGCTATCAGATGGATATGTGTGGAGAAAGAGCGAGAGAGAAGTCAAAGACGACCCCAAGATTGCGAGTCGAGGAAACAGGGAGGAGTACAGTGAGAAAGGAGGAAGAGAAGAGGAGGCTTTAGGGGGAAAAATAAGCAGCTCAGTTTTGGCTATGTTCAATTTCAAGTGGCGGTGAGACATCCAAGCAGCAGACAGAGATCTGGGTCTGGATTGCCAGAGAGATTTCAGGTGAAGAGAGGTAGATCTGGGAGTCATCAGCATAAAGATGGTACTGAAAGCCGTGGAAAGAAATGAGTGCACCAAGGGACTGGGTATGGAGAGAGAAAAGGAGTGGACCCAAGACAGATCCTTGGGGTACACCAACTGAGAGCGGAATAGCAGCAGAGGAAGATCCACCAGAACAAACACTGAAAGAGCAATGGGAGAGATAAGAGGAGAACCAGCCCTTAAAACCAAGCGAGGACAGGGTATCAAGGAGAAGGTTGTGGTCAACACTGTCAAAAAAGCAGCAGAGAGGTCAAGAAGGATGAGGACTGAGTAAAGGCCCTTGGATTTTGCCAGGAACAAGTCACTGGAGACTGGCAAGAGCCTTTTCAGTAGAATGTAAAGGATGAAAGACAGATTGTAAAGGATCCAGGAGGACTTGAGAGGAGAGAAAGTCAAGGCAAAAGCGGTGAACCACATGTTCAAGTAGTTTAGAAACGAAGGGGAGGAGAGAGATGGGTCAATAGGACAGGTAGGATCAAGTGATGGTTTCTTGAGGAGAGGAGTAAATATAGCATGCTTGAAGGCTGCAGGGATAGTTGCAGTGGAGAGCGATAGGCTGAGAATAAAGAGAAAAATTATCTGCTCAGATTGAATATACAAACTATCTTCATCCTAAATCTGGTTTCATCCCAACTGCAGCACTGAAACAGTTTAACTTCTCTTTTAAATGATATCTAGTCTACTTTGGATAAGGGAGATATTACACTAGCAATCTCCCTAGACCTTTCAGCAATCTTAGATCTGGTAGATTCTTCTAGTTTACCAACCTGCCTGTCAGAGATGGGCATCACAGGTCAGGACTACAATTGGTTTGCATCTTTTCTTACTAACGGTACATTTCAAGTAGTTGTGGAAGCCTCCCTTTCTGCCTCCATGTCCCTATTATGTGGAGTCCCACAAGGCTCAGTCCTTTCACTTTTGTTATTTAACCTCTTTCTTAGCCCCTTGGCAATCTTAATTCAAGATCTAAATACTTCTGCTTATTAATATGCAGACAACATATTGTTAGTAGCCCATTTAAATCCTATGGCCCTAGACTTATAAGCCATTAATCATACTTTGAATTCTGCTTCTTCCTGGCTTCAGTCTAATCATCTGAAACTAAATTCTAGTAAAACATCTGCTATTTGGCTCACAGGGGAGCTCAGAACCACCATTTATGGCCCATTCAATTGATCACATTCTTAATCAGCTCACCTCTAATCTCAAATACCTTGGTGTAATCCTAGACTCAGAATTATCATTTTACCCCATATCTGTTCTACAGTGCAGAGATCTTTTTATGCTCTACGACAATGTTGTGCTACTTGTCCATTCCTCGATACTCCCTCGTTGACTTCTATTCTTAACTTTGTGATTAGGTGCTTGGATTACTGGTATTTGACTTCCTGAAATTAAATGATTGCAAATCAAGTCAGAACACTGCTATTCGTATACTATCTTTTGCAAAGAAATCAAACCATATTATACTAGTTTTTCAACGGTACCACTGATGCCTGTTCATTATTGCATACATTTCAAACTTCTGACGCTTGCCAATAAGGTCCTCTATTCTGGTTTGCCAGCATATCTTCATCTTTTACTCACTTTCCATACTCCTGCTCACACTATGATCATTACATGACAATAGGCTTTACATTCCCCCACCTTCTAAAGCTAGGTTGGAGCTGACCTGTAGTTCAGCATTCTTCTTCCATGTCCCCATGCTTTGAAATTCTCTCCCACTTCAATTCCAGTTGGAATCCTCTTATCCCACATATAAAACCCAACTAAAAACTCACTTATTTCAACTTATAGGGAGGATGGCCTAGTGGTTGGGGCAAGTTACCTTGGGCCAGAGGACCAAGGGTTCAAATCCTACTAGAGGACAGCAACATTGGGCCAGAGGGCCAAGGGTTTCTAGTTCTACAGGTGCCACTTGTGGCCTTGGACAAGACACTTAGCCCTCCGTTGCCTCAGGTACAATAAAACAGATTGTGAGCCCTTAGGTGACAAGGGAAAAATACATATACAGTATCTGAATGTACACAGCTTTGACTGGTAGATAAGCAGTATATAAGCCTAGTTAAATAAAGTGTAGTTACTCACCTGTAACAGGTGATCTCCGGGAACAGCAGGAATTTAGTCTTCACATATGGGTATCATCAGTACCGACGGAGCCCACACGGGAATGCTCCCCAGCGTCCAATAGGAAAGCTTTTGGGAGCATCCCACAGCACATGTGTGCTGCCTTCCCGCCTCTGTACCTCTCTCACTTCAGTTGAGTTTATAGCCGAGACCAAAGGAGAGAAGTAGAGAAAGAGAGAGATAGAGACAACTCCTAAGGGAGGTGGGTGGGTTATGAAGACTAAATTCCTGCTGTTCCCGGAGATCACCTGTTACAGGTGAGTAACTACGCTATCTCCAGGAACAAGCAGGAATGTAGTCTTCACATATGGGGACTCCCCAGCTGAAAGATGCCAAGGGGTGACCCCAACTGGCTGCGAACCCATGTGAGATGGGCCATGCTTCCTCCCATGGACCTTAGGCATCCAAACTGTGGATGGTGGGTAGGAGTTGTATTAAGTATGGAAGAGATGTTGTAGAACAGCCTGGTCAAACGAGGCATCCTGACGGGAGTCCTTGTCTAAGCAATAGTGGGCTGTTAAGGTATGTACCGAAGTCCAAGTGGTTGCTTTGCAGATGTCATCAATAGAGAGAGAACAAAGGTTAGCCGTTGAGGCTGCCATTGCTCTCACATTGTGAGCTGTGACATGGCCTTCGAGAGAAAGTCCCTTACTCTGATATGTATAGGATATGCAATCTGCTATCCAATTTGACAGAGTTCTTTTAGAAACTGGAAGTCCCAAATGACTAGAGTCAAAAGCCACAAAAAGCTGAGAAGATTTTCTATGTGGCTTAGTTCTTTAGAGAAAAAAGCCAAGGCTTTTTTACAGTCCAATGTGTGAAGATTCCTTTCCGCACTGGAGGCCTAGGGAAGAATGTAGGAAGATAAACCGATTGGTTTAAATGAAAAGGCGAAACCACCTTGGCAGAAAGTGAGGATGAGTCCTGAGGACTACTTTATCATGGTGAAACCTTGTATAAGGAGGGTCAGCTACTAACACCTGTAGTTCACTAATGTGTCTTGCAGAAGTGATGGCAATTAGGAAAATAACTTTCCATGAAAGAAACTTTAGGTCTGAAGTGACTAAAGGTTCAAAGGGCAGTTTCATAAGCTGACCAAGAACAAGATTTAGATCCCATGCCACCGGTGGTGGTTTAATGGAAGGTTTTGGTAAAAGTAGGCCTCTCATAAAACTTGATATAAGTGGATGAGAGGAAATAGGTTGTCCATCGAAAGGTTTATGAAAAGCAGCAATAGCACTAAGATGGACCCTAACTGAATTGGTCTTCAGACCAAAAGTTGATAATTGTAGAAGATACTCTAGTAGCAACTCTACAGTTACTAAAAAGGGGTTAAGTCCCTTTTGTAAACACCAGATAGAGAACCTTTTCCACTTGAAAGCGTAGGAACGTCTTGTGGAGGGTTTTCTGGAAGCCAGGATATCCTTTACTTGTTGAGAAAGGTTAGCATCCTGGACTTCTAGGCTTTCAGTAACCAGGCCCTGAGATGTAGGGACTGGGGATTGGGATGCAGTAAAGATCCGTCCTCCTGCGACAGGAGATTTGGAACATTCCCCAACTCCAGAGGAGTGGTTTGAGACAGACGCAGAAGAAGAGGATACCACGTTGGCCGTGGCCAACGTGGAGCTATGAGAATCATACGACCCCTGTCTCTCTGAAGTTTGAATAAAGGGAATGAGGGGAATGGGTGGGAAGGCATAGAGGAAGTCCTGTCCCCAGTGGAGTAGGAAAGCATCTCTTGCCTGACAGTTTTGAGCCGGAATTCTGGAACAGAATCAGGGAAGTTTGACATTCTGTGGACTTGCAAAGAGGTCTATATCTGGTGTTCCGCAGATTCGAAACACTCGAGCAAACTGGTATGAGTGGAGGGACACTCGTGTGGCAGCAGTATTTGACTGAGTTTGTCTGCCAGCAAGTTTTGAATGCCCGGAAGGTATACTGCAAACAGGTGGATTTGTAACTCTCTGGCGAGGGCCCATAGTCGCAAAGTTTCGTTGCATAGCGACAGAGAGCCTGTTCCACCTTGCTTGTTCACATAGAACATAGCTACCTGATTGTCGGTTTGGACCAGAACTGTTTTGTTGCTGAGATGGCCCTGAAAGACTTGAATAGCATTGAAAATGGCTCTCAGCTCTAGGAGGTTTATGTGAAGGGAAACCTCCTGTGAGGTCCAAAGACCCTGAGTGGAGAGATCATGCAAGTGGGTCCCCCAACCCATCTTGGCTGCATCTGTCATCAGAGTGGTTTGGCACAGAGGCTGCTGGAAAGGAGAGCCTACAAGGAGGTTTTCCAGGGATTGCCACCATTGCAAGGATGAAATTAGATGTGTGGTAGTTCTGATTTTTGTCTGTTAGTCGACCCGAGGCTTGTGAGAGGAAAGGGTCCACTGGGCTGCTCACATGTGGAGCTGAGCATAGGGAAGATAAATGGAGCTCACTCGGGTGAAGGGAAGGTGATTAGCGGGGTGCCTCAGGGTTTGGTCCTAGGCCCGGCACTGTTCAATATATTTGTGAGTGATATTGCTGAAGGACTGAATGGAAAAAAGTCTGTCTTTTTGCAGATGACGCGAAAATTTGCAACAGAGTGGACTCCCCCGAGGGAGTGCTTAATGTGAGGAGGGATCTGCAAAAGCTGGAGGAATGGTCTGATGCTTGGCAATTAAGATTTAATGCGAAGAAGTACAGTGTCATGCACTTGGGTAGCAGAAATCCAAGGGAAATGTACACGATAGGGGGCGAGAGGTTGGTGTGCACGGAGCAGGAGAAAGACCTCGGTGTGATTAATTCTGTAGATCTCAAGGTGGCAAAACAGTGCAACAAGGCGGTGGCAAAAGCCAGGAGGATGTTGGGCTGCATTCGAAGAGGAATTACCAGCAGAAAGGAAGGGGTACTAGTACCACTGTATAAGTCTCTGGTGAGGCCTCACTTGGAATACTGTGTTCAGTATTGGCGACCGTATCTTGCAAAGGATGTAAAAAAAATGGAAGCTGTTCAGAGGAAGGCAACCAAAATGATTTGGAGCCTGCGTCAGAAGCCTTATGAGGAGAGACTTGAAGACCTAAATATGTACACTTTGGAGGCGAGGAGGGATAGGGGAGATATGATTCATACCTTTAAATACTTAAAGAGAAATAATGAACAAACAAACCTCTTCCAGAGACGGGGAAGCTGCAAAACTAGAGGGCATAACATGAAGCTGCAAGGTGGTAAATTGAAAGGCAATGTCACGAAATACTTTTACTGAAAGGGTGGTGGATGCTTGGAATGCCCTCCCGATGGAGGTGGTGGGGACAAACACAGTGACGGAATTCAAACTGGCCTGGGACAGACACTGTGGATCACTTTACAGCTACAAGATTAAATTAAAATAAACTGAACCATCTAATTTCTCAACAAATAGGGGTGTCCTACATGGAGCGATGGGGGGAGGAGCGGTGTGTTCACCCCTAAACAAAGAAACAAAGATATGGGGAGGGGTGAAGACATGGGGAGGGGTGCACCACTAAGCAAAGACATGGGTAGGGGTGCACCTACTCCTGTCATATTGCTGGGCAGACTAGATGGACCATACTGGTCTTTATCTGCCGTCATTTACTATGTTACTATATATGTTACTATGTGTCCCAGCAGTTGAAGCATCTCTCAAGCAGTAAGGAATACCTTCATAGATGCTTGAGATACCAGTTGTATTATACGCAGACAGCGTGGCTGGGGCAGGAAAGCCCTTGACTGCTGTGTGTCTAGACAAGCCTCTATGAATTCTAGAGATTGAGAGGGGTGAGATGAGGAGATTTTGGGAGGTTTATGACCAGCCCCAAATATTGAAGATTTTCATTGCTCGAGAGAGCGCGAAGCTGGCCTCTGGAGCTGTCGATGCTCGAATGAGCCAATCGTCTAAGTAAGGGAAGACAAATATTCCCAGACTCCTCTTAAAGTGTAGTTAACTCACCTGTAACAGGTGATCTCCGGGAACAGCAGGAATTTAGTCTTCACATATGGGTATCATCGGTACCGACGGAGCCTGTGCAAGAATGCTCCCCAGCGTCTAATAGGAACGCTTTTGGGAACATCCCTCAGCACATGCGCGCTGCCTTTCCAACTGTCCCTCTTCAGTTAAGTTTGTAGATGAGTGAAAGGATAGAGGGAGAGAGGAAAGAGACAGAGAGATAGAAAGACAACTCCTAGGGGAGGTGAGTGGGTTGTGAAGACTAAATTCCTGCTGTTCCCGGAGATCACCTGCTACAGGTGAGTAACTACGCTATCTCCAGGAACAAGCAGGAATGTAGTCTTCACATATGGGGACTCCCTAGCTGAAGATGCCAGGGAGATGACCCCAGGAAGCTGCCACCTATGGTGAGGTGGGCCATGCTTCCTCCCATGGATCTCTGGCATCCCACCAGGGTTGGTGGGTAGGAGTTCTATTAGGTTTGAAAGAGATTTTGAAGAACAGCCTGGCCAAAGAAGGCATCCCGACGGGAGGCTTTATCTAGGCAGTAGTGGGCTGTAAAGGTATGTACCGAAGCCCAGGTGGCTGCTCAACAAATATCATCAATAGACAAAGAGTGAAGGTTAGCCATAGAGGCTGACATAGCTCTCACATTATGAGCTGTGACGTGTCCTTGAAGAGGAAGACTCTTACTCTCATATGCAAAGGATATGCACTGTGCAATCCATTTGGATAAAGTCCTCTTGGAGACTGGAAGTCCCAAATGACTAGAATCAAAAGCAATAAAAAGTTGAGAAGACTTTCTATGTTGCTGTGTTCTTTGTAGGTAAAAAGCTAAGGCTCTTTTACAGTCCAAAGTGTGAAGGTTCTTCTCTGCATTAGAGGCATGAGGCCTCGGAAAAAATACAGGAAGATAAATTGCTTGATTTAAATGAAAAGGCGAAACCACCTTTGGCATATAGTGTGGATGACTTCTAAGGACAACCTTATCATGATGAAATCTAGTGTAAGGATGATCAGCCACTAAGGCTTGCAATTCACTAATGCGACGTGCAGAGGTGATTGCAATTAGGAAGATGACCTTCCAGGACAGAAACCTTATGGTAGTAGTGGCTAAAGGTTCAAAAGGCGGTTTCATGACCTGCCCAAGAACTAGATTTAAATCTCACGCAACAGGTGGTGGTTTGATGGGAAGTTTTGTTAAAAAAAGACCTCTCATAAATCTGAATATGAGAGGATGAGAGGAAATTGGTTGTCCATTTAGAGGCTTATAGGAAGCTGTAAAGATGGACCCTTACTGAATTGGTCTTTAGACCAGAATTTGATAAATGAAGTAAATACTCTAGTACTGATTCCAAAGGTATCACCAGGGGGTTTAACCCCTTCTGGGAACACCATATAGTGAAACGTTTCCACTTAAAGGCGTAAAATCATCTTGTGGAAGGTTTTCTAGAAGCCTGAAGGATATCCTTTACCTGTTGGGAAAGGTTGAGATCCTGAAGATTTAAGCTCTCAGCAACCAGGCCGTGAGATGCAGGGACTGGGGATTCGGGTGCCATAGCGTCCCGCTCTCCTGGGAAAGGAGATCTGGAGAACAGCCTAACTCCAGAGGTGCAGCTTGAGAGAGATGTAGAAGCAGGGGATACCACGTTTGGCATGGCCACCGTGGCGCTATGAGGATCATACGACCTCTGTCTCTCTGAAGCTTGAAAAGTGTTTTGGGGATGAGGGGAATGGGTGGGAAGGCATAGAGGAAATCCTGACCCCAGTGAAGGAGGAAGGCATCCCTTGCCTGGCAATTGTGAGCCGGAACCCTGGAACAGAACCGGGGAAGTTTGGCATTCAATGGACTTGCAAAGAGGTCTATGTCTGGAGTCCCCCAGATGTGAAATATCTGTCGCCTGGTCTGGGTGGAGAGACCATTCGTGAGGCAGCAATACTCGGCTGAGTTTGTCTGCCCAAAGGTTTTGAATGCCTGGAAGATATACCACGAGAAGGTGGATTTGCTCCTCTCTGGTGAGGGCCCAAAGTCGTAAAGCTTTGTTGCACAACGACAGAGAGCCTGTTCCGCCCTGCTTGTTCACATAGAACATGGCTACCTGATTGTCCGTTTGGACTAGGACTGTCTTGTAGCTGAGCTGGGCATGGAATACTCGAAGAGCTAAATAGATTGCTCTTAATTCCAGGAGGTTTATGTGAAGACAAGCCTCCTGTGGAGTCCAGATGCCCTGGGTAGAGAGATGATGCAGGTGTGCTCCCCAACCCACCTGTGATGCATCTGTTATGAGGGTGGCCTGGAATAGGTGTTGCTGGAAAGGCGACCCCATTGCAAGATTCTCCAGTGATTGCCACCATTGAAGGGGACAAGATCAGCCAATGAGAGTTTGCTATCTTGTCTGACAAACGTCCTGTGGCCTGTGTCCACTGTGTGGATAGGGTCCACTAGGCTGCTCGCATGTGAAGGTGAGCACAGGGAACTACATGGACTGTGGATGCCATGTGTCCCAGTAGCTGTAGCAGTTCTCAAGCATTTAGGGAGGATTTTCCCGCTGCTTGAGAAACTAGTTGCACTATGCAAAGACAACGGGCCTGTGGAAAGAAAGCCCTTGACTGTCTGGTATCTAGACAGGCTCCTATGAACTCCAGAGACTGGAAAGGAACAAGTTGGGATTTTGGAAAGTTTATTACCAATCCCAAATATTGGAGGATTCGCATTGTGCGAGACAGTGCAGAGCTGGCCCCTACCACCGTGGGGGCTCAAATGAGCCAGTCGTCCAAGTAAGGGAAGACAAAAATCCCTAGGGTTCACAGCAATGCAACTACTACTGCCATGCATTTCGTGAATACTCTTGGTGCGGAAGCCAGACCAAAGGGAAGAACCCTGTACTGGAAGTGTATTTCCTTGAAAAGGAATCATAAGAACTTCCTGTGATCTGGATGGATCAGAATGTGAGTATATGCATCCTTTAAGTCTAGAGAGCAAAGCCAATCCTGACTTTGAAGGTATGGCAGAAGAGTTCCTATAGAAATCATTTTGAACTTCTCTCGGAACAGGTATTTGTTCAATTCTCTGAGGTCCAGAATGGGTCTGTGTCCTACTGTTTTCTTTGGAAAAAGAAGATAGGGGGAGTAGAACCCTGTACCCTGCTGGAGAATGGGTACCTCCTTTATTGCCACTTGGGCAAGAAGTGTTGAGACCTCGTGATCCAACAGAATGTCTGCAGATGCTCAGGAATTAAACTGCCTTAAGATTGTAGGAGGGGCACGCTGAGAAAATGAAGCCTGTAGCCTTCTCCTACAATGGACAGAGTCCAATTTTCTGCTGTTATTTGATGCCATCTGTTGGCAAAATGACACAGCCTGCCTGGAATATTTAGGGGCTCTGGACCCCTCAGAGGCAGGAAGGCCAAGCTCTCTAGGAAGGAGTCAAAGCCCTTGAGGGGGCTGAACCTGCGGAGCTGATTGAGATCTCAGGCCTTTTGGCTTCGTCTGCTGTTTGAATTGTTGTTGTTGTCCCTTTTGGGCAACTTATTTATTATTTATTTATTTATTATTTTATTACAATTTCTTATATACCGCACTATTGTCAGCGCGGTTTACATACAACCAAATGACCATAACAAACTGTTTGGCTTCACATAGAACAGGAGAAAACAACTTGGATAACATGTTTATGCTTTACATAGAACAGGAGTAATAACTTGGATAAACGGGGAATGCAAACTAAACTACTTACATATGTACAATGAGACCGAGTATTGGGACTTGACCATGAGCTTGGCTTTGCTGGGTATAGGATGGATAAAACTTCCTCTTTTTGCTGAAAGAGGGTTTCTTATAGGGTTTCTTCCTGGCTGGAGTGGCTGTAGATTTTGACAATCTAAGGTGATACTGTTAGCATCTATCTCATTAGCCTTTTCCTGCCAATTTTTGCCAAAGAGATTTTCTCCTGTGCAAGGGATGTTGCCCAATTTATCCTGTACCCAAATTTCCAAGACTGATGCCTGAAGCCAGGCAATCCATCGTGCACCAATGGCAATAGCAGAGGTTCTGCTGATGCATTCAAAGCAGTCAAAGGCTGCACGATTGATAAACTTGGAAACATCTTGAGCATGCCTGACAAGCGTAAGGAAGTCTTGTCATCTGTCATCTGGGAGAAGTGGGCTCATAAGCTCCAAATCTCCTGTGACCTCCTTGAGGAACATACCCATATATAAGATATATGAGCTGATCCTAGCTTGAAAGGTTTGATGCCCAAAAGCATCAAGAGTCCTGCATTCATGACCTGGAGGATTGGATGCATGTCTCTTTGCACTTTTCATCCTACGCATGGCTGACTCCACTACCACTGAATGGTGAGGCAGCTGAGTCTTTTGAAAACCAGGACATGGTGGAACTCGATACATGGTATCAAGCCTCCTAGAATGAGGAGATGTGGTCAAAGATGTCTCCTACATTCTGAGCATCAAATCATGAAGAATTTCATGAATGGGCAGAGTGGCTGCCTCCTTTGGAGCTTTAGGATATTGGAGAATTTCCAATTCCTTTGCTCTAGGTTCCTTTTCAGGAGCTACCATGATTGAAAAGCCTTTGGCAACATCACGAATAAAATCCTAAAAGGACATGGCCTCTGGAAGCGACATTCTGCGTTGGGGATTAGAGTCTTCCAGGAGAAAAACTCTGGTACCAGCAGAATTATCAGAGTCATCGGAATCGTAGGAATCGAAGTATCTCTGATAACGATGTTCATGCAAGGCACGGTCCCGGTATCGATCGAAGTCGGTACCGAGCTGATCCGGTACTGATCTTTCAATGCCAGGCAAAGACGGCATGCGAAGAGTTCCCACTGGGGCCGGTACCGTCGGTGCCGGTACCGGAATCAGTACCAGTGTCGGTACTGGTGCCCGTTGAACCATCGGTGTCAATGGTACCACAGCTGTAAGGAGAGCTGCAATACTGCACTTGATAGCGAGGAATCTCTGGTCTATCGACGCTGCCGATGCCTGGGTGTCGGTACCGGTGAAGACGGCCGGGACCCCTGAGCATGGCACAAGTAGTTCTGTCGAGGCCGAGGCCTTGAGAACATCCTGGAACCCCGTTGATGCTTTGGAAGCCGAAGCCTCCCACCGGGGCTGTTTTGCTGGTGTGGTTCCCTCAAGGGCAATGCCAATGGCTTCTCGATGCTCTACAGGAGAGCTATCCTTTGAGGATCGGCTTTTATGTTTAGTTGCCTGAGATCCATGGGAGGAAGAAGAGGCTCTTGACGACGTCGATGCAATGGACCTGGCATCTGAAGAAAAGAGGGTACTGAGCTTTGCAGCTTGGTTCTGTCTTCCTCTTTTAGTCATTCCCATACAGGAGAGACACTCAGATGGAGAATGGTCAGGGCCTAAGCATTTAAGACACCAGTCATGGGTGTCGGTGACGGAAACGGTACCGCCACACTTAGTGCATTTTTTAAAACCACTAGCTGTTTTTCCCATGTTTAAGGAAAAATGGGTCCTAGTGCCCAAAATAGCGCCTAGCACCGAAATGAAAGTTTCTGAAGAGAAACAATTCAGATTTTTTTTTTTTTTTTTTAGAAGAAAAGAAAGAAAAGAACAGGCGGTACCGATAGGCGTCGTGCGGAGGCAAGCGCAACCACAAGAAAACAAGAATAAAGACGACATTTTCTGCGGTGACAGGGTATGAGTCCTGTCGGCTCCGCAGAAAACGAAGAACTGAAGAGGGACAGTTGGAAAGGTGGGAAGGCAGCGCGCATGTGCTGAGGGATGCTCCCAAAAGCGTTCCTATTGGACGGTGGGGAGCGTTCCCGCGCAGACTCCATCGGTACCGACGATAACCATATGTGAAGACTACATTCCTGCTTGTTCCTGGAGATATGCTGCTACCACTGCCATGCCTTTTGTGAAGACTCTTGGAGCAGAGGCTAGTCCGAAGGGAAGAACTCTGTACTGGAAGTGTCTTCCTTGGACCAAGAATCGAAGGAACTTCCTGTGATCTGAGTGGATGAGAATATGCATGTACGCAGATCTAGAGAACATAGCCAGTCCTGACTTTGGAGGTATGGTAAAAGTGTACCGAGGGAGATCATTTTGAACTTTTCTTGGAAAAAATATTTGTTTAATTCTCCGAGGTCTAATATAGGTCTGTGACCCCCTGTCTTCTTTGGAATAAGAAAATAGGGGGAGTAAAACCCTGTCCCCTGTTGGGGAATGGGTACTTCGATTGCTCCTTGAGCTAGAAGTGATGTGACCTCCTGCCACAAGAGGTCGGTGGCAGGGCCCTGAGAATTGAACTGTTTTATTATTGTAGGTGGGGGCAAGTTGAGAAAATGAAGCTTGTACCCCAGTTGTACAATGGACAGAGTCAATTTTTCTGATGTTATTTGTTGCCATCTTTTGGCAAAAAAGCATAGTCTTCCTGGAATGGTCAAGGGTTCTGGACCTTTTAGGGGCAGAATGACTATGTTCTCTAGATAGAAGTCAAAGACCCTGAGGGGGCTGGGTCTGTTGAGCCAGTTTAGCTTTTTGAGCTTGCGGCTTTCTCTGTTGTCTGTTCTGTTGTTGCCCCTTCTGGGGAACATGGAGCAGACAGTGAGTTTGATGGGTGTAAGATTGGTAAGGCTTCTTTTTCTTACTGAAAAAGGTTTTTTTTTAATATTTTCTTCTTTGCTGGGTTGGCTGTAGACTTTGACAATCTGTTTAAAGTAGTACTGTCAGATTCAAGGTAATTAGCCTTGTCCTGCCAGTCCTTGCCAAAGAGATTTTCTCCTGTGCAAGGAATGTTTCCCAGCTTTTCTTGCACCCACTGTTCTAAGTCTGATGCTTGAAGCCAAGCAATACAACGTGCTCCTATGGATATAGCAGAGGTTCTGCTAATACATTCAAAGCAATCAAAGGTAGCACGGTTCATGAATTTTGAGACATTCTGGGCATGCTTGACCAGAATGAGGTAGTCTGCTATTTTTTCCTCCGAAACACAAGGACTAAAGAGCTCTAAGTCTTTTGTGACTTCTTCCAGAAACATTCCCATATAAAGAATGTAGGAACTGATCCTGGCTCCCAGCAAGGAGGATTGAAAGCATCGACAGCCAAAGGCATCGAGAATCCTGGATTCACGGCCTGGAGGATTAGAAGAATGTGTTTTAGCACTCTTGATCCTTCACATGGCCGATTCCACTACCATTGAATGGTGCGGTAACTGAGTTTTTTGAAAACCAGGACAACTTGGCACTCGGTACATAGTGTCAAGGCATTGAGAATGTGAAGATATTGTTTAAGGAGTTTCCTACATTCTCAACATTAGATCATGTAAGATCTTGTGAATGGGAAGCATTGCTGCTTCCTTGGGAGCCATAGGGTATTGTAGAATTCTTAATTCTTCTGCCCTAGGTTCCTTTTCTGGAATCACAGTGATTGCAAGACCCTTTGCTAAATCACGTATGAAATCCTGGAAGGACATATCCTCTGGAGGAGACATTCTGCATTGAGGAGAAGGAACCAAATCTTCTAATAGAGTCACTCTGGTACCAGTAGAATAGTCAGAGTCATCGGAATCAGAAGACTCAAGCACTGGAGATCGGCATGGTGGAAAGCAATCCTGTCGAAGCAGGTACTGTCGGTGTCGGTACCGATACATGTTGAACCGTCTGTTGCTGTCTTAGTGGTACCAAAGCCGCTAAGAGGGCCACAAGACTGCGTTTGATAGCGAGGATTCTGTGATCCATCGCTCCTGCCGATGCCTGGGTGCCGGTACCGGTGGAAGCAGCTATGACCCCAGAACATGGCACCAGTAGTTCCGCAGAAGTGGAGGCCTCTAAAACATCCTGCAGCCAGTTAGTGCTTTGGAGCCCAAAGACTCCCGCCGGGGCTGTTTTGCCGGTGAAGTATCCTCGAGGGAAACGCCAGTGGCATCTCGATACTTTGAAGGAGATTTAACCTTCGAGGACCGGCTAGTCTTAGAAGACTTCAATTTGGTTACCTGAGATCCATGGGAGGAAGATGAAGCCCTGGAAGACGTTGATGCAACTGACATCTTGTCGGCGGCAAAAAGAATACCGAGTTTTGCAGCTTTATTCTGCAGGCCCCTTTTGGTCATCCTCGTGCAGGAGAGACACTCCGTTGGACAATGTTCAGGACCCAAACATTTTAGACACCAATCATGGGTGTCGGTGACGGAATGGTACCGCCACATTTTGAGCATTTTTTGAAACCACTAGCTGGTTTCTCCATGCTTGAAGAACAATGGACCACCAGAAGCAGGGAAAGATCCCTGAAGAAATACAAGTTTGTTTGGGTTTTTTTTTTTTAAGGAAAGAAGTAGTGAACTGGCGGTACCAGCAGACGTCAAATGAAGGCAGACGCGACCACAAAAAACAAGAAATAAAGGTAAATTTTCTGCGGTGACAGGGTATCATGTCCTGTCGGCTCCGCAGAAAAAGTAGTACTGAAGTGAGAGAGGGGTACAGAGGCGGGAAGGCAGTACGCATGCGCTGTGGGATGCTCCCAAAAGCTTTCCTATTGGATGCTGGGGAGCGTTCCCGCGCGGGCTCCGTCGGTACCGACGATACCATATGTGAAGACTACATTCCTGCTTGTTCCTGGAGATATAAATCAGTGTTGGGAGTATAGATTGGTAGGCCAGCACAGGAGGGAGGAAGACAAACATTTCTGCTACATCTATTCTCATCTTCTGTTTTTCTGTTCTGCAACTTTTCTTTTTCATGATTGTTTTATTGTAAACTGCTTTACGTATATAAAGAAAAATGATAAAGTTTTAACATACATAAATAACTATGAAGACTTTTCCCCTCTTTTTCTTCATTTTAAACATTTCATCTATTAATTTGGCAAATGATGCAGAAATTGTCATGTCAATAAAGATTCCTGAATCTAAAGGAGGTAGGGAGTCCAGAGTAGACAAAGCAGAGAGAAAAGTGCTCTGCTCCCTTCTCCTTCCCCACTGTTTCTTGCATTCTGCCTGGAGGGGAGAGACAGAAGCAGTAAACAGAGCAACTCTTCCTGCTGTCTAAGATTCTGGGCTCTGGCCAAAAGACCTAGGGTACCAGCTCTAAATCTATTTACTTACACCACACTGAACCTATACAACACTGAAATTCATGCACAGTACACTCCCTGAATTGGCACACTTCCCCTTTAAGAGAAAACGTGAACCCTTTCTGCCTTCAGAGAGGGGCAACTCAACCTCTCTTTCTCGTCTTGCTCTGCACGCAATAGCAAACACTGACAGCCGAGCCAAGAGTTTGATTACAGAAGCTATGAGGTTTAAAATCAGAGACAACAAAAAAAAATTAGCTAGTGCACATACGTGTTACACTTTACCTTCAGAAACCATGACCTGATGTAACTTTCGTGTGCTGCCGTTTTATATAACGCTACTTAAAGCATTGTGCCCACTGCCTGCACATTTTACTATATTCTGTTCGTGCGAATTTTCCAGCAGCTACTTTGTCAGCATTGATTTTTGCACTTGCAGGTCTCACCCCATCCCGCCAATAGGATGCCAAGAAGAAAGCAATTTGAAGGTGAAAGTAGTAGAATGACATATTGTCTGGGCACCGAGCCCACCTTCCGTCATTCCCCCGCCCGCTCAGCCTCTTCCCATTGGAGCCCCGCCGTGTGACGTGGAAAACTGCTGCTCACTATTTCAGGTAGGCGGAGGTTAAGAGACACGCAGAGGCAGGAAAGTACGGGCAGGAAGCGGAGCCCGGCCCCACTGCACCCTATTAACAACAGAAAGAGACCAGGCTCAAAAACAAATAGAGCAAAAGGGGAAGGGCAGCTAGGCTAATCCAGAAAGCAACCTTCCCAAAGCCAATCGCATCCTCTGCTGCAAGAAGACAAAAGCTACAGCTGACCAGTGCTTTACAAGAAGCGTGACTGCATCTCTGCAAAAACAAGCAACTCTAGAGGAGAAACAAAACCAAGGGTCACGGGAATTGCCTGCGATACACTGCAAAGTCTACAAGGTAAAACCGGAATGCAAACAGATCTCTAGCATCCTCGGTGTTTATTTTCGGAAAAGCTGCCAGGATGGGGTTTGTGCGCATCTTCCTCGGGAGTAACCCTCCATGGCTAGCAGTTTCATGCTAACTGGTCGCTTGAGTTTCCAGGGTTTGTGGCTACACTCTTTACCCTGCAGTCAGCATAACGCGGCTTTGCCAATCTGTTTCACGGAGGCCGAGGGCAGTTCAAGCCAACAACGCTAAACATCCCGGGAATAAAGCTGCTACAGCATGCTGCAGCTAACTCGCACATCGTTTTAGAAAGGGAGTCAAAAACAAACCTCAGTATCATCATTTGCGGATAGATGGACTTGCATTTAAATCCATTTTATTTTTATTGCTCATGCCACTATCTCCTGGTTGCCTTAATGGCAGGATCATGAAGTGTTTGACTTTCTTTCTTCTACTTCCAGAAACCTTAAAGCAATCCAAAAAGAGAGTAAAGGCAAACGGCAGGGTTCCAAAATGCTATGAAATAGTACCCGTCTCTCTGAAGAAGATGGCTGCAGAAGTTTACCCGAGCAGCACAGACACCAATCTTACGAACAGTAATTCAGCCACAGTGACAGCCAATACCAAGAAGAACGCCCTTCAGCTTCAGCAGAGCCCTACACCGCCGCCGCAACTGCAAAACCTGAACAACAACAACATCGAAAGCACCAACTGGCAGTCCTTCCATCCCACCCTGCGGGAAAGGTGAGAACTGTGCAGAGCCGACACAGCAGCATTAATCGGTGCCCCCCTGGTCTGCAGTTCCAGGCCCGTTCCTCTTTCGCTAAAAGAATTGGTGGGAGTGTTTGTTTATAACTTTGGACTCTAGTTCTATTCTAAAACATACCTTGGTGTGCTCATGGCTGGGAAGGCGTAAAGGAAATAATAAAAATCAGACCCTATGCTACTCTATCAATTAGCTATATGACCGAAGACCAAAACGTTTAGGACAACTATCCATAAGGTTACCCCGAGTAAACATGTACTTTATTGGAATTCACTAAAAATATGAACACAATGGAATTAATTCCACTTTAAATACGAAGGTAGCCAGACACTTCAAGGTGGTCCAGAATGGGGGATGGAGGGGAAGTGGGGGACGGGAGGATCCATACAACTTATTTAAGCTCTTGCAGATCCCAAGCACAATTATTCACACCGTTTTAAGCATAGAGATTTATATTGCACGATAAGGAGGGGATCTGGGTGTTTTATCAGAGGATTCCCTAGATCCTCTGTGTATCTTATTTAAGGAGGAGCATCAGCTAGATCTGAAAGATAGGGTTTTATCCACTCCCAAAGTCCAGCAGCATATTTATTTATTTATTTATTTAGTAAACACTTGTATACCGCTGCTTCCCTCAACCATTTTATTTTTCAATTGTCTTTTTGCTATGTAAACTGCTTTGCTGTTTTTTTTAATATAATTGGATTTGATTTCTTACATTTCTTTTTTTCATTGTGAAATTGTATTTCTATATTGTTTATATTGCAAACTGCTATGAAGAAAATAAAAAAATATGAAGTCAGTCAAGAAAATCTTACTTTTACCATATTAACATATACTATCCTATTGTGCAAGTCACATCAGAAATCCACATAAGGTTTTTTTTCTATTATATCTTTTAAGGAATGCACTGATGTTCAATAACGAACTCATGGCTGATATATATTTTATTGTGGGCCCACCAGGAGTATCAAAAAGAGTTCCTGCGCACAAGGTCTGTGAAACTCTCAATATTGTGTTATATGTCATTTAACCTTTAGCTTACAATATTTTGATTAATGAACATTACAGTGTAGCTTAATACACTTGATATTTAAAACAGAACCTTTACTATTTCTCTGAAAGTCTTTATATACACACACATTGTGGCCTGTAAATAGCTATTAACAAAGTGCTCCTTTGTTTTTACAGTATGTTTTGGCAGTGGGTAGCTCAGTTTTCTATGCTATGTTTTATGGTGATCTAGCAGAGGTTAAATCTGAAATCCATATACCAGATGTGGAACCTGCAGCCTTTCTAATTCTATTAAAGTAAGTGATCATTACAAGCCTGCAAGAGACACAGCCTAAGACCATATAAAATGTGCATTTCATATATAGCATTTAAAGCAGTTTCAAGCTTTATCCTATAATCTTTTCCCAGTAGAGCTAAATAAAACCTCATAGCTGAGCCAGTTCTGTTATCTAGATATAAATATAAAACTGTCCTGCAATTAGAAAAAGGGCTTCACAGCTAACATTCTAAGCATTCAGATGCATTTGCCATTAATACGGAAAACATGTAAATTCTGCATTTTCATTTTGATGACTGAATTTTCTTCACTGGCTCCTGCCTTCAGGCAGGTGGTCCCCCATACAACATCTTGATAGACATTTCATCCATGACGCAGTGGGGGCAGCAGATTGCACCTCTGCCATTCACAAACTGTAAGAATATTCAAAACCTGGGAGCTGGCGTTACCTCCATATTGAGGTCACGATGCAAGAGATTAGCAAGCAGAGGATGTGCACGTCTGCAACGTATGAATATGGAACAGTGGCAGTATCAGGATGAACAGCAAAGGTGCAACATGCTTTTATAAACAGCACAAGCAACCTATGTGGCCCTTTCACCTCCACCCATTTCCATTCTGTTCTTCACAACATTAAGTAACTTTCTGCTTCTCATGTCAGAGTCCAGAGCTCCCATTTGAATTCTGCATGCCTCTCCCAAGTCATAATAAACTGCCATGAGCTGCTTAGAAAAAAGATGGTACAAGAAAACCAATTAAACTTCTTCCACTGACAAGAAAGCAGCTGGGAAAGTAGAGGGAAGCAGACATCAGATGCTGGATAAAAAAGGGAGGTAGCTTTGCCATTTAAGTAATCTCTATATTAATCCAGTCTTGCCACATTACTAGGAACCTTGCCCCTACCCCTCTCCCAGCATTTTGTCATTGAACATTTTAAATCACCAAAAGGGCTGATCAGGCTCAGCAAACCCCAAGGAGGAACCCTTCTCAACCCTCACAGTGATTTGAGTTGTTTACTGTGGTCCTTCTTGGAAAAGGTTTGATGATCACTGCCTCTATAATGGCCCTTTCAATGGCACCAAGAACCATGCGTAGACGGCAATTTTTTAAAATTACTGCATTGTTATTGCATCTCATTGCTATAAAAATAGTGTATAGACTTGCATTAATACACATACTTCTTTTTGTTGTATTTAGGTATATGTATAGTGATGAAATTGACTTGGAAGCAGACACTGTGCTGGCTACTTTATATGCTGCCAAGAAATACATTGTACCTGCTTTGGCCAAGGCCTGCGTCAATTTTCTGGAGACCAGTTTGGAGGCCAAGAATGCTTGTGTTCTACTATCTCAGAGCAGACTTTTTGAGGAGCCGGAATTGACGCAGCGTTGTTGGGAAGTAATCGATGCTCAAGCAGAATTAGCACTGAAGTCAGAAGGCTTTTGCGAAATAGACCAGCAAACTCTAGAAATTATTCTGACACGTGAAACGCTGAACACAAACGAAGCAGTAGTTTTTGAATCTGTTCTCAAATGGGCGGAAGCTGAATGTACAAGACAAGGCCTGCCCATTACACCAAGGAACAAGCGGAAAGTGCTAGGAAAAGTTTTATATTTGGTACGGGTTCCAACTATGACACTGGAAGAATATGCCAATGGAGCTGCCCAATCGGACATTCTAACTCTAGAGGAAACACATAAAATATTCTTGTGGTATACAGCTACCAATAAACCTAACTTACAATTTCCACTGACAAAAAGAAAAGGCCTTATGCCACAAAAATGTCACAGGTTTCAATCCTCTGCCTATCGTAGCAATCAGTGGCGGTACCGAGGTCGCTGCGACAGCATCCAATTTGCTGTCGATAAAAGGATATTTATAGCAGGTCTGGGATTATATGGGTCAAGCTGTGGTAAAGCAGAGTACAGTGTCAAAATTGAACTGAAGCGTCAAGGACTTGCGCTTGCTCAAAATCTGACAAAATTTGTTTCCGATGGCTCCAGCAACACCTTTTCAGTGTGGTTTGAACACCCTGTGCAGGTTGAACAAGACACATTTTACAATCTAAGTGTTATCCTTGATGGTATTGAGCTTAGTTATTTTGGGCAAGAGGGAATGACAGAAGTTCAGTGTGGAAAAGTGACATTCCAGTTCCAGTGCTCTTCAGACAGTACCAATGGCACTGGAGTACAAGGAGGACAAATTCCAGAACTCATTTTCTATGCATGATGCATTTGACTTTCATCACATTCCATTACTGCAGTGCACATTAAGGGAAATTTTATTTTTAACTTCAGCAGAATGAAATGCTACACTAAACTATCTACTCCAATAGGTTATTAATTTTGAGTAAACGAATGGGCTAAACTTTACACTTATTTATTCCCAAGCTATGTGACAATTATTAAGACTGCCCTCCACAATAAGTTTCTGAAAAGCTGCACATGAGTATTTATTTTGTATATAACTTGCAAAAAAAAAAAATCTGCAATTAACTCAATGTTAAAAACTGCAGTATTTATGATTATTCCACCTTTCCAAAATGTTTCTCAAATAATTACAATATAATAGAAATATAACAAGTTAGAAAGTAAATGCTGGAAGCATTACAAATTGGCGCATTTTGCTGAGTGGGTAGCGGCGATGGCATGTGCGTGCAGCAAGTGGGGGCAGTGGTATGTAGCAGGGTAGAGTGTGTGTGTGCAGTCATACAGCAAATGGCAGAGGTAGTGTGTATGCGTGCAGCAAGTGGAAGGATAGTGTGTGGGTGTAGCATGTGGCAGGGTAGTGTGTGTGTGTGTGTGCACGCGCGCAGTCGTACAGCAAGTGGAGGGGGTAGTGTGCGCATGCAGCAGATGGGGTAGTGTGTGTGTGTGCGTAAAGCAAGTGGCAGGGTAGTGTGTACCTGTGTGCGTGCAGCAAGTGGCAGGGTAGTGCATGCGTGTGTGCGTGCAGCAAGTGGCAGGGTAGTGCATGCGTGTGTGCGTGCAGCAAGTGGCAGGGTAGTGTGTGCGTGCAGCAAGTGGCAGGGTAGTGCATGCGTGTGTGCATGCAGCAAGTGGAAGGGTAGTGCATGCGTGTGTGCATACAGCAAGTGGCATGGTAGTGTGTGCGCAGTCATACAGCAAGTGGTGGATGTGCATGTGTGCATGCAGCAAGTGGCAGGGGTAGTGTGTGCGTGCAACAAGTGGAAGGGTAGTGTGTTTGCCTCCGTGCGTGCAGCAAGTGGCGAGGTAGTGTGTGTGCACGCGCATGTGTGCAGTAAGTGGGAGCAGCGTGTAGCAAGAGATGGAGGGTAGCGTGTGCGTGTGCATGCAGCAAGTGGCAGGGGATCTTGTGCGCAGCAAGTGGCAAGGGTAGTGTATGCGTGTTCATGAGTGTAGTAAAAGGCATGGGTAATGTGTGCGCACAAGTAGCAAAGTGGCAGGATTTGTGTTTGAATGTGAAAGCACCAGCATGGCAGAGCTGCGTCTGTGGTGCGGCAGCGGGGTGCATGGTGTGTGAGTCCAGCATCAACCTCTCTTTTCAACTCACTATCTCCAGTGTAGAGCATTTTGCCTCCCCTGCAGTGACCAGCATTATACCTCTCAACCCCCCCCCCCCACAGTATCGAACATCATACCCCCCCTCCCCTTCATGCCCTCTCCTCTACCCATGGGACACTGCCTCTCTCTCCTGAGCAGTACTGCATTTAAAATGAATACAGCATAGCATTGGGCCTTTAAGCACCTGGGTGTAGCCAGGGTCGGTCCAAGGGTTTCTGCCACCCAAGGCAGAAGCCCCCCCCCCAACACCCCGTGCTAAGCTGCAGGGCAGGGAAGAGCAGTTCAGCTTGGCTTGGTGGCAGTGACAGGCCATGTGCTTTGGCACACTGGGCCTGCCACCTCTAACCTCCCTCCGACACTTCGGGGGCTCAGAAGTGGCAGTCCATGTGTGCCAGCATACATGGCCTACCAGGGGCTGCTACTGCCGAGCCTAGCCGCCGAAGAGGTGGTGTCGCAGCTGGGCTCAGCACAGGGGAGGGTGACAGGCCACGTGCCAAAGCACATGGTCGCTGTGCCACCTAGAGGTCTGCCCTTAGGTAGCTACCTAGCCTGCCTCATTATGGACTGGCCAGTCCAGGATGCAACACAAACTTCCTGTCACGGGGGTGGGACAGAGGAAGTCTAGAAAGCATGCGAGTGCTCTAAGGTCTGCAGCCACACTGAATTTGCTTTAGGTGCAGCATAGCTTGACCAGAGGGAGGGAAGCAGGATACTAGTGGCAGGGGTAAGGGAAGCACTTTTGGGAAGGGGGTTGATGCTGGACAACACAGAGCAGGGTATGGTAGGAGAAAGACTGGACATCTCGGTGGGGGTGGGGGAGTCAGGGAAAGGCAGGGAAGATGCTCTCAGGCAGCCAGGTTGCAGACCTGTTCTTCACACTGGTTCTGGCCACAGCCCAGCTCTTCATACCAGTAGGACCGGACTCCCACTAGCTCTTCATCCTCATGCTTCTTGGTGGGGAGGGAGATGATGCTTGTGTGTTTGGACAGACCAGGAAAATTTACTCTGCTGGCTGGAGCCTCGACAATAGGAGCTGTCTGTTTTTCAAACTATTTATAATGAATTGTGTGAGAGATTTGCATGCTCTGCCTGCATTTTATGTAAATTCTCTAGCATATTCTTTGTGAACATCCTAAAAATGAGGACTGGTTTGAGAACCCTTGTTTTAGGAGTTGTGCTCTTGGCTTTAAGGCCCAGGAGGCCAGTTGTAGTCATCAGCTCTAAGTGTGCCTCCCTGGCTCTCTTACTCTAATATACACTCTCCCAAATTCTCCAGAGACTTTCTCCTAGTGCTGCTTTCACCTGCAGCACTTATAGAATATGAGCTGGGTGCTGCTTGACCTCCCAATCTATTCTCATCAGGCCAAGAGAACAGTATGGCTAACGTTTACCAGTATGGCGCAGAAAATAAACACAGTTGTCTAAAAGTACTGATGGCAGCAAGCCTCTAATGGTGGCAAGGTAATGAAGGTAGCGAACCTCACGCGCTACCTAGACAAGGTCTTAGCTAGTGCTGGGGAAGTGTCTGCTGTCTTGGTACATGTCAGTACCAATGACATAGGAAAATGTGGTAGGGAGGTTCTGGAGGCTAAATTTAGGTAGGAAGTTAAAATCCAGAACTTCCAGGGTAGCGTTCTCCGAAATGCTTCCCATTCCATGTGCAGGACCCAAAAGGCAGGCAGAGCTCCACAGTCTCAATGCGTGGATGAAACAATGGTGTAAGGATGAGGATTTTGGATTTGTTAGGAACTGGGGAACATTCTGGGAAAAGGAGGAGCTCTTCCAAAGGGATGGGCTACACCTTAACCAGGATGGAACCAGGCTGCTGGCATTAACCTTTAAAAAGGAGATAGAGCAGCTTTTAAACTAGATAATAGGGGAGAGCCGACAGTCACCCAAGAGAGCATGGTTTGCAACAATGTATCCTTGAAGGATACTACCAAAAGAATGAAGATAGGTCATATCAGCAGAGAGGTTCCAATAAAGACAAAAGTAGCCGAAATGCCTTTGAGTACGGAGCAGACAGAGCTTAAAGATTCCAAATTACCCATGCCTATCGATAGCCAGAAGTCTAAAAAATAAGGATGGGAGAATTAGAATATATAGCACTATATGAGAGGTTAGATATGATTGGTATCTCAGAGACATGGTGGAAGGACGACAACCAGTGTGACACCTGGGTACAAACTATCTCCAGGAACAAGCAGGAATGTAGTCTTCACATATGGGTATCGTCGGTACCGACGGAGCCTGCGTGGGAACGCTGCCCAGCGTCCAATTAGAAAGCTTTTGGGAGCATCCCACAGTGCCTGCGTGCTGCCTTCCCTCCTTTCCCAACTGCCTCTCTCCAGTTCTTCATTTTCCGTGGAGCCAGCAGGTCGTCGTTCCTGTCACTGCAGAAAATTTTTCCTATTCTCCTTTTTTGTTGTCGCGTCTGCCTTCCTCGACGCTATACCGGTACCGCTGGTTCTTTCTTTCTTTCTTTTTAAAAAATATATAGTTCTTTTTTTCCAAACTTTTCTCCTCAGGTGCACGTGCCATTTTGGGCCTTAGGCCCAAAATTTCCTTTATTATGGAAAAACCCGCTACGGGTTTCAAGAGTGCACCAAGTGTGGCGGTACCATCTCCGTCACTGACACCCATGAGTAGTGTCTTAAATGTTTAGGTCCTGAGCACTCCATTTCGGAGTGTATGGCCTGTGCCATGATGTCCAAGAGGGGTCGACAAAACCGAGCTAAGCTCAGCACCCTTTTTCCCTCCGATGCAGCCTCTGTGGCATCAACGTCTTCCAGGGCTTCGTCTTCCTCCCATGGATCTCAGGTAACTAAACATCAGTCTGGCCAGTCCTCAAAGGGTAGATCTCCTTCCAAGCATCGAGATGCCTCTGGCGTTGCCCCTGAGGGTTCTGTACCGGCAAAATTGCCCTGTCGGGAGGCTTCGGCTTCCAAAGCATTATCAGGGCTCCAGGATGTTCTCGACCTCAGCAGAACTACTGGTGCCATGCTCTGGGGTACCGGCTGCTTTCTCCGGTACCGATATCCAGGCATCGGAAGCGTCGATAGACCAGAGATTCCTGACTATTGAACGCAGTCTGGCGGCTCTCCTTGCGGCATCGACACCCTTGGAACCGCGTCAGACAGTTCAACCGGTACCGGCATCGACTCCGGCATCGGTACCGACAGCATCGACATCGGTGTCTGCTTTGCCGGCACCCAGTCATGCTATGCCTTCCGGTACCGATACACCGGTACCGATTCTCCCTGGTACCGACTTCGGTCGATATGGGTACCGTGCTCTACAAGAGCATCCGGATAGAAGGTACTTTGAATCCTCGGAAGAATCTGAGGATTCTGACAGCTCAGTCGGTACTGGAGTACTTCTCCCGGAGTAGCCTTCCTCTCCTAAACGTAGGATGTCCCCTCCAGAAGATATCTCCTTTCAGGATTTTATCAGGGAGGTGGCTCGAGGTCTTTCCATTACGGTGGCTCCTGAAACAGAGCCCAGGGCAAAGGAGTTGGAGATTCTACAATATCTGAACGCTCCTAAGGAGGCAGCTACTTTGACTATCCATGAAATCTTACATGATCTCATGTTGAGAATGTGGGAAACACCTCTTACCACCTCTCCTCACTCTCGTAGACTGGATACCATGTATCAAGTCCCTCCTTGTCCTGGATTCCAGAAGACTCAGCTTCCTCACCACTCCATTGTAGTGGAATCAGCTATGAGAAGGATCAGGAGTGCAAAGAGGCATGCCTCTAATCCTCCACGACGTGAGTGTAGAACTTTGGATGCCTTTGGACGTCGTACTTCCAGGATTCCATGTTTTCTGCCAGGATCAGTTCCTATATTTTATATATGGGAATGTTCCTTAAGGAAGTCACAGGAGATTTAGAGGTTTTGAGCCCTCTTCTTCCTGATGATAAGAGGCAGGATTTTCTCACACTGGTTAAACATGCCCAGGATGTTTCTAAGTTTGTCAATCGTGCAGCTTTTGACTGTTTTGAGTGCATAAGCAGAACCTCTGCCATTGCCATAGGTGCACATAGAATTGCCTGGCTCCAGGCATCCGATTTGGAGCTCTGGGTGCAGGAAAAACTGGGCAATATCCCTTGTACAGGTGAGAATTTATTCGGCAAGAATTGGCAAGAGAAAGCCAATGAATTGGATGCTGACAACTCCACTTTGGATAGATTATCCAAAGCCACAGCTGATCCTGCAAGGAAGAAATCTTTCAAGAAACCATTTTTCTCCAAAAAGAAGAGGTTTTATCCCTCTTATTCCCAGCAAGGACGTTCTGCAGGTCAACCTGCCTGAAAGAGCCAGCAACCACCTAAACAAAGGAAAGCAAAGACTGCTAAGCCTCAACCGTCTCAGCAGTCTCAGCCTCCACAAGGCCTTTGACTTCCATCTAGAGAACTTAGCCTTCCTGGCTCTCAATGGACCACAGCCTTCCACCATTCCAGGAAGGTTGTGTCACTTTGCCCCCAGATGGGGGCAGATAACAGCAGAACATTGGACTCTCTCCATTATAAAAGAGGAGTACAAGCTTCACTTTCTGTGCATGCCCCCTCCCACAATAGTAAGACAGTTCAATTCTCAGACCTCTCTCATCAACCTGTTAGATCAAGAGGTCACTCTGCTTCTTGCCCAAGGGGCAATAGAAGAAGTATCCATTCCTCAACAGGGTACGGGGTTTTACTCCCCCTATTTCCTTATCCCAAAGAAAACAGGGGGACACAGACCTATTTTAGACCTCAGAGAATTGAACAAATTCCTGTTCAAAGAGAAATTCAAGATTATTTCTCTGGGAACTCTGCTGCCATACCTTCAGAGTCAGGATTGGCTTTCTTCTCTAGATCTCAAGGATGCGTATACTCATGTTCTCATCCATCCAACTCACAGAAAGTTCCTTTGTTTCCTTTTTCAAGGAAAGCACTACCAATACAGGGTGCTTCATTTTGGCCTAGCCTCGGCACCAAGGGTGTTCACGAAATGCATGACTGTGGTAGCAGCATTTCTCCACACTAGGAATATTCGTCTTCCCCTACTCAGACGACTGGCTCATTCGAGCCCCATCGGAGTCAGAGGCCAGGATTTCTCTATCTTGCACAATGCGTATCCTTCAGTATTTGGGTCTGGTCATAAACATCCCAAAATCCAGCCTAACTCCCACTCAGTCTCTAGAGTTCATAGGAGCTTTGTTGGATACCAGAAAGGCAAGGGCCTATCTCCCCCAGACCCGTTGCCTTCGCATGGTGCAGTTACCTTCTCAAGCAGTGCTAAAGCCTCATCTCACGGCTCGAGAAATGTTACAACTACTAGGCCACATGGCATCTACCGTGCATGTGGTTCCTTATGCTCGCCTCCACATGAGAGCAGCCCAGTGGACTTTATCCACTCAATGCACCCAGGCATCAGGGTGCCTGTCGGACAAAATAGCAAACACAAATCACCTTTTTTTCTCCCTCCAATGGTGGCAGTCCACTCAAAACCTGTTGATGGGGTCCCCTTTTCAACAACCTTTACCCCAGGCAACTCTCACAACAGATGCTTCACCAATGGGTTGGGGAGCTCATCTGCAAGACCTCTCCACCCAAGGCACTTGGACTCCACAGGAGACTCATTTACACATCAATCTCTTAAGAGCTCAGAGCAATCTTCCTTGCTCTTCGAGTGTTCCACACCCTGCTCAGCTACAAGACAGTCCTCATTCATATGGACAATCAAGTAGCCATGTTCTATGTGAACAAGCAGGGAGGCACAGGCTCTCTGTCGGTTTGCAACAAAGCTTTGCGACTATGGGCCCTAGCCAGAGAGAATCAGATTCATCTCTGGGCAGTGTATCTTCCAGGCATACAAACCTCTTGGGCAGACAGACTCAGTCGAGTTCTGCTTCCACATGAATGGTCACTACATGCAGACCAGGTGACCAAGATTTTTCAAATTTGGTGAACCCTGGACATAGACCTCTTTGCAAGTCCGTTGAATGCCAAACTTCCCCGCTTCTGTTCCAGAATTCCGGCTCAGGCTCTCAGGCCAGGGATGCTTTCCTCCTTCATTGGGGTCAAGACTTCCTTTATGCCTTTCCATCCATCCATTCCCCTAATCCCCAAAACCCTGTTCAAGCTTCAGAGAGACAGAGGCCGCATGATTCTCATAGCTCCACATTGGCCACGGCAAGTGTGGTACCCTCTGCTTCTACATCTCTCTCAAGCTCCCTCCCTGGAGTTAGGGTCTGCTCCAGATCTCCTGACTCAAGAGGACGGAATGTTGTGGCATCCCAATCCCCAGTCTCTACATCTTTGGGCCTGGTTGCTGAAGGCCTAGATCTTCATCTTTCTCAACAAGTAAAGGATATCCTTTATGCTTCCAGAAAACCTTCCACAAGACGCTCTTATGCGTTCAAGTTGAAAAGGTTTACCATATGGTGCTCACAGAAGGGTCTTAGCCCCCTTGCGATACCTCTGCAATCATTATTGGAGTATCTCCTTCATTTAAATGCAGGACTTAAGACTAACTCAGTAAGAGTCCATTTGAGTGCTATTGCAGCTTCTTTCAAGCCTCTAAATGGGCAACCTATTTCCTCCCATCCTCTTATAGCAAGATTTATGAAAGGCCTTCTTAAACCTGGCTCGTGGTCAGCTCATGAAGCCACCTTTCGAACCCTTAGCTACTACCCTCATTGAAATTCCTTTCTTGGAAGGTTATCTTTCTTATTGCAATCACATCAGCACGCCGCATCAGTGAGTTGCAGGCACTAGTAGCTGATCCACCTTATACAAGGTTCCATCATGACAAGGTAGTCCTTAGGACTCATCCACACTTTATGCAAAAGGTGGTCTCGTCTTTTCATCTAAACCAAGCGGTCTACCTGCCTGTGTTTTTCCCAAGGCCTCATGCATTAAATGCAGAAAGGAATCTTCATACTTTGGACTATAAAAGAGCTTTAGCCTTTTACTTACAAAGAACACAGCAACATAGAAAATCCTCTCAACTCTTTGTTGCTTTTGATCCTTCTCATCTGGGACTTCCAGTCTCCAAGAGAACTCTCTCCAACTGGATTGCTCAGTGTATTTCCTTTGCCTATCAGAGTAAGAATCTTCCTCTGGAGGGCCATGTCACAGCTCACAATATGAGAGCCATGGCAGCTTCAATGCTCATCTGCATTCTGTGTCTATCGACATCTGTCGAGCAGCCACTTGGACCTCGGTTCATATCTTCACAGCCCATTACTGCTTGGACAAGGACTCCTGCCGGGATGCCTTGTTTGGTCAGGCTGTTCTCCAACACCTGTTCCATACCTTATCAACTCCTACCCACCATCCCTGGTTTGATGCCAGAGATCCATGGGGGGAAGTGGAGCCCTCTCACAGGGACACACAACGTCTGGGGTCTCTCCCTGTCATCTAAAGCTAGGGAGTCTACATTCCTGCTTGTTCCTGGAGATAGCATAGTTACTCACCTGTAACAGGTGATCTCCGGGAACAGCAGGAATTTAGTCTTCACAACCCACCCATCTCCCCTTGGAGTTGTATCTCTCTATCTCTTTCTCTCTCTCTCTCTTTGTCTCAACTTTAAACTCAACTGGAGAGAAGCAGTTGGGAAAGGCGGGAAGGCAGCACGCAGGCGCTGTGGGATGCTCCCAAAAGCTTTCTAATTGGACACTGGGGAGCGTTCCCGTGCAGGCTCCGTCGGTACCGATGATACCCATATGTGAAGACTATATTCCTGCTGTTCCCGGAGATCACCTGTTACAGGTGAGTAACTATGCTGTATCACAATGATAGAACTGATCAAATTGGTGGAGGGGTTACGCTCTATGTTAGAAAGGGCATTGAGTCACAAAGGATTAACGTTTTGCAAGAAACAAAATTTGCTGTAGAATCTCTATGGATTGAAATTCCATGTAAAAAGGGGAAGGTGATGGCAGTGGGGGTGTACTATCAACCGCATGGCCAGAATGAACAAATGGATGATGAAATGCTCAAAGAAATTAGGGATGCTAACAAAAGTTACAGCACAGTAATAATAATGGGTGATTTCAATTACCCCGGTATTGACTGGGTCAGTGTCACAGCAGGACATGCTAGGGAGATAAAGTTTCCAGATGAAATAAATGACTGCTTCTTGGAGCAGCTGGTTCATGAACCAACCAGAGGGTAAGCCATTTTGGACCTAGTCCTTAGTGGAACACCAGATCTTGTTCAAGAGGATAAGGGTGTTGGGGCCACTTGGCAATAGTGATCATAGCATGATCGCGTTTGATTTAATTAATGGAAGAGGGATGATAAGGAAATCCACAGTATGAGTAAATTAGACTTACCTGCTAATTATTGTTCCTGGAGTAAATCCAGTCTAGTCCCGACCTCTGGGTTTTGATCCTCCTCAGCAGCTTTGGAGACTGAGAAAATGTCCTCCTTTTGTGATGATCCTGGTATATCCTCCGAGGATCCGCCTCCTCACTCCAGTAACCTATTGACAAAGCAAACGCACCAGAGCAACAATTAAGTAGTAAACAGCACTACCAACATAACCAACTGAACTATTGACATTAGTATTATTATTCTCTATTGAGGGAACCCCATAGGCCTGCATTCCCTTTTAAGAGAGTGAGAACAAGAGAGAGAGAGGGTAGGGTCCCTCAAATCTTACTCCGATGCATAGAAAAAAACTGAGGCCGCTCACCTGTCATGTCTCATCTGCTTCAGGACTTCGTACGCTGAAAGAAACACTGGGAGGGTTACGGGACTAGACTGGATGTACTCCAGGAACAATAATTAGCAGGTAAGTCTAATTTACTCTTCTTGATCGTCTCTCCAGTCTAGTCCCGACCTCTGGGAATGTACCAGAGCAATAAACACAATTAACGAGAGGGACCTGCTACACCAGCCTGAGGCACTGCAGACCCAAAACACGCATCCCTCTTCTCCTGATCATCAAGCCGATAATGTCTGACAAAGGAATTCAAGGAAGACCAAATTTCCACTGCCAGCAATAACCGGCACTCAGCCCAAGACGATGACTGCGCCCTAGTGGAATGAGCTTTTAGCCCTTCAGGCACCCTTTTTCCTTTCAAAACATATGCGGACGCTATGGCCTCTTTAATCCACCGGGCAAAGCATAGTTACTCACCTGTAACAGGTGATCTCCGGAAACAGCAGGAATTTAGTCTTCACATTGGGTATCGTCAGTACCGACGGAGCCCGCGCGAGAATGCACCCCAGCTTCCAATTAGAAAGCTTTTGGGAGCATCCCACAGCACCTGCGTGCTGCCTTCCCGCCTTTCCAAACTGCCTCTCTCCAGTTGAGTTTAAAGCTGAGACAAAGAGAGCGAGAGAGAAACAGAAAGAGATAGATAGATACAACTCATAGGGGAGGTGGGTGGGTTGTGAAGACTAAATTCCTGCTGTTCCCGCAGATCACCTGTTACAGGTGAGTAACTATGCTATCTCCAGGAACAAGCAGGAATGTAGTCTTCACATATGGGGACTCCCTAGCTTTAGATGCCAGGGAGAGACCCCAGAAGTCGTGTGTCCCTGTGAAAAGGGCTCCACGTCCCCCCATGGATCTCTGGCATCCAACCAGGGATGGTGGGTAGAAGTTAATTAGGTATGGAGCAGGGTGTTGGAGAACAGCCTGACCAAACAAGGCATCCCAGCGGGAGTCCTTGTCCAAGCAGTAATGGGCTGTGAAGGAATGAACCGAGGCCCAAGTGGCTGCTCGACAGATGTAGACGATAGACACAGAGAGCAGATGAGCATCAAAGCTGCCATGGCTCTCATATTGTGAGCTGTGACATGGCCCTCCAGAGGAAGATTCTTACTCTGATAGGCAAAGGAAATACACTGAGCAATCCAGTTGGAGAGAGTTCTCTTGGAGAATGGAAGTCCCAAATGAGAAGGATCAAAAGCAACAAAGAGTTGAGAGGACTTTCTATGTTGCTGTGTTCTTTGCATGTAAAAGGCTAAAGCTCTTTTACAGTCCAAAGTATGAAGATTCCTTTCTGCATTTGATGCATGAGGCCTTGGAAAAAACACAGGCAGGTAGACCGCTTGGTTTAGATGAAAAGGCGAGACCACCTTTGGCATAAATTGTGGATGAGTCCTAAGGACTACCTTGTCATGATGGAACCTTGTATAAGGTGGATCAACCACTAATGCCTGCAACTCACTGATGCGACGTTCTGATGTGATTGCAATGAGGAAGATAACCTTCCAAGAAAGGAATTTCAATGAGGTAGTGGCTAAGGGTTCGAAAGGTAGCTTCATGAGCTGACCAAGAACCAGGTTTAAGTCCCATGCCACCGGTGGTGGCCTAATGGGAGGCTTAGTTAGAAGAAGGCCTCTCATAAATCTTGCTATAAGAGAATGGGAGGAAATAGGTTGTCCATTTAGAGGCTTGAAAGAAGCTGCAATAGCACTTAAATGGACTCTTACTGAGTTAGTTTTAAGTCCTGCATTGCATAAATGAAGGAGATACTCCAGTAATGATTCCAGAGGAATCGCAAGGGGGCTAAGACCCTTCTGCGAGCACCATATGGTAAACCTTTTCCACTTGAAAGCATAAGAGCATCTTGTGGAAGGATTTCTGGAAGCATAAAGGATATCCTTTACTTGCTGAGAAAGGTTAAGATCATGAAGATCTAGGCCTTCAGCAACCAAGCCCTGAGATGCAGAGACTGGGGATTGGGATGCCATAACATTCCGTCCTCATGAGACAGGAGATCTGGAGCAGACCCTAACTCCAGAGAGGGAGCTTGAGAGAGATGTAGAAGCAGAGGGTACCACACTTGCCGTGGCCTATGTGGAGCTATGAGAATCATACGGCCTCTGTCTCTCTGAAGCTTGAACAGGGTTTTGGGAATCAGGGGAATGGGTGGAAAGGCATAAAGGAAGTCTTGACCCCAATGAAGGAGGAAAGCATCCCTGGCCTGAGAGCCCTGAGCCGGAATTCTGGAACAGAAGCGGGGAAGTTTGGCATTCAACGGACTTGCAAAGAGGTTGAATGTCTGGGATTCCCCAAATTTGAAAAATCTTGGCCACCTGGCCTGCATGTAGAGACCATTCGTGTGGAAGCAGAACTCGACTGAGTCTGTCTGCCCAAGAGTTTTGGATGCCTGGAAGATACACTGCCAGGAGATGAATCTCATGCTGTCTGGCGAGGGCCCATAATCGCAAAGCTTCGTTGCAAAGCGACAGAGAGCCTGTTCCTCCCTGCTTGTTTACGTAGAACATGGCTACTTGATTGTCCGTATGAATGAGGACTGTCTTGTAGCTTAGCAGGGTGTGGAACACTCATAGAGCAAGGAAGATTGCTCTGAGCTCTAGGAGATTGATGTGTAGATGAGTCTCCTGTGGAGTCCAAGTGCCTTGGGTGGAGAGGTCCTGCAGATGAGCTTCCCAACCCATTGGTGAAGCATCTTTTGTGAGAGTTGCCTGGGGTAAAGGTTGTTGAAATGGGGACCCCACCAACAGGTTTTGGGGTGACAGCCACCACTGGAGGGACAAAATAAGGCGATTTGAGTTTGCTATTTTGTCTGACAGGCACCCTGATGCCTGGGTCTATTAAGTGGATAAAGTCCACTGGGCTGCTCTCATGTGGAGGCGAGCATAAGGAACGACATGCACGATAGATGCCATATGCCCTAGTAGTTGTAACATTTCTCGAGCAGTGAGATGAGGCTTTAGCACTGCTTGAGAAGCTAAGTGCACCATGAGAAGGCAACGGGTCTGGGGAAGATAGGCCCTTGCTTTTCTGGTATTCAGCAAAGCTCCTATGAACTTTAGAGACTGAGTGGGAATTAGGCTGGATTTTGGGATGTGTATGACCAGACCCAAATACTGAAGGATACGCATTGTGCAAGATAGAGAAATCCTGGCCTCTGACTCTGATGGGGCTCGAATGAGCCAGTCGTCTGAGTAGGGGAAGACGAATATTCCTAGCGTGCAAAGAAATGCTGCTACCACAGCCATGCATTTCGTAAACACCCTTGGTGCTGAGGCCAGGCCAAAAGAAAGCACCCTGTATTGGTAGTGCTTTCCTTGAAAAAGGAACCGAAGGAACTTTCTGTGAGTTGGATGGATGAGAACATGAGTGTAAGCATCCTTGAGATCTAGAGAACAAAGCCAATCCTGACTCTGAAGGTATGGCAGCAGAGTTCTCAGAGAAATAATCTTGAATTTCTCTTTGAACAGGAATTTGTTCAATTCTCTGAGGTCTAAAATAGGTCTGTGTCCCCCTGTTTTCTTTGGGATAAGGAAATAGGGGGAGTAAAACCCCGTACCCTGTTGAGGAATGGATACTTCTTCTATTGCCCCTTGGGCAAGAAGCATAGTGACCTCTTGATCTAACAGGTTGATGAGAGAGGTCTGAGAATTGAACTGTCTTACCATTGTGGGAGGGGGCATGCAGAGAAAATGAAGCTTGTACCCCTCTTTTATAATTGAGAAAGTCCAATGTTCTGCTGTTATCTGCCCCCATCTGGGGGCAAAGTGACACAACCTTTCTGGAATGGCGGAATGCTCTGGTCCGTTGAGGGCCAGGAAGGCTAAGTTCTCTAGATGGAAGTCAAAGGCCTTGTGGAGGCTGAGACTGCTGAGACGGTTGAGGCTCAGCAGTCTTTGGTTTCCTTTGTTTAGGTGGTTGCTGACTCTTTCGGGCAAGTTGACGTGCAGAACGTCCCTGCTGGGAAATAAGAGGGATAAAACCTCTTCTTTTTGGAGAAGAATGGTTTCTTGAAAGATTTCTTCCTTGCAGGATCAGCTGTGGCTTTGTATAATCTATCCAAAGTGGAGTTGTCAGCATGCAACTCATTGGCTTTCTCTTGCCAATTTTTTCCGAATAGATTCTCACCTGTACAAGGGATATTGCCCAGTTTGTCCTGCACCCAGAGCTCCAAATCGGATGTCTGGAGCCAGGCAATTCTATGTGCACCTATGGCAATGGCAGAGGTTCTGCTTATGCACTCAAAACAGTCAAAAGCTGCACGATTGACAAACTTAGAAACATCCTCGGCATGTTTAACCAGTGTGAGAAAATCTTGCCTCTTATCAGGAAGGAGAGGGCTTAAAATCTCCAAATCTCCTGTGACTTCTTTAAGGAACAGTCCCATATATAAAATGTAGGAACTGATCCTGGCAGAAAGCATGGAAGCCAGGAAAGTACGACGTCTAAAGGCATCCAAAGTTCTACACTCACGTCCTGGAGGAAAAGAGGCATGTCTCTTTGCACTCCTGATCCTTCTCATAGCTGATTCCACTACAATGGAGTGGTGAGGAAGCTGAGTCTTCTGGAACCCAGAACAAGGAGGGACTTGATACATGGTATCCAGTCTATGAGAGTGAGGAGAGGTGGTAAGAGGTGTTTCTCACATTCTCAACATGAGATCATGTAAGATCTCATGGATAGGCAAAGTAGCTGCCTCCTTAGGAGCCTTGGGATATTGTAGAATCTCTATCTCCTTTGCCCTGGGCTCTGTTTCAGGAGCCACAGTAATGGAAAGACCTCGAGCCATCTCCCTGATAAAATCCTAAAAGGAGATTTCTTCTGGAGAAGACCTCCTATGTTTAGGAGAGGTAGGCTCCTCCGGGAGAAATACTCCGGTACCGACCGAGCTGTTAGAATCCTCAGATTCCTCCGAGGATTGAAAGTACCTTCTATCTGGATGCTCTTGTAGAGCAGGGTACCCGTACTGACCGAAGTCGGTGCCGGGGGGGAATCAGTACCGGTGTATTGGTACCAGAAGGCATAGCATGACTGGCTGCCGGCAAAGCAGACACCGATGTCGATACCGATGCTGTCGGTTCCGGTACCGGAGCCGATGCCGGTACCGGTTGAACTGTCTGACGCGGTTCAGAGGGTGTCGATGCCGCAAGGAGAGCCGCCAGACTGCGTTCAATAGCCAGGAACCTCTGGTCTATCGACGCTGCCGATGCCTGGGTATCTGTACCGGAGAAAGCAGCCGGTACCCCAGAGCATGGCACCAGTAGTTCTGCCGAGGTTGAGGCCTTGAGAACATCCTGGAGCCCCAATAATGCTTTAGAAGCTGAAGCCTCCCGCCGGGGCAATTTTGCTGGTACAGAACCCTCAAGGGCAAAGCCAGAGGCATCTCGATGCTTGGAAGGAGATCTACCCTTTGAGGACCGGCCAGACTTATGTTTAGTTACCTGAGATCCATGGGAGGAAGACGAAACCCTGGAAGATGTCGATGCCACAGAGGCTGCATCGGAGGGAAAAAGGGTGCTGAGATTAGCAGCCCGGTTTTGTCGACCCCTCTTGGACATCATGGCACAGGCCATACACTCTGAGATGGAGTGGTCAGGACCTAAACATTTGAGACACCACTCATGGGTGTCGGTGACAGAGATGGTACCGCCACACTTGGTGCACTTCTTGAAACCCGAAGCGGGTTTTTCCATAGTAGAGGATATTTTGGGCCTAAGGCCCAAAATGGCGCGTGCACCTGAGGAAGAAAAGTTTGGAAATAAATACTATTTATTTATTTTTTTTTTTTAAAGAAAGAACGAACCACCGGCGGTACTGGTATAGCGTCGAGGAAGGCAGATGCGACCACAAAAAAGAAGGAGAATAGGAAAACATTTCCGCGGAAAACAAAGAACTGGAGAGGCAGTTGGGAAAGGCGGGAAGGCAGCACGCAGGCGCTATGGGATGCTCCCAAAAGCTTTATAATTGGACGCTGGGGAGCGTTCCCACGAAGGCTCCATCCGTACCGACGATACCCATATGTGAAGACTACTTTCCTGCTTGTTCCTGGAGATCAGGACAGCGCCACTACGTGCACCCGCAAGGACGCGGCCGCTAAGCATTTCTCCACACCATCCTGCAAAAAACGCTAACACTTGCGGGGTTGACGCTCTCAACGCCTGCACCTGTCGGTTTTCACACCACGCTTCAAAGACTCGCCAGATGTGAACATATGCTAAAGAGGTTGATCTCTTCCGTGCCTTCAACAACGTGCTAATCACTGATGCAGAGTATCCTTTCTTCCTTAATCTCGCCCTCTCAATAGCCAAGCCGTAAGCGAGAACCGATCCACGTGAGGCATGTGCAGAGGACCCTGAGACAAATGATCCGTCTGACACAGGAGGTGCCATGGTTTCTCTACCACGAGCCACATCAAATCCACTTACCAAGGCCGCCTCGGCCAATCCGGCGCTATCAAGATCACCTGCCCTCTGTGGCATTTGATGCGCTGCACCACCTTTCCGATTAACACCCAAGGAGGTAACACGTAGAGAAGAACCTCCTCTGGCCAGACCTGTATGAGCGCATCCAGGCCTTCCGACATTCTCTCTTTTCTTCTGCTGAAAAATCAATCTACTTTTGCCGACTGAAAGGTTGCCATGAGATCCATCACCGGCAGCCCCCAATGCCGCACCAACATCCCGAATACATCTTGATGAAGGATCCACTCCCCTGGGTCCACCTTCACTCGACTCAAGAAGTCAGCCGTCACATTGTCCACTCCCGCTACATGCGCTGCCGACAACGCCAGGAGGTTTACCTCGGCCCACTCGAACAAGTGTTCGGCTTCGGTTTCCATTGTTACACTGCTCGTGCCGCCTTGCCGATTAATGTAGGCCACTGCAGTTGCATTGTCGGAAAACACTCGGATCCCCTTTCTGTGCAAAGTTGGAAAGCTTGTAGAGCCAGTTACTGCTCTCAATTCCAACCTGTTGATTGACCAGCCCCTTTCCCGATCGGACCACTGACCCTGGGCGAATCTTCCTTGAAAATGAGCTCCCCAGCTGAAGAGGCTGGCATCTGTCGTTAGAGGGATCCAATCCGGCGCTTCTAAGGGCATCCCCTTCTCTAGACACCCCGGGGAGTAACCACCACTGTAGCGACTGCCGGGTTTCCACCGGGCACGGCAGTCTGCGCGACAAAGAATCGTTCTGATGCGACCAGGGTCTGAGCAGAGCCCTTTGCAATGGTCTCATTTGAGCCCTCACCCATGGTACCAGCTCTAGTGTCGCCGCCATTGTCCTGAGCAACTGCAGATAACGCCATGGGGGTTGTTCTGTTTAGAAATTGCTGGACCAAACTCCGCAAACTGCTCGCTCTTTGCTGCGGAAGGAATATTCTCCCAGCTTCTGTATCGAAGTGAACCCCCCAGATATTCCAGGTGTTGAGAGGCTACCAATTTGCTCTTTGCCATATTGACCACCAAACCAAGACTGTAAGAATGACACCACTCTACTTGTAGCTGCTTCACTCTCGGCTCTGGACTTTGCTCGAATTAACCAATCGTCCAGATAAGGGTGTACGAGAACTCCCTCTTTCTGCAATGCTGCCGCCACTACCACCATGACTTTGGTGAACGTTCGCAGCACTGTAGCTAGACCAAACGGCAAGGCTCGGAACTGAAAAGGACCCTGCGGAGCTGCAAATCTGAGGAACGTATGCTGCTCCTGACGTATAGGAATGTGTAGATACGCTTCCGAAAGGTCCAGGGAAGTAAGAAACTCCCCTTTTCTTACCGCCACAGTTAGGGATCTTAAGGTCTCCATGTGAAAATGGGACACTCACAGACAATGATTTACTCTCTTGAGATCCAGAATTGGCCGAAAAGTCCCTTCCTTTTTCGGGACTACGAAATATATGGAGTACTGACCGCAGCCGCATTGGTCTGGAGGCATCGGTACCACCACTCTGAGGTCGAGTAGCCTCTGCACCGTCTCCCCCACAGCTTTGGTCTTTATTGACGCCTTGCATGGAGATAGTATGAACGAATCGCTGATGGGCTGCTGGAACTCCAGCGCATAACCTTCTCGAATGACCTCCAGCACCCAACTGGTCTGAAGTTACCCGGACCCAGGCATGGTAAAACTCCCGTAGCTGACCCCCTACGGGTACCAGATCCAGCCGGGTCCCCCTGACTTCATTGTGACTTTTGTAGGCTTGTGGAGGAAGAAGCAGCAGCTCCGAAATCCCTTCCTGCTCCCCAAAAGCCCCGAAACCCCTGGTTTCGACTTGGAAAACGTCCTCTCTTAGTCTGACTGAACTTAGGGAAACGAAAACGGCAATACTCTCTGCAGATCTCTGGACACGGGAGCCGAGCGCCCCTGCTTTGGTTTATCTTTGGGCAGCCGGCCTTCCTTGGACTCTCCCAGATCCTTCACGAGCTTGTCCAAATCCTCCCCGAACAGGAGTTTCCCTCTGAAAGGTAACTTACTGAGCCGGGCCTTGGAAGAGCCATCCGCTGCCCAGCTGCGCAGCCAAAGGCAATGACGGGTAGCCACCACCAATGCCAAGCTTTTCAATAACCCTCGGATGAGGTCATAATGGATATCGGCTAGATAAACCATTTCCGATTCCATCCTGGACGTTTTCCAAAGGTATCCTCTCCTTGTTGGCCACTGTTGGAAAGAGAATACTGGGCTTGATGGACCTTGGTCTGACCCAGTATGGCATATCTTATGTTCTTATGTTTTCGTTCACCTTGGATTCGTTGTGACCAGCGCAGACAGGCCCTCGCTACCCACGCTCCACAAATTGGCCGCCTGAATGGAGAGAGCACTGACCTCAAAAGCCTGTTTTAACAAGGTATCCAGCTTTCTGTCCTGTGCATCTTTGAGTGCAGCACTTCCCTCTACTGGGATGGTAGCCTTCTTTGTAACGGCCGAGACCGCAGCATCCACCTTTGGAGACTTGAACTCCTCGCGATCCTGGTCTACCAGCAGGTAAAGACGTCTAGGTAATTATGAACTAGATTGGCCACTGTTGGAAACTGGATACTGGGCTTGATGGACCTGGTCTGACCCAGTATGGCATATCTTATGTTCTTATTAAACTATGGAAAAACTGGACTGAGAGATGAGGAGAGGATGGTGGAGGCTGACTGGTTGGGATATAAATTTATTTAACAGGGTTTTTTTTTAACCAGAAATAGGGGAGAATGTGTTTTGGAGAGAGTAGCTGGGGTTGAGACTTTGTGAGGGAGGCAGGGGAGTAGACACTAACCTACAGTTACTAGAATGCACTACTGTACTAGCACTTTATTTTGCCACATGTCCTCAGGGCTTGATAATTCTCAAGTGCTAGATTGCCATGGCAACTAGAAATGTATATATGGCACCATGAGCTTTTTGTCTCCCTCATAAGAACATAAGATATGCCATACTGGGTCAGACCAAGGCCCATAAGGCCCAGTATCCTGTTTCCAAAAGTGGCCAATTTAGGTCATAAGTACCTAGCAGTCTCCCCAAAAGACACAGGTTCCTCAATGCTTGTATTGGGCCAAGCAGTGATATCCTGGGTCCCTTTTAATAATGGTTTATGGACCTTTCCTCCAGGAACTTGTCCAAACCTTTTTTAAACCCAGCTACACTAACAGCTTTTACTACATCCTCCGGTAACAAATTCCAGAGTTTGATTACACGTTGAGTGAAAAAATATTTTCTCTGTCTTAAATAGGGTACCCTGTAGCTTCATTGCATGTCCCCTAGTCTTTTTATAGTCTGACAACATAAACAATCGATCTATGTTTACCTGTTCCACTCCATTCATTAATTTATAGACCTCTATCAAATTTCCCCTCAGCCATCTCTTTTCCAGGTTGAAGAGCCCCAACCTTCTTAGCCTCTCTTCATAGGAGTATCCTTCCATCCCCTTTACCATTTTGGTGGCTCTTCTCTGCACCTTTTCTAATAATGCTATATCCTTTTTAAGATACGGTGACCAGAATTGCACACAATATTCAATGTGCGGTCGTACAATGGAACGATACAGAGGCATTATAATATCCTTTGTTTTATTTTCCATTCCTTTCCTTATGATACCTAGCATTTTATTTGCTCTCTTTGCCGCTGCTGCACACTGAGCGGAGGGTTTCAACATGTTATCCACGATGACGCCTAAATCTTTTACTGCGTAGTAGTTCCCAATGTGGAACCTTGCATCGTGTAACCATAGTTTGGGTTTTTCTTTCCTAGGTGCATAACTTTGCACTTGTCCACATTAAAACAGTCTACTATCCATCATCAGCTTTGACACAAACAGGCCAAGGAGGAAAGGCACCTCCGACACCATCGTAACCCCCAAGGACTTCACAAAAACTAATCAAACCACCTCAAGGAGAGCAACATCCTTCGCAGCGCCAGCCATATGGAACGCCCTCCCGGCCAGCTTACGATCAACAGTAGACATGAAGTACTTCAGAAAATTACTCAAGACTACACTTTACATAGAGCATTACGGAGACATCACGTAATCTGTCCAGAGACCCAAGCAACTCTCTGATCCTCCCACCGCCTTCCCCCGGCCTCGAAGAACCCCCCCCCCATCCTACGCCCCCCCCCCAGTACATTGTAAATAGCGCATACTGTATATATTGCACCTATCAACTAATCAACTCAGGTACCACCCCCTCTCAAACACTTCTTTCCAACCACTGCATGCCTTCCCCTCCCCAAACTTGATGTGAAAGCCGCCTTGATTTTAGGATAAGGCGGGATACAAATCCTTTTAAATAAACTAAATAAATAAATAAAAAATTCATCTGCCATTTGGATGCCCAGTCTTCCAATTTATCAAGATCCTCTTGCAATTTTCCACAATCCTCTTGGGTTTTAACAACTTTAAATAGTTTTCTCTCATCTGCAAATTTGATAACCTTACTCGTTATTCCCTTTCCAGGTCATTTATGAATATGTTAAAAAGCAGCAGACCCAGAAGAGATCCCTGGGGTACTCCACTATTCACCTTTTTCCATTGGGGAAATTGGCCATTTAGCCCTACCCTCTGCTTTTTATTTTTTAATAAGGTCCTGATCCACAATAGTACACTGCCTTCCTATCCCACAACTTTTTAGTTTTGCCAAAAGTCTCTGATGAGGGACCTTGTCAAAGACTTTCTGAAAGTCCAGATACACTATATCAATTGACTCACCTTTGTCTACTTGTTTATTCACACCTTCAAAAAGACATAATGTTGGCTGTCTCCCATTAAGCCATGCCTATCCACATGATGAGTAATTTTGTTCTTTATAATGGTTTCTACCATTTTTCCCAGTACTGACGTCAGGCTCACCAGTCTGTAGTTTCCCGGATCACCCCTGGAACCCTTTTTAAAAATTGGCCTTACATTGGCGATCCTCCAGTCTTCAGGTATTACAGTTGATTTTAATGATAGTTCACAGATTACTAATAGCAGGTCTGCAATCTCATATTTCAGTTCTTTCAACATCCTTGGATGTATACCATCCGGTCCAGGTGATTTGCTACTCTTCAGTTTATCAAATAGTTGTAATACATCTTCCCGGTGTATCTATATTTCTTTCAATTCCTCTGCAGTATCACCTTCAAATACCACTTTAGTCAAGGGTAAAACCCCTACATCTTCCTCAGTAAAGACCGAAGCAAAGAATTCATTCAGTCTCTCCGCTATACCCTTGTTCCCTCTTACTGCCCCTTTTACTCCTCTATCATCTAATGGTCCAACTGACTCTCTCACAGGTTTTTTGCTGCGAATGTACTTGAAAAAGTCTTTATTATGCGTTTTTGCTTCCACCGCAAGTTTCTTCTCAAATTCTCTCTTTGCCTGCCTTATCAATGTCTTGCATTTTACTTGCCAGTGCTTGTGCTGTTTCCAGTTTTTGTCATTTGGCTCTTTTTTCCATTTCCTGAAAGATGCTTTTCTTCTTTTGTTTTTGGCCAGTCACTGCAGTCTGAGCACAATCTGCTTCATTCTTGCACAACACGGTTCTGTGTGAATCCGAGCCACACCATGCAGGAACTTTTATGTTGACCTCTAGTTCTCAAGTCTCTTGAAACCAAAGTGAGAGTTCCTTAATGATGCGACTCAGATTCACACAGAGCTGCACTATGCAGGAAGGAAACAATTTGTGCTCAGACTGCAGCAACTGTGCAGGAAGCGGCAGCCACACTTAAAATAAGAATTAGTGGCTCAAAGGAGTCAATGCTGGGAAAGGAGAGGCTGACTGGCTTGCGTTGAGGAGGGGTATGTTTGAATGGACTTTCTGTAGAGTGTAGGCAGGCTGGGGGGGTAGGGGCTCACTGACTGGCTAGTTGGGGCAGAGAGCAAGGATAGAGGAGGGTTGATAGAGGGAGTAAGGGGACAGGGGAGGGCTGACTGGTTTGTTGGATGGTTAGGGCTGGCTGGGTTGGAGAGATGGATGATTTAGCAGAGGACGGAGATGATGGAATAGGAAAGGAATGGGATAAAAGACGACTAGGTGTGGGTGGAGATGACTGGCTATAGAGGACAATTGTTGGTTGTGCATTTTTGCCAGTGGCCTGCAGAGGAGCATGATTTATTGAGGAAATTGTTATACCTTTTGATAAACAGCAAATAAGGTCATAGAAAGTGTCAGCCAAGTACGCCGCGCCCCCGACTCTAGCTTGGCCATTTCCGGAGATTGGGGGGGTATGGAACCCCCTGAATTCTCCACAATCCCCTGCATCCTTCGCAGGCATGCCCACATCACAAATGCCCAGCAGACTGAGGCCTGCAAGGAGAGGGCGTTTATATCAAAAGCCTGCTTGAGGAGCGTCTCCAACTTCCAATCCTGCACATCCTTAAGTGCAGAGTCACCTTCCACTGGAATTGTAGTCTTTGTTGTGACTGCAGCGTCCACCTTGGATGCACGCAAAAGTTCCCTATCCTTTTCCCGCAATGGGTAAAGGCAGGAAATCATCCTCATTCATCTCAGAGCAGCCTCTGGAACATCCCATTCATCCTGCATCATCTGCATGATCACTCTGTGCAACAGAAAAACACTTTGTGTGGTTTCTACTGCCTGCAAGAGCAGATCCTCCAAAGGCTCTTCCTCCTCAGGAACTTCTACTCCAACATTAAGTGCCTTTGCAGAATGCACAATCAATGCTGTGAATTCCTCTCTCTGGAAGACTCTGACAATCTCCCCCAGAGGGTTCTCACCGTCCTCCAGATCCGACCCTTGATCTTGATTCGCCTCAGGATCCTCCGGCTCTTCTGAATGCAGATATCCCTCTACCTCCCAGGGATCCTCCCGCACTCTACGTTTACTTGGTCCCGATTCCTCCTCAAGGGGAACGTATGCAGAGAGTTCAGAAAAACCCCTGTTCGGCACCTTGCTCTTGACCTGATCTGAGCTATCCTCTGAACGCTGCCTCATACACAAGGCCCTATGCACGAGGACGACAAATTCCGGGGTAAAATTCTGTGGAAGTGAGGTGTCATCTGCCTGCTTTACCACAGAAGACTTGTTCTTTTTTGCCTTTGCTCCAGATAGTGCCTTGCCATCTGCCCCCGCTGCTAGGAGGCCCTGCGGCCCCGGGCCACTTTCAACTCCCAGAGGCTGAGTGGAGTTACCCCCCACCTCCAGCGGTGTTGCACTCTCCTCCATCTGTCCTAACTACTCTTCCTCTAGAGAAGTGGATTCGGCCCTGCAATCGCAGCAACAACCAGCGGCTGAGATAGGCCCCTTTCTGGACCCACAAGCAATACAGGCTGTCTTTGCTAGCATGCTGTCCAACGGTATCCTCTGTCTTCGTCCCCCTTTTTTTTTTTTAATCTTCCTCATGTTTGTGGGAGTCCCTTTCAGACATTGAAAACAATAAAACACAAAGTTAATTCCCCCAGTGTCTGACGCATTGAAAGAAAGTGCTCCAAATGAAAAAAAACAATTCACGTTTGTCTCAAGATGGCCGCAGTTCCCGCTCGCTGGGAAATGGCCTCCAAACACGAGGTTTGATCCAAACCTCCTCACACCCAGCCTGACCGAAGCTAACTCAGCGCAACACTCCTCCAGCTGATAAATTGAATTTGAAGGACTTACTTCAGGCTGGAATCTGTTGCAGCTCCCAAACGCTCAGCCAACCTTTTATGGCTTCGGCGCCGGTATGGCAAAGAAACTGGAATGACAGACTCCGTTCCCACCGATGGCTCCTCACCTGAAATGAGCTCCAGAGCCACCTAAGCCAGTCTTTTTGTCAGGAAACTCCCTCCCCATGGGTAAGGCTCTCCCGGCACTGCCTGACTTCAGCCCAGCCGCTGCTTTTATTTTATTTATTTTTTTACAAGTTTACCACCAGCTTGCTGCCAAAAACCTTTCAAAGGTAAGAACTATCTGTACACCCAATTCAAAGGATCCTAACACCACTAATTCCTAATTGTCCCTTTATTAAGTCTCTGAATCACACCCTCCAGCTGCTTGTCCAAGGTTGATAATGGAGGCAGAAAGGAGGTGGCAGCTTCTTATCCAAGGTTGATGTAATCAAAACATGACATGCTCAGTCTCCAAGCTACAGGTGTCAGGACTGGACTGGAGGGACGAAAAGGAAGCTTTCTTTTCCCTTACAACAGCCTCAGTAAATCAGACCCTAAAGAAGCCACGGTGGATCTCTAAGAGATTCCTCCCCCCCCCCCCCCATACCTGTCCTCTACTCCAGTGGAAGGGGGGAGGAAGGTCTTAGCCAATGGCTCCTAAAGGCAAAGGAAATTTGTCAAGTCCTGTAGTAACTAATAATACATGTTAATGGCATTAAAGTGTTAGTAACTCTCGCTGTTTGTTAAATTAACAAGGCACTTTGAGTAACTGGGCCAGCCACATCATTGAAGAATCAACCAACCCCATTATAAGACACCAGTCTTTTTTGGCCAGCACTGGTCCTAATTCTCAAACTGGCAAAAAAACATGAACAATTCAAAGTGGAAATCAATGGGTTAGAGAGCAATGAGCTATGAAGCATGGTTCAAATCCTACTTCTTCCAAGGATACTCCTTGTGAATAAACTTGGACAAATCACTATTTCCTGTTGCCTCAGGTAACCAACACAGACTGTAGGCTCTTTTGGGAAAGAGAATTATTATACCTAAATTCTAGACGTGCTATAAATCATCTTGACTCAAATGAGAAGCTAACAATGCAAATTTTCCTCCCTTACAGACAGAAGTAATGCAATCAGCATTATTCTGGAACAACCGTGGCTTCCATATGGGTTTAATTGGCAAACCCCATATAATTGTAAATCTAGAATAGAAACAGGGTAGAGGATAATCTGTTCACCAAAATTGTTTGAGTCCTTCTTGGATTTACACTTCATTTATTCAACCTAAACCATTTGTTGACAGACGGAAGACAGTAATTTCTTTACAAAATTCACCAACTTATCAAGAGGTATAATGAATAACAGCGTAAATCCTATAGGATTCCCCATCTTACCCCATAACTATAAATACACATCAGAAATGATCGGTGATGACTATATATCTATGAAATATTTAGGTAGTTTTCTTGATCGAAAACCTGTGTACTTGATTATAAATAAAATCCAGACAGGACCAGCAATCTTTCTTAGTCTGTAAGACTGGGAACATCTGATAAAATAAGTATTAGCCAACAACTGCACAATGCATAAATAAAATCTATGTGCATCAATCTATAGAGATGGCCTCATTGGAAACTCAAATGCCTTACTGAAATATTCATCAGTTTCTAATCAGAGTTTACAAAATCCTTCAAGATTACCTATTCTGGTTTGCATGCAAAATTAACACTGATTTCCTGGGCAACTTTTACAGTTCTCTTTCATTCGATTCCCATTTTGTACATTTTTGTGCGTTCATTCTTTACTTAATCTTGCAAAGCTCTTAGACATTATCTCAACTACAGCTCACATCAGATTTATTTTCAAATGCTGACAATTAAAGACTGCTATTGTTGACACTTTTAATATATGAGGTATCTGTATATACAGCCTAATTTTAAAAGAACTAGAGTCAAGGGTTAGCAAGGACCTTTATCTTTTAAATTATTTAACACTTATTTTAGTTAAAAGTAATACTAATATTAATAAACTGAAAGAGTCAGGCACAAGTCAGTCAAATTTAAGACTATTACAAAAACATTTCCAACTCCATTTAATGACTTTAGACATCAGTCACCGAGCTGTAACAGTTGTCTTCTAGGTTCCACAAATTCCTATATGGCTCAGATTGAATTTCGGAGGTGGCCTAGCGACAAACTGCTCGTCCAGCACCTAGATTGCTAGAAATGATTTAAGTTTAAGTAGTCATCTGCAGGGGAGGAGAAAGCTAGATATAAATATTTGTACAGACTAGCTCACACACCACTAAAGAGTTACAGTGTCTTAAGAAGAATATGTTCCCAAATTTAGCCATGATAGTGAACAACCCATCGCTTAAATGGAACAAAGTCAAAATGATACTTTCCCTTTTGTTCTGCAATAAAGCATAGTTACTCACCTGTAACAGGTGATCTCCAGGAACAGCAGGAATTTAGTATTCACATATGGGTATCGTCGGTACCAACGGAGCCTGCGCGGGAACACTCCCCAGCGCCCAATAGGAAAGCTTTTGGGAGCATCCACAGCGCCTGCGTGCTGCATTCCCGCCTTTCCCAACTGTCCCTCTCCAGTTGAGTTTATAGCTGAGACAAAAGAGAGAGGGAAAGAGAAAGATAGAGAGAAACTCCTCCTAGGGGAGGTGGGCGGGTTGTGAAGACTAAATTCCTGCTGTTCCCGGAGATCACCTGTTACAGGTGAGTAACTATGCTAGCTCCAGGAACAAGCAGGAATGTAGTCTTCACATATGGGGACTCCCTAGCTGCAGATGCCAGGGAGATGGCTCCAGAAAGTTGTGTGCCCTTGTGAAAGGGCTCCACTTCCCCTCATGGATCTCTGGCATCCTACCAGGGATGGTGGGTAAGAGTTGATTAAGTATGGAACAGGCATTAAAGAACAGCCTGACCAAACAAGGCATCCCAGCGGGAGTCCTTGTCTAAGCAGTAATGGGCTGTGAAGGTATGTACCAAAGCCCAAATAGCTGCTCGACAGATGTCATCGATAGACACAGAGTGAAGATGAGCCATTGAGGCTGCCATGGCTCTCACATTGTGAGCTGTGACATGGCCTTCAAGAGGAAGGTTCTTACTCTCATAGGCAAAAGATATACACTGTGCAATCCAGTTGGACAGTGTCCTTTTGGAGACTGGAAGTCCCAAATGACTAGGATCAAAAGCAACAAAGAGCTGAGAGGATTTTCTATGTTGCTGTGTCCTTTGCAAGTAAAAGGCCAAAGCTCTTTTACAGTACAAAGTATGAAGGTTCCTTTCTGCATTTGAGGTGTGAGGCCTTGGAAAGAATACAGGAAGGTAAACCGTTTGGTTCAAATGAAAAGGCAAAACCACCTTTGGCATAAAGTGTGGATGAGTTCTAAGGACTACTTTATCATGATGGAACCTTGTATAAGGAGGATCAGTCACCAAAGCTTGCAATTCACTGATGCGACGTGCTGATGTGATTGCAATGAGAAAGATAACCTTCCAGGAAAGGAATTTCAAAGACGTAGTGGCTAATGGTTCAAAGGGCGGTTTCATGAGCTGCCCAAGAACCAGATTCAAGTCCCATGCCACCGGTGGTGGCTTAATGGGAGGCTTCGTTAAAAGAAGGCCTCTCATAAATCTCGCTATAAGAGGATGAGAGGAAATAGGTTGTCCATTTAGAGGCTTGAAGGAAGCTGCAATAGCACTCAAATGGACTCTCACTGAATTAGTCTTAAGCCCTGCATTTGATAAATGAAGGAGGTACTCCAGTAATGATTCCAGAGGTATTGCAAGAGGGTTAAGACCCTTCTGCGAGCACCATATGGTAAACCTTTTCCACTTAAATGCATAAGAGCGTCTTGTGGAAGGTTTCCTGGAAGCATGAAGGATATCCTTTACCTGCTGGGAAAGGTTAAGGCCGTGAAGTTCTAGGCTTTCAGCAACAAGGCCCTGAGGTACAGAGACTGGGGATTGGGATGCCACAGCATCCTGTCCCCTTGACAAAGAAGATCTGGAGTGGATCCTAACTCCAAAGGCAGAGCTTGAGAGAGACATAGGAGCAGAGGGTATCACAGTTGCCATGGCCAACGTGGAGCTATGAGGATCATATGACCTCTGTCTCTCTGAAGCTTGAACAGGGTTTTGGGAATTAGGGGAATGGGTGGAAAGGCATATAGGAAGTCCTGACCCCAATGAAGGAGGGAAAGCATCCCTGGCCTGACAACCTCGAACCGGAATTCTGGAACAGAACCGGGGAAGTTTGGCATTCAGCGGACTTGCAAAGAGGTCTATGTCCGGGGTTCCCCAAATTTGAAAACTTTTGGCCACCTGGTCTGCATGGAGAGACCATTCATGTGGAAGCAGAACTCGACTGAGTCTGTCTGCCCAAGAGTTTTGAATGCCTGGAAGATACAGCGCAAGAAGATGAATCTGATGCTCTCTGGTGAGGGCCCATAGTTGCAAAGCTTCGTTGCATAGCGACAGAGAGCCTGTTCCGCCCTGCTTGTTCACAGAGAACATGGCTACTTGATTGTCCGTTTGAACTAGGACTGTCTTGTAGCTGGAGCTGGGTGTGAAATACTCGAAGAGCAGGGAAGATTGCTCTGAGCTCCAGGAGGTTGATATGAAGATAGGCCTCCTGTGGAGTCCAGGTACCCTGGGTAGAGGCCGTGCAGGTGGGCTCCCCAACCCACCTGTGAAGCATCTGTTGTTAGAGTGGCTTGGGGTGGAGACTGCTGAAAAGGACACCCCACCAAAAGGTTTTTGGGTGACTGCCACCATTGGAGGGACAAAATAAGGCAATATGAGTTTGCTATTTTGTCTGACAGGCAACCTGATGCTTGAGTCCACTGAGTGGATAAGGTCCACTGGGCTGCCCTCATATGGAGGCGAGCATAAGGAACCACATGCACGGTGGATGCCATGTGGCTTAGTAACTAACATTTCCCGAGCAGTGAGGTGAGGTTTTAGCACTGCTTGGGAAGCTAACTGTACAATGCGAAGGCAGTGGGGCTGTGGAAGGAAGGCTTTGTCTGTGTGGTATCCAGAAGAGCTCCTATAGACTCTAGGGATTGAGTGGGAGTAAGGTTGGACTTTGGGAAGTTTATGACAAGTCCCAGATACTGAAGGATGCGCATTGTGCGAGACAGAGCAACCCTGTCCTCTGGCTCTGAAGGGGCTCAAAGTAGGGGAAGACGAATATTCCCAGGGTGCGGAGAAATGCTGCTACCACAGCCATGCATTTTGTGAACACTCTTGGTGCAGAGGCCAGGCCAAAAGGAAGAACCCTGTATTGGTAGTGCTTTCCTTGAAATAGGAATCAAAGGAACTTTCGGTGAGTTGGATGGATGAGAACACAAGTGTATGCATCCTTGAGATCTAGAGAATAAAGCCAATCCTGACTCCTGCGACGCTCCTGCCCCCGCCCTAGGGAGTGGCCTATTGTCCCGTGAGGAATGGAGGTAAACTGTTCCCTTGGAATGATGGGTAATGTAGTTTGTTCTCCCTTCTCTCAGGAATAAATGTAGTTGTGCCAGAGACGGTAAGGCTTTTGCAAGAATATTTATTTGTGTTGGGGGAAATTCCTCCAGCGCATCAAAATTCAAATACATGAACATAAATGGTGCTTTTAAATAGGAACAGAAGAAACTCAGGAATATAAGACAGCCAAAAATAGGATCAGCTTTCCTTCTTATGGAGCTTAACTCAGCTCTGCCTCAAGAGGTGACTCACATACATTGCAGCCTCATAACAGTCACTGTTCCTTTCACAGTGTGAGCTCAAACTCAGGTGCAAACAATCAAGTTTCCAAGCACAGCAGCAGAAACTACCACGTTGTATTCTTTCCATACAAGGTATAGCAAGCTTCTTTATACCGTTATTTCCTTACAGCATATTGAACAGTCCATGCTACAATTGTCAGAGTTTGTAGAAGGTAAGGCATAATCTATCTGCATTAAATCTTCTGACTGCACAGAACTAGTGTCCTCATTCAGCTTTGGCTGTCTGCCTGCTTTCCATTCTAAGAACTGTTTAAACTCCTGGAGGAGCAATTCAGCCTGTTCATTTCCTGACAAGCAGTTGTCAGCAAATACTGGGTTTCTCTCCCGGTCAGTAATGCTTCCCCCTTCAGCTCTTGGCTTAAATAAATCAGGGTAACAATTGGGATCCTTTAACAAAGCCCCAAACATAGGAGATTGAATTTTACCTTCTCTATCATGACTCCTATTGGAACTGCTTTCTCTCTGCCAGGCTCCTCTCCTCTTAGGTAGCTCAAAAGCTTTCCAGCTGTGAGCGCTTCTGGGTCTCTCCGGTCCAAATTGTATCCCATAGAATGAGTTACCTTTTGCAGGTGTCTGCCTTGGAGGCTTTCTATTTGAGGGCTCTGCCTTTTCCCAGGACTCTAAACCAGGGCTCCGTCCACTTCTCACAGGATTTGCTTTCACAGCACCTGTAAAAATCCTTGCAGGTCCTCTGTTGCTACCAGGCTCAGACGTGCATCCAAACTGCTTCCTGGACTTGCACTCACTGCTTGACTCGGTCTCATCTGACGTTCCAAACGTCCTCTCACAGCTCGTCTGTTCACAGGCCCTCTGCTCACCGGTCATCTGCTCATGGCTTTTCTTTTTCTGACTCCCTTTAGCAGCGTCATTCACCACTTCAAAAAGGGATTCTTTTCCAGCCATACCCCGTCCAACCCCTGGGTGTGCCCAATCAGTACTGCTCGACTCCTCCCCTGGGCTGGTCTCCATTCTCAGCTCAACAGAAGAGGGTTTTTTTCTTCTAGGATTGAAAATCCTGTGTAAATCCTGCTGCTTTTCAGGATTTCCTTCAGTCTCCATTTCCTCCGGAGGGCGCTCTTCTCCACACTCCAAAGGTATGGTAGCAGAGTTCCTAGAGAAATCATTTTGAACTTCTCTCTGAACAGGAATTTGTTCAATTCTCTGAGGTCTAGAATGGGTCTGTGTCCTCCTGTTTTCTTTGGAATAAGGAAATAGGGCAAGTAAAACCCTGTACCGCGTTGGGGAATAGGCACCTCTTCTATTGCTCCTTGAGCGAGGAGCATAGTGACTTCTTGATCTAACCAGTCATTGAGAGAGGTCTGAGAATTGAATTGTCTTACTATTGTAGGAGGGGGCATACTGAGGAAATGAACCTTGTACCCATTATTAAAGAGCACCCGGGAAATCCACTGCTTGACCCAATACAAGCATTGTGGAACCTGTGTCTTCTGGGGAAACTGCTAGGTACGTATGACCTAGATTGGCCACTGTTGGAAACAGGATACTGGGCTTGATGGACTTTGGTCTGACCCAGTATGGCATATCTTATGTTCTTATGTACCCCTCTCGTATAATAGACAGAGTCCAATTTTCTGCTGTTATCTGACACCATCTGGGGGCAAAATGACATAACCTTCCCGGGATGGTGGAGGGTTCTGGGCCGTTTAGGGCCAGGAAGGCAAAGTTCTCTAGACAGGAGTCAAAGCCCCTGTGGAGGCTGAGTCTGCTGAGTCTGCTGAGCCAGTTGAGGCTTAGCTGCTTTTGGCTTCCTTTGTTGCCTAGGTTGTTGCTGCTGTCCCTTTTGGGCAGACTGACCTGAACGATGTTCCTGCTGGGTATAGGAGGGATAAAACTTTTTCTTCTTGCTGAAGAATGGTTTCTTAGAGGCTCTTTTCCTTGCAGGATCAGCTGTAGATTTGGACAATCTATCCAAAGTGATATTGTCAGCTTCTATCTCATTAGCTTTTTCCTGCCAATTCTTGCCAAAGAGATTCTTTCCTGTGCAAGGTATATTCCCTTGTTTGTCCTGTACCCAGATTTCCAAGTCAGATGCCTGAAGCCAGGCAATTTTATGTGCACTTATGGCAATAGCAGAGGTTCTGCTTATGCATTCAAAGCAGTCAAAGGCTGCACGATTCACAAATTTGGAAACATCCTGAGCATGTTTAACAAGAGCAAGATAATCTTGCCTTTTATCATCAGGAAGGAGAGGGCTCATAAGCTCTAAGTCTCTTGTGACTTCCTTAAGGAACATTCCCATATACTGTACAAGATATAGGAACTGATCCTAGCAGAAAGCATGGAAGCCTGGAAGGATCGACGTCCAAAGGCGTCAAGAGTTCTACACTCACATCCTGGAGGATTAGATGCATGCCTTTTTGCACTCTTTATCCGTCTCATGGCTGATTCCACCACCATGGAATGGTGTGGTAATTGAGTCTTCTGAAACCCAGGACAAGGAGGAACTCGATACATGGTGTCGAATCTTCGAGAATGAGGAGATGTGGTCAGAGATGTTTCCCACATCCTTAACATAAGATCATGCAAGATCTCATGAATAGGTAAGGTAGCTGCCACCTTGGGAGCTTTAGGGTATTGTAGGATTTCTAATTCCTTTGCCCTAGGCTTTTTCAGGAGCCACTGTGATGGAAAGTTCTTGGGCCACATCTCGGATAAAATCCTGAAAGGACATATCCTCTGGTGGAGACACCCTACGCTGAGGAGAAGAGGAATCCTCGGGCAGAAGTACTCTGGTATCGGCAGAGCTTTCAGAGTCTTCAGACTCATCCGAGGATTCAAAGTATCTCTGATCCGGGTGATCGTGCAAGGTACGGTACCGGTACCGATCAAAGTCGGTATCGGAGTGGTCCAGTACCAACTTGTCGATGCCGGATAGAGACGCATGACTCAGTCCCGGTAGAATACCTGCCGATGTCAATGCAGTCGGTGTCGGTGCCGGTACCGGTACAATTGTCTGAAGTGGTTTCAGGGGCATCGAGGCCAAGAGAAGAGCCGCCAGGCTGCGTTGAATAGCCAAGAATCTCTGGTCTATCGACGCTGCCGATGCTTGGGTATCGGTGCCAGATAAAGCGGCCAGAACCCCAGAGCATGGCACCAGTAGTTCTGCCGAGGTTGAAGCCTCGAGAACATCCTGGAGCCCCAATAGTGCTTTGGAAGCCGAACCCTCCCACCGGGGCAATTTTGCCGGTGAAAGTCCCTCGAGGGCAACGCCAGAGGCATCTCCATGTTTAGAAGGAGATCTACCCTTTGAGGACCGGCTAGATTTATGTTTAGTTACCTGAGATCCATGAGAGGAAGATGAAGCCCTGGAAGACGTCGATGCCACGGAGGCTGCATCGGAGGGAAAAAGGGTGCTAAGCTTAGCAGCTCGGTTTTGCCAGCCCCTTTTTGACATCATCCCACAGGCAACACACTCTGAAATAGAGTGGTCAGGACCTAAACATTTGAGGCACCACTCATGGGTGTCGGTGACGGAGATGGTACCGCCACACTTAGAACACGTTTTAAAGCCCAAAGCGGGTTTTTCCATTTTGAGGGAAAAAAATTGGGCCTAGTGCCCAAAATGGCACGTGGCATCCAAGAAGTAAATTACTGGAGAAACACTCCAAAAATAAAGGGTTTTTTTTTTTTTTTTAGAAAAAAGAAAAGAACCACCGGCAGTACCGGTATAGCGTCAAGGGAAGGCAGACACAACCACAAAAAAGAAGTATAAAAAGGGAATTTTCTGCGGTGACAGGATGTGCGACCTGTCGGCTCCGCGGAAAACAAGAACTGGAGAGGGACAGTTGGGAAAGGCAGGAAGGCAGCACGCAGGCGCTGTGGGATGCTCCCAAAAGCTTTCCTATTGGACGCTGGAGAGCGTTCCCGTGCAGGCTCCGTCGGTACCCATATGTGAAGACTACATTCCTGCTTGTTCCTGGAGATACGTTTTACAAAAAAAACCTTTACTATTTATACGTAACACCTAGACTCAAAATTTTGTTGGCAAAATTTGATTTTGGAGTCTAAACCTTCTACACATAGTTTAGCACTGCTAACACAGAATTCAGAACTGAAGCCTAAAACATAGTTTTTAGAGTACTATGTAACATTTCCTTTTTATAAAAATATATTATATCTGCAAGCTTTTCAGTAACTATGACAACACACTGGTTTAGGCAAAAGCTAAAAACAGCAAAGCAAAAACCATTCCAAGGAAAATAAAGTGGAGTGGAGGAGTGGCCTAGTGGTTGGGGCAAGGTACTTCAGGCCGGAACGTCAGGGGTTCAAATCCCACTAGAGGACAGCAACCTTGGGCCGGAAGGACTGGGGTTTCTAGTCCCACAGGTGCTCCTTGTGGTCTTGGACAAGCCACTTAACCCTCCATAGCCCATGTTCCCTGTAAAATAGTTATCTTCAAGTTATAATGCCCTGTTCAATGTAATTTCAGTTTGTTCAATGTAAACCGCAGATGCAGAATAGCGTGGTATATAAGAGAATGTAAATAAATAAATAAATAAAATAAAGACAAAACTAGAGAATTAAAGGCAGACATCTCTACTAGATCACAATTGGAAGGGGGCTAATACATAATTCTAGAGATAAGTGTGTAAGAAAAAAATGCCAAGCGATTTATAGGGGTCTGTTTACTAAGTGGTGCTAGCGGCTTCCATGCGAAATCAGAGCCGTAGCCCCATTTTATTTAATGGGATCGCGGCTCCAATATTGCACAGAAGCAGCTAGCACCGCTTAGTAAACAGAAGGAATTGCTTCTCTCGTTTAAGTGGACTTGGCCAATATCAGGAAAAATCCTAACTCTATGATTCATAAAAAGGGAAAACAACATAGAAATACTTTTTCATAACCCAATTCCTATCTGGGTCTAAAGTGTAAATTATCAAAAAATAGTGGAAGGCACTTAGTTCTCTCAGGGCTGTTGCAAAAAGTCCATAAGATCAAGACTGTTCATAGTAATATGTCCCTTTTGGCAACCTCAATCCAGCCTCAGCCTCCTTCACTGAGGGCAAATAATACCCTTTTACCAAAGGGGGAACAGATTCCATCGAAAATATTAAGTACTGTCATGGCATCTCTTTAAAACATCTCTACCAGAGAGAAAGTAGGAACTTTAGGAAAATTCAAAAGACAAATAAGTCCTCACATATGGAAATTTCTAACTACAGACTGCCTCAAAAATTTTTTTAAAGGAAAACTGAAGAACGGTCACATTGCACCAGGCAGATGCTATAAAAGCTTACTTTTTTGTTTCTTTGAGGCAGCCTGAAGAAAAATGAGCTTAGGAGGAATGGAGTTGGATGCTAATCTCCAAAGAGATTCTGACTAACCAAACCTACTAGTGCATTGGTAGTTTCTCTAGACAGTAGAGGGATGCAACTGCCTAGACAGAAGTCCATGTTGTGTCTCTGTCTCTAAGATTTCGTCCATGGAGACTGATCTCAAGTGAGTTACCGAAGCAGCTATTGCTCTCATGACCCTCAAGAGTCAAGGTTGCATTTGAAAGAAATTAATTTTGCTAGCTAATTAAATAGTGTGTATTTGGCAGAGAAGCAGAAGACAACCGAGGTGTGAAGATTGATGGAAGACTCATCAACATCCCTCGCTATGCTGATGATACCACTTTACTGGCTGAAAGTGAAGACCATCTGAAACATTTGCTTCTCGAGATCAAGGAACATAATTTTAAAATGGGCCTGCACCTTAATGTATAGAAGACAAAGATCCTGACAAATGGCAAAATCAATAAGTTCATCACTGATGGTGAAGAAATTGAAATAGTGGACAACTTTAACCTACTGTACTTAGAACAATGGTCAATAAAAAAAACAACAGTCAAGAAATCAGACACATTGTTCTTGACATAATGGCTATGAAAGACCTAGACAAGATTCTCAACAGCAGAGATGTCTCTCTCCATACACAGATGCAACTTGTCCAAACCATTGTATTTTCAATAACGTCATATGGATGCGAAGGTTCAACAGTGAAAAAGGTAGACAGGAAGACAATTGATGCTTCTGAATTACAATGCTGGCGATGAATACAGTGTATACCATGGACGGCCTGAAGAACAAACCAGTCAGTTCTAAAGGAGATCCAACCTAAGCTTTCTTTAGAAACTCAGATGACAAGACTTCGACTTTCATACTTTGAACACATCATGCGAAGAGAGAGATCATTAGAGAAAGAGATCATTAGAGAAAAACATCATGCTTGGCAAGGTAGATGGTCAACACAAAAGAGGAAGACCAGCAATGAGATGGATCAATACAACAGCAGCAACTATGGGTGCTATTCTGTCAACAATGAGCCACCTGACTGAAGACCGAACACAGTTTAGGACAACAATCCAGAGGATCGCCCATGAATCGACACAACGGCACTTAACATTTGGCAACAGCAGCTCCTCGCCTATTAGGATATATAAGGAAAAGAAAAAAACGAAGTTGGGTGGACTTTCTGTTTTAGTACATTCCACATAGAAAGCTAAAGCTCTCTTGAAATTCAATAAATGTATAAAGCGCTTTCACCTTTGTGGGCATGACACCGATGGAAAAGTGTTGGCAGGACTATTGACGGATTCAGATGGAACTCAGAGACTAATCTTAGGAAGCCATGTAGGGTGTGTAAGCAACAACACTCAGTTGTAAAATTTAGTGTAAGCTGAATGAGTCACTAGAGCCTGAAGCTCACTAAATCTGCAAGCTGAAGTTACTGCCACTATAAATAGGGCCTTCCAGGTCAGGTACTTCTTATCAGAAGCTTTCATCAGCTGGGCTAAACCCAAACTGAGGTCACAAGATACAGCTGGTAGCTTGATGAGAGGCTTAAACAGAAGCAAGCCCCACAATAATCGAACTAAAGGCTGTACAGAGATGAGTTAACCATCTACATGCTAGTAATATGTGCCAATTGCACTATGGTGATCCCTAATTGAGTAGCGTAAATAACTTTTAAATTACTGGGCAGACTAGATGGACCATGCTTGTCTTTATCTGCCATCATTCACTATGTTACTATGTTTACTAAGAAAGATATCTAAGGTATTCATGTCGTTTTGTGTGGGGTCCTTTGTTTTCCTTGTCTCATTACTTTTCCCTACTGTACCGTTGTTCTCATCTATTGTCTTGATTAGATTGTAAGCTCTGATGAGTAGGGACCATCTTTTATATGTGTCTGTTCAGCGCTGCGTACACCATGTACCGCTATATAAATGATTAATAGTAGTAGTAGGAACAGGAAAAAGAATCTAGGACTTTTCTGTCACACCAAACCTCTCATTTGAAACTATGTCCACCTAGTGGAAATGCCTCCTGGCTGACAAGGTTATCTTGAAACATCCAAGCTGTGTGGGCAAAGTGACTCGATGGCGGGGTGTAAGCACAGTTACTTACCTGTAACAGGTGATCTCTGGAAACAGCAGGAATTAGTCATCACATATGGGTACGTCGGTACCGACGGAGCCCGCGCGGGAAAGCTCCCCAGCTTTTCAGATTAAAAGCTTTTGGGGCCTCCCACTGCACATGCGCGCTGCCTTCCCGCCTTCCTGACCAGCTCTCGTCAGTTCGAGTTTAAAGCTGAGACAATAGAGAGAGAGGACAGGAAGATAGATAGATAGAGATACAACTCCTAGGGGAGGTGGGTGGGTTGTGATGACTAATTCCTGCTGTTCCCAGAGATCACCTGTTACAGGTAAGTAACTGTGCTATCTCCAGGAACAAGCAGGAATAAGTCATCACATATGGGGACTCCCTAGCTAAGATGCCTGGGAGATCCCCCTCCAAGGGTAAACCATCTTTGTATGGATCTCAGGCATCCATCCAGGGAAGGTGGGCAGGAGTTGTTTAAGTATGGAACAGGTGTTTGAGGACAGCCTGACCAAACAAGGCATCCCGGCGGGAGTCCTTGTCCAAGCAGTAATGGGCTGTGAAGGTATGAACCGAGGCCCAAGTGGCTGCTCGACAGATCTGATCTATGGACACAGAGTGAAGATGAGCCATAGAAGTGGCCATGGCTCTCACATTGTGAGCTGTGACATGGCCCTCCAGAGAAATGTTCTTACTCTGGTAAGCAAAAGAAATACACTGAGCGATCCAATTGGAAAGTGTACGCTTGGTGACTGGAAGTCCCAAATGAGAAGGATCAAAAGCCACGAAAAGTTGGGAAGACTTTCGATGTGGTTGAGTCCTGTTGAGGTAAAAGGCAAGAGCTCTTTTACAATCCAGAGTATGAAGGTTCCTCTCTGCACTGGATGCATGAGGAGCCGGGAAAAAGACAGGTAGATATACCTCTTGATTAAGATGAAAAGACGAGACCACTTTGGGCATAAAGTGGGGATTCGTCCTAAGGACCACCTTATCATGATGAAACCTAGTATAAGGTGGATGAGCCACTAAAGCCTGCAGTTCACTGATGCGGCGAGCCGAAGTGACTGCAATAAGGAAAACAACCTTCCAGGAAAGAAATTTGAAGGAGGTAGAGTCCAAAGGCTCAAAAGGTGGCTTCATAAGCTGACCTAGAACTAGGTTCAAATCCCATGCTACCGGGGGAGGTCGGATGGGAGGTTTAGTTAGGGTCAGGCCTCTCATGAAACGTGCAACAAGAGGATGAGAGGAGACAGGTTGTCCATTTATAGGTTTTAAGGATGCTGCAATAGCACTCAAATGGACCCTTAATGAATTCGTCTTAAGGCCTGCATTTGAAAGATGCAGGAGATAGTCCAAGAGGGAATTCAAAGGAAGTGCTAGAGGGTCAAGACCCTGCTGAGCACATCAAATGGAAAAACGCTTCCATTTGAAAGCATAAGAACGCCTCGTGGAAGGTTTCCTAGAGGCATGAAGGATATCTTTCACAGGCTGAGAAAGATTAAAGTCTTGAAGACTTAGGCCTTCAGTAACCAAGCTCTGAGATGTAGGGATTTGGGGTTTGGGTGCCACAAAGTCCCCTTCTCCTGAGACAGGAGGTCTGGCGCAGCTCCCAGGTCCAGGGAGGATCCCTGGGAGAGATGCAGAAGTAGAGGGAACCACACCTGGCGTGGCCAGCAGGGAGCTATGAGGATCATAGTCCCGTGATCCCTCTGGAGCTTGAACAGAGTCTTGGATATTAGAGGAATGGGTGGAAAGGCATAGAGGAATTCCTGACCCCAACGCAGGAGGAAGGCATCGTGGGCCTGAGCTCCCTGACACTGAGTTCTGGAACAGAACCGGGGAAGTTTGGCATTCCACGGACTTGCAAAGAGGTCTATGTCCGGGGTCCCCCATTCCTGAAAGATTCTGCGTATCTGGTCCAAATGTAGGGACCATTCGTGTGGAAGCAGAACTCGACTGAGTCTGTCCGCACGAGAGTTTTGAACTCCTGGAAGATACACTGCAAGAAGGTGAATTTGATGCTCTCTGACGAAGGCCCATAATCTGAGAGCTTCGTTGCAAAGCGACAGAGAGCCTGTCCCTCCTTGTTTGTTTATATAGAACATGGCTACCTGATGGTCTGTCTGAACTAGGACAGTCAGGTTGACAAGGAGGGTATAGAAGACCTTGAGGGCAAGGTAAATTGCTCGCAGTTCCAGGAGGTTGATATGAAGGGTGGTCTCCTGTGGAGACCAAGTGCCCTGAGTGGAGAGGTTCTGAAGATGAGCTCCCCACCCTGTCTGGGAGGCATCTGTTGTGAGGGTTGCTTGGGGCAACAAAGGTTGGAAGGGGGCCCCCAACAACAGATTCTTGGTGGATGTCCACCATTGGAGGGACCAAAACAGACGGCTTGAGGTGAGTATTTGGTCGGAGAGCGCTCCAGATGCTTGAGTCCACTGGGTGGCCAAGGTCCATTGAGCTGCTCTCATATGCAGACGAGCATAGGGCACCACATGTACCGTGGAGGCCATGTGGCCCAGAAGTCGCAGCATTTCCCGGGCTGTCAAATGACTGCTGGACTGAGCTTGGGAGGCAAAACTCAGCAGGCGTTGGGCCCTGAGCTGAGGCAGGTAGGCCCTCGCAGTGATGGTGTCTAACTGGGCCCCTATGAACTCAAGATACTTAGTCTGGCTAAGTTGAGACTTGGGAAGGTTTACTACCAGTCCCAGATACTGCAGAAGACGCCTTGTGCGGTCCAGGGAAATTTGGGCCTGGGACTGAGATGGAGCTCGGATGAGCCAGTCGTCCAGGTATGGGAATATGAAAATTCCCAGGCCTCTTAGAAAGGCAGCTACGACTGCCATGCATTTGGTGAACACTCTTGGAGCAGAGGCTAGACCGAAGGGGAGTACTCTGTACTGGAAATGTTGTCCCTGAAACAGAAATCGAAGGTATTTTCTGTGGGATGGGTGGATGAGTATGTGTGTATACGCATCCTTTAGGTCTAGAGAACAAAGCCAATCCTGACTCTGAAGGTATGGAAGGAGAATGCCCAGAGAAAGCATTTTGAATTTCTCCTTGAAAAGAAATTTGTTCAATTCTCTCAGATCTAGAATTGGTCTGAAGCCCTCTGTCTTCTTTGGTATTAGAAAATAAGGGGAGTAGAATCCCGTCCCCTGTTGAAGAAGAGGGACCTCCTCTATTGCCCCTTGGGCAAGGAGGGAGGAGACCTTCCTGACCCAAGAGGGTCAGGAGAGATGGGGGAGAATTGAACTGCCTCACCATAGTATAAGGAGGAAGGTCGGAAAAATGGAGTTTGTAACCCTCTCTGATGATAGAGAGGGTCCATTGCTCTGATGTAATTTGCTCCCATCTGGGAGCAAAGTGAGCTAACCTTCCGGGTATGGTGAGGGGCTCTGGTTGTTCTAGAGCCAGAAAAGTTAAGTTCTCTAGGGGCAAGTCAAAACCCCTGAGGGGGTTGAGCCTGCTGAGGCGTAGCAGACGCCGCAGGCTTTGACCTTGCCTGTTTAGGTTGCTGACGTTTAGCAGCAAAACGAGGCTGAGAGGATTGTTGGCCAGTATTTGTGGAAAATCTGGACTTCTTGTAATAAGGCCTCTTAAAAGACTTCTTTTTGGCAGGAGTGGAGGTAGACTTAGAAAGTCTATCTAAGGTGGCATTTTCTGTGTCCATTTGAGTGGCCTTAATTTGCCACACCTCACCAAATAAGTTCTCACCTGTACAGGGCAGATTCCGTAAGCCATCTAGGACCCAAGGTTCTAGATCAGAAGCCTGGAGCCAAGCAAGACGTCGGGCTGCTATAGCAATGCCCGAAGCCCTACCAGCCCCCTCAAAGGAATCAAAAGCTGCCCTGTTGGAGAACTTTGAAATATCCAAAAGGTGTTTCACTAAGAAAATGAACTCCTCCCTTTTATCCTCAGGGATGAAGGGGGCAAAATGCCCAACTTTTAGAGCGATTTCACTGAGAAACATGCCCATGTAAAGACTATAGGGATTAATTCTGGCTATAAGCATAGTAGCCTGGAAAATTTTCCTGCCAAAAGAGTCTAGAGTCTTACATTCTCGCCCTGGAGGAGTAGAAGAGTGCCTTTTGGTACTCTTTATCTTCTTCATTGCAGACTTCACCACAATAGAATGGTGAGGCAACTGGGTTTTTTGGAAACCAGGAGAAGGGGGGACACGGTACATGGTGTCCAACCTGCGAGAAGAAGGAGACAATGTTAGAGGAGCCTCCCATAAGTCCATCAAGTGTTCTTGAAGGATTTCATGGATAGGCAGGGTGACTGCCTGTTTAGGAGACTTAGAGTATCCTAAAATATTCAGTTTCTTTGATCTGGGTTCCTTTTCAGAGGATGAAGCAATAGAAAGACCTTTAGCTATTTCTATGATGAAGTCCTGAAAGGACAAATCCTCTGGTGGAGACATTCTCCTTTTAGGAGAAGAAGGCTCCTCAGGAAGATCAAGGGAGAACTCATCAGAATCATCAGAGGAGTTAAAATCCTCTGAAGAAGCAGAGTATCCTCTATGTGCTTCCAACGCACGATACGCATACCGTTCGGTATCGACATCGGGCGTACCGGGTATGGGATCGGTACCGGGCAAAAGCCCGGATCCGGCATGCGGAACTGATCTGCGTTTGGAAGACGATGGCCTCGGTTCCGGTATGGAAGCCATTACCGGAACCGGACCTGGTACCGCTGGCCGCGGTACCGAGGGCGTAGCAGCATTAATAAAAGCCAGAATGGCCTGCTGCATGACTTGGACAGTATTGCCCATAGACGCCACTGCTGCCTGGATGTCGGTACCGGTATGGGCCGGTACCCCAGAGCAGCACAACAGGTGATCTGTCGAGGCCGCGCCATCGATGTCAACCTGTGACCCCATGATTGCTTTGGAGGCCGGAACCTCCCGCCGGGGTTTTTTGGCCTGGGCAGAATCCTCGAACTCAGAATTGAGAGCCTCTCGATCTTTAGAAAGAGATTTGCTTTTAGAGGATTTGCCCACTGGAGTTTTGGTTACATGAGATCCATCCGGAGAGGAAGACCTGGATGACTGTGATGCTTCTGAAGGAAACAGCACATGGAACTTGTTGGCCCGGTTCTGCAATCCACGTTTCGACATCTGGGAGCAGGATGGGCAGTCCGGTATGGAATGGTCAGGTCCTAAACAATTAAGACACCATTCATGGGTGTCTGTAACAGGAATGACAGCACTGCACTTGGTACACTTTTTAAAAGCAGGAACTGGCTTCTCCATGAGGAGAATTTGTGTAGGCCTGAAGGCCTAACAAAGTACCAAGCTGTGCTGAAGAAAAGAAAAATATATTTTTTTTTTTTTTTAAAGAAAGAAAGAGAGACCGGCAGTACCGGTTTCAGAATGGGGAAGGCAGGTACGCGGTCTAAAGAAAACAATAAAATTAACAATTTCTTCAGCGGTGACAGGAACACGACCTGCTGGCTCCGCGGAAAAAAAGAAACTGACGAGAGCTGGTCAGGAAGGCGGGAAGGCAGCGCGCATGTGCAGTGGGAGGCCCCAAAAGATTTTAATCTGAAAAGCTGGGGAGCTTTCCCGCGCGGGCTCCGTCGGTACCGACGTACCCATATGTGATGACTTATTCCTGCTTGTTCCTGGAGATACATTATTCCCTGCACCTGCATGATCTGTCTTGAGGAATCCCCCAATCTGGTGGGATTCCTTATGGAAAGTTTCAGAAAAAGAGGTAACCACACTTTTCTGGGACAGTTATATGATTCCACAAGAATCATGGTTCCCTAATCCTGTCTGAGTTTCAGGAGAGTATTTACTATTAGTAGTACTGGGAGCATATGCATACAAAAGATCCTCTTACTGGAAGGTGTTGAGCATTCATGGTGGCGGACACCTCTTGCTGAAGCTCTGCAGGCCTGCTGGGTTTTACCAACCACTTTAATATGATAAATGTGGTTCTCCACAGACAGAACTGGTGGCCTGATAGTTTGGGCAAGTTAGCTCAGGCCGCAGGGCCAGGGGTTTGAATCCCGCTAAAGGACAGCAACCTTGGGCTGGAAGGACTGGGGTTTCTAGTCCCAAAGGTGCTCCCTATGGCCTTGGGCAAGCCACTTAACCCTCATTGACTCAAGTAAAAAAACAGATTTTGAGCCCTTCAGGGACATGGGAAATATATATACAGTAACAATGTACACCATTTTGCCTTGTAGAAAAGCAGTATATAAGTCTAGTTAAATTAAATAAATAAATCCCATCACTGATGTTGCCATGCCCCCCAAAAAAGGAAGAGAGATGAGCAAGAGGCAGATTACTGAATTCTATCGTGAGCCACATGTGAGCGAGACCCAAGCAGAAAGCGTGCTGATGGAGCTGGCGGCATCAAATACAGAGATGGAACTGCACAATAGGCTTGAAGACCTCCATACAACAAAAAAATGCAGAAGGAAAGAGATGAGATCTTGGGACTCATAAAATCGACAGGCCTGGTGCTGTGTGTGGAGAAGTTGGGACAGTGTGTCTCTGATCTCGAAGACTGGGAATCTTCAGCCTCAGAAGCAGGTGGGCACACTGCTGGCCAAGGCAATAGACTTGGAGGATCGTCCCAGTGTTCTAACATATATATTATGGGAGTGCTTGAGAAAAGTGAAGATACCGTCCCTTGATCTTTTGTGGAAGGCCTGATTACTAAATTGTTGTGACAGGAATCCAGGAGACCCCGAAGATCAAACTGGATCATGTGCATCGCGTGACAGGTATAATTCAATAGGGCCAAAAGGACCAGAGGCCCATCTTAGTTAAAGTACACAGTTTTGCTATCAAGGAATTGATTTTAAGAAGAGCCTGCAGTCAAGGACATTTGGACTTGGAGGGTCAATCAGTGGCTTTCTTACCAAATTATAGCTATGAACAGAAATGTACAGCCTATGGGGGGGGGGGGGCGGGAATGTTGAAAAGCTTTTGAGGAAGAACTACTTTCAATTTTGGCTTTTGTACCCCTCCAAGCTCAGAGTGAATCTGAGGGGACTTGGAAGGATTTTTCTGTCACTGGATAGCATGGCTATGTATTTTGCCTTGCCCCGGGGAGTGTTTGAGCAGAGAGTGCCATAGGCATGGGATGGCAGAGAAGAATCAACGTGCCATAAAGGCAAAGTGAGCAGTGGGCCAGGAGAGGAGCTGTCTGGTGACTAATTTCTGTGTGGAGCTGGAGGTTCTGTTTGCATGCTTAACTTCATGAAGATGCTCCCTATGGGTTACTGATATCTGCTTTTCTACAGACTGTGGGCAGGTTATGGGCCGGTGAAGGCCTGAGTCTGGAAAGCAAGCTAGATTGGTGGCTATTAGGATGGCGTGGGCTGAGAAATTTCTGCTTATCTCTTTGGTTGAGTCTTGTATTTCTTCGGGTTGAAAGGGTATATATGTTTGTTTTATTTATTTAGCTGTACTATATACCGCTTTTCTCTGAGTTAAAGTGCTTCACATTGAACAAGGAATAATAGGTTACACTGAACTTCATGTTACTTATCTGTATTACTAACACCACGTTAAATGTACATAAGTTAATAGGTAACTTATTTACAGGTACATATTGTATGAGAGTTGGGCATTAACTCAGATACAATGTGGTGAAGCTATTTCTTGGTAATTTGCTTATTTACATGAGCAGTAACTTATTTACAATGCAAGTAGGACATTCCTTGGTTACTTTGGTTATTCACATGGGGGTGAAGTAATTTATTGGGGGTATGTTGGCAGGTATGTGAATACTGGCTGTTATGGGGGGTTCAAGAGGGGTGAACATGGGGGGCAAGGGGGCAGGAGTGTTTGTCTGGAGTGGGGGAGATAAAGGCATATGGGTAGGTTTGATGAGAATTGGAGGGAAGCAGCTGTGGAATGGTGGAAGGGTTGGTAAGATTTAGGTAGAGGTCCGAGATAGGGAAAGTTGGAAGGGAGGTCTTGTCCTTGGGATCCTAGAATGTAAAAGGGGCTAACAACCCTGTTAAATTATGGAAAGTACTGCATGGTGAGGAGCTGATGTGATTTTTTTTCAGGAGAGACAATGGATGGAAAGTGTGCCCCGATTGCCAGATGATTGGGTGATGGAGTGTTATGCTAATAATAAAACTGATAAGGGAGCGATCACTTTTTTGGTAAGTAAAACAGCGACCTTTCAGTGCAAAAAAGATTTGTACTGATCTAGAGGGGTCGTATGTCTTCGTGCGAGGGAAAATAAAGGAGGCAATGATTACAGTCTTGAATATTTATGACCCTAATCAGCAGGAGAAAAGGTCTTTTTAGGGATATATTTGACATGCTGGTCCAAGAAGGGAGGTGCCCCATATTGATCGAAAGAGATTTGTTCTAATTTTTCATCACAATGATTTATTTTATTTATTTAAAAGCATTTTTATACCGCTTTATCCTTAAATCAAAGAGGTTTACAATGCAACCAAATGTGTTACCTAGAACGAGGGTGGAGGCATGCAGTGGGATGTTACAATGTGGTCAAGTAGGTAATATTGTAGTATAACTATATACAAGATGTGCTATATACAAAATGACCAATATACAAGGGGGAAATGTTGGTTCATCTGATGGGATAGGTGGGGTTATGGGATCAGGGTGGGGGAAGGAGGGGTGGGTAAGGGCAATGATGATAGGAAAAGGAAGGAACCCCAGCACTTGAGAGCAAGTCTTCTGAGGTTGGTTAAAAGATATGCAAGCGCTTGGAATTTTTGATGTGTAGCAAAAATGTCTCTTTTTTCCATTCCACATCACTCCTATTTGAGACTAGATATTTGGCGGATGGGGGGGGGGGGGAAGGGGTTTAACGACAAATGGTGGGTGTAATTCGACAGGGCCAAAAGGGCCAGAGGACACCTTCTTAATTAAAGTACATGGTTTTATTATCAAGGAGTAGATCTTGAGAAGAGCCTGCAGTTAAGGACATTTGGACATGTGACATTGGTGTGAATACTGTTGGACCATATGCCTGTATTTTTAAAGCTTAGGTGGGGGATTGGTGAGGGGGAAAGGGTCATGGAAATTGAAAGAGGGCTTGTTAAATGATCCTGGGGCTAGTGCTTATATTCGGGGTAAGTGGAATGAATGCTTAAGATTTAACAATACTCACGAGGTTGGGATGTGGGTAAGGCCTATCTGATGGGCTTTATTGGTCTGGGGGGTCATAAGAAGGAGAGGGAGAAGCTTTCACAATTAGTGCAGGGAATTCAAGAGAAAGAGGGAGCATATAGGGATGGGGGGAGGTGATGAAAGTGTGGAAGGAGTTGTGCCAACCTAAGGCGCTATGGTGTGATAGTACAGGATAAAATTGATTTTGCTCTAAAGATAGCATTGTGTTTGTATTCTGAAGAGGGGAATAAGCCAGAGGGAATGTTGACATGGCAGATTCATGGAACCAAAGTCAGAGGAAGGGTGAAGAGGGGTAAGGGAGGAGTGGCTGAGGCTCTGGATACTATTGCGGCAGCTTTTCGGGACTTCAACATGGAACTGTGTAACTCCCAGGATCCTCTGTCTGAAGGCGAATTGGAAGAATTGTGGGCATGAGTACGGATGCCCTCTTTGGTAGTTGAAGCGAAGGAAGTGCTAGATCCGCCTGTGTCATGGAATGAGATCAGGCTAACAATTGGACAGCTGAAGTCAGGGAAGGGTTGCAGGCTGGATTGGTTTGGTAGTGTTTTTTTATAAGGAAATGAGGGATATGGTGGTTCCTATATTAGGGTGTATTTTTGAAAAGGTGTGCATGGGGGAAAGGTCCTCCCTGGATATGTCTCTTATTTTATTTAAAATTTATTTCTATACAGTTTTTCTATAATTCAAAGGAGTTTACAATGAACAAATAATGTACAGAAAGCAATGCACTTATTATTGTGATATCACCAAAGATGGAGAGACCCGCTGATCTTTGCTCTTTCTAACTTACCATCTCGCCGTTGAATGCTGATGCAAAAATTTATGCTAAAGTGCTAACCAATAGGCTGGGAGGCGTGCCAGTGATTACCTAATGAGAACTTTGGGGATTATTCAGGAATGGAAGATGGAGGGAGAAGGGGATGGCACGGACTACCCTGGATGCCGAAAAGGCCTTTGACAAAGTTGAGGGGGGGATTTCATGATGGGGCTGAGAGATGACACTATCATGCCCCCAGTGGCAAAAATGAAGAGTGAATGCAGGGGCAGCTCAAGGGTTTCTGCCACCCCAGATAGAAGACCCCACTGCGCCGCCCCTCCCCCCCCACCTCCCCCGAATCCATCTTCTCATCTTGTGGTGGTGGCCCGACTCAGTTCTGAGCCGCCGCAAGATATGAGAGATGGATTGGGGGGGGGGGGAGAAGGGGCACGCACCCTGACTCAGTTCTGAAAGTGGTGGCGGCTCAAAACAGACTCAGGCCAGCCACCGGGGGCTGCCTAGTAGATGGGCCAGCCCTGAGTGAATGGCTGCTCATCTGTCCCTTTCATGTTGGAAAGGGGTATGCAGCAGGGGTGTCCTTTATCCCCACCCCCTGTTATTCACGGAGGTGATTAAGGGCCTCAAAGAATGGATTCTGTAGGAGGAGGGTATTAAGGATGTCAGGAAGGGCTCAGCTGAGCAGAAAACTGCATTATACACTGATGACATTATGCTGTACATGCGGGATCTTAGGGAATCCTTACTGTTATTGATGCAATTATTGGGGGATTTTGGGAAGTTATTGGGTTATAAGATTAACCTGGATAAGTCTGAGATTTTGCCCTTGTGTTAGGAGGAGTGGAAGGTGTTGCAGTAGAAGGTGGTTAGCCCCCTCAGATAGAAAAACGGCTTGATTAAGTATCTATGGGTTAGGATTTCAGTTGCAATTGGGAAGCTATTTCAGCTTAATTATATTTCCTGGTTAAAGGCCTTTAGAGAAGAGCAGTAAAGGAAACAGGTGATTTGAACTTGGGTGGGAAATACAAATACTATCAGAATGAACTGGTTACTGAAAGCACTGTTTGCGATGGGATAAATAAACTGATGAGGGAGTTTATTGGTTATGGGATGTACAGATTGTTTTAAAGGTACTACAACATGCTAAGGAGATGGAAGGGATAGGATCAGCAAATTTTTATCATTACTGTGTAGCCTATCTCCTTGGGATAATGGTGCACTGGCTTGAATGGGAAAGAAAGGTAGGGTAGGAAAGGAAAGGAAAGAGAAGGGGAGGATCCTCCATAGAGGAAGAAGAGAGGGCAGGAGGTAGTTGATATTCGGATAGTTTGTGATAGTTGGGAAAGGTTATTGAGGTTGTGGGTCAAGCCAGTAATGCCCATCTTGGCTGTCTTAAAACGTAAAGCTTTATGATCAGAAAGGGTGCAGTGTATGGTAGCTGCTCCCTATTGTGGGTGTTATTGCAGCTGTTTGTAGGAAAGATTTTTTTCACGTGACAGAATTTTATGGAGAAGTTCCAATTGTTGGACTTCCCTATGTTTGCTTTTTTGCAGTTGTGGGGTATCAGTTTGAGCAAGGGGAAGTGGGGTGGCTTTTCCAGGACTCCAACAACTTTGAAGAACGAAACTTATCTTAACATGATGTATAAAGAGCAGGTGAGTAGATTATATCAGGCTGTACAAGAAAGTCTTGGGGAGAAGGTGGGTTTTAAGGGGTTTGGCACAAAGAACAGGGGGGGGGTTTGGAAGTGCTCCCTTTCTGCACAGATTGTGGGACAGCAATATAAAATTATGGTGAGAGAGTATGATATTCCAGTGAGGTAGCATACTATGGGCAGACAGCACACTGGAAAGGTTATAAAGAAGTTAGGTCATTATCCCATTTGCTGGGATAGTGTACAAAAGTAGTGCCTTCCTGGAGGGGGTGCAATATGAAATTGAAAAATGAATAGTGTCACGCCCTTGCCCCTTACTTCCAGTATGGAGGGGCGTGGTTATCATAGAAAGTTTCACCTTTTAGCCTTTAACTGACTGGTTCCTTTGCCATACCCTTTGGGAAAGGTAGTTCAGTCACAATCCACTTGGCTTCAGGTAGAAAAAAACACTTGTAGTTGGCTCGAATGAAAAGGCAATGACAGAATTTATTGACTCAAACGCAAAGTTCACAAATACTACCCTTGGATACTTTCTCCAGGATTCTTCATAATACACATCAGGACATAAACAGACTCAAAGCAAACTTTCAGCTTATAGTGTTCTTCAGCTCAAAGGTAAAGCCTTTTAACAGTCAATGCTACCAGCTTGGCTAGCATTGCTGTTTAAAGCAAACAAAAACAGCATTTCTTAATGGCAGTTTTCTGTTCTTATAGTCCCAAACACTTCCAGGCTGGTTTGTCTCCTTACAAAGTAAAACTTTTAACAGGACAAAAACTTCTCATAAGCAAATAATGCTCTATTCCATGCTTTAGGAATATTCAAAAACAAAGCCAAAAACTTTACTTCCTTTCACCATTAGCTCGGCTTCTTGCCGGTGCAGTGCTCTGGATATCAGGTGTTTATCAAATACAATCAGAGAGCTTCAGCTTGCTCTTGCTTTCTCAGCAAACTTATTTCTTCTTTAACACAGGACATGCACAAAACCATCTACAGGCTTTCAAGGTTACCTGACTCTGACGGTTTTCTCTTAAGGGTGGTTTTCTTTCAATCCCTCTGCAGTAAAGGATTGGCACAAGGAGCAATCCATGTATGAGTCTTCGTCATTCACAGCTAGGTCGGGTTCACCTAGTTGCATAGGCTCTACCTCTCCTTCCAGTTCACAGGGTTCAGCTGACTGCCTTCTGTTAGAGCTGAGAGTATCCCTTGCAACTCTGCACTGCTCTGTATTAGACAAGCTTTCAAGGCTCATACCTGGGCCTGGGCTTGTAGCAGCTTCTCCCTCATGCTCTGGCCACCATTCTCCTGTGCTTCCTCGTCCTGTCCTCCAGCTTGTGTTTCTGCTTGGGTCTCTCCCTGAGACTCTCTCTGGGACTCTCCTCCTTCTCTCTCCTGCTTCTTTCTCTATCCTAGACTTAAATCCCCAAGGCTCCAGCCCCACCTCTTCTCCTCTCAGGTGACGGAGATCAGCTTGCCTCCTGGCAGCTGGGCAATTAGGGAACTCAGTGACGTAAGGGTCCTTTACCCTGGGTCTGTATTCCCTCTCCTTTCCTCCACTAGGGGAACTCTGAAACCTATCCCATCTGGGAATTTCCTGCTTTCTAGGTGTGATTGGGGTTTTGTTTCTCTGACCTTGCAAAATAGGTCCTTTTATAAGGGTGAATTCCCTTCCTTTATCCCTTTCTCCTCTGTCATGATAAGCTTCCTTATCACAATAGGTATATGAAATTGCCGCTGGATCTGGATATGCCACCAGCAGTGAGAGAGGGGCCCAGAGTGGGATTGATGCTAGCACAAGATGGATCTTTCTTAGGTGCTGGGCAAGAGTGAAGCTGCCACAGTTGAGTAAATAGTAGATGGAAGTGAGTTTTATGATGGAAATGGAACCCAGATCGGTGGTACATGCTTCATGGAGTATGTCAGAGAATGAGTGCACTATGGTAAATGGGAAGGTTTGTTCAGCTATTTGCCTGATATTGTAACTTTCAGCATCAAGGATAATACCGCAGCAGAGGTTTTAGAGAGAGGGTATAGGGGGTTTGAAAGACGACAGCGGATTAGTGGAATGTTTTGAGATTTTTCTTTGTAAAATAAGTTGCTGTGGCTTATGACAGAGAAATTAAAAGTGTATCAGTTTTGGTTAAGAACTATATTCAAATCTGAGATTAAGCAAGGTAGGGAGAAAAGAATGTGCTAAAAAAGCCTCATCTTATTTAGCGTGCCATTTTGGGGCGAGATGCCTCTAAAATGCAAACAAAAAATAGACTATTGAAACCTCCTCCTTGCTGGTCTCCCTCTGAATCATCTCTCCCCTCCCCTTCAATCTGTTCAAAACTCAATTAAGCGGCTAATCTTCCGTCAGCCTCGCTATGCTCATATTATTGCCTCTCCTCAATTCACTTCATTGGCTCCCTATCCATTTCCATATCCAATTCACACTTCTCCTACTGACCCATAAGTGCGGGTAGCAGGGAAGGACAGGCGGCGCTTCTCTTGTTTCTTCGGTCAGTTGTGTTGGTGGGCGGCAGCCCGCGCGTCTCGTTCTCGCGGCTCCGTTTTTCTGCAGCAGGGCGATTTTGTTTCCTTAGTCTGGCTTCTCCCCGCTTACATTAGTGGAGGGAAAGATATCAGGGGAGTTGTTGGCGCCATCTGCCAACTCCTTAGAAAGGGTGGGAACGGCGGTCATTTTGACTGAGCCGGCCATGTCTCCCGCGCTGCCAGGCAAATCACAAAAGAAGCGGTCTAAGTCCCACAAGGCTCCTTCGTCAGAGGAGCATAGGCAGCTGCCTTTGCCTTCAATACCCGACTCTTTGGGCTCCTTTTTCTCCCCGGATTTCATTTTATCGCTGCATAATGCTTATTTGTTAAAAAGATCTCAATTATCTCACAGTGCAGCCTCAGACAATCTGTTTGGGGATCAAGCCTTGGATCCTGGTCTGGCAGACCCGGGGGAGGGCACTTCTTCGAGGGAGACGGTGTTGGACACAAGGTTAGAGGCAGTGGCACGTAGTTCTTTTTCTCCAGTGCCTGAAGACAGAGAGATCCTCTCCGAGCCAGCTATGGATACCTGGCCGGGGGAGCTGGAAGAAGGAGAATTGGGGCCGGGCGAGGATCCCAATGTCTTTAGGAGTCTTTCATAAGGAGGAGCTAGGTGCTTTGATTACTCAGTCCCTCGCGGCCTTAAATATGGTGCTTCCAGCGGTGCAGCAGGAGCCTCTTGAGGATCCCTTATTACAGGGTTTTAGATCAGAGCAAAAATGTTTCCCAATCCATAGGGTTATTAAGCAAATGATAGAGTGGGAATGGGAATGCCCAGAAGCGTCATTGAGAGGCGGGCGCGCGATAGCTCATCTCTATCCCGTTCCTCAGGATGAGGAGGACTTGCTCCGTATGCCTAAAGTGGATGCGTTAGTGTCAGCAGTCACTAAGAAGACCACCATCCCTGTTGAAGGGGGGACAGCGCTTAAAGACCTGCAAGATCGACGGTTGGGAGCGCTTTTGAAGCAAGCCTTTGATTCCAGCGCCCTGGCCCTGCAGGCGTTCGTCTGTGGGGCCTATGTGTCTCGGGCTTCTATCCGCTGGCTGCAGGGGGAGCAGCATTTCGACTTTAAGGAGCACATACGAAACACCACCAGATCTGTCTATAATAAAATTAGAACGCTAAGGCACCTCAGGCCCATGTTACCTCATAATGACTTCAGGACCATTTTCCAGGCCCTCATTCTACCACACTTTGATTACGCAAATGTTGCCCTGTATGGACTCCCCAAGAACACCCTTAATCCGCTGCAAATCGCTATGAATGTGGCTGCACGTGTTCTCTGTGGTTTAGCAAGATCAGACCATATCACCCTGATACTTAAGGAACTCCACTGGCTACCAATTCATTGCAGGTTAACATACAAAATCCTTCTCATCATCTTCAAGATCATCAATAACCTAGCCCCCACGACACTCAGTGACCTTATCACCCTCACCCCGAAAAACAGAATCAGGTCAGTAACCGACAACACCTTGATCATCCCCAAAGAGTCCATCAAGTGCACCCAGACGACCAGGAAAAGAACCTTCGCCTTCTACGCCCCAAAATGCTGGAACGAACTTCCACCAGAAATTAGATCCATCAAAGACCTTATTCAGTTCCATAAGGCAATCAAACACCACATTTTCCTACTTCACTTTGCTCAAGCATCCACCCCGCCTCTGCTCACCCACTCACCAATGTCCACAAACCTTACCCTGTCACAAGTATTTTTTTTTTAATTTAATTTTTATTTTATTGTATGAACAACACATCCATAACAGACGCAAAAACATCCATTGTACCGACAACAACACACATTATAACTCCATGGTAATCAACACTCCCTCGAAGCATAAGAAAACTAGCACATTTCAACGACTGGCCCGCTCCTCCCCCCCCCCCCCCAGCCCAACATCCATCGTCGTCCCCCCCCGCTCCCCCGGCAGCCCCACATATGAACAAAATACAGTCCCGTCCCCCCACCCGACATGAGGGACATAGAAGGCCACTGTCACCCCATGGCCCTCCTTTTACACGCCACCGGATCCCACCTTTATGAAGTGTTGAGTGTCTGCAGCCCCCCCCCACACCCCCCCTTTCCCTCTGCTTAACGTCCAGTGTCTCCCCCCTCCCCTCACCAACCCCCTCCCCCCCCATGCCCCCTTCCCTGGGACCACCCCCCCTTTATAGCTCCCCAATAACCCCTCCCCCCCACCCACCCAAGTAAAAGCACCCCCTCTACTATAGGGTATCTTTGCGGAGGTAAAGCAACACCTTATCCCACTGCTTCTCAAATCGATCCACCCTCTGCCTTCGGGCTGCTGTGAGTTTTTCCATTAAGTACACTTGCCGGAGGCGGGCCACAGTGTTCTACCCGCGGTGCCTCCTTCTGCTTCCAACGATAGGCCAGCTCGCATCGGGCCGCACTCAGGCATGCCATGACCTGCCTTTTATCTTGACCTGGTTCCCCCTCCTTCCACCACCCCAGTAGATACCCACCAGGGTCAAGTGTCGCTTCCGTCCCCACCACTTCCTTAATCCAATCCCAGATGGCCTCCCAAAAGCACTGTATCCTAGGGCACAACCACCAAATATGGAAAAAGGTGCCCTCTTCTCCACAGCCCCTCCAGCATTTACTAGACACGCGGGGAAACATGCGATGCAACCGGACCGAAGTATATTTATTTATTTATTTATTTATTTACATTCTCTTATATACCGCGCTATTCTGCATCAGTGCGGTTTACATTGAACAAACTGAAATTACATTGAACAGGGTATTATAACTTGGAGATAACTATTTTACAGGGAACATGGGCTATGGAGGGTTAAGTGGCTTGCCCAAGACCACAAGGAGCACCTGTGGGACTAGAAACCCCAGTCCTTCCGGCCCAAGGTTGCTGTCCTCTAGTGGGATTTGAACCACCGACCTTCCAGCCTGAAGTACCTTGCCCCAACCACTAGGCTACTCCTCCTACCACCGCATAACCACCTTGCACCAATTTTCCCGGATTGCTATTGACAAAGGCATCAGCCGCAGCTGATCAAACACAGTCTTCCATTGGCCCTCCTCTATTTCGACTCCCAAGTCCCCCTCCCATTCCCGCATATATCTATGCTTCCCCTCCAGGGGCCCTTGTATGGCCTTGTACAGCACAGAGATAAGCCCCGGGGACGTCTTCTTTCCATACCAAACCACCTCCAGCGGGGTATAATCCCGCTCCAACTCTTCCTTCCCTAATTTCTTCCTCAAGAAGGTCGCCACCTGCCCATGATAAAAGCGATCCCCTTCCCGCAGCCCATACTGCTCTTGTAATGTCGCGAACGGCACCAATTCCCCCCCATCAACAAATTGGTAAAAGCACTTCAACCCCCCTCGGGCCCACCGGCGATAACCCCCCCCCCTTCCGGGACGGAACTCCGCTGTAGAACACAGATCCCTCATCAGAGAAAAACGCTTCCCCCCCCCTCCATCGCTGCCCCCCTAATCTTATCCCACTCGCGAAGCACGTGACTCACGTAGGGATGGGCCCGGGCTGCAGTCCCTCTCTCCCCCCGCCCCATCCACGGGAGTCCCGCCAAAGACCGCCCCCCCACACTCTTCCTCCAGCTTCACATAGTTCTTCCGCTCCCCTCCATCCCTCCAATTCATCACATGGCGTGCCTGAGCAGCCCAATAGTAAGCCTGCAGATTGGGTACCCCCAGTCCCCCCTCTTCCCTCCTCCTATACAACACCTCCCGGGCTATCCTCGGCGGGCGACGCCTCCAGATAAACTGGTTCACCTTCCACTGGAGCCGCCGTAGTTGCGCTCCCGGAATGTCTATGGGGAGTGCTTGGAAATAATACAGCACTCGCGGGAGGACATTCATTTTTATAGTGGCAATCCTCCCCAACCAAGACACTTCGGAGCGCATCCACCGCTGCAGATCTTGATCTAGCTCTCTCCATAGTTTGCCATAGTTAGCCCCATACAGCCCCCCAGGGTGTGGAGTGATATTGACCCCCAAGTAGCGAATGGCACTCTCCGCCCATTTAAACGGGTAGGCCCGTTGCAGCCTTTCCACCCGGGCCCGAGCCATATTAATGTTCAAGGCCTCCGTCTTGTCCTGGTTTACACGAAACCCCGATACCTCCCCATATTGTTCTAGCAATCTTAGAAGCTCTGGAATTGACTCCTCCGGCTTCGTCACCACCAGTAAGACATCATCCGCAAAGAGTGAAATTTTGTGATGGCCACCCCCCCTCTGCAGCCCCCACACCCCTTTATTTCCCCTAATTGCACTCGCCAGGGGCTCAATGGCTATAGCAAAGAGCAATGGGGACAGCGGGCATCCCTGGCGGGTCCCCCTTTCCAGTTCCAACGTTTCCGTATAACGCCCATTGATTTTAACGCGCGCGCCTTCGGACCCCGGTAAAGCGCTTGCACCCACCTCATGAATTTAGGGCCCATCCCCATCTGCCGCATAGTCAGGAACAGAAAATCCCAGTCCACCCTGTCAAACGCTTTCTCAGCGTCGATTGACAGCAGCATGGCTTCCACTCCCTGGGCCTGCGCCCCCCATACCACTTCAAGCACCCTCTTAATGTTATCTGAGGCCTGCCTCCCCACTATAAAGCCAGTTTGGTCTATCCCAATCAGGCCAGGCATCCTCGGTGCCAACCGGTTAGCCAATACTTTAGCGATGATCTTAACATCTACATTGATCAGGGAGATGGGGCGGTAGGATCCGCACTGCATGGGATCCCGTCCCCCCTTGGGCAGGACCGTTATGCCTGCTGTAAGCATATCTGCCGAAAAGTCTCCCCCCTCTTGTTGCACCCCATTCGCCATCCGGACCAACCTATCTACTAGTTCCTCCCTAAAGGTTTTATAGAAAGCCCCTGTCAGGCCATCAAGGCCCGGGGACTTCCCCGCCGGGAGCGCCCGCAAGGCCTGAACCACCTCTTCCTGTGTAATATCAGCCTCCATCTCTTGGGCATCCCCCTCGCTCAGACTTTGCAGTTCAATGTCTTGCAGGTATGCCTCTCTAAGCCCCGGTCGCCCCCCCTCTCCCCTCTGATATAAATCTTGATAAAATTGGCAGAAGCGCTCCCCAATAAGTTTTTCCGACCGCAATTGTTCCCCTCCACTCCCCATCACCCCCAGTATAGCGGTCAGGGCCACCCTCTTGCGCAACTTGTTGGCCAACATTTTCCCCGCCCGATCCCCCCATTCATAGTAACTCTGCTTCAACTTAGTCAATTGAAACTCAATCTTCTCCACCTGCAGTTTCTGGAGCTCCATCCGTAATTGGCTTAGCCGTCTAAAGTCTCTCTTATGCCCCCAGGCTTGATAGTTCGCTGCCACTTGCTTGAGCTCTGTTTGCAATTCCTCCTCCCGGGCCATCCGCTGCTTTTTAAATCTAGAGGACCACATCACCAATCGCCCCCGCACAACTGCCTTCATACCCTCCCACAGTCCCACCTCCCCCACATCTCCTGTGTCATTAAGGCGCCAATACTCCTGCAGGCAGTCCTTAACATCTTTCACCACCTCCTCTCTTTTGAGGAGACTTTCATTAAGCCGCCAAAATCGCACACCCCCCTCATCTCGGGGACCCCCAACGCTCACCCATGTAGGAGCGTGATCGGACCAGGTGATATTTCCTATGGCCGCGTCCTGAAACCTAGGGCCCCATCCCTCATCCATCAGGATATAGTCTATCCGACTGTAGCTATCATGGGGGGCCGAGTAAAAAGTGTATTCCCGACACCCCATGTTGAGTTGCCTCCACACATCACACAGCTGATAAGCTTCCATAATATTCTGCAATATCCTGCGAGTGCTATCCTTCCCATCCCCCTCCCCCGCTTGGCGGTCCCAGTTGGGGTGGAGCGCCACATTAAAATCTCCCCCCAAAATGAGCCGCCCTAGCACATTTCGAGCCAAGAACGCCTGCACCCCTCTCCAAAATTGTCCCTGCCGCTCATTTGGAGCATATATGTTGACCACAGTAACCTGCTCCCCCTGCCATTCCCCCCCCAGCAGGAGCACCCTCCCCTCATCATCCCTCTCCACCCTGCTTACCCGAAAAGAACTGTCCAGCCGCACCAATACAGCCACCCCCCCTTTCTTACCCGCCCCCTTCCCCCCTCAGGCCCCCAAAATATTGCTGTGGATATTTCGCGTTCCGCATCAGCCCCTCATACTTCCTCCGCAGATGTGTCTCTTGAACCAGCACCACCTCCCAGCCCAACCGGGTGGCTTCTCTATACAGCAACCGCTGCTTCCGGGGGTTGTTCAGCCCTTTGGCATTAATGGATCCTATCTTCCCCATCGGGGCCCTTCAGCCACCCTCGCCCTCCCCCCTCCGATACCTCCGCACCCCCACTTCCATCCTCGACCCTTTCCCCCCCCCTCACCCCCCCCGCCCCCAGACCCCCCCCTGCATTACCACTCCCTCCGGAGTCACTCTGACCCCCCGATGATGTTCCCCAGGCGCTTCCACTACCCATCGCAACCCCCCCTCCCCCCCCTTCTCATTAAGCTACCCACCGCTTCCCACGCTCCCCATCAGCCCCCCCTCACATCCAACTATAGAAACCTACCCCTCTACCACCTCCCAGCCCCCTCTCCCCTTCCCCTTCCCTCTCCCCCTCTATCTCTCCCCCCATACCGGAATCTTATCCCCCCCACCACCCCCCTAATGCACTCAGTAAACAGTAACATGTCCATGATATAACAGTAAGATATCACCATGACAGTTCTTAGGTAGACAGAGTCCTCCCGGTTCAGCCGGATTCCTCAACTCCATTCAGTCTCCAGGCACCCCAGCAACATGCGCCGGTGCGTTGTCTCGTGAGAGCCTGGTCAACCGCCTGCTTTTACTCTCCACTCGCTGCCACTTCAGGCCTGCGCCCCTCTCCATGACACGTTGTTCCTTTGGCGGGCCTCCCCGCTGGTCCTCTGGGATATTCTCAACGCCAAGGTCCCGCAGGATCTGCCAGACTCCCTCCACTCTCTGGATCCGACGTGTAATTCCCCGAACCGTCACCAACAGGCCAAAGGGGTAAAGCCACTTGTAGCGCCAACCTTCTCTGCGCAGTAATGATGTGACTCCTCGCAGCTCCCACCTCCGCTGCAGCGTACCCGCAGAAAGGTCCTGGAAGAGCTCTATCTTCGCCCCCTCCCACTGGTAGGGTCCGAGCTTCCGCGCCGCGGTGAGAATGCGATCCTTTAACTTAAAAGCGCCCAGGCACGCTATCACATCGCGTGGCTTATTCTCCCGGGGGGGGCCCAAGCTCCGATGAGCTCTATCCATGGGTATCGCTTTCCCTTCCCACGCACCGTCTGGCTCAACCTCATGGAGGATCGCGGTAAACAGGCGGGTCAGCGTCGCTTCGCAGTCTTGGAAGCGCTGCTCCTCTGGGAGGCCCCGCACCCGCACATTGCACCGGCGAGACCTATCTTCTAGGTCCTCAGCTTTCGCCTGCAGTTGGTCCTGGGCCTGCCGCAGGTCCTCCCAGCCGACCCTCAGTTCCTGGATAGTCACGGCCTGCTGCTCCAGCCTCTCCTCCGAGGCCTCCACCCGGGCTCCCAGCTCCTTCACGTCCTGTTTCAGCGTTCCCAGCGTGCCTTTCAAGTCTCTTTTGAAAGAGCCCATCTCCGCTTTCAGCTCTTCCTTAAAGGCAGTGAGCCACTCCTTTAGGCTCCCCAGCGAGTCCGGTCCTCCATCAGAGTCTCCATCTGAATCAGACCGCTCTATTGCTCCATCCGCCATGTCTACCGCGTGGCTCTCGTTCCCCTGCTCCGCCGCTACAGCATAGGAGGAGCGATAGGCAGATAACCGTGCTTTTACCGACATCCGCTCTTATAGTCGGTTCAGCAGGTGCCGTTTGCACTTTCTCCGGTAAGGGTAGGGCCCCTCGTTATATCACTTATAGCATTTGCGCCCCGGAGCTCCCTCAGAGAGCTGCCACCATGCTCTCTGACATCACCGGAAGTCCTGTCACAAGTATTTTGAGCTTGCCTTAGCCCTTCTTGTATATACAAACCTATTCTAATTGTATTTTGTACATATGTTTATAGTTACCCTGTTGCTCCAAGTTTAAACTCCTGTTACAATGTAAGCACAGAACAGTCTTCTGACTGTGCACCCTTGTTATATGTGAACAGCACTGATAACAAATAGCGCGGTATATAAAAGTTGTTAAATAAATAAATAAAATAAGGGGGATACTGCTCCGGTAGATGCAGCTAAGCTGGAGTCCGCGGCGGCTTATTTAGCGGACGCTTTTTATGATTTGGTGCGTATTTCCGCGAAGTCTATGGCATCGCTGATTGCGGCTAGGCGTTTTCTCTGGCTAAGAAATTGGGCGGCCAATGCGTCTTCTAAGGCACGGCTCAGTAAGCTTCCCTACAAGGGCAAGTTGTTGTTTGGGGAAGCGTTAGAGAAGATAGTTAAGGATCTGGGAGACTCGAAAGGGGGTTGTCTTCCCGAGGACCGGCCGAGAGCGGCGAAGATAAGTTCCTTACAAAGAGGTCACGGTAGGGACTTTCTCAGGTTTCGAGGATCCCGCTTCTCGCCGTATCAGAGGGGCCATTTTGTGGCCAGAGGGCAGTCCTTTCATGGAGCCAGGGGTTTCAACAGGGGCTACTTTAGTGCCCAACAGAGCTCAGCTAAGAAGCCGCAATGAAGTGAGGCTGGTCCAGGTGGAGATTCCGGTCAGGGGTCGCTTGCAGCATTTCCTCTCCGCCTGGGCCAGGGTGACTACGGACCAGTGGGTCCTCGAGATTATCAGGGCCAGTTATGCGCTGGAGTTCACGCAGCCTTTGCCGGAAGCTTTTGTCCTTTCTCCGTGCGGTCCGCAGGCGAAGAGAGATGCGGTCAACCAGACGCTGTTACGTCTGCTGCATCTTCAGGCGGTAGTACCGGTGCCTGCAGACCAGTACGGCTTAGGTCGATACTCGATTTATTTTGTAGTCCCCAAAAAGGAAGGTTCTTTTCGGCCTATTCTGGATCTCAAACACGTGAATCGCTGTTTGCGAGTGCCTCATTTCCGGATGGAAATCTTGCGGTCTGTTCTCCGGTCGGTGAATCCAGGCGAGGTTCTGATCTCCATAGATCTAACGGAGGCGTATTTGCACATTCCCATCAGACCCGAGCAACCAAAGGTCCTGCGGTTTGCTGTTCCCATGGGTCACTTTCAGTTCCAAGCCTTACCTTTTGGGCTAGCCACAGCGCCTCAAACCTTTACCAAAGTGATGGTGGTGGCGGCGGCAGCGCTCCGGAAAGAAGGAATTCAGGTACATCCTTATCTGGACGACTGGCTAATTCGTGCGCCGTCTCATGCAGAGTCCGTCATGGCCACCGCTCGGGTGGTGGAGTTCCTCGAGCAGTTAGGCTGGGTTATCAACCGAGCGAAGAGTCATTTGGAGCCGACCATGCAGTTAACCTATCTGGGAGCCTTCTTCGACACGGCGGTGGGCTCAGTGTTTCTTCCGACAGAAAGAGTGAACAAGATTTTGGCTCAGGTATTGGCGTTCCTGCGCGTAAGGTCTCCTTCGGCCTGGAGTTACCTACAAGTGTTGGGATCGATGGCGGCGGCCATAGATCTAGTTCCTTGGGCCAGGGCGCATATGCGACCTCTTCAGCAGGCGTTGTTGTCACGTTGGTTTCCGTAAAGTCATCCACTGTCTCAGAGGTTGGCTTGCCCAGAAGAAGTACGCGTCAGTCTACAGTGGTGGTTAGTCCCAGCTCACCTTCGGGCGGGAGTGCCGCTGGATCTGCCGCATTGGTTGTTACTCACGACAGATGCAAGCCTTTCCGGCTGGGGGGCTCATTGTTTGTCGCAAGGCACCTGGACGGCGGAAGAGAGCGGCTGGTCGATCAATCGCCTGGAGTTGAGAACGGTTCGCTTAGCGCTCATCAGCTTTCTCGGATTGATCAAAGGAAAGGCGGTTCGGGTTTTCTCCGACAATCAAGTGACTGTGTCTTACATAAACAGGCAGGGGGGCACCGGCAGTGCAGTGCTGCTGGAGGAAAGTCAGCAGTTGTTTCAATGGGCGGAGATCCACCTTTTAGCCATTTCAGCGGCGCATGTAGCAGGAAAAGACAACATACACGTCGATTATCTCAGTCGTCATCGCCTAGACCCCGGGGAATGGGAATTGGACTGGGCAATATTTCAAGAGATTTCGCTCCGCTGGGGTCAGCCCGTTATGGATCTCATGGCGACCCAAGCCAATGCCAAGGCGCCGCGCTTTTTCAGCAGGCGCAGGGAGCATATGTCGGAAGGTCTAGACGGCCTGGTGCAGCTGTGGCTGTCGGATCAGCTTCTTTAAGTGTTTCCTCCGTGGCCCCTCTTAGGCAGGACCATCCAAAGGACTGTGTGCCACGGGGGGCCAGTGATTCTGGTGGCGCCAGATTGGCCAAGACGCCCGTGGTATGCTGATCTGATCAGACTTCTGGTGGCCCCCCCCCCCTTGGAGGCTGCCCATTCGGTTCAATCTGCTGAAGCAAGGGCCCGTACTCATGCCGCAGGTGGATCGATTCTCGCTTACGGCTTGGCTCTTGAACGGAACCGGTTGCGCCGTAAGGGCTACTCGAAAGCCATGATAGCCACTTTGTTGCAGTCCCGGAGGCAGTCGACTTCGTTGGCTTACATTAGGGTATGGGGAATTTTTGAGGCCTGGTGTACTGATCGTCAGCTTTCGCCCGGGAAGTCTCAACTCCCAGAGATTTTAGCATTTCTTCAGGGCAGCCTGGAGAAAGGTCTGGCTCTGAGCACGCTGAGAGTACAGCTTGCGGCGCTGGCCTGCTACAGAGGCAGAGTGCTAGGTGGGCCGCTTTCCTCGCATCCGGATGTGTTACGTTTTTTGCGGGCTGCTCGGAACATTAGGCCTCCGGTGAAGCGAGTGGTGCCTCCTTGGGATTTAAATTTGGTTTTGCAAGTGTTGACGGAGCCTCCTTTCATGTCAGGTTCGACGGGACGCCTTCGAGAGTTGTCCTGGAAGATGGCCTTTTTGGTGGCATTGCGTTCGGCAAAGAGAATTTCAGAATTGCAAGCTCTTTCGTGCAGGGAACCGTACCTTCATTTTACGGCCGAAAAGGTAGTGCTGAGACCGGTACCTTCCTTTTTGCCTAAAGTAATTTCCAGTTTTCACGTGAACCAGGTGGTATCGCTTCCCACCTTTACGAAACCAGAAGGTGATAGAGTAGATCGGTCGCTGCGGCACCTAGATTTAGGTCACGTGTTATGTAGTTATCTGAAACAAACGGAGTCTTTTCGGCAGTCTGACAGGTTGTTTGTCCTCTTCGGGGGGATCTGCTAAGGGTAAAGCGGCTACAAAGGTTTCCATCGCTCGCTGGGTGAAGCATGTGATACGAGCCGCATATGAAACGAAGGGCCAGCCGGTTCCAGTGGGACTCGGAGCGCATTCTACTAGAGGGCAAGCTGCCTCTTGGGTGGAGTATGCATTGGTGCCGCCGGTTGATATCTGTTGGGCGGCGACGTGGTCTTCCCTGCATACGTTTGCTAAACATTATCGGTTGGATGTTCAGGCAAGAGAGGATGCTAGAGTGGGTGCCTCGGCAATTGTTGCAGGACTCGCAGGCCCCTCCCAAGTTTAGGTACTGCTTTGGTCCTGCCCAAAGGTCCTGGACTGGCCTGGAGAGACGAATAGGAAGAAGAAATTAGGCCTTACCTGTTAATTGTCTTTCCTTGAGTTCTCTCCGGGCCAGTCCAGGGCCCGCCCTGGAGGTCTGCGAAGTTTCAGTTTTTCGGCGTTTTCGGCAGGTGAGTGGCTGCATTGAACATATATTATCCCATTCGTTCCTGCAGAGGCGAAGAGTGGAGAGTGTAGGGAGATGGACTCCGGGGATCCCTTGCCTTTCGGGTCGCGGGGGTATTCTTCCGAGAAAAAAAAAAGGGGGGCATAATAATAATGCTGATAAGAATATTAATCCAAGACAGACCAGGGAGCTGTGGTTAGGAAGGGTCACGAATAGTATGGCCTTTTTTTTTTCTGCAAGATGTTAAGTTCTTCTCTGGGCGAAGTTGTCCAGTAGTTAGTTTGTTGTTTTGAGTTTCAGTTCTAATTTGAGTTTTGCTGCTTGGTTACCGTAAGATTGATTCTCTGACACCAGGGGGAGCTGGGTAAGCTGTCAGGAAAGCTTTCAGTATTTCAATCCTCAGCTGCTGGAGCGGATTGATCACCCAAAGGTCCTGGACTGGCCCGGAGAGAACTCAAGGAAAGACAATTAGCAGGTAAGGCCTAATTTCTTCTTGTCCATTGTCATCGGATCCAACCAAAGGTATACAACAGGAAATAAAGTCCTGTACTTCAGAGGCTTTAGGCTCAGGTTGGATAACCAAGAAGGAATGGGAGTTCCTTATAATATTCAACATCCTAGGGTTCCAATTTTTTATTTAGTCCCCAAGCTACATAAATCTTTAACACACCCACCAGGGCGCCCAATTGTTTCTTGTAAGTCTTCTGTGTTAGAACCATTGTCTAAATTATGCAACAAATTTTTTCAACCTTTGACCTCAAGGATTCAGTCATACATTAAGGATTCCTATCATTTCATTTTGGTGTTGGAACCATTGTTGGCGTTGGACCATTTCATAATGGTGACCTTAGATGTTGCACTATATACGAATATCCCACAGCAGGAAGCATTGGATATTTTAGCGTCATTACCTATAACATTACCACCTAGGATTCCACACAGTTTTGTTATGCAGTTGTTGAAATTGGTTTTAGAAAGAGATTATTTTCTTTATGATTCAGTATATTACCAGCAATGTTACAGCATAGCAATAGAAGCAACGCTAGCTCCGTCGGTTGCAACGCTATATATGTCCAATTTTGAAAACCAATATTTATATGAATCGTTCTGGAGTGTGAATATTTTTTTTTTGAAATGTTTCTTGGATGATGTCTTTTTTATATGGACAGGATCTTTGATGGATCTTCAAAGATTTTTGAATTGGTTGAATACATTGAAAAGTAATATACAGTTTGCATTTAAATATCATATGGATCATATTGAATTCCTGGATCTGTTAATTTATAAAAAGAATAATAAATTTTGTACCACATTGTACCGGAAACCTGTTCAACGTAACACTCTACTGAAATATACCAGCTACCATCCAGGCCCTTTGCGACGTGGGTTTCTTCTGGGCCAGTTTCTTAGAATATGTCGTTTATGTACGAGTAAAGCGAATTTGTAAACATGCATTGGAACTTAAGTATAGATTACTGGATCGGGGGTATCCAGAATCCTTACTTCATCAAGCATACAAACGGGCATTGAATAACTATCCTGAATGGTGGCAGGATTTGAGTGATTCTGAACAAACAGCTCATAAGTCATCCTGCTGGAGCCGGATGACTTCCGGACAATCTATCAAGTGCTGGTTATCCCACATTTCGATTACGCCAATGCAATTCTACAAGGGCTCCCGCAATCCACCCTGAACGCACTCCAGCTCGCAATGAATGCCGCGGCCAGGGTTCTACATGGTGCTTCCAGGAATGACCATGTGACACCCATCCTGAAACATCTCCACTGGCTCCCCATCCACGGCAGGCTCTCTTTTAAAACCCTACTACTGACTTTCAAGGCCATCAACAGGCTCTCCTCCACCTCCCTCACGGAGCTTATATACCCTACGCCCTCTAACAGATCCAGAAGATCCGCAGCAGTCAACACACTGGTAATCCCGAAGGCAATAACACAATGCACCCAAGCAACAATAAACAGGGCACTTAGGTTCTGTGCACCCAGATGCTGGAATGCCCTACCACCCAGCATACGGGCAATCTCCGACCTGATCCAGTTTAGGAAAGCACTGAAGCACCACCTTTTCCTCAAACACTACTCTGATGACAGCTCACAAACCACCCCCCTCCACCAATTCTGCCACACCAACACACCCAGCACACAATGAGGCGTCCACACCCAGTGGTGCCATCCTCGACTATGCATACTTTGTAAATAGCAGCATGTACTACATACTCCACTTTTGTAAAAGTGGCGCCATCCTTGATATGCGCACCTTGTATAAAGCACCTCTGTAAAAGTCACTCTCCGCACCCGACATGATTCTTACCTGTAAATAGTTCCCCCTGTGTTATCCAAGTTCTAGCACCTGTTTCATTGTAAATACAGAGCAGGTTAGCCTGCACTATATAAGCTAATGTTGTATGTAAACCGCACTGATGTTAAATAGCGTGGTATAAAAGAGACATTAAATAAATAAATAAAAATAAATAATAGGGATAAATTCCTGGGGGTGCTTCCTTATATGCCCAATACAACTGAAGTCACGCGTATCTTGACGTCCCATTGGTCCCTCTTATCCCTAGATGAATGTTTTCAAAAGCCTTTGATGTTGGCATTCCGTAGGGGGGGCCAACATTGGGGATAAAGTGGTTCGGACCACCGTAAGAGAGACTTCAGGAGTGGAAGCCAGAGGAAGGGTCACTGTGCCTGTGGATCTTGCAATTTTTGCCTTTCTACGCTGGAGGAAGATACATGGTGTGATCCACAAACAGGGGTGGTTTATAGATTTCATCATACCACCAACTGCTTAAGTTCCTCAGTAGTGTACATGATCTTGTGTCCCTGTGGATTGAAATAAGTGGGGATGACGACTAGGTGTATTAAGAAGCAACATCAAGAACATCGCTCTCGTGTAAACACTAAAGTACTGGGAGCCCCTATTGTGACATACTGTGTACAGGCACAACACCCCTTTGGGGAACTCCGTTGGTTGATAATGGATCAGGTGCCGATTCTTGTACGGGGAGGTGATCGTACTGCAGTGTTACACTCTAAGGAACAACGCTAGATCTTTCAATTGCGCTCGATGGCACCGGGGGGTTTAAACTCTGATGTGGAGTGGTGGTCATTACTTTAAGGGATATATAGAGGGGGATGTGCAATGGGTTTATTTGAAGATCTACTGGATGCCTAATCATTTCAGGATTCAGCTCAGATGATGTTGATTCACAGTGGAAGGATAAATCCGGAACCGGAAACATGATCGGGAAACAATGCTTGAGAGTCACGAACTTACAAGGCTTGAAACACAGCGTGTGTTGCAGTTCCTGATTACTGCTACGACTTGGATTGGACTCGGCAACCTAGACCCACTAGGCTTCATGGGGCCCTCAGTTAAGTACAACTCTGGGGAGGAATGAAGTTTCAGCAATGTATTGGGGGTCTTGTTAAGCCATTCAATGCTTTGTTCATGGATTTAAACTGACGACGGCAAATCATTGCGGATATTGATGTTTGTGTGGGACAGGTTCTTGAACCTCGACAGAAGAGGCACTTTTGTTGGGGATTTTTGTGGGAGCATTCATGTGAGTGTTTACCCGCATTAAAAAGCTGTTTTACAGTTTTTATGAATATTTTGATTAAAAAGGAGGACCCACTTCAAGAGGGAGAAATCTCTCATGGTGGGTGATCCGACAAAAACAGTGGACTTTAAAAAGAAAAAAAAATTTGGGGGACAGACTCATAAGTTAGGATCCTTTCATATTCACTTTAATTGGAGGATATTGCAGTGGTGAGTTTTTGGGTTTTATCTTTTTTTTGTTAGGACATGATTATTGGCACCCTTATACAAAATTCAAATTGGTTTAAACAGAAGAACCACATTCCCACTGCAGTAAAATTAGATGCACCTGTGATCAATTGTCAGGATTCACATGACTTGAATCAACCAATGTATATGATGGCTCTAATATTTAAAATGGCCACATTCACTCCCTGTTCAATTTTCACAATGGTGAAGACAAGAGAGGTGCCTGAGATAGTCAGAAAAGCCATCACCACCAAACATCAAACTTCAAAGGGATACAAGACCATCTCCAAAGACCTTGGGGATTCCTATGTCTACATTTGGCAATGTTGTAGTGGGACTAGGAAAATTAATCTAAGGTTACGGCAAACTGTTGGAAAAACACCGTGTACAATATTCAAAGAGCTTAAGGCTAATTTGGAGCAATATGGATTGGTGGTTTTAACCCGCACCATATGCCACACACTAAATAAAGAATGACTTCATGTGCAGAGGCTAAGGAGGACTCCACTTTTCAAAAACAGACATAAAAAGGCAAGCCTGATCTTTGTCCAAACCCACCTTGAGAAACCACAGTCCTTCTGGGAAAATGTTCTGTGGACATATGAAACCAAACTTGAGCTCTTTGAGTCCTTCCTACAATTAAATATGGTGGAGGTTCCATAAGGTTGTGGAGCTGTTTTGCTGCCTCAGCAACTGAGGCCTGGAACATATAAGAAGAAATTAGGCCTTACCTGGTAATTGTCTTTCCTTGAGTTCTCTCCGGGCCAGTCCAGGAACAGAAGGGTTGTCAATCCCATTCAGCAGCTGAGAACTGAAAACTGAAAAGTTTCTCCTGACAGACCATCTAGCTCCCCCTGACGTCAGCTACTCAGTCTACTTACTGACCAAGCAGCTCACAAACTACCAAAACCTCCTGATCGATCAGCTTAACTGTGGAACTATGTATAAACCAAACAAAAAACTCCCAGCTAACTGTAATCTAGCTTTGCATCCCTTTTGGGTTTTGTTTTTACTCTTTCTTTTTGAACGCCTCGAATGCCTTTACTGCTCCCCATGTACCACCAGCCATGAAAGCTCTAGCAGCCAGCAGCATGCTCTTTGTGCCAGCTCGCAACCACAACGGGTGGGTCCTGGACTGGCCCGGAGAGAACTCAAGGAAAGACAATTAGCAGGTAAAGCCTAATTTCTTCTTCCTCTTTGTCTCTCCGGGCCAGTCCAGGAACAGAAGGGAAGTACCAAAGCAGTTCCTAAACATGGGAGGGTCCTGCGAGCCCGGCCACAATTGTTGCAGCCCCAACTCTCGCATCCTCCCTTGCATGCACATCCAAGCGATAATGTCTAGCAAACGTGTGAAGGGAAGACCACGTTGCCGCTCTACAGATGTCCACCGGCGGAACTAAGGTCAACTCCACCCACGACGTCGCCAACCCCCGGGTAGAATGAGCCTTAACGCTCCCCGGAGGCGACTGACATCTAATCTCGTACGCCGACTCTATCGCCCACTTCACCCAACGAGCAATAGAAGCCTTAGACGCTGCCTGCCCTTTACGTTTACCTGCAAAGAGCACGAACAGCCGATCCGATCTTTGAAACGGCTTGGTCCTCTTAAGGTACTTTTGAAGCACCCAGCCCAGATCCAAGAGCCTCAACGATCTGGGTATCTCCCTTCCTTCTCTGCTCAAGAAAGTTGGTAGAGAAACCGGCTGGTTCACGTGAAACTCTGACACTACCTTAGGCAGGAAGGACGGGACTGGTCTCAAAACTACCTTCTCTGCCGAGAACTGCAGAAACGGGCTTCGACATGAAAGAGCTTGTAGATCCGAAATCCTACTTGCCGAGCATAAGGCTACTAGAAAACCCGTCTTCCAGGAAAGATGCTGCAAACTAACAGAATTACCCGCCTCGAAAGGCGTCTGGGTCAAGGCTTCCAAAACTAAATTCAAATCCCAAGCCGGCATCACGGAACGAACTGGCGGTCTGATATTCCTGGCCGCCCTGAGGAAGCGATGCACATCCGGATGTGCAGACAACACCACGCCCTGCACTTTGCCCCTGTAGCACGCTAGTGCCACTAGCTGGACCTTGAGTGTATTAAGCGCTAGACCTTTCTCAAGCCCCCCTTGAAAGAAAGCGAGAATAGCTGGAAGAGGTGCAGAAAAAGGACGCAATCCCCGCTCCGTGCACCAAGCCTCAAAAATCCGCCACACGCGAACATAAGCCAGGGAAGTTGACCTGCGCCTTGACTTTAGCAAAGTAGCGATCACGGCCGCGGAATAGCCCCTCCGCCGGAAGCGCTCCCTCTCAATAGCCAAGCCGTAAGCAAGAACTGATCCACCTGCGGCATTAAGACCGGACCCTGATATAAGAGATTGACCCGGTTGGGTAGACGCCAAGGGCGATCCACCAGCAGTCGCACCAGATCTGCATACCACGGCCTCCTTGGCCAATCCGGAGCTATGAGAATCACGGTACTCTCGTGACCCGCAATCTTCTGAACCACCCTGCCGATCATCGGCCACGACGGGAACACAAAGCAAGACGTCCCTCGGCCAGGGTTGTACCAAACCGTCCAGGCCCTCCGACATACATTCCCTGCGTCGGCTGTAAAATCGAGTCGCCTTGGCGTTGGCGAAGGTCGCCATCAGGTCCATGACCGGTTGGACCCCACCATACGGAGATGTTGTGGAAGACCGCTGCATTTAGCTCCCACTCCCCGGGATCTAAGGTATGGCGACTGAGATAGTCGGCCTGAACATTGTCTTTTCCCGCCATGTGCGCCACCGAAAGAGCCAACAGATGACTCTCTACCCAGAGCATCAAAAGTTGGCTCTCTTCCAACAAGGCGGCACTGCCCGTGCCCCCTTACCGATTGATATATGAAACTGTTACCAGATTGTCCGAGAACACGCGAACCGCTCTGCCCACAACTAGGTTCTTGAACTCCAGCAGTGCCCACCGCACCGCTCGGAGCTCCAACAAATTGATTGGCGCACCGCTCTCCGCTGTGGACCAGGAGCCCTGCACTACCTGAGCTTGACAATGAGCTCCCCACCCGACGAGACTGGCGTCTGTCGTGACCAACATCCAATCTGGCTCTTTTAGGGGAACTCCAGCCTGAAGATGCTGCGGTTCTAGCCACCACTGAAGAGAGGACGCCACTTCCTCCGGGCACGGCAACCTGCGGTGCAGGGGATGGAGCTGAGGGGAGGGACCACTGGTTCAGTAAGAAGCTTTGTAGAGGTCGCATATGGGCCCTGGCCCACGGAACTATTTATTTATTTAGCTGTATTTATATACCGCTTTTCACCGGGTCAAAGCGGTGTTACATAGGGGTGGGGGAATTAAGTACAAGGGTAGGGCCATCACCGGGGAGGCAACATTGATGATTTTGACATAGGAAAGACTTTGGACATAGGACAGACGTGGACATAGACAAGTTAGTGTAAATTTAAGTTAGAGGTTCATTGTGGGTGAGATCAGAGGTTTGTGGGTTTTTCGGTGGGGTTCGAGTTGAAGTATTCCTGGAAAAGGATGTTTTTTAGCTGTTTTCTGAAAGATAGTAGGTCGGCATTGTTTCTGAGATAGCTCGGTAGAGAGTTCCATAAGGATGGAGCATAAAGTTCAAAGGCTCGATTGCAGGTCCGTTGTGAGCATTTGGTTCTTTTGTGAGGGACGGTGAGGAAAATGCTGGAGGTTTGTCTAGTAGATCTGCTGTGGGCTGGACGAGCCAGTAGGGTGCGAAGTTGGGTGTCCTGTGTTTGATGGATAGCTTTGTGGGTGAGTAGGATGGCTTTGTATTTTGTCCGTTCTTCAAGGGGGAGAATGTGAAGTTCTTTCAGAATTGGGGTGATATAGTCGGTTTTCTTCGCCCTCTGAATGATTCTCGCAGTGGTGTTTAATGCAGTTCGGAGGGGGTTGGTGTGTGTGGCTGGAAGGCCATGGTAGATTATGTTGCAGTAGTCCAGATGTGGGAGTGTCATGGCTTGCATCACTGTTCGGAAGTCTTGATGTTCAAGGAGGGGTCTGAGACGTTGCACTGTTCTTGCTTTGTGAAATATAGTTCCGGAGGTTTTAGTGATCTGTTGCTTTAAGGTGAGGACTTGGTCAATAATAATGCCCAGGTATCTTATATATGGTTGTATTTGAATGCTTGTAGTTCCAATGATGAGGTGTGTGGGTGGTATGAAGTCTGAACTAGATCCAAGGCTGCTGCCATGGACCCTAGGAGTTGCAAATACCTCCAGGCCATGGGAGCCTTCAATTGCAGAAATGCTCGCACTTGCCGTAGAATCTTGTGAACACGTTCTTCGGGAAGGAACACGGAACCAATCTGAGTGTCGAACAACGCCCCTAAATAAGTGAGACGACATGTCGGCAATAACCGACTCTTTGCCTGATTGATTATCCAATCCAGACTTTCCAGAACCTGCACCACCCGAGCTATTGAGGAAACCGAATCCGCCTGAGAACGAGCTTGACTCAACCAATCATCGAGGTAGGGGTGAACGTGGATCCCCTCCTCCCGCAATGCCACCGCCACTACCACCATGACCTTCGTGAAGGTCCGAGGAGCCGTGGCCAACCCGAACGGTAATGCCCGAAATTGAAAGTGACCCATTGGCACTGCAAAACGCAGAAACTTGTGATGCTCGGCTCAGATGGGAATGTGAAGGTACGCCTCCGTGAAGTCTATTGACGAGAGCACCTCGCCTGGTTGCACCGCTCGAATCACGGATCGCAGTGTCTCCATACGAAAGTGAGGCACCCGCAAACACCGATTGACATGTCTGAGATCGAGGATGGGTCGAAAAGACCCCTCCTTCTTGGGGACCACGAAATAAATCGAGTACCGACCTAAGCCGCACTGGTCTGGTGGCACCGGAACCACCGCCTTAAGCCGCAACAACCGCAGAAGCGTCTCCCGCACTGCATTCCTCTTTGCTTGAGACCCGCACGGAGACCTCACGGAGGAGTTTGGCAGAGGCTGAGAAAACATCAACGCATAACCTTCGCTTATGATCTCTAGGACCCAACGGTCCGTAGTTATGGAGGTCCAGACGGAGAGGAACCCTTGCAACCAGCCGCCCACTGGCACCTCCGCCTGGACCTGCCGCCCTTCATTGTGGCTTCTTGGAGGCATTCTGCTGAGGGAGCAAGTATCCCCTACCAAACCCCCTCGCTCCACGAAAGGGCTGACCTCTCGATCCAAATCGACCTCGCTGATAAGGTGCAAAACGAGGTCCTTGAAACCTGCGAGCATCTCTGGCTTGACCCCGGAGCTGAGATCCGGGCCTCGGCGTCTTAGGACGATCCTCCGGTAGCCAACCGTCTTTGGAATCTCCTAGATCCTTCACAATTTTTTCCTGAGCCTCCCCAAAAAGCAGCTTACCTTTATAGGGCAGCTTACTGAGCCGAGTCTTAGAAGATGCATCCGCTGCCCAATTCCTCAGCCAGAGAAATCTACGGGCGGCTACAACTGATGCCATGGATTTCGCGGAAATTCTAACCAAGTCGTAGAAGGCGTCCGCCCGGTAAGCAGCCGCGGACTCTAGCTTCGCTCCTTCGGTCCCTAAGGACCCTTCCTTGTCCCCTCCAGACTCCCCCTGAAGCCAGTGGATGGAAGCTCGTGACACATACGCTCTGCAAACTGACGCTTGCAGCACAAGTGCACATGAATCAAAAACTTGTTTCAAAATGGTCTCTAACCTCTTATCCTGAAGATCCTTGAGAGCCGCGCCACCTTCCACCGGAAAGGTCGTCTTCTTCGTTACCACGGAGACTAAGGCATCCACTTTAGGCATGCGTAACAATTCCTTCTCCTCTTGCAGCACCAGGTAGACACGTCCCATAGCCTGACTACTGCGCAAGGAGGCCTCCGGGCATTCCCACTCAGACTCAATCATTTGCTTGATCACTCTATGGACCGGAAAACACCGATGCTCCACTTTAAACCCCTGTAACAAGGGATCCTCTAATGGCTCTTGCGGGACCATGGGCGTGACAATATTAAGCGCCACCAATGACTGCACAATTAGAGCTCCCAGCTCCTCCTTGCAAAATACCCGAAAAACATTAGGGTCATCGCCCGGTGCAATCTCACCCTCTTCCAGTTCCCCTGACCAGGAATCCACATCTGCCTCAGATATGAGCTCTCCTTCCTCCCCCAAAGGAGGGGTAGAGAGCAAGGGCCCCAAGAAATCAGCCCCATTACCTGGGAGTCTATCCACTTTAGAGGTTCCCTCACCTGGATCTGATCCCTGAACCATCTGCGGCTCTGCCAAGATGGGAGGGGGAACTGAGGGCTGTGATAAAGCTGTGCTGCCAGCCTGCTCTATTTTCAAAAGGTATGCCCTATGGAGCGCCAAAATGAAATCCGGGGAAAACGACTCCTCCACATTGTGAGACACTTTATCAGGGAGTCCTTTAGTCCCCTCCTCAGCAGAGGAGGGCTTTTTGGACTTTGCTTTCTTTTTCTCCAGCTTTCCCTGAGGCGCGGAAGGAGTCGTCCCTGGAGATAAAATGGCGCCGTTCCCACCATTATCTGCTTGCCTTTAGAGGCCTCCCCGACGTGGCCCGATGGCGAAACAGTGTCCATTAAGCTCCCAAACACTCTCTCCAACTGACAACTGCCGCGAAAACACGATCTACAGACCCCCGGTCCGGCCAGCCCTCAGCGGTTCCCACACTGAAGACAACTCGCCGACGCTGTCAACATGCACTCCCGCTGAAACGGGCAGCGATGACTGAAGGAAGCAGAGCCCGACAGAAGCCCGCCCGGCCCCCTAGTGCCCCGCAACACTCACCGACCCTACAGAGACTATAACCAGCACAAACTCACCGGACTGGCCGCACTCCCACTTCCCGCTGTTAGCGGGACACGGAGGAACAGTAATAACTGCAGAGGGAGGAAAATCTGAGGCTCCCAGCGTCTCCCTTTCTAGCTGTGCCGCGATGGTACTTTGGCGGTGAGCAGGTTCTGCCCCCGACTGCAAATACCGTTGCCAGCAAGCTTTTCTCCTTTTTTTTTTTTTTTTACGTTTGTAAATTTAAAGTAGCCAAAATGGTATGGGAAGGATGCTCTGCTAGAACACCTAAAAACCCTCAGTCCTGGCTAAAACCAAACTTCCAACTGCTGATTTCTCTTAGCCTCTCCGGGAGCCTAACAGGCTACACGTCCTATTCTGCTGCTGAGGACTGAAAGACTGAGTAGCTGACATCAGGGGGAGCTAGATGGTCTGTCAGGAGAAACTTTTCAGTTTTCAGTCCTCAGCTGCTGAATGGGATTGACAACCCTTCTGTTCCTGGACTGGCCCGGAGAGACGAAGAGGAAAAAAGAATTATGAAGTTGGAGGAAAACCAAAGTATTTTGGAGTGAAATATGCTACCTAGTGTCAGAAAGCTAGGTCTGGGTTGAAGGTCACAGGTCCTCCAGCAGAACAATGACCCAAAACATATATTCAAAAGTACAAAAGAATGGTTAAAAAGAAAACATGGACTGTTTTAAACTGGCCAGCAATGAGTCCTGATCTCAATCCAACCGAGAACCTTTGGAAAGAGCTGAAATCTGCCATTGGTAAAAGGAATCCTAGAAACATTCATGAGCTGGAACAAATCACAGTTGAAGAGTGGGAGAAACTACCCGCAGACAGATGTGCGAAACTTATAGATGGCTATCATCACTGCCAAGGGTTATGCAATCAAATATTAGTAAAGGGTGCCATTAATTCTGTCCAGGGACATGTTTTTTCCCCCCTCTGAAATTACTATGTCCAAGTTGCACAGACATCATCTTTTGTCTATGCTGTATACCTTTGAACATACTATTAAAATATTATGACATACAGTTGGAATATTTCCAATTATTTCTCATGATATTGTACACAACATATCTAAAATGCAAGGGTGCCAATAATATTGACCACAACTGTATAAATACAGTACACATGATAAGATAGCATATACTTATACAAATGCTGCATGTATGCACTCCTGGGGAATATCGTTTGGATAGAAGAGAGGCAGAGATGCAATGTACTTGATAAGATGTGAGAATACATATTCAGAGTAGTCATATACATTTACACAGACATTGGAGCAGATATAAATGTGTGTGCCAGCATCTGTGCGCAACTGGGGCTGCTTCTCTGTGCTGATATAATAAAGGCACATAGGTGCCTATAATGCCTTTATAAAATAGGCATCTTTTTGTACTTTTCACAAACATCCTTTTATAAAAATGAGTAAAGGAAGGCAGAAAAATTGACCCACCAACTCTTTCCAGTTCTTGGAGCTGGACTGCTTGCAGAATATCACTGCTTAGCCAAAGTCAGGCTTTGACTTGCTTCTTCCCTGGTTGCCTACCATCCTGGACACACAGCCATACAAAAGTATGTCATACTTATTCTACCCCCTACTTCCTCTTTTCAAATTCATGCCTTCCCAAGCTTTGTAAAAATCCAGACAGTTACAAACTAAAAATACCTATGGCTGGAGCATTTATGCAGAGCTCCCTGGCCAGGAGAAGGAAGGTTTTCCCCAGTATGTAGACATTCACCTATGAGAACACAAAAATAAAAAACAATTACTTCAAGACGAAGTGCAGAAGAGAAGGAACATTGATTAAACTATCAACAGTAGGGGGGGGGGATATTCAGCGGCAGCAGCAGCTAGTCATTGCTGCTGAAAACTAGCCCCAGATATTCAATGCTGGGGCCATATCCAGTCACTGGCATTAAATATCCAGGTCGCCACAGAAGCCAGAAGATAACCAGGCATCGGAAATACTGAATCGCTCCCCAGTTAGCTTCCGCAGGTAAAGATAGGCAAGCTTTTGTTGCACCTGACTTTACCTGTGGATCGCTAACCAGTTAGCAAGGGATGCCATCTCCGCTCCAGAATGCACCAATACTAACTGCGTAGTATCAGGGTGTGTAGTGGTGGCACCTGTGGATATCCGGTAGCACCAACCATTTTAGTGCCACTGAATATCCCACTAAGTGGCATTCACACAGTTTGCAGGTCTGCAAACCATGCAAAATCCTTAGAATATCCCCCAATATTCCTAAGAGTAATTTCAAATACAGAAAAATACTTAGAAGTCATTTACAAATGAGTAAAACAAAGTTACCTGTAACAGGTGTTCTCCATGGAAAACAAGGTGACATTTTACTTACCAGATAATGTACTATCCTTGAGTACTACTAGACTAGTCCAGACAAGTGGGTTGTGTTGTCCTAAAAGCAGACTAAAGAAGACAAAGACCAATGAAACGCCCCGCTTTTAATGACATCACTCAATGCCTTTATTAGTATCAGCCACCAGAAGTTTCTCTTCAGCATTCGTCCCAAAGCATATGGGAGATACAGAGCAAGCCTCACACAACCTTAATGTGAGCAACAATGAGTACTCAACAGTAGCGAACTATATACAGGAAGCAGAATGGAAAGCTGTCAGAAAAAAACAACCTGCAGAACCAAGTAGAATCATGGCGGACCATAGGGTGCCACAGCAGAAGAAGAGAGAAAGAACAGTTTCAGGGGCGGATCCTGGACTGGTCTAACAGGACTCAAGGAAAGATGATATCTGGTAAGTAAAATGTCACCTTCCAAATCATCCTGCTAGACCAGTCCAGACAAGTGGGATGTACCAAAGCTACAATACCACTGGGCGGGAGGAAGACACAGCAGCTCGCAAAACTCTTGAGCCAAAGGCCGTGTCCGCCTACATGTGGACATCCAAACAGTAATGCTTGACAACAGTGGAAAGATGTCCATGGGGACCTCCGAGCACCGCTCCATCCACGAGGACACTTGTGCTCTGGTAGAATGGGTACGTAACCCCTCCAGAACTGGCCAGGTACTGTAACAGATATATGGAGGCAATAACTTTCTTAATCCAGTGATTTGGCCGTTGCCTCACCCTTGCACGGGCCAGCAAACACAAAATGATGGTTACTTAAGAAAGGAATTTGTAATCGCCAGGTACTGGACCAGCACCCTCTACACATCCATAAGGCAAAGATCCTTATCCTTCCTCTGGCACTGCTCCTTAGAGAAGAGCAGACAAATTACCTGGTTCATGTGAAAGAGAGACAGCACCTTAGGCAGGAAGGAAGGCACAGGCCAAATGGAGACAACTCAATTAAAAAGGACAGATAAGGATCTCGGCAAGACAGAGCCTGCAACTCAGGGATTAGCATGCAGAACAAATCACGACCAAAAAGAGTGCCTTGAGTGTCAAATGCTTCAAGGTAGCGAACTTCAGTGGCTCAAAGGGGGCCTCCATTAGGGACCTGAGTACCAGAGATAGATCCCAGGAAGGGATAACGGACCACCAAACCACTTGGAGAAAATGGGAGATGTCTGGGTGAAAGGCCATGGACTTGCCTCCACCGGACCACGGAAACAGGCCAGTGCCGCCACCTGAATCTTCAGGGAGCTAAGAGAGAGACCCTTCTTGAGGCCGTCCTGTAGAAATGCCAACAAAGATGACACTTTGGCCGCCTCAAGAATCAAGTGCCATGTGCCAAATCAGTGTTCAAAGAGGTGCCATATTCGTATGTATGCCAGCTTGGTAGACCTCCGGGCACCAAGCACAGTAGAGATTACAACCAGAGAGTAGCTTTTACACACTAGCAGTCTTCCTTTCAAAAGCCATGCCATAAGCGAGAAGGGGAGCTGAGTCCTCTAGAAAGATCGGACCCTGTCACAACAGTCCCTGAAACAGAGGCAGCTGAAGGGGAGGCGCTTGGAAGAGACGCATCAGGTCTCCGAACCATGCTCTCTGCGGCCAATTGGGTGCTATCAGGGCAATCCTGCCCGGGTGGCAATCTATATGCCAAATCACACGCCTCATTAGGGACCACGGAGAAACACATACAGCAACCGCCGACTAGGTCAAGGCATCAACACCCTCTGACCCCATCTCCGTGCAGTAAATGAAAAAGCAGCACACTTTGGCATTGGAGTGGGTCGCCATCATATTCATCTCAGGCGACCCCAACTGCACACAATCAGTTGAAAGGCTTCGTGACTCAATTACCACTCACTGGGGATTCAGGGAGTGCCGGCTGAGGAAGTTCGCTTCCATGTTATCCACTCCAGCAATGTATTGGAGTTGACAAGGCTAGGTGGTGGTTTCTCCGCCCAGGCAAACAGGAGATCCATCTCCAAGGCCACTCTAGTGCTTTTTGTGCTGCCCTGCCAGTTGATGTAAGACACCACCGTAGTGTTGTCTGAAAACACCCGAACCGCCCGATCGTTGACCAGGGGCCAGAAACGCATAACAGCCAACCTTATGGCCCTTGCCTCAAGGCAGTTGATGGACCACATCGCCTCCCTGCAGTTCCAATGGCCTTGGGCCATACGGTCATGACAATAGGCTCCCCAGCCTGAGAGACTGGCATCCATTGTCAGCAGGATCCAAGAGAAATCATCCAGCGGAACACCCTTTCTCAGATAACAGGGCTGCCATCACTACTGCAGGCAGGACTTCACTCTCAATGGAAGCAGGAGTCAGTGCTCGAACTCTTGAGTACTCGGGGACCAACGAATTAAGAAGAGACCATCTCTATGGCCACTGCCATCAAGCCAAGGAGCTGAATATAGTTTAGACAAAGCGATCGGACCAGATGGGATACATCCGAGAATACTGAAGGAACTTTGGGACATTCAAGTGGCAACACTGACTGACCTTTTCAAAGCTTCTTTGGATTCGGGGGTGGTCCCAGAGGACTCGAGTAAGACAAATGTGGCCCCTTTACACAAAAGCAGAAGTAAAGAAGAGGTTGAAAACTACAGGCCAGTTAGTCTAACCTCTGTGGTTAGTAAATTATTGGAAATGCTGCTAAAAGAGAATGGTGAGATCTCAGGAGTCCAATGGATTGCAGGATCCGAGACAGCATGAAGTTGCCAGAGGCAGATCTTGTCATACAAATCTGATTGATTTCTTTGACTGGATGACCAGGGAGTTGGTCAGAGGGAGAGCCCTAGATGTGGTGTACTTACACATTTCAGTAAAGCTCAGTTCCACACAAGCGACTCAAACTAAGCACCCTAGGGATGGACCCTAAAGTTACTGATTGGATTAGAAATTGGTTGAGTGGGAGGCGACAGATAAATAAATGGAGCTCACTTTGAGGAGAAGGCAGCTACCAGTGGTGTGCCATAGGGATCCAGGGCCATACCAAACCAGAATTGTGTCCTGTTTTACTTGCACATTGGGCGCACCTTCCTATACCTCCATCCAGCCAGCTGCGTGCTCTTACCCTGCTGTTGGCATGTTTTGTGGTCTCCACGGCAGTGCTAGCAGCAGCGGAGCAGAGTTGACCTTAAATTTAATAAATAAATAAATAAATAAAAAACCAAACGGGTCTTTCGACTCCGCGCTTTAGGCAGATCTGATCCCTCCCTGCTCTGACATAGGTTTGTATCATAGGAGAGCAAGACCAGATCAGACATTCAAACATGGATCTTTGCAACTCTGTGCTTGAATGGCTGGCCTGGTCCCTCCCTTCTCTGACGTGACCTACATCTGAAAAGAGAGGGAGGGACCAGACCTGCAGAAAGCCCAGCATGTGTTTTCTTTTTATCTTTTAAATAAAGTCAGGTCTGTTCTGCTGCTACTGGTGCAGCTGAGAAAATAAAAAGTGGCGGCAGCAGGGCAACAGCAGACAGGGGGGGGGGCGGGGGGGAGGGGGGGACAGAGGCTGGCAACCTGAAATGCACCCTTAAGCCTTTGTGCCCTGTGTGGCTGTACTGCTCACAGAGGGCTAGGAACAGCGCTACAAGGATCTGTCCTTGGTCTGATTCTTTTTAACATCTTTGCTTGTGATAATGCAGAAGGGCTGACAGGTAAAGTCTGCAGATGATATCAAAATCTGCATTAAACACCCAGGTAAGAGTAGATTTTTATTTATTTATTTAACATTTCTTATATACCGCGCTATTTCACATCAGTGCGGTTTACAATGAACAGAATATTTGGACAAATCGTCAACGTTTACATAAAACAGGATTTTTAAACTTGAGTTAACTGGGTAAAACTATATACAAACAAACTATATACATACATATAACAAATTTTACCGTTGGGATTAGACTATAACATTTTTGTATTTAACATGGTGATGAGGCATTAATGCATTGTGTTAGTATATTAATCATTAATCAGGTTGCAACTGAGTAAAGCATGTGTTATCAAGTGATACAACTGGGTGAGTGTGTGGGTATGGAGGTGGATCACGATGCTGTGTATAGTACTTGAGGAACAAGTAGTGTTTAATGGCTTTTCTAAATTGCTTGATTTCTCTGATTGCTCTTATGTTGGTAGGGAGATTGTTCCAGCACCTTGGTGCATAGCTTCAAAAAGCTCTATTAATGGTTGTTTGTTTAAATTTTATGGATTCCCTTGGTATTACTAGAGTGTTTTCTGTAAACGTTCTTCTAGTCCTGTTTTTGGGGGTGTGCGTGATTAGATCAACAATAGATGAAGGTGCTGTCTTATTGAATGCTTTGAATGTAATGATGAATATCTTATATAGGATTCTACATCCTATCGGTAACCAGTGGAGATCTTTTAGTATGGGCGTAATGTGATCATTCTTAGATGCTCCATACAGGACACGAGCAGCTGCATTCATGGCCAACTGTAATGGTGTTTTTTGGGAGGCCGTGTAGTATTACATTGGCATAGTCGAAATGTGGAGTTACTAAGGTTTGGAAGACAGTTCTGAAGTCGTCAGCTTCCATCATGGGTTTCAGATGACGGAGGGTTTTGATTTTGAAGTATATAGATTTTACTGTACGTTTGATGTGATCTTTGAAATCCAAATGTTGATCCAATATTACACCTAAGTAGCGTATATTGGGTTTTACCGGAAGTTCTGCATCCCTGACTTTTAGTGTTGATGGTGGGGAGAAGTCTTTGTTCCGAGTGATAATTAGAACTTCGGTTTTTTTGAAATTTATCCGAAGATTCATAGTGAGGAGCCAATCTGTTATTGCATCGAAGCATTTGATTAAGATTGAGAAATCCGGGCAAGTGACTGATATAGGGGTGAATAGCAGAACGTCATCAGCATACATGAGGCAGGATATGCCGAATGAGCGAGTTATGTGACATATTGGTTGCATATAAATGTTAAAAAGTAGTGCCGATAATAATGAGCCTTGTGGCACTCCCTGTCTTTGTTGGAAGGGTTCTGATGTCTTGTTGCTAACCCGTACTTGTTGCCATCTGTCTTGGAGGTATGATTTGCACCAGTCCCATGCACGATCTTGGATTCCTTTTGCATGGAGTCTCATCAGGAGTAGTTCATGGTCAACTGAATCAAAAGCTGCAGCGATGTCAAGATAGATCATTGCAAAGCCTTTTTTGATGTCATCAATCCCGTTGTTGAGTGTGTTCATTAATGAAGTCAGTAGGGTTTCTACACCGTATTCTTCTCTGAAACAGTGTTGGCATGGGTCTAATGGTGAGGCTGTGTCTATATGCTGTTGGATTTGTCTTTGAGTTAGCTTCTCTAAAATTTTAGCTAGGTATGGAATACTTGAAATTGGTCTGTAGGATTCGTCCTTTTTCGGATCAAGCTGGTTATTTTTTAGAAGAGGACGGATGGATGTCTTCTTTAGTTCATCTGGGAAGATTCCCGTTGTAAATGATTGTTTTGCGATGTCAGCTATGAATGGACTTAATTCTGAACGCATTGATTTGATCCAGTGTGCTGGGCATGAGTCGTTTGGCGCCGTTGTGGTGTTGATAGTGGCAATAGTTTCCTCTATTGTTTTTATTGATGGGGGAAAAAGATTAGTTAGAGGTGAAACATGATAACATGAAGAGGATCTAGATAACATGAAGAGGATCGAGATAACATGAAGAGGATCTAGCTAAGCTTGAAGAATGGCCTAGAATTTGGCAGCTGATATTTAATGTTAAAAAAAACAGTCATGCATTTGAGCAGTAAAAATCCAAGGGAGTGGTACAGTGTAGGGCAGGGGTCTCCAAATCCAATCCTGGAGGGCCGCAAACCAGTCAGGTTTTCAGGATATCCTTAATGAATATGCATGAGATAAATTCAAATACAATGGAGACAGGGCATGCAAATATATCTCATGCATATTCATTAACAAGCAAATCCACTCAGAGTATCAATTACACAAAACAAAAACTCAGGCTAAAGCAATAGAAATAGTACCAACTAAGCCAGGGGTCACCAACCTGCGGCCCACGAGGTCCCTTCGTGCGGCCCGCGAAGCTCTACCCCGGTTAACATTACGTGCGGCCCGCCAAGGATTCCCGCCATTGTATCCACGCACTCGCAGCTCACCGACGACCACCTGCAAGCGTCCCTTCTCCTGTCAGTGTCATCTGTGAAGCCGGACTTTAAGCGTTTGTCTGCTAGCATGAATCATCAGCCATCTCATTAAATTCAATAAAGGTGATCAGCCATTGTTTTCATAATTTTGCGTTTGTTGTTTTTTTTTGCGGGGGCGGGGAGAAGGGGGGTGCGGCCCGCAAGGCTCCCGGTAGTCGGCTGTGCGGCCCGCGGTCCTCTGGAGGTTGGTGACCCCAGAACTAAGCTAACCTACTTCAGTAGTTCAGTAGCCCTACTTCAGTAGGGTCTCCCAGCACCATTCACTTGCTCCTGACGAAACCGTGCGCTGAAGGGTAGTAAGAGCTTGTGTCACCACTGGCAGCAAATCTTGTGTAGCTGCTTTAGCAGCAAAGTTTGTTGAGAGTGGGTCTTATCAGTGCAGATTGTTTAACCAGCGTTTCCTAAGAGCCCTTGTGAAGTTCTTCATAAATAAATCAGCTGTGCTTTTGTTATGGCCTTCTGACCTTTACTTTATTTGATTTATTTTTCTGTATGCAGGGTTAAACCCCAATTTCAAAGTGTTTTTTCCTTTAAAATTGAGCTCTTACTGCAGGCTAGCACTGTTGTGTAATTGGATTACTCTTAGTAAAGCATAGTTACTCACCTGTAACAGGTGATCTCCGGGAACAGCAGGAATTTAGTCTTCACATATGGGTATCGTCGGTACCGACTGAGCCTGCGCGGGAACGCTCCCCAGCGTCCAATTAGAAAGTCTTTGGGAGCATCCCACAGCGCCTGCGTGCTGCCTTCCCACCTTTCCCAACTGTCCCTCTCCAGTTGAGTTTAAAGCTGAGACAAAGAGAGAGAGAGAGGGAGAGAGAAAAAGAGAGAGATAGAGAGATACAACTCCTAAGGGAGGTGGGTGGGTTGTAAAGACTAAATTCCTGCTGTTCCCGGAGATCACCTGTTACAGGTGAGTAACTATGCTATCTCCAGGAACAAGCAGGAATGTAGTCTTCACATATGGGGATTCCCTAGCTAGAGATGCCAGGGAGAAAGCCCAGAAGTTGTGTGCCCTTTTGAAAGTGCTTCACCTCCCCCCATGGATCTCTGGCATCCTACCAGGGATGGTGGGTAGGAGTTGATTAAGTATGGAACAGGTGTTGAAGAACAGCCTGACCAAACAAGGCATCCCGGCAGGAGTCCTTGTCCAAGCAGTAATGGGCTGTGAAGGTATGAACCGAGGCCCAGGTAGCTGCTCGACAGATGTCGTCGATAGACAGAGTGAAGATGAGCCATAGAGGCTGCCATGGCTCTCACATTGTGCGCTGTGACATGGCCTTCAAGAGGAAGGTTCTAACCTCCAATAGGCAAAAAATATACACTGTGCAATCCAGTTGGACAGTGTCCTTTTGGAGACTGGAAGTCCTAAATGACTAGGATCAAAACCAATAAAGAGTTGAGAGGACTTTCTATGTTGCTAAGTCCTTTGCAAGTAAAAGGCCAAAGCTCTTTTACAGTCCAAAGTATGAAGATTTCTTTCTGCATTAGAGGCATGAGGCCTTGGGAAAAAAACAGGAAGGTAAACTGCTTGGTTTAAATGAAAAGGTGAAACCACCTTTCACATAAAGTGAGGATGAGTCCTAAGGCCTACCTTATCATGATGGAACCTTGTATAAGGAGGATCAGCCACCAATGCTTGCAATTCACTGATGCGACGTGTTGATGTGATTGCAATAAGAAAAATAACCTTCCAGGAAAGGAATTTCAAAGAGGTAGTAGCTAATGGTTCAAAAGGTGGCCTCATGAGCTGGCCAAGAACCAGATTGAAATCCCATGCCACCGGTGGAGGCTTAGTTAGAAGGAGGCTTAGTTAGAAGAAGGCCTCTCATAAATCTCACTATGATAGGATGAGAGGAAATAGGTTGCCCATTTAAAGGCTTGAGAGAAGCTGCAATAGCACTCAAATGAACTCTCACTGAATTGGTCTTAAGCCCTGCATTAGACAAATGAAGGAGATATTTCAGTAATGATTCCAGAGGTATTGCAAGAGGGTTAAGACCCTTCTGCGAACACCATATGGTAAACCTTTTCCACTTGAACACATAAGAGCGTCTTGTGGATGGTTTCCTGGAAGCATAAAGGATATCATTTACTTGCTGAGAAAGGTTAAGAACATGAAGTTCTAGGCTTTCAGCAACCAGGCCCTGAGATGTACAGACTGGGGATTGGGATGCCACAGAATCCCGTCCTCCTGGGATAGGAGATCTGGAGCAGATCCTAACTCCAGAGATGGAGCTTGAGAGAGATGTAAGAGCAGAGGGTACAACACTTGTCGTGGCCAATGAGGGGCTATGAGAATCATATGGCCTCTGTCTCTCTGAAGTCTGAATAAAGTTCTGGAAATTAGGAGAATGGGTGGGAAGGCATACAGAAAGTCCCGACCCCAATGGAGGAGGAAGGCATCCCTGGCCTGACAACCCTGAGCCGGAATTCTGGAATAGAACCGGGGAAGTTTGGCATTCAGCGGACTTGTAAAGAGGTCTATGTCCGGGGTTCCCCAAAATTGGAAAGTTTTGGCCACCTGGTCTGCATGGAGAGACCATTCGTGTGGAAGCACAATTCGACTGAGTCTGTCTGCCCAAGAGTTTTGAATGCCTGGAAGATACACAGCAAGGAGATGAATCTGATGCTCTCTGGGGAGGGCCCAAAGTCGCAAAGCTTCGTTGCAGAGCGACAGAGAGCCTGTTCCGCCCTGCTTGTTCAAATAGAACATGGCTACCTGGTTGTCCGTTTGAATTAGGAGAGTTTTGTAGCTGAGCTGGGTGTGAAATGAAGAGCAAGAAAGATTGCTCTGAGCTCTAGGAGATTGATGTGTAGATCGGTCTCCTGTGGAGTCCAGGTACCCTAGGTAGAGAGGCCTTGCAAATGGGCTTCCCAACCCACCTGTGAGGCATCTGTTATTAGAGTTACTTGGGGTGGGGGTTGCTGAAAAGGGGACCCCACCAACAGATTCTGGGGTGACTGCCACCATTGGAGAGACAAAATAAGACGATCTGAGGTTGCTATTTTCTCTGACAGACAACCTGACGCCTGAGTCCACTGAGTGGATAGAGTCCACTGGGCTGCCCTCATATGGAGGCGGGCATAAGGGACCACATGCACAGTGGATGCCATGTGGCCTAGCAATTGTAACATTTCCCGAGCAGTGAGGTGAGACTTTAGCATTGCTTGGGAAGCTAAATGCACAATGCGAAGGCAGCGGGACTGTGGAAGATAGGCTCTTTTCTGTCTGGTATCCAGCAGGGCTCCTATGAACTCTAAGAACTGAGTGGGAGCTAGGTTGGATTTTGGGAAGTTTATGACAAGTCCCAGATATTGAAGGATATGCATTGTGCGAGATAGAGAAAAACTGGCCTCTGGCTCTGATGGGGCTCGAATGAGCCAATCGTCCAAGTAAGGGAAAACGAATATTTTTAGGGTGCGGAGAAATGCTGCCACCACAGCCATGCATTTTGTGAACACCCTTGGTGCCGAGGCCAGGCCAAAAGGAAGTACTCTGTATTGGTAATGCTTCCCTTGAAATAGAAAGCGAAGAAACCTTCGGTGAGTTGGATGGATGAGAACATGAGTGTACGCATCCTTGAGATCTAGAGAACAAAGACAGTCCTGACTCTGAAGGTATGGCAGTAGAGTTCCCAGAGAAATCATTTTGACTTTCTCTTTGAACAGGAATTTGTTCAATTCTCTGAGGTCCAAAATGGGTCTGTGCCCTCCTGTTTTCTTTGGAATAAGGAAAAAGGGGGAATAGAACCCTGCACCTTGTTGATGAATAGGTACTTCTTCTATTGCCCCTTGGGCAAGAAGCAGACTGACCTCGTGATCTAACTGGGAGTTGAGAGAGGTCTGAGAATTGAACTGTCTTACCACTGTAGGAGGGGGTATGCTGAGGAAGTGAAGCTTGTATCCCTCTCTTACAATGGATAGAGTCCAACTTTCTGCTGTTATCTGCCTCCATCTGGGGGCAAAATAACATAACCTTCCTGGAATGGTGGAAGGCTCTGGCCTGTTCAGAGCCAGGAAGACAAAGTTCTCTAGATGGGAGTCAAAGCCCCTGTGGAGGCTGAGTCTGCTGAGCCGGTTGAGGCTTAGCAGCCTTTGTTTTTCTTTGTTTAGGTTGTTGCTGACCCTTTTGGGCAGACTGACCTGAACGATGCCCTTGCTGGGTCTAGGAGGGATAGAACTTCTTCTTTCTAGCGAAGAATGTTGTTTTGTAGGACTTTTTCCTTACAGGATCAGCTGTAGATTTTGATAATCTATCCAAGGTGAGATTATGAGCATTTAGCTCATTAGCTTTCTCTTGCCAATTTTTGCCAAAGAGATTCTCTCCTGTGCAAGGAATATTCCCCAGTTTGTCCTGTACCCAAAGTTCTAAGTCAGATGCCTAGAGCCAGGCAATCCTACGTGCGCCTATGGCAAAGGCAGAAGTTCTGCTTATGCACTCAAAACAATCAAAAGCTGCACGATTTACGAATTTGGAAACATCCTGAGCATGTTTGATAAGTGCAAGATAAGCTTGTCTCTTATCAGGAAGGAGAGGGCTCATAAGCTCTAGACCTCCTGTAACTTCCTTAAGGAACATTCCCACATATAAAATGTAGGAACTAATCCTGGCAGAAAGCATAGAGGCCTGGAAGGTTCAACGCCCAAAGGCATCAAGAGTTCTACATTCACGTCCTGGAGGATTAGATGCATGTCTTTTTGCACTCTTGATCCTTCTCATAGCTGATTCTGCCACCATGGAATGGTGGGGCAGGTGAGTTTTTTGAAATCCGGGGCAGCTGAGTTTTTTGAAATCCAGGACAGGGAGGAACTCGATACATGGTATCGAGCCTACGAGAATGAGGAGAAGTAGTGAGAGGAGTTTCCCACATCCTTAGCATGAGATCATGCAAGATCTCATGAATAGGCAAAGTAGCTGCCTCTTTGGGAGCTTTAGGATACTGTAAAATCTCCAATTCCTTTGCCCTAGGCTCTATTTCAGGAGCCACTGTGATGGAAAGACCTCGAGCCACATCCTGGATAAAATCCTGAAGGATATATCCTCTGGAGGAGACATCCTACGTTTGGGGAGAGGAAGAATCCTCAGGAAGAAGTACTCTGGTATCGACAGAGCTGTCAGAGTCTTCAGACTCATCAGAGGAGTCAAAGTATCTCCTGTCTGGGTAATCGTGCAGCGCACGATACCGGTACCAATCGAAGTCAGTATTGACAGGGTCCGGTACAGACTTGTCAGAACCGGAGGGCACAGCATGCGTCGGTACTGGTAGTCCACCTGCCGACATCGATGCAATTGGCCCCGGTACCGATGTAGGTGCCCATACCAGTACCGGTTGAATTGTCTGAAGCGGTTTCAGGGGCATCGATGCCAAGAGAAGAGCCGCCAGACTGCGTTCAATAGCCAAGAATCGCTGGTCTATCAACGCCACCGATATCTGGGTATCGGTACCGGACAAAGCGGCTGGTACCCCAGAGCATGGCACCAGTAGTTCTGCCGAGGTTGGGGCCTTGAGAACATCCTGGAGCCCCGATGATGCTTTGGAAGCCGAAGCCTCCTGCCGGGGCAATTTTGCCGGTGTGAGTCCCTCAAGGGCAACGCCACAGGCATATCGATACTTAGGAGATCTAGCCTTTGAGGACCGGCTAGACTTATGTTTAGTTACCTGAGATCTATGGGAGGAAGACGAAGCCCTGAAAGATGTTGATGCCACAGATGCTGCATCGGAGGGAAAAAGGGTGCTAAGTTTAGCAGCTCGGTTTTGCCGATCCCTCTTCGACATCATCCCACAGGCAACACACTCGGAGATAGAGTGGTCAGGACCTAAACAGTTGAGGCACCACTCATGGGTGTCGGTGACGGAGATGGTACCGCCACATTTGGAACACTTTTTAAAACCCGAAGCGGGTTTTACCATTGTAGAGGAAAGTTGGGTCTAGTGCCCAAAATGGCACGTGGCACCAGAGGAGAAAAAAGCTGGAAAACTCGAGGAAAACATTTTTTTTTTTTTTTACAAGGAAAAGAAAGAAAGAACCGGCGGTACTGGTGTAGCGTTGAAAGAAGGCAGACGCGACCACAAAAAAGAAGAATAAATGGGATATTTTCTACGGAAAACGAAGAACTGGAGAGAGATAGTTGGGAAAGGCAGGAAGGCAGCACGCAGGCGCTGTGGGATGCTCCCAAAGGCTTTCTAATTGGACGCTGGGGAGCGTTCCCGCGCAGGCTCCGTCGGTACCGACGATACCCATATGTGAAAACTACATTCCTGCTTGTTCCTGGAGATGCACTGTTATGCTTCACTGGATACTAAGTGAACTGTGAGGTGCCATGGAATTGCTTTCTCTGCCCCATGCCCTTTTATTGGCGTTTTGGGTGGAGTGTTATAAGTGTGAGGTATAAGTTGTGGGATATAACTGTGTTGGTACATGTGAAGCCTGTTAGTTAAGGGTTTACGTGTTGGATATGGTTGTTTGGTAATGATTTATGGTTTTGAAGTATTGATTGTGAGACACTGCAATGCTTCGATGTGAGTGATGGGTTTAGGGAGGGTATATTCTCGGCATCTTTCCATTTACTGAATTATTAAAATTTAAAAAATACAATAAAAGAAGGGGGAGGGTTGTTTTAATGCCTATGATGCTGAGCTCTTGATCTCCCCTATGGCTCTTTGTTGCCAGTGGTGTGAGATATTCTTTTCCTTATAGGTGGTCTAGTAGTTGTGACTCCTATGCATATTCAATAGGGATATCCCAAAAACCTGACAGGATTGCTGCTCTCCAGGACAAGTTTGGAGACCCCTGTTGTAGGGGGTGAAGTTCTTCTGTCCACAAAAGAAGAGCGGGACTTGGGCGTGATTGTGTCTGATGACCTTAAAGTAGCTAAACAGGTAGAAAAGACGATGGCAAAAGTCAGAAGGATGCTTGGGTGTATAGGGAGAGGAATGGCCAGCAGAAAAAAAAGGAGATAACGCTTCTGTTTAAGTCTCTGGTGCGACCTCATTTGGAGTATAGTGTGCAATTCTGGAGACCACACCTTCAAAAGGATATAAACAGGTTTGAGTCGGTGCAGAGGGTGGCTACTAAAATGGCTAGTGGTCTTCATTATAAAGCATATAAGGACAGACATAGAGATCTTAATATATTTATACTTTAGAGGAAAAGCGGGATAGCAGAGATATGATAGAGATGTTTAAATATCTTCATGGCATAAATGCACAAGAGAAGAGTCTCTTTCGATTGAAAGGAAGCTCTGCTATGAGGGGACACAAGATGAGGGTGAAAGGGGATAAATTCAGGAGTAATAATATGTGGAAATATTTCTTTATGCGAAGACTGGTAGATGCATGGAATAGTCTCCCAGTGAAGGTGGTAGAGACAAAGACAGTATCTGAATTTAAAAAAGCATGGGACAAACACAAAGGATCTCTAAATGAAAAAATGGAACTACTGTAGTTGATAGGAAAGGGCGTATTAGATAGGCCATGTGATCTTTTTCTGCCATCATGTTTCTATGTAATCATAGACTCTGGGGGCCTGCTGCACACAGAACTGAGCCAGGCAATTCAACAGTCGTCTGGCCTTGTCCTCTGGCAGGAAAGCCCTGCCTACTTGAGTGTCGTGCTCCCAGAAACTTCCAGGACTGGGAAGGCAAAAGCTGGCTCTTTCCCCGATTGATCACCCAGCCAAGGCTTTCCAGGAAGGACACTACTTGGGATGTTACCAGAGACACTTCGGATAGAGACCGGGCCCGGATGAGCCAGTCGTCTGGATAGGGATGGACACAGATCCCTTGGCACTGCATCCCCCACCACCATGACTTTGAAAAACATTCTTGGGGTGGTGGAGAGTCCAAAAGTAAGGGTGGCGAACTGATAAGGAGAGCCAAGCACAACAAAAACACAGATACCTCTGCTGAACCTCCCAGATCGGGATATGAAAATATGCCTTAGCCAGATCCAGAGAAGCAAAGAACTCTCCTTGGCAAACTGCTTGAATCACAGAGCACAAAGTTTCCATTTGAAAGCTCAGGATGCGCAGGTGCTTCTTGACCCCTCCGAGGTCCAGGATGGGCCGAAAGAACAGTCCCTTTTCTGGCACCACAAAGTAGACGGAGTATCTGCCCTTGCCCCGATTGCATGGTAGTACGGACACCACTGCCTTCAGGGTGAAGCAACTTCTCCAAGGTGGTCCGCACCACAGCACCCTTGATCGCAGACTCACAGGGGAAGATGATGAAGGCATTGAGAGAACCAGTCCCTTGCATTCTAGGACACAGTCAAATTGAATAGTGTCTAGCATCCAGTGATCCTTGGTAACCCAGGCCCATTCCTGAAAGAAGAGGCAAAATCTGTTGCCTACCGAGGAACCAGGGAATGGGCTCCCATATCTTCATTGCATGGCCCAGGAGGTGCCTTCTCTGGGGGAAGTCGCATCCCTGGGTCCACGTGCTCCAGGAAAGGACAGAGAATGACCCCGAGGCCCAGAAGCAGAGGAGAAGAAAGGTTTTCCAGGTCAGTAGCAACAATAGTCCCCAGGTATCTGGCCAGCATATCCCGGGCAGTCGGGTGGAGACTGACGAGAATGGGGCACTTGCCCATTTCACAGTCTCCCTGGACCTGTCTTCTGGGCACCGTTCCCTCTAAGCTGTGCGCGCGTACACACCTCGCCGAGTGAGCGAACATACTTTACAACAGAGCGCACAAAAATTACAGTTCTGATTCTGATAGAAAAGAACACAGAAGTCTTAAAATTTAAAAGTTGTGTATTTACGGTTTTCACAAGTTCTACAATATTTTCTAGTGCAATCAATGTGATGTACATACTGTATTCTGACGTGTAGTCAAATTTTAAAGTATATAACTCAGAGTGTCGTTATGTGGCGCACAAAAATTTAACCTTCCTTCAAAAGTTGCACAGCTGATATTTTATGCGCACACAGCCTACAGAAAATTAGAGGGAGCATTGCTTCTGGGAGGCGGTAAGATTTCATCTCACCTAGGTCCTTCACCAATTTCTCAAAATCTGCTCCAAACAGGAGCTTCCCCTCAAAGGCCAGTTGAACCAACTGGGCTTTGGAAGATGCGTCTGCCGCCCAGTGACTGAGCCAAATCCAACGTTGTGACACAATAGCCAGGGCACCATCCCTGGCCACCAGATGCACCGGGTCATACATGGCATTAGCAAGGAAGGCCATAGCAGACTCCAAGAGAGAGGTGTCGTCATCATCAGGCGAAAGAGACGGAATCCACTGGAGCAGGGCTCGAGAATTCAAGCTGGTGCAATCTCCCAGCTGCAGAATAGTCGTGACACAGCAAATTGGTTATTCAGCAAGGAATCAGCCTTGCAATCTAGGACATCCTTTAAGGTCCATCCATCTTCCACGGGAATGGTGGTCTGTCTGGTAACCACCGTGACCTGAACATCCACCTCGGGAATGCTAAACCACTCATTGCACTCCTCTTGGGAGACAGCGTAGAGCTTCTGATAGATCCTTAACCCTTTAGGAAGGGAGTCGGGTGAATCCCACTCAGACTGGATCATATCCTTGATCACCTCCAGGAATGGGAAGACAGTAGTGGATTTCTGCACCCCCTGAAGAAACGGGTGTACGTTTTGCTCCTGCTCCATGCCAGAAGAATCTATCAAATTCAAAGGGGATGAGACGCTGGAAATCAATGTTGCCATCTCCTCCTTCCAGAACAGGTGGATCACACCAGCCTCTTCATAATCTTCTGAAGTTGATAGGAGGCCCTCTTCCATATCAGAGCCCCTCACTGATTCATCAGGGTCAGAGGCATTGTCAACATCTCAGACATCTCCCGAATATCCCTCATCGTCAGGTAATGTCCTGCACCAGGGATGATTGGCCAAAGGTAAATGAGCAGGGCTTCTGCATCCAGAGGCTGTAAGGTCTGAATTTCCATACCAAAAGAACCAGGCCTGTTTCAAAAAGGAAAAAAATTCCAAAGAGAACAATCCAGACTCCAGAAGCTCTCTTGTTGGAAAAGGCTCCCCAACACCAGGAGGCATAGCCGCCATAGACCTGCTATAGGATGAAGAGTGGCTCACAGCATGGTCACCGGAGCCTCCGGCCAGCTGAGCATCCTTACCCTTAGCGCTATCCTGCACCTCCTGCTCTGAGACAGGAAAGGGTGGACTAACTACATCCCCCAGATTAAAAGGGGAAGACACACTCTCCAGGGGTGACTCCAAAGCTGCCATAAGGAAAAGCAAAGTCCAGAACTCAAGGACAAGGTTCCTCCTTTCTTGCCACAGATCAAATAACGATTCCTGGAAGAAAACATAATGAGATAGGGTAAGTATCACAGAGTGCGTATTAAGGCTGCGTTGGCCCACAAGTGCATGTTAACTGCGCTTTTTATAGATACGCATTAGGAGTAGAAACATAGAAACATGATGACAGAAAAAGACCACAAGGCCCATCTAGTCTGTCCTTCCATAACAACTACAACAGTCCACTTTTTACCTTTAGAGATCCTCTGTGTTGGTCCCATGCTTTTTTGAATTCAGTTACTGTCCTCATCTCTAGTACTAGGGAAGGAACGTGCATTAGAGCCGCTTGGGCAGAACACACTTTGGGACCATGTGATCTGCAAGCATACAAGGTAAAAACGTTACTAACACATGCAGAAAAACAGAGGGAAATCCCCATCCAGCACAAACGGTTGCTAGCTGTCCACTCCGAATTGCGTCCCTCGGAGACAGAACCGGGAGCCCCCAACAAGCACAATGACAAGGTCAAGCCTTGGTACTCACTCCCTGAGAGCCTGGGCATAGAATCCATGCCAGGCTCAGCTCTACTCCCCTGAAATTATTTGTGTGTGAAAGGTGGCTGGCAGCATATCCCCCTGAGAGCCCTTCTGCAATCTTCGAAAAAGAGTGTGGGGGGGGGGGGAGGAAGTGGAGGGATGGAGCACTGAAGTTGAATGAGGCTGCTGCAGACTTCCAGATCCTTCCAAATACGTCCAATTGTGGCTGTTCAATAGGCTCTTATCAGGATAAGGGCATGGAGCAGAACCAATTTTCCATCCTCCTTTGGCTACCAAAAAGACCGCAGTCTAGTGGAGCCTCCCACGTTGCGCTTAAGTGAGAGAGTCACCCCTTTAGGGCTTGAGGTGGTCATTCACAAGCATTTAATTGCTTTTCTTCAGATCTTCCTCAGAGGGAAAATCCATCCACCATCTGCTGGAGACAAAGAAATATGAAGAGACCTTTGGTGGCTGATGCTGATCGAGGCATGAGTGAAGTCATTAAAACTGGGCTTTTCATTGGTATTTGTCTCCACCAATCTGCTGATAGGGGAGCACAACTCACAGGTGTTCTCCATGGAGAACAAGATAAGTCCTCATGTATGTTTGATGTCACTGACAAAGCCCTGTGCAGAAAACCTCTCCCAGCTCCTACTCACAGCTTTTGGAATGCTCTCGGCACATCTGCACATACCACGTCTGATTTCCTCAGACTATTTACTAGCTGGCATCAGAATTTAACACCAAGGAGAGAAGGGAGGATTATAAGGACTTATCCTGCTGTCCATGGAAAACATCCACTTCAGGTGAGTACCTGTTTTCTCCATTGACAAGCAGGACAATGTCCACATATATGGGAATTTCTAACTATGGGCTGCCTCAAAAGAAAAAAGGAGGATAAAGAAATAGTATCCCAAGGAGCAGACATTGTTGGGATGGACTTTAAGTGACTGACTGAATTAGAAACTAGTTGAGTGTGAGGCATTAAAGGGTAGCGGTAAATGGAGTCCACCGAGGATAAGGAAATTACCAGTGGTGTGCCTCAGGGATTGGTTCTTGATCCAATTCTTTTTAACATTTTTGTAAGCGATAGTGTGGGAAGAGATTGTCTGGTAAGGTTTGCCTCTTAGTGGCTAATACCAAAATCTGCAACAAGGTAAATATCCTGGAATGTGTAGATACCTAACATGAAGAGGGATCTAGTCCTGCTTGAAGTATGGTCTAGAATTTGACAGCTAAGATTTAATGCTAAAAAATGCAGGGTTGTACACTTTTGCTGCAAAACCCCCAGGAGAGCGGTAAGGTATAAAAGGTGAAATACTTTTGTACATGAGTGGGACCTGGGGGTGGTCATATCTGATGTTAAGGTGGCCAGACAGGAAAGGCAACAGCAATGTACATATGGAGAGGAATGTCCAGCAGGAAAAGTGATTGCTAGTGCTGTTTTTTAGATCTCTGCTGAGACCTCATTTGAAATACTGTGTGCAGTTATGGAGCTGGTACTTTTTAAAATGATGTAAATGAGATTGAGTAAGCATAAGGGCAGCTACTAAAATGATCATTCCTTATCATCCCTCCACTCCGGTCCTGACCTGTGGGGTGGTTGCACCCCACCAGCAGCTTGGAGACTGGGCGTGTTAGTGCTGATGGGTCATGGGCACTTGCCGCCTTAGCCACCCCAGTATTCTCAGTCTCCATGCAGCTGGAGAGGTGTGACTCCCCAGAATGGACTCACTGAGGGGTAACTTTTCAGCAGTAGTACAGTTCCCTAATGTAGTACTGCTGGGTGCTGATCCAGTAAGGTAGAGCTGCCTGGATAAGAGTTTATTGAAAAAAATAAATGAAAGAAAGAGAGCCCAGATAGAAGCAGCAAACACGGAGGATAGGGAGTGGAACAAGAGCTGCCCTCTGGAGAGGTTGGGGCAGTGAGCACCTGTCTGCAGCGTCTCCCAAATCTGGCAGAGGGTAAGGAGCCGCTCAAAGTACAAGGTCAGTATTCATGCCCACAGGGGACTCCCGACACTGCGGAAGCCAGTAGATTGAGGCTGGGGGTGTGTCGGGATCCCAGACTGATCAGCAGAATCTGTTAAGTCTCTGCAGCTGTTTATTTGGTTTCTTTCGTTTGGGGGGAGCTTTTCCATGAACACGGTGGTATGGAGGGGATCATATGGCACACAGGGCAGCAGATTGAGTTTAGTGGGGGAAAGGCACCATTTTCTACATTGTTTCAACTAAAAATATTTTGGCAGGATCGGATGAAGGGTTCCTTTTACGCCACTTTTTTTGTTTATGAAGAGAAGCTAAAAAGGTTAGGACTCTTCAACCTGGAAAGGAGACGGCTGAGGAGATATGATAGAAGTCTATAAATTAAAGAATGGAGTGGAACGGGTAAACGTAGATCGACTGTTTATGCTATCAAAATATACAAACACTAGCGGGCATACAATGAAGCTACAGGGTAACCCATTTAAGACTAATAAAAGAAAACATTTTTTCACTCAACGTGTAATCAAACTCTGGAATTTGCTTCCGGAGGATATAGTAGAAGCTGTTAGTGTAACCGGGTTTAAAAAGGTTTGGAGAAGTTCCTGGAGGAAAGGTCCATAAACCATTATTAAAGGGATCCCAAAATATCCACTGCTTGACCCAATACAAGCATTGTGGAACCTGTGTCTTAGGGAAACTGCTAGGTACTTGTGACCTAGATCGGCCACTGTTGGAAACAGGATACTGGGCTTGATGGACCTTGGTCTGACCCAGTATGGCATATCTTATGTTCTTATGTTTTTTTTTAAAGCAATCTCGAAAGGAAAAGCACTGAGCCTAGAGGGGGATGGAGCTGGATTATGTTCCATGAACAGATCCCAAAGAACGACTGGCTGAATCTGTCATGTCAGGAGACTCTTTCTAAACAATAGTGAAATGTGAATGAGTGGACAAAGGACCACATTGCAGCTCTGCAGATTTCCTCCATGGTGGCCAATCTCAAGTGAACCACCGACACAGTCGTGGCTCGGACATTTTGAGCCATTACTTGGCCCTCAAGCATTAAGCTTGCCAGAACATAAGCAAAGGAGATGCAATCCACTAACCAACTATATAGTGTGAAATTGACAACTCTAGCCGCCAAGCTTGTTCGGAGTCAAAAAAAAAAAATTGGGCGGCCTTTCTATAGGCTTCAGTCCTCTCCAGATGGAAGACCAAAGCTCTCTTGTAGTCCAATGTATGCAATGCACTTTCCCTTTGTGAACATGAGGTTTGGAAAAAAATGTTGGAAGGACTATTGACCAAGGTTGAAATCCACCACCACTACTATGGTAAAACTTAGTGTAGGGTGAATTAGTTACTAGAGCCTGACGCTCATTAACTCTGCATGCTTTAGTTACCACTACCAAAAATGAGACCTTCCCGGTCTGGTAGTTCAGTTCAAAAGATATTCAGCGGCTCAAAAGAAGCTGTCAGCAACTGAATCACAATCATGTCATGATCTCAAGACACGCTGGGAGGGGCTTGAGAGGAGACTTTAAAAGATGCAAGCCCCACATGAATTTAACAGTTATAAGCTGCAGAGAGATGGGCCTACCTTCTAAAAGATGGTGGAACATGCAATCACAAGAAAAAGATATAGGGCCTTTCCATCATGCCAGATGGCAAAATTCTTCCATTTGAAATCATAGGACATCCGAGTAGAATCTGGAAGCCAAAAGGAACCCACCTCTTCTGTACTGCCTATAACCTCCCTTTCCCTGCCCCCCCCCCCACTTGTGTAGTAAAAGTGAATTAAAGCGGACTACTGATTATGCATCAGTAGTATGTTAGAGGTTAATTAAACCTCAGTTTTATGGGAGAGATTCCTGTACAATTTGGTGAAAAACATCATCTTGCATGACTACATCATGTGAAACTTATGAGAGGGAGTCCTGATACAAGGATATAGATAAGGAAAAGCTTCTTCCCATAGCAACTGTGCTTTTTCTCATAAAGTGAAGGTCATCTATCAGAGTTCTGAGCTTCTAAACCAGGGGATGGGAGATGTCCCTCCTTGGAGCATTCTCAGGAGTCTGCCCAGCGTCTTGATTATGCTTAATGGATAGCTGATCCTATTCTGTGTGTATGTCACCTGATGGAAAATTACTGGTTGCTCTTGAAACAGAATAAAATGGGTGTCTTTTTCAGCCAGGAGAGAGAAAAGGGGGTCCCATCTATGAAGCGAACACGTGCGCTGCCTAGAAGTCTCCTGACTGAGAAGTCTCTCTTGTCTGGCTGAATCCAGGATCCATATAGTCAAAGTGTGGCATGAGACTTGTTTGTAGATAAGTGAATCGCCTGCTTTCAAATTATCTTTTCTAACTAATTGTAGGTGAATAAATGAATTACTTGCTTTTAAGTTACCTTTTCTTTATTTTATAAATAAACTGCTTATCTTTATTCCAAAGTGTGTTGGCCTTTATTTTTGCACCCCGTTCAATTAGCAAAACATTTGGCGTTGGGGAGTGTTCCCGAGTGGGCTCCGTCGGTGCCGACATCACTCATATGTGAAGACTACATCCCTGCTTGTTCCTAGAGATTAAGTTTAATTCACAATGTATAAGTTTGGTTTTCTAGGTTAGGGATCTGAGCATATCCTGGTAAAGAAAATTTGTCTGCTTATTTCATTCTATTATAGTAGCAATGTCCTGGTCTGTTATGCTGTTTGTGCTGAATAAAGTGATAACAAAGAGAAGTTGTAAACAATAACTGAATTTCTAATTGGTTTAAATTCTGTTTTTTAAAGTTTTGTGGTTATGAATGCATTGTCTTCTGTTGAGCATAATTCTTTGAATTCTATGTAATAACCCATATGTATTTTGTTTTGTGTCCTGATGTCTGTCCTTTGTGAACTGAGACATCTATGTCAATCAGACAATGTTCAGAGTAATGCGAGTCAAACCATGAGATAAAAGAGCTTTCCTAAGAATTTTTGGTAAACAATTGAAATGCGTTTAATTTATTTGACATAAACTGCCAGTCTGTGTTTTGATGTTTGTTACCCCTTAAATAAGATTAAATAATACTTTGTATATTGTCATGGTTAGAGAATAAATTACAAACATAATTAGTGATATACCTTGTAAGTTGTGCACTTGAAAAAAGAATTGTGTCTATTAGGTCACATGCTAACTTTAATTTGAGAGATAAAGAGAAAAATTGTTAGAAACAGGAATAGGAGTAAAAATTATTCAGATGAAGTGGTAATTCAGACAAATAGGAATACATACCAACAGGCAAATGTTACTTGCGAAAATAAAATGTCTTTTCTTTATAGGTTACGTCTAAACTTTGTAACCCTCCTTCTAAACTAATGGACCAGTATACTTCAATCAAGGACCGGGATCAGTTCCAGCAAGGTTTTGTATGCCATTTAGTGACATGGGCACTCATTACTAGCCTGGTCTTTGGTGTATGGAGAATCTGTTACCGGAGAGTTTGTAATAACACAACCCGAACTGCATTTGCCTAAGGGTTTAATTAATGCTTTAGAACAACCTCAGAATATCTGAATTTACTTAGAAACATTTCTAACTTTTGTCTTTTGGACATGCATAATCCAGTTGATCTATTGACTACATGTTTAATTGCAATACCTACACACCAGCTCAAGTTTTGTTTTACTATTTTAAAGCTACACAAAATGACAATTTGGCAAACGAAGAAGATGTAAGAACACACCTCATGTTATACGAATATTGCAAAGATTGTCCCACTGATTTCAATCTTTGGGATAACATGACTCAAATAATCACCCATATCGCTCAAGGCGATGTGTGTTATAAAATGACATGTAATCCTGATGAAATATCAAAATGTCAGCACCTAAAGATGCAAAGGGGAACAGCTAATGACATTGATCCAATACGTTTTTTTGCAATACAACTAAAAAAAATGTAAAAATGTAACTAACCCTATGAGTTGAAATTATACAATGTTAGAAGCTAGTTATAGTAGAAATGTTAAGTTGCCGACAGGATGGTTATTTTCTTGTAATACCACACCTGCACAACTAATGCTTTAGCTTACGCTATGGTAAAAAGTCTTAATCACACTTCTGTTGCTTTGCAAGATTTATAGATTTAAAAAGAACTAGGAAGGCAGTCTTGTAAAATCAATTACCTACTTTTAAAACAATTATGGATGTGAACATTTTGAAGGCATGTGTTGCTTTAACTGACCATGCTACTTCCATTCAGTCTCATATTCAAGCTTTGCAAAGTCTAGCCAAAGATATCAAACAAGATATTACTGCTAATTGGTGGGATTGGTTATTTGGATGGCTACTCAGTATGGGTAGCCTTAGACAGATTGATCATATGATGTTGTTTTATTCAATGCACACCCAGTTTCATTACTATGTTTCGTCCACCTAAATTCCCCACTATGCTGCCAATATTTTATACACATGATCAATAGTCAAAGGACCGAATGTAGTAAAAGTGAATTAAAGTTGACTACTGATTATGCATCAGTAGTATGTTAGGGGTTAATTAAACCTCAGCTTTATGGGAGAGATTCCTGTACAATTTGGTGAAAAACATCTTCTTGTATAAATAACTACATCATGTGAAACTTATAAGAGGAAGTCCTGATAAAAGGATGTAGATAAGGAAAAGCGTCTTCCCATAGCAACTGTGCCTTTTCTCATAAAGTGGAGGTCATCTATCTGAGTCCTAAACTTCTAAACCTTGGGATGGGAGATGCCCCTCCCTTGAGCACTCTCAGGCGTCTGGCCAGCATCTTGATTATGTTTAATGGACAGCTGATCCTATTCTGTGTGTATGTCACCTGATGGAAAATTACTGGTTGCTCTTGAAACAGAATAAAATGGGTGTCTTTTTCAGCCAGGAGAGAGAAAAAGGGGTCCCCATCTATGGAGCGAACACGTGCGCTGCCTAGAAGTCTCCCGACTGAGAAATCTCTCTCTTGTCTGGCTGAATCCAGGATCCATTTAGTCAAGTGTGGCATGAGATGAAGTTCATGGCTCTGACGGTGATGTATCATTTTCCTGTATGATGTTGTTTATAGATAAGTGAATCACCTGCTTTCAAGTTATCTTTTCTAACTAATTATAGGTGAATAAGTGAATTACTTGCTTTTAAGTTACCTTTTCTTTATTTTATAAATAAACTGTTTATCTTTATTCCAAAGTGTGTTGGCCTTTATTTTCGCACCCCGTTCAATTAGCAAAACACTCTGTTTCCTCCTCTCCTTCCACTTAAGCTTTCTCTTTAGTCCTGTATGGGTGTGCACTTTCCTTTCTGACAGTGTAGTTCCTTTTCTGTTTATGGCTTTTCTTATATATATTATTGTTATTGTAAATAGCACAGATGGCTCCCGGTGGGCGGTCTATCAAATGTTTTAATAAAGATAGTAAAGATTGGCCCTACAACTGGCAGGTTCAAAGAGGACACAGTTAACCTCTCAACAACTAAGCTATGAGAACCAATGACTTGATGTTGGGATGTAACAGTTTCCCCTAATCTGCTATCATTAGTGTTGGTGAAATGCCAAGCCATATGGGTTTCCTGACCAAACGTTTGAAAAGAGGAAACTATAGGTATCTTGGCCAAGTTGGCGCTTTGTCTTCCTTGAGTTTCAGAAGAGTCTTCGCAATCAGATGTATAGGAGGATAAGCGTGCAGAAGACCCTCCCCCTAATGGAAGAGGAAGGCATCCAAGGCTAGTTTGCTGTGCATCCCTATCCTGGAGCAAAACTGAAGTTCCTGCCTGTTCTAAGAAGTCCCAAAACAAACCTTGAGCCCAAGTGCCCATTCTTCCACCCCTAATTTCATATCAAATATTTTTGTTGGACCTGTTATTTGGAAGGGTCAATATGAAACGTCAGCATGTAATCTGATCCAACTCAAACTTCTTAATGAAAGCTAATAATCTCCACTTCCCAATTTTCATGTTGATCATCTCCCACACAGCAGTGCGTTTCAAACCCGATTCATATCACAAGGTTCTGCTTCAGGGAAATTGCATTAGGTATCAATATTAAAATATTGGCTTAAGCACAACAAAAATACTCCGTTCAGTGTTATGGCATTCTTCCACAGTCCTGTTCTGAGGAGTGGGTAACAGATCTATCAAGGAGGTGCCCCACTCCCAAAAGAACTCTAGAACCACTCCCATCCAGCGTCTATACATGAAGTAAAAGGACACGATTCAGCTTGTCTGCCAGGGCATTGTTCTCCATGCCAGGTAAGTGACCTGAGAGAATCAGCCCATGAGAGACAGCCCAGTTGCACATTCTGCTCCCAATACAGGAGATACAATTCTATTCCTCTCTGCTTGTTGATGAAGTACATGAACGCCTGATTGTCTGTTGGTATCATCACAATTTGATTAGCCAGCTAATCTCAGAAAGCCTTTAAAGCATTCATAATTGCTTTCAGTTCCAAGAAATTGATCTGATGTAGTATTTCCTGAGAGAACTATGGACCCTGGGTGTGAAACTCATCTACATGAATCTCCATCCAGTGGCGGGATTCAATCCAACCAGAAACCAGTTCGGATCGATCCTGCCACTGAAGGAGCTGAGCGAGTGGCAGCACGGCATGTGTTTACATTGTCAGTGCCACACGCCTAGGTTTCTGGCAGCCACCGCAGGGCAGCAACTTCCTGGTGGCTCAGCAGCTCGATCCCCCCCACCCACCAGTGGTCTGACAGTATTGGGGGCTTCCTCAGATGCTGCAGTCCTCTGATGCCATCAAACCACTGGTGGGTGGGGGGATTCCCGCCAGTGCGGTGCCGGCAATGGGATGCCATTTTTGGCCCGGTTTGGCAAACACAGCCCGTGGAAGAGACCAGTTTGCACGAACCAGGCTGAACCCAACCACTGTCTCCATCCCAGTTTGGATGCATCTGTCATGAGTACTTTTTAGTAGAGGGGAATTTGGAAGGGAATTCCTTTGGCAAGATTGGAATGAACCATCCACCAGGTCAAACACTCCTGGAGCGGAGCTGTGACAGATCAGAAATCTTGGAGCTCATGCATGGTCTGTGCACATCAGGTGCTCGAGGGCCACTGAACTTGTTTCAACCAGAGATCTGCCAAGGGTATTACACGCACTGTCAAAGCCGTGTGGCATAACATTCTCAATATGTTTCTTGCTGATGTCTGCCGACTCTTTAGTATATTACCTTCCACAACAGCGACCAACCAGATGAGCTTTTCTTGTGGTTGTCTTAAGAATCAGGTAATATTTTGGAAGAACGCAGAGGAATTCTTATGAGTGATCCCCTTTATCCTGATTTTTAAGGCAACAGAAGTTAACTACCATATATACTGGATTTAAGTCCACTATTTTAGTGGCCATTGTGATGGGGAAGATCCGTCCCTTGCTATGCAGTCAGAAGAAATTGAGGAAAACAGGTCAGATTCTGACAGCCAGGCAATGCACATGGCTACCGGTTGCCAGGGGAGATGTAAACAAACCCAGCCACGAGTGCAGCAGCCCCACCCAAGCTGCAAACAAGCCCCGTGCCCTGAGTGCAATAGGATTCACATGGGTGGAGGAGGGGCGAAGCTAAGCACTGTGGAAGATAAAAAGCACTCATTAGAAAGCAGAGTTAGCTCGAGCTGTAGCTGTAGTTCAAGCTCAGGAGGGAGCACAAGCTCTAGTTCCGTTAAAAGCTCAGGTGCTGGTTGAGTGCTGATTCGAGTTCAGGCTGGAGAGGAAATTCAAGCTGGGGAGCAAGCTCAGGATCTGGATTAGGATCCAGGAGGAGTTCTGACGGAGCTGCTGTGAATTCCTGCAGCAGAGCTAGAACAGGAACAAACATTGGAACAGACAGAGGAACAAAGAAAGCTCAAGCTGAAAAGGTACCGAGGGTTAAAACCCACAGTCTGCAGGAAAGCTTCTCTCAGTTAAAGCCTTGGGAGGAAGGCAGTTGGAGGGAGAAGCCGTGCAGGGAGCCAGCTTGGGTGTGTCCAGAAGCTCACGAGAGAGAAAGGTACAAATCTCTGAACTTTCCTAATAGTGAAGGGAGCACTGCTCAGTAAGCCTTGCAGGCAGAAGCCAGAAGGTAGTTACTATAAAAGGAACAGAGAGAAAACTAAGCCTAATAGTTTTCTCTGGGACACTAAAGCTTTCCAGAATTCTCTTAAGGCTAAAGAGAATGTTTTGAAAACCCTCTGTGAATGTGTGCCTTTGTATCCAGCGGGGGATGGGCTGGAGGATATGCAGATTGAATATACAGATGAAGGCATAAACGATGTACCCATGGATTGTACGTTAACCATTGCAGATAATATGGAAACACTTTGCTGAAGTGAATGTTTGAAGCTAATGGTATAGCTGGAGAAAGCAAAGTGAGCATTATTGCATTGGAAAAGAAGCCTTTATTATTTCCTCTGTTAAGAGACTGTGTATTTGAAAGCTGGAAGAAAAAAATGTAATTTTTCTGCAGTTCCTGAGTTAATATTCTTTATACCAGTCGTATGGTGTTGTCCTGAGTTCATTTGTGTTTACCAAAACCCCGGGACGGGGAAATAAAATCTTATTTTGACCTTACCACTCTGTTACCTCAATTCCTTTGCCTGTGAGGTGTTTGGGACTTCATTACCCAGAGGGCCAGTGTACTACTACGCCTGCACTACCCCCACTTCCTGGCTTAGGATAGTCATCAGTTGGACCCTCTCTGCTAGCCCTAGGACCCAGGGTGGGCCACTGGTGACACCATCTATAAGACTTATTGAGTTGCTGGTGAATACAGTTGTAACACCCAGACCCCTGACACAGGCATATTTACCGAAACAGCCAAATCGGGTCCTTTAATAAACTTTGACTGAAGAACATCTGTGTGCCTACAACTGTGGTCATTCTCCATTTTGCGTTTTTGTTCTTGTGAAAAAAAAAGTATGTCAGCTAGGGCATCTGAGGTCTAAATGTGGCCTATGCATTGAGACAGGGAACAAGAAAGGAAAATTGCCAAAAGGTCTACCTAAGAATATCCAAGGGTGAAAAAGAAATACAGCAGCAGCAGCAGAAAGCAAAGGCAGAACCTGGGACATGCATGTCCATAGGGCTCTATGGAGAAACAGACTGAGGAGATCAGGCACAGCAGCAGGTGTGATGAGACCACTCCAAAAGCTTCCATAAGGAGCTGGGAGATGTTTCTTGCACAGGACCCTGTCCATGCTATCACCCATACATGAGGATATTATTCTCCTTGCCCATGGAAATAATTACATTTTATACATATGAACAGTTTGGGCTCTGTAGTCTAAATTCAAACATCTAAAATATTTGATTTCCTTCTAGTTAATGTACATTTTTATTTTCTTTTTAAGATTCTCCTGATAAATTTCAGAAAAGAAATGTAGTTAAGGGCATTTTCACCTAGGTGTGGTTGTGTCTGATGACCTTAAAGTAGCTAAACAGGTAGAAAAGGCGACGGCAAAAGCTAGGATGCTTGGGTGCATACGGAGAGGAATGGCTAGCCGATAAAAGGAGGTGATAATGCCTCTGTATAAGTCTTTGGTGCGACCTCATTTTGAGTATAGTGTGCAATTCTGGAGACCGCACCTTCAAAAGGATGTGAACAGGATGGAGTCGGTGCAGAGGGTGGCTACTAAAATGATTACTGGAGTTCATTATAAAGCATATGAGGACAAACTTAAGGAAGGGAGAAGGGAGATAGATTTAGGAGTGATATACGGAAATATTTCTTTACAGAAAGAGTAGTGGATCTGTGGAATAGTCTCCCAGTGGAGGTGGTAGAGATGAGGACAGTAACTGAATTCAAAAAAGCATGGGACAAACACAAAGGATCTCTAAAGGTAAAAAGGGGACTGTTGTAGTTGATATGGAAGGACAGACTAGACAGGCCATGTGGTCTTTTTCTGTCATCATATTTCTACGTTTCTATGTTTCTATAAAATGAATTACTTCAAAGACATTTTTATAACTGTGTTAAGGGCAATATGGAAATGAAAACTTTTCTTGCAATAATATCAATGACAATAAAAATGTAATTACCGGGGGTCTGATTTAAACTCCGATATTCAAGATAAGCTGACTTTACATACTGGAAAACAAGAATCGGTCAATCCAATGATTTCTGAGTTTCTCCAATCTATGAATTACAGGGGTTCTAGGGGTTCTCAATTCTTGTCCTTGGGGGTTGCAAACAGATGTTTATACAACAGCATGATTTTGAGAGTGATCAAATTATGAAAATTTGTCCACACAAATACATCTTATTAATTTTCACTGTGGACATCCTGAAAACCAGGCCTTTTTGCAGCTCATGAGGACCACTGTTAAGTACCTCTCCAATAAGCTGTACAACTGAATAACGTGAGTTAAATTAGGGCTTATAGGCACAGGGTACTATGTATTAACAAGTTGCTTGTGACAGTGTAAAAGAATATAATCAACTATGGCTAGAGATGGCAAGGTGCAGATCAAAAGAATTTTAATTATTTGAAACGGAAAAGTTCACTAATTTTTTTTAAATTCCAATTTATGTGTTTTAGCTTGCACACAAATCCAATGGGACAACAGAAATCAGAAAGATGCTACTTCAAAAGACAGCTGAGAGAATAAAAAATACATTTAATTTGTATATCACTCTATGTGATATGTATATATATTTATAGATAGATACACATATTCACCATTTTTCCTTATAGTTTATATAACAAACATACACGCACAAAAATTATGCAAAGATGGCACTCAGATTTCAGTAATTAAATGTACAAAGGTGACATTTTACTTTCCAGTTAATGTCTTTTCCATGAGTCCTGCTAGACCAGTCCAGACTGGTGGGCTCTGTTACCTTACCAGCAGATTGGTGGAGACAAAGAACCAACGAAAAGCCCAGGTTTCAATGACATCACTCCTGTGCCTCTATTCGCCTCAGCCACCAGAGGTCCCTCATTATTCGTCCCAAAGCATAAGGGAGAAAACACGGCAAGCCTTACACAACCGCAATCATGGGCAACAAGGAGTAATCAACAGTCGAGAACTATGTACAGGAAAGTATAAACAAAAGGCTGTCCGTAGAAGATGAACTTGCAGAGTCAAGTATAAAAAGCATAGCGTACCCAAGAGTACCACAGCAGAAGAGCAGAGCAAATAGTTTCAGGGACAGGCCCTGGACTGGTCTAGCAGGACTCAAGGAAAGGACATTAACTGGTAAGTAAAATGTTATCTTCCATATTGTCCTGCTAGACCAGTCCAGATAAGTGGGATGTACCAAAGGTACTGTGTGAAGATGACACAGTAGCATACAAAAAACTCTTAAGCCGAAGGCTGTGTCTGCCCACACGTGGACATCCAAGTGGTAACGCTTGGCAAAAGTGAAAAGTGATGCCCATGTTGCTGCCTGACAATCGTCTGCAGGTGCTACTCAGCTCCACTCTGCTCCACCTAAGAGGACACTTGTGCTCGGGTAAAATGGGCACGCAAACACTACAGAACCAGCCAGTTCTGCAACAGATACGTCGAGGCAATAGCCACCTTAATCCAGCGCCCCAAAATTGACCTGGCCACCATTTTACCCTGAATAGGCCAGCAAACAGCACAAAAAGATGGTCTGACTTACAAATGGAATTCGTAACCTCCAAGTACCAGAGAAGCACCCTCTAGACATCCACAAGGCAAAGATCCTTATTCTTCCCCCAACACTGCTCCTTAGAGAAGGAGAGCAGGCAGACCACCTGGTTTATGTGAAGGGAGACAGAACCTTAGGCAAGAAAGAAAGCACAGGCTGAATGGAAACAGTCTCCTTTGAAAAAGACAGATAAGGATCTCGGCAAGAGAGAGTTCTGTAGCTTTGAGATCCACCTTGCTGAACGAATTGCAAAGACGATGACAGTCTTAAGCATCAAATCCTTTAAGGCAGCATGCTTCAACAGCTCAAAGGGGGCCGCCATCAGTGCCCTGAGCACCAGACATACATCCCAGAAAAGGATCACAGACCAAAGGGGACGACAAAGATGCCGAACTCCCTGGAGAAAACCCGAGAAGTCCGGGTGCAAGGTTAAAGACTTGCCCACCACCAAACCATGAAAACAGGTCAGAGCTGCCACCTGAACTTTCAGGAAGCTAAGTGAAAGGCCTTTCTGTAGGCCACCTTACAGTAAAGGCCAACAGAGGACACCTTGGTCGTCTCAGGAGACAACTGCTGTGTGCCACACCAGCGCTCAAGAGGCACTATATCTGTTCATATGCTAGCTTAGTAGATCTCCTCCGGACACCAAGCTGAGTAGAGATCACTGCTAGAGAGCGGCCCTTATGTGCTAGCAGTCCCCCCCTTTCAAGTCATGCCATAAGCAAAAATGGAGACAGGTCCTCCAGGACGATTAGTCCCTGCTGCAACAGCCCCGAAACGGAGGCAGCCAAAAAGAAGGCACCTGCAGGAGCCACATCAGGCTTCCAAACCACGCTCTCCACTGCCATTTTGGCACTACCAGAACAATCCTGTCTGGGTGGTGTTCTATATACCAAATCACACGCCCCACCAGGGGCAAAGGAGGAAACACGTACAGCAGCCACTAAACATGGCCAAGGCTGGGAGAGGATGTTGACGCCCTTGAACCTTGTCTCCATGTGGCGACTGAAGAAGTGGTAAACCTTTGCATTAGAACAGGTCACCATCAAATCCATTTTAAGGAGACCCCAGCAGAGCAGAATCAACTGAAACCGCCTCCTGACACCTCCCACTCACCATGATTCAGAGGGTGCCAGCTGAGGAAGTCCACTTTCACGTTGTCCACCCTGGCAATGTGCTGGGCCGAGAAGGCTCTCGTAGGACGCTCTTCTTCACCCAGGCAAACAGGAGATCCATCTGCAGCGTCACCCCGGCACATCTTGTGCCACCTTACCAAAAGACATAAGCAACCGCCATGGCATATTCCAAAAATACTCGAACTGCCTAGCCCATGACCAGGGCTGTAAACACAGAAGAGCTAACCTGATGGCCCTCACCTCAAGATGGTTGATGGACCACATCACTTTCCTGCAGTTCCATAAGTCTGGGGCTGTATGGTCATGTCAATAGGCTCCCCAGCCCAAAAGACTGGCATCAGTCATCAGCAGAATCCAGGAGCAATCGTCCAGCAGTACGCCCTTCCTCAGATGACAGAGCTCCCGCCACCACTGCAGGCTGTCCTTCACTATCAGTGGGAGTGGAAGACGGTGATCAAACTCCTGGCAGTCACATGTGAGCACACACCCACAGCACCATCACTATGGTCACTATCATCAATCCGAGGAGCTGAAGCTAATCCCAGACTCTGGGGGCCTGCTGCGCACAGAATGGCACCAGGCAATCCAACAGTCTTATGACTTTATCCCTGGCAGAAAAACTCTACCCACTTGAGTGTTGAAATGTGCTCCCAGTAACTCCAAGGACTGGGAAGGCAACAGCTGGCTCTTTTCTTGAATTATCAGCCAGCCGATGCGTTGCAAAAAGGATATCACTTGGGATGTCACTTCTGAGAGGGAATGGGCTCGGATGAGCCAGTCATCCAGATAGAGATGGACACAGATCCCATGGCGCCGTAGCCCTGCAGCCATCACCACCATGACCTTGGAGAAAGTCCTTGGGGTGGTGGATAGCCCAAAAAGGAGGCTGGCGAACTGACAGTGAGAGCCAAGCATGGCAAAATGCAGACACTTCTGCTGGTCCGCCCAGATCAGGACATTAGAATATCCTTTGGCCAGATCCAGATGCGCCAAGAATTCCTCTGAGCACACTACTTGAATCACAGAGCACAAGGTTTCCATCCAGAAGAACAGAACGCCCACGTGCTAGTTCATTCCCGTGAGGTACAGAATGGGCCAGAAGGAAAGTGTAGTTACTCACTTGTAGCAGGTGTTCTCCATGGACAGCAGGAATAAGTCCCGACACCCACCCACCCCTGGGATAATCGTAGCTTTATAGGTACATACACATCTTAAAGGAAAGGAGCTGCTCTCAGATGCAGCTCTTTATCCAAATCAGTCATACATTAAGGACCTGAGATTAATTAAGCTTCAGGTGAACAAGGTATATTAAATGTGTTAGGTACACTTTAAGTATCCACAGCAACCTTTAGTAAGTAAAGAACTTATAGATCTAAACACAAGCTTACAACTAAGATACAGTCCAGCAGCAAGATGGGGGCTTTCCAGTCTTTTGCACTGAGTGTCACATGTTTGATTTTCTCCCAGTTGGTGAGAGGTCTTATGTGTGCACTAAGTGCAAGGAGCTCTTTGCTCTAAGGCAACGAATCCGTTCTCTAGAGGCTAGAGTAGCAGACTTGGAAGACATAAGAAAGACAGAGAGGTACAGAGACAAGACCTACAGGGATATAGTCCTGAAGTCCCACCTCCAGTCTGGCAGCATGCCTGTTGCCATGGAGGAGAGAGGTCACGTGACAGGAGAGCATCACCCTGGTGTGGCAGGAAGTGATCCTGTAACTAGGACCTGTCCTCCAGGTGATGTAAAACCCTCTCGCACTGAGGAAGTTTCTCCAGGGCCATATGCCCATGAGGGAAGGGTTAGGACAGCCGTTATAGTTGGTGATTCGATCATTAGGCATGTAGATAGCTGGGTGGCTGGTGGAAGTGAGGATCGCCTGGTAACATGCCTGCCTGGTGCAAAGGTAGCGGACCTCACGCGCCACCTAGACAAGGTCTTAGATAGTGCTGGGGAGGAGTCTGCTATCTTGGTACATGTCGATACCAATGACATTGGAAAATGTGGTAAGGAAGTTCTGGAGGCTAAATTTAGGCTTTTAGATAGGAAGTTAAGTAAAGGTAAAAAGGGGACTGTTGTAGCTGTTATGGAAGGACAGACTAGATAGGCCATGTGGTCTTTTTTTGTCGTCATATTTCTATGTTTCTAAGTTGAAATCCAGAACTTCCGAAATGATTCCCATTCCACGAGCAGGACCCTAAAGGCAGGTAGAGCTCAGGAGTCTCAATGCATGGATGAGACAATGGTGCAAGGATGAGGGTTTTGGATTTGTTAGGAACTGGGGAACATTCTGGGGAAAGGAGGGGCTCTTCTGAAGGGATAGGCTTCACCTTAACCGGGATGGAACCAGGCTGCTGGCATTAACCTTTAAAAAGGAGATAGAGCAGCTTTTAAACTAGATAATAGGGGAAAGCCGACAGTTGCCCAAGAGCGCATGGTTCTGAAGAATGTATCCTTGAAGGACACTACCAAAAGCAGAGAGGTTCCAAAAAAAGAGTAAAGTAGCCCAAATGCCCTTGAGTATGGAGCAGACAGAGCTTAAAGATTCCAAATTACCATTTGCCTACCAATAGCCAGATTAATATGAATAAAATACAGTCAATAAAATGCTTGTATGAAAAAGCTAGAAGTCTAAAAAATAAGATGGGAGAGTTAGAATATATAGCACTAAATGAGAAGTTAGATATGATTGGAATCTCAGAGACATGTTGGAAGGAGGACAACCAGTGGGACACTGATACCTGGGTACAAACTATATCGTAATGATAGAGCTGATCAAATTGGTGGAGGGGTTGCGCTCTATGTTAAAGAGGGCATCAAGTCAGAAAGGATTAAAGTTTTGCAGGAAACAAAATTTGCTGTAGAATCTCTATAGATTGAAATTCCATGTTAAAAGGGGAAGGCGATGGCAGTGGGGGTGTACTATCGACCGCCTGGCCAGAATGAACAAATGGATGATGAAATGCTCAAAGAAATCAAGGAAGCTAACAAACGTTACAGCACAGTAATAATAATGGGTGATTTCAATTACCCCAGTATCGACTGGGTCAGTGTCACGGCAGGACATGCTAGGGAGATAAAGTTCCTAAATGAAATAAATGACTGCTTCTTGGAGCAGCTGGTTCATGAACCTACCAAAGGCAAAGCCATATCAGACCTAGTCCTTAGTGGAACATCAAATCTGGTGCAAGAGATAAGGGTGTTGGGGCCACTTGGCAATAGTGATCATAGCATGATCGCGTTTGATTTAGTTAGTAGAGGAGGGATGGTAAGGAAATCCACAGTACTACTTTTTAACTTTCGAAAGTGAGACTATGATAAAATGAGGAAAATAGTTAAGAAAAAACTAAAAGGAGCAGTTGCAAAGGTTAAAGACTTACATCAAGCTTGGGTGTTGTTGAAAAATACTATCTCCGAAGCCAGATCAGCTGTATTCCACGCTTTAAGAAAAGTGGAAGGAAGTCCAAAAAACTGCCAGCATGGTTTAAAGGTGAGGTCAGAGAGGCTGTTGCCAAAAAAGCATCTTTCAGGAAATGGAAAAAAAGAGCCAAATGACGAAAATTGGAAACAGCACGAGCACTGTCAAGTTAAATGCAAGGCATTGATACGGCAGGCAAAGGGAGATTTTGAGAAAGAGCAGTTACTCACCTCTAACAGGTGTTCTCCAGGAGCAGCAGGAATCAGTCCTCATTTATGGGTGACATCGACATCGATGGAGCCCCCGTGCGGAGCATTCCCCAAGCTTTCTAAGAAAGCCTTTGGGAATACTGCATGCATGCGCGGTCCCCTTCCCGCCTAAAGGTGCCATCTTGCTCAGTCCAATGACATAGCTAAAAACAGCACACAAAAATGTAAAAATGAACTATTGTGGTGGCAGGACAGGTTTAGAACCCAAAGAAAATGTGAAAAAATAGCCTTTTACCTCTGAGCAGAAGGAAGGTTCAGGGGGTTTAAGGGTTAAAACTCAAACCAAAGGAAAAACCTCTCTGCACAGAGATGGGGAGAGTGAGCCACGCCCTAGCTCCATGGAGACCAGGGGAGGTGACGAGGGAAGCCTGGGGGAGGAGTCTGAGGCTATAGGGCAGCCCCAGTCATATAAGCAGAGAGAGGCTTCCAGAGAGGGAGGAAACACAGGAACAGCAGGGAGCCGACGAGGAAGAAGGAGAGCAAGAGGAGATTGTATCTGTGGGTGGAGTCCAGGAGGGAAATCCTCTGAGGAGGAAGCATCCCCTAGCAGGCTGGACACTAGCAGAGAATCTCTTGAAGCTACGGGAAGTAAAGAGATTAGGAGGATACGTGCAAGGGAAAAGTGCTCCAGCAGAAGCTTCAAACAAGATCCCTATTGCAGGCAACAGGCAGACAACTCGAGCCCTGATGGCAGCCTAACTGGTAAGAAGTGTACAGCTGGTTAGGAACACAAGAGAGTTGGTTCTGGGGAAAATGTTGCTGGAAAGCATGGTAAAGGAATCTTTGTGAGAGAGTCTGTGGAGAAGCTTTAGCCTGAGAGAAGACAGGGTGCTGGGAACAAGGTGAGCCCTTTGCAAGCTTTAAAACGTTTATTGAGAAAGAAAGATCTCCTAGATCCTTCCCCTGCAACTCAGCGTAGTGAGGATTCCCAGTGGGGACAGGTTTGGAAATTGATAGAGCAATTAAAACCTGCTGTTAGAAACGCTGAGGCCAGCCAGGTGTTAATTGAACCAGATGAAGAAAGCATGGACGTAGAGGAATGCCTTTCAGAAGATGAGTGTTCTGACTTTGAAATGGATTGCTCTTACTGTGTGAGTCATAAGTAGAAAAGCTGTATGGTTTTAAAAGTACTGAAAAAGCCATAAGCTTTTAAAGAGTTTTATGACCGGCTGGAAGTGGTTAATTGAAGCACCAATGTGAGCTAGCCAGATAAGCTCATAGAAAAGCTGTGAATGCTGGACGTTAAAGCCAATGTTCGTAATTGGAAGGTGAAGAAGCCTAACGTCTGTAAAAGGAATGAGACAAAGGTTTAGCAGCTTGTAAACTTGGAAGTCCACGTGCTGTGCAGAGCCTTTGAATGATACAGGCTTGTGCTGTGCCGATGCTGGGACTTGAGAGTATATCCTTGGCTGAAAGCAAGGTTTATTGCTGTGTTTAAAAACAAGCTGTTGGGAATGATTAATACTGGACTGAGCAGTAAAGTTTATGTTTCCTTTTACCTGGAGAAGTATCCTATTTATGTTATATATTAATATATGAACTGCTGACAAGTAGTTCTATGGATAAGTAGAAAAATAAAAATCCTGTTACCTTTTGGAAACCCTCGGCTGTGTTTGGTTCTTACCACACAACTACATTCTTCAAAGGCCTCAGTGAAAGGGATTAAGGTGATAAAGGACATAAAGTGGTACGCTCACTACACATAGGCAACCGCCTAACCCGTAGGGGGCGCTACACTATGTACAACTGCAACTCCCAGGGGAGGAGGGAGGGTTGTGAGGACTGATTCCTGCTGCTCCTGGAGAACACCTGTTACAGGTGAGTAACTACTCTTTCTCCAGGACCAAGCAGGAAGTCAGTCCTCACTTATGGGACTCCACAGCTTCAGGTTACCGGGGACATAGAGCTGAAAAATGAGCTCCCTCTAGCCGCAGCATCAGAGAAAAGATTTCACTGAAACATACCCCCACCGGTAGCCCAACCAGAGGGCTGGAGGGTAGGAGTTGCTTAAACCTCAAAGAGATTCCGGAGCACTGCCTGACCGAAAGCACTGTCCCTACGGGACTCCCTCTCCAGGCAGTAATGGGCCGCAAAGGTCTGGCTTGAGGACCAAGTTGCAGCCCTGCAGATGTCTGCCAATGGTACAGAGTAGAGATGAGCTACTGAGGCAGCCATAGCCCTGACACGGTGGGCCGTGACCCGACCCTGCAAGGGAAGGTCAGCTGTCCTGTAAGCCCAGGTGATACAGTCAGCCACCCAGATGGACAAGGTACGCTTGGAGACAGGTAACTCCAAGTTATTAGGGTTAAAAGATACGAAGAGCTGAGTAGCCCTCCTATGCCCCTGCGTACGTTCTATGTAGAAGGATAAGGACCTCCTACAGTCCAGGGTATGCAGGACTGTCTCAGCCCGGCTAGCATGGGGCCTAGGGAAGAGCGTTGGAAGAACCACCTCCTGGTTGAGATGGAAAGAGGAGACAACCTTTGACAACCTAAGGACTACCCTGTTCCTATAGAAGCGAGTGTAAGGCCTGTCACAGACCAGGGCTTGAAGCTCACTCACTCGGCCTGGCCAAGGTTAGGGCCACAAGGAATAGAGCCTTCCAGGAAAGGAAGCGGAGAGGACAGGTAGCCATCGGCTCAAAAGGTGGGTGAGTCAGTTGCTGCAAGACCACATTCAACTCCCACTCAGGGGCCGGTGGACGGAGAGGAGGCTTGAGCAAGAGCAAGCCTCTGAGAAACCTGGACACCAAGGGGTGAACCGACAGAGAGTGTCCTTCCAACAGTGAGTGGTGAGCTGCTAGAGCAGAGAGGTGGACCCGAACCGAATTGGACTTAAGGCCTTGATTGGACAAGTGCAGTAGATACTGAAGTACTACTGGTACAGTGCAGGCGAAAGGATCCTCCTTGCGCTGCTGACACCACATGGAGAACCTTCTCCACTTCAGGGCATAGGTTTTCCTGGTGGATTGCTTTCTAGAGGCCAAGACCACCTCTTCCACTTACCGGGGTAGGCCCCAGGGAGCTAACACTACCCTTGCAGCCTCCAGGCCATCAAATTGAGAGATTTGAGATTGGGGTGCAGAAGGGAACCCTGATCCTGAGAGAGAAGATCAGGTTGCAACCCCAGAGGTAGTGGTGTTTCCACGGCTAGCTGAAGGAGAAGTGGGAACCAGGGCTGCTTCGGCCACTTGGGAGCTATCAGCAGTACCGAGGCCTTGTCCCTTAGGATCTTGAACAAGGTTCACGCCACCAGAGGCGTGGAAGGAAACGCATAAAGGAGGACCTGGAACCAAGAGATCAGGAAGGCATCCGCCGCTAACCTCAGGGGATGCGGTTGCCTGGAACAGAACCTGGGCAGCTACCGGTTCAGGGGACTGGCAAAGAGATCTATGGATGGAAGTCCCCATCTCAGGAAAATTTTCTGAACCACCAAGGGGTGCAGTTGCCACTCGTGGGGTTGCAGAATCCTGCTCAACCTGTCTGCCAGGAAGTTTTCCTGGCCAGGGAGATAAACAGCCTTGAGAAACATGTTGTGTTTGAGAGCAAAAGAGCAAAGGGCCTGTGCCTCTCGACACAGGAGTCTGGACCCCATGCCTCCCTGCTTGTTCACATAGAACATGGCCACTTGATTGTCCGTCTGTACCAGGACAGACTGGTGAGCCAAGGTGTGAGAGAAGGTTATGAGGGCTAAGCGAATAGCCCGGAGTTCCAGAAGGTTGATTTGCTGTGTGGCCTCCCATGGAGACCACAGGCCCTGGGTGCACCTGTCCAAGCAATGTGCACCCCAGCCCTGCAAGGAGGCATCGGTGGTCAGCACCACTGTGGAAACAGGCACCTGAAAAGGCAGCCCCTGTAATAAGTTGGGGGGGTGTATCCACCACTGCAGGGAGTCCAGGAATGGTTTGGACACCCGCACTTTGTCTGTGAGGCTTCCTGTGGCTTGTTTCCACTGAGTTCGCAGACACCATTGTGCAGGTCTCATGTGGAGACGGGCATTGGGGGTCACATGCACTGTTGATGCCATGTGGCCCAGGAGCTTTAGACAGAGTCTGGCGGAGACATGTGGCCCACTCAGAAACTGGTTTGCCAAGTCTATGAGTCTTTGAGCCCTGTCCCTTGGCAAGTAAGCCTTTGCTTGCAGGGAGTCCAATCTTGCCCCTATGAACTCTAGGTTCAGGGAGGGAAGCAAAGTGGACTTTGCGAAGTTTATGACAAACCCTTGGTGTTGAAGGAGGGAGACAGTTCTGAGGGTGGCTTGCCGGGCCTCTTGGGAAGTCTGACCCTTAATGAGCCAGTCGTCCAGGTAGGGGAAGACAAAAACACCCTGATTCCTTAAGTAGGCTGCCACCACCGCCAGGCACTTTGTAAAGACACTTGGGGCGGAGGTCAGGCCAAAGGGCAGTACTCTGTACTGGTAATGGTTTCCTCCCACAATGAACCTAAGGTACTTTCTGTGGTCTGGATGAATGAGGATGTGAGTGTACGCATCCTTTAGATCTAAGGAGCATAGCCAATCTCCCTGCTGGAGGTAGGGCAGAAGTGTTCCAAGAGTAAGCATCTTGAACCTTTCTTTCTCCAAGAACTTGTTGAGATTCCTGAGGTTGAGAATAGGCCTGAGGCCCCCGGTTCTCTTTGGTACGAGGAAGTACCTGGAGTAGAACCCATGACCTTGCAGGTGGGGAGGTACCTGCTCCACCGCCTGGTCTAGAAGCAGACTTTGAAGTTCTGTGTGCAGAGGAGGTCTTGGAGGCTCTCCTGGGAAGTAGGTTGGAGGCAACTGCTGGAAATGGAGCATATAGCCCTTGCGGACTATGCTTAATACCCAAGCATCTCCTGTAATGGGTGACCACCTGTGGGCAAATAGGACTAGGCGACCTCCTGTGCAGAGATGGGACAGCAGAGGTGGAAAGGCTATGCTGTGGGAGTCAAAAAACCGCTTCCTGCTGAGTGGGAGCAGGAGCCGGAGGCTTGGGGGTCTTCTGCCTACGGGGCCCATGTCCCTGCCCCTTGGCCTGCTGACCCTGCTGGGGAGCTGGGGAGGCCTGGTACTGAGAGAAAGGTTTGTAGGCAGCCGCCTTCCTCGGGTAAAAGGACTTCTTACCCGAGCCCTTCTTCCTCTGAGAAGGGGCAGAGGTTTTTCTGGACAGCCTTGTCCAAGTCAGGTGCTCGGTTTCGAGCTCAGCCGCCTTCTCGGCCATCGGTTTGTCAAAAAAGGTTTTCACCTCAGCAAGGGACATCGACCAACTTGTCCTGCACCCAGGGCTCGAAGTCCGATGACTGCAACCATGCCTGGCGTCGGGCCCCGATGCCGGCTGCCGCTACACAGGCCGAAGCCTCGAAGCCATCGTAGGCCGCTCGGGACATGAACTTTGAGCATTCCCGGATTCCCGAGGACAAGGTCATGAACCTCTGCAAAGGTTCCCCAGAGAGGCCAGCAGAGAACCCGGCAAGTTCCTTCGTCAGGTCCCGTAGATACATGCACATGTACAGCTGGTAAGACTGGACACGGCAAGCAAGCATCGAGCCCTGGAAGCACTTTCTGCCGAAAGCATCCAGGTTCCAGGCCTCCCTGCGGGGAGGCACTGCGGTGTGCATCTTCTGGCTTTTCAAACGATGCATGGCCGATTCCACCACCATGGAATGGTACGGCAGCTGCGCCTTCTGGAAACCAGGGCTCTTACGGAGTCGATAAATGGAATCAACCCGCTTGCTCAAAACCGGTGCCGAGGCCGGTGCCTCCCACATCCGGAAGAGGAGCCGTTCCAGCATCGGAGGAACAGGCACAGTAAAGGACTCCTTCGGAGGAGAGTCATACTGGAGGGCCTTGAGTTCTTCAGCTTGAGGCTCCTCCTCGGGGTCCGCGGGAATCACCAAAGCCTTGGCCATGTCCCTGACGAACTCCGAGAACCTGGTGTCCTCCGGAGGGGACCTACTCCGGGGCTCAGACTGCGGTGAGTCCGAAGGGATGCACCGAGTCCGAAAAGTATCGGGGGACTCCTCGTCCTCCGTCTCCCACGTGGACTCATCCGAAGAGGAGTCGGGGGGCTCCGACTGCGTGGGCCTCGGTGGCACCCGCCCCGACGCTGAAGGCACCGGCGTCCATGCCCTCAGTTCCGAGTGGGAGGTCGAGGGTGACCGTGACCGAGGACGACCTCGAACCTTCATGGTCTTGAGTATTGGCTCGGTCTCCGGTGTCGACTTAGACGTCGATGTCCCGGTGGTTGGGGCAGATGCACCAGCGAGGCTGGCCATCAGTACCCGCTGCTGATCCATGAAGGCAGACAATCTGCACTCCAAGGCTGTCAGCCTGAGTCCAAGCTCAGGAGACTCAGCAGCCACCGACTCGGGCCCCGGCAGCGCCGGGCCTGACGTCTGCTCCCTAGGAGGAGAGTCCACGAGGACAACAGGACTTACGTGTCCGGCGGGCTCCGTCTCCACACGAGGTACCTTGGATGGCTTCTCCTGCTCCAAAGGCCCGGGACGGCAGTCGGGGGTCCGAGACCTGGCCCTCGAGGAACCAGGGACCTCCTCAGACACCGCCTTCACGAGCCGTTTCTTCCTCTTACGTTCCCGATTGGGGGACACCCTGTCCAAGGAACCCCAGCGATGCTCAGGTTCAGACTCCCGAGACGTCGAGGCCTCGGACGAGGTACGGGCCCGGCCGGAGGCAGAGTCAGAAAAAATCCGCTCTTTTTGATGCTGGCGGCTTCGTAGTGCCTTGGTGGACATTTTGCCACACGGGACACAGACCTTAGGATCATGGTCCGGTCCGAGGCATTGAAGGCAGCAGTCGTGTGCACCGATCACACTTTTTGAAACCACTGGAAGCCATCAGGGAAAAAAGGGCCCCTGCGAGGTCAAAGGACCGGCTGTCCAGGGAAAAAGACAAAAAGGGCGCGAACGCCAACCACAAAGGGCAAAAAACGAAAAATAGAAGACAGGCTCGATACCGGAGAAAAAAAGCACGATGAAATCGCTTGAAGAAAAAAAATCAACTTTTCCGGGTGACATGGACAGAGGTCCAGTGGGCTTCACGGAAAAAGAAAGACTGAGCAAGATGGTACCATTACGCGGTAAAGGAACCACGCATGCGTACAGTATTCCCAAAGGCTTTCTTAGAAAGCTGGGGAAATGCTCCGCACGGGGGCTCCATCGACGTTTATGTCACCCATAAGTGAGGACTGACTTCCTGCTTGGTCCTGGAGAAGAAGCTTGCTGCAGAAGCAAAAACGCATAATAAAAGACTTTTTCAAGTACATTCATAGCAAAAAACCTGTGAGAGTGTCAGTTGGTGCATTAGATGATAAAGGGGTCAAAGGGGCACTAAGAGGCGACAAGGCGATAGCGGAGAGACTGAATGAATTCTTTGCTTCAGTCTTTACTGAGGAAGATGTAGGGATGTTACCCATGACTGAAGTGGTATTTAAAGGTGCGGAAGAATTGAAGGAAATATCGATACATCGGGAAGATATATTACAACTATTTGATAAACTGAAGAGTAGCAAATCACCTGGACCGGATGGTATACATCCAAGGGTGTTGAAAGAACTGAAATATGAGATTGCAGACCTGCTATTAGTAATCTGTGAACTATCATTAAAATCATCTCTAATACCTGAAGATTGGAGGATGGCCAACGTAACGTCAATTTTTAAAAAGGGTTCCGGGGTGATCCGGGACACTACAGATCAGTGAGCCTGACGTCAGTACCGGGAAAAATGGTAGAAACCATCATAAAGAACAAAATTACTCAGCATGTAGATAGTCAAGGCTTAATGGAAGACAGCCAACATGGCTTTAGACAAGGAAGATCTTGTCTTACTAATCTGTTATGTTTTTTTGAAGGTGTGAACAAACAGGTAGACAAAGGTGATTCGGTTGATATAGTGTATCTGGACTTTCAGAAAGCCTTTGACAAGGTCCCTCATCAGAGACTTTTGGCAAAACTAAAGAGTCATAGGATAGGAGGCAGTGTACTATTGTGGATCAGGAAATGGTTAAAAGACAGAAAGCAGAGGGTAGGGCTAAATGGCCAATTTTCCCAAAGGAAAAAGAGAATAGCCATGGGGATCTGTGCTGGGTCCGCTACTTTTTGACATATTCATAAATGACCTGGAAAAGGGAATAACGAGTGAGGCTATCAAATTTGCAGATGACACAAAACTATTTAAAGTTGTTAAAACCCATGAGGATTATGGAAAATTAAAAGAGGATCTTGATAAATTGGAAGACTGGGCATCAAAATGGCAGATGAAATTTAATGTGGACAAGTGCAAATTAGGCACCTAGGGAAGAACAACCCAAACTATGGTTACACGATGCAAGGTTCATCGTGGATAACATGTTAAAACCCTCCGCCCAGTGTGCAGCGGTGGCCAAGAGAGCAAATAGAATGCTAGGTATCACAAGGAAAGGAATGGAAAATAAAACAAAGGATATTATAATGCCTCTATCGTTCCATGGTGCGACTGCACCTTGAATATTGTGTGCAATTTTGGTCGCCATATCTTAAAAAGGATACAGCGTTATTAGAAAAGGTTCAGAGAAGAATCACCAAAATGGTAAAGGGGACGGAAGGATACCCCTATGAAGAAAGGCTAAAAAGGTTATGGCACTTTAAGCTGGAAAAGATACGGCTGAGGGGAGATATGATAGAAGTCTATAAATTAATGAAGGGTGTGGAACGGGTAAACATAGATCGATTGTTTACATCATCAGAATATAGAAAGACTAGGGGACATGCAATGAAGCTACAGGGTAAACTATTTAAAACAAATAAGAGAAAATATTTTTTCAATCAACGTGTAATCAAACTCTGGAAGTTGTTACCGGAGGATGTAGTAAAAGCTGTTAGTTTAACTGGGTTTAGAAAAGGTTTGGACAAGTTCCTGGAGGAAAGATCCATAATCCATTATTAAAAAGGGACCCAGGATATCACTGCTTGACCCAATACAAGCATTGTGGAGCCTGTGTCTTTTGGGGAAACTGCTAGGTACGTATGACCTAGAATGGCCACTGTTGGAAACAGGATACTGGGCTTGATGGAACTTGGTCTGACCCAGTATGGCATATCTTATGTTCTTATGTATGGGTGACGCCACTGATGGAGCCCTGCACGGGAACAAGCCAGAGCTTTTATTGAAAGCTTTTGGAAGGCTCCACTGCACCTGCACACTTATCTTCCTGCCTGCTGTGGCACCATCTTCCCCAGAATGACAACAAAGCTGTAGCAGAATACAACTACTTGGAGAGGTGGGAGGGTTGGTGAGGGACTTATGCCTGCGGTCCACAGAGAACGTATGCCTGCGGTCCACGGAAAACACTTGCTACAGGCAAGTAACTATGCTTTCTCCGTGGACAAGCAGGAATGAAGTCCTCACATATAGGACTTCCAAGCTACAGGCTACTGAAAACAGAGGCGGTGAAAAAGTCCAACAGGGCAAAAAAACAAGAACTGGAGAATCAACGAGCGGTAGTATAGGTAGTCCCCCAGGGGAACTCAACTAACATAAAAGCTTCATCGTACAGTGCCACACATCGTACAGTTCCACATCGTACAGTTCATGCTCTATAAAGTATCTTATTGGTAGCCTGGACAAACAGAAGGGCCTTGGTGGACAGGAGTTGAAACCTAATCCGTAAAGAGATGCCAGAGTACACATTTTTCAAAGTTTCTCTCGTGTCGGGAAGCCCCCTCCAGACAATATTGTAATGTGAATGTGTGGATCAAAGACCACGTTGCAGCCCTTGTGATATAGCAAGCCCTTCTGGCCCGGCAGAGAAGCTAGAAAACCAGGTAGAAAATGCAGGGTTGAAGGATAAACAAAGACACATGGCCACCAGTTGCCGGGGAAACAAAACACAAGAGAAGGAAACACGCCCCTGCTATCAGTATAGCAAGGAGTCACGGGGGAAGTTTGAACACCTGCTAGGGGGTGGGACCAGGCCCTACCCAGGAGGGCGGTCTCATAAGGAGGCTCCAGCAGGCAGAGAGGGGAAGGAGAGAGAGGAAAGCAGACGCCCAGTCAGGAGGTGGGCAGAGTTTTCAGCCGACGGGAGGTCAGAGGCTCCGGTGGATAATTACAGGAGGAGCAGACCACAACAGCTGAAGCACTCACAGCCTTACAAGCAGCCCAAAAAGCAGTTGGGAACTGTTTCCCCCTGGTTTAACAGGGAACCAACCGGTACAAGGGAACTTCAGAGGAAGGCCTCAAAAGCCAGGTCCCCAGGTAAGCCCAAGGGCTGGGATTACAGGAATCCTTGTGGAGGTAACAGCCTGGAAGATTGGGGCTATGATAATGGCTTTAGGCCCTACTTAAACCCTGTGTGCATTGAAGGGCTCAGGGTTGGAGGACAGGGCGCAGCCCTGGAAGGTAGGGGCCAGACTAATTCTAGCTCAGAGGTGAAATTGATGGATACGGAACCACCTTGCATGAATTATCCTACAGAGGAGATGGACTGTACAACTATTTCTTCTGAACAGATTATATCTTTACGTTAAGCTTTGTGGTGAAGAGAATACATGCTGGCTGTGAAGGGACAGAGCTGTATTAACCATGTGCTGAAGCTCTAATGGCTGGAAAGAGAAAAATGTTTGTTTTGCTGAAGAAAGCTATATTTACTTTGCCCTTTTTCTGCTAAGGAGCAGTTAATTTGTGTTCATCTTTTGTCCTTGTAAAGTCCAACCCCGGGAGGGGAAATAAATCCCTTTGCTTATAAACACTTCGAGTCACACTACTCTTCTTTTAAAACTGATGGTAAAAACTACACTTTCCAACAAGCACTGCTCCAGGAAGTGAAAGGCCCTTGGTTTAAAGAAGGACTTAACCTCCTTAACCCCTACCTACGGGTACTGGCAAGGGGAGGCACGACAACCTACAGATTTCTCCTCCATTGAGAACGAGTGCAAATTGGCCACCAACGCCACCATGGCTCTGACACTGTGAGCCATGACATGACCATCAAGGCTCAGGCCAGCCTGGGCATAAGTGAAAGTGATGCAGTCAGCTAGCCAAATTGACAAGGTATGTTTGGAAATGGCAGTCCCAGGCTTGTTGGGGTCAAAAGAGATAAACAGCTGGATGGACTTTCAGTGGGCCTTGTCTGCTCAAGGTAGGAGGACAAGGGCTCGCTTGCAGTCCAGCATGTGCAGTGCTGCTTCCTCCCTGTAGGCATAAAACCTGGGGAAGAAGGTGGGCAGCACAACCAACTAGTTAAGATGGAAAGCAGAAATGATCTTCAGGAGGAAATGCAAGCGAGTGCATAAGACCATTCTATTATGGTAGAACCTGGTATACGGCGGATGAGCCACCAGGGCCTGCATGCCGAAGTAACTGCCACCAGAAACAAAACCTTCCAGGTCAGGAACTTTAGAGGACAGGAAGTGAGCAGCTCAAAGGGCATTGACACGAGCTGCACCAAAACCACATTGGAGGTCCTATGTCACTGCCAGGGACCCGGAAAGGAGGCTAAGAGAGTAGCAGGCCCCGCATAAACTGAACCACCAGAGGATGAGCCAAGATGGACTTTCTTTCTGAGCCGTGATGGTAGACCTCAATCGTACTCAGGTGAAACTGGACAGAATTGGATTTGAGACCTGACTCCAAGAATTGCAGGAGGTATTCGAGCAACCTGTCAACATAGCAAGGAAAGGGATCCAGGGCCTGGTCAGCGCACCAGATGGCAAACCTTTTCCACTTGAAGGCTTAAGACCTTCTCGTTGAAGCTCTCCTTGAGGCCAAGAGAATCTCTGCGATTCCCTCAGGCAGATTAAGTTAAGACAGGACTATTCGCTCAACATCCATACCAGGAAGGCCAAGGGTTAGGGTGGAGCAAACTCCCATCCTCCTGAGAGATGAGATCTGGAGAATAGCTCAACCGCAGAGGCTCCTGACATGAGAGCTGAAGCAGCAGGGGAAACCATGGTTGTATGTGCTAATACGGCGCAGTAACAATCATTGTGGCCTTGTTGGCCTGAAGCTTCAACAGGGTCTTTGATATGAGAGGAATGGGGGATACGCATAGAGCAAACCCACTCCCTAGTGCAGGAGGAAGGCATCTGGTGCCAGTCTGTCCCTCGAATTTACCCTGGAGCAGAACTGATCCACTTGGGTGTTGTGCAGAGTCGCAAACAGATCTATTGAAGGTGTACCCCATGACTGAAAGATCTGGGCCACAACCTCCCTGTTCAGAGTCCGTTCATGCTCCTGGAGGATGCACCTCAGCTGATCCGCCAGGGAACTGCATTCTCTTGGAAGATAAGTAGCTCAACTCCATACCATGGATGATGGAAAACTTCCACAAGCGGACCGCCTTCCAGCACAGGAGATACAACCCTGTGCCCCCCTGCTTGTTGATACAGTACATTACCACCTGATTGTCAGTCCGGATCAGAACAATCTGGTTGGCAAAGTGGTCCTGGAACACCCCGAGGGCATTTGCAATGGCACGAAGCTCCAGAAAGTTGATATGATGGAGGCTCGCCTGCTCGGACCACACGCTTTGCATGCAAAGACCGTCCGGATGTGCCCCCAACCAAGCTTAGATGCGTCAGTCGTTGGCATCCTCTGGGGAAGCTATACCTGAAAGGGGAAACCTCTGAGCAGGTTTTGAGAGTCCAGCCACCAGTGCAGGGAACTGGACTAGAGGGGCAGTGATGGCCACCCTATCCTGGAGACTGCCAGTGGCTTGCTTCCACTGAGCATGTTTCATCGACAGACGAGTCAGGGGAGCGATGTGCACTGTCGAGGTCATATCACTGAGTACCCTCAACATCCCAGGAGCCGTTGTCTGATGCCTCAGCTAGGTATTGCAGACCAAGTCCATTAGCCTTTGAAGACGGTCCAGTGGAAGGAAGGCCCAAGTGGTGTTGAGGAGGGGCCCTGTGAACTCCAGCTTTTGGATGACCTGGAGATGGGATTTGGAGCAGTTGACCATGAACTCCAACATCTTGAGCACCAGGATGGTCAGCTGAGTTGATTACCAGACGCTGTCCGGAGTGGAACTCTTTATGAGCCAGTCCAAATAGGGATAGACGAACACCCCCCCAGGGTCTGGAGATAAGCAGCCACAACCATGAGACACTTCATGTAGACCTGGGGCGCCGAGGCTAGGTTGAAAAGCACACAGTACTGAAAGTATCGGCCCTCCAGGATGAATATGAGAGATTTCCTGTGAGAGGAATGGATCAGTATATGCGTGTATGCGACCTTGAGATCCAGGGAGCACAGCCATTCATTTATCTGAAGGTAAACGAGCATAGACCCCAGTGAGACTATTTTGAATTTTTCTTGCACTAGGAAGGTGTTACGGTTTTGGAGGTCCAGAATGGGCTGGAACCCCCGCCTTCTCAGAGACCAGGAAGTACCTGGAGTAGAACCCCACCTGCCCTGAGCTGGAGGAACAGGCTCTATTGAGAGATTGGCCAGAAGGGTGGACATTTCTCCTTACAAGAGGGTCTAGGTGCAGAGGATCAAGGGGATATTCCCTAGGGAGGGAGGGGGCGACGAGGTGCAGCATGTAGCCACTTTGGACTATCTACAAAACCTACAAGTCCGAGATGATGAAAGGCCACCTGTGGGCAAAAGAAACGAGCCCCGCCCAGCAATTGGTAGATTTGCTACGCTCCGAAGGAATCAAACACCCCCCCCCCCCCCGCCCTGGGCTGCGAGGCATGCTGGGTCTTTTAAGGCTTCTCCCGCCACTGCTGACAAGGAGCCTGCATCTTTTGCTGAGAGTTTTGAGAGCTTGGGAAGTACCTCCACTTACACTGGTAGAAAGTTTTCCTCGGTCTCTGGTACTTCTTGCGAGAGGGATCAGAAGTTTTCCTCAAGAGCCTGGTGAGGGTGATATGCTGCTGCTCTATGTCACCAGCTTTGGTCTCCACCTGCTTCCCGAAGAAGTTATCCCTTCTGCATGGCACATCTGCCAGCTTGTTCTGCAGAGACTATTCAAAGTCTGAAGACTGGAGCCAGGTGAGCCAGCGGGTCCCAATGCCCACCGCCACCGCCCTGCAGACTGACAAAGGTGTCATAAGTTGCCTGGACTATGTACTTTAAATAGACCTTGCCTTGGCCCACCAGGGCACAATAGGAGTCCAGTTGCTCTGGGGGAATGAACAAGCCCAGCTTAAGATTAACTAAGCTTTCTTGAAGGATATCATGCTCACTCACCTGTAACAGGTGTTCTCCAGGGACAGCAGGAATCAGTCCTCACATATGGGTGACGTCAACACTGATGGGAGCCCTCGTAGAAGCATCTCCCCAGCTTTCAAAGAAAGCCTTTGGGAGATGCCACCATGCATGCGTGGTCCCCATCCCACCCAAGGGTACCATCTTGATCAGTCAGATGACATAGCTAGAGCAGACAAAAAGGATGGAAAAAATTACAGCAACTCCAAGGGGAGGATGGAGGATTGTGAGGACTGATTCCTGCTGTCTCTGGAAATCACTTGTTACAGGTGAGTAACTATGCTTTCTCCAGGAACAAAGTCAGTCCTCACATATGGGTCTCCCTAACTACAGGCTACTGAGAACCTATAGAAACACACGGCCCATCCGTGAGCAGCCGCAAGCAAATCTGAGGACAGACTCCGAGGACCCTAGTGTCCATGGAGAACCATGGCTCCGGTAGGCTGAACAAGAAGGGTCGGAGGGCAAGAGTTGCCTAAACCCCAAACAGATTACGGAGTATGGCCTGGCCAAAGGCACTGTCCCATCGGGATTCCTCTCCAGGAAGTAGTGAGCTGCAAAAATATGGACCAAAGACCAGGTGGCAGCCCTGTAGATGTCTGCCATGGGAACAGAGCAAAGGATCGCAAACGAAGTTGCCATAGCCCTGACATTATGTGCCGTGACCAGGCTCTCCAGCGGCAGCCCAGCCTGGTTGTGGGCAAAGATGATGCAGTCCGCCACCCAGATGGACAGGGTCCACTTGGTGACAGTCTCCCCCAGACAACTCGGGTCATATGAAACACAAAGCTCTGAGGCTTTGCGGTGGCCCTGAGTGTGCTGTGGAAAGAAGAACAGGACCCTTTTTGCAGTCTAGAGTATGGAGAATGGCTGACACCTTGTCAGTGTAGGGCTGTGGAAAGAAGGTAGGGAGTACCACCTCCTGGTTGAGGTGGAAATCAGACACCACCTTCGGAAGAAACTTCGGGTGAGTGCAGAGCATGAGCCTGTTCTTGTAGAACCTGGTGTAGGGTGGCTCTGCCACCAGGACCTGGAGCTCGCTGACTCTGCGTGCAGAGGTGAGTGCCACCAGGAAAGCCACCTTCCAAGACAGGTATCTCAGGTGGCAGGTAGCCAAGGGCTCGAAAGGTGGCTTGGTAAGCTGTGCCAGGACCATATTTAGATCCCATTTCGCTGGGGGCGGATGGATGGAGGGCTTCAAGAGCAGTAAGCACCACATGAATCAAGTAATGAGGGGCTGCATGGAAAGAGACTTGCACTCTATGGAGTGGTGGTTCGCGGAGAGTGTGCTCAGGTACACCATGACGGAGCTGAACATAAGTCCGGACTGTGAAAAGTACTGCAGCACTGAGCACTGCAGCACCGTATGTAAGGGGCAGGAGAATGGGTTCACCCGTTGCTCCATGCACCATAAGGAGAACTGTGACACTTGAAGACACAGGCCCGTCTCATGGAGTCTTTGCGAGAGGCCAGGAGGACCTCTTCCATCTTCTTAGGGGAGGTTGAGGGGTGCTAAAGTGACCCATTCAATAGCCATGCTGTGAGGGACAAAGATCCCAGGTTAGGGTGGAGGATCGAGCCCTCCTCCTGGGTCAAAAGTCCCAGTGAGCTCCCAAGAGGGACTGGGTACTCCATTGAGAGACAAAGCAGTAGAGGAAACCAAGGCTGCCTGGGCCACCTCAGGGTCACCAGGATCAGGGAAGCCTCGTCTTACTGGACCTTGAAGAGGGTCTGCGCTATCAGAGATGTGGGAGAGAAGGCATACAACAAACCCTTCAACCATGAGATGAGGAAGGCATCTGCTGCAACCCGGGCAGAGTGTGGCTGTGGGTAGCAGAAGCACAATAGCTGAGCATTGGTCGGGCAGGCAAAGAGGTCAAGGTTCGGGGTGCCCTACAACCTGAAGAGCTGATGTGCTGCCCCAGGATCTAGGCGCCACTCATGTGGTTGGAGGACCCTGCTCAGCCTGTCCACTAGGGTGTTGTCCTGGCCCGGGAGGTATACCGCCCTGAGGAGCATACCCTGTCTAGTCGCATAAGAGCAGAGGGCTACTGCCTCCTGGCAGAGACGGTAAGAGCCTGTGCCACCTTGCTTGTTATGGTAGAACATCGTGACCTGATTGTCCGTCTGAGCAAGCACTGACTGATGTTGCAGGCGGTGCTAGAAAGCCTTGAATTCCAGTAGGTTGATCTACTGCTGGCTGCCCTCGAAGGACCAGACACCCTAGGTGCACAATTCCTCGCAATAGGCACCCCAGCCCAGCAGGGAAGCATCTGTCGTAAGAACCCTCTGGGGGCTCGGTAATTGGAAGGACATGCCCTTCTGCAGGTTTTGCAGATCCTGCCACCAATTGAGGGACTCTGCCAGCTGATGGGACACCGAGACTGTCCCAGAGCCTGCCCGTGGCTTGGGTCCACTGAGTCTGCCCGTGGCTTGGGTCCACTGAGCCTGCCGGTGGCTTGGGTCCACTGAGCTGCCTACATATGGAGGAAGGAGTTGGGGACCACATAGACTGTGGAGACCATGTGGCAGAGGAGGCGAAGCATGGACCGTGCCAACATGGTGCGGCGGCATTGCAATTCGGTTGCCAGGGCCATGAGGTGATCTGCCCTGTCCAGGGGGAGGAAAGCCACGGCTTGGAGGAGTCCAGGAGAGCCCCTATGAATTCCAAGTCCTGAGCTGGGGTGAGATGGGATTTTGAGTGATTTTATCATGAATCCCAGATGTAGGACTTTGATGGTGTGGCCTGTGGCCTGCAGAGTCTCTCTTTTACGAGCCAGTCGCCTAGGTAAGGGAAGACTAAGGTCCCTTGGAGAAGAAGATAGGCAGCCACTACAGTCAGGCATTTGGTGAAGACCCTTGGTGAGGAGGCAAGGCCGAAGGGAAGTAACCTGTACTGGTAATGGTCGCCCCTGACCATGAATCAGGTACTGCCTGTGACTGGAATGGATAAGGATGTGAGTATAAGCATCCTTTAGGTCCAAGGAGCATAGCCAATCTCCCTGCTGGAGGTAGGGCAGCAATATTCCAGGAGAGCATCTTGAACGTCTCCTGCACTAGGAATTTGCTCAGGTTTCTCAGGTCCAGGATGGGCCTTAGTTCTCCCGTTCTTTTTGGGACCAGAAAATACCTGGAGTAAAACCCCTTTCCCTTCAGGTGGTGTGGTATGTGCTCCACAGCTGTGTCCCTGAGAAGGCCTGTGAGATTTTACATTAGCAGAACCTGGTGCAGGTGAGACAGAGGAAGCTCCCCAGGAAAGAAAGGTAGAGGCAGCTGGTCCAGGTAGAGGAGGTAACCCTCCCTGACCACCTGAAGTGCCCATAAGCCGGTGATGATGGAAGCCCACCTGTGGGCAAAATAGACCAGCCCCCCCCCCCCGCCCCACTCCCCGTTTCCAGCTGATCCTCCAGAGGAAGAGAGGCTATGCTGGGGACATCAAAACTCTGACCCAGGCTGAGCTGGGGTTGGAGTCTGGGGCTTGGGGCTTACATGAGCCTTGGCCTGCTCCCTTGTCCTGGTGGCCGGGTATGGAGGATAGCCTCAATTGGGCTGGCCTTCCTATGGAAAGCACAGTTACTTACCTGTAACAGGTGATCTCTGGGAACAGCAGGAATAAGTCTTCACATATGGGTTTCGTCGGTACCGACGGAGCCTGCGCGGGAACGCTCCCCAGTGTCCAGTAATAAAGCTTTTGGGAGCATCCCACAGCGCCTGCACGCTGCCTTCCCGCCTTTCCCAACCGCCTCTCTCCAGTTCGAGTTTTAAAGCTGAGAGAAAGAGAGAGAGAGAGAAAAGGAAAGATAGATAGAGAGATACAACTCCTAGGGGAGGTGGGTGGGTTGTGAAGACTTATTCCTGCTGTTCCCAGAGATCACCTGTTACAGGTAAGTAACTGTGCTATCTCCAGGAAAGGGGTTAAAGGAGGACTAAGAGGCGACAAGGCGATAGCGGAGAGACTGAATGAATTCTTTGCTTCGGTCTTTACTGAGGAAGATGTAGGGATGTTACCCATGACTGAAGTGGTATTTAAAGGTGCGGAAGAATTGAAGGAAATATCGATACATCGGGAAGATGTCTTACAACTATTAGATAAACTGAAGAGTAGCAAATCACCTGGGCCGGATGGTATACATCCAAGGGTGTTGAAAGAACTGAAATATGAGATTGCAGAACTGCTATCAGTAATCTGTGAACTATCATTAAAATCATCTCTAATACCTGAAGATTGGAGGATCGCCAATGTAACACCAATTTTTAAAAAGGGTTCGAGGGGTGATCCGGGAAACTACAGACCAGTGAGCCTGACGTCAGTACCGGGAAAAATGGTAGAAACCATCATAAAGAATAAAATTACTCAGCATGTAGATAGTCACAACCTAATGGGAGACAGCCAACATGGCTTTAGACAAGGAAGATCTTGTCTTACTAATCTGTTATGTTTTTTTGAAGGAGTGAATAAACAGGTGGACAAAGGTGAATCGGTTGATATTGTGTATCTGGACTTTCAGAAAGCCTTTGACAAGGTCCCTCATGAGAGACGTTTGGCAAAACTAAAGAGTCATGGGATAGGAGGCAGTGTACTATTGTGGATCAGGAACTGGTTAAAAGATAGAAAGCAGAGGGTAGGGCTAAATGGCCAATTTTCCCAATGGAGAAAGGTGAATAGTGGTGTACCCCAGGGATCTGTGCTGGGTCCGCTGCTTTTTGACATATTCATAAATGACCTGGAAAGTGGAATAACGAGTGAGGTTATCAAATTTGCAGATGACACAAAACTATTTAAAGTTGTTAAAACCCAAGAGGATTGTGAAAAATTGCAAGAGGATCTTGATAAATTGGAAGACTGGGCATCAAAATGGAAGATGAAATTTAATGTGGACAAGTGCAGGGTTATGCACCTAGGGAAGAACACCACAAACTATGGTTACACGATGCAAGGTTCCACATTAGGAACCACCACCCAGGAAAAAGATTTAGGCGTCATTGTGGATACCATGTTAAAACCCTAGCCCAGTGTGCAGCGGCGGCCAAGAGAGCAAATAGAATGCTAGGTATGATAAGGAAAGGAATGGAAAATAAAACAAAAGATATTATAATGCCTCTATATCGTTCCATGGTGAGACCGCACCTTGAATATTGTGTGCAATTCTGGTCGCCGTATCTTAAAAAGGATATAGCGATTTTAGAAAAGGTACAGATAAGAGCCACCAAAATGGTAAAGGGGATGGAAGGATACTCCTATGAAGAAAGGCTAAAAAGGTTAGGGCTCTTTAACCTGGAAAAGAGACGGCTGAGGGGAGATATGATAGAAGTCTATAAATTAATGAACGGAGTGGAACGGGTAAACGTAGATCGATTGTTTACCTTATCAGAATATAGAAAGACTAGGGGACATGCAATTGAGCTACAGGGTAAACTATTTAAGACTAATAAAAGAAAATATTTTTTCACTCAACGTGTAATCAAACTCTGGAATTTGTTACCGGAGGATGTAGTAAAGGCTGTTAGTGTAGCTGGGTTTAAAAAAGGTTTGGACAAGTTCCTGGAGGAAAGGTCCATAAACCATTATTAAGAAGTGACCGAAGATATCAATGCTTGACCCAGTACAAGCATTGTGGAACTTGTGTCTCTTGGGGAAACTGCTAGGTACATATGACCTAGATTGGCCACTGTTGGAAACAGAATACTGGGCTTGATGGACCTTGGTCTGACCCAGTATGGCATATCTTATGTTCTTATGTAAAAAGGAAAGAATTCTGGGGAAGACAATCTAGAGTCCGGAAGCTCTCTTCTCTAATAAGGCACCCCAACACTAGGGGGCACAACTGCCACAGACCCGCTCGAAGATGAGGAGCGGCTCACAGCATGGTCGCCAGAGCCACCAGACGGCTGAATATCCTTCCCACAGTGCCATCCATCACTACCTGTCCTGAGGCAGGTAAGATCGGACTAACCACATCCCCCAGCTGAGAAGGAAAAGTGGGCCCTCCAGGGGTGATTCAGAAGACGCCATGCAGGAAAGATAGAATCTAGAGTTCACAGATGAGGCTCTTTGCTTGCCACAGGTCAGACGGTGTTTCCTGGAAGACAGTTAGGGTAAGCATCACAGCAGCGTGGGCTAGGACTACATTGGCCTGCAAGTTTTATTTATTTTTTATTTTACATTTTTATACCGCAATTTCCTGCAGATCAATTGCAGTTTACAAAGAACAGTGTGAATTGTACAGAACAGTACGAATTTGGGTTACATGGAACAGTTTCAACTATGTACATTAACATTAAAACAAATTATATAATAAAATAAAATAAGATTGTTAACTATATACATATTGTTCTTGCATTGGCAGAGGAGATGCGTTCTGGTTGGGGAGGGTTTTTAATGCAATTATGTAGAGTGGGTGTGCTATGTGTTAGAGACTATGCTATGGTCCCAAAGTGTTGGGTGAATAGGTGCGTTTTGAGGGGTTTTTTTTGTTTTGTTTTGTTTTGTTTAAAGAAGAGAGGTCTTTTATCTCTCTTAAGCTATCTGGGAACTTGTTCCAGAGGGAGGGGGCACAATGAGAGAATGCCCTGTTTGTGATGTTTATGGCTTTCCTGTAGCCTGTTGCTGTTACTAGTTTGTTTTTATTGCAGTCCCGTTGGGTACGGGTAGTTGTTTCATTGGTGATGAGGGAGGAGAGGTGGGATGGGGCAATGTCATCAATTAGTTGGACTGTGGTTATGATAATTTTGTACTGGGCACGACGTTATATTGGGAGCCAGTGCAAGTTGAACAGGATGGGAGTAATATGATCTATTAGGTTGGCATTTGCTGTTATCCTCGCTGCAATATGTTGTGCCATTTGTAGTGGTCTTAGTGTCTGTTTAGGTAAACCTTGCAGTAGTGAGTTGGCATAGTCGAAGTATGGGGTGATAATGGCATTACTGATTTGAAATCATTGGTGTGTAGGAGGGGTGAAGCTATTTTAGTAATCTGAGTTTGTAATAGATCTTTCTTGTTGTTTGTTTTATAAAGGAGGACATGTTTAGTGTGCGGTCTAAGAACTCCAAGGTATTTTATCTAGTCTTTCACAGATATAATTGTATCATGAATTTTTATAGTTGGTGGGGGGGGGGAGGAGTTTTGATTCCTTGTTATATAGAGGGCTTCTGTTTTATTGAAGTTAATCCTGAGATTGTGGGTTGATAACCAATGGACTAGTTCAGCGAAGCAGTTGGTGATTTGTTGATTTGGAGGATTATTGATGTCGAATGGGAGATATATCATTATATCATCCGCATATATGTGGTATAAAATTTTGAATTTTTTGAATATAGAGCAGATAGAAGATAAATGTTAAACAATAGTGCAGAGAGTGCTGAGCCTTGTAGCAGGCCTTGTTCTTGGTTGTAGGATTTACTACTACTACTACTGAGCATTTGTATAGCACTACCAGTCGTACGCAGCGCTGCACAGACATGTAAGAGAGACAATCCCTGTTCATCAGAGCTTACAATCTAGTTAAGACAAGACACAGAAGGTGTAAGCAGGGGTAAAACAAGGGGAAAGAAAAAGGAAATCAGGTGAGTCAGGATCCAAAAGCAGCAGCGAAGAGGTGAGCTTTCAACCTGGATTTGAAGAGGGCTAGAGAAGGTGCCTGGCGTACAGACACAGGTAAGTTTGTTCCAGGCGTAAGGTGCAGCAAGGTGAAAGGAGCGAAGTCTGGAGGTGTTGTTGCCTATCCTTACTTGTGTTCTTTCTGATAGGTATGAAGAGAACCATTGGAGTACTGTGCTTTTAATGCCTATTTGTTGGAGTCTAGATAACATTATGTGGTAGTTTATGCTGTCGAAGGCTGTGGAGATATCTAGGAAAACGAGGAGAAATACATTTTTGGGGTTGTCTATGCCACATAGGATACAGTCAAATAGAACGGTGAGGAGAGTCTCACTCCATGGTAGGGCCTAAAACTGTATTGTTGTTCCTCCAGGGGTGCGTGTGTGTCTATATGGTCTTGGAGTTGGATTAGGATTGCCTTCTCAATTAGTTTGGTCAATAATGGGAGGCTTGAGATAGGTCTGTATGATGTAGGGTTGTTTTTGTCCATGGTGCAATTTTTTTAGTATTGGGCATATTACCGTATGTTTAAGTTCCGAGGGCATGTAGCCAAATTGTTGGGAGGTGTTAATAGGGAGAATGAGTGGGGTGAATTCTATCTTTGTCGCCTTTATCCGACTGACTGGGCAGGGGTCAAGGAATGAGGTGGTTGTGTTGACTTTGGTGATGATGTTCTCCAGTACGTCCTTTGAGGTAGGGGAGAATGATGACCAATTATGAACTGATGTCAAGAGTTGTCTGTTTTGTTCATGTAGGGTTGGAACTTGGTGTGTTAGTTTGTCTTTGTAATAGTTGGCTAGCATTTGGGGGTCTATGGTAGGGTCAGCTGACTGATTGTTTGTATTGTTATCAGTTAAAGATTTTATGATTTTGAAGAGCTCTCTCGGGCGATTGAGAGACTGATAGTATATTAGAATAGTGCTCCTTCTTTGTAGCATTTATGGTTTCTCTGTAGTGTTTTAGTTTGGACATGTATTGGGCCTGATATGTTGTAGATTTTGAGTGGCGTCATCTGTGCTCAGTTTTGCACAATTCTCTTCTGATTTGTTTTAGTTCAGGTCTATACCATGCAGTGCTATGTTTATTAGTGGTGGTACTAAGATGTGTAGGTAGTATGGATGCTTTTGATATGGTGTCATTCCATTTTGATATTACTTCATCGAGGTTGGAGGAGACTGGGGATAAGTGTTGGATTGTTTGTTTTAGGAAGTTTTCTCTATCAAATTTCTTGAACCTTTTGGGGTGTGCGGTATGTGTTATGTGTGTAGTTACTGTATCCTAGATGGGTATTTCTAATTTTATGAGGTGGTGGTCAGACCAAGGTACTGGTATGACCTCCAGTGTTGTTGGATTGTAGTTACCATAAATTATGTCAGGTAAAAACACTAGATCAAGTGTATTATCTTTGTTGTAGGTTTCAGTATCAATTATTTGGTAGAACGTCATGTCATGTATGGTAGATAGGAAGGCAGAGGCTTGCTTGTGAGGTAGTGATACAAGGTTGAGGTCTCCTAATAATATAAGAGGTTGTTTGTGAGTGGGAAAGCATAGCGTCTGTGTTAGAATTTCTAGATTGTCCAGGGTTGAGTCAGGGGATCTGTAAGTCAGACAGATTTGGAGGCTTTTTGTTCTTATGGAGAGGATTTCAAGGTTCTCGGTGTTGTTTGAGGTTACTAGGGTAGCTTTTAATTTTTCTTTTATGATTATGAAGACACCCCCTCCTCTTTTGTTATGCGGTGTGTGTGGAATACTTGGTAGCCTGGAGTTTTAAGCTGGTTGATCAGCACTTGGTCAGAATCTGATAGCCATGTTTCAGTTATGCAAATAGGGTTCAGTTATAATATCTTGAAAGAGGGGTATTTTGTTTCGAATCGACCTAGCATTGATAAGGAAGCATTTTATGTTTAAATCTTTTTTTTTTTATTCAAACAGTCAAAGAGGTAATAATCAAAATACAAAGAATACACCCAGCTCCATATGTGAAAGCATTGTGTCGAACACTAAGTACCGAGTTCAAACCCACAAAAGGCCACACAGAACAATGGTCTCCAGGAACAAACAGGGTAGTATACAATGCTAGGAACGGCCTCCGTGACATTAATTATATGTACAACCGAAGTAAGGGCAATAACAACAATAATAATAAATATTTGTGCAACAGAAGTAAGGACAATAACAACGATAATAATAGAGTATCCCCCCCCAGCCCTCCCCTTCCCTTCCCCCCAACCCACCCCTACCCATTCCCAATAGCGGATTTGGCCCCCCAAAGCTGCACAAGAATTTTGAGACTCAGATTAGGGAGCAGGCCCGAGGTTGACTCTTCCCCCAGGTCCACCCAACTGTGGAATGGCCTATCCGTTATAGGGTACCCACCAGACCCCCTTAGCTCCCCAATCCCTATTCCCCCCTCCCCCCCTCCCCCCCAGGCACACACCTTACAAACATGCCGGATTGCCGCCATCCCAGAAAACAGCCGGTAAAGCAGAGGAGATAAGAAGTAAGGAAAGAAAGGAAACTAATTCAACGCTGTCATTGCCCCCTCAGGATTCGGCTACGGGCTCTCCAGGTTAATAAGTGCAAATGTGGTCCCCATGCCTCCAGAAATCGCAGCCAGTCCCTCTCCCTCCTGCAGGCACGCATCCGTTCCAAAATCAGAATCCTGTGTAGCTGCACCCGCCAGGCCCCGTATGTAGGTCCCCGAGCATCCAGCCAGTGTTGCAAGACAATCATACGCGCAGTCACCAAAGCTAACCGCACCCAGCCCAGGCCCACCATCCCCAAGCTATCACCCCATGCATCCTCCCACAAATCCAGCACAAGATGCTTGGCATTCAAAGACAGAGGCTGCTGCAGACAGGTGGACAGGTATGTCAAGACACTCCCCCAATACCCTTGAGCTCTCGTACAGTGCCAGAACATATGTCCCAAGGTGGCCCTCGGTTCCCCACACCGTGGACAACAGTGGCTATCCCCCACCCCCGCACGCCACGCTCGAAGGGGGGCGAAATATAATCGACGCGTTATCTTGTACTGAGTATCTCGGTGGAGTACCAGCTGACTGAGGGATGGAATGGTAGCCAAACCACCGACGAGCTCCGCACCCGTGAGCCCCTCACCAAGGTCCAAGGCCCAAGCCGCCGCCAACTCATCCACACCAAGGGGAGCTACCTCACCCCACAGCATTCGGTAGAGCCCCGACACGCGCGCCCCAGAGTCTCCCCCCAAAAGTGCCAACTCAACTGTGGAACACACCTCCCCCCGCAGGGCCGCCGGGGGAAGCCTTCGTATGTAACTACTGAGTTGCAGGTACGAGAAGAAATCGTTGTCCTGCAAGGGGTACTGTTGACAAAGCACGGAAAACGCCACCCTCCCTCCATCTAACGTCAACACATGTTCCAGGTTGACCACTCCCATCCTCTCCCAGTCATCAAAGCGGGACCGCCCGAGGCCCGGCGCAAACTCCGCATTTCCCCGAAGAGGAAGATAAGGCGTACAAGAAGCTGAAATCTGGCGCCCCAAGCAGAAGTATCTCCACGCCTTACGTATTGGATCCAATAAGATCTCTCGGATATCTCCAGAAGGCCCCTCAACACGCCCGGCATGCAAGAGATACCGCAAGTGCAGTGGACACACCGCGTTTCGGAGTAACCCCAGAGGGGAACAATCTTCCAAGTCCCAAAGCCAGTCCCGGGCCCATCTCAGCAAGCAGGCAACATTGTATTTCTGGATATCTGGGAAGCCCAACCCACCCATCGCCCGGGGCTGTTGGAGAATCTCCAGACGCACCCGGGGCCTACGGTCACACCATAGAAACCGATTAAACAGGCGTGTCAATTGGCGAAGGTCCGAGCGTTTCAGGAGCAGCGGGAGAATCTGAAGCGGATATAAAATCTTGGGGAAGATGGCCATCTTGCAGAGGGCTACCCGACCCCCGAGTGATACGGGCAAACCGCACCATTTATCAACACAGACCGCCACTGTACTGAGAATATGGGAGACATTAAGGTGATAAAGGTCCCCCAAGCGCGCCGGCAAGAAGACACCCAGATATTTAAAATGCCCCGCCGCCCATCTCAGAGGGAAGGGTCCCTGCCAACCAGGTAGCCCTTCGGGCCCCACAAGCAGCGCCTCCGACTTATCAAGGTTGAGCCAAAATCCGGACGGTCCGCCATAGTCAGAGATTAGCTGCAACAGTCTAGGCAGCCCCACACTGGGGTCCCCCAGATGCACCAGCAGATCATCAGCGAAAGCGGCCACCCGAAACTCCTCCCGCCCTATCCGAATGCCACAGAATTGGGAGGCGGCCCGAATCTGGATCAAGAGAGGTTCCAACGTCAGAACAAATAAAAGTGGGGACAGCGGGCAACCCTGACGAGTACCCTTCTGGATGTTAAACTCCGCGGACGTAACCCCATTAACCAAGACAGCCCCTATAGGGTCGGCATATAACAAATGGATCACGTCCACAAAAAAACCAGTAAGCCCCATCGCCTCTAAGACCTGATACATGAAGTCCCAGTTGACACGGTCAAATGCTTTTTCGGCGTCAAAGCTGATGAGTAGGGACTGTGTCCCTGCCAGACGTCCCGCGTTAATGGATAGCAGAATACGTTGCAAGTTAAGCGCTGCGTGGCGCCAGCGCACAAAGCCCACCTGGTCGCGATGAACAAGTAGCGGCAAGTAGAGGGCTAGCCGATCCGCCATAATTTTAGCTAACAGCTTGATATCCACATTAAGGAGCGAAATAGGTCGATACGAGCCCGGTAGTAAGGGGTCCCTCCCCGGTTTAGGTAGAATAGTAACCAGGGCCTTATTCGCCTCAAACGGGAAATTGCCCCTCTTTACAAGATCTTCAAAATACCCCACCAAAGGGAGCACAACGGCATCTCCCAGGATCTTATAGAATTCACTACGGTAGCCATCAACCCCCGGGGCCCGCCCGTTCTTAAGGTTCCGAATCCCTAACTGGACTTCCCGTCCCGAAATAGGCTGATTGAGGGCCTCCAAGTGCTCCGCATTAAGCCGTGGCAGGGTACAGCCATCGAGAAATTGACGCGCCTCCAGCACTATATTGCCATCGCTGGCATAAAGCGCCTGAAAGAATTCCGTAAAAACGGACTCAATATCCCCTGCGTCCCGTCGGATGGTCCCATCCGCATGCCTAATAGCGCCAATTTGCCGCGAGCCTTCTGCAGGCTGTAACAAAGAAGACATCAGCTTCCCTGCCTTGTTGCCGTGTTGGTACAATTTGTATCTATAGTACAGCATAGATTTTTGAGCCCGCTGGTGAAGAAGCATTTCCAGCTCAGCCTGGAGTTCCTTCAGCCTGCGCTGATTGAGCGCCGTGCGGCAGGCAGCCACCGCCCTCCGCGCCCTACCCAAGTCCCATTCTAGTAGGAGAATCCGTTGATTCAGCCGCTTCCGCCGAAGAGTATGGTAGCTAATGATGTCTCCGCGCAAGACAGCCTTCCCGGCTTCCCATAGTAAGGCGGGAGATATGCCAGGCCGGTCATTAAAGGCCAGATACTCACTCACTCCAGCGGCCCCGCAGGTACGCTTCAAAATGTACATCGCCACAGAGGTCTAGGGGGTATCTCCAAGGCCGACTCCGAGGGGGACTGCCACCATGCAATTCCATAGTGACCAGTGCATGGTCAGAGAGGACAGAGGATCCGATCTCTGCCTTCAAAACACAGCTAAATAGCGAGTCGGAGAGTAAGAAAAAATCAATGCGGGACCACGTTCCGTGAGCTCGAGACATGTGCGTGTAATCCCTTTCCCCAGGATGGAGGAGTCTCCAAATATCCAGAAGCTTGTGTGCTTCACAAATGCCCCACAGGCGCCGGCGGCCCCGCTTACTGCCACTCGCAGCCGAGCCCGAGCGGTCTAAGTCTACATCTAGGACTTCATTGAAGTCGCCACCCATGATGACCTGATAACCCCTGGTATCTGCCAGGATTCGCGTGAGGCAACGATAGAAGCGGGCCTCATAGCCATTGGGCCCATACAATGAACACAGGACAGCCTTCCTACCTTCCAACAACCCCCATACACACACATATCTCCCATCCACATCAGAGATCACTCGCTCTTCCTGCCAGGCAACCGATTTGGAAATCAGAATGACCACCCCCCTTTTCTTCCCAACGGCCGGAGCCCCATAAACATGAGCAATGGACCCTTTGCCTAACTTAGCATGCTCTGCGGCTGTTTGATGGGTCTCCTGCAACATCACAATCCCACACCGCTGACGCCTCAAATGCTGGAGCACTTTATAGCGCTTAACCGGAGAACCCAGGCCGCATACGTTCCAGGAAGCTACTTTGCATCCCTTACTCATAGCCCCGGGGAAACCATCGGTGCCATAAGACAAGAACTAACACACCTCTCAGGGCAAAGACCCCCCCAGCCAAGGGCCCCTCCCCTCTCACCACACCTACATTCAAACACCCCAAAGCAACAAATCCGGCATACATAAACACTAACCCCCGAGCATAATGGCCTTTCCCACCCACCGCCCCCCCTCCCCTCCCATGCCCGCCCTCCCGGCCAGGCCGACTTCCTCTGGCAATCGGGTCCGACCCCTGTAAGATATCGGGGATAGAGTATAGTGATATAAAGAACCCTCCCCCTGAGCCTACCCTTTATGAAGCCCAGCAGCTTAAATCTTATGGCACCGCCAGGACAAGGCACCAACCAACCCAAGCCTTCCGATATTCCCTACCAATTCCCCGGGGAGCAGAATCCTAGCATACCTCCCCAACCCTTACAAATCCCAAGAAATTGGTAACCTAATAAAGGCACTGCCTTGCAACCCATACCGCCCCCCTTGAGTCAGTCCGTACCACCCCCCCTACTGTCTTCCCAAGCCCGCCCCGAGCACTCTCGGGGACCCACCACTACTACCCCACATCAGGGCCCAGAGACTGTAAAACCGCCCGAGTGATATAAGGGAGGGAAAGGAAAATGGGAAAGACAGAGGAAAAACCCCGATACAGTACAAGAGCCCCAACAGAAACAGTAACACTCCAGCAATGTATCCAAGGGGGAAAAGGGAGAGAAACATAGTAACAGGCAACTTAGCTTGGCAACATACATTGTAACCAGACAACCTCCCTCCCGCCATTTATCCCGAGCTCCATAGAGCGCCGTCTGCCCCTGTGAGCTCAGGCAGCAAAGAAACCAGAACTGGGGGCCTACCAAACCCCCGGCAGCCCCGTCACATGTAAAGAGGCCCAGTCCAAATTTCAGTCACTGGCTCGTGCGGGCTGCAAACCGAGCGGGCCGGCGCCCCCGAAGTTCTATCAGGATGCACCCAGCGATATGAATCGAGCTCTTCACCGCCGAGACTCGGCACTTTCTCCCTGTGTCGGGGCCACTGTGTCGTCCACGAGCTTCTGTGCTTCCCCAGGAGATAACAGGATGCGGGACTGGCCGTGGATGTCCACCCGTAGGCGGGCCGGGTAGAGTAGAGCAAAACGGATACCCTTATTTAGAAGTTGGGCGCAGATCGGGGAGAAAGCCCTCCTCTGCTGACTCATGAGGGCCGAGTAGTCCTGGAACACCAGGAGATGTTCGCGCTCTCCACTCCGCAACTTACGGCCCCGTGCCGCCCGCAAGACCTCCTCCTTCTGACGGAAGTCAAGGAAACGTGCGATCACTGCCCGGGGCCTCTGCGCTAGCTCCCGCCGGGGACCAAGGCGATGAACCCTCTCCAGCCTCACCGGGCCATCACCATTACCGGACAGAAGCTCTGCGATCCAGGTTTGCAGGTAGTCAGCTAGGGCCGCATCCCCCACACTCTCCGGGATCCCTATAAACCGGAGGTTCTTTCGACGCCCCCGGTTCTCAAGATCGTCCAACTTATCCCCTTGTTGCTTTACCATCGATTCCAAAGCTTGCACCTTAGACTGCAGGGATTGTTGGGTGTCCTCCACATCCGAGATGCGGGTTTTGGCATGTTCCATGCGGTCGGAGAATTCGGTTATGCTCTGGCGCACACACTTCAGCTGTTCCGTCAATTCTTGAAACCGACTATCGAGCGCATTCACTACCGCTGAACTGACTTCGGAGATCAAACTCGCAGGGTTCACCACGCTTGGACTCCTAGTCGGTCCCTCTGCCATCTTGACCTCAGGGATCCTTGTCCTTTCCCGCCGTGTAGTTTTTACGGACATCAGCCCTCCAGTGGAATGCACCGGCTCGCTATCGCGCTCCTTGGGAGAGGTGGGGGGGGATCGCAGCAATGCCCGCAAAAGTAGGCTCTCTCCCCAACACTTTAGATAGATTTGTTGCAGGTTAATGGGGTCGGGTGCAATGTTCCCTCTAATTTTCTGTAGGCTGTGTGCGCATAAAATATCAGCTGTGTGCAGCTTTTGAAGGAAGGTTAAATTTTTGTGCGCCACATAACGACACTCGGAGTTATATACTTTAAAATTTGACTGCACGTCAGATTACAGTATGTACAGCACATTGATTTTAATCAAATTAAATGAAAATAGACAATTACTAAATGAAGTGGGAAATTTCTAGTAATTACAATCATAACTTTTAAATTTTAAGACGTCTGTGCTGTTTTCTATCAGAATCAGAGCCGTAATTTTTGTGCGCTCTGTTGTAAAGTATGTGCGCTCACTCGGTGAGGTGTGTGCGCGCGCACGCGCGCACAGCTTAGAGGGAACAGTGGTCGGGTGCCCGGAGCCGATCTTCACACGTCCGATCAGCTCATAGCCCAACCGGAAGTTCCAAGGAAGCATTTTAGATTTCTGTTTTGAGGTGTGTTTGTCTCTAGCGGTGGTATTGGATTTGTGTGTAACTTGATGATAAGTCTGTTGCAGTTTGGTTTTGTAGGGTAATTGTGTTTGAAGTAGTAGTGTGTGGGAGGATGCCTGAATGTAGTGTGGATAGTAGGGATTATTTTATTGTGTGTGGGCATGGTTAAGTATTGTAGAGCAGATTAGTATGTATATGAAAATATTTAGCCAGATTGCTTTTTGCCTGTCCATGTTCAGAGGTCTAGAGATGAGAATAGTGTAGTGAGTCTATGTTCTTCAGTGGGGGGAGGGGTGCAGTGAGAAGTGATAGGGGTCCCTGGTAAAAACGATTGTTATAACAAGTCAATGTATTACAGTATCTCTTATAGTTTCAGGAAGTTATACAGTTCACAATAGATTTCTTGCTAGCTAGTGTTTTATATGGCAAGGTTGTTATTACTACTTACACAGCTTAGGGTTTGATTAGAAGCAATGATATTTGTTAAATATTGTAGCAGCTGACTACTTGCCTGATTAGCTGGTAGAAATGGGGGAGGACTTGCTTAGGTTTACCAGATGCCTTAGGATGCACAGATTCTCTTCAGGACCTTCCGCATGATGATCGTTTGGTTTGTCTAAGATCCCCGCCTAAGGGCCATGCCAAAGGAATCTCTGGTGAGGCCCTCAGGCGCGGGCACTCCTGCCGGTTCTAACTTTTAAAGGTGTGATGCTGAGCCCTGACTGGGCCTTGGTGGAGGGAGCAGGAGGGGCAAGCGGCTCCTGCTTCCTCCCCCGATTACTGATCAGTGTGCAGAGAGAGGTGAAGCAAAGAGGTTTCTTCCGTGCCGGTTCCAACTTTTAAAGGTGTGCTGCTGAGCCCCGACTGGGCCTTGGTGGGGGGAGCAGGAGGGGCAAGCGACTCTTGTTTCCTCCCCCAATGTCCGATCGGCGTTTACGTTACATGTGTTACAGGCACTAGCGAAGGAGCACGCGTTGGAGCCACTTGGGCGGAGTGCGCATTCACCAGGCACACTATAGGCAAAAAAAGTTACTAATGCATGCAGAAAATGACAAGAAACCCCACACAGCACCAACGGTTACTAGTAGTCCACCCCAAATTGCATCCCTCAGAAATGGAAACAGGAGCCCCCAACAAGGACAATGACAAGGTCAAGCCTTGATGCTCACCCTCTGAGAGCACTAGGCATAGGATCCATGCAGGACTCAGCTCTACTTCCCTGAAACTGCTTCACTAGCTGGTTTTGTTTTTACAGCACTGTGTGGAAGGTAGCTAGCAGGCAGATCCCTCTGTGAGCCTTCTGCAATCTTTGGGAGAGAGCAAGGTGGATAGAGGGGGCATTGAGGTTGTGCAAAGCTGCTGCAGACTTCCAAATCCTTCCAATTTGTGGCTGTACAACAGGCCCTTATCATGATAAGGGTGTGGAACTAAACCGATTTTCCCTCCTCCTATGGCAACCGAAAATACCACAGTCTAGTAGAGCCTCCCACGGCGCGTTCAAGTGAGAGTCGCCTTTCTGTACTCAAGGTGCTCGTTCACAAGCGTTTAAACCAGGGGTCTCAAACACGCGGCCCGCGGGCCGCATGTTGCCGCCGTGGCAACGGCAGAATCGACGGTCAATTTTTAAAAAAAAAAAAAAAACTGGCTTCTGCTGCTCAAGCAGCAAAATCAGCTGTCCTGCGGCCCCTTCCTCTCTGCCCGGAGATCCCCGAGAGTGCTCCATCAGTGGGTGCTTTTCAAGCCGCGAAGAGAGTATTTCCCTCTCGCGAGGCTTGAAAAGTGACTAGGTTTAAGCCGCGCGAGAGGGAAATACTCTCTTCGCGGCTTAAAAAGCACGCCGCAGATGAAGCACACTCAGGGCTCTCCGCGCAGAGGGGAAGGGGCCGCGGGACAGCTGATTTTCTGCTGCAGCAGCAGAAGCCAGGTTTTTTTTAATTTACCTGGGGGGGGGTGTAGGACTGGAAATGGGCTATTGGCAGGGGGGGGTATGACGGGAAATGGGCTATTGGCGGGGGGGGGGTTATGACTGGAAATGGGCTATTGGCAGGGGGGGGTTATGACTGGAGATGGGCTATTGGCAGGGGGGGTTATGATTGGAGATGGGCTAATGGCAGGGGGGTTATGACTGGAAATGGTCTATTGGCAGGGGGGGTATGACTGGAAATGGGCTATTGGCAGGGGGGGTATGACTGGAAATGGGCTACTGGCAGGGGGGGTATGACTGGAAATGGGCTATTGGCAGGGGGGGGTTATGACTGGAGATGGGCTATTGGCAGGGGGGTTATGACTGGTAATGGGCTATGGTGGGGGCTAGGACTGGAAATGGGCAGGTGGGGGTTAGGAAGGACTGGAGGTGGGCTGATGGGGGGAGTTAGGACTGGTAATGAGCTATGGAGGGGCTGACTGAAATGGGGTAATGGGGGTTAGGGCTGGAAGTGGGCTATTGGCAGGGGGGGTTATGACTGGTAATGGGCTATGGGGGGGTAAGACTGAAAATGGGGTGATGGGGGTAAAACTGGAAGTGCGCTATGGGGAGGTTAGGACTGGTAATGGGCTATGGGGGGTCTAGGACTGGTAATGGGCTGGGGGGGGTTGCTAGGACTGGAAATGGGCTGAGTGGAAGGGGGGCTTGAACTGCAAATGGCTGATGGGGAGGGGGGCTTGGAATGGAAATGGGCTGTGAGGGGAGGGAGCTAGGATTGGAAATGGGCTGATGGGGGGCTAGGATTGGAAATGGGCTGATGGTGAGGCTAGGATAGGACTGGAAATGGACTGATGCAGGGACTAGAAGGGAGCGGATGCTGGGTGGGGCTGGAACTAGAAGGGAGCTGATGTTGGGGGAGGATTAGAATGGGATGGAGCTGGGAAAGTGAAATGGAGAGGGGAAAAATATTTTGTCTGGGAGAGAAGACAAATCTACAATTGGCCAGATATTGGGAGAGTAAGTGGGGATTGAGGATGGAGGGGTAAAATTTGAGTGGATGAAATAGGAATGAGGAAAGAGAAAAAGGAGAAAGATTAGTATGTTAAAGCAGATGTAGAGAGAGAATGGAAAAAAAAACTAGGAGAGAAGAAAGGGCAAATGGACAGCAGACGATGGAGAGTTAGCAGAAGACATGAAGAAACCAGAAGAAAGTGGCTGGAACAATTGCAACTGAAAAAAATGCACAAAAGGTAGAAAAATATCTCTTTATTTTGAATTTATTAACTGGAATATGTCAGCTCTGGGAAATGTGCATCATTAATGTTTGCGCTTTGTTTAGTACAAGAGGAAATTAATTTATAGTTTTATTTCTACAGTGTTGTTGTACATTCCAAGTTTGGCTTTTGGGGTTCCCAGTTTAATTATTGTCTTCTTGTTTCTAAATCTTTTAGTCTTTCTTTATCCATACTCATTAAAGAGGCATGTTTACTAAAAGTTAGTGTATGGTAACATTATGCAAATATTTATGCAAATGAGGCCCCGCGTCTTATGCGGCCCCCGGGTTACTTTACAAGTCCTCATTTGGCCCTCAAAGCAATTTGAGTTTGAGACCCCTGGTTTAAACCAATCTTTTCTTCTCAGTCTTCTGATTTTCCACAGAGGAGAAAATCCATCCACTGTTTTCTGGTGACACAGAAACAATGAGGGACCTCTGGTGGCTGAGGTGAATAGAAGCATGAGAGTGACATCATTGAACCTGGGCTTTTCATTGATTCATTGTCTCCACCAATCTGCTAGTAGGGGAACACAACCCACTTTTCTGGACTGGTCTATCTAGCAGGACGATATGGAATAGAAAGTTTCCGTCTAGGCTGTTATTTCAAAACTGCATAATATCTGATCTCATATGGCTGTTTCCATATACATTGTACAGGATTACTGCCTGGCAATGGAGAAATTTTAAGAGCTAATTGTTTCTCATCTGTGGGGATAATAAAATGCATGCCTGTTCTTTACTGCACCAATTACTTCTGACCTGACGGTCCATCTAGTTTTTACAAAACTTTGGATTTGTGATTACAATAAACTAAAATGGGATAAACACCATTTTATGTTAGCCTCACAAAAACAGATCTGTAATGAATTAAAGATGGTTAACTTACACATACCTGAAGAAGGTCACTGAGATCAAGTAGCATGTCTGAGAAAAAATTAAAGAACATAACTTTGCATAAAGATTTTAGTTAATTACAGAAATTAGAATGAGTTGGCAGCTTAGTATTAGCTTCTGATACAGTCTAAATTGAGGCAAATATTCAGAATTCAGCAAGTAAACTTTGTAAATGAGGATTCGTTCTCTTTTATTATAAAAAAATCTAGATGAAGGGGCTGATATTGGGGGACCCAGCGGGCCTCTGGTTGAGGGGCCGAGGATTCAAACTATTCACACGCAAGGCCTGCTTGTTAAGCCTCTAAAGCATATTGCAGACGTGGCTGGATCCACAGCCCCCAGTTTATTGTGCATGGCAAAACAGTCTACACAGATTAATGCAAATGGAGAACATCACGGCACAGGGTTCTCCCTCCAAACATACTAGGTTTATGGAGATATGGGAACCATATATTCAGTCACTTTCCCCAAGAGGACATAGTATGGCTCTCAATTGGTGTTCAAGGCCCACCGCCTTAGAGTCTCTCAGCTTCCTTTATGTGTAGGGATTGTCATCACCAGGCCTGAAGCTCAACTCGTGGAACACTTGTTTGTACCTTTCTATTGTGGACATTAACCTTAGTTTTGTGTGGAAATACCAGCCAAGGTGCTGATCACAAATGTTAATTCCACTATGGGGAGGGGGGAGGGATAGGACAGGATTGTAAGGCTCTAGAATTTCAAGACAACCGGTCTTGTATTGTTACAGTGGTATCTCAGACACCCTGGTTTCACATAACAGCTTCTGCGAGCCAGAAGAGGCCAGTTTTGTATTTGGTTGTTAATAATGTTAATAAAAATGATTTAAACATAAAAAATGTAGAATATATCTTTTTATACAGCAACTCTACAAGATAAGGCTGGATCTGCTGAAGAAGAAAGCTATCTTGTACCTCCAAGTGCAGCTGGTCTTATGAGAAATCAAATTAGTACTGTGCACTTAATGGTACACATCTTTAAGAAAAAGTATGGTGAATGAATATAAAATATCAAGTTTTAAATCAGAGGTCCTAATCTCTAATTGGACAATTAATTTAAAATGTCAATGTCAGAATGAAATCATCATACATGGTGGGCAAAATGTGATCCCAAACTCAACCCTGAATAGATGGTAAAATGAATATCTTAAAAGTTACTTCTCTCAAGCAGGAGAGATGCATTAAGATAGCACAGAGTCGAGAACCCTGGTTCTTGGGACTTACCTAGTCAGTCAGGTTTTCAGGATATTCTTGGAATCTAGGCACCAACTTAAACATTTAGGAATCAGTCACCGAGACCTCTGTCACAGTGCCTCCGAACCCCCCAACAGGTGTATCACAACTCCTTTTCAAAGGCCTGATTTATTGTTTTCCCCATTTTCTATGGGAAAAGAAAGCTTAATAAATCAGGCCCTTAATGTGCCATTACACAGTGCCAAAAGAAGCCAACCCTTCTCAATCTCCCACTCCCACCAACCTCAATGTGTACGTTGCCAGTACCATATTAGTGACCCTTTATAGCTGCACCTGTGGCAATTTCCTTTTTTTGCTTCACATCAGGGCCGGTCCATCCACTAGGTGAGCTGGGTGGCGGGCAGAAGTTCGGGTGGGCAGCTGGAGCACACATGGGCGGCCGCAGCAGCCCCCAGCTGCTGCTGCCCACTTCCCCCTCCCTCAACAAAATCGGCAGCAGCTGGAGGGGGCAGCAGCGGCAGCTGGGAAGGGGTGACATCGGGGGGGGGGGGGTGTTGCTGCATTCCTCAACTATGTTTGCCTTTTTGCATGTACCTTGAACCACGTGGTAGAGGATGTCCTGATCTTGCAGTTGCAAGTCTCATGGGAATAGAAAAAGCGAGATCAACCAGAACTTCCTCTACCGCACGGCTTAAGTTACATGCTGAAAGCCGATCACAGTGGAGGAGTGCAGCACAAGCGATTGAAGCGTTCAGGGACACGAAATCCTGGGTGCCAGGGTGCAATTTCTGGGCACCATGGCAACCTGGTGCCGGAGATTTGTTGAGCCCTGGAATAACCACCTGATATAACCTGGGATATAACTATACCAGGCTATATGTTATTCAGAAAGGACAGAGTAGAAAGAAAGAGAGGAGGAGTGGCACTATACGTAAAAACTAATATTAAAACTATGGAAATACAGGACTTAAAAAGGGAGAGAGGATGAAGTGTGGGTTAAACTAGAAAGATGGAAATAGAAACCATTTGCATAGGCGTGAAATACAGACCTCCATCACAGGGAGAAGACGAGGACAGAGATTTAATAGAGGACATATGCAGGATTGCCAGGAAAGGGGAAGTGCTACTGATAAGAGATTTCAATATGCTGGATGTTGAATGGCGCATCCCTGCTACTGTGTCATGTAGAAGAAAAGAGATACAGGATTCTTTACATTCTTTCAGGCAACTGATAACAGAGTCCACACATGAAGGGGCCATACTGGACTTGGTGCTTACCAATGGGAAAAGTGTTTCTGATGTTATAGCGCGAGATCATCTCATATCCAGTGATCACCAGATGGTGTGGTTCAGTATTCGGCCTAGGGCTGATAAAATCCATTTAAGACAGAAGTTCTTAGACTTTAGGACAACTAACTTTGCCAAGATGGGCCAATACCTCAAGGAGTCGTTAGGATGGAAACAGCTGGGGGATGTAGAAAAACAAAGAGCAAAACTGAAAGGGGATATTTTACGGGCAACCAACCTTTTTGTTAGAATGGTAAATAAAGGTAAAAGGAAAAGGAGGCCACTATGGTTCTCAAAAGAGGCAGCTGAAAAGGTGAAGAAAAAGAAGGAGGCCTTCATGAAATTTAAGAGATCACAGAGAGAGGAAGATAGGCATTTATATTTGGAAAAACTTAGCGAGGCTGGCAAAATAGTCAAGAAAACAAAGATACAAAAAGAGGAGGAAATAGCCAATGCAATAAAAAGGGAGGATAAGACATTTTTCAGATATGTTAGTGAGAGGAGGAAAGGAAAAGTGGTATTGTCAGACTCAAGGGTGAGGGGGAGGAATATGTAGAAGCTGATGAGGATAAAGCAGAATTGTTTAATAAATATTTCTGTTCTGTGTTCACAGATGAAGGTCCAGGAGCAGGACCTCAGACAACACCCACAAACAGGAACAAAAGCGAGGGGCATCTCAAACGATTTTCAGAAGACTGACCCCAGTATGGCATATCTTATGTTCTTATGTGTTCATGAGGAACTAGCTATACTAAAAGTGGACAAAGCGATGGGACACATCCGAGAATACTGAAGGAACTTGGGGACATTCGAGCAGCTCCACTGACTGGCCTCTTTGAAGTCGGGGGTTGTGCCGAAGGACTGGAGAGGCGCACATGTGGTCCCTTTACACAAAAGCAGAAGTAAGGATGTGGTTGAAAACTACAAGCTGGTTAGTTTAACCTCAATGGTGGGTAAATTATTGGAAACTCTGCTGAAAGAGAAAATAGTGACGTTTCTAGAGTCCAACAGATAAGCGGATCCAAGGCATTATGGATTCACCAGGGGTAGGTCTTGTCAGACAAATCTCATTGATTTCTTTGACTGGCTGACCAGGGAGCTGGACCGAGGGAGAGCCTTAGATGTGGTGTATTTAAATTTCAGTAAAGCATTTGACACTGTTCCGCACAGACAACTTATAAACAAACTTAGCACCCTAGGAATGGACCCTAAAGTTACTGCTTAGGTTAGAAACTGGTTGAGTGGGAAGTGACAAAGGGTGCAGGTAAATGGAGTTCACTCTGAGGAGGAGGTTAACAGTGGAGTGCCGTAGGGACCTGTCCTTGGTCCGATTATTTTTAACATCTTTGTAAGTGATATTGCGGAAGGGCTTCAAGTAAGGTTTGCCTCTGAGGATGATACCAAAATCTGCAACAAAGTACTGTAGATACCCAGAAAGGTATAGATAATATGAGCAGGGATCTAGCTAGCTTGGTCTAGAATTTGGCAGCTGAAATTTAATGCTTTAAAATGTAGGGTCATGCATTTGGGCTGCAGCAATCCAAGGGAGCAGTACAGTATAGGGGGTGATGTACCTCTGTCCACAAAAGAAGAACGGGACCTAGGCATGATTGTGTCTGATGATCACAAAATAGCTAAACAGGTAGAAAAAGCGATGGCGAAAGCTAGAAGGATGCTTGGGTGCATAGGGAGAGGAATGGCCAGCAGAAGAAAGGAGGTGATAGTGCCTCTGTAGAAGTCTTTGGTGCGACCTCATTTGGAGTATTGTGTGCAATTCTGGAGACCACACTTTCAAAAGGATATAAACAGGCCGGAGTCGGTACAGAAAGTGGCTACTAAAATGGTTAGTGGTCTTCATTATAAAGCATATGAGGACAGACTTAAGGACCTTAATATGTATACTTTAGAGGAAAGGCGGGACAGATGTGATATGATTGAGACGTTTAAATACCTCTGTGGCATAAATGCACAGGAGAGCCTCTTTCAATTGAAAGCAAACTCTACTATGAGGGGACAGACTCAGGAGTAATTTATAGAAATAGTAGATGCTTGGAATAGTCTCCCAGTGGAGGCGGTAGAGATAAGGACAGTATATAAATTCAAAAAAGCATGGGACAAACACAGAGGCTCTCTAAAGGAAAAAAAAAAGGGACTACTGTTGTGGTTGATATAGAAGGGCAGACTAGATAGGCCATATGGTCTTTTTCTGCCATCATGTTTCTATGGTATATGCATGACAGATCTGCATGTACTGCGTCAACTATATCCAAATCGCTCTCATGCATATTCATTGTTGTTATCCTGAAAATCTGACTGGCTAGGCGTGTCCCAAGATAGTGTGAACAGGGGAGAGATGTAGGCAACTACTAAAATAAAACAGAGTTGCCCTACTAGTTGTGCTATGGGAACTGTTTTTAGCAGCTTACTGGCAGAATCCCTAGTGGTGTAATCTAAAGACTGAAGGTTAAAATTCTAAGATCCCAATGTTTAGAAAATTAGTCTATAGCACAGTAGAGTTATATAATGAGCATAATTGTAAGCCCTGTAGGGGACAGGGAAACATCTACTGTATCTCACCTTCAGCTACTGGAAAGTAGTGAGCTAAAAACAAATGAACAAACAAATTTAAAAAAATGAAATCATCATACACTGTGACCATGGCAAATAAGTGTCCTTAACTAATTACCGCTGCCTATCTCCAAACCATTTTGTTCATATATAATTTAATTTCAATGGGGAAACTGTTACAACTTCTGAAAAGGTGCATCCTCACTACTGATAATATAAATATGCTAACAGAGACCCACCTACTCAGCGGAGGGACTTGGTCATTAGACGTAACATTAAGAACTCACCATAGCCCCCCCCCCCGCCCTCCCCCCCTATTTGTCCCTAGCACGCACTCTCTGAATCTGCCCTCCTTATCAGTAGTGACCATTCACTTTCTCCCCCATTAAATGGTCTTTCTTAGCAAAGAGGTTTGTCACTGGAAAACCATCACAACCCACTCTGAGCCCATGACTTCTATAAATGCTCCAGAGGAAAAAGCACAGTTACTTACCTGTAACAGGTGATCTCTGGGAACAGCAGGAATAAGTCTTCACATATGGGTATCGTCGGTACCGACGGAGCCTGCGCGGGAACGCTCCCCAGCGTCCTGAAAGAAAGCTTTTGGGAGCATCCCACAGCGCCTGCGCGCTGCCTTCCCGCCTTTCCTAACTGCCTCTCTCCAGTTCGAGTTTTAAAGCTGAGACAAAGAGAGAGAGAGGAAAGGAAAGATAGAGAGATACAACTCCTAGGGCAGGTGGGTGGGTTGTGAAGACTTATTCCTGCTGTTCCCAGAGATCACCTGTTACAGGTAAGTAACTGTGCTATCTCCAGGAACAAGCAGGAATGAGTCTTCACATATGGGGACTCCCCAGCTAGAGATGCCTGGGAGATCACCCAGATTGTGAGTCCCTGGGAAGGGCTCTACCTCTACCCATGAATCTCAGGCATCCAGTTCAGGGATGGAGGGTAGGAGTTGATTAGGTATGGAACAGGTGTTTGAGAACAGCCTGACCAAACAAGGCATCCCGGCGGGAGTCCTTGTCCAAGCAGTAATGGGCTGTGAAGATATGAACCGATGCCCAAGTGGCCGCTCGACAGATTTGGTCGATGGACAGAGTTTAGATGAGCCATAGAGGTTGCCATGGCCCTCACATTGTGAGTTGTGACATGGCCCTCCAGAAAAAGCAGTTACTTACCTGTAACAGGTGATCTCCGGAACAGCAGGAATTAGTCTTCACATATGGGGGTTCGTCAGCGCCGACGGAGCCCGCACGGGAATGCTCCCCAGCATCCAATCAGAAGGCTTTTGGGAGCATCCCTCGCGCCTGCGCGGTAGCTTCCCGCCCTTCCCACTGCCTCTCCCCAGTTGCATTTAATGGCTGAGACAGCAGGAGAGGAGAGGAAGGAAGAGAGAGAGAGAGAGAGAGAGAGAGAGAGAGAGAGAGAGTTACAACTCCTAGGGGAGGTGGGTGGGTTGTGAAGACTAATTCCTGCTGTTCCGGAGATCACCTGTTACAGGTAAGTAACTGTGCTATCTCCAGGAACAAGCAGGAATGAGTCTTCACATATGGGGACTCCCTAGCTGAGGGTGCCAGAGGAGATCCCAGAATGCGCGCCCCTGGACAGGGCGGCATTGCCCAACCTGGATCCCCGGCATCCCCTGAGGGATGGAGGGTAGGAGTTGAGAAGAGTTGCCAAGGCACAGCAACCGAAGACTACAGGGGAGTCTTCAAAACCACGTCAAATATCATTAAACCGTTAATGATCTAGCACAATCTAGAGCTTACCTACTGGATTGTAGAAGGCAGAGCTGCGACGGGTAATGTAGATGCAGTAGCGAAGTCTTCAAGGGAACTTAACCGCAGAGAGGACGAAGTTCCCAGTCCGGACGGCACCGGAAAGACGGCAGGTCTTCACGAGGAGCTCTAAGAGAAGCTGAGAACTCCAGTAGGAGCAGAGTCCCCAATCCGGAGGACTAAGCAGATGACTGACCGATCTGGGAGAACCCAGCCCGGAGAAGAAAAGGAGTGTACCCCGGGATACCGAGGGGTACACTGTCTACCCTAGCCGGCAAGGGATAGGAGGACATTGGGTTCGAAAACCTCCAGACAAGGAGGCGTAAACCAAGGGGCTGTTGACTTCACAGCAAGTTTAAGCATAACCGGTCCGAGCACCCGAGCCGCAGAACGCAGGCAAGCAGGCTGGCCGGACCCTGTAAGAAATAACAAAACGTCAGTACCGACAATTGGGAGATAGTCGGTAAGACACAGGGCGCTATAACATTTCCCAAAAGCGCCCACCTGTACCGATATATATCCAATAACAGGTAAAGATGTATTTCGGGCTATAGGTGGGCCCGGGAGCGCCCACCCAGGTTACTAAACGGTATGCACACGTGAGAACGATACTGCCAACTCGGACCGGCCCTTGATCCACAGGAGGGCGCCCAACTGGAAGGTGGCGGGGGGAAGGGCCATCCAAGTGATGGGCCGATGTGCGTGGTGCAGGGCAGATCGGCGAGAGTAGCAGTATGGTTGCATGACCGCCAGATCAGTTGGGGAGGAGCACATCAGGAGTACGTAGGCCCCTGAGGCGTCCACCTGACAGCCACGCAAAAAAACGTGTCCTCCGTACCACAGGGAAGGCAGGAGGATAGAAAACCCTATAGCCACGGCGTGACCGTGGGGGTCATCTCCGGCCTATATAAAAAAACCCCTCGGGGGTAGGGCCAATGCCCTCCGCCACTCCGAAGAGTGCAGGGAGCGGAGCCGGGGATCGACATGGGTCAGTGGGACTCCTCTCCACCGTAACCTGACAGACCCAGGGGTTTCTCTGCGAGAGCGGAGACACAGACCAGGGGGGGGGTGGTCCGGCCCTGTCAAGGATTGGTTCGGGCCATGCTCGGAGAGTAGCGGCCAAGGCCTACACTGGGAGAAGGAGATTCGGTGCGCGATCCCCTCAATCCGGGGGAACCAGGCAGAGGGGAATCCGAGGCATGTACCCGAGGGTAAGTCCGAAGAAGACTAGCATGGCCCTGAGGAGCCAGGCTAACCTAGTGTGGGAAGGGTCCCCCCCCCGGGGGAGGGGGCTCCATACCTCCAATCAAGCAGCCGAACCGCTTGCCACACTGAAAAGAACCCCAGTGTAGAACTGGACAGTAACTTCTGGTAAGAGGAGTTAAGCGCAAGCTGCCGCATACCAGAGCCTAAGGCTGCTTGGCATGGGCAGCCTGGCGTGAGCCCTGGCACTGCCGACAGGTGTGAGACATCCCTGGCATGGGCGCACCCGGCAGGTGGGCAGAGGGATGAAACTTCCTCTTCTTCGGAAAGGAGGATCGGGAAGGACATTTCCTACCCCCGGGAGAGGGAGAGGGCCGCGGGCGGCCAGTGCCAAACAGGTCGGCGGAGCACTGAGCAACCTGACGCAAAGCCTCGCCATTGAAGAGGTTCTCCCCGGTGCACGGGGAATTACCCAGATTATGTTGTGCCCAGCTGCACAAGTCGGAAGCCTGCAACCAGGCTGTACGACGCGCCCCTATGGCGACAGCAGAGGACCTGCTAACTGACTCAAAAGAGTCCACGGCAGCCCGAGAAAGAAACCAAGAGATATTCCTGCAATGGTAAAGAAACAAGGAATAGTCAGGGGCCCGAGGGGCCGACACAAAGGGAGACAACAGAGATAACCTCCCAGTGACCTCCCGAAGCGCCAGGCTCATATAGAAAATATATGAGAGAATCCTGGAAGCCAACATGGACGTTTGGAAGGTTCGCCGCCCAAAGTTGTCCAGAGCTTTAGACGCACGATTCGGGGGGCAGGAAGAGTGCTTCTTCTTGCTTCCGACCTTCCTCAGGGCCGATTCCACCACAATGGAATGATGGGGAAGCTGGTGCGTCTGGAAACCCGGAGAGGGGGGCACCCGATACCGGGCATGCATGGCTGTAGGCGGCGTCGGTACCTGTAAGGGCGAGCGCCAAATCCCGAGCAGGAGATCCCGACGGGAGGGATGTAGAGGAAGCATTATGGCTGCCTGTTCCGCAGGACCCGGACTTAGCGAAGGGCCCGGGATAGGAATGGCGAGCAAGTCCGCCATGTCAAGGAGGAAGTCCTGAAAAGACGGCTCTCCCAGAGGGGCTATCCCGGGGGAGGCCGAGGTGGAGGGGCCCGCTTAAACACCAGGGGACCCACCGTGCTGGTGCACGGGAGGAATCGCTCTAAACAGAGAAGGGTACTGACAGTCCCAATTCGAGGCAGTCGGTACTGCATCGTCAGAGCCCGGGATTGACTACAAGCGGGGCATCGAAGGGAGCGACGTCCCTGCCGGGCCCGCGGGACTCGGCCTCGACTCCGGGGGCGGGGCCGTCCCCGGGGCAATCCGCAAGGGCGGCTGGAGTGGTGCCGAGGCAGCTGGAGAGCAGGCGAGCGCAGCACTGCGCTGTCAGAAGAGACCGGGGTCGGATCCGAAATGCGTCGGAGCCACGCTTTCCAGACTGGAGATCGATTCGAGGCTGGGCATCGAACCGAGCGACGCCTCCTTAGGGGGCCCCGGTGTCGGCGGCCGCACCGGTGCTGCCACTCCCGCGAATGGAGTCGGGGTCGCGACGATCGGTGCCGAGGGCAACGAGGGCTTCCCAGGCCGAAACTCGGCGAAGAGGGAAACACCCAAAGGCGGCTCCGATGTCGGGAGAGGCGCCCTTCTAGGCGCCGGGGTTCTGCCCGCGCCTGTTTTATCGAGCGGGAAACCCTTACGGGGTGTACTACGCGGCCTCGAGGGTACCCAGATAACCCGCCGACGAGCCCCGGCGGGGAGCGAGACGCCCAGCCCCGGCTCCGCGGCCGCGGCGCTTCTTTGGGTCGACTCAACCGAAGGTCCCGGGTCCCGCGGGCAAACTCTAGTGACGAATGGAGCACTCGACGCCCGCATAGATGCCGGGAGGTCGGTGGCGTCCGGGGGAGGCCCCAGCCCCGCGCAAGATGGGGGTGCCGACTCGCCCGACCGGGATAGATCAATCGGCTCCGCAGGTGGAGCCCGGAGGCGACCCCTGGCGAAGAACGGGGCCCTTGTTCCCGAGACCGCCGCCGGAGGGGCGGAGCCGCTCAAGGCCAGTACCGCCTCTGCAGAAGCCGGGGATGAGTCGATCGGCCCTGACGGAACCGAGGGCACCCGGTGCCGATCCCCGGCGGGGAGTGGGGCCACCGACTCCAACGCCAATGCCGAGGACTTGGTCCCGCTCTAAGCGGTCACCACCTCCGCGCATGGCAGGGGTGTGGGCACGCCATACCGGGTCAGGTTGGTCCGACGATCCCCGGTGAAGAGTGGAACACTCGACACCGACGCCGGGAAATCGGCACCGCCGAAAGCGGGTACCGCCCCCGTGCAGGGCCGGGATGCCGTAGAGCCAGACTGGGTCGAGTCAATCGGCCCCGAAGGCACCGAGGACACCAGCTGACAGTCCCTGGCGAAGAGTGGAACACTCGACGCCGGCGCAGAGGGATCTGCACCGCTCGAAGCGGGTGCCACCCTCGGGCATGGCTCGGGAATGTTCTGTGAGGAGCGAAACTCAGGAACAACCCGAAACCCCATGGAGGCTCTGGAGCCCGAAGACTCCCTCCGGGGTATAAGGGACTGGAGGGGGAAGGCCGGAGTCGTCGTCATGCAGCGCATGAGACTCACCCCTCAAGGCTCGGTTAGTCTTAACAGACTGTTGGGTTACCTGATCCTGGCGAGGAGAGAAAGCCGACAACAGCACCTCAGAGGGAAAGACGTCATCGAGGGACACTCGAAACAGGGAGGGTCTTCTCCTGACGCTGAAGCCCAGGGAACCGGGGGAGAAGGGGTCAGGGCCCAAACAGGAGAGACACCAGGCGTTGGAGTCGAAGACGACGACAACGTCTCCACAGAGGGGGCACTTCTTAGGGGAAGGCGGCTCCATGCTGGAAAGCCCGGTAGGCCTCAGAATAACACGAGGAGGATGCTCCTCGAAGGAAAATAAAGGAAAACAAAAAAATAAGGAAAAAGGGGGCACCAGCGGTGCCAGAGTCAGCGGGAAAAAAACAGCGACCACAGGAAACAAGAAAAGTTCTGCGGTGACAGGAGGTACGTCCTGTCGGCTCCGCAGAAAAACAAAAACTGGGAAGAGGCAGTGGGAAGGGCGGGAAGCTACCGCGCAGGCGCGAGGGATGCTCCCAAAAGCCTTCTGATTGGATGCTGGGGAGCATTCCCGTGCGGGCTCCGTCGGCGCCGACGAACCCCCATATGTGAAGACTCATTCCTGCTTGTTCCTGGAGATAGGTTCTTACTTTGGTAGGCAAAGGACATACACTGAGCAATCCAATTGGACAGAGTTCTCTTAGAGACTGGAAGTCCTAAATGAGAAGGATCAAAAGCAACAAAAAGTTGAGAGGACTTTCTATGTTGCTGTGTTCTGTGTAAGTAGAAAGCAAGTGCTCTTTTACAATCCAGGGTATGAAGATTCCTCTCTGCACTTGATGCATGAGGTCCTGGAAAAAAGACAGGTAAAAAGACCTCCTGGTTCAGATGAAAAGGTGAGACCACTTTAGGCATAAAGTGTGGATTAGTTCTGAGGACTACCTTGTCATGATGGAACCTTGTATAAGGAGGATTAGCCACTAAAGCTTGCAACTCACTGATACGGCGAGCTGAGGTGACTGCAATGAGAAAAATAACCTTCCAAGAAAGGAATTTTAAGGAGGTAGTGGCTAAGGGTGCAAAGGGTGGCTTCATAAGCTGGCCAAGAACCAGATTCTAGTCCCAGGCCACTGGAGGTGGTCTGATGGGAGGTTTAATCAAAAGAAGGCCTCTCATGAATCTTGTTATAAGAGGATGAGAGGAAATAGGTTGTCCGTTGAGAGGCTTAAGGGAAGCTGCAATAGCACTCAAATGGACTCTGATTGAATTTGTTTTAAGGCCTGCATGGGATAAATGCAGCAAATAGTCTAGTAAAGAATGCAAAGGTATTGCAAGAGGGTTGAGACCCTTCTCTGCACACCAAATGGAAAACCTTTTCCATTTAAAAGCATATGAACGTCTGGTGGAAGGCTTTCTGGAAGCATGAAGGATATCCTTCACTTGCTGAAAAAGTTGTAAATCTTGAAGGTCTAGGCCTTCAGCAAACAGGCCCTGAGATGAAGAGACTGAGGATTTGGGTGCCACAATGAATGGCCAATTTTCCCAATGGAGAAAGGTGAATAGTGGTGTACCCCAGGGATCTGTGCTGGGTCCGCTGCTTTTTGACATATTCATAAATGACCTGGAAAGTGGAATAACGAGTGAGGTTATCAAATTTGCAGATGACACAAAACTATTTAAAGTTGTTAAAACCCAAGAGGATTGTGAAAAATTGCAAGAGGATCTTGATAAATTGGAAGACTGGGCATCAAAATGGCAGATGAAATTTAATGTGGACAAGTGCAAGGTTATGCACCTAGGGAAGAACAACCCAAACTATGGTTACACGATGCAAGGTTCCACATTAGGAACCACCACCCAGGAAAAAGATTTAGGCGTCATTGTGGATACCATGTTAAAACCCTCGGCCCAGTGTGCAGCAGCGGCCAAGAGAGCAAATAGAATGCTAGGTATGATAAGGAAAGGAATGGAAAATAAAACAAAAGATATTATAATGCCTCTATATCGTTCCATGGTGAGACCGCACCTTGAATATTGTGTGCAATTCTGGTCGCCGTATCTTAAAAAGGATATAGCGATTTTAGAAAAGGTACAGAGAAGAGCCACCAAAATGGTAAAGGGGATGGAAGGATACTCCTATGAAGAAAGGCTAAAAAGGTTGGGGCTCTTTAACCTGGAAAAGAGACGGCTGAGGGGAGATATGATAGAAGTCTATAAATTAATGAACGGAGTGGAACGGGTAAACGTAGATCGATTGTTCACCTTATCAGAATATAGAAAGACTAGGGGACATGCAATGAAGCTACAGGGTAAACTATTTAAGACTAATAAAAGAAAATATTTTTTCACTCAACGTGTAATCAAACTCTGGAATTTGTTACCGGAGGATGTAGTAAAGGCTGTTAGTGTAGCTGGGTTTAAAAAAGGTTTGGACAAGTTCCTGGAGGAAAGGTCCATAAACCATTATTAAGAAGTGACCAAAGATATCAATGCTTGACCCAGTACAAGCATTGTGGAACTTGTGTCTCTTGGGGAAACTGCTAGGTACATATGACTAAACCTAAATTATGAGCTAAACCTCATAATTAACAGATTTACACCCTCTTGTAAATAACCATGATTTAAATCTAAGGAACCTACAAACCTGTATCTGTACATAGTTCTTAAATTGTTCTTGTTCTGTTATGTATTTAACCATTACATTGTTCTGTTATGCATTTAACCATTCACCGTTCTGTTACGTATTTAACTATTACATTGTTTACTGTCAAAAATTGTTCCATGTAAAACAAGCCCTTGCTTTGTTGACTGTTGTTTAATTGTAAGCCGCATCTGAACTCTGGAAGATGCGGGATATAAATGATTGTTAAATAAATAAATAAATATGACCTAGATTGGCCACTGTTGGAAACAGAATACTGGGCTTGATGGACCTTGGTCTGACCCAGTATGGCATATCTTATGTTCTTAAGGTTCCCTCCTCCTGGGAGAGGAGATCTGGAGCAGACCCCAGGTCTAGGGAGGGGAGCTTGAGAGAGATGCAGAAGTAGAGGGTACCACACTTGGCGTGGCCAAAGTGGTGCTATGAGGATCATAGTCCCTTTGTCTCTCTGAAGCTTGAACAGAGTCTTGGGGATTAGGGGAATAGGTGGAAAGGCATAAAGGAAGTCTTGCCCCCAATGAAGGAGGAAGGCATCCCTGGCCTGAACTCCCTGACATGGAATCCTGGAACAGAACCGGGGAAGTTTGGCATTCCACGGACTTGCAAACAGGTCTAAGTTTGGGGTACCCCAAATCCGAAAAATTCTGGCTATCTGGTCCCCATGGAGGGACCATTCGTGCGGAAGCAGAAATCGACTGAGTCTGTCTGCCCAAGAGTTTTAAACTCCTGGAAGATATACTGCCATGAGATGGATTTGATGCTCTCTGGCGAAGGCCCACAATCTCAGAGCTTCGTTGCAAAGCGACAGAGAGCCAGTTCCTCCCTGCTTGTTCACGTAGAACATAGCTACCTGGTTGTCCGTGTGGATGAGGACTGTCTTGTAGCTGAGCAGGGTGTGGAAGACTGAGAGCCAGAAAGATTGCTCTGAGCTCTAAGAGGTTGATATGAAGATATGTCTCCTGTGGAGACCAGATGCCCTTGGTCAAGAGATCTTGTAGATGAGCCCCCCAACCCTTTGGAGAGGCATCTGTTGTAAGGGTTGCTTGGGGTAACACCTGTTGGAAGGGGGACCCCAGCAACAGATTCTGAGTGGACTTCCACCAGTGGAGAGACGAAAATAGGCGACTGGAGGTTGCTATTTTGTCTGACAGGCAACCTGATGCCTGGGTCCATTGTGTGGATAGGGTCCACTGAGCTGCTCTCATGTGAAGGCGAGCATAGGGAACCACATGCACCGTGGATGCCATGTGGCCTAAAAGTTGCAACATCTCTCGAGCAGTTAAATGGGATTTTAACTGAATCTGGGAGGCTAACTGCACGAAGCGTAGGCAACGGGCCTGGGGAAGATAGGCCCTTGCAGTTGTGGTATCCAGTAAGGCCCCTATGAACTCTAGAGACTGAGTAGGGGTAAGATGGGACTTTGGAATGTTGATTACCAGTCCCAGGTACTGAAGAACACGCCTTGTGCAGGCTAGAGAAGTCTGGGCCTCTGACTGGGATGGAGCTCGGATGAGCCAGTCGTCCAGATATGGGAATACGAATATTCCTAGAGTGCGTAGGAATGCAGCTACTACTGCCATGCATTTTGTGAACACTCTTGGAGCAGAGGCCAGACCGAAAGGAAGCACTTTGTATTGGTAGTGCTTTCCCTGGTACAGGAAGCGAAGGAATCTTCTGTGTGTTGGATGGATGAGAACATGGGTGTACACATCCTTGAGATCTAGAGAACAAAGCCAGTCCTGACTCTGGAGGTATGGAAGGAGAGTTCCGAGAGAAGTCATCTTGAATTTCTCCTTGCATAGAAACTTGTTCAATTCTCTGAGATCTAATATGGGTCTGTAGCCCCCTGTTTTCTTTGGGATGAGAAAATAGGGGGAGTAGAACCCTGAGCCCTGTTGAAGAAGGGGTACTTCTTCTATTGCCCCTTGGGCAAGAAGGGTAGCAATCTCCTGACCTAGAAGGGTGAGGAGAGATGTTGGAGAATTGAATTGTTTCACCATGGTGTGAGGAGGAAGTTTTAAGGAATGAAGTTTGTACCCTTCCCTTATGATGGAGAGGGTTCACTGCTCTGCTGTGATTTGTTCCCATCTGGGAGCAAAGTGAGCTAACCTTCCTGGGATGGTGAGGGGCTCTGGATGTTCTAGAGCAAGAAAGGCTAAGTTCTCTAGTGGAAAGTCAAAGGCCCTGAGGAGGCCGAGGCTGTTGGGCCCTAGCAGTCCTCGCAGCCTGGGTTTTGGCCTGTTTTGGTTGTTGCTGTCTCTTTGTAGCAAAATGACCTTGAGAAGAAGCCTGACCATAAGAAGAAAATTTCCCTTTCTTTGGGAAAGATCCCTTTTTGAACAACCTCTTTTTGAAAGGAGCAGTAGTCGACTTTGAAAGTCTATCTAAAGCAGAATTTTCAGCATCCATCTGGTTGGCCTTTGCTTGCCAATCTTTGCCAAACAGGTTTTCGCCTGTACAGGGAAGGTTACCTAGACCATCCTGTACCCAGGATTCCAAATCAGAGGCTTGCAACCAAGCAACTCTGCGTGCATCTATGGCAATAGCCGAGGCTCTACTGACCCCTTCAAAAGAGTCAAAGGCTGCACAGTTGGAAAACTTGGATACATCCTGTGCATGTTTAAGCCAGGTGATATATTCTTCTCTCTTATCTTCTGACATAAAAGGAGATAAGGTTTGCAGATGATCTGTAACTTCTTTTAGAAACATCCCCATATAGAGACTATAGGAGTTGATTCTGGCTACAAGCATACTGGCCTGGAAGATTTTCCTGCCAAAGGCATCTAGGGTTCTGCATTCTCTTCCTGGAGGAGCAGAGGAGTGCCTTTTTGTACTCTTGATCTTTTTCATAGCAGACTCTACCACAATGGAGTGGTGAGGAAACTGAGTCTTATGAAACCCAGGACAAGGAGGAACACGATACATGGTGTCCAACCTTCTGGAATGAGGGGCGGTGGAAAGAGGAGTCTCCCATATGCCCAACATGTGTTCATAAAGAATCTCATGTATTGGTAAGGTGGCTGCCTCTTTAGGAGCCTTAGGATATTGTAGGATATCTAATTTTTTGGCTCTAGGTTCAGTCTCAGAGGTCACTGAGATGGACAGGCCTTTGGCCACCTCCCTAATAAAGTCCTGAAAAGACAAGTCTTCAGGAGGAGACATTCTCCTTTTTGGAGAAGAGGGTTCCTGAGGAAGGATCCCCGATGCTTCAATTGAGGCCTCTGAAGAGTCAGAGTCTTCAGAAGAATCGAAGTATCGACTGTCTGGATGCTCTCGTAGAGCCCGATACGCGTACCGGGAGGTATCAACATCGGGAGTAATCAGTACCGGGCCGGTACTGATAGGCATCACTGGATAGCATACCGCTGCCGTCGATGCTGATGTCGATGCAAGCGGTACTGGAATCGGAACCGGAATCGGTACGTAGGCGTTGCAGCTTGAATGAATGCCGTGATGGCACGCTGCATGGTCAGAATATTCTGATCCATTGACGCCACCAATGTCTGGATATCGGTACCGGTAGAAACTGCCGGTACCCCAGAACATTGTAACAGATGATCGGTCGAGGCCGAGCCATCGATGTCAACCTGTGACCCCATAGGTAGTGCTTTGGAAGCCGGAGCCTCCCGCCGGGGTAATTTTGCCGGTGTGGTATCGTCAAGAGTAAGCCCGGGGGCATCTTGATACTTAGAGGGAGATGAACTCTTTGAGGACCGGCCAGATTTAAGTTTGGTTACCTGAGATCCATGGGATGAAAAAGAAGCCCTGGAAGATGTCGATGCCACGGAAGCTGCATCGGAGGGAAACAGGATACTGAGCTTAGCTGCCCGATTCTGTAACCCTCTTTTGGACATCATGGAACAGGACTCACAATCCGCAATGGAGTGGTCAGGACCTAAACATTTTAGACACCAGTCATGGGTGTCGGTGACAGAAATAGTGCTACTGCACTTTGTGCATTTTTTAAAACCGGAGGCGGGTTTTTCCATGAGGGAAAAATATCTCTGTAGGCCTAAGGCCCCAGAAGAAAAATGCACTGAAAAAAGTAGAAGTTCTTTTTTTTTTTTTTTTTTTTTTTTAAAGAAAGAAAAAGAACCGGTAGTACAGGTGCGGAATCGAGAAGGCAGACACGTGACTAAAGAAAAATAAAAGAAAATAAGAAATTCTTCAGCGGTGACAGGAAACACGACCTGCTGGCTCCGCGGAAAAGAAGAACTGGAGAGAGGCAGTTAGGAAAGGCGGGAAGGCAGCGCGCAGGCGCTGTGGGATGCTCCCAAAAGCTTTCTTTCAGGACGCTGGGGAGCGTTCCCGCACAGGCTCCGTCGGTACCGACGATACCCATATGTGAAGACTCATTCCTGCTTGTTCCTGGAGATTAAAAGATGTGTGAGAAGTATGGGGTTAGAGGTTGTGATGGGTGTAAAAGGGTCTGTGCAGTATGTGTTAGATGGGGAGGGACTGTTGTATATGAAGGATCATGTGTGATAGTCAAACAAGTGTTTAGGGTAATGGTTATGAAGAATCTAGACAAGATTCTCAAAGACAAAGATGTCTCTCTACATGTAAAGATTCAATTTAGCACAAACTGGTACCCATTCGGGGACTTCACGTATCATTCATTTTTAAGCAATTTTTCCCTCCTTTTGGTTAGTACCAAGTACATGGATCTGATTTTCTCCTCTGTTCTAGCTCTGTGTGTTCCCCCCCTTTTTTGTTCTTAGTATTTTAATTGTTCTCTTATTTGTTTTTTTATATACATAATTATTTTCTTATCTTATCTAACCTTGGAATATTTATGAGAAAGGTCTTTAAGACCACAAATTAATTTTACACGGTGCAACATGTAAGTACCCTCTCTGTTTGATTCAAGGTGTCATTTGCTTTGATTTTATTTTAGTATTTTCTGATCACTTTTACTATGATATAATTTTATTATACATTTTAGTTTTTGTATTCATTTTATTTAATTTTAGTTTACATAACTAAACACTTACACATTGTATGATATATAACTGTTTTAATGCATAATTGTTTTTATGCATATTAATAGGTTTTATGCATTTTTATGCATATTTATTTGTTTGTCGCATATCTTCATGTTTACAGTTAAGTGATTTGTTATTTATTTTTAGATGCGTACCCCCTGATGAAGGCTGTACGCCGAAACGCATAGGGGTTTATTGTTAAATAAAGTTTAGCACCCGCGACCTTCATTGGCCTTCGCTTTTTGTGTTTCCATTGCTCCCTGCGAGGGCTCCGCTCTCTTTGTGTTCCAAAGAATACTGTGTATTCCATGGACTGCCCAAAGAACAAATCGGTCAGTACTAGAGGAGATCAAGCCTAAGCTTTCTTTAGAAGCTCAGATGACAAGACTTCGATTTTCATACTCTGGACATCATGCGAAGAGAGAGATCATTAGAGAAAGATGACATACTTGGCAAGGTCAACATAAAAGAGGAAGGCCAGCAATGAGGTGGATTGATACAACAGCAACTATGAATGCCACTCTATCAATTATGCAACGTTTCCTCTAAGCTGTGCACTTTTGCATGTGCACATGACTCGCAAAGTTCGTACGTGTAGGTTAAAATAGTGCGCACAAAAATTAAATTTCTGCCAAAAAAAACCATAGGTGCCATTAAAATGAAATATTGCAGAAGGCCAGTTGTTCCGCTTTCCAGTTCATATAAGCACTATAATAACTTATAAGTCTTGTGAAACTGTAAACTTTGGCATATGAACCACATACGAGAAACTTCCAGTTTCATCATGTTGTTGAAGGTTTATTGTGTTGTGTGTAGTACTGTTGAATTAATTTATTACATTTTCTTATAACAACTGAATTTTAAAAAGTAAATTTTTAAAATGTCGAAACAGAGAGCGCAGAGAGAACAGCAGCAGCTTTTAGGTCTGAATGACTTGAAGAAATTGTTGAAACAGCGACACTGAAATCTCAAAGTACAATGCGCATTCAACTGCGTGAAATCTACACCTATGACGAGGATGACTGAGTAGTTTGCTTATACTGTCAAGATGCCAAAGCAACCAGAGCGTTCTCTACTGGAAAAGTGTGGGATGATGTGTGTAAACTTGACTTCCTGAAATGCCATCTATCAAATCTCACGCAGACAGTGTTATGAAACTTAGAAGTAAAAATCCATCCTTAAGAGGAGGACTGGTTACTATGTTGCTTCAAAGCATTCCAGCCCCAAACAAATTAAAGTTATCAACAGTGTTTTGCTGGCCATTAGGATGAATATTTCCATGCTCTCTGTTCAAGATATTAATGAGCACATGGCGAAGTACGTAAGCATACCCGAAAGCTGGAGAAGCAAAAACTACATGTTTGAATTTCTTAAAATTAAAACAGCAGTGTGGAAAATAATCTTATGGCAGACATCGCATCAGCAATGTATCATGCATTAACTACTGATGAAAGCACAGACATTTCTGTCAACAAATACTTAATATTCTACTCTAAGTATCAGCTAGTAAATTCATACGAGTATAAAACTTCATTTGGTGGGATGCTACAGTTGGAAGCATGCAATGCTACATCAATAGTAACCGCAGTCAGGGAATTCTATAGGATACAAAAGCTTGATCTCAATAAAACAGTCATATTTACTTCCGACGGTGAATGCTATGCTTTGCAGAGTAAACTGTGTAGCACCACAGCTGAAAAATGATGTTCCACATCTAGTACAGCAATATTGTGTTGTACATCGGGAAGATTTGGGGATTTCTGAATCATGGAAAGAGGTAAAATTGATGAAAGATGTTGAAACTTTAATGAGAACCATCTATACAATGTTCTGTCGGTCTTCTATTAAAAGATGCAAATTTCAAGAAATAGCGGATGCATTTGAATGTGATTTAATTGCTTTCAGACCTCTGAACAAAGTACGCTGGTTATCTAGATATTTTGCACTTCAAGCAATTATTCAAAATTATGATCCCGTGTTAGAATATTTTGAAGAAGACAAGGATAATGATCCTATTTCAAAGTACTGTTATAAAAAGCTAAACAAGCAGCAATTCCTTATAACACTGGAAGTTTTGAATGATGTATTATCAGAACTAGCTTCACCAACAATGGCATTTCAAAAAAGCGTAGTTACTCACCTGTAACAGGTGTTCTCCAGGAGCAGCAGGAATCAGTCCTCACTTATGGGTGACGTCGGCGCCGACGGAGCCCTCGCGGAGCAATTTTCCCCAGCTTTCAAAGAAAGCCTTTGGGAATTGCAGCGCGCATGCGCGGTCGTCTTCCCGCCCGAGGGTGCCATCTTAGCCAGTCAGATGACATAGCTAAAAAAGACAGCATAAAAAATTTGCAAAAAGAACATAAGCAGACGATTGCAACTCCAAGGGGAGGAGGGAGGGTAGTGAGGACTGATTCCTGCTGCTCCTGGAGAACACCTGTTACAGGTGAGTAACTACGCTTTCTCCAGGACCAAGCAGGAAGTCAGTCCTCACTTATGGGACTCCCAAGCTCAAGGCTACCGGAGACCCTAAGCACAAAAATGAGCTCCCTCTAGCTCAGCAGCACAGAAGGATAGAATCTTCGCTGAATTATCACCCACCGGTAGCCCACATCCGGGATGGAGGGTAGGAGTTGCTCAGACCTCAAAGAGATTACGGAAGACTGCCTGTCCGAAAGCACTGTCCCTACGGGACTCCCTCTCGAGACAGTAATGGACCGCAAAAGTCTGGCTCGAAGACCAAGTAGCGGCCCGGCAGATGTCTGCCAGCGGAACAGAGCGGAGGTAAGCCACTGACGTGGCCTTTGCCCGAACGCAATGAGCCGTGACTCGACTTTCTAAGGCGAGTCCGGCTGCCCCATAAGCCCAAGAGATACAGTCCGCAACCCAGATGGACAGAGTACGCTTGGAGACCGGGAGCCCCAATTTATTGGGGTCAAAAGACACAAAAAGCTGAGCAGCTTTACGGTGCTCCCGCGTACGGTCAAGGTAGAAGTTCAATGCCCTTCTACAGTCCAGGGTATGGAGGACCGTCTCAGCTCGGCTGGAGTGTGGTCTGGGAAAGAAGGTTGGAAGTACCACCTCCTGATTGATGTGAAAAGGGGAGACCACTTTAGGCAGAAACTTTGGGTGAGTCCGTAGGACTACCCTATTCTTGTAGATCCGAGGACAATTTGCTGCAGGGCCCACAGATCAGTTCTTCATGATCCGGGCCCAGGCAGCGGAGGCAAAAGTCGTGTGTGTCGGTTAGTGACATATTTCGGTCACACCGACCACACCGCTTAAACCCACTGGCAGCCATCGGGGGAAAAAGGGCCCCTGCGAGGTCAAAGGACCGGGCTGCCAGGGAAAAAATGAAAACGAAAGCTGACAAAGTCAGAAAAAACCGAAAAAAGTACGAGGACTCGTGACCGGCGTCGCGAGTCCGAGCGGGAAAACGATCGGCGTCGAACCGAAGGAAAAAAGGATAAAATAATGAATAAAATCGACTTTTTCGCGGGGACAAGACGGGGACGTCTGTAGGGCTCCGCGGAAAAAAGAAGACTGGCTAAGATGGCACCCTCGGGCGGGAAGACGACCGCGCATGCGCGCTGCAATTCCCAAAGGCTTTCTTTGAAAGCTGGGGAAAATTGCTCCGCGAGGGCTCCGTCGGCGCCGACGTCACCCATAAGTGAGGACTGACTTCCTGCTTGGTCCTGGAGAACATACTCGACACCAGTGGAAGCTTATCATCTTGCATAGGATAATTTGAACAAAATTCAAAAACACTTTGGTGACACAATTAAATGGAATGATAAAGTTACCAGTCTTCTTGAGAAGACATCTGGAGAAACAGTTTCAGTGGATACTAATTCTATATTAACTTTCATTAATATCCTATGTTTGCATTTGGGTGAAAGATTTCCCTGAAAATGAAATTGAGGAATGGCCCTGCTTTTGACTCTACAGCAACAGCACAATGAGACTATGATTTTTGAATTGAACACATCTGATCTCTTTGATCAAAGTACAAACGATTTCTTCAGGAGGAAGGTGTTATTATTCAGCAGTACAATGGTAAGTACTTAGTCGCAGAAAAAAAAATCAGAAACAAACTGATAAACAGTTTTCTCAGATATGGAGCAATTTGCATTTCAGAATGATCAGTTTGTAGATTTAGCAAAATTAATGGATATTGGTGGAACATTCTTCGCTTGAGTGCAGATTGCGAGCGTGCTTTTAGCTAATGAACAGTTAAAAACAAACTTAAGAAATTGTTTATAGTTAGAACATTGGGAAATGCTGATGCGTGTTAAGAGCCACCTTCAAGATGATCAGGAGATCTTGATAAAATTTATTCAGATTGGGTAAATTTGAAAGATCACAGAGAAAAACCTTTGAGAACTGGCAAATTCATTGTATTTTATTAATGTTACTTGAAATAATGAATATTTCAATAAAAGTGAAATGTCAACTCAATTAATATTGTGTTTGTATTTAAAATTGGCTGTTTCTTTTAGTAATCATCTATCTTCATTTAATTTGGTTATTTATTTATTTTATTTTTTTATTTAGTATACATTTGTATACCGCTACTTCCAGCGATCAGCAGCGGTTTGATTACAGATTGGAAATAGTCAAATCATGACAGGAAATTTTTGAGGTATAAACACATTGATTAGACAGGAAAGCACAGCACACAGAGAACTATTTTACAGGGAACATGGGCTATGGAGGGTTAAGTGGCTTGCCCAAGACCACAAGGAGCACCTGTGGGACTAGAAACCCCAGTCCTTCCGGCCCAAGATTGCTGTCCTCTAGTGGGATTTGAACCCCCGACCTTCCGGCCCGAAGTACCTTGCCCCAACCACTAGGCCACTCCTCCACTCCTTTGCTTTGGCTGCTTTGGTTATAGGCAATGGGGTGTACATATGATCTTCCCATAACTCCAGTTATCGTTACGTAGTGCACAAAAATTTAATTTTGTTTAAAAATCTGCACAGATTATATTTTTTGCGCAGAGATACATTCCAATGTGTCTGTCCAGGCCCCTGTGTGTCAAATCGGGACACCTGGAGGTAGACCTGATTCTGATCCTGTAGGGGCTAGATGTGCCCGCGGGATCAGAATTGGGTCTAGGGCCTTAACGTGCAGGCCAAGCCCCAATTCTGATTGGCCTGCACACACAGCCACTTGCCTGACTACCTCAGCCAAGCTCCTGAATGGAGCCGCATTGCCAGGGCGTCCCGTCCCCATGGCACCACAGCTCCTGAATGGAGCTGCGAATGCCAGCTGCCACCGATTTTCTTCATTCCCCACAGCCAGACTCTCGATACGACCTTACATGGCCAGGGTCCGGCTGTGGGTCACATTAAACTGTGGAAGCGTTTTATAGATGACATCTTTATGATATGGCAGGGCACACTAACTGAGCTAGATGAATTTCACCTTTGGTTAAATAACTGTGAATCACATATACAATTCACCTATGAATGCAGTATGGAAATGATCACTTATCTTGATGTTCGGGTCAATAAGAGCAGTGAAGGCTGGGTTACCACGGTGTTTCGTAAGCCGGTCGATAGGAATACCTTTTTACATTTCCAGAGTGTTCATCCCCCTCGGTTGAAAACGGGGTTGCCTTTTTCTCAATTTTTGAGATATAGGCGCAATTACTCTAAACGGTCAGATTATAAGATTCAATCTAAGCAGCTTTCTTTGAATTTTCAGGAAAGAGGTTATCCGCCTTTAATAGTTAAACGAGCGTACCAAAGGGCTTTGTGTAATAATCGCGACCTGCTGTTACATTCGGTCCCTAAGATGAATCAGGATCAAACAGTTCAGCATATCAATTTGATCACTCCGTATTCTCCATTGAGTTATTCGATACAAAAAATATTAAAGAAACATGAACCAGTGTTGCGTGTGGTTCCAGGTTTCACTGAAGTAAAAATTCGTTGTGTGTGGCAGCGCGGGAGAAATCTTAAAGAATTTCTTAGTCCAGCACGCCTGCGGGAGAGGGCACCCACAGTGGACACAATAGACAAGATTAAAGGCCACCATAAGTGTGGCCACTGTACTATTTGCGATATTACTTTTGAGACACAAATGTTTCACTATCGCGGTAAAACATATAAGTTAAATTGTCATCTTGATTGTGAGTCTACTTATGTAGTCTACATCGTACAATGTCCCTGTCAGTTAGTTTATGTTGGTAAAACTATTAGGAAGTTCAAAACCCGCATGCTCGAACATAAAAGTCGATTGAAAAATGGTGTGGTGGAAGCCCCTATGGTAAATCATTTTTTATCGACAGGACATTCCTTCACCGACATGAGGTGTTTTTGCATAGAGCAAGTCAGTTCAGGTCGGCGAGGTAAAACTCGTGAACAATGGCTCTCCCTGCAAGAGCAGCGCTGGATTTTTGAGTTGGATTCGGTAGTTCCCGCAGGATTAAATGAACGCATCGAGTGGCATAATTGTTTGTACTGATGTGGAACCGTTTCTTTTGGAATGATGACTGTTGACCAGGAGAATACAGGCATTGTCACTATATGAGTCAATCAAATGGATTGGTCCAAGGAAATATAAGATGGATCAATGATCGTTTTTGAATAGGATTTATTTAGAGAGGAACCCTTAAGGGAGGAGGATCTGGTTTAAAAGGCAGTGATGAGAGTGAGTCCGCATGCGCGGCGTTTTTCACCAGTTATGTTGGATTGTGAAGTAAGAGTGGAAATATCGGATAGTGAACGTGGGCAGCATTTTGTGAGTAAGGTTACACTATTTTGCAGTTTGAATATAGTGAATGTAGCGTCTTGTATTAGAAGGGTTATGTGTTTGTCTTTTTATAGGATGTTTCAGACAAGAGAAGTTAACGTGGGAGTTTGGCTAGTGAAATATTACCCCTGAAGAACCGAGAGGAGAAACGCGATGACAGTGTCTATGAACTGCGTTGGGTGATCAACAAGTTTGCACCATATAAAATTGGAAATTGTCGTTTGAAAGAGTTGCAAACTTGTATTATATTAGAGCTTTAGCCACTCTGATTTAACCACACCGATTTAACTATAAATTTTTGGACATTAAGATTTTTTAAAAGTATTAAGAGAAAAGGGGATCAAGTGAAGTTGGAGAAGTAGCTTCGTGTGGGCAAAAGAAATGGGATCTATGCACTGAGTCACTTTAAATGTATGAATCAGGTCATTGATGTTATTATGGGAATACTATCGGTCATTTTTTTGGCCATGTTTCCCTTTGAGCTGAGACCTGTATATTTGATATAAGAGTGTATAGACACATGCTGCAGCACTAACTCGAAGTGGAAGATAAATTTCTTAAACAAGACCGGAGATATATTTGGAGTGTAGATTGATTGGATTATTTATTTTACACACTCTAGGATATAATACCCCTGTTATTAATGTGGGAAAAACTGGCAACATACATCAAGTTCGAAAATGGGCCAAATTGGACTGGGAGTTCCAAAAAAACAAGCCCTCTAAAATTATCCCAATGTATTTATATTCCAGCTTCTGTAGCATAAATTTACAGTGAAGCACAGCAGTTAGGGAATTGCCCCTTCCCAACTTCCTCTCCCTATTCTCTACTCTTCCAACCCCTCAAACTGCCCCACCACCAAAAAATGCTCACCCAACAGCCCCACCATCCCACATATTGCCCCAATCCTAACACCATGAAAAATATCCACCCACCCTGAAAACTACCTCACACCCAAAATCTATAACCCCTGCAACAATCTCACAACTACCCCACTCCCAAAAAATTCCCCCTCACTAATGCCTTACTAATGTACCAACTGCCCCATTTCTAAAAAAATAGCCCCATAACTTCCCCCCAAACCTAGCATTCCACAACTGCCCCACCAACCTGCACACTATCCCATCCCTAAAAACACACTCCAGCACAACTGCCCTACCACCCCTCAAGTTGTTCCACCCCTAAATACCAACTGCCCTACTACCTCACAAAATGCCCTACCCCCAAAGGAATACCCTCCCACAACCTCACCAACTGCTCCCTCCTGCATTTGCCCTACCACCCCAAAAGCTGCCCCTCTGCAACTGCCCTACCCCCCACAAGTTACCCCATTCCCAAAAACTATGAAATAGTATGCCTGAAACTTTTGTTGTTTTAGCTGCCTGTAACTTGTGTACTTATTTTCGTTGTAATTTTAGAGAGGGAGCTTTCTTCTAGTTTGTCTCGTTTTGAACCACACTGAACCCCCTAAAGGGATATTTGTGGTATTCGAGTTTAGTTAGTATTTGCTAATGCAGCTAGCTGCTGCCACTGAACATTAGACCTGAATCCCGTTGCCCAGATTGCCATGAAGCTAACCAGGCAGCAGCGATATTCAATCACAGCCCAGTTAATTTTAGGATAAAAGTTACGCCAGCCTCTAATGCACCTGAGCTTCACTACGTTGTGAAAACTGGGCAGAGGCTCAATACCGCCACGCCCCATTATTGCCGGGTGCTGCACTCAGAAAGCCCCAATGCTAACCAGTTAGCATCAGGGCATGCAGTGGTGGCACCCATGGATATTCAATGGCACAAACCGTGCTAATCCTTTTCAATATCGGGCCTGTTATTTTTAAATATGAGTGGAATGTGTCAGTTTGGGGAATTTACATCTACTGTCTTTATCACTGTTTTCTATCTCTTTGGTATTGCACTGAATGAGCAATAGGGCTTCCTGGTTTCAGTTTCATTTTTGTCTACATATTTCTGTTTTAAGTGTGTGGTCATTTATTCTGTATTTGATGAAGATCTATCTGTGTTCTGCATGTGTGATCGAGGCCAAGTGTTATGTTACCATGGAGTTTCTATCTAGACCTATATCGTAATGCAGCTTGTTCAGTTTCCCACTATTGATGCTACAGGGCCTATATGGTCCTACCTTTTCCTAAGTAGGTCCTTGTTGTGCAACCAAGTTGATGCTGTTTTGGATTGGCAGATTTGTTGTATAAATCCTGAGTTACGTTTGTAAGGATTTGAATTATGCCACAATATTCCCTGCTACTATGATTACAGTAAAATCAGATTTGTTTTTTGTATGGTGACTTCTCTAGGGAAATGTCCTAGTTCTGCTCTGCATTCATTGTTGGGAGGAGGGACCACAGTGGTTTCTATGGATGCAGAATATATGTTGATATTTAACACCATAGCAGTCCAGTGTGCAGCACCAGGGGTCAGTATTTTTATATCAGTCTCAGGCTACATAATTAAACTGCTACTATTTTTGCTGAGTATCACCAGCATTGCTAGGCTTTTTTTTTTTATATAGCCTGGGAATATAAGTAATTTTCTTATTTCATGAAACAACTTAAGCAAAAACTCCCATACAATGAGGAATATCGCAAACAGCCAAAGAAAATCCTTCACTTTGCAACCAGCTGTGAATTCTTATAAAATTAATATAAAAGATCATCAGAACGGGGACATATGAACCACTTAAGGTTTCTTATTATGAAGCTACAATGTAACACGTTTAAGACAAATTAGATAAAATATTTTTTCACTCAACATGTAAATCAAACTCTGGAATTAGTTTCCAAAGGATGCAGTAAAAGCTGTCAGCCAGGGGCAGCAGAAACACATGGGGACAGCTCTGCATGTACTCCCTTCAGTCATCAATCCCATAGTGCATGTATCAATCCCATATTCACTTCAATTCAAAACATTAATGCTCTTCATATATATATTTTTTCTTCATGTATATTATTTATCTCCTGATGCATCTTTCACTATTAATTATGTAAAGAAAATTCTTATGAACTCACTAGAACAATACATGCTGATTTCTAAAGTCTGCAGTACTCACTTTTGAGTAGCACACCATGTACCATTAAAGCATTCTAAGAATTTCTCATATTTATGCTTGCCACAAAGCTGACTTTCAGCATTTCTTTCACTTGCCATTATAGCACACTTGCAGCATTTATCAACATTGCACATCAGACTTTACCACTCTGCATTATGCGTTGTATTAATGCCTGCTGGCATCACTGCTATCAAAGCAATGAAACGCCACTCATGCCTTTTTTTTTTTTTTTTTTCTTTTTAAGGATGGTACTTGGCTTCAGAGCACCACTGAAAGATGATGGAAATCAGATGACACTTCCTCATCCTGAGGTTTTATATTCTGCGCCAGGGGTCAGAGATGATCACGCTGTCTACTGCAAACATAAGCTGAAAACAGCATTTTAAGCTGAAAATGCAGCAATTAAACAACTTGTTCCCACAGAATCAATGTAAGCACAAGTCCAATCCCAGTGCAGCCATGTACTATGACATGATGTCTGGAACTTTGTACAACTTTGAGCCTACACTGAATGCAGCCCATTTAAAGAAATGCATTCTGATTTAAATGTTGTTTAAGTCCATTTGATATCATTAAAACCTGATAGTTTAACTGTTTTTAATATGAAAAGCCATTGCTGTGGACTTTAGAAATCAGCGTGGATGGTTCCAATGAGTTATAAAAGACATTATAAAACACATTTGTAAAGACAATACTGAAAAAAGTTATAAAACACATTTGTAAAGACAATACTGAAAAAAAGCAGCAGAGGATAAATTATACATAAAGAGCACATATATAAGAAGAGCATTAATGTTTTAAATTGAAGTGAATATGGACTGATACATGCACTATGTTATTCAATGGGACCTCGCACCTCTTAGTAAACCTAACCCCTTGAGTGGCTAGTATTCCCCATTCTGATGGTCCCTTATATTAAATCTTATATTAATCTGATAAGAATTCATAGCTGGTTGTGATGTGAGAGGGGGGACGACAACCGCCTGGCTGGTCCCCCCTTTCTGAGTGCCTTGGAAAGGGACACCATTCCTTCACCTCAGGCAGCAGATTGGCTTGAGCCACACCAGTTAGAACTAACAAACTCTCTGGTTTTTTCATGATTCTAATGACTGTACATTAATGTTTGCAAGTTAAAAGGAAGACTAACATATCTGGACATTTTTTGTAATTTAAAAACTATCTGCAGTTCTTTAATCTTTGCCCCTGTGTGATTGAGTGTGCCCCAGGGCTGGCATGCCCACTAGGCCAGCTAAGTGGATACCTAAGGCAGCCAACTCTGGTGGGCAGCTTTGTGCCACTGCTTTGTGGCCTATGGCAGGCCATGTGCTTCGATACACATGATCTACCACTTTTGATCCCCTCCGACGCAATTTACTGTCAGAGAGGGCTCAGAAATGGCAGGTCATGTGTGCCAAAGACATGGCCTGAGGTGGCACAAAGCCGCTGCTTTTAAAATACTGACACTGCCGCCTCTCCCCCCCCCCCCCCCAAGACTGAATTGGCGACATGGGTGCAGCTCAACATAGGGGGGGGGAGTTTTGCCCTGGGCAGCAGAAACCCTTGGGCTGGTTCTGGCCCGCTCTTTCTGCTTCCAATGTAACTAGCAGCAGAGACTGAATAGGGTCTAGTTAATGGAAAGGCTATGAGGGTAGAGCACTACAATGCTGCGGGGACAGAGCACTACAATACTGCTTTAGTCTCAGAAAGGGAGTAGGTGAGTTGGAAGACGTTTATGCATGGGAAATGGAACAGAAATGATGCCCCCATCTCCAAAAGAATGTATCAATGTATTTCTCTAGGAAGCACAGTTCCAACAGCTGAAGCACACTAACACTGATTCACAATAACATAGTAATTATGCAACTGAACATACATGCACATAAGCAATACACAGATACACATACAAGCACATATATAGTGACACAAACACATGCATGTACATAAACGCAGACATACCAATCCACAAAGATACATATACATGCACACAAAAATAACATACAAATTAGAAATATACATGCGCGCGCGCGCGACACACACACTCATGCAGATACTACATTCACAAGAGACACACATATAGACATTGGCTGTCCAAATACAAACAGATATGTGTGTGTACACACAAGGGATTGGAAAGAATTCCATGAGCCATGTTCTGCATGCTTTCCTCACTTATGCTATACATACGCATTTTAGAATATGATAGCTTTCCATAAAGCAATTTGTTCATGCTCCTAGCAGAAATAAATCCAATTTCTGAGAAACACACTATGGTTTTCAAAGCAAAAAAAAAGATGCCACTTGTATTTGGAAGTGGAATGTTTAGTACCGTCCCCCAACAATTCCTCAACAAAATGAGCCATTAATCCTCAATATGCATAAAACTGGTCTAGTTGCCCAGCAACCAGGGGACAAGCTGCTGGCAACTGAGTCCTTTCAGAGACTTGGAAATGAAAGCTCAAAACAAGAACTTGGTGTGTGTGTAATGAACTTGATAGCATATTCCCAGTACATGCCTTCCATTCTGAGATCTAGAAATTAAAAATTCTACCAAAAAGTATAAACAGCAAGAATACACAATATTAGAATGGTCAGGTTCTCATTTCCGAAGTTCAAGTTCCCTCTTTAACATTCCCTAGCACCTTTATCATATTATGGCATGTGTAAAGTCACAAACTACATAAATACATATCTTTGTAAAGTGTCTCATGAGAAAGGTATCCAGTGTTATAGTTTAGTAGCTCACATCTCTAGATTACCATTTCAACATCTGGACTTACACCGATTAAATATATAAGTCCTACAACAAACGTATGGGGCCTTTAGATGGCACCACGCTATATATAAAATACAAAATATACGCTCTCAACCTAAAGCAACACTCCAAATACCAATATCACAAAATTAACCTTACAAAATTAACCTTACAGAAATTTCAAAGGCAATTGACCTCAGGATGGCTATAGCCCTACATTTAGTGAATTGCTCACTATAGGGAGTAGCTGACGCTCACATCATAGGTCAAAAAGCCACCAATCTCACCAAAACTCAATACTCACTAGTAGTTTCAAAACCACATTACTACTACTGGGAACACCACACACTATATCCTCTACATACATACCACAATCACAACATACACACCATACAGAAGCGTCACAACGCTATAAAAACTAAACGGAGCGAAACTGGAACAGGCTTAAAGCTCCTAAACAAAAGGAAAAGAGAAACAAGTAAGTTTCTTGTGAGTTGTAAACGCCCACTATAGGTCAACCGTTACTTATCTCATCAAATCTTCAGCACATCTGGTCCAGAAATGCTCTACCACATAGGGGCAAATATTCGGAAAACAGGGAACTGACATCCAAATTTTTATCATAACCCGACGAAAGCTTCCGTTTCGCCTAGGATAAAGATTCCACAAATCAATCCGGCTTCACATTCTCCACCTCAAAAAAAACAGCGTCTGACGCACTTTATATTCAACCCCACAACCAATCAAAAAGACTCACCTACGTCACCCAATACAACACAATCACAAAAAGAGGCAGAACTCCACAGGAACACATAGCAGAAAAATCGGAAGCCCAAAATGGAAGATCTTCATAAAATAAGGTATTATAAAAATAAATTCCATTCAATTTTATCATTAAGACCATGCGAATGCATTGTATCCAGTAACTTACTTACTTGTTTCTCTTTTCCTTTTGTTTAGGAGCTTTAAGCTTGTTCCAGTTTCGCTCCGTTTAGTTTTTATAGCGTTATGACGCTTCTGTATGGTGTGTATGTTGTGATTGTGGTATGTATGTAGAGGATATAGTGTGTGGTGTTCCCAGTAGTAGTAATGTGGTTTTGAAACTACTAGTGAGTATTGAGTTTTGGTGAGATTGGTGGCTTTTTGACCTATGATGTGAGCGTCAGCTACTCCCTATAGCAGGGGTCTCAAACACGCGGCCCGCAGGCCACATGCGGCCCGCGGGAGAAGGTTGTGCGGCACGCGACGGCTTCTGCTGCTGCCGTTGCCGCCGTGGCAACGGCAGAATCGACGGTCAATTTAAAAAATAAATAAAAAACTGGCTTCTGCTGCTCTGTCCTGCGGCCCGTTCCCCTCTGCGCGAGAGCCCTGAATGTGCTTCCTCTGCGGCATGCTTTTCAAGCCGCGAAGGGAGTATTTCCCTCTCGCGAGGCTTGAAAAGTGAATAGGCTTAAGCCGCGCGAGAGGGAAATACTCTCTTCGCGGCTTAAAAAGCATGCCGCAGAGGAAGCACACTCAGGGCTCTCGCGCAGAGGGAAAGGGGCCGCGGGACAGCTGATTTTCTGCTGCAGCAGAAGCCAGGTTGTTTTTTTATTTACCTGGGGGGGGGGTATGACTGGAAATGGGCTATTGGCAGGGGGTATGACTGGAAATGGGCTATTGGCGGGGGGGGGTTATGACTGGAAATGGGCTATTGGCAGGGGGGGTGTAGGACTGGAAATGGGCTATTGGCAGGGGGGGGTTATGACTGGAAATGGGCTATGGTGGGGGCTAGGACTGGAAATGGGCAGGTGGGGGTTAGGAAGGACTGGAGGTGGGCTGATGGGGGGAGTTAGGACTGGTAATGAGCTATGGAGGGGCTGACTGAAATGGGGTAATGGGGGTTAGGGCTGGAAGTGGGCTATTGGCAGGGGGGGTTATGACTGGTAATGGGCTATGGGGGGTCTAGGACTGGTAATGTGCTGGGGGGGTTGCTAGGACTGGAAATGGGCTGAGTGGAAGGGGGCTTGAACTGCAAATGGCTGATGGGGAGGGGGGCTTGGAATGGAAATGGGCTGTGAGGGGAGGGAGCTAGGATTGGAAATGGGCTGATGGGGGGCTAGGATTGGAAATGGGCTGATGGTGAGGCTAGGATAGGACTGGAAATGGACTGATGCAGGGACTAGAAGGGAGCGGATGCTGGGTGGGGCTGGAACTAGAAGGGAGCTGATGTTGGGGGAGGATTAGAATGGGATGGAGCTGGGAAAGTGAAATGGAGAGGGGAAAAATATTTTGTCTGGGAGAGAAGACAAATCTACAATTGGCCAGGTATTGTGAGAGTAAGGATTGAGGATGGAGGGGTAAAATTTGAGTGGATGAAATAGGAATGAGGAAAGAGAAAAAGGAGAAAGATTAGTATGTTAAAGCAGATGTATAGAGAGAATGGAAAAAAAACTAGGAGAGAAGAAAGGGCAAATGGAAGCAGACGATGGAGAGTTAGCAGAAGACATGAAGAAACCAGAAGAAAGTGGCTGTAACAATTGCAACTGAAAAAAATGCACAAAAGGTAGAAAAATATCTCTTTATTTTGAATTTATTAACTGGAATATGTCAGCTCTGGGAAATGTGCATCATTAATGTTTGCGCTTTGTTTAGTACAAGAGGAAATTAATTTATAGTTTTATTTCTACAGTGTTGTTGTACATTCCAAGTTTGGCTTTTGGGGTTCCCAGTTTAATTATTGTCTTCTTGTTTCTAAATCTTTTAGTCTTTCTTTATCCATACTCATTAAAGAGGCATGTTTACTAAAAGTTAGTGTATGGTAACATTATGCAAATATTTATGCAAATGAGGTCCCTTATGCAAATGAGGCCCCGCGTCTTATGCGGCCCCCGGGTTACTTTACAAGTCCTCATTTGGCTCTCAAAGCAATTTGAGTTTGAGACCCCTGCCCTATAGTGTGCAATTCATTAAATGTAGGGCTATAGCCATCCTGAGGTCAATTGCCTTTGAAATTTCTGTAAGGTTAATTTTATAAGGTTAATTTTGTGATATTGGTATTTGGAGTGTTGCTTTAGGTTGAGAGCATATTTTTTGTATTTTGTGTTTGATTTTGCTCTTGTACAGCTAGTATAGTTACCATGCTATATATCACATCTTCCTTAAACGCATTCCAACTCAAAACGGTTTACAAGATGACATTTTACTTAACAGAAAATGTCCTTTCCTTGAGTCCAGCTAGACCAGTCCGGACAAGTGTGTTCACCTACCAGCAGATTGATTAAGACAAAGAACCAATGAAATGCCCAAGTTTCAATGACATCACTCCCATGGCTCTATCTGCCTTAGCCACCAGAGGTCTCCTTCAGTATCTGTCCCAAAGCATATAGGAGAGCATGGCAAGCCTCACACAACCTCAACATGGGCAATGAGTAACAAACAGTGGCGGGTCTTGGACCAGTCTAGCAAGACTCAAGGAAAGGACATTATCTGGTAAGTAAAATGTCGCCTCCCATATCGTCCTGCTAGACCAGTCCAGACAAGTAGGACATACTGAGTGAGAAGAAGACACAGCAGCTTGCAAATCCTTAGAGCCAAAGGCTGTATCTGACCGAGCGTGGACATCCAAACAATAATTACTTGACAAAAGTGGAAAGTGATGCCCGTGTTGCCGCCCAACAAATGTCAGCAGGGGCTCTGCTCCACCCACAAGGATACTTGTGCTCGGTTAGAAAGAGCATGTAAAAATCCAGAACTAGCTGGCTCCACAAAAGATACACCGAGGCAATGGCCTCCTTAATCAAGTGCCTCAAGGTAGAATTAGCCACTGTGTCACCCTTGCACGGACCAGCAAACAGCAGAAAAAGATGGTCCGACTTATGAAAGGAATTCATAACCTCTAAGTACTGGAGAAGCGCCCTCTGGACATCCACAAGGCAAAGATCCTTATCTGTCCCCTGACACTGCTCCTTAGGGAAGGAGGGCAGGCAGACCATCTGGTTCACATGAAAAGGAGAAATCACCTTAAGCAGGAAGGCAGGCACAGGCCAAATGGAAATGGCCTCCTTTAAAAAGACAGATAAGGATCTCAGCAAGACATAGCTTGCAGCTTGGAAATCCACTTTGCGGAACAAATCGCAACCAAGAAAACAAACAGTCTTGAGCGTCAAATCCTTTAAAGTAGTTCGCTTCAACAGCTCAAAGGGCTCCAACATCAGGGCCTCACACCATACCCAGATCCCAGGAAGGGACCACAGATCAGAGAGGACGTAGATGCTGAACCCCCTAAAGAAAGCACAAAACATCTGAATGTAAGGCTAATGACTTACTAGCCACCGGACCTCTGAAACAGGCCAAAGCTGCCACCTGAACCTTCAGGGAACTAAGACATTCCTACAGAAAGGCCAGCAGGGACAGCACCTTGGCCGCCTCAGGGACCAACTGCTGTGCATTGCACCATCACTTGAAAAGGCACCAAACCCGCACACATTTCAAGCTGGTCAACCTCCTCTGGGCTCTGAGCAAAGTGGAAACCACTACCAGAGTGTAGCCCTTGCATACTAGTCATCTCCTTTCAAGAACCAAACCATAAGCGAGAAGGGAACCGGGTCTTCCAAGATGATCGGCCCCTGTCGCAATAGGCCCCGAGATGGAAGCAACTGAAGAGGTGGCACTTGCAGGAGCCACATTAGATTTCAGAACCATGCTCTCCTCGGTCAATCTGATACCACCAGAACAATCCTTCCCGGGTGGTGCTCTATACACCAAATCACACGTCCCACCAGGAACCACAGAAGAAACACATACAGCAGGCGCAGACGTGGCCAAGGCTGAGCCAGGGCGTTGATGCCCTCAGACTCCATCTCTGTGCAGCGACTGAAGCGGTCCACTTTGGCAATGGAACAGGTCGTCATCATATCCATCCCAGTGCAACCCCAATGGTGCAAAAAAAGCTGAAATGCCTCCTGACTCAACTCCAACTCTCCTGGATCCAGAGAGTGCCGGCTGAGAAAGTCTACTTCCACACTGTCCACCATGGCAATGTTACGAGCCGACAAGGCTAGGAGGTTCTTCTCCGACAAGGCTAGGAGGTTCTTCTCCACCCAGGCAAACAGGAGAGCCATCTCCAGGGCCACCCCAGCACTCCTTGTGCTGCCTTGCCAACTGACATAAGTCATTGCCATGACACTGTCGGACAACACGCAAACTGACCAGCCCTCGACTAGGGGCCAGAAACACAGAAGAGCCAACCTTATGGCCCTCGCATCTAAGCAGCTGATGGACCGCACAGTTGCCCTGAGGTTCCAAGAGCCCTGGGCCATTCAGTCTTGGCCAGCCCGAGAGACTAGCATCTGCCATCAGAAGAATCCATGAATAATCGTCCAGCAGCATGCCCTTCCTCAAATGACTGGGCTGTTGCGACCACTGAAGGCTGGTCCTCACCATAAATAGGAACAGGAGCCTGAGCTTGGACTCTTGAGAACTCTGGGACTACTAAGTCAGCATGAATCACTGGAGCAGATGCATATGAGCACGCACCTACAGCACCATCTCCACTGTCGTCGCCATCAATCCGAGGAGCTGAACATAATTCTGAACTCCGGAAGCCTTCTTGAAGGACTAGAAAAAGGGACTGTTACTTCTGGAGAGAGATCTGCAACTGTGAGTATTGTGGTAAGGAGAGCTGTGCAGAGGAAATGGAATGGGAGGAAAATGAGCCCTGTCCCTTTAAATCTGGAGAGAAAAGCAGTTCCTATAGAAACCACAAGCCTCCAAGGCAGAGTATACCGAGCATTAAGCCCCGCCCACCTAGTGACGTCAGGGCTAGGTTGAGCACGGATGAGGTGCACGTGAGTAGGAAGAAGGGTGTGGTGCCTGAAAGGCAGCAATTTAAAAGTGCTTCAGTTTTAGAAGAAGAGGGGCAGGCAGTTCTTTAGAGTTCGTGGAGTTCCAGAGGCAGTTGATGCAGTTCAAGCAAGGAAAGCTGGTTCTGAAGAGGACAAGCTTGAAGTCAGAAACTTGCTGGGTCCCGAAGCAGGTACTTTAGTTCCAGTGGAAAAGGGAACTTCAGGAAGAAACCTGGCTGATCCACATGCACGGGTGAATGAGAAGCAGAAGGTGTCTGGAGCCCAGAGCAGGCAACAGTATCTAGGACAAAGACGTGTTTCCAGGTGGGGAAACAGATTAAAGCAGCCCTTAAGCCTTGAAGGTAATGGAAATGTCTTATCTTTAATTCCTACCAAAAGCCAAGCTGAAGGAATAGTTAAAGAATTAAAAGACAGTACTCAACGTTGTGTTCCACTGAACCCTGAAAGGCAAACGTTTAATAAGCATAGAATATATGCCAGTGACTGCCAAGCCTCAACTCTGAAAGAGATTGCTAGCCCGTTGAAAGGGAGAGAAACTCCATTACAAGAGCCCGTGGCTGGAGACCACAGGGAACAGCTGCTGTTAAAACTAAATGAGCTGATATGGAAGGAGAATAGCCAGTCTCCTGATATACAGAATAAGGAAGATAGTCACAGCGAATCTATGAATGAGCATTGAGCCCTGGTAACACTTTCTGTTGATGGCATCCAAGGTGTGGGCCCTCCCTACCGGGGGACACCGAGAAGTGTGTCTTCTAACTTTTCAGCTGACACATGGCTGACTCCTCCACCATGCAGTTATGCAGCAGCTGTGATTTCTGAAAGTCCGGGCTCCGGTGGACTTAATACATCGAGTTGAGCCGCTTGCTCACCCCTGGCAGCGACACCGGTGTCTCCCACATACACAGAATCAGCCGTTCCAGGATGGGAAAGATAGGTACCGTGAGCAATTCCCTCGGAGGGGCCTCGTACTGGAGGATTTCCAACTCATCCATCCAAGGGTCCTCCTCCAACTCTGTAGGTAATGCCAGGGCCTTAGACATATCCTTGATGAAATCAAGGAAGCCCATATCCTCCATCAGGGACCACCGTCGAGGCTCCAAGACGGGCGAGTCCGATGGGACATCGCGGTGGCGACAGGTATCGGGGGACTCATCTTCCGTCTCCCACTCGGAATAGTCCATTGAGGACTCTTAGGAGGGCTGCTCTGCAGGCCTCCCGATGCTCCGCGGCCGGTGCCCGGCACACTTCCCAGGGATGATCGCGGTCCCATCGAGCGGCAATCAGATCGCGACCTCTGATGAGGATCGACTCGGCCTCCAGGGACGTCTTCGATGTCTAGGGCCCGGTAGTTGGGGCAGATGAACCAGTCGTACTGGACAACAGTGCCTGTTGCTGGCCCATGAAGGCAGGCAAACTGCACTCCAGGGTCGCCATCCTGGACTCTAGGCCAGCAGGCTCCACAGCCTTTGGCGTGGGCAGAGGGACTTGGGCCTGGCACCTGCTCCCCGAAGAGGAATCCTCGACAAGGATGGTGTCTGGGGACCGAGGCCAGTCCGAGGTCGACTTCTTCCGGGGGACCTTTGCAGGCTGCTCCTTTTCCGATACCTCGGATGAGCGCCTCGGACTGGGCGACCTGACTCGGAGGGCACCCGGCTGGTTGAATCCATCCACGGACACTGCCTTCGAGGTTTTCTTATTCTTCCTGGGTTCCCTCGAGGGAGACCCCCTTTCTGAAGGCCCACGGTGGGGGTGGGGCTTGGGCTTGGAAGTGTCCACCTTAGGTGTCAAGGTTTCAGACGAGGCCCTGGCCTTCGAGGCACCGGGGACTCGGGGAAAAACTTATGGTGCTGCTGCTGGCGGCTCTTGAGGGCTTTGCTGGACATCCTCTTGCAAAGACCACATGCTTCTGGTCATGATCCGGCCCAAGGCAGTGGAAACAGCAGTTGTGTGTGTCAGTTAAAGACATAATTTTTGAGCACCGATCACACTTGAAGCCACTGGTAGCCATTGGGGGGGGGGGGGGGGGGATACCCCTGCAAGGTCAAAGACTCATCAGGCTGCCAGTTGGGAAAAAAGGCGCCAAAAGATTGAAGAACAAAAAACTACAAAAATGGACCCGAACCCAACGCCGAGGCAGCAAGGTCTGGTGGCGGGAAGAGTACCGGTGCGATACTAGAGGCAAGTTTAAAAACTTGGAGAAAAAAAATAAGCTTTTTACAGGGACAAGCCAGACAAATGTCTGAAGGGCTCTGCGGAAAAAAGAAGACTGAGCATGATGGCACCCTTGAGCAAGGAGTCGTCCACGCATGCGTGGTGGCATCTCCCAAAGGTTTTTTTGAAAGCAGGGGGGATGCTTCCACGAGGGATCCATCAGTGCTGACATCACCCGTATGTGAGGACTGACTTCTTGCTTGTTCCCAGAGAATGGCAGAAAACCCTAGCACTGTGCCCACGGTCACCAGCAGTCCACCCAAGTTTCACCCCAGACGAATGGAATTGGGAGCTCCCAACAAGGACAATGAGGAGGCCAAGCCTTGGTACTCACCGCCTGAGAGCCCCAGGCAGAAATCAGTGCCGGGCTCAGCTCTACTCCCCTGAAACTGTTTTTCTGCTTTGCAGACACTACATTTAAGGTGATTGGCAGACAGATTCTTTGAGAGCCTTTTGCAATCCTTGGGAGGGGGCACAGAGGTTGTGTAAGGCTGCTGAACTCTTTCAGATTCTTCCAAGTTCTGGCTGCTCAACAGGCACTTAACAGAATAAGAGCATGGGGCTGAACCAATTTTCCCTCTTCCTATGGCAGTCTAGTGGAGGCTCCCACATTGCACTCAAATGAGAAAGTGACTCTTAAAGTGGTTGTTCATGAGTGTTTAATCAATCTTTTCCTCTCAATTATTCCGATTTTCTTCAGAATGTAGAAAAAACATCCACCATCTGCTGGAGACAAAGAAATACTGAAAAGACCTCTGGTGGCTGAGGCGAATAGGGGTATAAGGAGTGATGTCATTGAAACCTGGGCATTTAATTGGTTTTGTCTCCACCAATCTGCTGGTAGGGGAACAACCCACTTGTCTGGACCGGTCTAGCAGGACGATATGGGAACTCTATTTGCCTTTCCCGTATGCCAATATTTTAAAACGTATCCTCTAATTTTGAGGCTTCTTCCAGGCTCAAGAAGCAGCTCCATGGCCCATCATATAGAACACCCATCCCTGTGGCCTGACATCTACAATTTAATTTTTTTTTGGGGGGGGGGGTGGAATGCAAGTACATCTACCCATAGAGGGCCCCCCATGCTCTTTCCTGGGAGAAGTTCTAGGAGACCACCACATGGAGGTGGCGAATCTCAAACAGCCCCCAGACTGAGCACCCCCGCAGTCTGTCAGGACAGCTGGTGATGTTTCTTTGGATGTTTGCCCACTGTCCCAGCAGGGTCATTCCTGACCTGAAGGCCCTTGTTTTGTGACAGTCAGGCTGCTGTGGTGCACTACCATAGCAACTCACCATGCAATCCCTCCTCCCTATTGGCCTAGGCAGGTGCCTAGATATTCTGCTGTGTCTCCTGTTTGCCTGTCTTTCTTCCAGTGTAGTTGCCCTATATCTGCCCTTCTTGTTTTTTAACACTTGCGTACAGTATGCACGTTCGCAATGTACTAACAATATGGGTGGCAACCTCCACCTTGTCAGAGGCAGGTTTTAGTTGAACTCTTATTAACAGCAGGTTTGTGTAGTTAATGTGCGACTAGCATGCCTGCCCCAGGCATTTGCCACATCTCCACTCTCTCTCCACCTTAACCCCACCTATTCACATGCTGCTCGGGTAGCATGGCATTTTTAGCACGGTTACCTTTGGGCCACATGGTCCTTGCTACCATACAGCCAAAATGCATGGTTAGCCTCGCGCTAAACTCCACACTAATGACAACCGCGCTTTAATAAACATGACCCTTAGTATATTTGCTGGCTTTTATCAGGTAGCAAGTTCAAGATGAAGTTCACCCATATCTGCAAATAAAATATCTTGTCTAAGCTGTTTATAAGGTTTAAAATAAAACACAAATAAAACCAGACCAGGACAAAGAACATGCTGACAGACACACAAGTGGTCAAACAGACCATTCATATAAAAGTAAAAAGTATAAAATAGCAGGCAATTAATCTAGGAGTTAATCCTGTTACCTCCACCTCCCTGGACCCCAGATGTGCAGCTGTATTCCTGAGAAGGAAAAAAAAATTCTCTCTGAAAATGGTCAGATCCTGACCTTAGATGCATAATAATTCCCAAAGACAAGAGTAAAATTTAGATTTTCAGATTGGACTTAAACTTTATCCAAGAGGTTTTTAGGTGAAGTGCCAAATGCAGAACATCCCATAACTGAGGGGTACTTACCGCAAATGTAATTCATCTAATAGACCACAGCTCGACAAATCCTAGGTGCCAGGTTGCCCTAATGACCAAAAATTCACACCTGGGATTTTTTTTGTCCTTTTTCAGGTGCGTTTCAGCAGCTGTCTGCATGGGCAGAAGAGTAAGGAATGGCCACAAATGTGTCAACGAGCCCTTCTGTCTTCCCTCATAAGATCAGATCCCTGAGGACAGGATAGAATGGGAAGGCTGAAATCACAGCCCAGATGCATGCTATCTGCCCACAAAAACCCCATTGACCACGAGCAAAAGGGAATGGCCACAAAGATCCCACCTATCTGCCTGCGAGAGATCATATCACTCATATACCCACAAGCAGAAGAGCAAGAGAAGGCCGTGAATGAAGACTGCAGCAACAAAAAGGTGTTGGGGGGGTGAGGTAGAGGGTAAGGAAAATTTAAAGGAGCAATAGACATAGAAAAAAAGTAGGATGGGGGAACGGAGAGTTGGGGGGTGGGGTTGGTGAAGGGAGGGTTCTTGGATGGGTAAGAGAGTAAGAAGGCCAGCAGGAAAGCGGATGGAGGAGGGGAAGGAAAAATTCAAGGTATTGGAGGTTAAGCATAGTTACTCACCTGTAACAGGTGATCTCCGGGAACAGCAGGAATTTAGTCTTCACATATGGGTATCGTTGGTACCGACGGAGCCTGCGCGGGAACGCTCCCCAGCGTCCAATAGGAAAGCTTTTGGGAGCATCCCACAGTGCCCGCGTGCTGCCTTCCCGCCTTTCCCAACTGTCCCTCTCCAGTTGAGTTTAAAGCTGAGACAAAGAGAGAGGGAAAGAGAGAAAGAGAGAGATAGAGAGATACAACTCCTAGGGGAGGTGGGTGGGTTCTGAAGACTAAATTCCTGCTGTTCCCGGAGATCACCTGTTACAGGTGAGTAACTATGCTATCTCCAGGAACAAGCAGGAATGTAGTCTTCACATATGGGGACTCCCTAGCAAGGCCCCAGAAGTTGTGTGCTCCTGTGAAAGGGCTCCACTTCCCCCCATGGATCTCTGGCATCCTACCAGGGATGGTGGGTAGGAGTTGATTAAGTATGGAACAGGTGTTGAAGAACAGCCTGACCAAAGAAGGCATCCCGGCGGGAGTCCTTGTCTAAGCAGTAATGGGCTGTGAAGGTATGAACCGAAGCCCAAGTAGCTGCTCGACAGATGTCGTCGATAGACACAGAGTGAAGATGAGCCATAGAGGCTGCCATGGCTCTCACATTGGGAGCTGTGACATGGCCTTCAAGAGGAAGGTTCTTACTCTCATAGGCAAAAGATAAACACTGTCCAATCCAGCTGGACAATGTTCTTTTGGAGACTGGAAGTCCAAAATGACTAGGATCAAAAGCAACAAAGAGTTGAGAGGACTTCTATGTTGCTGAGTCCTTTGCAAGTAAAAGGCCAAAGCCCTTTTACAGTCCAAAGTATGAAGATTCCTTTCCGCATTTGAGGCGTGAGGCCTTGGGAAAAATACAGGAAGGTAAACCACTTGGTTTAAATTAAAAGGTGACACCACCTTTGGCATAAAGTGTGGATGAGTCCTAAGGACTACCTTATGATGAAACCTTGTATAAGGAGGATCAGCCACCAACGCTTGCAATTCACTGATGCAACGTACTGATGCAATAAGAAAGATGAACTTCCAGGAAAGGAATTTCAAAGAGGTAGTGGCTAATGGTTCAAAAGGCGGTTTCATGAGCTGTCCAAGAACCAGATTTAAGTCCCATGCCACCGGTAGTGGCTTAATGGGAGGCTTAGTTAAAAGAAGGTCTCTCATAATTCTCGCTATGAGAGGCTGAGAGGAAATAGGTTGTCCATTTAGAGCTGGGGTCACCAACCTCCAGAGGGCCGCGGGCCGCACAGCCGACTACCAGGAGCCTCGCGGGCCGCACCCCCTTCTCCCCGCCCCCGCGAAAAAAAACAACAAACGCAAAATTATGAAAACAATGGCTGATCACCTTTATTGAATTTAATGAGATGGCTGATGATTCATGCTAGCAGACAAATGCTTAAAGTCCGGCTTCACAGATGACACTGACAGGAGAAGGGACGCTTGCAGGTGGTCGTCGGTGAGCTGCGAGCGCGTGGATACAATGGCGGGAATCCTTGGCGGGCCGCACGGAATGTTAACCGGGGTAGAGCCTCGCAGGCCGCACGAAGGGACCTCGTGGGCCGCATGCGGCCCGCGGGCCGCAGGTTGGTGACCCGATTTAGAGGCTTGAAAAAAGCTGCAATAGCACTCAAATGAACTCACTGAATTGGTTTTCAGCCCTGCATTTGATAAATGAAGAAGGTACTCCAGTAATGATTCCCGAGGTATCGCAAGAGGGCTAAGACCCTTCTGCAAGCACCATATGGTAAAGCTTTCCCACTTAAATGCATAAGAGCGTCTTGTGGAAGGCTTCCTGGAAGCATAAAGGATATCCTTTACCTGCTGAGAAAATTTAAGACCATGAAGTTCTAGGCTTTCAGCAACCAGGCCTTGAGATGCAGAGACTGGGGATTGGGATGCCACAGCATCCCGTCCTCCTGAGAAAGGAGATTTGGAGCAGATCCTAACTCTAGAGGCGGAGCTTGAGAGAGATGTAGGAGCAGAGAGTACCAAATTTGCCGTGGCCAATGTGGAGCTATGAGAATCATATGACCTCTGTCTCTCTGAAGCTTGAACAGGGTTTTGGGATTTAGGGGAATGGATGGAAAGGCATACAGGAACTCCTGGCCCCAATGGAGGAGGAAAGCATCCCTGGCCTGACAACCCTGAGCCAGCATTCTGGAACAGAACATGGGAAGTATGGCATTCAGCGGACTTGCAAAGAGGTCTATGTCCAGGGTTCCCCAAATTTGAAAACTTTTGGCCACCTGGTCTGCATGGAGAGACTATTCGTGTGGAAGCAGAACTCGACTGAGTCTGTCTACCCAAGAGTTTGGAATGCCTGGAAGATACACCGCAAGGAGATGAATCTGATGCTCTCTGGCGAGGGCCCATAGTCGCAAAGCTTCGTTGCATAGCAACAGAGAGCCTGTTCCGCCCTCATTGTTCACATAGAACAGGGGTCCTCAAACTACGGCCCGCGGGCCACATGCGACCCACCGAGGACATTTATCCGGCCCGCCGGGTGTTTTTGCTTTAAAAGTAAATTTTACTTTTTTTAAAAAAAAGCTGTCTGCTGCCAGCCTACTGCTGCCTCCGCGGCAGATTCCAGTGTCCCACGGGGCCCCCCCTGCCCGGCAGAGCCTGCCCTCCCTGCATCAGCTCCCTCTCCGCAGTCGAAACCAGCTTTCAGAGCACGAAGGGAGAGTTTCCCTTTTGTGGCTCTGTTAAGACCGCAGGGGCTGATGGGAACTTTCCCATCAGCGCCCGCAGGCTTAACAGAGCCGCGAGGGAGAAACTCTCCCTTCGCGCTCTGAAAATCAGTTTTGACTGCGGAGAGGGAGCTGATGCAGGGAGGGCAGGCTCTGCCGGGCAGGGGGGGCCCCGCGGGACACTCGAATCTGCCGTGGCGGCAGCGGCAGGCCGGCAGCAGACAGCTTTTTTTAATTTTAAATTTTCCCTAGGCTGGGGGCGGGGGGGAGAGGGGGGTTAGGACTGGAAATGGGCTATGGGGGGGGGGGACTAAGTCTGGAAATGGGGTGATGGGGGGAGTTAGGACCGGTAATGGGCTATGGGGGGGCTAAGACTGGAAATGGGCTGATGGGATTAGGGCTGGAAGTGGGCTGATGGGGATTAGGACTGGTAATGGGCTATGGGGGGGGGCTTAAACTGAAAATTGGGTGATGGGGGTTAGGACTGGAAATGGGCTGATGGGATTAGGACTGGTAATGGGCTATGGGGGGGCTTAAACTAAAAATTGGGTGATGGGGGTTAGGACTGGAAATGGGCTGATGGGATTATGATTGGAGTGGGCTGATGGGGGTTTAGGAATGGTAATAGGCTATGGGGGGGCTAGGATTGTAATGGGCTGAGTGGGAGGGAAGGCTTGAACTGCAAATAGCTGATGGTGACAGGGGCTTGGAATGGAAGTGGGCTGATGGGGGGTTAGGACTGGTAATGGGCTGGGGGGGCTTAAACTGAAAATTGGGTGATGGGGGTTAGGACTGGAAATGGGCTGATTGGATTAGGACTGGGAGTGGGCTGATGGGGGGGGGCTTAAACTGAAAATTGGGTGATGGGGGTTAGGACTGGAAATGGGCTGATTGGATTAGGACTGGAAGTGGGCTGATGGGGGTTTAGGACAGGTAATAGGCTATGGGATGGCTAGGACTGGTAATGGGTTGGGGGGGTTGCTAGGGCTGGAAATGGGCTGAGTGGAAGGGAAGGCTTGAATTGCAAATAGCTGATGGGGACGGGGGCTTGGAATGGAAATGGGCTGAGGGGTAGGGGTCCTTGAACTGCAAATAGCTGATGGGGAGGGGGCTTGGAATGGAAATGGGCTGAGTGGAAGGGGGCTTGAACTGCAAATAGCTGATGGGGAGGGGGATTGGAATGGAAATGGGCTGTGAAGGGAGGGAGGGAGCTAGGACAGGAAATGGGCTGATGAAGGGGCTAGGATAGGACTGGGAATTGGGTGTTGGGGGAGCTAAGATTGGAAATGGGCTGTGGTGGGGGCTTGAATTGAAATGGACTCATGAAGGGGCTGGAACTGGAAGTAGGCTCATGGGGGGCTTGGATTGGAAATGGGCTGAGTGGAGGGGAGCTAGGATTTGACATGGGCTGATGGTGGGGCTAGGAAAGGACTAGAAATGGGCTGATGGGAGGCTGGTATTGGAAATGAGCTGATGGAGGGACTCGGATAGGACTTAAAATGGATGGGGGAGCTAGGACTGGAAATGGGCTGATGCGGGGACTAGAAGGGAGCTGATACTGGGTGGGGCTGGAACTAGAAGGGAGCTCATGTTGGGGGAGATTAGAATGGGATGGGGCTGGGAGTGTGAAATGGAGAGGGGAAAAATATTTTGTGTGGGAGGGAAGAAAAATCTACAATTGGCCGGGTATTGGGAGAGTAAGTGGGGATTGAGGATGGAGGGGTAAAATTTGAGTGGATGAAAAAGGAATGAGGAAAGAGCAAAAGGAGAAAGATTAGTATGTTAAAGCAGATGTAAGAGAATGGAAAAAAACTAGAAGAGAGAAGAAAGGACAAATGGACAGCAGACGATGGAGAGTTAGCAGAAGACACAAAGAAACCAGAAGAAAGTGTCTGGAGAAATTGCAACTGAAAAAAAATGCACAAAAGGTACAAAGATATCTCCTTATTTTGAATTTATTAACTGGAATATGACAGCTCTGGGAAATGTGCATCATTAACGTCTTTGCTTTGTTTAGTACAAGAGGAAATTAATTTATAGTTTTATTTCTACATTGTTGTTGTACATTCCAAGTTTGGCTTTTTAGGGTTCCCAGTTTAACTATTGTCTTCCTGTTTCTAAATTGTGATTCCTTGTTTGGTGATGGTCTGTGTTCTGCATGTGTAACTGAGCTGAGGTATTCTGTTTATGTAATTCTTATTTGACATTGCCACTTGTTCTCTTTCCCCAGTAGGTCATGTATTGTTATTCTCTGAAATGTATTGGTTTAATATTTGCAGTGTTGCCTTTTGATAGGTAGGGTATGGTGCTTTGTGAGTCCTGGTAGTGCTGTTATGATACGGCGGGGTTGCTATGGGTTCTAAATGGGCAGTGTTTGTATAGTTCCTAATGTGCCTGGCGGTTGGCACTGGATTATAGCAATATAGAAATCTTTTAGTCTTTCTTTATCCATACACTCATGAAGAGGCATGTTTACTAAAAGTTAGTGTATGGTAACATTATGCAAATATTTATGCAAATGAGGCCCCGCGCTGAGTCTCTGCACATGGCCCCGCACACTTGCATCACTTGTTACGACTAGCAGTGACAAATATGGAACCGGACATTGACCATCTCATTAGCCAAAAGCAGGCCCATAGTTCCCATTGAAATACTGGTAAGTTTGTTGATTTATCTTTACTTGCTCTTCATTTTAAATATTGTATTTGTTCCCGTTTTGTTTTTTTACTTCAAAATAAGATATGTGCAGTGTGCATAGGAATTACGACCGGCAGCCCCGTGTCCCAGGCGATGACGCTCGCTGCCACATGACACCACTATTTTTTCCCTCCCCTCTTGCCTGCGCTCAGGAGTCAGTCCAGGAAGCTGCCTCACGCCGGGCAGTCTCGCTAGAAGTTACCCGGGGAGCTCTCCAAAATGACTCGCTGGGTCCCAACCAAAACGGAAGAAAAATATGGCGTGGGTAAGAGAAATGTTTGTGTCTGTTGCCCTCAGGCTGCAGGGCGGGCACGCGCTCTTCCCAAACTTTTAGGAAGCCGCCGGTCCCGGGACACTCGGAGCGCCGAGGCTGCTCTTCCTTCTCTGTGCCCTCGCCGCCTGCTTTGTCCTGCCCTGACTGCTTATTATTAAAGCCTAAATTTAACATAGCCCGACTTACGACCACTTCGACTTACGACCGGTCTGTTGGAACCAAACGCGGTCGTAAGTCGACGACTACCTGTAGTTTTTTTTTAAACTATAGTCCGGCCCTCCAACGGTCTGAGGGTCAATGAACTGGCCCCCTGTTTAAAAAGTTTGAGGACCCCTGACATAGAACATGGCTACTTGACTGTCCGTTTGAACTAGGACTGTCTCGTAGCTGAGCTGGGTGTGGAATACTCGAAGAGCAAGGAAGATTGCTCTAAGTTCCAGGAGACTGATGTGTGAATAGGCCTCCTGTGGAGTCCAGGTACCCTGGGTAGAGAAGCCTTACAGGTGGGCTCCCCAACCCACCTGTGAGGCATCTGTTGTTAAGAGTGGCTTGGGGTGGGGGTTGCTGAAAAGGAGACCCCACCAAAAGGTTTTGAGGTGACTGCCACCATTGGAGGGACAAAATAAGGCGATCTGAGTTTGCTATTTTGTCTGACAGGCAACCTGACGCCTGAGTCCACTGAGTGGATAAAGTCCACTGGGCTGCCCTCATATGGAGGCGAGCATAAGGAACCACATGCACGGTGGATGCCATGTGGCCTAGCAACTGTAACATTTCCCGAGCAGTGAGGTGAGGTTTTAGCATTGCTTGGGAAGCTAACTGCACAATGCGAAGGCAGCGGGGCTGTGGAAGGTAGGCCCTTGTCTGTCTGATATCCAGCAAAGCTCCGATAAACTCCAGGAACTGAGTGGGAGCAAGGTTGGATTTTGGGAAGTTTATGACAAGTCCCAAATACTGAAGGATGCGCGTTGTGCGAGAGAGAGCAACCCTGACCTCTGGCTCTGAAGGGGCTCAAATGAGCCAGTCGTCTAAGTAAGGGAAGACGAATATTCCCAGGATGCGGAGAAATGCTGCCACCACAGCCATGCATTTTGTGAACACCCTTGGTGCAGAGGCCAGGCCAAAAGGAAGAACCCTGTATTGGTAGTGCTTCCCTTGAAATAGAAAGCGAAGGAACTTTCGGTGAGTTGGATGGATGAGAACATGAGTGTACGCATCCTTGAGATCTAGAGAACAAAGCCAATCCTGACTCTGAAGGTATGGCAGCAGAGTTCCTAGAGAAATCATTTTGAACTTCTCTTTGAACAGGAATTTGTTCAATTCTCTGAGGTCTAAAATGGGTCTGTGTCCTCCTGTTTTCTTTGGAATAAGGAATAGGGGGAGTAAAACCCTCTACCCCGTTGGGGAATGGGTACCTCTTCTATTGCCCCTTGGGCAAGAAGCACAATGACCTCTTGACCTAACTGATCATTGAGAGAGGTCTGAGAATTGAACTGTCTTACCATTGTAGGAGGGGGCATGCTGAGGAAATGAACCTTGTACCCCTCTCTTACAATAGCTGTTATCTGACCCCATCTGGGGGCAAAATGGCATAACCTTCCTGGGATGGTGGAGGGTTCTCGGCCGTTCAGGACCAGGAAAGCAAAGTTCTCTAGATAGGAGTCAAAGCCCCTGTGGAGGCTGAGTCTGCTGAGCAGGTTGAGGCTTAGCTGCTTTTGTCTTTCTTTGTCTAAGTTGTTGCTGCTGTCCCTTCTGGGAAGACTGACCTAAACGATGCCCCTGTTGGGTATAGGAGGGATAAAACTTCTTCTTCTTACTGAAGAATGGTTTCTTAGAGGATTTTTTCCTCGCAGGATCAGCTGTAGATTTAGACAATCTATCCAAAGTCATATTGTCAGCATCTATCTCATTAGCTTTTTCCTGCCAATTCTTGCCAAAGAGATTCTCTCCTGTGCAAGGAATATTCCCTAGTTTATCCTGTACCCAAATTTCCAAGTCAGATCCCTGGAGCCAGGCAATCCTACTTGCACCTATGGCAATGGCAGAGGTTCTGCTTATGCACTCAAAGCAGTCAAAAGCTGCACGATTCACAAACTTGGAAACATCCTGAGCATGTTTGACAAGGGCAAGGTAATCTTGCCTCTTGTTGTCAGGAAGGAGAGGGCTCATAAGCTCTAAATCTCCTGTGACCTCCTTAAGGAACATTCCCATATATAAGATATAGGAACTGATCCTAGCAGAAAGCATGGAAGCCTGGAAGGTTTGACGTCCAAAGGCGTTAAGAGTCCTACACTCACGTCCTGGAGGATTAGATGCATGCCTTTTTGCACTCTTTATCCTTCTCATTGCTGACTCCACCATCATGGAATGCTGTGGTAATTGAATCTTCTGAAACCCAGGACAAGGAGGATCTCGATACATGGTGTCGAGTCTTTGAGAGTGAGGAGATGTGGTTAGAGTTGTTTCCCACATCCTTAACATGAGATCATGCAAGATCTCATGAATAGGTAAGGTAGCTGCCTCCTTGGGAGCTTTAGGGTATCGCAGAATTTCTAATTCCTTTGCCCTAGGCTCTTTTTCAGGAGCCGTGATGGAAAGACCTCGAGCCACATCTCGGATAAAATCCTGAAAGGACATATCCTCTGGTGGAGACATCCTACGCTGAGTAAAAGAAGAATCCTCAGGAAGAAGTACTCTGGTATCGGCAGAGCTTTCAGAGTCTTCAGACTCATTCGAGGATTCGAAGTATCTCCGATTCGGGTGATCGTGCAAGGCACGGTACCGATCAAAGTCAGCATCGGAGTGGTCCGGTACCGACCTGTCGATACCGGATGGATACGCATGACTCGGTCCCGGTAGAATACCTGCCGATGTCGATGCATTCGGTGCTGGCACTTGTTGAATTGTCTGAAGCGGTTTCAGGGGCATCGAGGCCATGAGAAGAGCCACCAGACTGCGTTCAATAGCCAACAATCTCTGGTCTATCGACGCTGCCGATACTTGGGTATCGGTACTTGATGAAGCGGCCGGTACCCCAGAGCATGGCACCAGTAGTTCTGCCGAGGTTGAAGCCTCGAGAACATTCTGGAGCCCTGTTAGTGCTTTGGAAGGCGAAGCCTCTCGTCGGGGCAATTTTGCTGGTGAAAGTCCCTCAAGGGCAACGCCAAAGGCATCTCGCTGTCTAGAAGGAGATCTACCCTTTGAGGACCGGCTAGATTTATGTTTAGTTACCTGAGATCCATGGGAGGAAGATGAAGCCCTGGAAGATGTCGATGCCACGGAGGCTGCATTGGAGGTAAAAAGGGTGCTAAATTTAGCATCTCGGTTCTGCCGGCCCCTTTTCGACATCATCCCACAGGCAACACACTCTGAAATAGAGTGGTCAGGATCTAAACATTTGAGGCACCATTCATGGCTGTCGGTGACAGAGATGGTACCGCCACACTTAGAACACTTTTTAAAACACGAAGCGGGTTTTTCCATTCTGAAGGAAAAGTTGGGCCTAGTGCCCAAAATGGCGCGTTGCACCTGAAGAGAAAATTACTGGAAAGACTCCAGAAGAAATTTTTTTTTTTAAAAGAAAAGAAAGAACCACCACCGGCGGTACCGGTGTAGCGTCGAGGGAAGGCAGACGTGACCACAAAAAAGAAGAATAGAAGGTATTTTTTTCTGCAGTGACAGGATGTGCGACCTGTCAGCTCCGCGGAAAACCAAGAACTGGAGAGGGACAGTTGGGAAAGGCGGGAAGGCAGCACACAGGCGCTGTGGGATGCACCCAAAAGCTTTCCTATTGGACGCTGGGGAGCGTTCCTGCGCAGGTTCCGTCGGTACCGACAATACCCATATGTGAAGACTACATTCCTGCTTGTTCCTGGAGATAAGGTATAAGTGTATGGGGACAAAAGGGTATTTGCTAAAAGTTGCAATCCCTCTTCCCAGAGCATGCACACAAGCAGGCATCACACACACACTGGCATCTCACACACACACACACACAAACGGGCCCCGCATCTCTGCACCACACACACACACCTGCCACAGTCCTGCACCTCAACCCACACAAAGGGACCCATCACCATATCTCATGCACAGACAGGCACACCACCATTGCACCACACAGACACTTGCTATCTGAAGCTATAACTTATCTATGTATTTCTGTTTAAAGATGCCCTGTGGAGGAACTCTGGCGCTGGTCTCATAAGACTTGAGAACATGGGACCAGGATGAGGCAAAACTGGAGGTAGGGGAACACGAAACGGTCACATGCATGGTTCCTGAGATTTTGCCCTGGCTCCTAAATCCATACAAAATTTGTCAAGGCCTGTATAAACTAGAGTTGGATCTTTGTGAAGGTGGGAATCATCAATAGGTTTGATTGCAGCAAAGTGAACGTGATAGACTATAGAGTAAAAGTAGATCAGAGATAAAAACAGGTAGTCCAGAATAAAAAAAAATCCCATTGGTAAAAATGAGGATCTTGAAAGCAATTCTAAATGTAATTGGTAGCTACTGCTCATCTTTGAGAAGAGTTATGACATGGTCAAAGCATTCTTATTTAACTAACTGGATTTTTATACTGCTTTCGCCAGGTCAAAGTGGTTTACATAGAACATCAAAGTCACATTGAACAGTAAGCAGTAGAACTATATGCAGCATGAATTAATTAGCACCAGCAATAAGCTTTACAGCTGAATTCTGAAAATGGATGCTTTAAGGCCTTGCTGTAGAGCACTGCAGTAATCTAACAAGCTCGTCCATCAGAGTGAATAAAGATTCGAGTAGCAGAAGCATTTAGGAATGAACAGCCTGACTGAACTAATTTCAGTGCAAAGAAACATCCTCTCAATATCAGAGACATATTGCTGGAAATTCAGGTCACATCACAAATAATCCCTAATAATCCAATAGCCAATATAATAGGGATCTCAGTGTCCTGGATAGTTAACACACCTGGCAGTGAAGGAATACTAGCTCAAGCAAACATAAGTAATCTAAATCCAGGGGAGCTGAAAACAAGTATGTTACCAGCAATTCAAAGAGTGCCAGCAATATTGGTCAACAGGTGTCTTCCAATACTGCTGCACCTTCAAAATTGTACTGCAGCTCTTTGAACACTATCAGTAGAATTCACAGTCTACACTGGTCCAAAGAGTTTAAGAGATGACATATGCCATTGCTTCCCCCAGCAGTGGCAGCAGCACTCTCCCTCACTACTCACCCAGGGAACTCAGTGAACAGCACTAATTACCTGAAGCTGCTGCCTCTGTCGCCTCTTTTGCTGGCTTTTCTCAGCAGTCAAAATTGCATGATACTGATAAATTCCATGAAATTATGAGACCCCTCATGGTTCTGGCAGCAAAGGAAAACTAGCAGAGGTGGCAGCAGCAACTGCAACAAGTGGTAAGCACTGCTCTGACTCCCCCTGCCAGCTGGTGCAGGCGGCAGCAGCTGACTTATCAGGGAACGATTCTGACAGCACACCTCAGCGCAGCTAATTGTAAACTGTTGAATGAGCACATCTAAGTACTAAACCACTTAAAGGTGAACAAATCTAAATCAAACTCAACCTTTAATCCTAACCCCTATTGTTTGTGAATGAAAGTGTTTTTGTCGGAAAAACTGCCGTGACGAAAACCCTCTTGAAGCAGCTCATTCCTTTTATTCTTTTTATTCGAGATAAAATCACAGCTCAACCTGCTTAAAACCTTAGCAGTAAATCCAAAGGAAATTGCTAGGCAAGCCCCTTTTCAACAATAATGATAACCACAAGTCCAGCAATTAATCATGATAGAGAACCCGGAGAAACTTATCTGAAGCTCAGCCACAGTATGCTCACGGGTAGAAATCTCTTATTGTTTGCTGAGAGAGGATAATACTGAATTCCAATCCGCTTCGGTTTCCCCCTCCAAGGCTTGTGGTCTCTCTGTTTCCAACTCGTCTTGGGGGCTTTTGTAAGCACTCCCTAGGCCAAGCCACGCTAACATCCAGGCTAAATACGCAACACAGCGCCATGTTTCAGGCTTGTTAATTCTCCCAGCCCTTCTTCAGGCTCTTTTTCAGCTGAATGACACACATAGCTTTCGCCTCCATTTATTATAGGGAATCAATTAGATGACGTCATATCACTCACACTTACTCCAACTTAAATAACACTCCACCAATCCATTTCTAAATTAAGTCCTTGAGGAGTGACAGACTTCAAATTAAAGATCCAGCGCTGTTCTAACTGTTGTAAATGTGCCATCTTATCCCCTCCTTGAAAAATAGGGGCAATTTGATCAATAATTCGCCATTGGAATTGGTCAATAGAATGGTTATGCAATACACTATGAGCTACTATTGGAGCTGTCATTGTGTGTTTAACCGAGATCTATGTTCCTGTAGACATGTTCTAACAGCTCTAGTAGTTCTACCAATATATTTAAGTGAGCATGGGCAAATCAGTAAATAAACCACGAGTGGATAAGCAGATGGTATAATGACGTGCCTGCTATAGTGAAATCACAGAAATCACATTTACCACAAGGAAAATGTCCCACTGTCGCAGAATGGGCTACTGGGGCATTCACCATAGGAAAAGTAGAATGCACCACCCAGCACATGCCAATGTTTTTGCAGTATTGCACTCACTTGTGGTGAACAATGTGTATAAGGCAATACCCCCACCAAAAAACTTTCGTCTATTGATCGCGGAGTATTGTTAGTAAAATTCCACCATTCAGGGTGGTTATATACTGTGCTCTCCGATAAGCTGCTTGAACCAAATCCTTAGAATAACCTCTCACTCTTAATCTCTGACCTAGTTCCCTTGCATGTATGTGAAATTCGTCAATAGAGGAGCATAATCTACGAATTCTTAAGAATTGACCCAACGGTGAGTGCAATACTGCAAAAACATTGGCATGTGCTGGGTGCTCACACTCATTTTCAACGTCGTCTTATGATAGCATATCGCCCTAGCCAGAACATAGATTACGTGGTGCATTCTACTTTTCCTATGGTGAATGCCCCAGTAGCCCATTCTGCGACAGTGGGACATTTTCCTTGTGGTAAATGTGATTTCTGTGATTTTATCTCGAATAAAAAGAATAAAAGGAATGAGCTGCTTCAAGAGGGTTTTCGTCACGGCAGTTTTTCTGACAAAAACACTTTCATTCACAAACAATAGGGGTTAGGATTAAAGGTTGAGCATAAGAGTTTGATATGAATGAGCATATCTGACATTGTCCTCCTAAACCTAGTCATGGGCATAATTTGTCTATTCCTGAATCCTACCCAGACTACAGCAGCACTTCAGCTCTCCTGCATGCAACATCAGTTGGGGACAATCTACAGCAGTGTATCAGAGGGAGACCACACGGGGCAAATCTCCCTGCCCAGCCCGTCACAAGTTTCAAGGGGAGGATACCACCTTGACCTCCTCAGAAATTTATCCTGGTTCTTTCTGAACCCCCTCCCCCTTAAAGAATAAAAATCTTCAATCACACCTAGCATCACATAACTGAAGATCCAAAGGGGCACCATGCACAAGTAGAAAAGATATGTTTTATTTTTTTGTTTACATAGTGTCATTGGCACTATGGGCCAAGGGCAGAGATGTCATCAGCCCAAAACGCTCTGGCCTTCTGATGAAGTGGAGCGAGAGAGAAAAAAAATCTGCTGAGGTGACTGAAATACTTTAGAGATGGGGGGTGGGGAAGGGTTGGTTTGAGACTGTGAGATTAAGAGACTGGAGCAGACAGTGGAAGACTGAGTTCACAGAAGCTGGCCCTTTGTTTGGTGGGGAGGGCGTGATGCTCTTTCGTACTATGCGCATACCGAGTTTAATGTTTAATTGTATGAAAGGTTGGCCACCACAGCAGTAAAGGATTGCCCTAATTAGAAGAAATTTCTAAATCATTAACACATACCAGCATGAGCACATGCCTATCTATTTGGATCTCAGGAGTGCCCTCTTGTCCACGATCTATTTACCTGCATGGAAGTATATCAGTTTGATTTTAGTAGTTGAACTGCTGTTAATAACAGAATCACACACCAACAGGTGTCATGTTTATATTATCTACCTGCTCTTTAATTAACTGGCTCAAGTGGTTGTCAACCTAATAGTAGAAAAAAAAATGAAACCAAATTACATAAGAAATGCAATACTGGGTCAGACCAAGGTCCATCAAGTCCAGTATCCTGTTTCCAACAGTGGCCAATCCAGGTCACAAATACTTGACAGGTTCCCAAAAAGGCACACAGGTTCCCCAATGCTTGTCCCGGGGAAAGCAGTGGATTTCCCGGGTCATCCTTAATAATGGTTTATGGACCTTTCCTCCAGAAACTTGTCCAAACCTTTTTTAAACCCAGTTACACTGACAGCTTTTACTACATCTTCCAAATCTTATCTATCTTTTCTCAGTTTCTTGATGGACCGCTCAAACCGAAACAGACCGGTTAATAATACAAGGACTGCAAGCAGAGCAATGAAAGGAAAGGAACGCCAATATCTGATAGGACAGGGAAGAATAGCAGAGAGCATAGAATATCAGAAAAATAGCTAAAACGTCATGAAGGTATGAGCACAAGTAGACAGGGTCAAGATACAAGTATCAGGGGAGGGGAGTGGGAAGATCAAAGGGAATTTAAAAAATATGGGTTTTTAGGGCAGACTTGAAATTATTGAAAGACAATTTGGAGCACAGTGTGTGAGGAAGGTAGTTCCAAAGAAAAAGAAAGCAGATACCCCGTGCATTCAAGACGAGCCTGAGAAACTGGTGGAAGGACCAGACGATGGGTGTGACAAGAGCGCAAAAGACAGTATGGAGTATGAAAGTGGAGATGAAAAGCCAGATATTGACGAGTTCCAGTGTGAATGGTCTTGTGAACAAAAATGAGTATTTTGTATTGTATTCTGAAATGGACCAGTAACCAGTGAAGACGGGTGAGTAGCGGGGAGACATGGTCAAACCGTGAGGAGTGAGTGATGATATGAGCAGCCATGTTCTGAAACAGCTGGAGTCTACGAAGGACTACAAAAGGGGACTGCTACTTCTGGTGAGAGATCTGCAATTGTAAGTATTTACTTCTGGGAATTTTTCTAAATCTTGGGGGAAAAGGAATTATTTAGATTAAAGCTGATTAATCCGTGAACCCAGTGTATTTGTTAAATCAGTCAGGGCCTAGTAGCAGCAAAGAGTTTTCAGTTTAAATTTAAAACACAGCAGAGAGCTTTCTGCTTAAATTTAGAACCCAAGACTCCCTCTATCCAAGCAAGGGCTGTGGGACTCTTCCTGGAAATTGGTCACAGATTACCTTAGAAGCACAGGACAGGGTACTGTGTAGTAGCCAGCTTTTAATAAGTCTTCTTTCCCTCCCTCCCTCCCCGACACGCACCTACCTCTGGGATAATCATAGCTTTATAGGTGCTTAAACCTCTTAAAGGAAAGGAGGTGTCATACTCACTCTCAGGTACAGCTCTTTATTCTCATCAGGCATACATTAAGGACCTGAGATTAATTAAGCTTCAGGTGAACAAAGTACATTAAATGTATTAGGTATAGTTTTATTAGTATAAGTATCCCCAGCAACTCTTAGTAAGAACTTAAATATCTAAACACAGCCTTAAAACGAAAATGAAGACAGCAGTCCAGCAGCAAGACGGGGACTTTCCAGTCTTTTGCACTGAGTGTCACATGTATGATTTTCTCCCAGTTGGCGAGGGGTCTTACATTTACACTAGGTGCAAGGAGCTCTTTGCTCTCAGGGAACGAGGCCAATCTCTGGAGACTAGAGTAGCAGACTTGTAGCACATTAGGAAGACAGAGGGGTACATAAAGCACAGTTACTTACCTGTAACAGGTGATCTCTGGGAACAGCAGGAATAAGTCTTCACATATGAGTACGTCGGTACTGACGGAGCCTGCGCGGGAACGCTCCCCAGCGTCCAATCAGAAAGCTTTTGGGAGCATCCCTCAGCGCCTGCGTGCTGCCTTCCCGCCTTTCCAACTGTCTCTCCTCAGTTGAGTTTTATAGCTGAGACAAAGAGAGAGAAAGAGGAAAGGAAGATAGAGAGATACAACTCCTAGGGGAGGTGGGTGGGTTGTGAAGACTTATTCCTGCTGTTCCCAGAGATCACCTGTTACAGGTAAGTAACTGTGCTATCTCCAGGAACAAGCAGGAATGAGTCTTCACATATGGGGACTCCCAAGCTAAGATGCCTGGAGCCCTAGCATGGTGAGGATTGGAACATGCTACACCTCATATGGCCAGGCATCCTGAGGATGAAAAGAGAAGCTGTGGAAAAAACAGCTAACCTAAGGACTACAGGTAAGGAGTCCTTGTATGTATGATAATTATCATGAAAAAATATTGAGATGAACAATCGCAATATGGATCTCACCTACTGGGTTGCAGGAAGTAGAGGCTGATGGAGTCTACTGGAGATCCAGTAGAGGAATCTTCAAGGTGATCTCACTGAAGGGAAGGTGAAGGTCCCAATCTGGAATTGACAGGTGACCCAGGTGTCAACTAGGGTAGTAGAAAACGGCAGGTCTTTAGTGGAAGCTTTATGGAAAAAGCTGGGAACTCTTTTGGCTACAGAGTTACTAACATTTAGGAGCAAAAGAGGAAGACTGCCCGATTTGGACAAACTAGCCCAGTCCTGGAGGGAAGAAGGGGTATGGGAAAAAGCCCGTATTCCCAAGGAGGACAGATGTCTGAAGGGTTGAAACCTCAGATCTACTGAAGATCCACCCTGTCTTTCCTAACTGGTGAGAGATAGGAAAGATATTGAAGCATGGAGCTTCAGGGATACCTAAACCTAGGGTTAAAGTAGGAGCTGTCAGTACCACAGTAGTGGTTGTGTGCATAATACCCTAGACATACTGAGGGACAGTATGAACATATGCAAGCCCACTGTCTGGAAGCTATAGGAAGGTAAAAACCTTTATAAGCATAGACAGAGAGATAAGTATGTAAATACATATCTACCTATAAGGAAGCATCTCGACAGATATATATATATATATATATAATATATATATGTATATATATATATATATATATGTGTGTGTGTGTATATATATATATATATATATATGTGTGTGTGTATATATATATATATATATATATATATATATATATGTGTTTGTTTATATATATATATATATATATATATATATATATATGTGTGTGTATATATATATATGTGTATATATATGTGTATATATATATATATATATATATATATGTGTATATATATGTGTATATATATATGTGTATATATATATATATATATATGTATATATATATATATATATATGTCTATATATATGTCTATAGAGAGATCTGGAGGGGCATAACATATGCACACGCAGCTTACAGACATATGTATCTATAGAAAAGTATATAGAGATATATACATACATGAATATATATATCTAAGATAAATGTCTGCAACTAAGCAGATAGAGATATGCCCATAAGAACATTCACATTGGAGATGTGAAGGAGAAAGATTCATCTAATAACAAGAAGGTGGAACCTACTTGAGAAGATATATAGAGAATCTATTCTCCCTGGCTAAGATGGCGCAGGAATGCTATCCAGTGAAATAACCAGGATGGTTGCGTGAAAATACAGAGAATAATATCAGTCTGTAAACAGCAAATCCTGAGTCCTGCAGAACTCTCACATGGTAAATGGACAGAAAACGCATAGGATGAGATACCAGGTTGACCCACTGGAGGGACACAAAGGGGTATCATGCGTTATTAATTAAATATGTGCTGTCCATGAAGGATTAGGATACCATGAGGATAAGCTGTAAGGGAAAAAGAGCATATTCCTTGTAGGAGCAGGATAACTCTTTAGACTTACACGAGGAGAAGGCTTATATCCTTTGTACGAAAAGGAGATTGTAGGGTGTGAAGAACCCTCACGGTCATGGGGGATGACTGAGGAAGCCTTTTTCGACCATGATGGATAGTCAGAGTAAAAAACTCCATGCTCTCTCGCAAGGGCCCATAGTGGAAAGCTTCTCTGTAGGATTGCAGAGAGCATTATGCAGGAGAATTGGGAGATAGATCTGGCTGACGGAAAAAACCAGCAGCCAAGTTAACTATGCTGCCAAGCCCAAAGGATTGGAGATGGCAAGGATAGAAGGTAGTATTAGAAGCCTGTAGTGATAAGGATCTCCCAAGAAAGATGTAAGTGCTGTCTTGGAATCACTACTAAGGCCAGACCGAAAAGTGGTGGAAGACAAGACTGGAACTTGTGGAAAAGTACCAGTAGTCAAATCACTGGAACTCCTGCATGGGCAGCTACTGAATAAGAAGCAGAGAGAATCTTTCTGTGTTAAACAGAGAGAACAGACTGAAGAAGGGGAGAATCTTGTCCCTGTCTGATGAGCTGCCCAGATAAAAGAAGGGAGTTCACCCCAGAGAAAAAACTCCACAGGAAAGAAAGACAAGAAGTCTTTCAGTGGTATGGTACCCCTCTTACAGGGGAGAAACCTGGAGGAGAGGGTAGAGATACAAGAGCTGAAAAAAAGGCTTACCATATGGTAAGTCCCTGGAAGGGAAAAATTCATGTTGGTACAGAAAAACTATCATGTGATAGTTGTTAAACCTCTCTTCTTGTCAGGAAAAGGAGGAAAAACCTGTGACCCATAGACATGAATAGCCTGACAGCTCAGCATACCGAAGAGCAAAAGGATGTCCTGAGAATAGGAATCCCTGTGTAGAGTTTTGAATGAGAAAACAGTGAAAAACTTCTGTTGAAAAGAAGATAACTGTAGGTTATAAAGAGATTAATCAGAACCCCATGGTTGCTGTGTTTATTCAGCCTGGCTAGAGTGTGGATTCTTCAGACCAGGACGAGGCTTCCCGTGCTTGGGAACATCTGAATGATGGGCAGGAGAAGAGTAAAACCTCTTTCTCCTAGGGAAAAAAGGTTTGGTAGGGCATTTTCTACCTACTGGGGAAGGAGAAGGCTTAGGATCGCCTGCAGAAACAGGGAAGTCAGTGGAGCACTGAGCAACCTGATGTAAAGACTCCTTATTGAAGAGATTTTCTCCAGTGCAAGGAGTATTGCCCAGTCTTTGTTGTGCCCATTTGTTCAAGTCTGAAGCTTGGAGCCAGGCTCTACGTCGTGCCCCTATGGCTATAGCAGAGGTTCTGCTAACAGACTCAAATGAGCCTAGGGAAGCACGAGTAAGAAACCAAGAGATATTTTGGCTATGACTAAGAAGTAAGGAATAGTCTGCAGCCTTGGGCTCTGATAGAAAAGGAGTCAAAAGAGATAATTTCTTTGTGACCTCCTGAAGGGATAGACTCATATAAAAAATATATGAGAGAATCCTTGTTGCCAGCATAGATGTTTGGAAGGTTTGACGTCCAAAGGCATCCAGTGTTCTAGATTCACGACCTGGCGGGTAAGAAGAATGCTTCTTCTTGCTTTTAACCTTCCTCATTGCTGATTCCACTACAATGGAATGATGGGGAAGTTGAGTCTTTTGAAACCCTGGAGAGAGGGGCACCTGATATAGAAGATCAGTTGCTCTAGAAGGTGAGGAGACCCTTAAAGGTGCTTCCCACATTCGTAGAAGAAGATCCTGCAAGGAATGATGTAAAGGAAGCATTATATGTTCCTTTTCTCCAGAACAAAGAGAGCCTTGAGCAGGATCATAGCCAGGGGTAGGAATAGCAAGGGATGTTGCTATGTCCAGGAGAAAATTCTGAAAAGAAGGATCTCCAACAGAAACCATCCCTGGACAGGCTAGATCTGAAGAACTAGCCTGGGCACCAGAGTAGGCACTTGAGAATGTAGGAATAGAAGATCTCGCCCGGTGCAGAAAAGGATCCCTAAGGGATGGATGCTGGTACTGGAGGTCAGGACATGAGACAGTCAGTACTGCATCGTCCATGCCAGGTATAGACTCCAAACTAGGTATAGAAAGGAGCGACTCTGGTGAAAGAAGCATGGAAGGAGCTGATCCCGATGCTACTGCAGGTATCGGCACCGATACCGATACCAGTAGCTGTGCCGGAATCGAAGACGATACCGACATCGAAGCAGTCATCGGAGGCTGCTCAAGTGGTACCGAGGAAACCGAAGGCCTTTGGTAATTACATCGGTACCGAGCATCCGGAATCGGTAAGCATCGGAACCGAGACGTGTCGGTACCCAGTCTTCCAGACTGGAAATCAATTCCAGACTCGGCATCGAAGGAAGCGAGTCTATCGATGCATGTCTGGAAGGTACCGACGTCGGTGGTAGTATCGGCGGTGATACCGATACTGGAAAGTCAATCTGGGATGTATCGATCGGTCCTGAAGGTACCGAGAAAACCAGATGACGATCCCTGGTGAAGAGTGGATCACTCAACACCAGTGCCGATGCCGGGGTATCGGTACCGCTCGAAGCGGATGCCACCACCGAGCATGGCTCAGGTATGTTCTGTGAGGGGTGAGCCTCAGGAACAACCTGAAACCCCTGAAAGGCTTTGGAGACTGAAGACTCCCGCTGGAGTTTTGAAGCCAAAGGATCCTTGAGGGCAAGGCCGGAGCCGTCATCATGCTGTGCATGAGACCTACCACTCAAGGATTGGCTAGTCTGAACAGACTGTTTGTGGGTTACCTGATCCTGTAGAGAAGGAGAAATGGTCGGTGCCCTGCTATTGGAAGGGAACTCGGTATCGAGGAAAACTCGAAAAGGGAAATCTCTTCTCATAATATGGTCAGGACCCAAACAGTTTAGACTCCAGGACTTGGAGTCTAAAAACAATACTGCACTGCTACAGTTAAGGCACTTCTTAGGAAAAGAAGGATGCGGCTCCATAATGGAGAGGCCTGAAGGCCCACAAGTTTAAAACTGAAACTGAGGGAAAAAAATTCCCTGGATTAAATAAAAAGAAAAGAAAAAAAACACCGGCGATACCGGTGGAGTCGGGGAGACAGCTGCGACCACAGGAAAACAAGGATTAAAGAATTAAAGAAAAAATTTTCTGCGGTGACAGGACGACGTCCTGCCGGCTCCGCGGAAAAACAAAAACTGAGGAGAGACAGTTGGAAAGGCGGGAAGGCAGCACGCAGGCACTGAGGGATGCTCCCAAAAGCTTTCTGATTGGACGCTGGGGAGCGTTCCCGCGCAGGCTCCTTCAGTACCGACGTACCCATATGTGAAGACTCATTCCTGCTTGTTCCTGGAGATACGAGACCTACAGGGATATAGTCCTGATGTCACACCTCCTGCCTGGCAGTATCCCTGTTGCCATGGAGAAGAGTGGTCACATGACAGGAGAGCATCACCCTGGTGTGGCAGGAAGTGATCCTGTAGCTAGAACCTGTTCTCTAGGTGATGAAAAAAACATCTAGCACCAAGGAAGTTTCTCCAGGGCCATGTGCCCATGAGGGAAGGGTTAGGACAGTCGTTATAGTTGGTGATTTTATCATTAGGCATGTAGATAGCTGGGTGGCTGGTGGACGTGAGGATCACCTGGTAACATGCCTGCCTAGTGCAAAGGTAGCAGAGCTCATGTGCCACCTAGACAAGGTCTTAGATAGTGCTGGGGAGGAGTCTGCTGTCTTGGTACATGTTGGTACCAATGACATAGGAAAATGTGGTAGGGAGGTTTCTGGAGGCTAAATTTAGGCTTTTAGGTAGGAAGTTGAAATCCTGAAATTCCAGGGTAGCATTCTCCGAAATGCTTCCCATTCCACGCGCAGGACCCAAAAGGCAGGCAGAGTTCTGGAGTCTCAATGCATGGATGAAACGATCGTGCAAGGATGAGGGTTTGGATTTGTTAGGAACTGAGGAACATTCTGGGGTAAGGAGGGGCTCTTCCAAAGAGATGGGCTTCACCTTAACCGGGATGGAACCAGTCTGCTGGCATTAACCTTTAAAAAGGAGATAGAGCAGCTTTTATTTATTTATTTTATTTATTTGGCATAAATTTATACACCGCTCCTTCCAGCAATCAGAAGCGGTCATTAGGTGGACAAGACAAGGGAAATATGTACAGTATAAATTTAGGAATACATTCTGATTAAGGTAGGGGGAGGCTAACAACCACAAGATCACAGTTATACATTTGATTATTCAATAAATTACAGAATGAGCAATATTTGATTATTCAATAAATTACAGATTGAGCAACCAGTGAGGTTATAATTGTACATAGAGATTGCAAAAATACACGCAATTAGCAGAGCAATATATACATATAGACTTGTTGGGGTTTTTTTTGTTTTGTTTTTTTTTAAATCAACAAAGAAGTGATGCATCAATTGAGAAAAGGTTCCTATGAACCTTATACTTAAGAGGTAGGAAGGCAGCATGGGAAGATAATTTTAAACTAGATAATAGGGGAGAGCCAACAGTCACCCAAGAACGCATGGTTCGCAACAATGGGGCTTGTTTACAAAGCCGCGGTAGCGGTTTGCGATCGTAATCGGAGCCGCGGCCCCATTGATTTCAATGGGGCCGCGGCTGCGATCGCGAACCACTACTGCGGCTTTGTAAACAAGCCCCAATGTATCCTTGAAGGATACTACCAAAAGAATGAAATTAGGGCATATCAGCAGAGAGGTTCCAATAAAGACAAAAGTAGCCCAAATGCCCTTGAGTATGGAGCAGACAGAGCTTAAAGATTCCAAATTACCCCTGCCTATCGATAGACAGATTGATATGAATAAAAAACAGTCCCCAAAATGCTTTTATGCAAATGCTAGAAGTCTAAAAAATAACATGGGAGAGTTAGAATATATAGCACTAAATGAGAGGTTAGATATGATTGGTATCTCAGAGACATGGTAGGAGGAGGACAACCAGTGGGACACTGATACCTGGGTACAAACTATATTATAATGATAAAGCAGATCAAATTGGTGGAGGGGTTGTGCTCTATGTTAGAGAGGGCATTGAATCTTCTAGGATACAAACTGAACAAAGTCCACCACCGCTCCCACAAAGAATCAAACACCCCAGGAACAAATGGATCACAGTGGATTCCGGAAGATTGCAACATGTAACGCAGAGACATCCTACACATCAAGAGATATCCCTGCAAAATGCCTTCTGTGCCTTGGCTAAAGAGGATGCCCAATCCAAAGAAACTGAAGGGCCCTTAAATGAGTCAGACAATGCCCAATCTCCTGCTAAAGCAACAAATATGAAGAAAACCTCACCAAACAGAAAACTATTACTACTTGGAGATTCCATCATCAGAGGCACCAACTTGGGAACACAGTTCAAAGGAGAGAAGATAGTCATGTGCCTACCAGGCTCTTCAGCCAGCAGGAATACAAACCAAGTTGTTGAAATACTTAGCGCAAAAAGTGAGCACTCCAAACCTGATGTTATTATCCACTTGGGCACAAATGACCTGGCTAGAAACAGTGCCTCTACAGCCCAAAAGGACTTCCAATCTCTGGGAGAGAAACTCAAGCCCATTGTTAACACTGTTGCATTCTCAGAAGTTCTACCTGTTCTTGGTAAGGGGACAAAAAGGCTGCATCGCATTAACAGCTTTAATACATGGCTCCAGACCTGGTGCAAACAAGAAGGATTCAGATTTACTGGCAACTGGGGCAACAGATGGACCAACAAGAGACTATACTGTGCTGATGGACTACATCTCTCTGTCGCAGGGAAAAGAAACCTAAGTGAAAAATTCAGGCAGTATGTGGATATGCATTTAAACTAGGAAAAGGGGGTGACGGATGTGGAAGGTCAACATCTGCATGCCACCCCCTGCAAAAGCAGAACAACATCAGAAACAGCCACACTCTTAAACCACACATCAAAAACAAGTGGGAAGAAGTGGGCAGAATAAAATCAATGCAAAATACACACAAGCCAGGTAAATACTGGAAAGCAATCAGCACAAATGCTCGAAGCTTAGCCAAAACAATTCCAGACCTGGAAGCCCTAATGGTGGAAACGGATTTGGACATCGTGGCCATTACAGAAACATGGTTTAATGAATCGCATGATTGGGATATAGCCATAGCTGGCTATAATCTATTCAGAAGAGACAGAGAAAATGGAAAAGGAGGAGTAGCCGCCTTGTATGTCAAAAGCAGTATTAAAGCTACTGAAATGCAGGGAACATGGGGAAAAGAAGAAGCGCTCTGGATTGTGTTGGAAAGAGGAGATGGCACTGTCATCCATATTGCTGTAGTCTACAGACCTCCGACTTAAATTGAAGAGAGAGATAACGAATTGATTATAGATATTGCCAAGATAGCAGCAAAGGGGGAAGCAATCATATTGGGTGACTTTAATCTACCTGATGTGGATTGGATTACTCCTTCTGCACATCTGGAAAGAAGCAAAAAAACTGTGGATGCTCTCCAAGATGCATTACTTAGACAAATGGTGATGGAGCCAACCAGGGAAAGCTCAACGCTGGATGTAGTGCTCACCAACAGTGATAACGTGTCGAATGTCTGCGTGAGTGCCCCTGTGAGCAACAGCGACCATCACACGGTGTGGTTTGAGATAAAAGCCATGGTACAGGCCAATCATAGCAAGCTCAAAGTCCTAAACTTCAAAAACACTGACTTCAATAAAACGGCCGAGAACTTAAAGAAGGAGATGATGGGGTGGAAGGAGATAAGGGAAGTGGAATTGCAATGGACTAAACTAAAGGCAGCAATAAAAGGGGCAACAGATAAATATGTAAGAAAAATAAATAAAAACAAGAGGAGATGGAAACCTATTTGGTTTTCCAAAGAGGTGGCTGCTCAAATAAAGGCAAAAAACACAGCTTTCACAAAATTCAAAAGCTTGCAAACAGAAGAACACAGAAATGAATACAGGATCAAGCTCAAAGAGTCAAAAAGAGAAATAAGGATAGCAAAATCAAAGGCAGAGAAAAAGATGGCTAAAGATGTTAAAGGTGGCGACAAAACTTTCTTCAGGTATATTCAGGAAAGGAAGAAGATCAGAGTTGGAATTGCAGGACTCAGAAGTGCTGGGAAAGGACTCGTGGAAAGTGACACTGAAAAAGCAAAATTGCTAAACAAATACTTCTGCTCTGTTTTTACTAAAGAAGATCCTGGAGATGGACCAGCTGTGACTCCCAAATATAAAAATAGGAATGAAGTAGATACCACACCATTCACAGAAGATGAGGTGTTAGAACAACTTGCTAAACTGAAAGTGGACAAAGCCATGGGACCAGATGGGATACATCCCAGGATACTGAAAGAGCTCAGAGAGGTTCTTGCAGGACCGTTAAAGGATGTCTTCAACAGATCCTTGGAAACAGGAGTGGTTCCTCAGGACTGGAGAATGGCTAATGTTGTACCTCTACACAAAAGTGGTGACAGGGAAGAAGTGTCAAATTACAGGCCCGTGAGACTTACCTCGGTGGCAGGAAAAGTAATGGAGGCGCTCCTGAAAGAGCGAATAGTGAACTTTCTCAAAACCAACAGGTTGCAAGATCCAAGGCAACATGGTTTTACCAAAGGACGGTCTTGCCAAACAAATCTGATTGAGTTCTTTGATTGGGTGACCAAGGAACTAGATCTGGGGCATGCAATGGATGTCATCTATCTGGATTTCAGCAAAGCCTTTGATACTGTTCCTCATAGGAGGCTTATCAATAAACTCAGTAGTTTGGGGATGGGTCCCAAGGTGATGAACTGGAGCAGAAATTGGTTGACTGACAGACAACAGAAGGTGATGGTACATGGAGCTCACTCGGATGAGAGGAAGGTGATTAGCGGGGTGCCTCAGGGTTCGGTCCTGGGCCCGGCACTATTCAATATATTTGTGAGTGATATTGCTGAAGGACTGAATGGAAATGTCTGTCTTTTTGCAGATGACACAAAAATTTGCAACAGAGTGGACTCCCCCGAGGGAGTGGTTAACATGAGGAAAGATCTACAAAAGCTGGAAGACTGGTCTAATGCTTGGCAACTACGATTTAATGTGAAAAAGTGCAGTGTCATGCACTTGGGTAGCAGAAATCCAAGGGAAAAGTACACGATAGGGGGTGAGAGGTTGGTATGCACGGTTCAGGAGAAAGACCTTGGTGTGATTATCTCTGATGATCTCAAGGTGGCAAAACAGTGCAACAAGGCGGTGGCAAAAGCCAGGAGGATGTTGGGCTGCATACAAAGAGGGATTACCAGCAGAAAGGAAGAGGTACTTATGCCACTGTACAAGTCACTGGTGAGGCCTCACTTGGAATACTGTGTTCAGTTTTGGAGACCATATCTTGCAAAAGATGTAAAAAGACTGTTTAGAGAAAGGCGACCAAAATGATTTGGAGCCTGCGTCAGAAGCCTTATGAGAAGAGACTTGAAGACCTAAATATGTACACTTTGGAGGAGAGGAGGGACAGGGGAGATATGATTCAGACCTTTAAATACTTAAAGAGAAATGATGAACAAACAAACCTCTTCCAAAGACGGGGAAGCTGTAAAACTAGAGGGCATAACATGAAGCTGCAAGGTGGTAAATTGAAAGGCAATGTCAGGAAATATTTCTTCACTGAAAGGGTGGTGGATGCTTGGAATGCCCTCCCAATGGAAGTGGTGGGGGCAAACACGGTGATGGAATTCAAAACGGCAAGGGACAAACACAGTGGATCCCTTTACAGCAACAGGATAAAAGCAAAATAAACGGTACCATCTAACTTCTGAACTATCTAGCGTCTCAACAAATAAGGGTGTCCTACATGGAGTGGTGGGTTCACCCCTAAACAAAAACAAAAACATGGGGAGGGGTGGCCTGCACAGAGCGACAGGTGCACCTACTCTTGCCATCTTGCTGGGCAGACTAGATGGACCATGCTGGTCTTTATCTGCCATCACTTACTATGTTACAATGTAATCACACAAAGGATTAAAGTTTTGCAGGAAACAAAATATGCTGTAGAATCTCTATGGATTGAAATTACATGTAAAAAGGGGAAGGCGATGGCAGTGGGGGTGTACTATCGACCGCCTGGCCAGAATGAACAAATGGATGATGAAATGCTCAAAGAAAACAGGGATGCTAACAAAAGTTACAGCACAGTAATAATAATGGGTGATTTCAATTATACCATTATTGACTGGGTCAATGTCATGGCAGGACATGCTAGGGAGATAAAGTTTCTAGACGAAATAAATGACTGCTTCTTGGAGCAGCTGAGTCATTAACCAACAAGTGCAGAAGCAATTTTGGACCTAGTCCTTAGTGGCATGCAGGATCTGCTGCAAGAGATAAGGTTGTTGGGGACACTCGGCAATAGTGATCATAGCAAGATAGTGTTTGATTTAATTATTGGAGGGGGGATGGTAAGGAAATCCACATTACTACCTTTTAACTTTCGAAAGGGAGACTATGATAAAATGAAGTTAAGAAAAAACCTAAAAGGAGCAGTTGTAAAGGTTAAAGACTTACATCAAGCTTGGATGTTTAAAAATACTAACTTGGAAGCCCAGACCAGCTGTATGCCACGCTTTAAGAAAAGTGAAAGGAAGTCCAAAAAACTACCAGCATGGTTTAAAGGTGAGGTCAGAGAGGTGGCTGTTGCCAAAAAAGCATCTTTCAGGAAATGGAAAAAAGAGCCAAATGACGAAAACTGGAAACAGCACAAGCACTGGCAAGTTAAATGCAAGGCATTGATAAGGCAGTTAAAGAGAATTTGAGAAGAAGCTTGCTGTGGAAGCAAAAACACCTAATAAAGACTTTTTCAAGTACATTCATAGCAAAAAAACCTGTGAGTCAGTTGGACCATTAGATGATAGAAGGGTAAAAGGGGCACTAAAAAGGGACAAGACCATAGCGGAGAGACTGAATGAATTCTTTGCTTCGGTCTTTACTGAGGAAGATGTAGAGATGTTACCCATGACCGAAGTGGTATTTAAAGGTGATACTGAGGAAGAACTGAAAGAAATATTGATATACTGGGAAGATGTATTACAACTAGTTGATAAATTGAAGAGTAGCAAATCATCTGGACCAGATGGTATACATCCAAGGGTGTGGAAAGAATTGAAATATGAGATTGCAAACCTGCTATTGGTAATCTGTGAACTATAATTAAAATCATCTGTAATACCTGAAGATTGGAGGATGGCCAATGTAAATCCAATTTTTAAAAAGGGTTCCAGGGGTGATCCGGGAAACTACAGACCGGTGAGCCTGACGTCAGTACCGAGAAAAATGGTAGAAACCATCATAAAGAACAAAATTACTCAACATGTAGATAGGCATGGCTTAATGGGAGACTGCCAACATGGCTTTAGATAAGGAAGATCTTATCTTACTAATCGGTTTTGTTTTTTTTTGAAGGTGTGAATAAACAGGTAGACAAAGGTGAGTCGGTTGATATAGTGTATCTGGACTTTCAGAAAGCCTTTGACAAGGTCCGTCATCAGAGACTTTAAGCAAAACTAAAAAGTCATGGGATAGGAGGCAGTGTACTATTGTGGATCAGGAACTGGTTAAAAGATAGAAAGCAGAGGGTAGGGCTAAAAGGCCAATTTTCTCAATGGAGAAAGGTGAATAGTGGAGTACCCTAGGGATCTGTGCTGGGTCTGCTGCTTTGTAACATATTCATAAATGACCTGGAAAATAGGAACAAGTGAGGGTTATCAAATTTGCAGATGAGACAAAACTATTTAAAGTTGTTAAAACCCATGAAGATTGTGGAAAATTGCAAGAGGATCTTGATAAATTGGAAGACTGGGCATACAAATGGCAGATGAAATTTAATGTGGACAAGTGCAAAGTTATGCACCTAGGAAAGAACAACCCAAACTATGGTTACAGGATGCAATGTTCCACATTAGCAAACACCACCCAGGAAAAACATTTAGGCGTCATCATGGATAACATGTTAAAACCCTCCGCCCAGTGTGCAGTGGCAGCCAAGAGAGCAAATAGAATGCTAGGTATCATAAGGAAAGGAATGGAAAATAAAACAAAGGATATTATAATGCCTCTGTATCGTTCCATGGTGCGACCGCACCTTGAATATTGTGTGCAAATCTGGTCACACTATCTTAAGAAGGATATAGCGTTATTAGAAAAGGTACAGACAAGAGCCACCGAAATGGTAAGGAGGATGGAAGGATACCCCTATGAAGAGAGGCTAAAAAGGTTAGGGCTCTTCAACCTGGAAAAGAGACGGCTGAGGGGAGATATGATAGAGGTCTATTAAATTAATGAATGGAGTGGAATGGGTAAACGTAGATCAATTGTTTGTCATCAGTATATAGAAAGACTAGGGAACATGCAATGAAGCTACAGGGTTACCCTATTTAAGACAGAGAAAATACTTTTTCACTCAACGTGTAATCAAACTCTGGAATTTGTTACCAGAGGATGTAGTTAAAGCTGTTAGTGTAGCTGGGTTTAAAAAAGGTTTGGACAAGTTCCTGGAGGAAAGGTCCATAAACCATTATTAAAAGGGACCAGGATATCATTGCTTTACCCAACAGAAGTACTGTGGAACCTGTCTCTTTTGGGCAAACTGCTAGGTACTTATGTCCTAGATTGGCCACTGTTGGAAACAGGGTGCTGGGCTTGATGGACTTTGGTCTGATCCAGTATGGCATATCTTATGTTCTTATGATATTGTCAGAGACCAGCTAGTACAACATTGCAGTAATCAAGTTTTGTTACTTGGAGAGGAGGAGTATAGTCAGAGGCAGTGAGAAGAAATGGACGTACTGCACGAATTTGACGGAGGCAGTAGAAAGATCGGCGAGTGATGGATGAGAGGCACTCTGCAAACGAAAGGGAAGAATCAAGGTTAACACCAAGATAATGAGAAAGTGGCCAGTGGGATAACAGTATTGGAGAGTACTGATGCTAAAGGGGGTGAAGAGGCACCAAAGGTAATCAAGGTGGCAGTGGATTTGAGGCCACCAGGTGTGAATGAGGGTCAAGCAAGACATCCAAGTGGTGAGGTCAGGGGCAAGGGAATCAGTGAGGTGGAGAGGCATAATATTTTTCTCATAATAATACACAGAGATGCCAGATTGTTGAATTAAAAGAGAGAGGGGAGCCAGAAAGACATCGAAGAGGAGGGGGGACAGAACGGAACTCTGAGGGAAACCACAGAACAGTGAGGTGGGAGATGAAGCAGAGGAATTGGACAGGACAGAAAAGGAGCACGTGGTGAGGAAAGACTAGAACCATCTCAAGACATTGCCACCAATGCCAAGATCAGAAAGGCGAGTTAGAAAGGTGCAGTGATCAACAAGGTCAAAAGCAGAAGAGAGGTCTAATGAAACGAAAAGAGTAAAGTCACCATGTTCATGGGCAGCGTGAAGTTTGTTCATAAGAGAGAGGAGGCTAGAGTCAGTACTATGACCTGACCGATAACCCAACTGACATGGTTGAAGAGCACTGGTAGAAGTAAAGTGGGCAGATAGCTGAACAAAGACAAGTCGTTCAAGGAGTTTGGACAGAAAAGAGAGATTGGAGACAGGACGCCAATTGGCCAGGACAGAAGGATCAAGGGAAGGTTTCTTAAGGATTGGACGGACTAAGGCATGCTTTCAGGGGGCAGGGAAGGTACCGTTGGGAAGACTAGCATTGAGCATTGACAGAATAGGAGGAAGAGTGAGGGAAGGCTCAAGTAACCATTTGGAAGGGATGGGATCTAGGGAGCAGATCATTTTCCGGGAGGAAGAAAGTGTCTTAGATAATTCAACGGAAGAGATTGGACAAAATGACGACCAGGTATGGGACAGAGGGGGCCCCAATGATAACAATGGTGAGGGAGGTAGTGAGAGGTTTGGAGAAAGTGGTGGTGAGCATAAGGGAAACGCTGACCAAAGGGAAAGAATCTTGCTAGAGAAGAAATCTGCTAGGTTAGCAGGGTCCAGGACAGAAGGTGAGGATGAAGAGGCACTGGGAACAGAAAGAGACCAAAATACAGAATAAAGTTGGAGGGAGGAGTTAGAGGATGCAAGGACTAGATTAGATTATTCTTCATACTTGGCTGAATGGATCATAGGTGTCACGGTGTCGTTGGCGGAAAATCTGAAGGGAGTCAGAGAAATCATCCACAGTGATCTGAAGAGTGGTGTGCATAGAAGGGAGGCCTTTGACTCTGCAAACTGTGGGAGCAGCTTGCGATAATAAATTGTTACAAAAACTTCACAGTCCTAGGTTCTCTCATTTATATCAAAAGATAAGGAAAGATCAAAAGAAATGTAACTAAAATAAAAGACGATGCAATTAAAAACACATTAACATTAATCCTGAGGAGATGCTCTTGTCATGATGCCAAAATAAAAGAAAAAAATAAGTATAGTACTGAAAGATCAACAGGCAATTATAAAGTGAAAAATGACTAACAATCCCAAACAGGAACTTATTCTTGTGAAATTGGGAACACTGTTGTAGCAGAAAATTAAATGTACCGGTCCAAGAATGAAATCATATCAGCCCCATATATCTGTGCTGTGCGAGCAAAATGAGTCACTAACACTGACCTCATCCATTCAACATAAAAGGAAGGAGCTCCTGATGTGAAAACAAGATAGGTACTCATGGAGAGAGAGGTGCATAGTGCTCCCTTGAAAAATACTTCTCCTTCCCTCGACCCTCACTGTACCCCTCCCCCCTCCAATAAAGTGTTTACGAATAGTCAGATGAAGACTGGGAGAGAAGGAAGCCACTTCCTCCACCCCCCACCACCGGCACGTGCAGCTCTTAAACACAGAAAATGTGAGGGAAGGGAAAGAGAAACAATAGAGATAAAAAGGCTGGGGAAGTGTGGGGGGGGGGGGGGGAGGGAGACTGCGACAGAAGGGAGAAAGCAGAAGACTTACAGGACGATGCAGAACCCCTGCATTACCCCTGCATTAGAGCTTTGCACTAACATTCAGCACAGAGTTTCCAAACACAAGTCTAATGCAGACATTTGGCTCTCCAATACAGTAAGCAAACGCATATACCTTGCTGGGACCTTGTGCAAAAAATCTTCACTACAGAAGAAGAGCAATCCTGATGCATGTAAAAGATCAGAGCCACTGTTACCCTAGGCAGAAGTCCTGGCCATGCTGCCTCCCCCCTCCCCCGTGCACTGAGTCACGCTATCACCCCTCGCTGCTGCTGATTCTGGCAGAGAGGTTGAGGGGGTTGTGGCTCAGTTCTGTGGCAGGCCATGTGCTTCGGCACATATGGTCTGCCGCCAAGCTGTCCCCACCCCTGCTGCCGGAATCAGCAACAGTGGGGGGTGGCAGCGCCGTGCAGGTCAGCACGGGGGCAGTGGGGGAGGGCAGCGTGGCTTGGCAGGGAAGGGGGCAGCAGGCCATGTATGTTGAAGCACATGGTCTGCTACCCACAAAGATCTGCTGCCCTAGGCGGCCACCTAGCAGGCGTAGTGGACAGGCCGGCCCTGTGCAAGATATAGGTGTTTAGCAGAACCTATACCTTGCACACAAAAAAGTGGCATTTATGCTGCAAATGTGCTGGAATGTTATCTGGTGGATAAACAGCAATATGATACTGCGCAAATGTACTGCTCACAATATAAAAGAGGCAGCCTGAGGGGTATGCAGGGCCACGTGTGGAAACTAGCTGTGGGGTCTGATCTGCATAAATATTTTATTTATTTATTTTATTTGGTTAAATTTGTATACCACTTCTTCCAGCGATCAGTAGCGGTTTACATTAAACTTTTATCACAACAAACATTTGTTACATATAACAGGAGTAGGGTTATATACATATTCCAGGTTATATCATACCGTATTTTATTTCGTCAGTGTCATGATCAAGTTAATGGTGAGAAGGGAAGATATAAAATGAGAAAAAAAATCCTGGTAGCTGTGAATTCAAGATCATGAGCCCAGGCTATGCTGGGCTGGACTGGACTTTGCCAGAGCTGGAAAAGCCCTGAATCAGTAATAAGCTATCCTGCCACAAAACAAAATTAAAATGAGATGCTCCATTAAAGTATAGATTTCCTGAATCTGAAATGACAAAATATTTTAAATTTCAGACAGGCAGCATAAAGAATACTCTCTGGACGCCCTGTTCCCGAGACTTGGCTCTGTGAGGGGGAGAACGCCCTCCTACATCGCTGCCTCCCCACCTGGCTACTCTGCTCTCCATACCTTGTGTCCCCACCAGAACAGAGGCAGTGTGGCGGTCATCTACCGCTGCTCCCTCCCTATCTCAGAGGTTCACCCTCCACCCTGCTAACCTGAGTCTCTCCTACTTTGCTTTGGTTCTTCGCCTTCTGTCCTTTTCCTCCTCCTCTACGCGCCCCCCCTCTCCACCCGGACCTATGGGATACACTGTTGCTTTCCCTCTCAGAGGTGTCCCTCCTATCACCCCACCTGATGATTCTGGGTGACTAACATCCACTATGACGCTCCCTCTTGGCAAAGGGACTGAGCTCTCCTGTACTTGCTGGAAGATCTTGTCCCTCCATCAACACATCTCCTGCCCCACCCATGCTATAGGCCACATGCCCCACCAACACCTTACGGGTGACTCCAACAACCTCAGAGCACACAAACACAAAACTCAGCAGCTCCCATGTGCTTGATACTTTCTTGTAGATGTATTAAACAGTTTCCCATAAACCCCACAGTACAATCTGGCTGATAGTATGCCCACTGTCCTATCAGCACAAGTCATCAAACCCATTATCTTGGTCACAGCCCCCACATTCCCCAAAGGCCACCCTGTATTCAGACACACTCACTTAGAAACAACTTATGGCTATAAAAGCTTCAAATAAAAAAATAAGCACTGACTTACAGGTTGATTCCCTTTTGGTCAGTTCTTGCCTCATGAACTGCAACTCCATTATTTGTTGTGCTCTAGATTAGAAGACATGCACTCCTCTGCCCCAAGCTGGCCGAGGCACTCTCTCTTTCCCTTTTCTCTCTCTCTCCATCACTTCTTTATCCCCAAGGCACATGCTTCTTCCTTTCCTTCTCCCATGCAAAGCACTCTGTTCCCTCTTCCACTAAGCCCACACCTATGCTCCCCACTCCCTTGCTCCCCTCCAAAGGCACTTTCTCCCGTGTCTGAACTCTGCGAGTATGGGCGAGTGAGAGCAAATTGCTTTTCTCTAGCCTCTCTTCTACTGACAACTACAGACTCCAAGCTTTGCACCTTGCTGTACACCATAAGCTTGGAATAGACTAAGAAGAAAGTTCCAAAAGTTCCAGTGGTGGCCTGATCAGTACATTGGTCTCCATCACTGGTCCTATTCAAATCCAGGCTAAAATCTCATCTCTTTGAGGTTGCCTTTGGATCCTGACTCCCTTGTTCTCCTGTTTTCACCCATATGTATTTTGAAAGAACTCCCTCTAAGGTTATGTTTGTCTGTTTTAGCAAATTGAAAGCTCTGTGGAGTAGGGACTGTCTTCTGTATTTGTGCAGCACTGTGTATGCCTAGTACCATTATATAAATGATAAGCAGTAGTAGTATAGCTCGCCTGCTCTAAAGGCCCTCCTGCTACCTCTAGCATTAACAGTAGTGCTGTATCACATATGTATGCAAGACAGAATGCTGGTTGAACTGTCCCATACTGGGACAACCAAGTAGTGACAGCTGGTGTGAGATTTAATTTACTAAGCCAATAGTAGGAGACGCCCATGTCCCCTGTTGATGCATCCTATGAATCCATTTCTTTTTTGCCACTTCATCTGATTGCAGTGTCCAAAAATTATTTTTTAAATTAATTAATGATGGGAATTCCTCTTTACTATTCTTTTTAAATTTTACCCAAATATTCTGCTTGACTACTCAATTTATATTTGCTCTAAGTGACCAACAGCTAATGTAATTATTTTGATTGAAGCTCACCCATGGGTTCTGACAGCTATGCATGATAACTTCACCCCTGCTAACTATAAATTCATCATAAGAACATAAGATATGCCATACTGGGTCAAACCAAGGTCCATCAAGCCCAGTATCCTGTTTCCAACAGTGGCCAATCTAGGTCATACGTACCTAGCAGTTTCCCCAAAAGACACAGGTTCCGCAATGCTTGTACTGGGTCAAGCTTTGATATCCTGGGTCCCTTCTTAATAATGGTTTATGGACCTTTCCTCCAGGAACTTGTCCAAACCTTTTTTAAACCCAGCTACACTAACAGCTTTTACTACATCCTCCGGTAACAATTTCCAGAGTTTGATTACCCGTTGAGTGAAAAAATATTTTCTCTTATTTGTCTTAAATAGTTTACCCTGTAGCTTCATTACATGTCCCCTAGTCTTTCTATATTCTGATAACGTAAACAATTGATCTACGTTTACCCATTCCACTCCGTTCATTAATTTATAGACTTCTATCATATCTCCCCTCAGCTGTCTCTTTTCCAGGTTGAAGAGCCCTAACCTTTGTAGCCTCTCTTCATAGGAGTAGCCTTCCATCCCCTTTACCACTTCGGTAGCTCTTCTCTGTACATTTTCTAATAACACTATATCCTTTTTAAGATACGGCGACCAGAATTGCACACAATATTCAAGGTGCGGTCTACCATGGAACGATACAGAGGCATTATAATGTCCTTTGTTTTATTTTCCATTCCTTTCCTTATGATACCTAGCATTCAATTTGCTTTCTTGGCCGCCACTGCACACTGGGCAGAGGGTTTTAACATGTTATCCACAATGACGCATTAATCTTTTTCCTGGGTGGTGGTTCCCAATGTGGAACCTTGCATCGTGTAACCATAGTTTGGGTTGTTCTTTCCTAGGCGCATAACTTTGCACTTGTCCACATTAAATTTCATCTGCCATTTGGTTGCCCAGTTTTCCAATTTCTCCAGATCCTCCTGCAGTTTTCTGCAATCCCCTTGGGTTTTAACAACTTTAAACAGTTTTGTGTCATCTGCAAATTTGATAACCTCACCAGTTATTCCCTTTTCCAGGTCATTTATGAATATGTCAAAAAGCAGCGGACCCAGTACAGATCCCTGGGGTATTCCACTATTCACCATTTTCCATTGGGAAAATTGGCCATTTAGCCCTACCCTCTGCTTTCTATTTTTTAACCAGTTCCCAATCCAAATAGTACACTGCCTCCTATCCCATGACTTTTTAGTTTTGCCAAACGTCTCTGATGAGGGGACCTTGTCAAAGGCTTTCTGAAAGTCCAGATACACTATATCAACCGAATCACCTTTGTCTACCTGTTTATTCACACCTTCAAAAAAACATAACAGATTAGTAAGACAAGATCTTTCTTGTCTACAGCTATGTTGGCTGTCTCCCATTAGGCCATGACTATCTACATGCTGAGTAATTTTGTTCTTTATGATGGTTTCTACCATTTTTCCCGGTACTGACGTCAGGCTCGCTGGTCTGTAGTTTTCTGGATCACCCCTGGAACCCTTTTTAAAAATTGGCGTTACATTGGCGATCCTCCAATCTTCAGGTATTACAGATGATTTTAATGAAAGTTCACAGATTACTAATAGCAGGTCTGCAATCTCATATGTCAATTCTTTCAACACTCTTGGATGTATACCATCCGGTCCAGGTGATTTGCTACTATTCAGTTTATCAAATAGCTGTAATACATCTTCCCGGTGTAGTGATATTTCTCTCAATTCCTCTGCAGTATAACCTTTAAATACCACTTCAGTCTTGGTTAACATCTCTACATCTTCCTCAGTAAAGACCGAAGCAAAGAATTCATTCAGTCTCTCCGCTATAGCCTTCTCTCCTCTTACTGCCCCTTTTACCCCCCTATCATCTAACGGTCCAATTGACTCTCTCACAGGCTTTTTGCTACGAATGTACTTGAAAAAGTCTATTTCGCGTTTTTGCTTCCATAGCAAGTTTCTTCTCAAATTCTCGCTTTGCCTGCCTTATCAATGCTTTGCATTTAACTTGCCAGTGCTTGTGCTGTTTCCAGTTTTCATCATTTGGCTCTTTTTTCCATTTCCTGAAAGATGCTTTTTTGGCAGAAACAGCCTCTCTGACCTCACCTTTAAACCATGCTGGCAGTTTTTTGGACTTCCTTCTACTTTTCATAATGCGTGGAATACAGATGGTCTGGGCTTCCAGGATAGTATTTTTAAACAACACCCAAGCTTGATGTACGTCTTTAACCTTTGCAACCGCTCCTTTTAGTTTTTTCTTAACTATTTACCTAATTTTATCATAGTCTCCCTTTCGATAGTCAAAAGGTGGATATCCTTACTATCCCTCCTCCACTAAATAAATCAAACGTGATCATGCTATGAACACTATTGACAAGTGGCCCCAACACCCTTATCGCCTGCACCAGATCTAGTGTTCCACTAAGGACTAGGTCCAATATGGCTTTCCCTCTGGTCTGTTCATGAACCAGCTGCTCCAAGAAGCAGTCATTTATTTCATCTAGGAACTTTATCTCCCTAGCATGTCCTGCTGTGACACTGACCCAGTTGATACCAGGGTAATCGAAATCACCCATTATTATTACTGTGCTGTGACTTTGTTAGCTTCCTTGATTCTTTAAGCATTTCATCATCCATTTGTTCATTCTGGACAGGCGTTCGATAGTACACCCCCCACTGTCATCACCTTCCCCTTCATACATGGAATTTCAATCCATAGAGATTCAACAGCAAAATTTGGTTTCCTGCAAAACTTTAATCCTTTCTGACTCAATGCCTTCTCTAACATAAAGCGTGACCCCTTCACCAATTTGATCGATTCTATCATTACGATATAGTTTGTACCCAGGTATCAGTGTCCCACTAGTTATCCTCCTTCCACCATCTTTCAGATTCCAATCATATATAACCTCTCATTTAGTGCTATTTATTCTAACTCTCCCATCATATTGTTTAGACTTCTAGCATTTGCATACAAGCATTTTAGACGCTGTATTTTATTAATATTAATCTGGCTATTGGTAGACATGGGTAATTTGGAATCTTTACGCTCTGCACCATACTCAAGGGCATTTGGGATACTTTACTCTTTTTTGGAACCTCTCTGCTTTTGGTAGTATCCTTCAAGGATACCTTCTTCCAAACCAAGCGCTCTTGGGCGACTATCGGCTTTCCCCTATTTTCTAGTTTAAAAGCTTCTCTATCTCCTTTTTAAAGGTTAATGCCAGCAGTCTGGTTCCATCCTGGTTAAGGTGAAGCCCATCCCTTTGGAAGAGCCCCTCCTTTCCCCAGAATGTTCCCCAGTTCCTAACAAATCCAAAATCTTCATCCTTGCACTATCGTCTCATCCACGCATTGAGACTCCGGAGCTCTGCCTGCCTTTTGGGTCCTGCACGCGGAACGGGAAGCATTTCGGAGAACGCTACCCTGGAAGTTCTGGATTTCAACTTCCTACCTAAAAGCTTAAATTTAGCCTCCAGAACCTCACAACCACATTTTCCTATGTCATTGGTACAGACATGTACCAAGACAGCAGACTCCTCCCCAGCACTATCTAAGACCTTATCTAGACGGTGCGTGAGGTCCGCTACCTTCGCACCAGGCAGGCATGTTACCAGGCGATCCTCACGTCCACCAGCCACCCAGCTATCTACATGCCTAATGACTGAATCACCAACAGCTGTCCTAACCCTTCCCTCATGGGCACATGGCCCTGAACAAACATCCTCAGTGTGAGAGGGTTTTACATCACCTGGAGGACAGGTCCTAGTTACAGGATAGCACAGTTACTTACCTGTAACAGGTGATCTCTGGGAACAGCAGGAATATGTCTTCACATATGGGTACGTCGGTACCGACGGAGGCTGTGCGGGAACGCTCCCCAGCGTCCAATCAGAAAGCTTTTGGGAGCATCCCTCAGCACCTGCGTGCTGCCTTCCCGCCTTTTCCAACTGTCTCTCCTCAGATGAGTTTTATAGCTGAGACAAAAAGAGAGAAAGAGGAAAGGAAGAGAGATAGAGAGATACAACTCCTAGGGGAGGTGGGTGGGTTGTGAAGACTTATTCCTGCTGTTCCCAGAGATCACCTGTTACAGGTAAGTAACTGTGCTATCTCCAGGAACAAGCAGGAATGAGTCTTCACATATGGGGACTCCCAAGCTAAGATGCCGGGAGCCCTAGCATGTTGGTGATTGAAACATGCTCCACCTCATATGTCCAGGATTCCCGAGGATGGAGGGTAGGAGATGAAGAAGAGAGGAGCTGTAGGAGACAGCTGACCTAAAATAGGACTACAGACAAGGAGTCCCTGTATATATGATAAGCATGATGAAATATATAGAAATGAAGTGAGTTGAAGGTCAAAATCTGGAACTGACAGGTGACCCCAGGATTCAACTGGGGAAGAACAAAAACGGTAGGTCTTTAGTAGAAAGCTTTATGGAAAAAGCTGAAAACTCTTTTGGCTACAGAGTTAATTATAGTTAGGAGCAAAAGAGGAAGACTGACCGAGTTGGACAAGTGGCTTGGTCCTTGAGGGAAGGAGTATGGAGAAACCCCGTAATCCCAAGGAAGGACAAATGTCTGAGGAGTTGGAAACCTCAGACTTACTGAAGATCCCCCATGTCTGTCCTAACTGACGAGAGGTAGGAAGATAAAGGAATAGGGAGCTTCAGGGATACCTGAACCTAAGGTTATGGAAAAAGCTGTCAGTACCACAGGAGTGGTTGTGTGCATAAAACCAAAACATACTAAGAAATAGTATGAACATGTGAAAACCCACTGTCTGGAACAGATAGGAAGGAAAAAACACCTTTATGAGCACAGACAGTTAGAGAGATAAGTATGTGAATACATATCTACCTAAAAGAAGTATCTCGACAGATACACACACACACATATATATATATATATATATATATATATATACACACATATATATATAGGGGCATATATATATATGTTTATGGCGAGATCCAGGGGGTATAGCCTATGCACACATGGCTGACAGACATATGCATCTAAAGAAAGCATACAGACATATGTACATATATGAATATATATATATAGGTCTAAAGAAAAATGTCTGCAATTAAGCAGAAAGAGATATGTCTACAGGAATCTTCACATGGAAGATGTGAAGAGGAATGATTCATCTCATAACAAGAAGGTGGAACCTACTTGAGAAGATATAGAGAATCTATTTCCTCTGGTTAAGATGGAGTAGAATGCTACCCAGTAAAATAACCAGGCTGTTTGCGAGAAAACAGAGGATAATATTGGTCTGTAAACAGCAAGTCCCGAGTCCAGTAGAACTCTAACATGGTGAAGGGACAGAATACGCATAGGAAGAGACACCAGGTAGACCCACTTGAGGGACAAGGGGTGGGGTATCATGTGTTTAGTTACATATGTGCTGTCCATGAAGGATTAGGATACCATGAGGACAAGCTGCAAGGAAAAAGAGCATATTTCCTGTAGGAATTTGGTAACTCTTTAGACTGTCACGTAGGAAAGGCTGATGTCCTTTATTAAAAGGAAATAGAAGGGTGTAAAGAACCCTCACAGTCATGGGAGGTGACTGAGGAAGCCTTTTTCAACCATATAGGATAGTCAGAGAAAAAACCCTCATGCTCTCTAGCAAGGGCCCATAGTGGAAAGCTTCCTGTAGGATTGCAGGGAGCATTATGCAGGAGAGTTGGGAAAGAAAACTGGCTGTTGGAGACAACCAGCTGCCAGCTCAACTATGCTGCCAACTCCAAGGATTTGGAGATGGCAGAAGAGAAGTTATAAGGATTATCCAAGATAGATGAGCACTATCTTGGAAGCACTACTAAGGTTAGACAAAAAGTAGTGGAAGACAATACTGGAACATATAGAAAAGTACCAGTAGAGCAATCACTGAAGCTCCTGCATGGGCAGCTGCTGAATGGCACAGCAGAGAGATCTTTCTGTTTTTAACAGAGAGAACAGATAGAACAAGAGGAGAATATCCTATTCCTGTCTGAGGAGCTGCCCAGATGAGGAAAAAGGGGGTTTACTCAAGAGAAAGAACTCTACACTGGAATGGAAAGGAAGACTGGAAAGGCTAAGAAAACCTTCCATTGGTATGGTACAAATCTTACAGGGGAACCCTGGAAAGAAGGTAAAGAAAAAATAGGAGCTGAGGGGAGACTTGCCATATGGTAAGTCTGTAGAAGGAAAAATTCATGGTGGTCCAGAAAAACTATCATGAGATAGTTGGCAAACCTCTCTTCATTGTAGGAAGAGGAGGAAAACCCTGTGACCATAGACATGAATATCCTGACAGCTCAGCATACCTAAAGGCAAGTGGATGTCCTGGAAACAGGAATCCAAGTGTAGAGGTTTAAATGAAAAAAACTTCTAAAGGAGAAGAAGTGAACTGTATATTATAACAGATTAATTGGAATCCTATTAAGGGTTAATTTTCCTGGCTTGAGTTTGGATTCTTCAGACCAGGGCGATGTTTCCCTTGTTTGGGAATATCGGCATGATGGGCAGGAGAAGAATAAAACCTTCTTTTAGGAAAAGGAGGTTTGGTAGGGCATTTCTTACCTGCTGGGGAAGGAGAAGGTCTAGGATGGTTCTCAGAAGCAGGGAAGTCAGTGGAGCAATGAGCAACCTGACGCAAAGACTCCTTGTTGAAGAGATTTTCTCCAGTACAAGGAGTGTTACCCAGTCTTTGTTGTGCCCATCTGCTCAAGTCTGAAGCTTGGAGCCAGGCTCTACGTCGTGCTCCTATGGCTATAGCAGAGGTTCTGCTAACAGACTCAAAGGAGTCTAGGGAAGCACGAGAAAGAAATCTAGAGATATTCTGGCTATGACTAAGAAGCAAGGAATAGTCTGCAGCCTTGGGCTCTGAAAGAAAAGGAGTCAAAAGAGATAATTTCTCTGTGACCTCCTGAAGGGATAGACTCATATAAAAAAATATATGAGAGAATCCTTGTTGCCAGCATAGAGGTTTGGAAGGTTTGACGTCCAAAGGCATCCAGTGTTCTAGATGCACGACCTGGCAGAAAAGAAGAATGCTTCTTCTTGCTTTTTACCTTCCTCATTGCTGATTCCACTACAATGGAATGATGGGGAAGTTGAGTCTTTTGAAACCCTGGAGAGGGGGGCACCTGATACAGAAGAGCAGTTGCTGTAGAAGGTGAGGAAGCCCTTAAAGGTGTTTCCCATATTTTCAGAAGAAGATCCTGTAAAGAATGATATAAAGGAAGCATTATATTTTCCTTTTCCCCAGAAAAGCCTTGTGTAGGATCATAGCCAGGGATAGGAATAGCCAGGAATGTTGCCATGTCAAGGAGACATTTCTGAAAAGAAGGATCTCCAATGGGAACAATCCCTGGACAGGCTAAACTCGAAGAACTAGCCTGGGCACCAGAGGATGTACTTGTCCGGTGCAAAACAGGATCTCTAATGGATGGATACTGGGACTGTCGGGTATGACCTGAGACAGTCAGTACTGTATCGTCCATGTTAGGTATCGACTCCAAACTAGGTATAGAAAGGAGCGATCCTGGTGAAAAAAGCATGGATGGAGCTGGTCCCGATGTTACTGCAGGTACCAGCATCGACACCGATACCGGTAGCTGAGCCGGAATCGAAGGCGATACCGACATCGAAACAGTCATCGGAGGCTGCTCAAACGGTACCGAGGTAACTCGAAAGTCTCGGTGAATATCCTCGGTACCGCGCATCCGGAATCGGTACGTGTCAGTTCCGAGACGCATCGGTACCCAGTCTGGCTAATCTACTGAAGAGGGCTTTAAACTAGATTCGTTGGGGATGGGTGAAGAAAGCCCCCAGGTAAGTGAAAGCCCCCAGGTAGGTGATACATTAAATACCTTTATGGAAAAGGGTAACAGGGGTAACATATGGAAAGCAGTGTGTATTAATGCCCGTAGCATGGGAAATAAGATCCCTGAAGTTGAAGCTTTGGTGGGAGTGGCTGACTTGGATTTAGTGGCAGTTACATCCCAGTCATGGTTTTCTGTGAACCATGTTTCTGTAACTATACCTGGCTATACTTTATTCAGAAAGGACAGGGTAGGAAGAAGGGGAGGAGGAGTGGCACTATATGTAAAATCTACTATTAAAGCTTTGGAATTACAGAGCTTAAAAGGGAGAGAGGAGGCATTGTGGGTTTTTCTAGAAAGAGGGAAAGAGAAATCTATTTGCATAGGTGTGATATACAGACCTCCCTCACAAGAGGAAGAGGTGGACAGAGAGTTAATTGAAGACATACGCAGCATTGCTAGGAAAGGGGAAGTGCTACTGATAGGAGATTTCAATATGCCAGATGTTGAGTGGCACATTCCTGCTGCAGTATCATCTAGAAGTAAGGAGATCCTGGATTCTCTACAGGGAGAACTATTCAGGCAATTGGTAACAGACCCCACACGTGAAGGGGCCATACTGGACTTGGTGCTTACCAATGGTGAAAGTGTTTCTGATGTTGTAGTGGGAGATCATTTTGCATCCAGTGATCACCAGATGGTGTGGTTCAGTATTAGGGCTAGGGCTGTTAGAATCCATTCCAAGGTGAGGATCTTAGACTTTAGGAAGACTAACTTTGCGAAGATGGGCCAATACCTCAGGGAGTCCTTAGTGGGATGGGAACAGCTGGGGGATGTAGAAGAACAGTGGGCAAAACTGAAAGGGGGTATTTTAAAGGCAACCAACCTTTTTGTTAAAATGGTAAATAAAGGCAAAAGGAACAGGAGACCGCTATGTTTTTCGAAGGAAGTAGCTGAAAAAGTGAAGACAAAGAGGGAGGCCTTCATGAAATACAAGAGATCACAGAGAGAGGAAGACAGGCATCTGTATTTGGAAAAACTTAGAGAAGCTAGCAAAGTAGTCAAGAAGGCAAAGATTCAAAAGGAGGAGGAAATAGCCAATGCAATAAAATGGGGGGATAAGACATTTTTCAGATATATTAGTGAGAAGAGGAAGGGCAAAAGTGGTATTGTCAGACTCAAGGGTGCAGGGGGGAATATGTAGAAGCTGATAAGGATAAAGCAGAATTGCTTAACAAATATTTTTGTTCTGTGTTCACAGATGAAGAACCAGGAGCAGGACCTCAGAAAATACCCACAAATAAGAACAGAAGCGAGGGACATCTTGAACAATTTTCAGAAGACTGTGTTCGTGAGAAACTAGCTCAACTTAAAGTAGACAAAGCGATGGGACCGGATGGGATACACCCTAGAATACTGAGGGAACTTGGGGACGTTCTAGCACCTCCACTGACTGACCTTTTCAATGCCTCGTTGGAGTCGGGAGTGGTGCCAAAGGACTGGAGAGAGGCTCATGTGGTGCCTTTACACAAAAGCGGAAGTAAGGATGTGGTTGAAAACTACAGGCCGGTTAAACTTCGGTGGTGAGTAAATTATTGGAAACGCTGCTGAAAGAGAAAATAGTGAGGTTTCTGGAGTCCAGCGGATTACAGGATCAGAGGCAGCATGGATTCACCAGAGGCAGGTCTTGTCAGACAAATCTGATTGATTTCTTTGACTGGGTGACCAGGGAGTTGGACCGAGGGAGAGCTCTAGATGTGGTGTATTTAGATTTCAGTAAAGCCTTTGACACTGTTCCTCACAGGCGACTTATAAACAAACAGAGCACCCTAGGGATGGACCCTAAAGTTACTGCTTGGGTTAGAAATTGGTTGGGTGGGAGGCGACAAAGAGTAAATGGAGCTCACTCTGAGGAGAAGGATGTTACCAGTGGTGTGCCCCAGGGATCTGTCCTTGGTCCGATTCTTTTTAACATCTTTGTTAGTGATATAGCGGAAGGGCTGTCGGGTAAGGTTTGCCTCTTTGCAGATGATACCAAAATCTGCAATAGAGTTGACACCCAGGAAGGTGTAGATAACATGAGGAGGGATCTAGCTAAGCTTGAAGAATGGTCTAGAATTTGGCAGCTGGGATTTAATGTTAAAAAATGTAAGGTCATGCATTTGGGCTGCAGCAATCCAAGGGAGCAATACAGTATAGGAGGTGAAGTACTTTTGTCCACTAAAGAAGAGCGGGACCTTGGCGTGGTTGTGTCTGATGATCTTAAAGTGCTAAACAGGTAGAAAAGGCAACGGCAAAAGCTAGAAGGATGCTTGGGTGCATACAGAGAGGAATGGCTAGCAGAAAAAAGGAGGTGATAATGCCTCTGTATAAGTCTTTGGTGCAACCTCATTTGGAGTATGGCGTGCAATTCTGGAGACAGCACCTTCAAAAGGATGTGAACAGGATGGAGTCTGTGCAGAGAGTTGCTACTAAAATGATTAATGGGCTTCATTATAAAGCATATGAGGACAGACTTAAGGATCTTAATATGTACACCTTAGAGGAAAGGCGGGATAGAGGTGATATGATTGAGATGTTTAAATACCGCCGTGGCATAAATGTTCAGGGAGAGAGCCTCTTTCAATTGAAAGCAAGTTCTGCTACGAGGGGACATGGGATGAGGGTGAAGGGAGATAGATTCAGGAGTGATATGCGGAAATATTTCTTTACAGAAAGAGTAGTGGATCCATGGAATAGTCTCCCAGTGGAGGTGGTAGAGATGAGGACAGTAACTGAATTCAAAAAAGCATGGGACCAACACAGAGGATCTCTAAAGGTAAAAAGTGGACTGTTGTAGTTGTTATGGAAGGACAGACTAGACAGGTCATGTGGTCTTTTTCTGTCATCATGTTTCTATGTTTCCAGACTAGATATCGATTCTAGACTCGGCATCGAAGGAAGCGAATCTATCGATGCATGTCTAGATGGTACCGACGTCAGGGGTTGTATCGACGGAGCTGCCGATACTGGAAAGTCAATCTGGGTATCGATCGGTCCCGAAGACAGCAGATGACGATCCCTGGTGAGGAGTGGATCGCTCAACACCAGTGCCGATGCCGGGTTATCGGTACCGCTCGAAGCGGATGCCACCCCCGAGCATGGCTCAGGTATGTTCTGTGAGGGGTGAGCCCCAGGAACAACCTGAAACCCCTGAAAGGCTTTGGAGACCGAAGACTCCCGCCGGGGTTTTGAAGCCAATGAGGTCGAGGGTAAGGCCGGAGCCATCATCATGCTTGGCATGAGACCTACCACCCAAGGATTGGCTAGTCTTAACAGACTGTTTGTGGGTTACCTGATCCTGTAAAGAAGAAATGGTCGGTGCCCTTACACTGGAAGGGAAAACTGTATCGAGGGAAACTCGAAATGGAGAATTTCTCCTCATAAAATTGTAGCCTGATGGCTCTGGAGGAAAGGGGTCAGGACCCAAACAGGTTAGACACCAGCTATTGGAGTCTAAAAAGAAAACTGTATTTCCACAGTTAAGGCACTTCTTAGGAGAAGGCGGCTCCATAATGGAGAGGCCTTACAGGCCCAAAAATTCAAGACAGAAACAGAGGGAAAAAAAACTCCCTGAGTTTTAGGAAAAAGAAAAGAAAAAAACCACCGGCGGTACCAGTGGAGTCGGGGAAACAGCCGCGACCACAAGAAAACAAAAAGTAAAAGATTTAGGAAAAAATTTTCTGCGGTGACAGAAAGACGTCCTGCCGGCTCTGCGGAAAAACGAAAACTGAGGAGAGACAGTTGGAAAGGCGGGAAGGCAGCACGCAGGCACTGAGGGATGCTCCCAAAAGCTTTCTGATTGGACGCTGGGGAGCGTTCCCGCGCAGGCTCCGTTGGTACCGACGTACCCATATGTGAAGACTCATTCCTGCTTGTTCCTGGAGATCACATCCTCCCACACCAGGGTGATACTCTCCTGTCACGTGACCTCTCTCCTCCATGATAACAGGGATGCTGCCAGACTGGAGGTGGGGCTTCAGAACTATATCCCTGTGGGTCTCGTCCATGTACCTCTCTGTCTTTCTTATGTTTTCCAAGTCTGCTAATCTAGCCTCTAGAGAACGGACTTGTTCCCTGAGAGCAAAGAGCTGCTTGCACTTAGTGCATACATAAGACCTCTCACCAACTGGGAGAAAATCATACATGTGACACTCAATGCAAAAGACTGGAAAGCCCCCATCATTCCAAAATATATATGTTCAGTGCAGCTTCAACAAAATAATTATTTCAAACTGGAAATATAAATATTTAAACTGAGAAAACAGGGGACAAAAACGCATCTTTTTGCTTTTTATCACTTGTTGCCTTAATGCATACAAAGCTGTGGTCACTATATTTTATTCAAATTATGATTCACTTCCTGTCAACCATCTCAGACCTCAGCCAATGGCTTCACCAATAAACTTGGTTTCTTCAGGTATTTTTGAATTCCATTCAATCTTGCTGCAGCACTCACAGTCAGGAACTTATTAGGAGTCTCCCTGCCTCAGGAATATCGGCAGGGGGCAGGGGGTGCTGAGCTTTTTATTTGTTTAATATGAGAGAGGTGCCTGGGAGATGATACTTGTGCTGAAGATGACCTTACTGGGCTGCCTTATGTCCCCCTTGCAACTGCACTACTGAGGTTGCTTCTCACGGGGGGGGGAGGGGGGGGAATTTAGTGAGCAGGGAATCAATGGGAGTTGGGAGGGTTACTGCGGCTCCAGCAGAGCAGGGGCAGCGCAAGGAGGCTGCAGGGCCATGTGCGGAGACTCATTGTGGGGCCTCATTTGCATAAGAGGCCTCATTTGCTTAAATTTACATAATGTTAACATGCACTAACATTTCGTAAACATGCCTCTTAATGAGTGTCTGGATAAAGAAAGACTACCAGATTCCTACATTACTAAACTCCAGTACCAACCGCCAGGCACATTAGGTAGTACTATAAACACAGACCATTTAGAACCTATAGCAAACCCGCCATATCATAACAGCACTACCAGGACTCACAAAGCACCAAACCCTACCTAACAAAAGGCAACACTGCAAATATTAAACCAATATATCTCAGAGAAAGCGTAGTTATTCACCTGTAACAGGTGATCTCTGGGAACAGCAGGAATTTAGTCTTCACATATGGATATCGTCGGTACCGACGGAGCCTGCGCGAGAACACTCCCCAGCGTCCAATAGGAACGCTTTTGGGAGCATCCCTCAGCACATGTGCGCTGCCTTCCTGCCTTTCCAAATGTCCCTCTTCAGTTATGTTTGTAGCTGAGTGAAAGGATAGAGGGAGAGAGGAAAGAGACAAAGAGATAGAGAGACAACTCCTAGGGGAGGTGGGTGGGTTGTGAAGACTAAATTCCTGCTGTTCCCGGAGATCACCTGTTACAGGTGAGTAACTACGCTATCTCCAGGAACAAGCAGGAATGTAGTCTTCACATATAGGGACTCCCTAGCTGAAGATGCCAGGGAGATAGCCCCAGGATGGTGCCACCCTAGAAAGGTAAGACAAGACAAAAAATGGTCTTTTCAGAATGGTATAAACAATGTATTAAATATAAAAACCACTCCACTTCAAAACATTGGCTATTAGAAAATATCAGCTAACTCTTGGTCATATGTAGTCTCAGATCAAACTTGCGCTTATGATCACATTTACTTAGTGAATCATAAAATAGCGCTTGATAACATCAATGACTACGATATATTCTTTCCTCTTGCTGATGTGTAGATAGAAATTTTTAGTGCCTATTCTTAAAAATGTATATTTCTTTGTTTTTTTTGTTTTTTTTATCTATCTATGTGCCACAAGTTTCTTTAAAATAAACAGTAGAGGCTTATAAGGCAGAACAAACTTAGCTTGCTCTGTGTTGTTCTCTTCCATTCAGCTTATTACACTTCTCCCTCATTCAGCGCCTTCGCGTGTTACTCCTATCAGGAGTTCCTCATGAAGTGTTTGCTAATAGTTGCTGCCCACGTTCGTGATCAGACGTTCTGATTTTCTTGTTTCAATTTGTTCCTCTGTCAAACAACGCCGCGCATGAGTGAGGCGTAAGGAGAAGTGTAATAAGCAGAAAGGAAGAGAACAACACAGAGCAAGCTAAGTCTGTTCTGCCTTATAAGCCTCTACTGTTTATTTTAAAGAAACTTGTGGCACATAGATAGATAAAAAAAACAAAGAAATATACATTTTTAAGAATAGGCACTAAAAATTTCTATCTACACATCAGCAAGAGGAAAGAATATATCGTAGTCATTGATGTTATCAAGCGCTATTTTATGATTCACTAAGTAAATGTGATCATAAGCGCAAGTTTGATCTGAGACTACATATGACCAAGAGTTAGCTGATATTTTCTAATAGCCAATGTTTTGAAGTGGAGTGGTTTTTATATTTAATACCCTAGAAAGGTAGGCATCCTTCCTCCCATGGATCTCTGGCATTCCACCAGGGTTGGTGGGTCGGAGTTGAATTAGGTCTGAAAGAGATTTTGAAGAACAGCTTGGCCAAAGAAGGCATCCCAACTGGAGGCTTTATCCAGGCAGTAGTGGGCTGTGAAGGTGTGTACCGAAGTCCAGGTGGCTGCTCGACAAATGTCATTGATAGACACGGAGTGGAGATTAGCCACAGAAGTTGCCATGGCTCTCACGTTATGAGATGTGACATGGCTCTAAAGAGGAAGACCCTTACTCATAAGCAAAGGATATGCATTGGGCAATCCATTTGGATAAAGTTCTTTCGGAGATTGGAAGTCCCAAATGACTAGAATCAAAAGCAATAAAAAGTTGCGAGGACTTTCTATGTTGCTGTGTTCTCTGTAGGTAAAAGGCTAAGGCTCTTTTACAATCCAAAGTATGAAGATTTCTTTCTGCATTAGAGGCATGAGGCCTCGGGAAAAATACAGGAAGAAAAATAGATTGATTTAAATGAAAAGGCGAAACCACCTTTGGCATAAACTATGGATGAGTTCTAAGAACAACCTTATCATGATGAAACCTAGTATAAGGAGGATCAGCCACTAAAGCTTGCAATTCACTAATGCGATGTGCAGAGGTGATTGCAATTAGGAAGATGACCTTCCAGGATAAAAACTTAAGGGTTGTAGTGGCTAAAGGCTCAAAAGGCAGCTTCATGAGCTGCCCGAGAACTAGATTTAGATCCCATGCCACCAGTGGTGGTTTAATGGGAGGCTTTGTTAATAGAAGACCTCTCATAAATCTGGATATGAGTGGATAAGAGGAAATTGGTTGAACATTCAGAGGTTTAAAAGAAGCTGCAATTGCACTAAGATGGACTCTTCAGACCAGAATTCGATAAGTGAAGGAGATACTCTAGTATCGATTCTAAAGGTATGACAAGGGGGTTTAACCCCTTCTTGGAACACCATATAGTAAAACGTTTCCACTTGAAGGCATAAGATCTTCTTGTGGAAAGTTTTCTAGAAGCCTGAAGGATATCCTTTACCTGTTGAGACAGGTTGAAATCCTGGAGGTCTAAGCCTTCAGCAACCAGGCCATGAGATGCAGGGACTGGGGATTCGGGTGCCATAGCATCCCGTTCTCTTGGGAAAGGAGATCTGGAGCATGCCCTAACTCCAGAGGTGCAGCTTGAGAGAGATGTAGAAGCAGGGGATACCATGTTTGGCGTGGCCACGGTGGCGCTATGAGGATCATACGACCCCTGTCTCTCTGAAGCTTGAAGAGTGTTTTGGGGATGAGGGGAATGGGTGGGAAGGCATAAAGGAAGTCCTGACCCCAGTGAAGGAGGAAGGCATCCCTTGCCTGACAATTGTGAAACGGAATCCTGAAACAGAACAGGGGAAGTTTGGCATTCAGTGGACTTGCAAAGAGGTCTATGTCTGGAGTACCCCAGAAATGAAATATCTTTGCCACCTAGTCTAGGTGGACAGACCACTCATGAGGCAGCAGTACTCGACTGAGTTTGTCTGCCCAAAGGTTATGAATGCCTGGAAGATATACCACTAGGTGGTGAATTTTGTGCTCTCTGGCGAAGGCCCACAGTCGTAAAGCTTCGTTGCATAACGACAGAGAGCCTGTTCCGCCCTGCTTGTTCACGTAGAACATGGCTACTTGATTGTCCGTTTGGACTAGGACTGTCTTGCAGCTGAGCTGGGCATAAAACACTCGAAGAGCTAAATAGATTGCTCTGAATTCCAGGAGGTTTAATATGTAGACCAGCCTCCTGTGGAGTCCAGGTACCCTGGGTAGAGAGATGATTTAGGTGTGCTCCCCAACCCACCTGTGATGCATCTGTTGTTAGGGTGGCCTGGAAGAGGGGTTGTTGAAAGGGAGACCCCACTGACAGATTTTCTAGTGATTGCCACCATTGGAGGGACAAAATCAGTCATTGAGAGTTTGTTATCTTGTCTGATAGATGACCTGTGGCCTGTGCCAACTGAGTGGATAGGGTCCACTGGGCTGCTCGCATGTGGAAGCGAGTGTAGGGAACTACGTGAACTGTGGATGCCATATGTTCCAGTAACTATGGGAGTTTTAGAGTTGGAAGATGGCCGATGAAAGCTATCGGGTTAAAGGATAAATGCTTTTGTTATATTAAGGCATTTCCCCTGAGGAAACAACATTTGTGAAACGCTACGGCGCCAAGACTGGGCGTTGGGAGAACCGTTTATAACACAGCCTTGAAGAGAAGAAAAGCATTGCCTGTGACATATTAAGCATTTTGGGAGAATCGGTTACCACACAGCCCTGCGGAGAAGAAAAGCATCGTCTGTGGCATAGCAAGCAATTTCAAGATAAGCAATCTTTATTATAAAAAATCTTGATGCATTCAATAACCTGATATGATATGAAAAATAATCAATTAAATCTAGCGATATAAATGGGCCATTGATGTACTAACGGCATTTAACACTGCACCATACTTACCAAAGTAGGTTCAGTGATCAGCCTTGATAAGTCTGAGACCCAATCGCTATGATAAATATACATCAAACATCCAGTTGTGTTTAGTTGAAAGGTGCTATAGATATAACTAGCCATAATTGCAAAAGGTTAGAAGTAGAGCTGACCAATTATTTGTAGTAACCTGTTGATAAAATGGCATAACCTTATCCCTGGGGGGTCGGGTAGCTTTGTGCAAGATGGCCATATTTCCTAAGATACTCTACACGCTCCAGACTCTCCCGTTGCTCCTAAAGCGCTCAGATCTCCGACGACTGGAACGTTTATTCAACAGTCTTATGGCAGGGACGCAAACCTCGGGCGCGACTGGAAGTTCTTCGGCAGCCTTGGCAGTTAGGTGGGATGGGGTTCCCGGATATTCGGAAATACAATATCGCCTGCCTGTTGCGGTTTGTTCGTGATTGGCTGTGGGATTTGGAGGACTACTCCCCCCAGGGGATGCTTAGGGCTATGGCTAAACCTTTCCACTTGCGATACCTTTTGCATGCCAAAACAGTGAGGGGCCTGGAGGGTGTTTCTTCTTGGGGAGTGGTACTTGACCCGGTGCGGAAAACTTGGAGGTACTTTTGCGCGAGCCGTGGACTCTCGGCGGTTTCCTCCCCTTATCTTCCTCTTCGGGGTAACGCTGATTTTGTACCAGGCATGGGGGGGACGCGTTTTGCACACTGGGAGCGGTCGGGGTTAGTGAATCTGGAGCATGTGTTGACCCCAGACGGGGGGGTGGAGGATTTTTCTGTATTATGTCAACAGTACCCCCTCGATGGCCGTGATGCTTTTCACTACGTTCAACTTTGTAGTTACCTCCGTACGGTACCTGCGGCAATTCTGCGGACGGCGATTTGCTCCGACCTGGAATTGGTGCTTTTGGGAGGGGAGGCGGGGACGCGTGTGTCTTGGTTACACCGGGTGCTATGGGAGGCAGTCGTGCCTCTGGCGGTAGACACGCTAGCCGCTGCTTGGACTGTGGACTTAGGTGACGAAGTGCGGGCCGATCGGTTACTTTGTGGCCTGGCCGGGATTCCTTCTTTGAGTGTAATGGTGATACATAGGGACACCCAATACAAAATAGTACGTCGTCTGTACTTTGCCCCTCTACGGGCCTGGCATGCGGGAGCGGGGGAAACACATTGTTATCCTAGATGTACGGAGCCTAGAGCTTCTTTGGGGCATATGTTCTGGGGCTGTCCGTGGGTCCAGGTTTTCTGGGGGAGAGTTCTGGGTTATTTGTCGGCTTGCCTTCAGCGCTCTATTTCTTTGACAGCCGGGCATATTGTGCTGGATATTTGGGAAGATTTCTGGGAGGCAGACCTAGGGCCAGCGGTTCTACGTTGGGTACGCTTGGTGTTGGTAACTGCCCATATGACTGTGCTGCAACAGTGGTTGGAAGTTAAGGGGCCTACTTATGGGTTATGGAGAATACAGTTGCATAAGGTCCTACTTATGGAAAAGTTGCATGCCAGTGGGAATGACAGACGCTGGCAGTGTTTCTGGGATAGTTGGGGACCTCACTTACAATCCTTACCCTGGAAGGAACGCAGTCGGGTCTTAAGTTTGTTCTGAGGAACCCGTCTCTTCTTCCCCTTCCATCTCTTTTTCTTTTTTTTCTCTTCGCGCTCTACTGGTCACTTTAATCTTATTACAGTATAGGTTAGGTCTTGTTCTTTCATTTCTACCTTCATCCCTCCAGCCTTGTGTCCTTTCCTGGTTCAGGCGGTGGTGCTAACCCACGGGGTTTGCAGTCTCAGTTTATGGTTTTGTTTGGGAATATGTAGGGGGGGGGGAGGAGGGTTGGGAAGGCATGGGCTGGGATAGGGTGGGGGGTAGGGGGGGGATAGTTCGGGGGGGTAGCTGGCTCCTGCCTTCTTACTAAGACGGGCCCGGGAGCAGAGTCCACCCTGGGCCTGTCGGTCCTTTCTTTTCCTTTTCCCGCAGCTGTGCTGGCTGGATGGTATCTATTTTGTTTTGGTTTTTGTTTCGTTTGGATGGGGAGGGGGAGGGGTTCTGGGTGGGGTATTTTCCAGCCTTGAGTCCACTATTTGGCAGGTGCCTGCTCGCTAGTCCTGCTGTTCATCGGAGCTGTCCGATATCCCTGGTGTCTTTTTCGTTTTTCGTTTTTTTTTCTCTTATTCTCCCTCTATACTTATCCTGCTCTATTGCCCGACGCTGTGGGACAGCAGGCTTGGTTGACTGTGTTGAATTTGTAATGCCATTGTTTTGTTAAAGGACTCACAGCTTGCATTGTTTGTACTGTTTGTACTGTTGGTATGGTTGGCTAATAAAACAGATTTAAACATAAAATGGCATAACCTGCCTGGAATATTGGGGGGTTGAGGACCCCTCAAGAGCAGGACGGCTAAGCTCTCTAGGAAGGAGTCAAAGCCCTTGAGGGGGCTGAACCTGCGGAGCTGGTTGAGTTCTCGGGCCTTTTGGCTTCTTTTGTTGTCTAGTTTGTCCCTTTTGGGCAACTTGACCCTGACTTTGGCTCTGCTGGGTATGTTGTTGTTGTTAAGTGCCGTCGAGTCGAAGTCGACTCATGGCGACCCTCTGGATAGCTATCCTAAATTGTGTTCGGTCTTCAGTCAGGCGGCTCATTGTTGCTGTTATTGTATCGATCCATCTCATTGCTGGCCTTCCTCTTTTGCGTTGACCTTCTATCTTGCCAAGCATGATGTCTTTCTCTAATGATCTCTCTCTCCGCATGATGTGTCCAAAGTATGAAAGTCGAAGTCTTGTCATCTGAGCTTCTAAAGAAAGCTTAGGTTTGATCTCCTCTAGTACAGACTGGTTGGTTCTTGGGCAGTCCATGGTATACACAGTATTCGCCGCCAGCACCATAATTCAAAGGCATCAATTTTCTTCCTGTCTATCTTTTTCACTGTCCAGCTTTCACATCCATATGATGTTATTGAAAATACCATGGCTTGAACAAGTCGAATCTTTGTATGGAGAGAGACATCTGCTGGGTATAGGAAGGATAAAACTTCCTCTTTTTGCTAAAAGAGGGTTTTTTATAAGGCTTCTTTTTGGCTGGAGTGGCTGTAGATTGACAATCTATCTATCTAACGTGATATTGTCAGCATCTATTTCATTAGCCTTTTCCTGCCAATTCTTGCCAAAGAGATTCTCTCCTGTGCAAGGGATGTTGCCTAATTTGTCCTGTACCCAAGTCTCCAAATCTGATGCCTAAAGCCAGGCAATCCATCGTGCTCCAATGGCAATAGCAGAAGTTCTGCTGATGCATTCAAAGCAGTCAAAGGCTGCACGATTCACAAACTTGGAGACATCTTGAGCATGCTTAACTAGAGCAAAAAAGTCTGGTCTCCTGTCATATGGGAGAAGTGGGCTCATAAGCTCCAGGTCTCCTGTAACTTCTTTGAGGAACATTCCCATATATAATATATATGAACTGATCCTAGCTGAAAGCATGGAAGCCTGAAAAGTTTGGTGCCCAAAAGCGTCCAAGGTCCTGCATTCACAACCTGGAGGATTGGATGCATGCCTCTTTGCACTTTTCATCCTACGCATGGCTGACTCCACCACCAATGAATGGTGTGGCAGCTGAGTCTTTTGAAATCCAGGACTTAGCGGAACTCTATACATAATATCAAGCCTCCTAGAATGAGGAGATGTAGTCAGATGTGTCTCCCACATTCTGAGCATCAAGTCATGAAGAATTTCATGGATGGGCAGAGTGGCTGCCTCCTTTGAAGCTTTAGGATATTCGAGAATTTCCAATTCCTTTGCTCTGGGTTCCTTTTCAGGAGCTACCGTGATTGAAAGGCCTTTGGCAACATTACAAATAAAATCCTGAAAAGACATGTCCTCTGGAGGTGACATTCTGCGTTGGGGAGAAGAGGAATCTTCCAGGAGAAACACTCTGGTACCGGAAGAATTGTCAGAGTCTTCGGAATCGGAGGATTCGAAGTATTCCTAGCCACGATGCTCATGCAAAGCACAGTCCCGGTATCGATCGAAGTCGGTACCGAGTTGATCTGGTAGAGATTTGTCAATGCCAGCCAAAGATGGCATGGGAAAAATTCCCACCGGGGCCGGTACCGTCGGTACCAGTACCGGTGTCTGTACCAGTGTAGGTACCGGCATCGGTACCGATGTCGGTATAGGTGCCCGTTGAACCATAGGTGTCAACCGTACCACAGCTGTGAGGAGAGCTGCAATACTGCATTCGACAGCGAGGAATCTCTAGTCTATCGACGCTGCTGATGCCTGGGTGCCGGTACCGATGAAGACGGCCAGGACCCCTGAGCATGGCACCAGTAGTTCTTGCGAGGTCGAGGCCTCGACAACATCCTGGAGCCCCGTTGATGCTTTGGAAGCCGAAGCCTCCTGCCGGGGCTGTTTTGCCGGTGTGGTTCCCTCAAGGGCAATGCCAATGGCCTCTCGATGCTTAGCAGGAGAGCTACCCTTTGAGGATCAGCTTTTATGTTTAGTTACCTGAGATCCATGGGAGGAAGAGTAGGCTCTTGAAGACGTTGATGCAATGGATCTGGCACCCGAAGAAAAGAGGGTACCGAGCTTTGCAGCCCGGTTCTGTCTTCCTCTTTTAGTCATCCCCATACAGGAGAGACATTCAGATGGAGAATGTTCAGGCCCTAAACATTTAAGACACCAGTCATGGGTGTCGGTGACGGAAATGGTACCGCCACACTTAGTACACTTTTTAAAACCACTAGTTGGTTTTTCCATGTTTTAGGAATATGAGGCCTAATGCCCAAAATGGCGCCTAGCACCAAAAAAAGAAAATTTTTCTGAAGAGAAACAGTTCAGAGTATAATTTTTTTTTTTTTTTAAAGAAAAGAAAAAGAAAAGAACCGGCGGTACCGGTAGGCGTCGTGCAGAGGCAAACGCGACCACAAGAAAACAATTTTAAAGAAGAAATTTTCTGCGGTGACAGGGTATGATTCCTGTCGGCTCCGCAGAAAACGAAGAACTGAAGAGGGACAGTTGGAAAGGCAGCGCGCATGTGCTGAGGGATGCTCCCAAAAGCGCTCCTATTGGACACTGGGGAGCGTTCCCGCGCAGGCTCCGTCGGTACCGACGATACCCATATGTAAAGACTACATTCCTGCTTGTTCCTGGAGATTACCAATACATCTTCTAATGGGGAAAGAGAACACGTGGCACTTCAAACAAACTACATGAACAGAATACCTCAGCTCGGTTACACATGCAGAACATAGATGGTCACCAAAGAACAAGGGATCACAATTTAGAAATAGGAAGACAATAATTAAATTGGGAACCCCAAAAGTCAAATTTGGAATGTACAACAACATTGAAAAATAAAACTATAAATTACTTTCCTCTTGTACTAAACAAAAACACAAAGATGTTAGCGATACACTTTTCCCAGAGCCAACATATTCCAGTTAATAAATTCATAATAAAGTATTTTTCTACTTTTTGTTTGGGCGTTTTATTTTTCAGTTGCAACTGCTCCAGTCACATTCTTCTGGTTTCTTCATATCTTCTGCTAGCTGTCCATTTGTCCTTTCTTCTCTCCTAGATTTCTCCATTCTCTCTCTACATCTGCTTTAATATACTGATCTTTCCCCTTTTGCTCTTTCCTCCATTTCTTTCTTTATTCCTTTATCATCCACTCAAATTTCACCCTTCCATCCTCAATCCCCACTTACTCTCCCAATACCCGGCCAATCATAGATTTTTCTTCCCTCCCACACAAAAATCTCTTTTCCCCTCTCCATCCTCATTCCCCCAGCCCCATCCCCTTCTAGTCCTCACCCTTCTAGTTCCAGCCCCATCCAGCATCCGCTCCCTTCTAGTCCCATTCTCCTATGCCCCTGCATCAGCCCATTTCCAGTCCTATTCCAGCCCATCAACCCATTTCCAGTCCAAGCTCCCCCCATCAGCCCATTTCCAATTCTAGCCCCCCCATCAGCCATTTCCAGTCTTATTCCAGCCCCCCAATCAGCCCATTTCGTCCAAGCTCCCCCATCAGCCCATTTCCAATCCTAGTCCCCCATCAGCCATTTCCAGTCCTATTCCAGGCCCCATCAGCAAATGTAACCCTCATAATAAATGTAACCCTCAACCAGTTTTGTCTTAATGTTGTTAAATACCCTCATGTTAAATGTTGTAAAGTACCCACATGTTAAATGTAACCCAATTGTGATGTGTTGTAACCACTTTGATTTTAGGATAAGGTGGTATACAAGTATGTCTAAATAAATAAATTTCCAGTCCAAGTTCCTCCATCAGCCCATTTCCAGTCTGAGCCCCATCACTCATTTCCATCTTAGCCCCCATCAGCCATGTCCAGTCCTATTCCAGCCCCCCATCAGCCCATTTCCATTCCAAGCTCCCACCCATCAGGCCATTTCCAATCCTAGCCCCCCCCCCCCCCATCAGGCCATTTCCAATCCTAGCCCTCCCTATCAGCCATTTCCAGTCCTATTCCAGCCCCCATCAGCCCATTTCCAGTCCAAGCTCCCCCATCAGCTATTCCCCGTCCGATCCTAGCCCCCCCCCCCCCGAAGAGCCCCACACCTGTCTATGCAGCTTCAGAGAGAACCGAGGAGGCCCGCCCGAGGCTCCAGCTCACCTCTGCACAGCCGCCAGCGTGAAGAGCGGCGTTTTCCCTTATGCTAGCAGCTGTGTTCTAGTGAAACGCGCTGAATGCCAGGAAAGGTTAAAGGGCATTTCCCGTCACTTGCATGCTTCACAAGAACACAACTGCCAGCATGAAGGAACTGCCAGCATGAAGGAAAATGCCGCTCTTCATGCTGGCGGCTGTGCAGAGGTGAGCTGGGGCCTCAGGTGGGCCTCCCTCTGAAGCCAGAATGTCAAAGAGCACCATGTGAGAATGAAGTTCGCACAGGGCCCTGTGCGAACAATATTCTCACACAATGGACAGGCCAGCCCTGCAGCAGAGTGATGCTCAGATCAGAGCCAGAAACAGTTCTGTTCTCAGTGCTCCCGCCTTAGTAAGATTTCCCTTTGCTCTTCCTTCAACCTGAGCTGTTGATTCCTCTTAGGCTCAGAGATCACAACCCCTCTAGCTGCTGTAAATTAAAAAGCTTCCACAGTTCTCAGCCTCTTGCAAACCCTCCCCCTCCCACTCAGTCATAGTACAAAAGCAGCCCCAGTGCTGGTCAGGTGATAAAACCTGGGATTTCTTAGCCCACTGGGACTGCTTTTGTACTGTGACTGAGGGGGAGGGAGAAGGTTTGCAAGGTGGAAGCTTTTTTTTTTTTTTTTTTTTTTAAAGTTAGAAGGCTTGTGATCTCTGAGCCTAAGAGAAATCAACAGTTCAGGTTGAAGGAAGAGCAAAGGGAACTCTTACCAAAGCAGGAGCGCTCAGGACACAAGCAGAAAGGCTGTCTCTGGTTCTGATCTGAGCATCATGCTGCTGGACCCACACTAATTCTCCCCACCTCCCCGGTTCCCATTGATTCCCTCATGTTTACTGCACTGAAGGAGCAGAGCTTCTGTGAGAGCCGGACCTTATGCAGGAAATACTGCTGAACATGACTAGGGCCAGTCTTGGATGTTCATAAGATGACATTTTACTTACCAGTTAATGTCCTTTCCTTGAGTCCTGCTAGACCAGTCCAGACAAGTGGGTTCTGTCCCCCTACCAGTAGATTGGTGGAGACAAAGAACCAATGAAGACCAGGTTTCAATGACACCACTCCTATGCCTTCATTTGCCTCAGCCACCAGAGCTCCTTTCAGCATTCGTCCCAAAGCATAAGGGAGATACAGAGCAAGCCTCACACAACCTCAAATGCGGGCAACAATGAATAATCAACAGCAGAGAACTATGTACAGGAAAGTAGAAACATAAGGCTGTCAGTAGAAGAGGCTGTAGAGCCAAGTATAAAAATCATGATGGACCCAAGGGTACCGCAGCAGAAGAACAGAGCAATCTAGTTTCAAGGTCGGGCCTTGAACTGGTCTAGCAGAACTCAAGGACATTAACTGGTAAGTAAAACATCACCTTCCATATATCATCCTGCTAGACTAGTCCAAAGCTACACCATCACAGGGCAAGACAACAATACAGCAGCTCACAAAACTCTTGAGTCGAAGGCAGTGTCTGCCCATACATGGGGCATCCAAGCGGTAAGGCTTGTCAAAAGTCCATATTGCTGCCAACAAAAATCTACAGGGACTACAGAGCTCTGCTTTGCCCACGAGGACGCTTGTGCTCGGGAAAAATGAGTGCACAAAGCCTCCAAAACCGGCCAGTTCCATAACAGATCTGAAACAATCTTGCTTTCGGTGTTTAATGAAATTCATTCATCTCTGGACAAAGGCAATATTTCCCTAGCCATCTCCCTAGATCTTTCCTGTGCATTGATTTGGTTGACCACTCTCTTCTCATAACTCATCTATCTTCCACTGGTCTACACACTACTGTGCTACATTGGTTCCATTCTTTTCTCACCTCTCTGTTCTATTATGTCTCTTGCCATGGATTCTCTTCCTCTCGCTTTCCCCTCTCTTGTGGGGTTGCCAACGGTCTTGTCTTGGCTCCACTTTTTTTTAATATCTTCCTCACCCCCTTGGCCACTCTTATCCAGCAGCAGGATGTCTCTGTGTATTCTTAGGCGGATGATATCCTGCTGTTATTTTGTACTCATTCCGTCACCCCGGATGTTACTCCCATTTATTCATGCCTATCTGTAGTTGTGTCCTGGCTTCATGCCAACCACCTCCAATTTAACCCTTCAAAAACTTCTGCAATCTGGTTCACTGGGCACTCTCTTTCAGCCCCACCCTTGGTCTCCCTGTCACTTAACGGTTTCTCTATTCCTATAGTATCTTCTCAAATATCTAGGTGTTACCCTTGATACTGTACTGACCTTTCAGTCCATTAGTTCTGTTGTAAAGCAATTCTTCTATACCTTACGGCACATCTGCTCAATCCAGTCTGTTCTTCCCCCTTCCTCCATTATCACCACCCTCCTTACCCTGGTAATATCTAGGTTGGACTACTGTAGTGTCATCTACTCCAGCCTTCCCCACTATCAATCTGTTCATAACACCATTATCCGTCTGTTGCATCATGCCATCAAATACGACCATATTACACAGTTAATCATCAAATCACATTGGTTTCCACTTTCACACCGCACTTGATATAAACTGCTTACTATTATCCATTGAACCTTGTAATCTGGCTCTCCTGTTTACTTGTTTTCTTATCCGATTCCATATACTTCTACCAGATCTCTCAAATCCATTCACGCAAACCGCCTCTTTCTACCCTCCCCAGCACAAGCCCGTCTCAAAAGCACTTGTCACTCAGCAATTTTTTTTTCTTGGCCCCCCTGAACTCCCTACCCATAGAACTCAGTCTTGAAGCTTCTTTGCACAGGTTTAAGTCTGCACATAAGACATTTGTTTCAATTCACTTTTGATTTGTCCCCTGCCGCATCTTAGCCTTACTGAAGTGTTCTCCTTGCTGCCTTGCTAGGTTCCCATTCAAGAACTGAGGACTCTGCACTCCCTCCTTCCTCCATCTCCTCCCTTTGCTTTTTTTCCCCTGCTTTTCCTTTCCTTTTGTTTAAATTTATGGAGTTCTTTTTTATTTTCTAAAAATTGTTTTTATTGTACACCACTTTGATGTACCAAAAGGTGGTCAATCGAGTATTTTAATAAACCATAACAGTGACTTGACCGCCACTGTGCCCCAAAATAGATTTGGCCGCCACTTTACCCTTGCACGAGCCAGCAAACAGAACAAAAAAAGATGGTCTGACTTACGAAAGGAATTTGTAGCCTCCAGGTATCGGAGAAGCACCCTCTGGACATCCACAAGGCGAAGATCCTTATCCTTCCCCCCTGACACTGCTCCTTAGAGAATGGCAGACAAACCACATGGTTCACGTGAAAGAGAGACAGCATGTTAGGCAAGAGGGAAGGCACAGGCCAAAGTGAAACAGCCTCCTTTGAAAAAGACAGATAAGGATCTTGGCAAGACTGAGCCTGCAGCACGGAGATCCACCTTGTAGAACAAATTATGGCCAAGACGACAATCTTGAGTGTCAAATCCTCTAAGGTAATGTGCATCAACAGTTCAAAGGGGGCCACCATCAGGGCCCTTAGCACCAGACACAGATCCCAGGAAGGGATCACAGACTGAAGAGGACAACGCACATGCCAAACTGTCTGGAGAAAACATGAGATGTTTGGGTGCAAGGCTAAAGACTTGCCCGCCACCAGACCACAGAAACAGGCCAGAGCTGCCACATGAACTTTCAGGGAGCTAAAAGAAAGGTCCCTTCTCTAGGCCATCATGCAAAAAGGCCAACAGGGAGGACACCATGGCTGCCTCAGGAGCCTGACTGATCATCCAACAAAGGCTTTCCAAAAGGACACCACTCAGGACATCACCTGAGATATTTTTGACAGGGAATGGGCTCAGATAAACCAGTCATCCAGATAGGGATGGGCACAGATCCCTTGGCGTCTTAGCCGTCACGTCCTTGGAGAATGTCCTTTGGGCAGTGGAAAGCCCAAAAGAGGGGGTGGGGGGGAGCCAGCGAACTGATAGTGAGAGACAAGCATGGCAAAAAGCAGATCTCTCTGCTGATCCACCTGAATTGGGATATGAAATATGCCTTGGCCAGATCCAAAGAAGCCAAGAATTCCCCTCAGCACACTGCTTGAATCATAGAGCGCAAGGTTTCCATCCAAAAGCACAGAACATGCAAGGATTGTTGATCCCCTTGAGGTCCAGAATGGGCTAGAAGGAACCGTCCTCCTCTGGCAACACAAAATAGATAGTATCTGCCCTTGCCCTGCTCGTCAGATGTAGCAACTTGTCCAAGGTGGTCCACACAGTGGCACCTTTGCTCGCAGACCCACAAGGGAAAATGAAGGCATCAGGAATCGGCTCTTTGCATTCCAGGACACAGCCAAACTGAATGTTGTCTAGCACCCGGCAATCCTTGATAACTCGGACCCATTTCTGAAAGAGAAAATGTGGCCCCAAACCTTCACTGCATAGCCCAGGACAATCGTCCTTTAGCAGGGATCAAAGTCCCCTGAGCCAGAGGCCCTGAATCAGAGGGGAAATGTGGTTTTCGAGGTTGGCAATGATGATAGCCTCAAGATCCCGGGAAGCCAGCAGGTGTGCCCTCTGTGGATGAGCAGAGGCTGACATGAAAGGAGCACCAGCCCACTTCACAGGCCTCTTGGACCTCTCTTCTAGGAGGCAGTAAGATTTTGTCTCAACTAGGTCCTTCACCAGCTTCTCCAAATCATTTTCAAACAGAAGCTGCCCCTTAAAGACCAGCTGAGCCAACTGGGCTTTGGACGATGTGTCCGTTGCCCAGTGCTGGAGGCCAAATCCAACACCATGACACAATTTATCAGGGCACCATCCCTGGCCACCAAACGTACCAGATCATGCATAGCACCAGAAAGGCAGGCCACAGCAGACTCCAAAAAAGACGTAGCATCATCAGGCGGATGAGACAGAAACCACTTGAGCAGGGTTCGAGACATCAGGCTGGTACATACCCCCAGCTGTAGAATATCTGCTGTCACAGCAAACTGTCTCCTCAGCAAGGAATCCACCTTGGGGACCAGAACATCCTTTAAAGCCACTTCGCCTTCCACAGGAATAGTGTCCGTTTGGTAACCGTCATGACTTCGCATTCACCTTGGGAATGTCAACCCACTACTTGCTGTGCTCCTCCTCCGGGTGAGAGTAGATGATCTTATACATCCTTAACCCTTCAGGTAGGGAGTCCCCATCTGACCGGATCACATCCTTGATCACCTCTGGGAACGTGAAGACAGCAGTGGATTTCCGCACTCTGGAAGCATCCGCTGAGTTCAAGACAGATGACACCCTGGTAATAAATGCCACCAGCAACTCCTTCCAGAATAGGTGGATCACGTCAGCCTCAGCAGAATCCTCTGAAGGTGAGAGCACTTCTTCATCCACATCAGAGCCCAGTATCAATTCATTTGAATCAGACGTATAGTCAACATCTCGGATAGCTCCCAACTGTTCTTCAATCTCCAATGTGCCGGGGATGCTTAGACAAAGGTAGTCAAACAGGGCTTCTACTTTCAGCCTGCCCAGCATGAGACTGTGTCCAAGGGCACCCAGAGCCATAGGGTCTAAATCTCAACACCAGAAGGACCAGACCTGTTGCAAAAAGAAAAAGAATTCCGAGGATGACAATCCAGAATCTCTCCTCTTGGAAAAGTCTCCCAACGCCAGGGAGGCACAGCCACCACAGACCTCCTAGAGGATGAAGAGTGGCTCACAGCATGGTTACTGAAGTCTTCAGCTGGCTGAATATCCTTCACCTCCTGCCCTGAGGCAGGTAAGAGTGGAATTACTGCATCCCCTGGCTGAGAGGGGAAGGCATGCCCTCCAGGACTGACGCAGAAGCTGCCATGCAGGAAAGGCAGAGTCCAGAATCCAAGGATGAGGTTCCACGCTTGCCATAGGTCAAATGTTTCCTGGAAGATGACATAATGAGTTAGGGTATCACAAGAGTGTGCGCTAAGGCTGCATCAGCCCATAAGCATGCATTAATTGCGCTTTTACATTAAGCACATTAAAGGCACTAGGGAAGCAACACGCTTTGAAGCTGCATGGGCAGAACGCATGACTACCAGGCGCACAATAGGCAGAAACATTATTAACGTGTGCAGAAAATAGCAGGAAACCCCACACAGCGCCAACCGTCGCTAGCAATCCACCCCGAATTGCATCCCTCAGAGACGGAACCAAGCGCCTTCAAAAAGGACAATGACAAGGTCAAAAACGCCTTCAAAAAGGACAATGACGGGGAGCGTCTGCTGCTGCACTGATTGGAGTCCTGTGTGCTGTGCTGTGGAGGAGGATCAGCTGTGATTATCATCCCTTCCCCCCCTTGAGGCGGCTATAAAATCTGCGGGACATTGGAGCGCGGTGGGAGCGTCTGCTGCTGCGCTGATTGGAGTCCTGTGTGTCGTGCTGTGGAGGAGGATCAGCTGTGATTATCATCCCTTCCCCCCCCTTGAGGCGGCTATAAGATCCGCCAGTCATCGCGGAACGCGACCCGTGGTCACGTGCCCGAAGGGGCGTGACCAAAGGGGCAGGCCTGCCCCTTTGGAGCCCCTTCGGAGTTTCGAGGAGCTAGGAGTTAGTGTGGACTTATGGGCAGGAGACGGAAGAAGATATTTCCATCAGTGGGGGCCAAGGTGGTCAAGGTTTCGGGCCCCATGGATCGTCATGTGGTGAGTGTCCAGAGTGAACTGTCTCCTGCGGAGGTGTCATCTGTATCTGTGAGTACCCTCTCTGATGTATCCTTGAATGCGCTGGGAGTTACCCCCTCCGGTCAAGAGGTGACTTTGGCATCGGCTCCTAAGCCGGAAGTAGTTCCGGTTTGTGAGAAGCAACCTTTATTCTTGTTAGACTCTTCAGCCGCTTCTTTCTCATCAGATGTGTTTAAGGCGAAGTTACCGGCTGCTTTGGACCTTGTGGCTTCGGAGGGTTCTGCTACATCTCTTATTCCTCCTGTTGATATCTCCTTGCGTGATTTCTGGGAGGTAGTTGCTCGCATTGAGGGTTCGTTGCGGTCATCTTTCTCCCAGGTCACCCAATTCTCTAAAGATGTAGTACAGAAACTTGCTGACCATGAGGTTAATATTGATAAATGTTCTGCCTCCTTAACTAAGTTGGAGGGGCAGGTTTCCGTGGTGCAGGCTGCTGCGTCTTCTTCTATTAGAGATAGGTTAACGATTCATTATCAGTTGGAGTATTTGGAGAATTCTAGTCGATCTAAAAATTTACGTTTTCTAAACTTTCCTTGCACACACTATCTTTCTTCTAATATTTTGTTATCAAAGTATTTTAAGGAAGTTTTGTTATTGGATGATCCGGATGCTATTAAATTTTCTTCTGTGTACTATATTCCTAAGAGGCCTGCCACGGAGACCATTTCCTCACCTAGAGGGAATACTCCCTTGAATGATTCCTTAAATGTTTCTGACTTTCTGGAGTCCTCAATGGATGTAATCCCACATAGGGCTACTTTGATAGTTTCCTTTATGTCTTTGGCAGATAAGAATATGATTTTGCGCCTATATTTTACTAAAAAGGATCAAAATTTCTGTGGAACTCCTATTCAGGTTTTTCCAGATGTTTGTAGATCCACTCAAAAGCGGAGGAAAGCTTTTCTTTTGTTAAAACCTTGAGTTATTGCTCTAGGGGCCTCTTTTTTGTTAAAATATCCTTGTAAGTGTATTATTATATTTCAATCTGTTAAATATATTTTTCTTGAGCTTGAGCAACTAGAGGCATTCTTGTTAAACAAAGAAAAAGTATGAGAGCTATTTTCCTTTTGGCCTAGTATTAAGGGTTTATATAAATTTGGGAATCCAATCTGGCTTTTTAATATTGGTGTTTAAATATTTCCTAGTTTTTTTGATTTGTATCAGGGCAGCGCTTCTCTTGATGTGGACTTGATTGTATTTCTTTAACCATGTTTGTTACATGTTATAAAAAATTTGAATAAAGATATAATAAAAATAAAAAGGACAATGACAAGGTCAAGCCTTGGTACTCCCCTCTCCCGAGAGCCCCAGGTGTAGAATCCATGCTGGGCTCAGCTCTACTCTCCTGAAACTGCTTCACTGGCTAGTTTTGTTTTTACAGCACTGTAGTGAAGGTGGCTGGCAGACAGATCCCTTTAAGAGCCTTCTGCAATCTTCAGGAGAGAGCAGGCAGGGGACAGAGGGAGGGGGCACTGAGGTTGTGTGAGGCTGTTGAATTTTTCCAGATTTTTCCAAATCCTTCCAATTTCTAGCTGCTCAACTGGCCCTTCTATGGAGCTGAACCAATTTTCCCTCTTCCTATGGCTACCAAAAAGATAGCAGTCCAGTGGAGCCTCCCACGTTGCACTCAGAGAGTCATCTTTCCGAAATCAAGGTAGTCATTCACAAGTGCTTAAATCAATCTCTCAATCTTCAGATTTTCCACAGAGGAGAAAATACATCCACCATCTACTGGAGACAAAGAAATACTGAAGGGACCTCTGGTGGCTGAGGCGAATAAAGACATAGGAGCGATGTCATTGAAATCTGGAATTTTCATTGGTTGTTTCCACCAATCTACTGGTGGGGGAACACAACCCACTTATCTGGACTGGTCTAGCAGACTATATGGAAATAATAGCTACTCACCTGTAACAGGTGATCTCTGGGAACAGCAGGAATTTAGTCTTCACATATGGGTATCGTCGGTACCGACGGAGCCTGTGCAGGAACGCTCCCCAGCGTCCAATAGGAAAGCTTTTGGGAGCATCCCACAGCGCCTGCATGCTGCCTTCCCGCCTTTCCCAGCTGTCCCTCTCCAGTTGAGTTTAAAGCTGAGACAACAGAGAGAGGGAAAGAGAAAGAGAGAGAAAGAGAGAGACAGAGATACAACTCCTAGGGGAGGTGGGTGGGTTGTGAAGATTAAATTCCTGCTGTTCCCGAAGATCACCTGTTACAGGTCAGTACCTAAGCTATCTCCAGGAACAAGCAGGAATGTAGTCTTCACATATGGGGACTCCCTAGCTGCAGATGCCAGGGAGAAGGCCCCAGAAGTTGTGTGCCCTTGTGAAAGGGCTCCACTTCCCCCCATGGATCTCTGGCATCCTACCAGGGATGGTGGGTAGGAGTTCAAGAACAGCCTGACCAAACAAGGCATCCCGGCGGGAGTCCTTGTCTAAGCAGTAATGGGCTGTGAGGGTATGAACTGAAGCCCAAGTAGCTGCTCGACAGATGTCGTCAATAGACACAGAGTGAAGATGAGCCATAGAGGCTGCCAAGGCTCTCAAATTATGAGCTGTGACATGGCCTTCAAGAGGAAGGTTTTTACTCTCATAGGCAAAAGATATACACTGTGCAATCCAGCTGGACAGTGTTCTTTTGGAGACTGGAAGTCCCAAATGACTAGGATCAAAAGCAACAAAGAGTTGCGAGGACCTTCTATGCTGCTGTGTCCTTTGTAAGAAAAAGGCCAAAGCCCTTTTACAGTCCAAAGTATGAAGACTCCTTTCTGCATTTGAGGTGTGAGGCCTTGGGAAGAATACAGGAAGGTAAACCGCTTGGTTTAAATGAAAAGGTAACACCACCTTTGGCATAAAGTGTGGATGAGTCCTAAGAACTACCTTATCATGATGGAACCTTGTATAAGGAGGATCAGCCACCAACGCTTGCAATTCACTGATGCAACGTGCTGATGTGATTGCAATAAGAAAGATAACCTTCCAGGAAAGGAATTTCAAAGAGGAAGTGGCTAATGGTTCAAAGGGCAGTTTCACGAGCTGCCCAAGAACCATATTTAAGTCCCATGCCACCGGTGGTGGCTTAATGGGAGGCTTAGTTAAAAGAAGGCCTCTCATAAATCTCGCTATGAGAGGATGAGAGAAAACAGGTTGTCCATTTAGAGGCTTGAAAGAAGCTGCAATAGCCCTCAAATGAACTCTCACTGAATTGGTCTTAAGACCTGCATTTGATAAATGAAGGAGATACTCCAGTAATGATTCCAGAGGTATCGCAAGAGGGTTAAGACCCTTCTGTGAGCACCATATGGTAAAACCTTTCCACTTAAATGCATGAGCATCTTGTGGAAGGCTTCCTGGAAGCATAAAGGATATCCTTTACCTGCTGAGAAAGGTTAAGACTGTGAAGTTCTAGGCTTTCAGCAACGAGGCCCTGAGATGCAGAGACTCAGGATCGGGATGCCACAGCATCCCGTCCTCTTGAGAAAGGAGATCTGGAGCAGATCCTAACTCCAGAGGCGGAGCTTGAGAGAGATGTAGGAGCAGAGGGTACCACATTTGCCGGGGCCAACGTGGAGCTATGAGAATCATATGACCTCTGTCTCTCTGAAGCTTGAACAGGGTTTTGGAAATTAGGGGAATGGGTGGAAAGGCATACAGGAAGTCCTGACCCCAATGGAGGAGGAAAGCATCCCTGGCCTGACAACCCTGAGCCGGAATTCTGGAACAGAACCGGGGAAGTTTGGCATTCAACGGACTTGCAAAGAGGTCTATGTCTGGAGTTCCCCAAATTTGAAAACTTTTGGCCACCTGGTCTGCATGGAGAGACCATTCGTGTGGAAGCAGAACTCGACTGAGTCTGTCTGCCCAAGAGTTTTGAATGCCTGGAAAATACACCACGAGGAGATGAATCTGATGCTCTCTGGCGAGGGCCCATAGTCGCAAAGCTTTGTTGCAGAGTGACAGAGAGCCTGTTCCGCCCTGCTTATTCACATAGAACATGGCTACTTGATGGTCCGTTCGAACTAGGACTGTCTTGTAGCAGAGCTGGGTGTGGAATACTCGAAGAGCAAGGAAGATTGCTCTGAGTTCTAGGAGATTGATTTGTAGATAGGCCTCCTGTGGAGTCCAGGTATCCTGGGTAGAGAGGTCTTGCAGGTGGGCTCCCCAACCCACCTGTGAGGCATCTGTTGTTGAAGTGGCTTGGGGTGAGGGTTGCTGAAAAGGAGACCCCACCAGAAGTTTTTGGGGTGACTGCCACCATTGGAGGGACAAAATAAGGCGATTTAATTTTGCTATTTTGCCTGACAGGCAACCGGACGCCTGAGTCCATTGAGGGAATAAAGTCCACTGGTCTGCCCTCATATGGAGGTGAGCATAAGGAACCACATGCACGGTGGATGCCATGAGGCCTAGCATCTGTAACATTTCCTGAGCAGTGAGGTGAGGTTTTAGCATTGCTTGGGAAGCTAACTGCACAATGCGAAGGCAGCAGGGCTGTGGAAGGTAGGCCCTTGTCTGTCTGGTATCCAGAGGAGCTCCTATAAACTCCAGGAACTGAGTGGGAGCAAGGTTGGATTTTGGGAAGTTTATGACAAGTCCCAAATACTGAAGGATACGCATTGTGCGAGAGAGAGCAACCCTGGCCTCTGGCTCTGAAGGGGTTCAAATGAGCTAGTCGTTTAAGTAAGGGAAGACGAATATTCCTAGGGTGCGGAGAAATGCTACCCCACAGTCATGCATTTTGTGAAACACCCTTGGCGCAGAGTCCAGGCCAAAAGGAAGAACCCTGTATTGGTAGTGCTTCCCTTGAAATAGAAAGCGAAGGAACTTTCGGTGAGTTGGATGGATGGGAACATGAGTGTAGCATCCTTGAGATCTAGAACACAAAGCCAATCCTGACTCTGAAGGTAGGGCAGCAGAGTTCCTAAAGAGATCATTTTGAACTTCTCCTTGAACAGGAATTTGTTCAATTCTCTGAGGTCTAATATAGGTCTGTGTCTCCTTGTTTTCTTTGGAATAAGGAAATAGGGGAGTAAAACCCTGTACCCCGTTGGGGAATGGGTACCTCTTCTATTGCCCCTTGAGCAAGGAGCACAGTGACCTCTTGAGCTAACCAGTCGCTGAGAGAGGTCTGAGAATTGAACTGTCTTACCATTGTAGGAGGGGGCATGCTGAGGAAATGAAGCTTGTACCCCTCTCTAACAATAGACAGAGTCCAATTTTCTGCTATTATCTGACACTATCTGGGGGCAAAATGACACAACCTTCCTGGAATGGTGGAGGGTTCTGGGCCATTCAGGGCCAGGAAGGCAAAGTTCTCTAGATAGGAATCAAAGCCCCTGTGGAGGCTGAGTCTGCTGAGCCGGTTGAGGCTTAGCAGCTTTTGTCTTTCTTTGCCTAGGTTATTGCATCTGTCCCTTTTGGGCAGACTGACTTAAACAATGCCCCTGCTGGGTATAGGAGGGATAAAACATCTTCTTACTGAAGAATGGTTTCTTAGAGGATTTTTTCCTCGCAGGATCAGCTGTAGATTTAGACAATCTATCCAAAGTCATATTGTCAGCATCTATCTCAGCTTTTTCCTGCCAGTTCTTGTCAAAGAGATTCTCTCCTGTGCAAGGAATATTCCCTAGTTTGTCCTGTACCCAAAGTTCCAAGTCAGATGCCTGGAGCCAGGCAATCCTACGTGCACCTATGGCAATGGCAGAGGTTCTGCTTATGCACTCAAAGCAGTCAAAGGCTGCACGATTCACAAACTTGGAAACATCCTGAGCATGTTTGACAAGGGTGAGGTAATCTTGCCTCTTATCAGGAAGGAGAGTGCTCATAAGCACTAAATCTCCTGTGACCTCTTTATGGAACATTCCCATATACAAGATATAGGAACTGATCCTAGCAGAAAGCATAGAAGCCTGGAAGGTTTGACATCCAAAGGCATCAAGAGTCCTACACTCACGTCCTGGAGGATTAGATGCATGCCTTTTTGCACTCTTTATCCTTCTCATAGAATGGTGTGGTAATTGAGTCTTCTGAAACCCAGGACAAGGAGGAACTCGATACATGGTGTCAAGTCTTCAAGAGTGAGGAGATGTGGTTAGAGGTGTTTCCCACATCCTTAACATGAGATCATGTGAGATCTCATGAATAGGTCAGGTAGCTGCCTCCTTGGGAGCTTTAGGGTATTGTAGGATTTCTAATTCCTTTGCCCTAGGCTCTTTTTCAGGAGCCACTGTGATAGAAAGACCTCAGGCCGCATCTCGGATAAAATCCTGAAAGAACATATCCTCTGGTGGAGACATCCTACGCTGAGGAGAAGAATCCTCAGGAAGTAGTACTCTGGTATCGGCAGAGCTTTCAGAGTCTTCATACTCATCCGAGGATTCGAAGTATCTCCGATCCGGGTGATCATGCAAGGCACAGTACCTGTACCGATCGAAGTCGGCATCGGAGTGGTGCGGTACCGACCTGTCGATGCCGGATAGAGACACATTACTCAGTCCCGGTAGAATACCTGCCGATGTCGATGCAGTCGGTGCCAGTACCAGTTGAGTTGTCTGAAGCAGTTTCAGGGGCATCGAGGCCGTGAGAAGAGCCGCCAGACTGCGTTCAATAGCCAAGAATCTCTGGTCTATCGACACTGCCGATGCTTGGGTATCGGTGCCGGTTGAAGCGCCCAGCACCCCAGAGCATGGCACCAGTAGTTCTGCAGAGGTTGAAGCCTCGAGAATATCCTGGAGCCTCATTAGTGCTTTGGAAGCTGAAGCCTCCCGCCGGGGCAATTTTGCTGGTGAAAAACCCTCAAGGGCAATGCCAGAGGCATCTCGATGTCTAGAAGGAGATCTACCCTTTGAGGAACGGCTAGATTTATGTTTAGTTACCTGAGATCCATGGGAGGAAGACCAAGCCCTGGAAGACGTCGATGCCACGGAGGATGCATCAGAGGGAAAAAGGGTGCTAAGTTTAGCAGCTCGGTTTTGCCGGCCCCTTTTCGACATCATCCCACAGGCAACACACTCTGAAATAGAGTGGTCAGGACCTAAACATTTGAGGCACCACTCATGAGTGTCAGTGACGGAGATGGTACCGCCAGTTAGAACACTTTTTAAAACCCAACCGGGTTTTTCCATTTTGAAGGAAAATGTTGGGCCTAGTGCCCAAAATGGCGCATGGCACCTGAAGAGAAAATTACTGGAAAAGACTCCAGAAGAAAGTTTTTGTTTTTTTTTAAAGAAAAAAAGAAAGAACCACCAGCAGTACCAGCGTAGCGTCAAGGGAAGGCAGACGTACCACAAAAAAGAAGAAAAGAAGGGAATTTTTTTCTGCGGTGACAGGATGTGCGACCTGTCGGCTCCGCGGAAAATGAAGAACTGGAGAGGGACCAGTTGGGAAAGGCAGGAAGGCAGCACGCAGGCACTGTGGGATGCTCCCAAAAGCTTTCCTATTGGACGCTGGGGAGCGTTCCCGCGCAGGCTCCGTCGGTACCGACGATACCCATATGTGAAGACTACTACACCGTAGGATATTACAGCACTTTAACTCTTCTTATCCAGCAGAGTACAAACACACTGTAATCTAACTTGGATTGTAAAAATTGTTATGAGTTCAACTGTTAATCACTTGTAGCTAAATCTCATATGTATATAGTTTCCCCAGTTTATTCCATGTTAAAATCCTGTTTTATGTAAACGTAGGACAAAATCTATACGTCCAAGTGTTTATTGTTCGATGTAAACCGTACTGATGAGAAATAGCGCGGTATATAAGAAATGTTAAATAAATAAATAAAATATAAATACATTCCTGCTTGTTCCTGTTGATAAAAGTTGTGGGTGATGTAGGCTCAAGACAGAGAAGAAATAGGCATACATTTTTCACTAGCACTGACCCAGACCTTGAGTTAGCTTTTATACCTTCTCAGACCGTGTGTTAAAATCCTAGCATTGAGCTCAGCCTTCTGATTTTCTGCACACCTCTCTGCATTTGCACTGAATAGCTAATTGCTTCATTGCCATGGATTTCAATGTGCTATGCGCTGCTGTCTGCTGAAGGCTTTGTACACAGTTAACTCCTATGCAAAACTCCTTTCTGCACTGGTAGCATACAAAATTGTACATAAAATCTGAGCTAGCCTGTACTTAAACCTCCTTAAGGAAGAAAATGAGAAGCTAGGAGAACAGAGGAAAGTAATACAAAAAAAAACAAGGTCAAGGCACAAGGAGGAAACAAAGGATTCATATAACTACTGTATTAGCATGACAGATTTTACATGTCTTGTCAAACAGCAAAGGAAAAATGGGAGGGAGCACAGGGCAGGGCAAGGCAAGTGACAAACATGAAAAGAGTAGAAATCAGCTGAAGGGAACAAAAGAGGCAAACAGGAAAGAGGAGGGGGCATCTGGGGGTAGGGAAGGAGACAAAATAGAGACCTCAGACGGTAAAAGAAGACAAAGGAAAACAGAAGGGGACAACCAAGGCGAGAAAAGTGTAGGGGAGGGGAGGGGAGGGGAGAGGGGGCAAGTAAATGGCACAGGTGTGAGAAAGGCCAAAGGGAGTAATCAAAGAAATAGGCCTATGCTAGTAGTAGATAAGCAGGTGGTAGAGCCAAATTATTCAAGAGAAGAAAAAGCAAACCAACCTACTGAGACCCTGGAGCTTGGGTGGCGTGGGGGAAAATGGAAGTTGGAAGAGATGCAAAGAGACTGACAGAAGAAAAAGGGAGGAATACAAAGGAGATATAATAAAAAGGAAGCCATCAAATTAACAGCTTTCCTAACCACTGAAAACCAGAAACCTTTCAGCCTCCTAGGAAATAACCAAATGGTGATTTTTTTCTGGAAGGTTAGGCTCCAGCCCATTAAATTTCATTTGTATCAGTAACAACTTCTGCTACCCATTTAGGAACTTCAACTGCTTTTCATGTACTTTTAACCTAATTAACATAAAATGGTAGCCAATAATACTATAAAATAATTTTCCTTAGTTATTAGCATAAAAAAGAAACGTTTAAATCAACTGATGAAAAGATATATGTGTCAAAGTGCCAGTGGTTACAGCAGCAGGATGAGAACCAGGAAAGACAGGATTCAAATCCTGTTTCTCCCACAGATGCTCCTTGTGATCTTGGGCAAGTCACTTCTCTCTTCATTGCACCAGGAAGAATTTCGACTGTAAGCTGTCTGTGAACAGGGAAATGTCTACTGCACCTGAATGTAACTTGCCTTGGGCTACAAACCAAAGATGTAAACTGCATCTAAATAAAAATAAAATATATCTGAAAAATTAAGGGATGGGGGTACACAACTTGAATCTTCAAAAATTCCAAATAGGCCAGTCTTTCAGAAGATCCCTAATGAATATGCTTGAGATGGAGCTACATGTATACTATCCCCACTGTATGCAAATTTCAATCCTTCATATTTATTAGGGATGTCCTGAAAGCCTGTGCATTCCTGCTGTAAATGATATTGGAGCTGGAAATAGTCTTTTAAGCTCCCAACCAGCTATGTGTTTGATGTGGGTGACGAAACACTATCCAGTGTGATGGGATTAGCCACAGAGACTTGGAAATCTAATCACAGAATCTCTTGTAAACAAGGTAGTATGCTGCTGGACAGAAATCACTGGTAGCCAGGCAACAGAGGCCTGAAATTGGCCATTTGTAAAACAAGCATACAAAAAAGAGGGAAAGAAAGGACTGACTAGCAGGAGGGTTCAGAAGTTTCAACATTTAAAAGATGATTTGTGACAATAGCAGGGAGACTGCATTTTGACCAAGTAAATCCTACAGCAAAGCTAGGTGAGCAGAAGAAAAAAAAATGTCCCTAAGCAAAGCTGACAAAGACAAAAAAAAAACACTAAATAGTAAAATGCCTTTTGAACCAAATAAAACTTAAATGAGACCCTTCAGAGATATACTGCATATTTATACATGTGTGTATTGTGTTAAGGAAGCTTATCAGAGCCCAGAGAATAGTGACAAAGGAAAGGAATTTACCCTAATCAAGGGACCTGTTTTGTCAGGTCAGAGGAATAAAACTGCATGTTTTCCTAAAAGACAGGTTATTCCAGGCTGCAATGGCCTGCAGAAAGCCCCTAGTGGAGATGAGGAGTATAAACCCAGATTGAGAAACCCTTACGTCACTCTTAATTACTCAGCTGCCAGGAGGGAGTTTGACCACCAACACCTGAGGAGTGAAAGGGAGGGGTTGGAAACTGGGAACTTTAAAACTAGAACAGAATATTCAGAAAGAGGGGAGAAGAGGGAGAAGGAGAGAGGAGCTCAGAGAGATGTGTTCTTGGAGAGATTCCTGTGAGAAGCCAGCTTCAAGGGATTGGAGAAATCCAGGGGTTTAGAGAACTTCAGCTAGGAACCCTAAAGCAGCCGGTAAGAGGACAGAAGCAGCTGAAGGGAGAAGGAACACGAATACCTTTTGGAAGAGGTATGGAGCAGATGCCCTGAGGTCCCGAAATACAGACTGGAGGACAGGTCATAAAAGCTCAAATGCATACTGGCCAGAGTATCTAAGAGGACAGCCTAATGCCAGCTTTAACTCAGGTATGAACTTTGGACGTTTGTCTAACCTAGAGCAATGCAAAGTGCATAGAAACAGTTCCTGTCCTAATGGAGGTCAGTCAGTAAAACCCTTTGAGCCAGAACCTGATATAGAACCCATGCAGATAGAAGAACAAGATATAATTCCAGAGGAAGACGATTCTTTCATGGACTGTTCTTTATACAAAGTTGCTAGCACAAAGAAATCCTGAAAGTGGATCAAACATAAAAGGAAATGTTCTAGTAACTGGCACACCAGAAAGTTTGTGTGGAAAGAGAGAAGGTTTTGGGAGAAGTGAAATACTTGTGCAGAGAAGGTGAAAAGCTGTTGATTGAAGCTTGTTACCCAGCTGATATCAAGGCAGAGCACAGCTTAGGCTGTGCACACGTTGGATATAAAAAGTTTTTTGAATGTGGAAAAGAAAAGCTGTTTTGTGAAGAAGCTTTTACTTTTGATTTGCTATACATCAGCATTGCTGAGCAGGTTTGTCAGCAGTGGCTGAGAGAAAGACTTTCCGTTGTTTAATGGACTTTACAAGTTACTTGCATAAGCTTTCAGTTGTATTGTTATTTTGAATATAAATCCTGGAGAAGACATCCTAAGGTGTTACCAAGTGAATCTGTGTGCATTTTGATTTACCTCATAAATAAATTCTGTCATTGCCTTAACACTCGAGCCAACTACCATAGTCTTCATTTACCTCAAAGGCAAGCACCGCATGACTGGACTACCATTACCATAATCCTTTGCAAGATAGTCAGTCTGGAACATTGCCAAAGTGGTGAATCCTATATAACAAGCACGCCCCTCCATACATATGTAAGGGGCTATGGGCGTGACAGTATATATATATATATATATATATATATATATATATATATATACACACACATATATATATCTACATACACGCACATATGTATACATATATACTCATATGTATAAGCGGATTAAGAGAAATCGCAGAAAGGCCTTGCAAGATTGGACATCCAAATGCAGAGAAAATTTAATGTGGGCAAATGCAAAGTAATGTACATAGACTCCATATTAATAGTCACCACCAAGGCATTCCTGTTGACAATATGTTGAAATCCTCAGCTTAGTGTGTGTAGAGTCTGTGCTAGCAGGCTGCAACCAGGGCAATTGCCCTGGGTCCTTATGCCCCCTGCTTGAAGTTAAAGGGCTCCCTCATAAATATCTGCCCTGGACCCCAGTATGTCTAACACTAGTTCCGAGTTTATGGCGGTGATCAAAAATGCAAACAAAATTAGGAAGTATTAAAGACATGTAAAATAAAAATGGATCATCATAATATTTATTTATTTAGACAGATTTGTATCCCACCTTATCCTACAATCAAAATGATCACATTACAATTGGAAGTTTACATATAACATGAGGTACTTAACAATATACATTGAACTTATACATCAAGTTGGGGTGGGAGGGTGTCGAGTTAATGGAGGTAGTTGCAAAACCATTCGGGTGAAGACTATTGGTTGTCTATTTGCTCGTATGTTTCTGTGAAGAGCAGGGTTTTAAGGGCCTTGCGGAAGTCTTTGGAATCATTCAAGGTCCTCAGGCCCATCGGGAGTGAGTTCCAAAGTGAGGAGGCCAGTAGTGAAGGAGCTCTTCTTGATGTTGCTTGTTTAGTCCTGTGATATCCAGCAGGTGTGCTGATTCTATTGTCATCATTAGTTCTTCTTGGTCTATTATGTTATTATGTCTTGGAGTGCATCTGCTGACTGATGATGAAAAATTTTAAAGATGATCAGGATCATTTTGAATTTTGTTCTGGCAATCATTGGGAGCCAGTGCAGCTGCTGTAAGACGGGGGTGATATGCTCTGTTCTTGCAGTGTCGGTAATGATGCGTGCAGCAGTGTTTTGCACCATTTGGAGTGGGTATAAGGTCTGCTGGGGAAGGCCCTGATACAGCGAGTTTCCACAATCGAGAAGAGGTGACACGAGTACTTGGCACACTGTGCGGAAGTGGTCTTGGTCGAGTATTGGCTTGAGCTTTCTAACAGTCCTCAAGCGGAGATAAGCCCTATTAGCTATTTAGGCAATGTGAGATTTCAGATTCAGAGCTCTGTCCATTGTGATGCCCAGGTATTTAACTTCATCCTTGACTGCTATTGGTTTGTCTAGTATGTTGATAGTTTGTGGCGGAATGAAAGTGGGGTTCCTAGTGACGAACATTGCCTCTGTTTTATCATAGTTGACCGTAAGGTTATTATCAGTGAGCCAGGCACTCATGTCATGAAGGCATCTAGTAACTGTTGTGGTGTCAGGTGCCTGAAGGATGATTGGAGTATACACCATGATGTTGTCAGTATAGAGGTGATAATGATGTTTGTGGTGTTTGATGATATTACATATAGGTTGGATATATATATTAAAGAGAATTGATGACAAAGCTGAACCTTGCGGTATTCCTTGCATAACAGGGAACTGCAGAGATCTTTTTTGGGCACATTTGACTTGTTGTGTTCTGTCTTCCAAGTAGGAGGTAAATCACTTCAGAGTATTTTTGCGTACTCCTATTTGCTGCAGGCATTGCAGTAACTTGATGTGGGACACACTATCAAAGGCAGCTGTGATGTCCATGAACACTAGCAAAAATCCATTCTTTATGCTATCTACGCCTCTTAAAAGATTGTCAAAGAGTGAAATGAGTAGCGTTTCCACATTGTGCTGGGGTTTAAAGCCATGCTGGTGGATGTCCAGTGGGGCATTCATGTCAATGTGGTCCTGAAGTTGCCTTTGTACTGTCTTTTCAATAATTTTCGCAAGGAATGATAAGCTGGAGATGGGACATATGATTTTGGTTCAGAGGAACATAGCGCACTGCTCTTAAGTATCGGTCGTATCATGGCTTGCTTCAGGGATTGTGGCATATATCCCTGTTGGAGGGATTCCTTAATTTTGTGAAGGGAGAGCTGGCTTCTGGTGGCTTTAAGCCAAGATACTGGGCATGGGTCAGACGGCAAAGTTGTTGTATTGAGTCCATTCACTATGTCTTCTACTTGCTGTGTTGACGGAATGCTGAAGTCCTCCCAGGTTTGATACGGCTCTTCTATTTCATGGTCAACTATCTGCATTGAGGGGGAGCATATATGGATGGAGTTCTCTGTCATTCCATGGCGAAATTGTACCTTCAGTACTGCATGCAGTTCTGTTCACCACATCTCAAAGATATAGCAGAACTAGAAAAAGTAAACGTAAACAAAGGGGTGACCAAAATGAGAAAGGGATGGAATGATTCCCCTATGAAGAAAGGCTAGAGAGATTAGGCCTCTTCAGCTTGGAGAAGAGACAGCTGAGGGGAGATATGCTAGAGGTCTATAAAACCATGAATGGAGTAGAAGGGATAACAAATATATTTACTCTTTCAAAAAAATATAAAGACTAGAGAACTCCACAAAGTTACTTAAGGGATGTTTACTAAAGGGCATTAGTTGGCTTTGCAATGCGGGAGAAGGTGAAATTAGGCCTTACCTGCTAATTGACATTCCTTGAGTCCAGTCCAATCCTGCACCTGTGGGTAAGTGTCACCTCACCAGCAGCTTGAAGACTGAGCATGTCATGTTTGATGACATCAGGGTATACACACCAGTGGCTCCTCCCACCACAACCAGTATCCTATTGACAAAGCAGACTCACGAAAGCAACTTTACAACAATTGATTAGAACTATATACTGTACACTGCACTCCCCCTCAGTCAGAAAACAACCCCCTGCCTGAAAGAGGTATCGCTTACCACATTGGAGGCCTCTGACCCTGACCTCCCAAATGCGCCGAGTTGAGCTCTGAAAGCTTCTCCTTGTGCTCCACTTCAACGATTCTACTCCAAGCCTTCGTCCATGGTCCCCACTATGTGCTGACGTTCTTCAGGACCAGAGATATCTATGGAGTCAAAATGAATAACCATACCTTGGATGGGATCAGGACTGGACTGGACTCACTCAAGGAACATCAATTAGCAGGTAAGGCCTAATTTCACCTTCCTTATCATTCCTCAAGTCCAATCCCGCACCTATGGGATGTACCATAGCAGTACTAAACATGGGAGGGACCTGCAAGACCAGCCTGAAGAACCACTGTTCCAAAACAGGTGCCCCCTGCCACTTGAACAGCCAGTCTACAATGTTTAACGAACGTATGTAGAGATGACCAAGTTGCCACCCTACAGATGTCCACTGGTGGTACCAAACATGACTCTGCCCACAACATGGCCAGCGCCTGAGTCGAATGTGTTCTGAAACCAAACAGCACCTGCTTTTGCCTTAGCAAATAAGCTGAGGATATGGCCTCCCTCAACCAACAGGAAATGGAAGCCTTCAAAGCCATTTCTCCTTTGCGTGCTTCCCCAAACAGAAACCACTGGTCTGACTTTCGAAAAGACACCGTTTTCTTCAAATACCGCTGTAACACTCGACATATATTCAACTGATGAATAAGCAGATCCTGCTCAGATTCCCCTGCTCCTGAAAACACCAGTAGCATTACCAACTGATTCATATGAAAAACTGACAGAACTTTAGGCATAAAGGAGGGAACCAGCCTCAGGACCACTTTTTCCTTAGCCAAAACCAGGAACGGCTCTCTGCACGACAATGCCTGCAGCTCTGAGATCCATCTCGCAGAACAGATCGCTATGAGGAATACAGTCTTCAGTGTAAGATCCTTTAAAGTACACGAACCCAACGGTTCAAATGATGGCTCTGTTAACACCAATAAGACCAGATTGAGATCCCAAGGAGGAATTACTGTCCTCAACGGTGGATGCTCTTATTTTACTGTCCAGAGAAACCTGACAACTGGATGTGCCACTAGTGAACCGCCTTGCACTCTCCCCCCAGTAGCAGGAGATAGCAGCTCTCTTTACCTAGAGAGTGCTACAGGACAGCCCCTTTTTGAAACTGGCCTGCAAGAATGCCAACGCCTCCGGCACTGATGTGAAACAGCAGTCGACAGTGGTATCCAGCACAGCAGTCCTCAAACTCTCTCCACACTCTTACATAAGCTAGTGACGTCAAATGCTGCCTAGCCTTCAGCAACTGAGACGAGTAGCCACTATGAAGCAACTGTGCCCTCTCAACAGCCAAGCCGTAAGCGAGAACCGATCCACCTGCGGCATCAGAATGGGACTCAGACAATATGTTTATGTTTATTTATTTGATAAACCGCCCTTCAGTAATAAGCAGAGCGGTGTACAATCTACAAAAAAGTCTGAAATGGGCACAAGGCCAATGAAATCAAAAGGAAATTTACAATTCTTTGATAGGATAGCAAGAGGAAGAGAGAGACAGGACAGGACATAGGTGAATATAGTACTGGGTGGGAGATACAGAGGCGGTCGTAGGAAGGCTAATTACATAAAAGGGGAGGGAAGGTTGAAGGCCAGGGAAAAGAGATGAGTCTTTAGGCTACGTTTAAAGGTGGGATGGTGGGGTTCCAGACGGAGGGAGGAAGGGAGGGCATTCCAAAGGGTGGGACCTGCAAAAAAGAAGGCAGAGGAACGTGTGGATTGTAGATTTGCGCTGGAGGGCGAGGGAAGGGTAAGGCGGTTGAGGTGAAAATATCGGGGCGTGTGCCTGGGAGAATGGAAGGTGATGAGGTCTGCGAGATATTGTGGAGTACTGGTGTGGAGAGCTTTATGAACCAGAGAGAGCAGTTTGAATTGTGCGCGGAAGGGGATAGGTAGCCAGTGGAGGTGGAGGAGAAGGGGTGTTATATGGTCTCGGAGAGTGGAATGCGTAATAAGTCGAGCGGCAGTATTTTGAATCCTTTGAAGCCGAGTCATTTGAGATTTAGAGATACCAGTGAATATGGAGATGGAAAAAATCAACACGTGACATGACCAGAGATAGCAGCAGAGTAGTGAGAGCGGACGGGGAGAGAAAGGGACGAATCGCGCAAATTTGACGGAGGAAAAAAAGGAGGTCTTGGTGACGTGTGAAATGTGAGCGTGAAAGGATAGGTCAGAGTCAAAATGTACACCTAGATATCTGAAGGTGGAAACCAAAGGGACTGGAGTACCAGAGAAGGAAGGGGCCACTGAGGGAGATGGGCTGCCATGGGAAAACCAGATTGCAATGGTCTTGGCTAAACTGAGGTGGAGACAGTTTTGTGTCAGCCAGTCAGCCACCTTGGAAAGACAGAGATTCAATGGAGAGAGATCTGGACAGGAAGGGGAGGTGTGATGCAGGAGGACTATATCGTCCGCGTAGTTGAAAGCAGATATTCCAGATTGCTGTATTAGTAGAGCAAGGGGGACCAGAAAGAGGTTGAAGAGAAGGGGTGCCAAGACAGAACCTTGAGGTACCCCACATGGGAGATGAAGAGGGTCCAAAGAGGGGGTGGAGGAGGAGGAGGAGGAAAGAACCGCGCAGGACCGAGAGGAGAGAGGAGAGGAAAGAATGAAACCAACGATAGACAACACTACAGAGACCTGCTTCCCGTAAGCGGAGAAGAAGAAGAGAGTGGTCGACTAGATCGAAAGCAGCTGATAGGTCAAGAGCCACCGCCACCGAAATGTCCCCATGATCGTGAGCCGCATGCAGTGCATTAGTGAAAGCGAGAAAAACAGTTTCAACACTGTGTTCCTGACGGAATCCAGATTGACAGGGGTGGAGGAAATTAGTGGCATCAAGGTGATGTGAGAGCTGTGCAAGGACAATTTTTTCTAGTTTAGGTGCACGCCGCAGGCGTTCCGGTTTTATAGATGCTGGACAGTGTACCTTGCAAAGCGTGGCCGCGTCACTTCCGGGAGGGGAGGACCCACACAGGAGTCAGGTAATTGGTGGCCCAGGTGGAAAGGGCAATCACTAGGGAAACACAGCAAACAAGCAAATAAGACAGTAGACAAGCAGAAGGCAAGCATTAAAGGACAGATATGGCCGAGGCAGTAACCTCCAAGGACAGTCTACCATCAAGTGCACCATATCAGTGTACCACAGGCAATGAGGCTAGCGGGCGCTATCAACAGCATGAGGTCCTGATGCGCCTTTATCCGCTGTATGACTCAACCTATGAGTGCCCGTGGTGGAAACACAAAGGAGCACCTCCATCGGACACCTCTGAATCAGGGCATCAAGTCCTTCGGACATTCGTTTGGGGCATCTGCTATAAAATCTGGCTGGCTTAGATGATTCTAAAGTCACCATCAGGTCCATAATCGGTTGACCACACCGCCGGACCAGAAAAGCGAAAACTGTCGTGTAAGGTCCATTCCCCCAGGTCCAAATGAACCTGGCTGAGATAATCAGCTGCCACATTGTCCTTGCCTGCCACATGCGCTGCCGATAAAGCCTGCCAATTTGCCTTCACCCAGACAACAACGGACCCACTTCGCCTTCTAAGTTCACACTGCTCATTCTGCCCTGGCAATTGACAAATGCTACTACTGTAGCTTTGTCTGAGAACACTCGCACTGCCCTGAAGGAGAGGACCAAACTGTTGTAATACCAAGAATACCACTCTCAATTCGAGACAGTTGATCAAACAAGTCGCCTCCTGTACTGACCACATCCCTGGCATCTGTTATTATGGGACCCCAGCAGGGACTTTCCAGAGGAATGTCCACCCACAAGCTGTCGCCCTGTAGCCACCATTGGAGCAACTTGTGGGTGCTCTCCGCACAAGGCAGCGGAAGTGAAAGGGGATGAGACTGTGCAGACCACCTTCACAACAAGCTCTTCTGCAGCAGCCGCATGTGCACTTGTGCCCAGGGCATGAGCTCGATGGTTGCTGCCATGGAGCCCAACACTTGTAGATAATACCAAGCCATTGGTGTGGGCCTGCTGCAAAACCTCCTGATCTGCTGCTCCAAAGTCAGCACCCGAACTTCCAGCAAGGATACTCGTCCTGTCATTGTCTGAAACTGAGCCCCAAGATACACCAAGTCCTGCGAGGGCCTGAGCTAATTCTTTACAAAGTTTATCACCCATCAGAGACTCTGTAGATATGCAATGACTCTCACTGTGACATGCTCACTCCCACTCTTGGACTTTGCTCGATAAGCCAATCATCCAGGTATGGATGCACGAGGATCCCTTCCTGCCACAGTCCTTTGTAAACATGCAGGTGCGGTGGCTAATCTGATGGACAGTGCTTGAAATTGGTAGTGTCCTATGGGCACTGTGAACTGGAGAAACGGTTGGTGCTCCTCCCGAATTGGGATGTGTAAAATAGGCTTCTGAGAGATCTAGGGAAGTCAAAAATTCTCCTTCCCTGACTGCCACAATTATTGATCTCAACATTTCCATGTGGAATCACGGCACCCATAAATATTGATTGACCCATTTTGAGATCCAGAATGAGCTGGAAGGTACCCTCTTTCTTGGGAATAATAAAATAGATAAGAGTATCGACCATACTCGCATTGGTATTTCAGTATCCTGCGCACTGCCTGAAGATCTAGGAGTCTTTGCAACATCACCTGCACAGCCTCCCGCTTCCGAGAGGCATTGCACAGTGAAAGGACGAAGGCATACACAACAAGAGGGCTCTTCAGCTCCAAAGCGTAGCCCTTTCTGATGACCTCTAACACCCACTGATCTGATGTAATTTGCGCCGACAAAGGATAAAAGTCCTGCAGCCGACCCCCTAAGGGTAAAATTCCTGTAGAGGCAGCCCTCGCTTCATTGTGACTTTTTATGGGCCGTGGGAGTGGAAGAGAAAAACTCTCTACTGACCCCTTGAACCCACGAAAGGACCATCCCCTGGACAGGAATCTGCCTCTGATAGGGTGCAAATCGTACTGCTCAAAACCACCGAAAGTTCAATGCTTGCCCTCTCTGAGGCACGGCAGCCCTAACAGTCTTCTGTTTGTCCTCTGGCAGGTGACCGCCTTTGGACTCTCCCATGTCCTTTACCAATTTCTCCAAATCTTCTCCGAAAAGCTTTTCCTGAAAAGGGGACTTGCTAAGCCAGGATTTGGAAGACACATTTGCCAACCAATTTTTCAGCCATAGATGTCTTCCTCATCACTGCTGACACTGCTACATCAACCCTCGGCGAACGCAGCAGCTCCTTATCCTTTTCCAGGAGCGGGTACAGCTGAGACATCATGCGCGTACCCTTCAATAAGGCCTCTGTCAAGTCCCATTCCTCCTGGATCATCTGTTTAATCACCGAATGCATAGGGAACACATTCTGTGTCTTCCAGGCAATCCGGACAAGCGTATCCTCCAGTGGAGCCTCTGCTCCCATATTAAGGGCTTTCAATGAATGTGTAATCAAGGCTGAAAGCTCTTTCTTCCGAAAGACATGCACTATGCATGATTCTTCTGCCTGTGGGAGCTCTCCTTCCTCCAACTCAAGTTCCTCGGCCGGCTCCTTGCCATCCTCTTCTTCTTCCACTGACTGGAAGGACCCTACCTCCCCCCAAAGGTCCTCCTCCAGTCTCGGTCTATTAGGGCCTGGCTCGTCCTCTGCTCTGTCTGCCGAAAGCGCCCCCGGCACAACTTGTTTAAGCCCTTTGCCTTGCACTCATCCCAGCTGCCCTGTCTGCTGCTTCATGCAAAAAAACTTTGTGCAGGAGGAGAACAAACTCTGGGGGAAAATCCCCCTGCAAATCTCCTCGTTGGTCCTTTTCCAGAATGCTCTTTGAGACCTTAGAGGATTTACCCTGTTTCATTTTGGGCACCTGCACTTAAGACGAAGAAGTTTGTGAACCTCCCTCCCCCATCTCAGTCTGCGCTGCCGGAATGGGTGCCATGTGGGCATTTGTAGCATGCAAAGAGATGCCACCCCCTGAGGGATCTGGCACACTTTCACCCCGGCACTCCAGGAGGCCTTCTTCTGCAGGCCTGGACTCCGCCCCGCAAGCGTGGTAAAATCCAGCACGGGACACTGACTCTCATCGCGAACCGCATGCCAGGCAGGTGGTCTTAGGAGTCATAATGGCTGTTACTCCATCGCTCTAACGTTTTTTTTTTCTTTGTTTTATACCACTTTCAGGCAAAGAATAAATCCCCGGCAGTCGCCAGTCCCATTGCCCTGACTGACACTGCTGCCTAATTACACTATAAGCTCTTTTTACTCTGTTGTCTGCTTATTCACTGCAGCCCTGTAATGCTGAATTAAAACCAAAAAAATGTGATTGCTTTCCCAGCATCCATTTAACCCCACTTGGACTGCATTAATTGAGAACAAAAAAAACCCAACAAACTGAAAACCAAACGAAAACCACGGGCTCCCCAAGATGGCCACCGAACCCTCGTTGTGCAGGGGGAAAAAAAAAAAAGCCAGCGCCAACATTGTGCACTGCCTATTCAGCCCTCAACGCTGCTGCCCCAGGAACTCACAGCACATGGATTTTGCTGCCGCCAGCACTCCCAACCCAACACTCAGCTTCCTGGAGATCTTTGGTGTCATGAGGAGTGCTTTGAAAGTGAGGCTTGCTGTATCCTGTCTCCCTGACGTTCTGCGGACCGGGCGATCAACAGGAGTGGCCTCAGGCACGATCCTCTCTCTCAGTCGAGGAGCACCCACTGTCAAACTGCCCTTGCCGGCCCTCAGTAGGCTGCCAGTTTCAAATACCTGCAGTCCAGTAGTCCCGGGTCTTTTTTTTTTTTTTTTTAACGTAATTGAGCCTGCACTGTACAAAGGGAACCAATAAGCTAAGTCAGCCTGCTGCCCCAGTGACTGAATTTTAATAAAAAAGGGAAATTAAAGATCTTTCTTACAACCCTATGTTTCTTATCTGTTCCTTTAGCGAGTTCCTCTGTGGAATCACCTCACCCCAGCTGCTTGGAGACTGAAATACTGGTTGTGATGGGAAGAGCCACCAGTATGTATAACCTGTCATCATCAAACATGACAGTCTCCAAGCTGCTGGTGATGTGACACTACCCACAGGTGCGGGATTGGACTGGAAGAACGATAAGAATATGCAGCTTCCAATGTCAGCATACATTTCATGCAGCTGTGGACTCTGGTGAATTCAGTCTCCAAAACTTAAACTCTGACCCCCTGGTGATGTCAGTCTCTAGGACCTGTCTGCAGCCCCTCCTTGCTAAATCAAGAAGGGCAGATCTCAAAGGGAGTGGCCAAAGACAATAGCAGACCTCAAGGGGAAGTGCTGGAGAGGCACTATAAAGGACAGACACACTTCCTGCTTCTCTCTCTCTCCCTCCTTCATCGGACAGGTTTGGACACTACCATGAGGCTCTGATCCACATGTTCTGGCCTACCACGAGGCTCTGATCCACATGTTCTGGCCTACCACGAGGCCCTGACCCACATGTTCTCTCTCTCTCTCTCCTGCCATGAGGCTCTAAGCCACATGTTTGGGCCTATCTCTCTATCTTACACTTCACACATGCGCACACAGATTCATTGATGCACACTGAAACAGCTCTGTAACAATCACTATATACCTCTGTTCAATACCTATGTATTAAGCTTATTTCTACATAAAAACCTTTCTTCAAGCCACACCTGTTTGGTTGTCTTATTACAAGCCCTCCTGCATCTGTGAAGTGAAATGAACCCAGGACCAAGCGGAGACTAGACCAGCAGATCACACAACATTTTTTCCTGTACCCTGTAGTTGGAGAGAACAGTATAGGTGCAGCTCTAACACAACGCTTAGGAGGAGTAGATCGCCCTATCGCTTTCTGTTCGAGTTCTCACTTCTCCTGAACTCAAAATGGGAAACTGTGAAAAACATGTACTGGCTTTCCTATGCTGCTATGCAGAAATTTACATACATCATTGGTGCTCAAACCACATACATATGCAGCCATCACACCCCCCTCAAATTCATTGTAGAAAGTAAGTTAGTATGTAGCAAGATTAGGACTGAGAGAATAGTCCAGTGGACTCTCATGTTGCAAGCACAGAATGTAAAGTTTGAATTGTTGAAAGAACCTAACGTGCAAGTGGCTGGAATCTTGCTGGAGGGGCAACCTCATGACTGTCAGTCCTCACCCAGTGCCCCTAATCACATGATCTTTAGGGAACTAGGACTAGACAAAATTTCACCTTTCCTTCCTACAGTATATTGATGGTAGTAGCCAATGTGAAGGAGGCAGGCGACTAGCAGGTTTTGCAATTGTACAATTGGACCCAAATAACCAAGTGGTACTGCAAAGACAGTATTCCTGTGGGTCAGCGTCAGCACAGTACTGTGAGCTGGCTGCTTTTGTAGCTTGTATGCAACAATATCAGGATTCACACCCAGAGATACAAATCATTTTAGATTCTGATTATGTCTTTAAAAGTGCCATTGCCCTGTTACCCTGGTGGCTGGCAAATGAATTTAAATCTACAGATGGGTCCACAGTGAAAAATTCATCACTGTGGACTATGGCACAAGAACTGAGTGAGAAGTTTCAGAGAGTACATTTAGTTAAAGTAAAGGCACATAGGAAGAAAGGCCCTTTAGTGAAAGGGAACACATTAGCAGACTCACTAGCCAAGGAGGCATGCCATGTAGGCCTCATATGGCCCTGGTATGAGCAGACACGCATGGTTGCTATTGCTACACGTTCCACAGATTACGATCAGATAATACCACCAGATTACTTTGTAGCACTGCAGACAAAGGACCCTGAGCTTTCCAATTTAAGGAAGCTTGTGCAGGACGCCCCAGATAACCTATATCAGCACACACCCTTTCTCACACTCGCTATAGAGAAAGACATTCTATGTGCAAAAAGAGAGGAAGGCTTGGTTATAGCTATCCCTAGAGCTCGAGGTAAAGAATGGATGCAATGGGTTCATGGTGCAGGTCCTATGGGACACCCTAAGGCAGAAGAAATGCAGACTATCCTTAATAGGTTGGTATGGTGGCCAGAAATGAAACATGATATACAGGATCATGTTTCCTCCTGTGTAATCTGTGCTTCATTTGGCAGGCAACCTAAAAAGAGAAGGGGGCAGTTAATGAGAGCACCTCCTCGTGGCCCATTTGAGAGATTGCAAATAGATCATGTGGGCCCTCTCCCATTAACAGCTAGGAAAAATAGATTTTTACTCACTGTTGTTGATTCCTTTTCTCATTGGGTAGAAGCATTCCCTGTCCCAGATCAAACTGCTCGAACCACTGCAGAAGTCCTAACTATGCAATTTTTTACACGCTGGGGCATTCCTAAAACAATTGATTCTGATAATGGTCCTGCATTTGTTTCTCAGCTGATCAAGGAATTGTTTGATTTTCTAGGCATAGAACAACAACTCCACATTCCGTACCATCCACAGGCAGCAGGGCAGGTAGAAAGGATGAATCAAACAATTAAGGCCTACCTCAGCCCTATGCTTAATCTGACCGGGAAAAATTGGGATCTGGTGCTCCCTTTAGTCCTTATGCGAATCAGAGCTAATGTCTGTAAATCCACAGGTTTTGCACCCTATGAAGCCTTAATGGGAAGGCCAATGCAACGGTGGGAAAATATGCTGAGTCCTTTTCTTCCAGAGGACCAGACCGTAATTCTCACCAATGAGTGGATGAAATCCCTGCAAGAACATCTAAAAGAAATTCAGACCTCTGTGCTAGCTAACACAGAAAAAGCTAGAAATTATTTGCAGGAGATACATGCAAAAGGTTCTGATTTAAGACCCCTCAAGGTTGGGAGTAAAGTGATGATTCTGAGACCTAGACCAAACCTCCCCTTTGGAACCACAAAGTGGGAAGGACCATACTTAGTTACTGATACCTTAGGCCAGGGGTCTCAAACTCCAATCCTGGAGGGCCGCAAACCAATCAGGTTTTCAGGGTATCCCTAATGAATATGCATGAGATATATTTGCATACAATGGGGGCAGTGCATGCAAATATATTTCATGCATATTCATTAGGGATACCCTGAAAACCTGACTGGTTTGCGGCCCTCCAGGACTGGAGTTTGAGACCCCTGCCTTAGGCCCAAGCCTATACCAGATCCTGATGCCTGACAACCAGCAGTACTGGAAACACATCACCCAGTTAAAACCATATGTGTAAAACGTGTTTTATCAGTCTTTGTTTTCAGACACCACCTGAAGACAGCACGGACAGCTGCTTTCTGAAGACAGCACGGACAGCTGCTTTCTGAACAAACGTCGCTTGAGGACGGTAACTATTTACTTCTGCTGTATAGTTGACATATGTTTAATAGTTATGTAAATAAGTAGTAAACATTATTATTATTTTTTTTGTTTTGTTGTTACATAGTATAAGTGGGGAGCATTAGTTTACTCCCTAGTAGAGTGAAACAAGTTAGCTTTTATTATGTCTCGGTTTCCTGTTGTTCTTGTATCTGCTCTCTTCTACTCAAGTCTCATTACAGGAACTATCATCCGAATATGCACGATTGGCTGGGCTAATTCCACAGGTGGAGTGTATCGCTACCAAGAAATACCCCCACCTTTCCCGGAAGGAAAGGATCTGGTCATCCTGAGTTTCTGTTCGGTACAGGACAAGCCAGTGTTCTATTCATTAAACATCACTCAAGTACAGTGGGAGCCACCAGTTTCCACTTCTCTAGAAAGGACACAAGAATTGAGGGCACGCCCAGAACGTTACTTTCTAGGTCCTCCTGCTTTGATTTTGTACAATATTTCCTGTCAGGACAAAGGTACCTGGAAAATAACTTATACATGGGTTGTGAGTGATCAACAGCACATCACAGACTTCATTCCTTTTGGATGTATCTTGTTTACCTACCACCCCTCATCCCACCCCTCCCACCACTTCTGCTCCTCCTGTACTCTACCTTTCTGATATCCACCCATTTCAGGAAGGACATCCATTTCAGATTAAATATGATGCACCACACGATGTTTTATATGATGTGGAATACCATTTTCTTACTTGGCATCTATTTCCCAAATTGTTTCTAGTTACTTACAAATATCCAAATTGCTCTCAGTTTGTTGCCAACCACATACAAATGCTCAATACTTGGCTTGATATGCAGTCAGTAACACCCCGAGCCAAGCAATTTCGACACAAGCGTGAATTAATTGATACAATTTTAGGTGGCACAGGGACTGCATTGGGTGCCCTTAATGTAATTGATATAGAGGTGCTCCGTAATAAAATGGGATCCACTGCTCAGCATGCTGCTGATGGTTTTACCTCACAACATATTAATGAAGCTTCCTCTAAACTGTCCAATGTAGTTGTAGATACCTTTGCTCTTATATCTGCCATTGTAGAACAGAAAATTGTTACCTTAGCACATGCAGAATATAGATTGGGAAAGAATATTTCCTGGGCTCTTGCCTGTGATCAAGTACAGATCAAGCTTATTACTATACTAAAGGAAATTCTGATAACTGCTAAGTTGGGACACTGGCCACCATCTCTCATTCATATGGCTAGTACCAAAATACCGGAATTTGCTATAGCTCACCTTGATTGGTGGACAGTTAGTGTTCACATTTGTTCACCACAAGGCTGCTCTATCTGTACTTTGATCCCATGCTCAGGACAACACACAGTTATTTATCCTATTGTTAATAGTGGGGTGCAGTTTGATAATATGCTTATGTATCCTGTGGACCATCTCACATGGGTGCAGCCACTGGACGACACCTGGACTTCATTCAAGCCGATGGACCCCAGTTTGTGTGAGCAGACTACATTTCAGTTCAAGTGTCAACCTCACCAGTTTAAAGAGGCTGACACCTCCTGCTGGAACAATTCCTCCTCTTGCTCCCTGACTGTTAAGCTCACATATTCCCTAACTACCTCACACAGTTTGTATTACCTTTGAGCTGGACACTTTTGTTTTCATCTGTTCTTTCCCCAGAATGTTTCTTTTTCGATTGCTCCCAGAATGCATGACATTCGCCTTCCCAAGAACACTTTGTTGTACAGTTCAAACTATTTACCAAACAATACCTGGTGCAGTCATACACCACTGGTCTCCCTCACCATTAATGGGACAACTTATTCCACACCGCTGGTTACCAATGACTCTATGGACATTCCAGACTTTATCTCATATGCTGTGCATCCATTACCACTTGGCATGGGAGAAGAGACACTACATAAACTGCTCAACTTTACAGAACTCCATGCCTATATGGATCACTTTAAAACATCCACTGAAGTGAAACACACCATCGCTTATGAGAATGGACACATGCAACAAATTGTTGGACACTTGCGACAAGATGCTCATGTGTCTGTATGGGAATTGTTATTTGGTTACTCACCTACTGCAGATCATGTCTTTAATGTTTTTATTCACCCTATTATTATTTTAACTGCTGTACAAATATTTCTATGCATTATCGTAATTTTCCTGTGTTGTAAAATGAAACAAATGTACATTTCCTTGCAGCGCATGTCATACAGAACAACAACATTTTAAGGTAGTTACACTGAACTTCTCCAGCATCCACCCCTACATCCAGGCTAATTTGGCATTTCCTATTACACTGAATACCAGAGTCAGCTGCAGTCTAGTATTGCTTCCTATCCTCACTCATAGCATCCTGGTACCTTTTGGTTTTAGCCTCCTTAAAAATTCCTGCAGACCTTATGCACTGTTCACTCTCTCTAAGACAGGCACGGAAGTGGCATATTGGGTCCCCCCCCCAGTAGTGGCTGCTCTTCCTAAGACACGAGGTTTGGACTCATAAGGAGACTTGTTTATCTCTAGAACACTAGAGACAGTACTGTGCAGGATAGGGGACCTGCTAGACATAGCAAGGTATTTAATACAGGAGGTATTAGACAAGCTGCCTACTATCAGGTAATGGCAGCTGGGACAGGTACCACAGGCTTGCTTCCACCATTTCCAGGCACAAATAATAAAGAAAAATAAAAAAGGTGTGGGAGATTTATTTATTTATTTATTTAACATCTTTTATATACCGCACTATTTATAATCAGCGCGGTTTACATAGAACAATAAAACATCAGATAAGATACATATTATCTGGTTTTTTTTTACATAGAACAGGAACAAAAACTTGGGTAACCGGGGTAATTATTTACAATGAATAATAGTCATTGACTATTTACATATGAACGGAATATTGTATGAAAAGAACCTTGTCAGCATACATTTCATGCAGCTGTGGACTCTGGTGAATTCAGTCTCCAAAACTTAAACTCTGACCCCCTGGTGATGTCAGTCTCTAGGACCTGTCTGCAGCCCCTCCTTGCTAAATCAAGAAGGGCAGACCTCAAAGGGAGTGGCCAAAGACAATAGCAGACCTCAAAGGGAAGTGCTGGAGAGGCACTATAAAGGACAGCACACTTCCTGCTTCTCTCTCTCCCTCCTTCATCGGACAGGTTTGGACACTACCATGAGGCTCTGATCCACATGTTCTGGCCTACCATGAGGCCCTGACCCACATGTTCTCTCTCTCTCTCTCTCTCTCTCTCTCCTGCCATGAGGCTCTGAGCCACATGTTTGGGCCTATCTCTCTATCTTACACTTCACACATGCACATGCACACACAGATTCATTGATGCACACTAAAACAGCTCTGTAACAATCACTATATACCTCTGTTCAATACCTATGTATTAAGCTTATTTCTACATAAAAACCTTTCTTCAAGCCACACCTGTTTGGTTGTCTTATTACAAGCCCTCCTGCGTCTGTGAAGTGAAATGAACCCAGGACCAAGCGGAGACTAAACCAGAAGATTACATATTCAGATGATTACATCCACGACAGCAGCATTTTGTGTGGTGCCTGCTTGAATGGGCAGGATGTGGGTGAAGAGTGGGCATTCTAATTCCTTGCGCTATCGCAGTTGTAGACATCATGCAGTAGTTGCATGTTGTTCTGCAAGCTTCACAAATTATGCTATCACTACCTCAATAGATGGCATCAGCTGCATTTGTGAAGCTGCCCCCACGATCCCTGCATTTTCTCTGCGATATCTACAGGGGAATGCTGGAAACGCCCCCTGCAAATACCATGGGACTTTTGTAGCCAATACCGGCTTTTTGTAGCTATTCCCTGACATTACTAAAGTGCAAATAGCTTTTGCAGCTAAACAGATTAACGTAGCTACTCACCTGTAGCAAGTGTTCTCCAGGGACAGCAGGAATCAGTCCTCACATATGGGTGACGTCGGCGCCGAAGGAGCTCTCGTGCAGAGCAAATCCCCAGCTTTCTAAGAAAGCCTTTGGGAATTGCATCACGCATGTGCGGTCCCCTTCCCGCCCAAGGGTACCATCTTGCTCAGTCAAATGACATAGCTATAAAGACAGCAAAAAGAACAAAATATAATAATAGGACTGCAACTCCATGGGGAGGAGGGAGGGTTGTGAGGACTGATTCCTGCTGTCCCTGGAAACACCTGCTACAGGTGAGTAACTATGTTTTCTCCAGGAACAAGCAGGAAGTCGGTCCTCACATATGGGACTCCCCAGCTATAGGCTATTGAGAACCCATACCTGAAAAATAGGCTCCCTCTACGAGAGCAGCAAGCAGCCATAATAGGAATATAACTGAGACAGTAACACTCCGGTAGCCTGACGCCAAAGGGTCGGAGGGTAGGAGTTGCCTAGACCTCAAAAAGGTTACGGAGTACAGTCTGGCCGAAAGCACTGTCCCGTCGGGACTCCCTATCCAGGCAGTAATGGGTTTCGAAAGTTTGACCGAAGACCAGGTGGCGGCCCGGCAGATGTCTGCCAGCAGAACTGAGCAGAAATGAGCCACTGTTGCCACCACAGCCCTGACCCAGTGGGCCGTAATACGACCCTGCAATGGAAGATCGGCCGCCCTGGCAATACAGTCTGCCACCCAGGTGGACAGCATACCTTTAGAAACGGCCATCCCCAGCTTACTGGGGTCATACGAAACGAAGAGCTGAGAAGCCCTTCTATGGCCTTGCGAACGCTGAATGTAAAAGGCCAACACCCTCTTACAGTCCAGGGTATGCAGAACTGTCTCTGCCCGACTGGCATGCGGCCTGGGAAAAAAAGGTAGGTAGCGCTACCACCTCCTGGTTGAGGTGGAACGAAAAGACCACTTTCGGAAGGAACTTTGGGTGAGTGCAGAGCACCACCCGGTTCCTATAGAACCTTGTATAAGGCCTGTCGGACACCAGGGCCTGAAGCTCACTCACTCGTCGAGCCGAGGTGAGTGTCACCAAGAAAACTACCTTCCAAGAAAGGTTAGCGTAGATGGCAGGTTGCCATTGGCTCAAATGGCGGATGAATAAGCTGCCCTAAGACCACATTCAAATCCTACTCGGTCGTCGGAGGACGAACCAGAAGCTTCAGCTGAAGTAGGCCTCTCAGGAACCTGGACACCAAAGGATGTGCAGAAAGAGGCTTTCCTTCCACTGGAAAGTGGTGTGCAGCTAAGGCACTGAGGTGAACTCTGACAGAGTTGAACTAAAGGACCAAATCTGAAAGATGAAGAAGATATTGAAGCACCACTACAACCTGGCAGGAGAAAGGATTTTCTTTCTGCTTTTCGCACCATACCTCAAACCTATGCCACTTGAAAGCATAGGTCTGTCTAGTTGAGTGCCTCCTTGAAGCCAGCAACACTTTTTCCACATTTTTGGGGAGGAGGAAAGGTGCAAGGACTACCCTTTCAGCAGCCATGCCATCAGGTTGAGGGAGCTGAGGTTGGGGTGCAGAAGAGTGCCCCCCTCCTGAGACAGGAGGTTGGGATAGGATCCCAGAGGGATTGGGGCTTCCACCGCTAGTTGAAGTAGAAGCGGAAACCAGGGTTGCCTCAGCCATCTGGGGACTACTAGAATGACAGAGGTCTTGTCCTGGAAGATCTTGAATAGAGTCTTGGCCACCAGAAACGTAGGAGGAAACGCATACAGGAGGCCCACAGACCATGAGATGAGAAAAGCATCGGCAGACACCCTGTTTGGGTGTGGCTGCCTGGAGCAAAACTGGGACAGCTGCCATTCGTGGGGCTGGAGAATCCTGCTTAGTTTGTCGGCTAAGTAATTTTCCTGGCCTGGCAAATAAACTGCTTTGAGATGCATGCCGTGCCGGACTGCAAAGGAGCATAGGTCCAGGGTTTCATGACACAGAATGCGGGACACCGTGCCTCCCTGCTTGTTCACATAGAACATTGCCACTTGGTTGTCTGTTTGTATTAAGACAGGTTGATGAGCCAAAGTTTGACAAAAGGCTCGTAGAGCTAGGTGAATGGCACAAAATTCCAGGAAATGTATCTGCTGTGTGCTCTCTTGCGGAGACCACACGCCTTGAGTGCAAAGTCCCTGGCAATGGGCTCCCCAGCCCAGCAAGGATCCATCTGTAGTCAGGATCCTCGTATGTAGAGGAGCCTGAAAATCCACTCCCGCCTCCAAGTTGTTTGGTTGAAACCACCAGGCCAAGGACTGCACCAGTCTTTTGGACACCTTGACTCTGTCTCAGAGTCTGCCCGTGGCCTGTGTCCACTGGTCCCTGAGGCACCATTGAGCTGTTCGCATGTGGAGGCGAGCATTCAGTGTCACATGTACCGTGGAAGCCTTGTGCCCGAGGAGTCGCAGGAAGTGTCTTGCTGATATTTGGGACCTGCGACTCACTTGACGTGCAAGGGGCAGGAGTCTTTGTGCCCTGTCTACTGGCAGGTAAGCCCTTTCCAGAAGGGTATTTAGTCTTGCCCCAATGAACTCTAGTCTGAGTGGGGACTAGAGTAGACTTGGGGTAATTGATTACAAATCCTAGATGTTGAAGCACCTGAATGGTGCGAGATGTGGCCTGTTGGATCTCCAGGACTAATGTGGCTCTGATGAGCCAGTCGTCTAGGTAGGGGAAGACAAATACTCCTTGGATTCTGAGGAAGGTGGCCACCACCGCCAGGCACTTTGTGAATACCCTGGGGGCGGAGGCCAGGCCAAAGGGAAGCACCCTGTACTGATAGTGGTTTCCTCCCACCACAAAGCGTAGATATTGTCTGTGGTCTGCATGAATTAGGATGTGTGTATATGCATCCTTTAGGTCTAAGGAGCATAGCCAGTCTCCCTGGTGGAGGTAAGGCAGCAATATTCCAAGGGAGAGCATCTTGAACTTCTCCCTCACCAGGAATTTGTTTAAGTTGCGCAGGTCGAGGATGGGTCTTAGGCCTCCTGTCCTTTTTGGTATCAGGAAGTACCTGGAGTAAAAGCCCTTGCCCTGCAGGTGGTGGGGCACTGGTTCTAACCACCTGATCCTCAAGAAGACCTGCTAACTCCTTCAAAAGAAGGACCCTGTAAGAGGAGACCTGAGAGGCTCTCCTGGAAAGTAAGGGGGAGGTAACTGGGTCAAATGGAGCAGATAGCCCTGATGGATTATCTGAAGAACCCAGGTGTCTGTAGTGATGGCCGACCACCTGTGGGCATACAGGGCAAGCCTTCCCCCTGTACACTGCCTTTCTCCTGTGGTGAGAGAGGCTATGCCTTGAGAGTCAAAAGCCACTCTCAGGCTGAGCTGGAGCTGGTGCCTGGGGTTTGGGGGCTTTCTACTTACACAGGCCATGCCTCTGTCCCTTGGCCTGCTGCCCCTGTTGGGGAACTGGGGAGGCCTGAAATGGGGGTTAGTTGCGGTAAGCAGTACCCTTCCTTGGGAAAAGGGGATTCTTACACGAGCCCTTCTTTTTTTGAAGGGGCAGAAGTCTTCTTCGAGAGCCATGTCCTGGTCAGCAACCTTCTCGGTCATGGGCTTGCCGAAGAGGTTTTCACTATGGCAGGGGACAACGACCAACTTGTCCTGCACCAATTGCTCAAGGTCTGACAACTGTAGCCATGCCTGGCGACATGCACCAATGCCAGCTGCAGCTACCCAGGCCGCCAACTAGAACCCATCATAGGTTGCTCGAGTCATGAACTTCAAGCACTCACGGACTCCAGTGGACAGGGTCTTGAAGCGCTGCAAAGGTCCCTCGGAGAGATCAGCCAAGAAGCCGGCGATCTCCTTCGCCAGATCTCGCAGGTACATGCCCATGTACAGCTAGTATACCTGGATCCGACAGGTCAGCATAGAACCCTAGCAGCACTTTCTGCCAAGGGCATCCAAGTTGCGGGCCTCCCTGCCAGAAGGCACCGAGGAGTGCGTCTTCTGACTCTTGAGCCGGCGCATGGCTGATTCCACAACCATGGAGTTGTGCAGCAGCTGTGTGTTTTGGAATCCAGGACTTTGCGGACTTGATACATCGAGTCGATCCACCTGCTGATCACCGGCATCGATGCCAGTATCTCACACATACGGAGCATCAGCCGTTCCAGGATCGGAGGCACTGGCACAGTAAGGGCTTCCCGAGGGGGAAAGACATACTGGAGGATCTCAAGGCTCCTCCTCGGACTCTGTAGCGAATGTCAAAGCCTTTGACATGTCCCTCATGAAGTCCAAGAACCGAGTGTCCTCTGGGGGGGACCTTCTCCGAGGTTCGGACCCCGTTGAATCACATGGGATGTCTCTGGTCCGGAAGGTGTCCGGGGACTCCTCTTCCTCAGTCTCCCAGCCCGATGCCTCCAAAGAGGAATTGAGTCGCTCCAGCCTCGAGGGCTTCGGCTTCGAGACAACCTTGGTCCCAAATGGGAGGTCGAGGGAGACCTCGGCCGAGGATCGACTTGAGTACGCATGGTCGAGGATCGGCTCAGCCTCCGGGGTCGACTTGGATGTCGGTGGCCCGGTGGTCAGGGCGGAAGGACCGGTGAAACCGGCTATCAGCACCCGCTGCTCGTCCCTGAAGGCAGACATGCTGCGCTCCAAGGCCACCATTCTGAGACAGAGCTCAGAAGGCTCCGCAGCACCCGACGCCATTTCTCCTGGAGGAGAGTCCTCAACGAGGACAGTGGTTACCTGCCTCAGCTGCTCCGGGTCCCTTCAAGGAAGTTTTGCTGGACTTTCCAACTCAGAGGATCTGGGTCAGAGGTCAGGGCTCCGCAACCGGTTCCATGAGGAACTAGGCCGTTCTGAACCGTGCAACAACGACACCTTTGAGGATTTTTTCTTCCTCCAATGTTCCCGTGAGGGAGACCCCCTCCTCTGAGGATTCCCGATGCTGCTCAGGCAGTTCCCGAGAAGTCGAGGCCTCAGATGAGGTGCGGGCCCGGGAGGGAACGGACTCAGAAAAAATCCTATCATGCTGCTGCCAGCGGCTTCTCAGGGTCTTCGAGGACATCTTCCTACACGGGCCACAGACCTTCGGGTCGTGGTTGGGCCCGAGGCACCGGAGACAGTAGTCATGTGTATTAGTGAGGGACATTAACTTCATACACCGATCACATTTCTTAAACCCGCTGACAGCCATCAAGGGGAAAAAGGGCCCCTGCAAGGTCAAAGGACTGGGCTGCTAGTGAAATAGAAAAAGAGTACAAATGCTAGTCACGAAGGACAAAAACCGAAAAATCAAACCGAACTCGATACCGGTGTACCGAGCCAAAGGCGGGAAGGGGAACCGGTGTCAAACCGGTAAGAAAGAAAAGTTAATTTCTAACTTTAAACCACTTTTTTCTGGGGGACTATGGGACAACGTCCATTGGGCTCCACGGAAAAAAGAAGACTGAGCAAGATGGCACCCTTGGGTGGGAAGGGGACCGCGAATGCATGATGCAATTCCCAAAGGCTTTCTTAGAAAGCTGGGGATTTGCTCCGCACAAGTGCTCCGTCGGTGTCGACGTCACCATATGTGAGGACTGACTTCCTGCTTGTTCCTGGAGAACCTAAGTACTACATTTAAAACAAGTTGAAGATATTTTTTTCACTTGGCACACAAATAAGCTCCAGAATTCACTGATAACAGCAATTATACTAGCTGGTTTAAAAACAGTTGGGCAAATTCCTGAAGGAGAACTCTATAAGCAAACCAATCAGGTAGACTTGGTGAAAGCATATAATCTCTCTATTCTTTGGGATCCTGCCAAGTACTTATGACCTGCATTGTTCACTGCTAGAAGCAGGATACTGGGGTTGATAGACCTTTGGTCTAGCCAAGTATGGCATTAATGTTTCTAAATTTGCCCAGGTCTTAACCTGCATGCATCATACACCCATAGCTACCACACTCTGCACCCTCCCCCCCCCCCCCCAATTTGTTTTAAGGGATCGAGTGGCAGGACTACAAATGAAGTATATATCATCACACCTAGGTGCATTCTCTCCAGTTTTCTCCTCCCTCCCCCCATCTCCCCCTTCTGCCCCTCACCTCAAATGGATACACAGTAAAGTATAGTTACTCACCTGTAAAAGATGATCTCCATGAACAGCCGAAATCAGTCTTCACATATGGGTATCATCAGTACTGACGGAGCCCATGTGGCAATGCTCTCCAGCATCCAATAGGAAAGCCTTTGGGAGCATTCCACTGCACCTGTGCATCTACCTTCCCAAGTTCTCTCCTCAGTTTTGTAGCTGAGCAATAAAAGAAAAAAAAAAGAATACCCTACTAGGGGAGGAGGGCAGGTTGTGAAGACTGATTCCTGCTGTTCCTGAAGATCACCTGTTACAGGTTAGTAACTAGGCTATGTCCAGGAACAAGCAGGAATGCAGTCTTCACATATAGGACTCACTAGGCTCCCAGGCACCAGACGGGATAGCAGCAGCATTCCCAAGGCTAAAGGATGGAGCCAGAGGGTATGAACATAAGAACACAAGAACATAAGATATGCCATACTGAGTCAGACCAAGGTCCATCAAGCCCAGTATCCTATTTCCAACAGTGGCCAATCTAGGTCATAAATACCTAGCAGTTTCCCCAAAAGACAAAGGCTCCTCAATGCTTGTATTGGGTCAAGTAGTGATATTCCGGGTCCCTTTTAATAAAGCACAGTTACTTACCTGTAACAGGTGATCTCAGGGAACAGCAGGAATAAGTCTTCACATATGGGTACATCGGTACCGATGGAGCCTGTGCGGGAACGCTCCCCAGCGTCCAAAAAGAAAGCTTTTGGGAGCATCCCACGCGCATGCGCACTGCCTTCCCGCCCATTCACTTCCCTCTCATCCGTTGGGTTTGTAGCTGAGACCAAAGGAGGGAAGTAGACAAATTAGAGAGAGGGAGAGAGAGAGAAACAACTCCTAGGGGAGGTGGGTGGGTTGTGAAGACTTATTCCTGCTGTTCCCAAAGATCACCTGTTACAGGTAAGTAACTGTGCCATCTCCAGGAACAAGCAGGAATGAGTCTTCACATATGGGGACTGTCAAGCTAGAGATGCCTGGAGGAGGTCCCAGCATGTTGCAATTCTAGTCGATGGGCCATGCTATTTCCCAGAACCTGAGGCATCCAAGGGATGGAGGGTAGGAGTTGAATTAAAAAGGGTGTGCTGTGGAACAGCTTGACTAAACAAGGCATCTAGAGAGGAGTCCTTGTGTAGATCAGAAATGTTAGTGAAAATTGGATTCCAATTTTCTAATGTGGACCTTAGTCAAAAGTATTGCGAAAGTATTTGTTGAGACTAATGGTCTGGTGTTAGAAACCAGTACATTATCCTCAAAGAAAATACCTTACTGAGAAGTAGAGGAAAATAAATTTCGCAATACAGGCAGAGGTCAGAAGCCTAAAAGGCTAGAACTAATCCCAGAAGAAAAAACTGGGAGAGTTTAATGAGGATGGACTTTGGATGAGAAGCTAAAGCTTCTGTATGCCAACGTTTGAAGCTCTTTGTCCTTGGAGCAGAAAAAGGCTCTAGGAAAGAGAGGAGATAGCACAGTTACTTACCTGTAACAGGTGATCTCTGGGAACAGCAGGAATTAGTCCTCACATATGGGTACGTCGGAACCGACGGAGCCTGCGCGGGAAAGCTCCCCAGCTTCCCAGAAAGGAAAGCTTTTGGGGCCTCCCACAGCGCATGCGCGCTGCCTTCCCGCCTTCCAGACCAACTTCTCCTCAGTTCGAGTTTAAAGCTGAGACAATAGAGAGAGGAAAGGAAAGAGAGAGAGATACAACTCCCAGGGGAGGTGGGTGGGTTGTGAGGACTAATTCCTGCTGTTCCCAGAGATCACCTGTTACAGGTAAGTAACTGTGCTATCTCCAGGAACAAGCAGGAATGAGTCCTCACATATGGGGACTCCCTAGCTAAGATGCCAGGGAGATCCCCCTCCAAGGGTTCCTCATCTTCCTATGGATCTCAGGCATCCATTCAGGGAAGGTGGGCAGGAGTTGTTTAAGAATGGAACAGGTGTCTGAGGACAGCCTGACCAAACAAGGCATCCCGGCGGGAGTCCTTGTCCAAGCAGTAATGGCTGTGAAGGTATGAACCGAGGCCCAGGTGGCTGCTCGACAGATCTGATCGATGGATACAGAATGAAGATGAGCCATAGATGTGGCCATGGCTCTCACATTGTGAGCTGTGACGTGGCCTTCCAGAGAAAGGTTCTTACTCTGGTAAGCAAAAGAAATACACTGAGCAATCCAATTGGACAGTGTTCTTTTTGAGACTGGAAGTCCTAAATGAGAAGGATCAAAAGCAACAAAAAGTTGAGAAGACTTTCGATGTTGCTGTGTCCTGTGGATGTAAAAGGCAAGAGCTCTTTTACAATCTAACGTATGTAGGTTCCTCTCTGCACTGGATGCATGAGGAGCTGGAAAAAAGACAGGTAGATATACCTCTTGATTAAGATGAAAAGGTGAGACCACTTTAGGCATAAAGTGAGGATTTGTCCTAAGGACTACCTTATCATGATGAAACCTTGTATAAGGTGGATTAGCCACTAAAGCCTGCAGTTCACTGATGCGGCGAGCAGAAGTGATTGCAATAAGGAAAATGACTTTCCAGGAAAGAAATTTCAAGGAGGTAGTGGCTAAGGGTTCAAAGGGTGGCTTCATAAGCTGACCAAGAACCACGTTTAAGTCCCATGCCACCGGAGGAGGCCGAATGGGAGGTTTAGTTAAAGTTAGACCTCTCATAAATCTTGCAATAAGAGGATGAGAGGAAACAGGTTGTCCATTGATAGGCTGAAGAGATGCTGCAATAGCACTCAAATGGACCCCTACAGAATTTGTTTTAAGTCCTGCATTGGAAAGATGCAGGAGATATTTGAGTAAATAATTCAAAGGTAGTGCTAGAGGGTTAAGACCCTTTTCAGCACACCAAATGGAAAATCTTTTCCATTTAAAAGCATAAGAACGCCTGGTGGAAGGTTTCCTAGAGGCATGGAGGATATCCTTCACCTGTTGAGAAAGACTGAAGTCTTGAAGGTCTAGGCCTTCAGTAACCAAGCTCTGAGGTGAAGGGACTTGGGGTTTGGGTGCCACAAAGTCCCCTCCTCTTGAGACAGAAGGTCTGGAGCAGCTCCCAGATCCAGGGAGGGTGCCTGGGAGAGATGCAGAAGTAGAGGGTACCACACTTGGCGTGGCCAGCGTGGAGCTATGAGGATCATAGATCCTTGATCCCTCTGAAGTTTGAATAGAGTCTTGGGAATCAAAGGAATGGGTGGAAAGGCATACAGGAAGGCCTGACCCCAATGAAGGAGGAAGGCATCCTTGGCCTGAGCTCCCTGACACGGAATTCTGGAACAGAACCGGGGAAGTTTGGCATTGCACGGACTTGCAAACAGGTCTATGTCCGGGGTTCCCCATTTCTGAAAGATTCTGAGTACCTGATCCATGTGCAGGGACCATTCGTGTGGAAGCAGAACTCGACTGAGTCTGTCTGCCCAAGAGTTTTGGATTCCTGGGAGGTATACTGCCAGGAGATGGATTTGATGCTCTCTGGCGAAGGCCCACAATTTTAGAGCTTCGTTGCAAAGCGACAGAGAGCCAGTCCCTCCTTGTTTGTTTATGTAGAACATGGCTACTTGATTGTCGGTATGAACAAGGACTGTTATGTTGATGAGGAGGGTATGAAAGACCTTGAGAGCAAGGAAAATTGCTCGCAGCTCCAAAAGGTTGATATGAAGGGTGGTCTCCTGTGGAGACCAAGTGCCCTGAGTGGAGAGGTCTTGGAGATGAGCTCCCCAACCTGTTTGGGAGGCATCTGTAGTGAGAGTTGCTTGGGGTAACAAAGATTGGAAGGGGGCCCCCAACAACAGATTTTGAGTGGATATCCACCATTGGAGAGACCAAAAAAGACGTTTTGAGGTTGCTATTTGGTCTGAGAGAGCTCCTGATGCTTGGGTCCACTGGGTGGACAAAGTCCATTGAGCTGCTCTCATATGTAGGCGAACATAAGGCACCACATGAACTGTGGATGCCATGTTGCCTAGCAGTTGTAGCATCTCCCTGGCAGTCAAGTGGCTTCTGGACTGAATTTGAGAGGCCAAGGGCACTAGACGGTGGCAACGGGCCTGAGGAAGATAGGCCCTTGCAGTGGTGGTATCTAGCCAGGCCCCTATGAATTCTAGGGACTGAGTAGGGGTGAGTTGAGACTTTGGCAGATTGATGACGAGTCCCAGATAGTGCAGTATGCGTCTGGTGTGGTCCAGGGAAGTCTGAGCCTCGGACTGAGATGGAGCTCGGATGAGCCAGTCGTCCAGGTATGGGAAGACAAATATTCCCAGAGTGCGTAGAAATGCAGCCACTATTGACATGCATTTGGTGAACACTCTTGGAGCAGAGGCTAGACCGAAGGGGAGTACTCTGTATTGGAAATGTTTTCCCTGGAACAGAAATCGTAGAAATTTTCTGTGGGATGGACGGATGAGTATATGTGTGTACGCATCCTTTAGATCTAGAGAACAAAGCCAATCCTGACTCTGTAGGTATGGAAGGAGAGTACCTAAAGAGAGCATCTTGAATTTCTCCTTGTATAGAAATTTGTTCAATTCTCTCAGATCTAGAATGGGTCTGTGCCCTCCTGTTTTCTTGGGGATGAGAAAATAAGGGGAGTAAAACCCTGACCACTGTTGAAGAAGAGGAACCTCTTCTATTGCCCTTTGGGCAAGAAGGGTGGTCACCTCCTGACCCAACAGGTACAGGAGAGATGGGGGAGAATTGAATTGTCTCACCATGGTATGGGGAGGAAGGCTGGAGAAATGTAGTTTGTAGCCCTCTCTGATGATAGAGAGGGTCCACTGTTCTGATGTGATTTGTTCCCATCTAGGAGCAAAATGAGTTAACCTTCCTGGAATGGTGAGAGGCTCTGGTTGTTGCAGAGCCAGAAAGGCTAAGTTCTCTAGAATCAAGTCAAAAACTCTGAGGGGGTTGGGACTGCTGGACTGTAGCAGCCCCTGTAGACTTTGTTCTGGCCTGTTTAGATTGCTGACGCTTAGGAGCAAAGCGAACTTGGGAAGATTGCTGGCCAGTATTTGTGGAAAATCTGGTCTTTTTATAGAAAGGCTTCTTAAAAGGTTTTTTCTTGGCAGGGGTAGAGGTAGACTTAGAAAGTCTATCTAAAGCAGCATTCTCTGCATCCATTTGAGTGGCTTTGATTTGCCACTCCTTGCCAAACAGATTTTCACCTGTACAGGGCAGATTGCCCAAGCCATCTTGTACCCAGGGTTCCAAATCAGAGGCCTGGAGCCAAGCAAGTCTGCGAGCAGCTATGGCAATGCCCGAGGCTCTGCTAGTTCCCTCAAAAGAGTCAAAGGCTGCTCTGTTGGAGAACTTTGAAACATCTTGAGTATGCTTTAGCAAAAGAAGGAACTCCTCCTTTCTATCCTCTGGGATAAAGGGGAGAAAATGACGTATCTTCAGTGCAATCTCTTTCAAAAACATGCCCATATAGAGGCTGTATGAATTGATTCTGGCAATAAGCATGCTAGCTTGGAAGATTTTTCTACCAAAAGCATCCAGAGTCCTACATTCTCTTCCTGGAGGGGTAGAAGAGTGCCTTTTGGTACTCTTTATCTTTTTCATAGCAGACTTCACCACAATAGAGTGGTGAGGGAGCTGAGTTTTTTGAAAACCAGGAGAAGGAGGAACCCGATACATGGTGTCCAATCGAGAATGTGGAGATAGGGTGAGAGGAGCCTCCCACAAGTCCATCATGTGTTCTTGAAGAATTTCATGTATGGGTAAGGTCGCTGCCTCTTTGGGAACCTTAGAGTATCCTAAAATATCTAATTTTTTTGCTCTAGGTTCCTTTTCAGAGGTTACAGAAATGGAGAGTCCTTTAGCTACTTCAATAATGAAGTCTTGAAAGGACAAATCCTCTGGAGGAGACATTCTCCTTTTTGGAGAAGAGGGCTCCTCAGGAAGAGTAAAAGAGACATCAGCAGAATCATCTGAGGTATCAGAATCCTCAGAAGATTCAAAGTACCGCCTATTAGCTTCCAGAGATCGATACGCATACCGACCGGTATCGACATCGGGCGTACCGGGAACCAGATCGGTATCGAGAAAACCTCCGAAACCGGAGACCGGAACCGGCATGCTACTGGAAGTAGATGCTCTGGGTACCGGTATCGGTTGTGGTACCAGAACCGGAGTCGGAACCGATTGTTGCGGTACCGAGGGCGTTGCAGCGTTAATGAAAGCCAGTATGGCTTGCTGCATGGATTGTACAGTAGTACCCATAGATGCCACAACTGCCTGGATGTCGGTACCGGTGTTGGCCGGTACCCCAGAGCAGTCTAACAGGTGATCGGTCGAGGCCGTGCCATCGATGTAAACCTGTAACCCCATAGGAGGAGCTTTGGAAGCCGGAGCTTCCCGCCGGGGTTGTTTGGCTGGGGCAGGGTCCTCAGGGTCAAACCCAAGGGCCTCTCGCTGCTTAGAGGGAGATTTGCCCTTTGAGGACCTGCCTGAAGAATGTTTGGTTACCTGAGATCCATCAGGAGAGGAAGACCTGGAGGATGTTGATGCTGGAGTATCCGTAGAAAACAGCACATGAAACTTGGCTGCTCTGTTCTGTAAGCCACGTTTGGACATCAGAGAGCAGGAAGGACAATTCGGAATGGAATGGTCAGGCCCCAAACATTTAAGACACCATTCATGGGTATCTGTGACTGAAATAGTACTGGTACACTTGGTGCATTTTTTAAAACCAGAGGCTGGTTTCTCCATCAGGGAGAATCTGAGAAGGCCTAGAGGCCTCACAGAACAAACACACCAAGTGAGGAAAAAGTAATTATTATTTATTTATTTTTTTTAAAGAAATAAAGGAAAAAAGACCGGCGGTACTGGTCCGGAATCGGGGAAGGCAGACACGCGGTCAAAGAAACAAATTAAAATAACAATTTCTTCAGCGGTGACAGGAACACGACCTGCTGGCTCCGCGGAAAAAGAAGAACTGAGGAGAGTTGGTCAGGAAGGCGGGAAGGCAGCGCGCATGCGCTGTGGGAGGCCCCAAAAGCTTTCCTTTCTGGGAAGCTGGGGAGCTTTCCCGCGCAGGCTCCGTCGGTTCCGACGTACCCATATGTGAGGACTCATTCCTGCTTGTTCCTGGAGATAAATCTGACTGGTTTTCTTTGAGACCCCTCTATCTAAATGAAAGAAAAACATTTGTAGTAGGCGGTGTAGCCTCCAATTTCTTGAAGATCAGCAATGTCTTCCCTAAGTGATGTCACTGAGGATGACTTTACATGGAGAGCTTCAGATGTAACGTAACCGGAGAGGTTACAGTAAAAGAAGGTAGTTTGTGATTACCATAGAAATTGGTTGTCCATTTAAAAGCCTATGGCATGCTGGAACAGTATTAATATGGACAGTAACAAATCTTTCAGAGTGATATATATATATATAGATATACAGTCAAACCTCGGTTTTCGTATGCCCTGGTTTTCGTACGATTCGGTTTTCGTTGATTTTTTTCATCAAGATTGTGTTTCGGTTTTCGTACGTTGTCTCGGTTTTCGTACAGCATTTTACCACCCCCCCCCCGTACCTGCCATGGATTAGCGTGAGCCAGCGATCTCCCACGGAGCTTGAGCCAGCGATTCTGCGGGACCTCTGGGGAGCCGAGGAGTTCAACGCTCCAGCGTGGCCTGCCCGAAACTGCTTCCTGCCCCGGACTCTCCCCCGATTGACGTCTGCCTGCTGCCTCTTCCCCTGCACATCCCTTGAACCGGGACAGGAGCTGGTGACCGAATCTGCTTCTCCTTGGCGGCCCAGTCTCCCGCCGGGGCCCCTGCCCTCCCGATTGGATTCTGGGTGTCCTGCAGGCCTGCACACGCGGCCTCTCCTTGAAACCTTGCAGTCTGCAGCTGCAGGCTCCTGCTGGCACAGCCCCACGCTGTTCTCTGACTCTCACCTGTGTCAGGCTGCTACCTTAGGGGGGCCGGAGGCAGCCTAAGACTCTCTGTCCCACTGTTTCTCAACTGCCTGCTGCTTGGCTGACACTGCCTCTCCACCTCTCCCGACACTGTGTATGCCAACAAAAGTCTTCAATAAAGGTAAAAGTGATGTTACATGCTCATTTATCCATTTCATTAGTCATTTATATGTATTTCTCATTGTTTTCTGTATGTAAAAAGATAGTTATTCTCTATAAAATGTATTTTTTGTCAATATTTTTGGGTGTCTGGAACGGATTAATTGAATTTACATTATTTCTTATGGGAAATCTTGCTTCGGTTTTAGTCCGTTTCGGTTATAGTCAGACTTTTTTGAACGGATTAATCATGAAAACCGAGGTTTGACTGTATATATATGTGTGTGTGTATTGTGATAAGGAAGCTTATCATAGTTCAGGAGGGAGCTATAAAAGAGGTGAATTGGCTTTGAACAAGCAACCTGTCTTTGCTGGTAGAAATACTAAAACAGAATGTTTTCATAAAAGACTACCAGTCCCAGAATGCACCAGGTTTCAAACAGCCTCTAGAAGGGCTGAAGTGGGGAAACGTGTGTTCAATCAGGAGAGCTATGAGGTAATCCCCAATCACTCATCTCCAAGGGCAGGGCTTGATTCAGCACATCTGGGCTGTGCTAGGGTGGAGTGTCCCTCTGAGCATGTTAAAAGTAAAGGATATTCCACACAGAGACAGAACAGAGAGAAACAGGCAGAACCAGGAGAGCAGACAGAAAGAGGAGAGAGGACTACAACAGCAGAAGCAACGTGGAAGGAAGAAGAGAAAGACATCTTGGAGGTCTAAAGAAGGAGCCCACAGCAGTACGTGTGTTAGGAGTGATTCCAGAGGCAAGCATACTCCACTGGACTGGAGGAAGCCAGAGGAGTGGGGTTATAAAGCCAGGAATTCCCAGACGGCACCTTTGAAGCAGCCATTCCCAGACGGCACCTTTGAAGGAGACGGCTGCATTTGGAAGGGGCCCTAAGACCGGTGCAAGAAGGTATGTGAAGAGAGACCCAGTGTCCAGGGATCTTGATTGGAAGGCTGGACATAAAAGCTGGACTACTTACTGGCCAGAATACCTGGAGAGGAAACCTAACAGCAAAGGAAGCTCAGGTATCAACTTTGATCTATGCCCTAGCTCTTCTCCAGGAAGACAGCAGGGAAACAAATATCCTGAGAGTGATCAATTAAGGAATTCCTCTGAGTCAGACCATGATATTAACCATGATATATGAGGAAGAAGGAGATATTTCAAATGATCAGTTAGAGAGCAGTCCATGTATTCTGTCTAGGCTGCTGTTTTAAAGTACTTTCCCACTAATACAACCACCAAAAGGAACTGTAACTTGTTCTTTTATCTACCCAGAGAAGTCTCTGCAAGAAAGCTTTAGGGTAGGATTGAGCCACGTAGAGAGAGTGAACCAGCAAAGGGGTTTGCAGCTGGCTAATTATTGGTAATTGAGCCAGGCACAAGTGCACGTGAGCTCTGGAAGGAAACTTTTTTTGTGTGTGTGTAAATAGAAGAAAGTTATCCTTGATAAAGAACAGTTTTTTGTTACTTTTGGGTTTTGTTTTTGCCTTTTGGAGCACTGCTAAGAAGGTCATTAGCAGGAGCCATCAAAAAGACCTTTTCTGTTTCCCATCAAGGTCTTTATTGATTTATTGCTTAAGAAGTTCAGTTACCTTATAACATGTTTTGTTTTTCCTGAGTACAATACTGAAGCAAGTGTCCTTTTGTGTTACCAAGTAAATCTGTGTGGGAGAATTAACCCCCTCAATAAAATCTGTTTTTCTTTGCTTACACAACTCATTATTTTGTGAACGGCTGATTCTGGTATGAATGAACTACAACTCCCACACTCCTTTACAAGTCATAATATTTTGCCTTTGCCAAGACTGTGGACATTCACGACCAGCGCCCCCGTTTACAGTATATATATGTGTGTGTGTGTGTGTATGTGTATGTGTGTATATGTATGTGTGTATATGTATATGTATGTGTGTATATGTGTGTGTGTATATGTATATGTATATGTATGTGTGTATATGTGTGTGTGTATATGTGTGTGTGTATATGTATGTGTGTATATGTATGTGTGTGTGTGTGTATGTATATATATATGTGTGTGTGTGTGTGTGTGTGTATGTATATATATATATATATATATATATATGTGTGTGTGTGTGTGTGTGTGTGTGTGTGTGTGTATATATATATATATGTGTGTGTGTGTGTGTGTGTGTGTGTGTGTGTGTGTATATATATGTGTGTGTGTGTGTGTGTATTGTGACGTAGAAGCCTTTCAAGATGCTATGGAAACAGATAGTGATCCGGTGGAGAGAACCGGTACTGCAAGAGACTGCAGGATTTTCTCTTCAGAGAGAAAAAACCCCAGAGCTAATCAGGAACCACACCTCACCTCAAGGAAGGAAAGAAGTCAAGTCCCTGATTGGGCACACCCAAGCAGGAGGCGGGCAGTGCAGTACACAGGCAGCTTGTTAAGCACTCAGAAACAGAGAGAGTCAGATTCGGATTTGAAAGAAGACAACGACGAAGGAGGACAGGAACAGAAAGAGTTGGAGAGAGAGCAATTAAGCAGCTGTGATCCACTAAGAAGAAGACTGGACTCAGGAAGCAAGTACCTGGGAGACTCAGGGGCAAGGAGAATCTTCTGTGACCAGAAGGATTCAGGAGCACTGAGAGACCCAAGGCTACAGCACAGGCTTCGAGAGGACCAAGTTGAACCTTGGAATAGAAGGCAGAGGGGCGGTGAATTACCCTGGAGAAAGCCACAGCACAAGGTACACAGTGGGTTTGAAGCAGCTAGCAAGTTTAACATTGGGAAGCCAGGAAGAGTAAAGACTAACGTTAAAAGCCAGGACAAGGTCAGACAACATGGTAGCAATTGGTTGCAGTCTGAAAAGCATTTAAGCAGCCTAGGCTATTCTCATAAGCCAGCAGAAACTTATAGTAAGAGAACAACTGACTCTTATTATAGAGACGTGAGCCAAGAGAAGCCTGACGGTTCTACTTTTAACATACTGCTGAGAAACTCTCCACTCACAGCTGAAGTTTTAAACCCAGCACTTACGTTTAGTGATAAGTGGGGGAAGGATAATTCAAACACGCAGAACTGTTGTCCTAGTAAAAGCAGCATTGCTAATTATCAAGAGATAAGCAGTTTAAACAAACAGTTACCTGAAGGAGGAAGACATTATCAGCTTAGCCCAGGAAGAATGCAGGCTGAATTGCTTCTTAAAGATTTCAGAGAGTTCCTTGAAAGCAGGGCAGTTTCTTCCTCTAAGGTAGCACAGCCCACAAACAGCTGTGAAGAGGAAATGCCTTTAGTCTCTTCTCTACCGTTCACAGAGCCAGACATGCCAATGGACTGTTCAGCTTGTGTTATTGAGAAGGACATTTAATTGAAATGCTGTACAAAGTTATATGAAGCAATATAACAGAAGTTGCTGTATTGATTCCTATGCTGAGAAACTTATCAGAAGGGAATAAGTTAAAGCATAATTGTCTGCATACCAGGAGCATTGCTGTTTGCCAAAGTTTGTTTCTTCTGTTAGTAAAAAGGGTCACATGACAACTGAATGTGATCACAGAAGATAATGGACATTTAGCCTAGTAGTGCAATACCTTGTTTTGGTTTCTCACTCTTGTTTTGTGCTATTATACTTTATTTGCATCTGTTTGCACTTGAACTGCAATGCGGAAATAAACTTCAAAGAAATGTTCTTTGCCTGCCTTACTACTTGAGCACACACAACTACAATTCTCAACCCTGAAGGGCATCAAAGGCCACCCCCTCCTGAAACCCTCAAGGTTCAGGGAGCGGGTGCGTGGCAGTAAATAAATATATAAATATATATATATATATATATATATATATATATATATATACATATATATATATATATATATAAATAAATATAAATAAGAGAGACTCACTTAAAAACAAGAAGGGGTAAGACCTGCTTGAAAATATGGATAGAGAACCCCTTACTGGTTGTACGTGGAAGAACCATGAAGGAGGTTACATGGAAACCAGTGGAATGTTCCTAGTCAGAAGGCTAGGTCTAGATCTCTTTAAAATTCTAGACTTTGAATAACCAGAAATGGAGATCTACGTGAAGGGGTGCAGAGAAAACCTTTGTCTTAAGACAAGTCTGGATCCTTCTATAACTTCAGTGTGGGGAAAAAGACGCAATAAAAGGGAATACCATATTTGTCCATCTATGAGGGCAATATGAGTATAATGCGTTCTTTGTTCAGCATAAGCTCCAATGAAGTATTGGGAATTAGAAGGAATGCACTAGACAAGGACATACTGCAGTGAAAAGAAATGCATCCCTGTTGGAAGAGTTCCACTGGAGATGTGGAACTCCTCAGGGAATTAAGCAATTCTTTATGCTTTCACGTGATCTAAACCCTGGTTCATTTTCCCTAAAAGGAAATTTTAAGGAAGATTGTAAAAGTAGGAAAAAACCGGTCATGTGGGAGCATGACTGGGCAAGCCTTTCAACCATCTGGAAGTTACCCACCAGGAATGGCTCTGACGCTCTCTGGCAAAGGCCCTAGTTGCAGAGCTTTTTGTAGAATTGCAGAGAGCATGTTGTAGGTTGCCCAGGTGAGATCTGGTTGTTTAATTACCAGTGTGCAACCTAATCTAAGAGGGCTAAGAATAGCAGACAGGCTGGTTGCCTGCAACGATAAATTGTCCAAGTAGGTTTTGGAACCTCTCTTGGAATTATGTGCTATTAAGGCAGCAGAAGAGGTTAGGTCCTATAGATTGGAAAAGGACCGACAGACCAAATTAGAAGTGATAAACTCTCACTTATGGTCTGATAAGCTGTCTTAAAAGAAATATTTGAAAGATTGCAGAGGGGAGAAACTCTATATGGAAATTACTTACTGGGGACAATCCTATGGCTTAAAGGTAAGCCCTCCAGTCAAACAGTATCACTCTTAGATTGAAAATCTCAACTAAGAGGGATAGAAGTAAAACAGAGTTGGGAAGACTTACAATTTGGTAAGTCTGTAAAAAGGGTAAAGCTCCCCTGCAGTGAAAAGTATGAGATATCCTCATACAGGACAACTGCCAAGGTGAAGGGCACAGCATACCTTGTTAGTAGTTGTAACTCCTCTGTTTACTTTTAAAAGGAGAGGAGAAACTTGTTACCTGTAGGGCATGATTATCCTCAATAGCTCTAAGAGCTGAAAGGATGGACTGCTCTTAGCAAGAGAGTCATGCCTAAAGTGCAAGATTAAGGCAGTGTATCACTGACCTCTCAATAAGGATGAGAAGAACTGTAAATGCTTCTGTAGTTAAGAAGTAGTGGTTCTGAAATTCAACAGGAAAAATGATTTAATGAAATAAAGAATCAGAAACCCTGCGACTGCTGAGTTTGCAGAGCCTGTGGAGACTTTGGTTTTCTTAGCCTGGTATGATGTTGCCCTTCTTTGGAAACATCTGCATGATGGGTAGAAGATGAATAAAACTTTTTCCCCTTAGGGGAATAAAGTTTGTTAGGAGATTTTTTACTAGCTGGGGTAGAGGAAAGTTTTGACAATCCTCTGAAAGCAACAATATCAGTGTTTAACTGATTAGCTTGAAATAAAGCATCCTTGTTAAAGAGATTTTCACCAGTACAAGGAGTATTTCCCAACTTTTCTTGTACCCATTTGTCCAAGTCTGAAGCTTGGAGCCAGGCCATGCGTCGTGCTCCTATGGCTATCACGATTAAGGAATTTAGAGACATTTTGAGCATGACTGACTAATATGAAAAAGTCTGCTCTTTTATGTTCTTGAAGAAAAGGGTTCAAAAGCTTTAAGTTCTTTGTGACCTCTTCAAGAGATAATCCCATATAGAAAATATATGAGATAATTCTTGCTGAAAGCATGAATGCCTGGAAGCATCGACGTCCAAAGGCATCTAAAACATTAAAAGAATTCAACTAGCTCAAAATGCAACAGCTAGAATTATATTAAAAATAAACTCACTCCAACACAACACCAATCCTAGCATCCCTTCACTGGTTACTTATACAAAGCAGGATAACATACAAAACAATAACAACATCATTCAAAGCCTTAAATGACATGGCCCCGACTACTCTATGTAATGTAATATGCAAAGAACCATCTAAGACTACTCACAGAAAAGGACAATTAAACAAACTAAAGATTCCAAAAGACTTCATAAAAGCACATAAATTAACAAATAATAGAACCTTTTCTCACATAGCTCCAACCATTTGGAATTCACTACCAGAGGATCTACGATCACTAACAGAGATCGTGGAATTCCGTAAAAAATTGAAAACGTATCTATTCACTAAACACTATAATACAACGGAAACCCTAGACAAAGGCTAAACAGCCACCTGATCACATCTAGTACAAACCTTACATTCTAACTCGACAACACATATAACTTAAACGAAATGACGACCCAAGCTCTTATGCCCAAATACTTCCACATGTATATAGTTACATATGTTATGTTCTATCTTACTCTGTTGGACACTACACTATGTTAGTTAATTGTTACTCACACTGTTCTAGCTTAAATATACTATTTGTTTATTACACTGTGCTTTGTTTAATTTATGATGTTCTATGTAAGATTTTATGACGTTCTATGTAAAACAAACTGCGCTTTGTTAATTGTTGTTAATTGTACACCGCAACTGAACTTTGGAAGATGCGGTATATAAATGAGTGTTAAATAAATAAATAAATAAATAAAAGTTCTAGACTCATGACCTGGCGGATAAGAAGAGTGCTTCTTTGCACTCTTAATACGCCTCATTGCTGATTCTACAACAATAGAATGAGGAGGAAGTTGAGTCTTTTGAAAACCTGGAGAAGGTGGCACCTTGTACATGGAGTCAAGTGTCTTAGAATGTGATGATACCGTTAAAGGAGTTTCCCACGTCCTTAAAAGTAGATCTTGTAAGATCTGATGCAAAGGAAACATGATCACCTCCTTCGGAATCCAGGGGGATTGCAGGGTCTCTGAATCCCCTGGCAAGGATTCTTTACCAGGTATAGAAATGGCAAGTAACTTTGCCATATCAAGCAGAAAAGCTTGAAAAGAAATCTCCCCTGAGGAGGACCCTCTAAAATGAGGGGTAAAGGCTAGACTTGTTGAAGATTCAGCCTTGGTAGCGATGGATTCATCCCAGTCAATCGGGATCAGAAGACCTGAAAGGATGAAGCATCGGATTTTCCTTAAAGCGATGTCTTCGGTACCCCCCGAGGTCGGTACTGAGACGAGTCGGTACCGAATCATCCACGCTAGAGATCGATTCCAGGCTCGGCATCGAAGGAAGCGAGTCTGTCAAAGTAAGCATGGACGGTACCGACACCAATGCCCATGTCGATATCGGTACCGGTACCGAAGCCGATACCGATACTGGAGGAATGGTCTGCAGCAATTCTAGCGGTACCGAAGTAGCCGAGAGTGCTAGACTGCAATCATCGGTGAGGAGTGTTTCATCCATCACCATAGCCGATGCCGGGGTGTTGGTACCGCTCGAAGCAGCCACAACCACCGAGCATGGCACAGGTATCTTCATCGAGGTAAGAACCCCGGGAACAACCTGAAGCCCCGTTAATGCTTTGGAGCCCGAAGACTCCTGCCGGGGCTTTATTGCCAAAATGTCCTCGAGGGCAAGGCCAGAACCATCTCGATACTGGGAAGGAGATCTACCATTCGAGGACTGGCTAGTCTTTACAGACTTTTGTTTGGTTACCTAATCCTGTGGAGATATTCTAGCTGGTGACATCGAGTGCGATGTGAACCAGTTATCGAGTTGTGCTCGATTCTGAAGATTTCTTCTGTTTGAGCTCCAGCAGGAAAGACACTCCAGTGAACAATGGTCAGGACCCAAACATTTCAGACACCAAGTATGGGTGTCTGAAAATATATCTGTACCGCCACACTTTGAGCATTTCTTAATGGTAGTGGCTGGCTTTTCCATAATGGAAAGATAGAGGCCTAGTGGCCTATAAACCGTCAGACACTAAACAGGAAAAATTTCTGAAGAAAAGAAGACATTCTTTAGAAAAAAGAAAGGAAAGCACAAGCGGTACCGGTGGAGTCGAGGGAAGACAGACGCGACCACAAAAAACTAAGAACAAAAAGAAAAAATTTCTGCAGTGACAGGAATACGTCCTGCCGGCTCTGCGGAAAACGGAAAACTGATGAGAGGGAAGTGAATGGGCGGGAAGGCAGCACGCATGCGCGTGGGATGCTCCCAAAAGCTTTCTTTTTGGACGCTGGGGAGCGTTCCCGTGCAGGCTCCGTTGGTACAGACGTACCCATATGTGAAGACTCATTCCTGCTTCTTCCTGGAGATTGGTTTATTGACCGTTCTTCCAGGAACTTATCCAAACCTTTTTTAAAACCAGCTACACTAACAGCTTTTACTACATCCTCCGGTAACAAATTCCACAGTTTGATTACACATTGAGTGAAAAAATATTTTCTCTTATTAGTCTTAAATAGGTTACCCTGTAGCTTCATTGCATGTCCCCTAGTCTTTTTATATTCTGATGACGTAAACAATTGATCTACTTTTACCTGTTTCACTCCATTAATTAATTTATAGACCTCTATCAGTCTTCTCTTTTCCAGGTTGAAGAGCCCTAACCTTTTTAGCATCTCTTCATAGGAGTATCCTTCCATCCCCTTTACCATTCTGGCAGCTATTCTCTGTACCTTTTCTAATAACGCTATATACTTTTAAAGATACGGCGACCAGAATTACACATAATATTCAAGGTGCGGTTGCACCAAGGAACGATACAGAGGCATTATAATATCCTCTGTTTTATTTTCCATTCCTTTGCTTATGATACCTAGCATTCTATTTGCTCTCTTGGCCGCCACTGCACACTGGGTGGAGGGTTTCAACATGTTATCCACAATGACGCCTAAATCTTTTTCCTGGGTAGTGGTTCCCAATGTGGAACCTTGCATCGTGTAACCATAGCTTGGGTTGTTCTTTCCTAGGTGCATAACTTTGCACTTGTCCACATTAAATTTCATCTGCCATTTGGATGCCCAGTCTTCCAATTTATCAAGATCCACTTCCAATTTTCCACAATCCTCTTGGGTTTTAACAACTTTAAATAGTTTTGTCTGATCTACAAATTTAATAACCTCACTCGTTATTCCCTTTTCTAGGTCATTTATGAATATGTTGAAAAGCAGCAGACCCAGCACAGATCCCTGGGGTACTCCGCTATTCACCTTTGTCCATTGGGAAAATTGGCCATTTAGCCCTACCCTCTGCTTTCTATCATGTAACCAGTTCCTGATCCACAATAGTATATCATCTTCTATCCCATGACTTAAGTTTTGCCAGAAGTCTCTGATGAGGGACCTTGTCATTCTGAAAGTCCAGATACACTATATCAACTGACTCACCTTTCTTTACCTGTTTATTCACACCTTCAAAAAAAACAAAACAGATTAGTAAGACAAAATCTTCCTTGTCTAAAGCCATGTTGACTGTCTCCGATTAAGCCATGGCTAAGTAATTTTGTTTTTTATGATGGTTTCTACTATTTTTCCTGGTACTGACGTCAGGCTCACCAGTCTGTAATTTCCCGGATCACCCCTAGAACCCTTTTAAAAAATTGGCATTACATTGGCGATCCTGCAATCTTCAGGTATTGCAGGTGATTTTAATGATAGTTCACAGATTACTAATAGCAGGTCTGTAATCTCATATTTCAGTTCTTTCAACACCCTTGGATGTAAACCATCTGGTCAGGTGATTTCCTACTCTTCAGTTTATCAAATAGTTGTAATACATCTTCCCGTTGTAGCGATATTTCTTTCAATTCTTCTGCAGCATCACTTTTAAATACCACTTCAGTCATGTATAACATCCTTACATCTTCCAAAGTAAAGCATAGTTACTCACCTGTAACAGGTGATCTCCGGGAACAGCAGGAATTTAATCTTCACATATGGGTATCGTCAGTACCGACAGAGCCTGCACGGGAACGCTCCCCAGCGTCCAATTAGAAAGCTTTTGGGAGCATCCCACAGCACCTGCATGCTGCCTTCCCGCCTTTCCCAACTGTCTTTCTCCAGTTGAGTTTAAAGCTAAGACCAAGAGGGAGAGAGAATAAGAGAGAGATAGAGAGATACAACTCCTAGGGGAGGTGGGTGGGTTGTGAAGACTAAATTCCTGCTGTTCCCAGAGATCACCTGTTACAGGTGAGTAACTATGCTATCTCAAGGAACAAGCAGGAATTTAGTCTTCACATATGGGGACTCCCTAGCTACAGATGCCAGGGAGAAACCCCAGAAGTTGTCTGCCCTTTTGAAAGGGCTCCACTTCCCCCCATGGATCTCTGGCATCCTACCAGGGATGGTGGGTAGGAGTTGATTAAGTATGGAACAGGTGTTGAAGAACAGCCTAAACAAACAAGGCATCCCGGCGGGAGTCTTTTTCCAAGCAGTAATGGGCTGTGAAAGTATGAACCGAGGCACAGGTAGCTGCTCGACAGATGTCGTCGATAGACACAGAGTGAAGATGAGCCATCGAGGCTGCCATGGCTCTCACACTGTGCGCTCTGACATGGCCTTGAAGAGGAAGGTTCTTACTCAGATAGGCAAAAGATATACACTGTGCAATCCAGTTGGATAGTGTCCTTTTGGAGACTGGAAATCCTAAATGACTAGGATCAAAAGCAACAAAGAGTTGAGAGGACTTTCTATGTTGCTAAGTCCTTTGCAAGTAAAATGCCAAAGCTCTTTTACAGTCCAAAGTATGAAGATTCCTCTCTGCATTAGAGGCATGAGGCCTTGGGAAAGAAACAGGAAGGTAAACTGCTTGGTTTAAATGAAAAGGTGAAACCACCTTTGGCATAAAGTGAGGATGAGTCCTAAGGACTACCTTATCATGATGGAACCTTGTATAAGGAGGATCAACCACCAATGCTTGCAATTCACTGATGCGACGTGCTGATGTGATTGCAATAAGAAAAATAACCTTCCAGGAAAGGAATTTCAAAGAGGTAGTAGCTAATGGTTCAAAAGGTGGCTTCATGAGCTGGCCAAGAACCAGATTTAAATCCCATGCCACTGGTGGTGGCTTAACGGGAGGCTTAGTTAGAAGAAGGCCTCTCATAAATCTCGCTATGATAGGATGAGAGGAAATAGGTTGCCCATTTAAAGGCTTGAAAAAAGCTGCAATAGCACTCAAATGAACTCTCACTGAATTGGTCTTAAGCCCTTCATTAGACAAATGAAGGAGATATTCCAGTAATGATTCCAGAAGTATTGCAAGAGGTTTAAGACCCTTCTGCAAACACCATATGGTAAACCTTTTCCACTTGAAAGCATAAGAGCGTCTTGTGGATTGTTTCCTGGAAGCATAAAGGATATCCTTTACTTGCTGAGAAAGGTTAAGACCATGAAGTTCTAGGCTTTCAGCAACCAGGCCCTGAGATGTAGAGACTGGGGATTAGGATGTCACAGCATTCCGTCCTCCTGGGATAGGAGATCTGGAGCAGATCCCAACCCCAGAGATGGAGCTTGAGAGAGATGTAAGAGCAGAGGGTACCACACTTGTCGTGGCCAATGAGGGGCTATGAGAATCATATGGCCTCTGTCTCTCTGAAGCTTGAATAAAGTTCTGGGAATTAGGGGAATGGGTGGGAAGGCATACAGAAAGTCCCGACCCCAATGGAGGAGGAAGGCATCCCTGGCCTGACAACCCTGAGCCGGAACTCTGGAACAGAACTGGGGAAGTTTGGCATTCAGTGGACTTACAAAGAGGTCTACGTCCGGGGTTCCCCAAAATTGGAAAATTTTGGCCACCTGGTCTGCATGGAGAGACCATTCGTGTGGAAGCAGAACTCGACCGAGTCTGTCTGCCCAAGAGTTTTGAATGCCTGGAAGATACACTGCAAGAAGATGAATCTGATGCTCTCTGGCGAGGGCCCAAAGTCACAAAGCTTCATTGCAGAGCGACAGAGAGCCTGTTCTGCCCTGCCTGTTCACATAGAACATGGCTACCTGGTTGTCTGTTTGAATTAGGACAGTTTTGTAGCTGAGCTGGGTGTGAAATACTCGAAGAGCAAGAAAGATTGCTCTGAGCTCTAGGAGATTGATGTGTATACCGGTCTCCTGTGGAGTCCAGGAACCCTGGGTAGAGAGGCCTTGCAAATGGGCTCCCCAATCCACCTGTGAGGCATCTGTTGTTAGAGTTACTTGGGGTGGGGGTTGCTGAAAAGGGGAACCCACCAACAAATTCTGGGGTGACTGCCACCATTGGAGAAACAAAGTAAGACGATTTGAGGTTGCTATTTTGTCTGACAGGCAACCTGACGCCTGATCCACTGAGTGGATAGAGTCCACTGGGCTGCCCTCATATGGAGGCGGGCATAAGGGACCACATGAACGGTGGATGCCATGTGGCCTAGCAATTGTAACATTTCCCGAGCAGTGAGGAGAGAATTTAGCATTGCTTGGGAAGCTAACTGCACAATGCGAAGGCAGCAGGACTGTGGAAGGCAGACCCTTGTCTGTCTGGTATCCAGCAGGGCTCCTATGAACTCTAGAGACTGAGTGGGAGCTAGGTTGGATTTTGGGAAGTTTATGACAAGTCCCAAATATTGAGGGATACGCATTGTGCGAGATAGAGAAAACCTGGCCTCTGGCTCTGATGGGGCTCGAATGAGCCAATCATTCAAGTAAGGGAAGACGAATATTTTTAGGGTGCAGAGAAATGCTGCCACCACAGCCATGCATTTTGTGAACACCCTTGGTGCCGAGGCCAGGCCAAAAGGAAGAACTCTGTATTGGTAGTGCTTCCCTTGAAATAGAAAGCGAAGAAACCTTCGGTGAGTTGGATGGATGAGAACATGAGTATACGCATCCTTGAGATCTAGAGAACAAAGCCAGTCCTGACTCTGAAGGTATGGCAGTAGAGTTCCCAGAGAAATCATTTTGAATTTCTCTTTGAACAGGAATTTGTTCAATTCTCTGAGGTCCAAAATGGGTCTGTGCCCTCCTATTTTCTTTGGAATAAGGAAAAAGGGGTAATAGAACCCTGCACCTTGTTGATGAATAGGTACTTCTTCTATTGCCCCTTGGGCAAGAAGCAGACTGACCTTGTGATCTAACTGGGAGTTGAGAGAGGTCTGAGAATTGAACTGTCTTACCATTGTAGGAGGGGGGGCATGCCGAGGAAGTGAAGCTTGTATCCCTCTCTTACAATGGACAGAGTCCAACTTTCTGTTATCTGCCCCCATCTGGGGGCAAAATAACAAACTTCCTGGAATGGTGGAAGGCTCTGGCCCGTTGAGGGCCAGGAAGACAAAGTTCTCTAGATGGGGCTTAGCAGCCTTTATTTTTCTTTGTTTAGGTTGTTGCTGACCCTTTTGGGCAGACTGACCTGAACGATGCCCTTGCTGGGTATAGGATGGGTAGAACAACTTCTTTCTAGTGAAGAATGTTTTTTTGCAGGACTTTTTCCTTGCAGGATCAGCTGTAGATTTTGATAATCTATCCAAGGTGAGATTATCAGCATCTAGTTCATTAGCTTTCTCTTGCCAATTTTTGCCAAAGAGATTCTCTCCTTTGCAAGGAATATTCCCCAGTTTGTCCTGTACCCAAAGTTCTAAGTCAGATGCCTGGAGCCAGGCAATTCTACGTGCGCCTATGGCAATAGCAGAAGTTCTGCTTATGCACTCAAAACAATCAAAAGCTGCACGATTTACGAATTTGGAAACATCCTGAGCATGTTTGATAAGCGCAAGATAATCTTGTCTCTTATCATCAGGAAGGAGAGGGCTCATAAGCTCTAGATCTCCTGTAACTTCCTTAAGGAACATTCCCATATATAAAATGTAGGAACTAATCCTGGCAGAAAGCAAAGAGGCCTGGAAGGTTCGACGCCCAAAGGCATCAAGAGTTCTACATTCACGTCACGGAGGATTAGATGCATGTCTTTTTGCACTCTTGATCCTTCTCATAGCTGATTCCACCACCATGGAATGGTGGGGCAGCTGAGTTTTTTGAAATCCAGGACAGGGAGGAACTCGATACATGTTATCGAGCCTACGAGAATGAGGAGAAGTGGTGAGAGGTGTTTCCCACATCCTTAGCACGAGATCATGCAAGATCTCATGAATAGGCAAAATAGCTGCCTCTTTGGGAGCTTTAGGATACTGTAAAATCTCCAATTCCTTTGCCCTAGGCTCTGTTTCAGGAGCCACTGTGATGGAAAGACCTCGAGCCACATCCCGGATAAAATCCTGGAAGGATATATCCTCTGGAGCAGACATCCTACGTTTAGGAGAGGAAGAATCCTCAGGAAGAAGTACTCTGGTATCGACAGAGCTGTCAGAGTCTTCAGACTCGTCGGAGAATTCAAAGTATCTCCTGTCCAGGTAATCGTAAAGCGCACGATACCGGTACCGATCGAAGTCGGTATCAACAGGGTCCGGTACCGACTTGTCAGTACCGGAGGGCACAGCGTGCGTCGGTACCGGTAGTCCACCTGCCGACGTCCATGCAATTGGCCTCGGTACCGATGTAGGTGCTGGTACCAGTACCGGTTGAATTGTCTGAAGTTGTTTTGGGGGCATCGATGCCGAAAGAAGAGCCGCCAGACTGCGTTCAATAGCCAAGAATCTCTGGTCTATCGACACCGCCGATGCCTGGGTATTGGTACCGGACAAAGCGGCTGGTACCCCAGAGCATGGCACCAGTAGTTCTGCCGAGGTTGGGGCCTTGAGAACATCCTGGAGCCCCGATGATGCTTTGGAAGCCAAAGCCTCCCGCCGGGGCAATTTTTCCGGTGTGAGCCCCTCAAGGGCAATGCCACAGGCATCTCGATACTTAGAAGGAGCTCTACCCTTTGAGGACCGGCTAGACTTATGTTTAGTTACCTGAGATCCATGGGAGGAAGACGAAGCCCTGGAAGATGTGGATGCCACAGATGCTGCATCGGAGGGAAAAAGGGTGCTGAGTTTAGCAGCTCAGTTTTGCTGACCCCTGTTTGACATCATCCCACAGGCAACACACTCGGAGATAGAGTGGTCAGGACCTAAACAGTTGAGGCACCACTCATCGGTGTCGGTGACGGAGATGGTACCGTCACACTTGGAACACTTTTTAAGACCCGAAGCGGGTTTTTCCATTGTAGAGGAAAGTTGGGCCTAGTGCCCAAAATGGCGCATGGCACCAGAGGAGAAAAAAAGCTGGAAGACTCCAGGAAAAGATTTTCTTTTTTTACAAGGAAAAGAAAGAAAGAACCGGCGGTACCGGTGTAGCGTCGAAGGAAGGCAGACGCGACCACAAAAAAGAAGAATAAATGGGATATTTTCTACGGTGACAGGAAGTGCGACCTGCCGGCTCCACGGAAAACGAAGAACTGGAGACAATTGGGAAAGGTGGAAAGGCAGCACGGAGGCGCTGTGGGATGCTCCCAAAAGCTTTCTAATTGGACACTGGGGAGTGTTCCCATGCAGGCTCCGTCGGTACTGACGATACCCATATGTGAAGACTACATTCCTGCTTGTTCCTGGAGATAGACCAAAGCAAAGAATTCATTCATTCTCTCCACTGTAACCTTGTCCCCTCTTACCCCTCTATCATCTAATAGTCCAACTGACTCTCTCACAGGTTTTTTGCTACGAATGTACTTGAAAAAGTCTTTATTATGTGTTTTTGCTTCCACAGCAAGTTTCTTCTCAAATTTTCTCTCTGCCTGCTTTATCAATGCCTTGCATTTAACTTGCCAGTGCTTGTGCTGTTTCCAGTTTTTGTCATTTGGCTCTTTTTTCCATTTCCTGAAAGATGCTTTTTTGGCACCAGCAGCTTCTCTGACCTCACCTTTAAACCATGCTGGAAGTTTTTTGGACTTCCTTCCACTTTTCTTAAAGCGTGGAATACAGCTGGTCTGCGCTTCCAAGATAGTATTTTTAAACAGAGTGGCCTCGTTGGACTCAAAGACAGTTAGTAAGAACACCGACAGTGAGGTTTGGTGGCAGAAAAAAATCCAAGACGGAGGATAGGAGTTGCAATTAAGTCCCATAAAGGTGATGGAGGACAGCCTGGCCAAAGACAGCATCCCGACAGGAGTCCTTATCTAGGCAGTAGTGAGCAGCAAAAGTGTGAATGGAAGACCAAGTAGCTGCCCGTTAGATGTCGTCAATGGAAACGGAACGAAGGTTGGCAAGAGAAGTTGCAATGGCCCGCACATTATCAGCAGTGACATGACCCTCTAGAGAGAGTCCCACTTGAGCATACCGAAATAAATGCAGTCCGCAATCCAGTTTGAAAGGGTGTGTTTCGAGACTGGATGTCCAAGGTGACGGATCAAGGACATGAATAACTGTGAGGATTTCCTGAAAGCCTTGGTCCTATCCAAGTAGAAAGCCTGTGCACGCTTACAAACTAAAGTGTGTAGCACTGCTTCAGCCATAGAGGCATGTGGTCTGGGGAAGAAGACCGGTAGCATGACCAATTGAGATGGAAAGCAGAGACCACCTTTGGGAAGGAAGTGTGGATATGTACGGAGAACCATCTTGTTGTGGTGGAACCGGATGTACAGAGGATCCGACAAACACCTGCAGTTCGCTGATGCGGCGAGCTGAGGTGAGAGCAATGAGGAAGATTACCTGCCTAGAGAGGAATTTTACAGAAGTGGTAGCTAAAGGCTCAAAAGGATGCTTCAGAAGTTGCACCAGGACCACACTGAGGTCCCAAGTCACCGGTGGTGGTTTGACTGACGACTTAGAGAGGAGAAGACCCCACATAAATCAATGCAGCAAGGGGTGAGATGAAATAGGGTGCCTGTCCACCTGCCTGTGATAGGCTGAAATGGCACTAAGATAAACCCTGACCGAGTTAGTCTTGAGACCTGTCAATGATAAAAGGAAGAGATACAGTAAAAGGAACTCTACTGGACAGGCCAAGGGATCAATATGTTTCAGGGTACACACCAAAGGGTGAACCTTCACCATTTCAAGGCATAAGAACGCCTAGCAAGCAGCTTGCGTGGTGCAAGATATCCTTGACCTGTTGAGGAAGGTCAAGATCAGCAAATATCATGCTCTCAGTCGCCACGCCATGAGATAAAGGGCTCGTGGATTGGGATGGAGAAGCATCCCATGATTCTGGGAGAGGAGGTTGGGAACATGTCCCAGGTTGAGGGTGGAGTCCATACTAGTCGAAGCAGCAGAGGAAACCATGGCTGATAGGGACAGTAAGGAGCTATTAGAATCATGGAGCCCCTGTCGGCTTGCAGTTTGAACAGGGTTTTGGATATTAAGGGGGTGGGTGGGAATGCATAAAGCAGACCCTTCCCCTCAGTGGAGAAGGAAGGCTTTTGCTGATTGACGATTGAGGGAGGGAATCCTGAAGCAAAACAGCAGTAGCCACGTATTCTCCTGTATGGCCAATAGATCTATTGAGGGGATCCCCCACAGGTGGAAGATCCAAGATACAGTGCCTAGATTTAGAGTCCACTTGTATTGATGCAGGAAGCACCTGAATCTGTCCACTAGAAGATTGAGTTCACCTGGAAGGTACACCCACTCTGAGATGGATACGGTGTGCAATGGAGAAGAACCAGAGATGAAGGGCTTATTGGCAGAGGGGATAGGAACCCATTCCCCCTGCTTGTTCACAGAGAACACAGCCACTTGATTGTCCGTTTGGACTAAGACCTGCTAGCCCGAAAGTTGGGGTTGAAAAACCTGAAGGGCATTTGTGAGAGTCCATAGCTCCAGGAGGTTAATTTGCAACTACGACTCCTGCTGTGTCCACTGTCCCTGTGTAGTGAGATTGTTCAGATGTGTCCTCCACCCAAGTATGGAAGCATCCGTCATGAGGGTGCATTGAGATGGAGGCATCTGAAAAGGTGACCCTCCAAGTAGGTTGGAGGGGAACACAACCACTGAAGGGTATTGACAAGAGGAGGTATAATGAAAATCTTATCTGAGAGATGCCCAGTTGCCTGTGTCCATTGAGATGACTGCATCCATTGAGCTTGTCACATGTGCAGTTGGGCATAAGGGATGACATGGACTACAGAGGCCATGTATCCTAGAAGGCGCATCATTTCCCGAGCTATCATGACACTGACTTGTTACGGTGTGTGCAAGCTCAATGAGATGGGCAGTGATCCTGTTGAAGAAAGCTCAGGCCTGACAAGTGTCTAGAAGCACTCCGATGAATTTGAACCGCTGAGATGGGACCAAGTGCAACTTGGGAAAGTTTAAGACAAATCCCAGGCTTTGGAGCACAACAATGGTCCAATGAAGAGAGAAAGTCTGACCTCTTCTGTGGATTCTCTCTTGATCAGCCAATTGTCTAAGTAGGGGAAGACAAAGATCCCCAAAGTACGAAGATAGGCAGCCACCACTGCCATGCATTTTGTGAACACTCGGGGTGTGGAAGCGAGTCCAAAGAGGAATACCTGGTATTGGTAAGGTATTTGCTGGCACCGAATACGTAGATATTTTCTGTGTTGAGGGTGAATCAGAAAATGTGTGTATGCCTCCTTGAGGTATAGTGAACATAGCCAGTCATTCCTCTGAAGGTATGACAATAATGTACAGAGCGAAATCATTTTGAATTTTTCTCTGACAAAGAATTTGTTGAGATCCCTTAGATCTAGAATGGGCCTAAACCCTCCTGTTTTCTTGGGGATAAAAGAGTAGAAGCCCCTGCCCTCCTGGGCGGGAGGAACTCTTTCTATGGCCCCCTGAGATAACATGCTGACAGGAGATCGACCTGCAATGGATTTGCAGGATAATCTCTTGTGGAGGTGGGGGTAAGCTTTGGAAATGAAGCAGATAGCCCCTTTGGACAATGTTGACAGTCTGTTGTTCCTAAGTGATGAGGTGCCACCTGTGGGCATAGGAACAAAGTATGCCTGCTATGTGAAGGGACTGTGGACTCTGCAGAGGCACAGCAGCTATGCTCTTTAGAAAGGAGTCAAACCCAGTTGCAGACTGTGGCTTAGGGGTCCTTAGGTGTGTCTGCTATTGCTGTTGAGCAAATGCAGGCAGAAAAGAATGATAATTTCTTCTTTTTAGGACAGAAAGCCTTCTTTGGATTGGTCTTTCTCCTAGAGGGGTCTGATGTCTTTCTGGAAAGACGTTTGAGGGTGAGATCATCAGACTCCAAGCTCTCCAGCTTTTGCCCTCCAACTTTTTCCAAAGAGGTTCTTCTCCACAGCAGGGGATATTGGCTAATTTATCCTGAACCCACCAAGGTCAGAAGCTTGGAGCCATGCCATTTTGTGAGCACCGATGCAGACTGATGAAGTTCTATTGGAAGACTCAAAGACATCAAAAGATGCCCTAGTAAGGAACTTTTAGATATTCTGATTCTAACTAAGGCAAGGAATGCAGCACATTTGTCATTGGGAATGAGAGGAGCAAAATTCTTTAAATACCTGGAGATATCCTTGAGATACATGCCCATGTAGAGCATGTAAGAAGTAATCCTGGAGGTGAGCACAGGCGCCTGAAAACAGTGACGCACAAAAGCATCGAGAGTCCTGGAGTCCTTGCCTGGAGGCATGGAAGAATGAATCTTAGAACTCTTGATGCGGCGCATCGTTGATTCCATTACCATGGAGTGGTGTGGTAGTTGAGGCTTTTGAAAACCAGGGCATGGTGAAACCCCGGTCATGGCGAAACCCCGGTCATGGCATTGAGTCGCTTGCTGATAAGTGGAACAGTTAGCAGGCCTTCCGCATACGTAGCATTAAATCCTGCAGGATTTGATGCACTGGTAATGCGGCCACCTTCTTAGACGACAATGGGTATTAGAGGATCGCCAATTCCTCTACCCTCGGTTCTGTTTCAGATGTGACAGTAATCTAGAGGTCCACTGCCATGTCCCGAATAAACTCTTGAAAGGACATGTCTTCTGGCAGGGATTTACGCCGCTCATGAGTTGGAGGGGGCCCTGAAGGAATGTCTTGGGTAGCCCTAGACTCCTCAGAAGTATCTTCCGAACTGGAAGAGAACGAGTCAGATTCAAACAAAAAATCAACGTATCAATGGTTTCATGTCGATGTCAAGGCACGATGTTGATACAGATGGTGAGCTGGTGTGGTACTGGATCTGAACGGTGGTTGGGTATCAACAATGCCCACCGGTTCCAAAGCAGGCAACAGAGGGAGAGGAGCTGTCAATACGAGTTTAAGGGCTGGCATCAGCCCTAACAGTATTGGCCTTGATTCAGAAGTCGATGCCTGCACTGCCAAGACCATCGATACAGCTGGTACAGAGGCTAGGCAAGCTGCCAAGCCCCTCTCAATAGCCAGGATGCACTGGTCGAGGGAGGAGGCAGATGCCTGGGTGGAATAACATACAGGGCTTCAAGCCACCATCCCAGATCATGGAACCAGTATCTCTCCGGAGGTCGAGGCCTCGGGAACATCCTGGAGCCCTGGGCCTCCTGCTGGGGCTGTTTGGCAGACTGATCCACATTGGACGCACTCTTCGGTGAAAATTGTGACGACGATGAAGAGACTTACCTCAGGAATTGGTATTGGGCTTCGATGTCAATGACTTAGATTTAGATTTATGTTTGGACTTTGAGGAGACCTGAGAACCAAGAGAGGAGGCCGATGTCCTCGACAATGCTGAAGCCACTGAAACAGAGTCTGGGGCAAACAGGAATCCATATTATCTGGCCCTGTTCTTTAGGCCTCATTTTGTCATTTGTTAGTACAAAGAACAATTATTTGGTAAATGGTCTCGGCCAAAACATTTCAACCACCAGTCATGTTTGTCAGTGATCGAAATTGTACCAGAGCATTTGGTACATTTTTTAAAGCCATTGACATGTTTTCCCATTGTCACAGAAAAAAATAGGCCAAAGCTTAAGTTGGTGGTGAAACCACCAAAAATAAAAAGATAAACTAAACTAAAAAGAAAACTGAAAGAAGAAAATATTGGGGCTGGTATCAGGGAAGGTACTGACGTCAACGGAAAGGCAGAGCATAGAATTAAAACCAAAAAAAGAAATCTTTTGGTGGTGACAGGAAGGGAACAATCTGCTGGCTTCGTGGAAAATGAAGAACTGAGGAGAGAATTTGGGAAGGTAGATGCACAGGCACAGTGGAATGCTCCCAAAGGTTTTCCTATTGGACACTGGGGAGCATTCCCACATGGGTTCTGTTGGTACCCATGATACCCATATGCGAAGACTGCATTCCTACTTGTTCCCGGAGATAGGCAGTAAAACCCTTTCCAGAAAGCTTTAATACAGATGCCTCAATGCTAAACATGGCAGCCATCCAGGCTGTATGTCCCACACCCAGTGGCAATAAGAACATCAAGCAATTTATCATTTTGGATTTCAGAAATCCCCAATCATTAAGCATTCCCATCTCACTCTTGATAAAGAGCAATATATTGAAATTAAATTTTTGAGCTCATAGTTCCAAATGGAGAAAGGGTAGATGTGAAAAAGTAGGTAGAAAAAAATCTGTAAGACAAGATAAGAACTGATCAAGCTACATTCATGTAAACAAATATATGGAAAAACAATACTTTCACAAGTCAAATTACAGAGGCTCCTTTTTGCTCTTCTGAAAATATTAACGGGACCTCTCAAAAGAGGACGAGGAGAGCCCTGGAAGTCTTACATTGAAGAAAATGGGGTGACTAGCACTTTAAAACTGTGGGTGAGAATGTAAACCGTATCAGAATTGTTGCTCATCTCTAACAGAAGTTTTCTATAGACAGCAGAAATGATCAAGCACAGAAGTGGGAAGAGGTCATTATCAGGGGCACACTACAGGGGCAGAATAGCTTTCCTAGAACTCACTGTAAAATTTCTGAGCATGCACAGCAGTCTCCTCAGCTCCGATCAGTTCTATAGTTCAAGAATGAATGCAACTTTCAAAAGGGGAGTGGATGGGGGACAATGTCTTCAAATGGGTCAGTTTTGCGCATTATGACAGTAATGAACCTCACTCTTAAACCAAGATATGTGAAGTATTAACTCAGTCTGTCAAATTTACTGCTAATGCTCAGCACAGTACACTTGCATCATATCAGAGATTCCTTCTGGAGTTCATAACGTGTATAATCAATTTGTCAAAGTGTGATTTGAAATTTCTCTTAATCAGGCCTGTGGCTCTCAATTCCCAGGGTGGTGAGAAGGATCGCGGGCCTAATCAATCCTAATGTCTACAGAAAACACCTGCTACAGGTGAACAATGCTTTTAGCATGAACAAGCAGAACTGAGTCAGACACACAAGTGGGTGACCACCAAGTTTAGGGTTGCTCCTCTGTTTATGTCTTGCTCATTATCCAGGAGCAATACACGCATTAAAAAGGTGTGAAAGTTGTAATATCAGAATGGTCAACACAGCTCAACCAAACAAGGTCTTATTGTAAACTGATCCAAGCTTCAGTGCAATATAAATGTATGAAGCAAGAACTAGGTAGTTCCTTTGCAAACGTTGTCCAATGAAGTGGAGTTCAGAAGAGCTACAAATATCTGTAATTACTCTGATCCAAAGAAAAATCATTTTAGAGGTCAGAAGAGAATCAACTTGTCCATAACAGAACTGTGTGCATGAGACCAGCCAATTTGCTAAAGATTGTTTTGCAACTGGAATACCAACTCTGTTGGGATTGAAGGAGACAAACAGCTGCACAGATTTCATTGTTCTACAGCCAAAATGCTTCTGAGAAATTGTGGACGCACTTTACAAAGTCTGGGTTGCTGAAAACGAAAATGATGCTTAAAATTGTTTATTGGCTCTAGTTTTCAATTTACACTACTGGGTTAGTACATCTGACCTCAAATTTGGAAGTGCTAAGGATATGCGCGTTATAATGAAGGAATCTCAATTTAAACCATAAATTACTAGAATACATGCACATCTTTAACTGGATGTATGATAAATATATGTTTTTGTTTGGACAGTACTTACTTTTCAGACAAAACATTCACGAATGATGCAATCTGAAGGTGCTATTGCATCATACAGGATATGAATTGCATCATGTTATTCCTAGAAGTCATAGATGATGCAATCCTAACTTACTCACTCTGCAGAACAAATTGCACAATATTTTTTTTTAAATGAACATGACGTTCACACTCGCAGAACAGACAAAGAACAAGCAGGAACAAAGTGAAGGGAAGCAGTCTCTTAAGTAACTCCAACATGGCCACGTTTCGGCTTAGTGCCTTCCCTCAAAGGGTAAAACTTCCAACAGATAAAAACATACATGTCAGTATAAACAGATAAAATCATAACCACCAAGTAAATATATAAAGTTAAATGATATTACTACCACACACACACAAATAAAAAACATTGTAATGAAATTAAATAGCATGTTAAAACATAAGAACCAATTAAAATAAACTATAAAAGAATTAAACATAAGATCTATAAGAACAAGTATAAAAAAATATCTTAACGCTGTTTTGTTACATAATGGTAATATTTTGCTGTCGATTCCAGTTGGTCATGCAGTCCATATGAAGGAAACCTACGACAATATAAAACAGCTATTGAGATGCATAAACTATGATCAACATCAGTGGCAGTTCTGTGGTGATTTTGAAAGTTGTTGCTCTGTTGCTCAGTCTGCAGACTAGTTACACAAAGCACTGCTGTTTTCTCTGTGCATGAGATAGTCGTGAGAAAGATTCCCACTACAACAAGAGAGATTGGCCACTCCAACAGTCATTGAAGCATGGAAAGAAAAGTGTGCAACATCCACCACTTGTTGAATCAAGGAAAAATTTGTTACCACCCTTACACATTAAGCGGCATCTAATGAAAAATTATATTAAGGACATGGACAAAAACAAAAGCAGCTGTCAAATATTTCAGTGGGAAATTTCCAAAACTAAGTGAAACTAAGATAAAGGGATGTCTCTTTGTTGGTCTTCAGATTCATGAACTTCTTCGAGATGATGTATTTAACCATGCACTACGCAGCAAAGAAAGGATGGTATGGAAAGCCTTCCAGTTAGTGGCAGGTTTTCTCGGAATCAACAAGGTAGACAACTAGAGGGAGTTGGTGGAAAAACCCAATGCATACAAAAGTCCGGGCTACAGCATGTCATTAAAGAAACATTTTTTGTACTCATCTTGATTTTTTTCCATCGAACTGCGGAGCAGTGTGTGATGAGCATGGCGAGTGATATCATCAGGACTTTGCAGCAATGGAGAAAAGATATCAAGACAAATGGAGCCCGTTAATGCTTACAGACTATTGCTGAACGGTGACAGGAGATCTTCCAGCTTCTGAAGAGCATGGCACAGCACAGTACATGAGCAAGATGGTCCTGTACACTAGGCTGTAAGTCTCAAGCCAGGAGTCATGAGAGTCTCCAGGCTCCAAAACTCATAGAAGACTCTCGATGCCATATCAAATATATGTTGCTTGGACAAAGCATAGTTACTCAACTGTAACAGGTGTTCTCCGGGAACAGCAGGAATCAATACTCACTAATGGGTGACGTCAGCACCGACGAAGCCCACGCAAAGCATTTCCCCAGCTTTGAAAGAAAGCCTTTGGGAATGCCACCACGCATGTGTGGTTCCCTTCCCGCCCAAGAGTGCCACCTTGCTCGGTCAGATGACATAGCTAGGATGGCAGTAAAAACTAAAACAAGTTAGGGAGGCAACTCCCAGGGGAGGAGGGAGGGTTGTGAGGACTGATTCCTCTTGTTCCCAGAGAACACCTGTTACAAGTGAGTAACTATGTTTTCTCCAGGAACAAGCAGGAAGTCAGTCCTCACATATGGGACTCCCTAGCTCCAGGGAGGACTGAACTAAGACAGCATCAACGGTGATTAATTAGGTAGCCGTGAGTTGCAGAAGGTGAGTCCCCATTGAGAGACTCTACAAGACCCTAGCATCCAGCAACACTATCACTCCATTAGCCTGAACACAGAAGGGTTGGAGGGCTGGAGTTGCTTACACCCTGAGAATATTACGAAGTACCGCCTGGTCAAAGGCATTGTCCCTGGGGGACTCCCTCTCCAGGCAATAGTGAGCTGTGAATGTATGAACTGAAGACCACATGGCATCCTTACAGATCTCCATCACTGGCACTGAGTGGAGGTTGGCCACAGACATGGCAATCGCCCTCACGTGATGCACTGTGATCCGGTGCTCAAGGGAGAAGCCAGCTCGCTCATAGACTAGAAGAACAAACATAAGATTGTCTGAATTGCAAGCGAACTAAATATGTATTGATATGTTATCTTTTTCATCTTTCTTTTTGTCTTTTTTATCTTTTTTGTCAGGCTTCACACAACAGGGAAGAGTATTGTTGTAACTGTAACCCCTTTTAATCAATTTGAAATCCCTAGTGAAACAAAACTTTAAATAGCTAAACTTAGCTTCATTAATCCAGAATCCACATCGCCAGCAATATTCATTCAATGTATGAATATTGCTGGTGATGTGGATTCTGTATCAATGAAGCTAAGTTTAGCTATTTAAAGTTTTATTTCACTAGGGATTTCAAATTGATTAAAAGGGGTTACACTTGCATTGGGTTGCAGTTACAACAATACACTTCCCTGTTGTGTGAAGCCCGAAAAAAAGATAAAAAAGACAAAAAGAAAGATGAAAAAGATAACATATTAATACATATTTAGTCCACTTGCAATTCAGACAATCTTATATTTGTTCTATAGAGTTCAGTGATTGTTCTGTTTTTGGGGGTTTTTTTGGTTCGCTCATAGGCTAGGGCAATACAGTCTGCCACCCAAGTGGACAGAGTTCGCTTGGTCACGGGGAGCCCCAATCTGCAGGGGTCATAAGACATGAAAAGCTGAGGAGCTTTCCGATGGGCCTGAATCCATTCCAAGTAGAAGGACAGGGCCTGCTTGCAATCTAGTGTGTGAAGTATTAGTTCCTCCCTGCCGGCATGAGGCCTCAGGAAGAAGGTGTTTATGTTTATGTTTAATAAAACTTGATATACCGCCCAACACCATGGGCATCTGAGCGGTTTACAATAAAAACATTATCCAATTTAAAAATAAGGCTGCGAGAAAAAGAAAAGGAACGCCAGTTAAAAACAACAGAAAATGGAGAAAAAGGAAAGAGAAAGCAAACCAGTTAGTAATTACAGTATAACATCACGGAACAGAGGGGGAAGGGGAGGACAGGGGTGGGAGGTCAAATGCTAGGTTAAAGAAGTGAGTTTTGAGCTGGGATTTAAAGGACTGGTATGATTCTTCTGCGCGGAGTGGGGGGGGGGAGCGAGTTCCAAAGGCTGGGGGCCAGAAAGTAGAAAGCGGAAGAACGGGTAGAGACAAGGTGGGCCTGGGAGGGGGAGGGAAGAGACATCCGATTTGTGTGAATAGAGCGAAGCAGACGATGTGAAGTACGGAAACATATTTGGTCAGCAAGATAGGAGGGGTACCGGTACGAACAGCTTTGTGTGCAAGAATGGGAATTTTATATTGGACGCGAAAGGAGACAGGTAGCCAATGATGGTGAAGAAGAAGAGGGGTGACATGGTCGAAGCGGGAGGCATGAGTTAGTAGACGAATAGCTGTATTTTGAACACGTTGAAGACGAGACAATTGGGATTGGGGGAGACCAGCCAAGGAGACATTACAGTAATCTAGACGAGACACCACTAAAGAGAGGAGAAGGGTTGCCAGAGCAGAGGAGGAGAGAAAGGGGCGGATGGCTCGAAGCTGCCTAACGGAAAGAAAAGAACGTTGAACAATGGAGGAGATATGGGCTGTGAAAGAAAGAGAAGAGTCAAGAATAACACCCAGGTACCGGAGTGAGGAGACAAGAGGAATGGACTGGGAGGAAAAAGAGGGGGCGCAGGCAGGGGAGGGGCTCCCGAACGTGAACCAGATAGCAAAGGATTTAGTGGGGTTGGCATGAAGAAAATTAGAAGAGAACCATGAGGCAATAGCAGTGAGACAAAGATTAAGAGGGGCAATGTCAGGAGAAAGAGAGCTTGTGTGATGCAGGAGAAAAATGTCGTCTGCGTAATAATACGCAGAAATACCAAACTGTTGAATTATGAGGGCAAGAGGGGCTAGAAAAATATTAAAGATAAGGGGGGAGAGGACAGAGCCCTGAGGAACTCCACATGTGAGGGGAGTGGGGGCAGAAGAGGAAGACCCAGTAACTACAGAAAAGGAGCGACATGAGAGAAAAGAGTGAAACCACCGAAGTACCAGACCAGAAAGACCCGCCTCCTGAAGACGAGTGAGGAGGGTGCGGTGATCCACTAGGTCAAAAGCTGCGGAGAGATCAAGGGAAACAGCTAAAGTGAATAAGCCACGATCGTGAGCGGTGTGAAGTTCATTAAGAAGAGAGAGGATGATAGTTTCAGTGCTGTGACCAGGACGGAAACCAGACTGCCGGGGGTGAAGGGTGAGGGAAACTTCAAGGTGAGAGGAGAGTTGAATGAAGACCAGTTTTTCCAGGAATTTAGAAAGGAAGGAGAGATTGGAGATGGGGCGCCAGCTAGAGGGGGCAGAGGGATCAGAAGACCGGGATTTTAGGATGGGACGAACGACAGCATGCTTCCAGCTAGATGGAAATGTACCAGAGGATAAGCTAGAATTGAACATGAAGAGGATATAGGGGGAAAGAGCCAGGACAACCACCTCTTGGTTGAGGTGGAAAGAAGAGACCATCTTCGGGAGAATTTGGTGTGTGTGTGGAGCACCACCCTGTTCTTAAAGAACCTCATATATTGTGGGTCCGCCACCAGGGCCTGAAGTTCACTCACTCTTTGAGCAGATGTGAGGCCACCAGCAAGGCCACTTTCCAAGAGAGAGATCTCAGGTGGCAAGTGGCCAGGGGCTCGAATGGCGGTTTAGTGAGCTGGGAGAGCACCACGTTGAGGTCCCATTCTGCCACTGGAGGGGGGCCTTGGACAACAGGAGGCCCCGGAAGAACCTAAAGACCAGAGGCTGATTAGAGAGGGGTTTTCCCTCGATAGGGTGGTGGTGCACGGCTATGGTGCTTAGATGCACCCTCACTGAGTTGGATTTCAGTCCGGTGTGTGACAGGTTTAACAGGTACTGGACAACCAGTTGCACGTGGCAGGAGAAGGGATTCTTTGCTTTCTCTGCGCACTAGACAATGAACCGTCTTGACTTAAAGGTGTAGGCCTGCCTGGTGGAGGGTTTCTGAGAGGCCGGTAGAACCTCCTCAACTTCCCCTGGCAGGTTGAAAGGGGTCAGCGCTACCCTTTCAGCAGCCATGCCATTAACAACAGTGACCCCAGGTTGGGGTGCAGAAGAAAGCCCTCCTCCTGGGATAGGTGGTCAGGGTCTCAGCCCAGTGAGGTGGAGTGCTACCGACAGGGGGAACCAGGGAAGCCTGGGCCACCTGTGTGCAATCAGTATGACTGATGCCCTCTCACTCTGGACCTTGAAGAGGGTCTTGGCGACCAGGGGGTCAGTGGGAACGCATATAGCATGCCTCCAACCATGAGATTAGGAAGGCATCTGCCACCACTCTCCCCGAATGCGGCTGGCACGAGGAGAAGCGTGGTAGCTGTACGTTGTCTGGGGAGGCAAACAAGTCCAAGCAATGGCCTGCCCAGCAGTGGAAGAGCTGCTTCGCTACCCTGGGTACAAGCACTGCTCGTGTGGTGAAGGACTCTGCTCAGTCTGTCTGCTAAGCAGTTGTCCTGGCCTGGCAGATATACTGTTCACAGGAGCATGCAGTTGCGCACTGTGAAGGAGATTAGAGCACCGCTTCCTGACAGAGGGAGTATGAGCCCATAACCCCCTGCTTGTTGATATAAAACATGGCCACCTGCTTGTCCATCTGGATCATGACAGACTGGTGCTGTAGGCAGTGGTGGAATGCCCGGAGGGCCAGGAAGATTGCCCTGAGCTTGAGAAGATTGATCTGCAAGAGTGACTCCCTCCTGGGACCAGCTGCCTTGCGTGCAGCGGTTCCTGTAATGTGCCCCCAAAACCCAGGAGGGAGGCATCCTTTGTCAGGGTCCACTGTAGTTGCTGGTGCCTGGAAAGGCATTCCCACCCGGAGGTGGTGCAAGTTTTGCCACCAGGCAAGGGATTCCACCAGTTGGCGAGTGACTGACTGTCTTATAGCCTGCCCATGGCCCGAGTTCACCAAGAGCAGGCACCATTGGGCTGTCTGCATGTGCAGGCGGGCTAGTGGTATGTGGCCCAACAGGCAGAGGAGGCGGCGAGCCAGTACTGACCGGTGGTGCTGTACCTCTCCTGCCAGTTGCATGAGGCAGTCTGCTCTCTCTTAGCAGAATAGCCTTGACCTGTAGCGTGTCCAACTGCGCCCCTATGAACTCCATACTTCAGGTTGGAGCAAGATGGGACTTGGGATAATTGATGACGAACCCCAGGTGCTATAGCAGGAGGGTTGTACGCTCTGCAGCCTGTCTGATCTCTCAGGTCATAACGCCTCTGATTAGCCAGTCATCCAGGTAGAAGAAGATAAAGGCCCATTGAAGACGCAAGTGAGCGGCTACCACCTCCAAGCACTTGGGGATAAGGCCAGGCCAAAGGACAGCACTCTGTACTGATAGTGCCCTCCTTCCACCATGAACTGTAGGTATAGCCTGTGGGAGGAGTGGATCAGGATGTGAGTTTATGCATCCTTTAGGTCCAAGGAGCACAGCCAATCTCCCTGGAGGAGGTAGGGCAGCAGTGTTCCAAGGAAGAGCATCTCGAACTTCTCCCTCACCAGAAACTTGTTCAAGTTTCACAGATTAAGTATGGGCCTGAGGCCCCCTGTTCTTTTGGGGACAAGGAAGTACCTTGAGTAGCCGCCCTTCCCCTACAGATGCCTGTTACGGGCTCCAGAGAACTGTCCCTGAGCAGACCTGTGAGCTCTGAGAGCAGAAGGGTCTGGTGAAGGAGAGGTTGCACTGGCTCTCCTGGAAAGAACTTGGGTGGTGCCTGTTGTTAGTGGAGGAGGTATCTCTCTTTTACAACCTGCAGCACCAACTGTTCCGAGATGACCTTGGTCCACTTTTGGGCAAAGAGTGCTATGAGGCCCCCTGTGTGCTGATGAGGGAAGCCTGGAGAGGGGAGGCCCTGCCCTGGGAGTCAAAAGCTTCCCCCTTGCTGGGCTGGAGCTGGGGCTTCTGAGCCTTAGGCTTCTGAGAACCTTGGCCCTATCTTTTGGGGGGAGAACCCTGCTGCCGGCCAAAGAAGGCCTAGTATCTGTGACCCTGCTGGAAGTGCCCCTTTTTCCCAGGGAATAGGGGTCTTTTCCCTGAGGGTATTTTGCAGAGAAAGGAAGAGGTCTTCCTCGAGAGCCTCTGGCGGGTCACCACTTCAGCCTCTATCTCGGCTGCCTTGTCAGCCATTGGTTTGCCAAACAAGTTCTCACCGGTGCAGGGGATGTCGAGCATCTTGTCCTGGACCCACTGTTTGAGGTCCGAGGACTTTAGACAGGCTTGGTATCTGGCTCTGATGCCAGCTGCTGCTACTACTCAAGTTGCGGACTCGAATCCATCGAGGCTGCCCGGGAGAGGAACTTTGAGCAGTCCTTGATCCTGGAAATCAGAGCCTGGAACAGATTGAGAGGTTCCCCGGCCAGCCCCGCCGAGAACCCAGACAAGTCTTGGGTCAGGGCCTTCAAAATACATGTCTATTTATAGCTCATAGGCCTGGATTAGACACCCCAGCATAGAGCCCTGGTAGCACTTGTGCCCCATAGCATCAACGGCTCTAGCATCCCTGCCAGGGGGGGCAGAAGAGTAAGTCTCCTGGCTTTTGAGTTTTTGCATGGTTGATTCGACAAGCATGGAGTTGTGTGGGAGATGGGACTTGTGAAACCCCAGCGCCTTCCTGACACAGTATATGGCATCAAGGCATCCACTGACCAGCGGCACCAATGCCGGAGTCTCCCACATTCTCAGTAGTAACCACTTGAGGATCGGCTGTACTGGCACCATGACAGTCTCTTTGGGTGGAGACTCGAACTGGAGGATCTCCAGCTCCTCGGTGCACGAGTCCTCCTTCACCTCGGTTTGCACTGAGGAGGCCCTGGCCCCGAGGAGGCCCTTGTTATGGAAGGACAGACTAGATAGACCATGTGGTCTTTTTCTGTCATCATGTTTCTATGTTTCTATATCCCCGACCTCTCACTTGGTTTGCAGCTTGTCGTGCTGTGAGGGCTTGCGTGCATCAGTGATGCTGAGAGCTAAACTATCGGTAGTTTAACTACTGGCAGGGTCTCCCAAGATGGACAGGTCTCAGCTGAGGTGCCAGACCAAGACAAACCACCCATCTGGGCAGCAGCAGAATGGGACAGTGTTGACGGCGGAGGATCACATTTTTGTGACAACGGCAACAACACCAAACTTAAACTGCGCGAAAGAAAGGCCCGGCAATCTACTTCTGTATCTTGCCATGAAAACCCAATGGATAGTTACAACAAAACAAATTGTGCTATGGTGCTGGAAGATGAGACCCCCAGGTCAGAAGGCACTCAACTAGCTACTGGGGAAGAGCTGAAGACTTTTCAGAGTAAAGCCAGCATTTATGATGTGGTTGGATCAAAGCCCTCGGGAAGTCTGACTACTGATGTAGCTGCGCATGAAATGAGAGTCAGAAGCTGTAAAGATGTCTTACACATTGGAACATGGAACGTACGAAGCATGAACCAAGGGAAGTTGGAGGTGGTCAAGAATGAAATGGAACGTGTACAACTTGATCTGTTGGGTGTCAGCGAACTGAAATGGACTGGAATGGGGCACTTTGCATCAGATGATCACATGGTCTACTATGCTGGAAATGAAAGACAAAGAAGAAATGGTGTTGCATTTATAATAAAGAAGAAACTTGCAAGAACTGTAATGAAATACAATGCAGTCAGCGAATGCTTAATCTCTATTCGTCTACGAGGATTGCCTATCAACACAACTATAATTCAAGTATATGCCCCAACAACAGCTGCTGAAGAGAATGAAATTGAAGAGTTCTATGAACAAGTACAAGCCGAAATTGACAGAACATGCAAACAGGATATCCTGATCGTCATGGGTGACTGGAACGCAAAGGTTGGCAACAAAGAAGAAGGCAAAGTAGTTGGAAAATATGGACTTGGCAACAGAAATGAAGCTGGAGAAAGACTGAAAGAATTCTGCAAGACCAATGATCTATTCATCTCAAACACCTTCTTCCAGCAACACAAGCGGCGACTGTACACATGGACTTCACCGAATGGATTATATAAAAATCAAATTGACTACATATGTGGAAGTCAACGATGGAAAAGCTCTGTAACATCAACAAAGACAAAACCTGGAGCTGACTGTGGTACAGATCATCAACTACTAGTATGCAAACTCAAGCTAAAGTTGAAAAAGAGCAAACCACTCCTGAATGCAGCAAAATATGACCTTGAGAATATACCACTGGAATTTAAAGACTGCCTGCAAAATCGATTTGCTGCTTTAGATACAAATGACAGAGCTCCGGAAGAATTATGGAATGACATCAAGAAGGTTGTGTTGGAAGAAAGCGAGAAGTCTCTACAAAAGGTGAAAAAGCAAAAACGGCCAAAATGGATGACGGAAGAAACGCTGAAAATTGCCCAGAAACGCAGAGAAGCTAAAGCCAGAGGAGAAAGAAAGACAATCGCAGAACTCAACAGAGATTTCCAACGTGCAGCAAGACAGGACAAGGAAAAGTACTACAATGACACTTGCAAGGAAATAGAAGCAGAAACTATTAGAGGAAGAACAAGATCGGCTTTCCTAAAGCTACGAGAGTTAAAGAAAAAGTTCCAGCCTCGAATTGGAATGTTACAAGATGCTCAAGGTTCTATGTTGAATGATGCTGAGAAGATCAAGAAAAGGTGGAAGGAATATACAGAGTTTTTATATGATAAAGATCAAGTGGACCAACAGCCGTTTTATCCTGTACCTTATGATCGGGAACCATTGGTGATGAAAGAAGAAGTTGAAGCAGCATTGAAAGCCTTATCAAAGAACAAAGCACCAGGCATTGATAGCATTCCCATAGAAGTATTGCAGCAATCTGATGCAGCTGTTACCGTACTCACAAGGCTCTGCCAAGAAATATGGAAGACAACATCATGGCCAACTGACTGGAAAAGATCTGTGTTTATACCAATACTAAAGAAAGGTGATCCAACTGACTGTGGAAATTATCGCACAATCGCTCTGATCCCACATGCCAGCAAGATTCTACTGAAGATTATTCAAAAGAGACTACAACCATACCTGGAACAAGAACTACCTGAAGTGCAAGCAGGGTTCAGGAAAGGGCGAGGAACGAGAGACATCATTGCAGATGTGAGATGGATCCTTGAAAAGACTAAAGAATACCAAAAGGATATCTATTTGTGCTTTATCGACTATAGCAAGGCTTTTGACTGTGTAAATCATGAGAAACTCTGGGCCACATTAAGAAGCATGGGTATACCAGAACACCTGATCGTTCTCTTGCGTAATCTGTACATTGATCAAGAAGCAACAGTTCGAACGGAACAAGGAGAAACAGAATGGTTTAAAATAAACAAAGGTGTAAGACAAGGCTGCATACTTTCCCCCTACCTGTTTAATTTATATGCAGAACAAATCATCAGAGAAGCAGGATTGTATGAAGACAACAGAGGTGTGAAGATTGGTGGAAGACTCATCAACAACCTTCGCTATGCTGATGATACCACATTACTGGCTGAAAGTGAAGATGATCTGAAACATTTGCTTCTCACAATCAAAGAACATAGTCTCAAAATGGGCCTGCACCTTAATGTAAAGAAGACAAAGATCATGACAACTGGCATAATCAACAGGTTCATCGTTGAAGGAGAAGAAATTGAAATTGTGAACAACTTTAACCTACTTGGATCAACTATCAATAAAGAAGCAACAAGCAGTCAAGAAATCAGACGACGCATTGCTCTTGGCAGAATGGCTATGAAAGACTTAGATAAGATTCTCAAGAGCAGAGATGTCTCTCTCCATACAAAGATTCGACTTGTTCAAGCCATGGTATTTTCAATAACATCATATGGATGTGAAAGCTGGACAGTGAAAAAGATAGACAGGAAGAAAATTGATGCCTTTGTATTATGGTGCTGGCGGCGAATACTGTGTATACCATGGACTGCCCGAAGAAGAAACCAGTCGGTACTAGAGGAGATCAAACCTAAGCTTTCTTTAGAAGCTCAGATGACAAGACTTCGACTTTCATACTTTGGACACATCATGCGAAGAGAGAGATCATTAGAGAAAGACATTATGCTTGGCAAGATAGAAGGTCAACGCAAAAGAGGAAGGCCAGCAATGAGATGGATCGATACAACAGCAGCAGCTACGGGTACCAGTCTGTCAACAATGAGCCGCCTGACTGAAGATCGAACACAATTTAGGATAGCTATCCAGAGGGTCGCCATGAGTCGACTCCGACTCGACGGCACTTAACAACAACATATCCCCGACAAAGTCATGGAAGGCCATGTACTCTGGAGTGGAATAGAGCCGAAGGAGACTGGTCCGAGGGACTATCTTGGTGCCATCTGGTTTCCGGGGAGGCCTCGTCGTCTGTTTTCCACTCAGGAGTCGAGAGGGGATGACGAGTCCGAGGCCCTGCGACGCCTTGGCTCGAGGCCTACCCGAAGGGCCAGAGCCTTCTTGAGGACCTGGGGTTGGAGTCTCAGAAACTGGCCAGGAAGGACCAGATTCCTAAGGAACGGGACTGGGACCTTGAACGGGACTGGGACCTTGAACGGGACCGGGACCTTGAACGAGGCCAATGACTTATCCGAGGCCAGTGGTGCTTATAGCTCAACTCAATGACCAAGGACTCCCCTGCAGTCAGGGGCCCAGTCGTCGGGGCAGATTATGCGGACGAACCTGCCATCATTGCATGCTGCATGGCCAGGATAGCAGTGATGTTCTGCTCCATGGCAGCCATTCTAGATTCCAAGACAGAAGGCTCCGCAGATTTTGGCACGGGCACAGAGAATCTCTGGCCCAGGGCTGGCACTCTCATGAGTGCATCCTCGACAAAGACTACGGCCTCGAGGATCCTCACATGGTCTCTGCCGGCCGAGACATCCTTCTTGAGGATCTTATTGGGAGGTTTCTCGGAGCCGCCCGAGTCCCTCCGGGCGGTCTTACCGGGTTTCTCCAGCATACCTCAGACTTCAAGGAGTTTTTCTTTTTCCGCTCAGGATCTGAGGTCTTCCCAGAGGAGCTCCTCCCTTTCTGGAAGTGCTGGGCTTGGAGCTCAGCATCAGGGAGGCTGATGCAGAGTTGGACCAGGGGAACAGTTTCTCTTGCAACTCCGACCTCTTTTTATTGGTCTTAGGTGTCATGGCCTCGCAGAGGTTGCAGGTGCTGCTGTCATGGTCCGGTCCCAGGCATCAGTCATGGGTGTCTGTGACAGACATGGTTTGAATGCAGCGGTCATTTTTTTAATCCACCAAGAGACATGGTGGGGATACTCAGCTGGGGTCAACCACCCCCTGGCGAAAAAAAGCGCAATGCCAGTCGAGGCAAGCCTCAAGGAAAAAATAGGAAGAGAGCCGAGAACGGCACTTGCTCGAAGAGGGAAGAGGAACCGGTACGCAAGATGGGAACAGCTAATTTTAAAAGATATAGCAAGGATTTTTTCTGGGGAAATTGCACCATCAAGGGCTCCACGGAAAAAAGGAGACTGAGCAAGATGGCACCCTTGGGCAGGAAAGGGACCACCCACGCGTGGTAGCATTCTCAAAGGCTTTCTTTGAAAGTTGGGGAAATGCTCCGCACGAACTCCATCGGTGCTGTCGCTCATATGTGAGGGACTGACTTCCTGCTTGTTCCTGGATAATGTATTTTCCACATTCCTTCCCTTGTACAACCTAGGCAAACTATGTGATTGCCGAGGGTGGCAACTTCTGAGGACAGCAAAGAGATTATTCAAAGCTAAACAATTGATTTTGACAGCTGGGAGTGGTGGTGATGGTTTAAGCTTAAGGTTTGCCTAGGGCGCAAACACCTTGAACCAATTCTAAGGCTGGCCATGCTTGTGCCACTAGGGAGTGGTACTGGTCAATTTTCTCAGAAGAGAGAAAGTCAGTTCTTCCAGGCTGCGCATGATGTTCTGCAAATGCATGTCCATGAAGAGTTGGTAGGACGCTATGTGGGACATTGGCATTTTGAAGAAAACCTCCTCCCAAAAGAGTCCAATGTCCTAGATTTTCTCCCTGAGAGCACAGAAGAATGGGACTTGGAGTTCTTGGCACCTTTGAGGGCAGATCGCAGACCAAGAAGTAGTGAGGCAGCTGAAGTTTTTTTTTTAAATTCAGGAGCCTTTTGGACTCTATACATGGAGTTTACCTTCTTGCTGATTGGAAGCATGGGGGAGTGGAGAGGGTCTCTCACATACTCATCTGCAGCCTTTTAAGGATGCAGTGTACAGGTACTGTCACCACCTCCTTAGGTGTAGTTCTACAATATCTATCAGTAAGATCTTTGAGAGTAATTCAAAATGTATACAACTAATAAAATATTACTCCATTGTAACAAAGTTACCCAACATGGTATAGGGAATTAATTTGCAATTCTTTACCTTGTAGCACGGAAGTTGTCTCAGACTCCTCGGCAGCCTCAAAAGTAATACTAAGTATCCAGCGGTGCCTGTTAGCATCAATGACTAATTCTCCGGCTTTTTTTTGGTAAATAACTTGCAATCACCCTCAATTAATGTTACTTCACACTTAACTTTAAAATGATGATTCCTTGAATATTCTTCAATTGTTTTGCTGTTTCCTTTCAGTTGTTTTATTGCTTCCCAACGCCGCTAAATGGCGCCGTCTCTGCGTTTCTCTCAGATTACTGAGGTTCTTCAGGGGAACATTCTCAGATTAATAAATTTCTTCAAGGGAACATTTCACTACGAGCAAACCAAAAGAAGTGTGAAAAACCCCTTTGTGTTCTTTTCCATGTTAGACATAATTAAAATATACTGAAAAATTCTTATACTAGCTTAAACTATACTACTAACCTCCTTCTGTTATGCTTAAATCAAAACATACCCAGTTGAAAACTGAAGTGTGCTTCCGACGTTCACATTATTCTGTTTCTTCTACACCTCTTTTCAGAAACATTTTCTTGTGTGTGTGTAAAAAACGCCATGCATGCGGGAAAACACTGGCCTATTCATCTTATAGCCTTTCCTAATGGTGGCCTCATTCCCATACAATTCTGACGTCAGATTGTTCTTTTCTCCTCCCCACGATCAAACAATCAGCAATGTCTGTTCTAATGATTTTCCATACATTGTTGTTGAAACCTGTTCAATACAGAAACTTCGCAAATTATCAAACAATCTCCAGTCTGTGATACTGAATGGTTTAAATGCTGGAGTGGAATGGGGTGTCTGTTAAATGGAGGGATCCCTAACAAGATCAGTTTGATCGTGGGGAGGAGAAAAGAACAATCTGATGTCAGAATTGTATGGGAATGAGGCCACCATTAGGAAAGGCTATAGGATGAATAGGCCAGTGTTTTCCCACATGCGCGGCGTTTTGCCATGTCAATTTGTGCCATTGTCAATACTGTCAAAGCTGCAGCCTCACAAAGGACAAAGAATATAGTCATCTTCTGTTTGAACCTTTCATGACCCACTACTTGACAGCTGCCATGGACAAAGGTGTAAGGCCTTCAGCAGATTCTGCAGAATCAGCGTGGAGGTATCGGCTGGCTGGTCACAGCTTCTTGGAGGATAATGAGGAAGATGAATGGTCCTCGTGTAGGGGCTGAATTAAGGGTCAAGGTTCATCTGAAACCTCAATGCTCTTGACATCGTACTCCAATGGCAATGCCTCCACTCGATGATCGCCATCAGTGATCCTCAGTGCCTTTGAGAATGAGGCCCAATCCTTCCTCTTCCTCAGGGTAAAATTGGTGGGTGTCCAATGCGAGGGGGGGGGGGATCTACAGGTGCTTGACTCTCAATAAGCTTGAGAGCCCCTCAATGTCGATGCACCACCAACATCCAATGCAGCTCAGGAAACCAGGAGACTGATACCAAAGATGACGGATCAAGGTTTCAGTGCAGAAATACGTTTGCACTACTTCTCTTAACCCTGGGAGCCTTCTCCTTGTCATCTGTTAACACCAGACACAAGGCAGGGGGAGAGAGGGGGTTAAGGTCAGTCCTCAAGCACTGAAGGCATTATTTGTGTGTGTCTAGAAGACCTGGTTCTGAAGCACAAGTGGACTTCTTAAACCTGCTGGCTGGTTTTTGAGACATATCGCTTGGAAAAATCGCCACAGCAAAATCGAACAATTTTATTTTCATGAAAGAAAAAATATATCTGGACTGGAACACCTGAGGCTTAAATGCAGCATACATAAGCATCACAAAAGATATCTTAATGAACAAAAAATCCCCTAGTAAGGAAAAAAAATAAAGAGAATAACATGCTGCAACAACTGTGGCAGGACAGGCAACTTACAGACAGCCGAAAAGGAAGAATCAACTAGGTTAATGGAAGTCAGATGGATACCACGGGCCAGTGCTAAAAATAAAAAAAAATAAATAAATAAGTAATCTATGGAGCTCCACAGAAAATGGAAGACTGAAATGAGACACGTTGGTAGCACGTGGGAGCTGCGAGACGTTCCCACATGGAGATCTGTTGGTGACATCACCCCTTATCCTGCTTGTCCACAGAAAAAGTGTATTTGAGAGGAAATAAAACACTCAATGTTGGCCATGTTCAATTTAACGTGGCAGTAGGACATCCAGGCAATTATGTTAGATAAAGAAGACACAATCTAAGAAGGGATTGCAAATGAAAGTTCAAATATCAAGAGAGATCTGGTAGTCATCAGAATAAAGATTGTATTGGAAGCCATGGAAGGCAATCAAGAGTACCATGGGAACAAGGGTAAAGAAAAGCAGGTTCATAATAGATCCTGGGAATGCCGACTGATAACATGACAGCAGTGGACGAAGATTCACTGACAAGTACATTAAACATATGATGTAAGAGACAGAGCCAGAAGCCAATGACAAAATGTCAAAGAGTAGACTAAAACTACGGGATGTGTTTACAAAGCGGTGATAGCAGCTACTATGCAGAATGTGTGCCGCAGCCCCTTTGAATAAAACAAAGCCGCAGCACACATTCCATACGGTAGCCACTATCGTCGCTTTGTAAACATACCCTTAAGTATAAACAGCAGCAAACAGGTCGAGTAATAGAAGAATGAATACTGGCATCTAGCCTTAGCCATAAAGAGGTCACAAAACACTTTGGCAAAAGCCATTTCAATGGAATGGAGAGGGTAGAAACCAGACTGGAGTACATCAAGGACAGCCTGGAATTCAAGGAAGTCTAGCAACAGATGTAGACAGCACATTCAAGTAATCTGGATGTAAAGAGCAGAAGTAAGACAGGATGATAGCAAGAAAGGTAGGTCCATTAAAGGCCTTCTAAGGCACAGCATGCTCATAGTATGCTTAAAAGCAATAACAGCAGCAGCAGTGGATAGACTGCAGATACAACAGATGAAACCTAACACCCTGTTATGGGCCCTAAAGTGACAGACTGGGACGTAACAGTAGTGGTAAATAGAATAGAGCATTACCAGTGATGTGCCACAGAGACTGAACCATGGTCTGGTTCTTTTCAACATTTTTGTAAGTGATGTTGCAGAAGAGCTGTCGAGAAAGTCTACAACAGGGTAGATCCTATGGAAAGTATGGATAACATGCAAGGTCATGCTTTTGGGCTGCAAAAATCCAAAGGAGTGCTACAGTATAGGGGATAAAGTATTTTTGTATATAAAGGAGCGAGACCTGGGAGTGATAGTGTCTGATGATCTTAAAGGTGGCCACAGCAAAAGCCAGAAGGCTGCTTAGGTGCATAGGGTAAAGACTGGCCAGCAGGAAAAAGGAAGCGATAATGTCTTTGTATGTCTTTGGTGAGATCTCATTTGGAGTACTGTGCACAGTTCTGAAGACCACATTTTCAGAAGGATAGAAATAGGACAGTGTGTCCCAGAGGACAGTTACTAAAACAGTTAATGATCTTCATCATAAAAGCATATGGGTTACATGGAAAGATCTAAATTTGTAGAACTCTGAAATAAAGATGGGAGGGGAAGTTGGATAGAAACAATTAGGTACAGTCATGGGATAAACTCATACTGAAAGGAAACTCCAGAATGAGGTGTTAAAAGGATGACTGTGAAAATTAGTACACTGAGCAGTAATGTAAGGAATTTTTATTATTGTTTATTCATTTTTAACTGAAAAGAGTGGTGGATGTGGGAAACAGCCTCTCAACAGATGTGATGGAGATGAAGACTGTATCTGAACTCAAGAAGACATGGGACAAGCACGGAGGATCTCAGAGAGAGGAAGGGATTGTAGAGCTTAGTAATTTATATGGGTGGACATACTAGATAGGCTATATGGCCTTTACCCTCATTTTCTTACCCTTCCTCCCTTACTGCCTAAACTCTGGCTGACTACTTCCATGACAAAATCCACAAGATCATACTCCAATTCCCCACAAGGTCAGTTACGTCCCCTCCTCCCCCTCTTCACTCCCAAATTTCCTCCACTACCTCTGCTACCCTTTCTTTCCTCATTCAATCTCACTACCTGCTCCACTGATCCTATTCCCACCCGTCTTCCTTAGCTCCATCTCCTCCACTGTAGTCCCTTCCATCTCTCTATTCTCAACCTATCGCTCTCCACTGCAACTTTCACTGCAGCCTTCAAGCATGCTGTGGTCACTCCTCTCCTCAAGAAACCCTCACTAGACCCTACCTGTCCTTCTCACTATAGATCCATCTTCCTCCTTCCCTTCATTTCTAAACTACTTGAATGTGAAGTTTACCACTGTTGCCTCGGCTTTCTTTCCTCTCAAGCCCTTCTGGATCCTCTACAATCCAACTTTCGTCCTTTACATTCTACCAAAATGGCTCTTGCCAGTCTCCAGTGACCTGCTCCTGGCAAAATCCAAGGGCCTTTACTCAGTCTTCAACCTTCTTGACCTTTCTGCTGCTTTTGATACAACCTTCTCCTCGATACTTTGTCCTCGCTTGGTTTTAAGGGCTCTGTGCTATCCTGGCTCTGTTCTTATTTCTCCCATCACTCTTTCAGTATTTGTTCTGGTGGATCCTCCTCTACTGCTATCCCACTCTCAGCGATTATACCCCAAGGATCTGTCTTGGGTCCACTCCTTTTCTCTCTCTATACCCAATCCCCTTGGTGCACTCATCTCTTCCCATGGTTTTCAGTACCATCTTTACGCTGACGACGCCCAGATCTACCTCTCTACACCTGAAATCTCTCCAGCAATACAGGCCAGTATCTCTGCCTGCCTTTCTGACATTGCTCACCGCTGCTTGAAATTGAACATGGCCAAAACTGAGCTTCTTATTTTTCCCCATAAACCCTCCTCTTCTCTCCCCTTCCTCAGTCTCTCTGGATAACTCTCTACTTCTCCCTGTCTCCTCAGCTCACAACCTTGGGGTCGTCTTTGACTCCTATCTCTTCTCCACACACATCCAACTGATAACTAAAATCTGAATTTCTCTCTCTACATCAACAAAGTTCGCCCATTCCTTTCTGAACACACTACTAAGACACTTATCCACTCCTTGGTCACCTCCCATCTAGATTATTGTAACCTACTCCTTACTGGTCTCCCTCTGAATCATCTCTCTTCTCTTCAATCTGTTCAACACACTGCTGTGCGGCTAATCTTCCGCCAGCCTTGTCATGCTAATATTACCTGTCTTCCCAAAATACTTTATTGGCTCCCTGTTTCTGCTTTCAATTCAAACTTCTCCTGTTGATCTATAAGTGCATTCACTCTGCAGCAACTTGCTATCTTTCCTCTCTTATCTCTCCCTATACCCCTTCTTGGGAACTCCACTCTTCTTGCAAATTGCTTCTATCTGTGCTTTTCTTTTCTATTGCTAACTCCAAACTTCGTTCCTTTCACCTTGCTGCTCCTTATGCCTGGAACAAACTACTTGAGTCTGTACATCAGGTGCCCTTTCTGACCCTTTTCAAATCCAAGCTGAAAATTCACTTCTTCGCTGACGCTTTCGGATCTTGACTCACCTGATCTCCTTTGTGTTTCCTTACCATTTCCCCTAGATGTATCCCATGTCTACAGCTACTATTTTGTCTGTCTTGCCTAGATTGTAAGCTTTGATGAGCAGGGACCATCTTTTACATGTGCCTGTGCAGCACTGTGTACTTGTAGCACAATACAAATGTTCAGTAGTAGTAAAGTTACACAGGGATGGAGTCAAAAGTAGGGAGTGTGAAACAGGACAGGTAGTTTATTTTTCCCCACTTTCATTCACGACACTATAGCAATGCATTTTGAAGCTCTTTCTAGGGCAGCTAATTAAAAATTCTTGCGATCTACAGATCTGCAAAATTGAAATGACCTGATCACAGATTTAATGCAGTATTACACAGAATTATAGTCCTGTTCTGACGTTTAAAACATTTTTCCACTATGGTAATTTGAGGACATCTTCATTCAACTGTTCTCTAATCCTAACAGCCATCAGATAATGACCACTGATGTTCTACTTCTTGCATTTTTATACCACTAAAAAGATTAACTGTGTAAGATTGCTATAAGGGAAATCTTTATAGTAAAGGTGTAATTATGGTTTTATTTTATATTTTCAATCTCTCTAATATTGCCTTTTATGCTGTCCACTCAATGTACTTTGCTAAAATTACAGTACTCTGCTATGTTTGCCATGCTAGCTAACAAACTGAATGTGCTCTGAATTATGCCACAGTTTTCCATTATACGTCTCAATGTTGCCAAAGAAAGGTGTAAATTCTCTTGATATTAAATGTTACAAGAAAACTCAGTTGTGCTCATTAGTTTCACAGTACTTTCCATATTTACAAAGTGTTAAAAGCTGGATGTAAAATACTGAAAGAGATGGCATAAAATAGTCAAATCTGGTATCATTCTTTCATTTCAACCCTTCGATTACATGAACTCCCCATAAGGGCCAGAATTTTGTTGAAACTTATGTTAATATTTAAGATCTTATATGGCTTGGCTCCTAATTACTTGAACTCAATAGTTACTGTGAATGTACTCAATCGATGGCTTGGGTCAGGGAGAGCAGTCTGTCTATTCCGTCGACAGTCTTTTCACCTACAGAATACTAGAAATAAAACTATTTCAGGGATAGGCCATAAAATATGGAATTCTTTATCTATGAAATTATGTAATTTAACCTCTAATAGTTCCACTGCACTGTTAAAATGTATTCCAAAATTATCTACGTAGATAGTTATTTATTGTCTTAGTTTCTAGTTGTTGATTTATCCTGTATCAGTTGATTTGGGTTTTATTATATATTTTACGGAATCTGTCTAGAACTCTGGAGGTAAAGTGGAATATAAATGCTCATATTATATTGTGTGCCACTGAGTCAATGTCAAACTATGACACTCTTCTGGATAGCTCTCCTAAACTGCATTAAGTCTTCAATCAGTTGGCTAACTGTTGATTGAATGGCATCCATAGCTGCTATTATTGTAGCTATCCATCGCATTGCTGGCCTTCCTCTTTTGTGCTGACAATCAACCTTGCCAAACATGATGTGTGTCTATAATTCTCTCTCTTCACAAAATGTGTCTAAAAATGTGAAAGTCAAAGTCTTGTCATTTGAACTTCTAAAGAATACTTAGGCTTGATCTCCTTTAGTACTGACTGATTTGTTCTTCCGGCAGTCCATGGTATACACAGTATACTTTACCAGCACCATAATTTGAAGGCATAGGTCTTTTTTCTTCTCTCCAATTTTTGCATCCATATCATGTTATTGAAAATACCAGGACTTGGACATGTCAAAATCTCTGCATGTAGAGATACGTCTCTGCATTTAACAATCTTCATAGCCATTCTACCAAAAGCAATGTGTCATCGGATTAAGTGACCCACGCAAGTTAAAGTTGTCTAATATTTCTATTTCTTCTCCATCAAGGATGAAATGATTGATTTTGCCTGTGGTCAGAATCTTTGTTTTATTCATGTTAAGGTGCAGGCCCATTTTAAGACTATGTTCGTTGATCTTGATAAGCAGCTGTTTCAGATAGTCTTCACTTTTAGCAAGTAATAGCAAAGGTTGTTAAGTCTTCCACTAATCTTCACACCTTGGTTGTCTTCATACCATCCTACTTCTCTGAAGATTTGTTCTGCATATAAATTGAACAGGTATGGGGAAAGTATGAAGCCGTGTCATATACCTTTGCTGATTTTAAACCATGCTGTTACTCCTTGCTCTGTCTGACCTGTTGCTTCTTGATCAATGTCAAGGTTGTACATGAGAACGTAGGGAAGAACAACTCAAACTATGGCTACATGATGCAAAGTGCCACATTAGGAACCACCATCCAGAAAAAGGATTTAGGCGTCATCGTGGATAATTTAACTGGTTTTATATATCGCCTTATCAAAGGTGTCAAGGCGGTTTACATGGAACAGTTAGAACCCAATGTTACATAGAACAGCATAGAATTAATTAAATTTAACTGAAGTAACTTAACTGAAATAATTTAGGCTAGTATACATGGGACAAACATGCTATTACTAGAACAGTAGTTACATAATAACAAATAGTAAACAGCATAATGTTAATGTTGATTACTATGTTGAAACCCTCTGCCCAAATGTGCAGTGGCAACCAAGAAAGCAAAGAGAATGCTAGGAATCATAAGGAAAGGAATGGAGAACAAAATAAAGGATATTATAATGTTTTCATATCGTTCCATGGTGCAACTGCACCTTGAATATTGGTGCAATTCTGGTCACCATACCTTAAAAAGAATATAGCAGAATTAGAAAAGGTACAGAAAGTGTAATTACTCACCTGTAACAGGTGATCTCCGGGAACAGCTGGAATTTAGTCTTCACATATGGGTATCGTCTGTATCGACGGAGCCTGCATGGGAACGCTCCCCAGAGGCCAATAGGAAAGCTTTTGGGAGCATCCCACAGCGCCTGCGTGCTGCCTTCCCGTCTTTCCCACTGTCCCTCTTCAGTTGAGTTTATAGCTAAGACAAAGAAGAGAGGGAGAGAGAGAACTCCTAGGGGAGGTGGGTGGGTTGTGAAGACTAAATTCCTGCTGTTCCCGGAGATCACCTGTTACAGGTGAGTAATTACGCTATCTCCAGGAACAATCAGGAATGTAGTCTTCACATATGGGGACTCCCTAGCTGAAGATGCCAGGGAGATGGCCCCAGGAAGCTGCAACCACTGTTCCCTCTAAGCTTTGCGCGTGTGCGCGCGCACACACCTCACCGAGTGAGCGCACATACTTTACAACAGAGCGCACAAAAATTACGGCTCTGATTCTGATAGAAAACAGCACAGACGTCTTAAAATTTAAAAGTTATGATTGTAATTACTAGAAATTTCCCACTTTATTTAGTAATTGTCTATTTTCATTTAATTTGATTAAAATCAATGTGCTGTACATACTGTAATCTGACGTGCAGTCAAATTTTAAAGTATATAACTCCGAGTGTCGTTATGTGGCGCACAAAAATTTAACCTTCCTTCAAAAGCTGCACACAGCTGATATTTTATGCGCACACAGCCTACAGAAAATTAGAGGGAACATTGGCTGCAACCCATTGTGAGATGGGTCATGCTTTCTCCCATGGATCTCTGGCATCCCACCAGGGGTGGTGGGTAGGAGTTGAATTAAGTCTGAAAGAGATGTTGAAGAACAGCCTGGCCAAACAAGGCATCCCAGCGGGAGTCCTTGTCCAAGCAGTGGTGGGCTGTAAAGGTATGTACCGAAGCCCAAGTAGCTGCTTGACAGATGTCGTCGATAGATACAGAATGAAGGTTAGCCACAGAGGCTGCCATAGCTCTCACATTGTGAGCTGTGACATGGCCTTCAAGAGGAAGACCCTTACTCTCATAGGCAAAGGATATGCATTGTGCAATCCAGTTAGAGTTCTCTTGGAAACTGGAAGTCCCAAATGACTAGAATCAAAAGCAACAAAGAGCTGAGAAGACTTTCGATGTTGCTGTGTTCTTTGTAGGTAAAAAGCTAAAGCTCTTTTACAATCCAAGGTATGAAAGTTCCTTTCTGCATTGGAGGCATGAGGCCTTAGAAAGAATACAGGAAGGTAAACCGCTTGGCTTAAATGGAAAGGGGAAACCACCTTTGGCATAAAGTGTGGATGAGTCCTAAGACGATCTTATCATGGTGAAATCTCATATAGGAAGGATCAGCCACTAGAGCTTGCAACCACTTTTCCCTCTAAGCTGTGCGCGTGTGCACGCGCACACACCTCGCCAAGGGAGCGCACATACTTTACAACAGAGCGCACAAAAATTATGGTTCTGATTCTGATAGAAAACACAGACATCTTAAAATTTAAAAGTTCTGATTGTAATTACTAGAAATTTTCCGCTTCATTTAGTAATCGTCTATTTTAATTTAATTTGATTAAAATCAATGTGGTGTACATACTGTATTCTGATGTGTAGTCAAATTTTAAAGTATATAACGCTGAGTGTCGTTATGTGGCGCACAAAAATTTAACCTACCTTCAAAAGCTGCACAGCTGATATTTTATGCGCACACAGCCTACAGAAAACTAGACGGAACATTGCTTGCAACTCAATGCGGTGTGCAGAGGTGATTGCAATTAGGAAGATGACTTTCCAGGAAAGGAATTTCAGAGATGTAGTGACTAAAGGCTCAAAGGGCAGTTTCATAAGCTTCCTGAGAACAAGATTCAAATCCCATGCTACCGGAGGTGGTCTAATGGAAGGTTTTGTTAATAGAAGACCTCTCATAAATCTTGTTATGAGTGGATGAGAAGAAATAGGTTGTCCATTTAGGGGCTTGTAGGAAGCTGCACTAAGATGGACTCTTACTGAATTGGTCTTAAGACCAGCATTAGTTAAATGAAGGAGATACTCTAGTACCGATTCCAGAGGTATCAAAAGGGGGTTAAGTCCCTTTTGAGAATACCATATGGTAAACAGTTTCCACTTAAAGGCGTATGATCGTCTTGTGGAAGGTTTTCTAGAAGCCTGTAGGATATCCTTTACCTGTTGAGAAAGGTTGAGATCCTGAAGGTCTAGGCTTTCAGCAACCAGGCCCTGAGATGCAGGGACTGGGGATTGGGGTGCCATAGCGTCCCATTCTCTTGGGCGAGAAGATCTAGAGCACACCCAAACTCCCGAGGTGTAGTTTGAGAGAGATGTAGAAGCAGAGGATACCACGTTGCCGTGGCCAATGTGGAGCTATGAGAATCATACAACCCCTGTCTCTCTGAAGCTTGAATAGTGTTTTGGGGATGAGGGGAATGGGTGGGAAGGCATAGAGGAAGTCTTGACCCTGGTGAAGCAGGAAGGTGTCCCTTGCCTGACAATCTCGAGCTGGAATTCTGGAACAGAAACAGGGAAGTTTGGCATTCAGTGGACTTGCAAAGAGGTCTATGTCTGGGGCTCCCCAGATTTGAAATATTTGGGCAACCTGGTCGGCGTGGAGAGACCATTTGTGTGGCAGCAGTACTCGGCTGAGTTTGTCTGCCCAAAGGTTTTGAATGCCTGGAAGATATACCCCGAGGAGGTGAATTTGATGATCTCTGGCGAGGGCCCATAGTTGTAAAACTTCGCTGCGTAACAGAGAGCCGGTTCCACCCTGCTTGTTCACGTAGAACATGCTACTTGATTGCCTGTCTGTACTAGAACAGTTTTGTAGCTGAGCTGGGCTTGGAATACTCGAAGAGCAAAGAAGATTGCTCTGAGTTCCAGGAGGTTTATGTGAAGACAAGCCTCCTGTGAAGTCTAGGTACCCTGGGTAGAGAGATCATGCAGGTGGGCTCCCCATTCCACCTGTGATGCATCTGTTGTTAGAGTGGTCTGGAATAGAGGTTGTTGGAAAGGAGACCCCACCAGAAGATTCTCCAGTGATTGCTACCATTGGAGGGACAAAACAAGACATTGTGAGTTTGTTATTTTGTCGGACAGGCGACCTGTGGCCTGTAACCACTATGTCCACTATTGGGACATATGGCATCCACTCTATATGTGGACACAGGCCACATGTACAGTGGATGCCATATGTCCCAATAGTTGGAGCACTTCTCGAGCAGTCAGATAAGTCTTCACTGCTGCTTGGGGCTGTGGAAGGAAAGCCCTTGACTGTCTGGTATCTAGGCGAGCTCCTATGAATTCTAGAGACTGAGTGGGAGCAAGGTGGGATTTTGGTAGGTTTATGACCAGTCCCAAATATTGAAGGATTCGCATTGTGCGAGACAGAGCAGAGCTGGCTTTTGGAGCCGTGGGGGCTCAAATGAGCCAGTCATCTAAGTAAGGGAAGACAAATATTCCTAGATTTCGCAGGAATGCAGCTTCTACTGCCATGCATTTCGTGAATACTCTTGGTGCTGAAGCCAGACCAAAGGGAAGAACTTTGTATTGGAAATATTTTCCCTGGAAAAGGAACCGTAGGAATTTCCTGTGATCTGGATGGATGAGAATATGAGTATATGCATCCTTTAGATCTAGAGAACAAAGCTAATTCTGACTTTGAAGGTATGGCAGAAGAGTTCCTAGAGAGATCATTTTGAATTTCTCTTGGAACAGGTATTTGTTCAATTCTCTGAGGTCTAAAATGGGTCTGTGTCATCTTCTTTTCTTTGGAATAAGAAAATAGGGGGGAGTAGAACCCTGTAGCCTGTTGTAGAATGAGTACTTCTTCTATTGCTCCTTGAGCAAGGAGTGTTGTGACCTCCTGACCTAAGAGATTGTTGACAGTGGTCTGAGAATTGAACTGTCTTACGATTGTAGGAGGGTGCATGCTGTGAAAATGAAGCTTGTACCCCTCTCGTACAATGGACAGAGTCCAATTTTCTGTTATTTGATGCCATCTGTTGACAAAATGACACAACCTGCTAGGAATGGCTAGGGGTTCTGGACCGTTCCCCAGGGCAGCAAGGCTACGTTTTCTAGGTAGGAGTCAAAGCCCCTGAGGAGGCTGAGCCTGTGGAGCTGGCTGAGCTCTCGGCTCCTTTGGCTTCTTTTGCTGTCTAGTTTGTTGCTGCTGTCCCTTTTGGGCAGCCTGAACTGGACCGTGCCTCTGCTGGGCATAAGAAGGAGAAAACTTCCTTTTTTTGGCTGAAAAGGTTTTTTTTTATAAGACTTCTTTTTGGCTGGGTTGGCTGTAGATTTTGACAATCTATCCAGGGTGATACTGTCAGTATCTATTTCATTAGCCCTTTCCTGCCAATTCCTGCCAAAGAGATTTTCTCCTGTGCAAGGGATATTTCCCAATTTATCTTGTACCCAAAGTTCCAAGTCGGATGCCTGAAGTCAGGCAGTCCGACGTGCACCAATGGCAATGGCAGAGGTTCTGCTGATGCATTCAAAGCAGTCAAAGACTGCATGGTTTACAAACTTGGAAACATCCTGAGCATGTCTGACAAGCTTAAGGAAGTCTTGTCGTTTATCATCAGGAAGAAGGGGGCTCATAAGCTCCAAGTCTCCTGTTACCTCTTTGAGGAACATTCCCATATTTAGGATATAGGAGTTGATCCTGGCTGAGAGCATGGAAGCATCAACGCCCAAAGGCATCGAGAGTCCTGCACTCACGGCCTGGAGGATTGGAAGCATGTCTCTTTGCACTCTTCATCCTACGCATAGCCGATTCCACTACCATTGAATGGTGTGGTAACTGAGTTTTTTGGAAGCCAGGACAAGGTGGAACTCAATACATTGTATCGAGCCTCCGAGAGTGAGGAGATGTGGTTAAAGGTGTTTCCCACATCCTCAGCATAAGATCATGTAGGATCTGATGAATAGGCAGAGTAGCTGTTTCCTTGGGAGCCTTAGGATATTGAAGGATTTCTAATTTCTGTGCCCTAGGTTCCTTTTCATGAGTTACCGTGATTGCAAGGCCTCGAGCCACATCATGAATAAAATCCTGAAAGGACATGTCCTCCGGAGGAGACATTCTGCGTTGGGGAGAAGATGGTTCCTCCGGAAGAAGTACTCTGGTATCGGCAGAGTCATTAGAATCATCGGAATCGGAAGATTCAAAATATCTCTGATCCCAGTGTTCGTGCAGAGCACGGTAGCGGTATCGATCGAAGTCGGTATCGAGGTGTCTCGGTACCGATCTATCAATGTAGGAGATAGACTCAAGACTTGGCATGGGGAGTATGCCCACCAAGGCCGGTGCGGTTGGTACTGGTGCCTGTCAAACAGTATGTAGCAGTCTCAACGGTATCGAAGCTGTGAGAAGAGCTGCCAGACTGCGCTCGATAGCGAGAAACCTCTGATCTATCGACGCTGCCGATGCTTGGGTGTCGGTACCGGTAGAAGCGGCCGGAACCCCAGAGCATGGCACCAGTTGGAGGCCTCGAGAACATTCTGGAGTCCCGTTAATGCTTTGGAAGCCGAAACCTCCCGCCAGGGCTGTTTTGCCGGTGAAGTTTCCTTAAAGGCAACGGCAATGGCTTCTCGATGCCTAGGAGATCTACCCTTTGAGGACCAGCTAGATTTATGTTTAGTTATCTGAGATCCATGGGAGGAAGATGAGGCTCTGGAAGACGTCGATGCAACGGACATCGCATCTGAAGCAAAAAGGGTACCGAGTTTTGCAGCTCTATTCTGCAGGCCCCTTTTAGTCATCTTCCTACAGGAGAGGCACGCCAATGGAGAATGGTCAGGGCTTAAACATTTAAGACACCAGTCATGGGTGTCGGTGATGGATATGGTACCGCCACACTTAGAACATTTTTTTTTTAAACCAGTAGCTGGTTTTTCCATTTTTAAGGAAAATCGGCCTAGTGCCCAAAATGGCGCCTAGCACCGAGGAAAAAAAGTTTCTGAAGAAAAATACCTCAGAACTAATATAAATATATATTAAAGATCATGACAACTGGCATAATCAACAGGTTCATCGTTGGAGAAGAAATTGAAATTGTGAACAACTTTAACCTACTTGGATCAACTATCAATAAAGAAGCAACAAGCAGTCAAGAAATCAGACGACGCATTGCTCTTGGCAGAATGGCTATGAAAGACCTAGATAAGATTCTCAAGAGCAGAGATGTCTCTCTCCATACAAAGATTCGACTTGTTCAAGCCATGGTATTTTCAATAACATCATATGGATGTGAAAGCTGGACAGTGAAAAAGACAGACAGGAAGAAAATTGATGCCTTTGAATTATGGTGCTGGCAGCGAATACTGTGTATACCATGGACTGCCCGAAGAACAAACCAGTCGGTACTAGAGGAGATCAAACCTAAGCTTTCTTTAGAAGCTCAGATGACAAGACTTCGACTTTCATACTTTGGACACATCATGCGAAGAGAGAGATCATTAGAGAAAGACATCATGCTTGGCAAGATAGAAGGTCAACGCAAAAGAGGAAGGCCAGCAATGAGATGGATCGATACAATTTTTTTATTTATTTTATTTATTTATTTATTTGCATTCTCTTATATACCGCGCTATTCTGCATCAGTGCGGTTTACATTGAACAAGGCATAATAACTTGGAGATAACTATTTTACAGGGAACATGGGCTATGGAGGGTTAAGTGGCTTGCCCAAGACCACAAGGAGCACCTGTGGGACTAGAAACCCCAGTCCTTCCGGCCCAAGGTTGCTGTCCTCTAGTGGGATTTGAACCCCCGACCTTCCGGCCTGAAGTACCTTGCCCCAACCACTAGGTCACTCCTCCACTCCACAATAACAGCAGCTACGGGTACCAGTCTGTCAACAATGAGCCGCCTGACTGAAGACCGAACACAATTTAGGATAGCTATCCAGAGGGTCACCATGAGTCGACTCAGACTCGACGGCGCTTAACAACAACAGATATTATATATATATATATATATACTGTATATATATAATTTATTTATTTATATTAGTTCTGAGGTATTTTTCTTCAGATCATTTTTTTCCTTGGTGTTAGGCGCCATTTTGGGCACTAGGCCGATTTATTTATATATATATATATATATATATATTTATTTATTTATTTATTTATTTATTTATTTATTTTTTTTGTTGTTGTGTTTAACCTTTGCTATTACTTGCTAAAAGTGAAGACTATCTGAAACAGCTGCTTATCAAGATCAACGAACAGTCTTAAAATGGGCCTGCACCTTAGCATGAATAAAACAAGGATTCTGACCACAGGCAAAATCAATCATTTCATCCTTGATGGAGAAGAAATAAGAAAGAAGAACCAGCGGTACCAGTAGGTGTCGAACAAAGGCAGACGCGACCACAAAAAAATAAAGAACAAAGAAGGAATTTTCTGCAGTGACAGGGTATGGGACCTGTCGGCTCCGCGGAAAACGAAGAACTGAAGATGGACAGTGGGAAAGGCGGGAAGGCAGCACGCAGGCGCTGTGGGATGCTCTCAAAAGCTTTCCTATTGGACGCTGGGGAGCATTCCCGCGCAGGCTCCATCGGTACCGACGATACCCATATGTGAAGACTATATTCCTGCTTGTTCCTGGAGATAAGAGACACCAAACTGGTAAAGGGGATGGCAGGATACTCCTATGAGGAGCGGCTTAAAATGTTAGGACTCTAAAACTTGGAAGAGAGATTGGTGAGGGGAGATATAAAAGGTTTATACATTTTTTCACTCAATGAGTAATCAAGCTGTGGAATTCATTACTGGAGGATGTAGTAAAAGCTGTTAGTGTAGCTAGGTTTAAAAGAGGTTTGGACAAGTTCCTGGAGGAAGTGTCCATAAACCATTGTTTAAAAGGACCGGGGAAATTCACTGCTTACCCTAGGATAAGCACTGTAGAAGCTGTGTATCTTTATGGGACCCTGACAGGTACTTGTGACCCGAATTGGCTACCGTTGGAAACAGGATACTGGGATTGGTGGACCCTGGTCTGACTCGGTATGGCATTTCTTATATTTTTATGCTGTAGTTGATAAACACTTACAGAAATCCTTTTGGTATTTTTTGTCTTTTCAAGGATCCATCTTACATACGTGATATCTCCTATTCCTTGCCCTTTCCTGAACCCTGCTTGCACTTCAGGCAGTTCTCGTTGCAGGTATGGTTGCAGTCTCCACTGAATGATGTTGAATAGTATTTTCCTGGCATGTGGGATCAGAGCATTTGTGCGATAAATTTCCAGAGTCAGTTGGAACACCTTTCTTCAGTACTGATAAAAACACAGATCTTTTCCAAACTTTCTAGCAGAGTCTTGTAAGTACTGTAACAGCAGCATCCGATTGCTGCAATACTTCAATGGAAATGCCATCAGTGTCCAGTATTTTGTTCTTTGGTAATACTTTCAAATGCTGCTTCTACTTTTTTCATTATCAGCAGTTCCTGATCGTAAGCTAAAGGTTGAAATGGCTGTTGATCCACTTGATCTTTATGGTATAACGACTGTATATTCTTTCCACCTTTTCTTGGTTTTCTCAGCATCATTCAACATGGATCCTTGAGCTTCTTTTAGTATTTCAAACAGAGGCTGGCATTTTCTCGTAGCATTAGGAAAGCTGATCTTGTTCTCCCTCTGATAATTTCTGATTCTATTTCCATGCATGTGTCATTGTAGTACTTCTTTGTCTTGCCTTGCTGTATAGTGGAAATATATTAAGTTCCGCGATTACCTCTTTCTCCTCTGGCTTTAGTTTCACTGCATTAGAGCAATTTTCAGAGTTTCTTCAGTCATTCATTTTGGCCATTTTTGCTTTTTTACTTTTTACAGAGATGTTTTTACTTTCTTCATGCACAACTTTCTTGATGTCATCCCATAGCTCTGTCATTTGGTCATTTGTATCTGAAGCAGCAAATCAATTTTGCAGGCAGTCTTTAAATTCCAGTGGCATATTTTCAAGATCATATTTTGCTACATTCATAATTGGCTTGTTCTATTTCTGCTTTAGCTTGAATTTGCATACCAGTAGCCGGTCATCTGTGCCAAGGTTGCCTCCATATGTTTTTGTCGATATTATTGAGCTTTTTCCATTGTTGACTTCCACAGATTTAGTCAATTTGATTTTTGTACAACCCACTGGGTGAAGTTCATGTGTATAGTCACTGCTTGTGTTGTGAAAGTGTTTGAGATGAAAAAATTGTTGTGGTCTCAGAATTCTCAGTCTTTCTCTAGCTTCACTTCTGCTGCCAAGCCCTTATTTTTCAACCATTTTACCTTCTTTGTTCTCAACATTTGCGTTCCAGACGCCCATGACTATTAGTATATCTCGTTTGAATGTTCTTTCAATCCCAGCTTGTACTTGGTTCATAGACTTGATCATCTTCTTCCTCTTTTGCAGCTGTTGTTGGTGCATACATCTGAACAGCTGTGTTGATGGGAATTCCTGGTAGATCAATAGAAATTAAAGCATATGTCTAGTTTTGGCTGCTATCATAGTGCAAAAGCAGCCAAAACTGTGTGGTAAGCAGCAAACCTCTGCAGTATCTGCAGGGAGCATTCCCAGGGGGATTTCCCAAGGAGACCCCGCATTATCAGCCTTGGCAGATACCACAGAAAAAGTCCCGCAGTGCCTGCTGAGGCAGGTACCATGCATCCCAACGGTAAATCCACTAGCGGGGATGGTAGCAATCAGGTGCACAGAGCTGTCAGCAGCTCTGTGCCCCAATCGCTACCATGCCCCCCAACTGCCACAATTCCTCCCCCCCCCCCCCCAATATAGTCAGCACCATGGATCAACAGACAATATAAAAAATAAAAATATGGAGTCACGTGATGTGGTAAGCGCGGGTGGACGTGCGCCGCTCGAGCTCCGGGCCCCCCCCCCCCCCCCGCACCAGTAAAATCGCTGTTTTTGATCAGCCAGTTGGCTGCACATACGTTGTATAGTGGAGAGGAGGCAGAGGAACACAAGAGGAGGCGGAGGAAATGGCAGCGGCGGTGAAAGCGGGACGCCGAGAGAGGGAAAAGTCTGTCGTGCAGCAAAAAATGGCGGAGCTGCCTGTGACACCCAGATCGCCAGCCACACCAGAGCTTGTAGAGGAGATCTCGCTGGCGGTAGCGGGTGCACTCTCCTCTCAGTTTGAGGCCCTGAATGGCAAAATGGACTTGCTACAGACCTCGGTGGGAGCCTTGGGCAGCCGGGTGTTGGAGGCGGAGAATCAGATTGGACAGACGGAGGAGAGTGTGATGGAGTTTCAGCAGGAGGTAGACCGCATGAGAGCAGTGCTACAGGCACAGGAAGCCAAGTTGGATGACCTGGAAAACAGGTCTCGTCGCAACAATCTGCGCGTCTTGGACATCCCAGATAACATCTTGGACTGGGAATTAAAATCATACTTGGAGACATTGGTGAGACAGATCCTAGGAGGAGGAGGAGAAGGGGGGGACCTGGTTCAAATTGAAAGAGCACAGAGTAGGGCCCAGGCGGTCAAGCGATGGCCGGCCTCAAGTAGTTTTGGTAAGGTTCCTGCGATTTCCACAGAAGGAGGCAGTGCTACGAACAGCAAGGAAAAAAGGAACTATTTTAAAGGACAATATTATGCTGCGGATTGTGCAGAATTATTCGGCAGCCTTGGGCCAGCGCAAGCGGGCATATGGGCCCTTCTGTCAAAAGCTGACAGACACCAATATTAAGTTTGTGGTGCAATATCCTGCTCGACTGATTGTTATCCACGAGGGAGTGCGCCAGACCTTTGAGTCAGCTATGGAGGCAGCCCACTATGTGGAGGAATTAACACGTAGAGCAACAGCCTCTAGGGTGGTGGCAGCCCTGCGAGACGACCATGGTAAATTGCACAAGGAAAGTAGGGTGATAGCCCAAGTATTTAGATTCTTTTATCAGCAGTTATACTCAGCAGAGGAGGGATCTAGGTCTAACATGGAGGACTATTTTCGGGCGTTGAATCTGCCTCGGTTAGGGGAGGACCAGAGGGCCCAGTTGGACAGGCCAATAACGCTTTGTGAAGTGCAGCAAGTCATTCAGAAAGCTAGTTGTTCTAAGGCGCCTGATCCTGACGGTTTTGGGGTGGAATTTTATAAGCTGCTGAGCGATTTGGTATCACCTGCTATGTTGGCGGTGTATCACAAGCGAATGGAGCAAGGCAGTGTTAGGTGGGGAGAGAACCATGTGCACATCATTCTGATACCTAAGCCGGGAAAATATCTGCTCCACGTGGCCTCTTAGCCCATATCATTGTTAAATTATGATGGGAAGGTACTATCAAAGATATTGGCAGATCGGCTGGCATTGGTTTTAGAGGACCTCGTACATGGAACGCAGGTCAGGTTTGTGAAAGGAAGGTATGCAGTGTGAAATTTGCGTAACATTTTGGCATCGTTGAAGTGGGTCCGGGAGCAAAGGCTTCAATCACTGTTAGTTAGCTTTGATGCGGAGAAAGCTTTCGATCGGGTGAGCTGGCAGTACCTGAAATTTCTTCTGCTGCGGTATGGCCTGGGCGATTCTTTCTGTAGAATGGTGGATCTATTATATACAAGACCTACAGCGGGGGTATTATGTAATGGAGTGATGTTGGATAGATTCTCCTTAGAGAGAGGTACTTGGCAGGGATGCCCTCTCTCTCCCCTGCTATTTGTGTTGACCTTGGACCCGTTGGTGCGGACGATAGAGGTGTCACAAGAGATACAAGGGGTGAAGAATGGAAAGCAGGGGTTCAAGACGGCAGCATTTGCAGATGATATGCTGGTACATTTGCTTTCCCCACAACAGTCGCTGCCCAGTTTGATGGCGGAATTTGCGTGCTTTGGAAGCTTTGCAGGACTCCGTATTAACAAAAATAAATCGGAAGCTTTGGACGTGTCGGGTACGCTTCAAGGGATCTGGAGTGGCTCCTTCCCACTTAAATGGGCGACTGATTCCTTTTTTTATATCGGGATTCTCCTGACTAGGAGTCCGATGGAGTTGTATAAGTGGAACTTTGAGAGAACCTTTCTTAAACTTCGAACACAGTTGCAGGCATGGAACCCCCTCCCTCTGTCGTTGCTGGGGAGGGCGGCAGCACTGGGGATGGTAGCGTTGCCTCGGGTGTTGTACTGGCTGCAAACCCTCCCCATTTGGCTGCTGCGGCGGGACCTGAATAGATTGGAGAGGAAGATTTGTGGCTTTTTGTGGAAGGGGGCACGGGCACGGATCCAGATGGGTCGTTTGAAAGAGGGATGGAGACGGGGGGCATAGACATTCCAGATCTGCGACTATATGCGTTGGCATGCCAGGCACGTCACATAGGAGACTGGTTGGGCGGCAAGGAGACCTACACCCCTGGGGCTTTGGAGGAAGCCATGGTAGCGCCACAGACGTTGCTGGCGGTCTTACACTTGGAGACTCCTGCGCTACAAAGGGGAGTGAACGTGAGTGGGTTGCTGATGTTGGTGCGGAAAACGTGGCGACAGTTGAATAGGTATTGGGGCAGATCTCCGGCTGTTTCGAGCTGGTTGCCATTACAGGGCAATATTACATTCATGCCAGGCTCGGAAACGGCTGTCTTCCAGACGTGGCATATGCTTGGCATCAGAAATATCGGACATGTAGTGGAATTAGAGGGGAAGTGTAAACCCTTTGAGATTCTGTGTAGGGAATATGAGGTGAGTAGCAGACAGTTTCTTGCATATGCCCAGCTTTCCCACAATGTGGCATCTCTCTCGAAGGGTGAGCTAACCGGGGACCGTTCAGCACAACTACTGGAATTCTTCTCACTGGGCGGAGAGTCTCCGCCAACTGTTTTGGGTTTGAAGAAAAGATTAGATCAATACAGTGTGGTCCCAGACTATTCAGGAGAGGAAGCCCAGTGGGCAGAAGAATTGAATCAGGGGGTGGCCTCAGGGTCGGTTCATAAAGCCGTGTGTCGTATTGCGGATTTGGTAGAAGGGGCTAGATGGAGAGAGGTTCAGTTCAAGTGCATTATCTGAGCACACTTTTCGCCGAGGCGGGCTCTGCGGAGTCATCTCACTTTGGATGGTAGTTGTCCGACGTGCTCATGTCCCCTTGCAGATTTGGGTCATATGTGGTAGAGATGTCAGAAAATTCAACATTATTGGGCGTGAATAAGTACATAATTGGGTAGCCTGCTCTGGCAACAGATCACCTGGACAGGGACTTTCGTAGTCTTGGATCAACTTGGACCACTTCACCCAAAGGGGAGATGGGAGTGTATACTGGTAAGGAAGGCATGTCTGGTGGGTAAGAGGCTGATACTTCACAGATGGAGAGAGCCAATACCCCCTACTTTTTGGGAATGGCGCAATAGCTTCCATCAATTGATGCTCTTTGAGAGAAGCGGGGCGAGGGGAAGTGTCTCACGTTGGTCTTCCTTCTTGTTGATATGGGAACCCTATATTCAAACTTTGAGACCACGTATACGTAATGAACTATTGCAGGAGGGATAAGAGGGGGGCCAGAGAAGAGGTCCAGGGGGGATCGGAGGGTCCCAATAGGCATAAGGATAAGGGAGGTGGTTGGTATGGGTTAGTAGAAGGATATTTCACTCCTGGGGTGTGGTTAGGATAGGGCGGGGAAGGGGGGAGGAATGGGGGAAGGGGGGGGAGTTGTGTTTATCACTGAAGGATGATTTATCTCTGAGGCGGTGGATAAGAGTTCACCCCGCTGGGAGATGCAGTGTATTGGTAGATTGTTATGTGATGTGATTTGTGTGGTTTAATAAACAGAGTTTTCAAAAATAAAAAAATAAAAATATGGTCCCCCCCCTTCAGCGCTGATCCCCCTGCACAGCTCCCAGTCCCCAATGGTTGATGCACTCCAACAATCAAAATTCCCAGCTAGTCAGTCCCTCCCTCCCTCCCACCCCCCCCCCCCACTCCCCCCTCCCACCCCCCTTATACAGATCTGAAGATCCCTGGTGGTCTAGTAGAGGAATGGGGCAGGAACGATCCTATACACTTCTGCCCCATATAGTGGCCAAAACAAAATGATTGTCATCACAAGATGCTGCCCTCTAGCTGCGGGGTGGGGGGGGAAATCAGTGCTGAAGGGGGGCCCACATTTGTATTTTTTTTATATTGTTAGTGACGTGGTACCAACAATATTGGGGGGGGGGGGGCAGCACACAATACCGGTACCGATCGAAGTCGGTATCGACAGGATCCGGTACCGACTTGTCAGTACCGGAGGGCACAGCATGCGTCAGTACCGGTAGTCCACCTGCCGACGTCGATGCAATTGGCCCCGGTAGTGATGTAGGTACCGGTTGAATTGTCTGAAGCGGTTTCGGGGGCATCGATGCCGAGAGAAGAGCCGCTAGACTGTGTTCAATAGCCAAGAATCTCTGGTCTATCGATGTCACCGATGCCTGGGAGATCTACACTTTGAGGACCGGCTCGACTTATGTTTAGTTACCTGAGATCCATGGGAGGAAGATGAAGCCCTGGAAGATGCTGATGCCACAGATGCTGCATCGGAGATGCTGCATCGGAGAAAAAGGGTACTAAGTTTAGCAGCTCGGTTTTACAGACCCCTCTTCGACATCATCCCACAGGCATCATCCCACAGGCAACACACTCAGAGATAGAGTGGTCAGGACCTAAAAATTTGAGGCACTGCTCATGGGTGTCGGTGACGGAAATTGTACCGCCACACATGGAACGCTTTTTAAAACCCGAAGCGGGCTTTTCAATTGTAGAGGAAAGTTGGGCCTAGTGCCCAAAACGGCGCGTGGCACCAGAGGAGAAAAAAAAAAGCTGTTAGGCTCCAGGAAGTGTATATATATATATAATTTTTTTTTTTTTTTTAAGGAAAAGAAAGAAAGAACTGGTGGTACCGGTGTAGCATCGAAGGAAGGCAGACACGACCACAAAAAAGAAGAATAAATGGGATATTTTCTGCGGTGACAGGAAGTGCGACCTGCCGGCTCCATGGAAAATGAAGAACTGGAGAGACACAGTTGGGAAAGGCGGGAAGGCAGCACGCAGGCTCTGTGGGATGCTCCCAAAAGCTTTCTGATTGGACGCTGGGGAGCGTTCCCGCGCGGGCTCCGTCGGTACCGACGATACCCATATGTGAAGACTACATTCCTGCTTGTTCCTGGAGATGACATTTTTCAGATATGTTAGTGAGAGAAGGAAGGACAAAAGTGTTATTCAAGGGTGAAGGAGAGGAATATGTAGCAACTGATGAGGGTAAAGCGGAATTCCTTAAACATTTCTGTTCTGGGTTCATAGATGAAGGGCCAGGAGAAGGACTTCAGAAAACACCCACAAATAGGAAAAGAAGTGACAGGCATCTCAAATGATTTTCAGAAGACTGTGTTCATAAGGAACTAGCTAAATTAAAAGTAGACAAAGCGATGGGTCCAGATGAGATTCATCCAAGCATGCTGAAGGAACTCGGGACTTTCTAACGGCAACACTGTCTGACCTTTTCAATGCTTCTTTGGAGTCGGGAGTAGTGCCAGAGGACTGGAGAAAGGCACATGTGGTCCCTTTACAAAAAAAGCAGATGCAAGGAAGACATGGAGAACTACAGGCCAGTTAGTCTAACCTCTGTGGTTAGTAAATTACTGGAAAGGCTACTAAAAGAGAATAGTGACGTTTCCAGAGTCCAATGGATTGCAGGATCAGAGGCAGCATGGATTCACCAGAGGCAGGTCTTGCCAGACAAATCTGAGTTCTTTGACTGGGTGATCAGGGAGTTGGACCGAGGGAGAGTCCTAGATGTGGTGTACTTAGATTTCAGAAAAGCCTTTGACACCATTCCGTACAGGCGACTCAAACAAACTGAGCGCCCTAGGGATGGACCCTAAAAAGTTACTGATTGGGTTAGAAACTGATTGTGTGGGAAGCGACAAAGGGTGCAGGTAAATGGAGCTCACTCTGAGGAGAAGTAAGCTATCTGTGGTGTGCCGCAGGGATCATTCCTTGGTCTGATTCTTTTTAACATCTTTGTTAGTGATATTGCAGGAGGACTATCGGGTAAGGTTTGCTTGTTTCCATATGATACCAAAATATGCAATAGAGTAGACACTCAGGAAGAAGTAGATAACATAAGGAGAGATCTAGCTAAGCTTGAAGAATTTGACAGCTGAAATTTAATGCTAAAAAATGCAAGGTCATGCATTTGGGCTGCAAAAATCCAAAGAAGTGGTACAGTCTAGAGATGAAAGAAGAGCAGGATCTGGGTGTAATTGTGTTTGATGGTCTTAAAGGAGCTAAACAGGTAGAAAAGGCGACTGCGAGAGCCAGAAGGATGCTTGGGTGTATAGGGAGAGGAATGGCCTGCAGAAAGAAGGCAGTGATAATGCTTCTGTATAGGTCTCTGGTGCAACCCCATTTGGAGCATTGTATGCAATTCTGGAGACCACACCTTCAAAAGGATATAAGCAGGTTGGAGTCTGTGCAGGGGGTGACTACTAAAATGGTTAGTGGTCTTCGTTATGAAGCATATGAGGACAGACAATCTTAATATGTATACTTTAGAGGAAAGGCGGGATAGGGGAGATATGATAGAGATGTATAAATACCTCCGTGACAAATACAAAGGAGTCATCTCACTTCCGATTGAAAGCAAGCTCTGCTATGAGGGGACATAGGATGAAGGTGAATGAGATAGACTCAGGAGTAATATGTGGAAATATTTATTTATGGAAAGAGTGGTAGATAAGTGGAATAGTCTCCCAACAGGGGTGGTAGAAACAAAGACAATCTGAATTCAAAAAAGCATGGGACAAACAGAGGGTCTCTAAAGGAAAAAAGGGCACTATTGTAGTTGATCGAAGGACAGACTAGATAGACCACGTGGTCTTTTTCTGCCGCCATGTTTCAATATCTTTCTTAGTCCCCTCGCCATCTTGGTTCAAGACTTGAACGTCAGTGCTTATTATTATGCTGATATCTTGCTTCTCTATCATCTGTACTCTCCTAGGCCTGACTTCTCTTTCGCCAAATCACACACTAAACCATATCGCATCCTGGCTCTGAACTAATTGACTCAAACTGAACCAAAAAAAACATTTGGAGACTCTTTTCACCCCTTATCCTTCATACCTTCCATTGACAGCTCACCTATTCAAGTCACCTCTACCTTGAAATATTAAACTGTGCTTTTTACCGGGTCAAAGTGGTGTACATTCAAAAACAATTTCACTGATTACAATGAACGATAACTTATACACAGGGGAGAACAGAGGTACACAACAGAACTATTGGTTGTACATTGTATAGAACTACTATTTACATTGGATGCTGTGTATATACATGGTTGGTTGAATGCTCATTGCATAAAACTACTATTTACATTAAGTGTTATGTATATACATGGTTGAATATTATACAAGGTGGGGATAGGGCAGGGGAGGCTATTAGAAAAGGGGAGTGGGTGGTTGATTAGAAGTGTGTCATGTTAGGTAGATTGGACATTGCTATGTGGTTGGTCCGAAGTATTCTATGAATAGATGAGTCTTGAGATGTTTACAAAATGTGGTCAGTTTGGTGATGTTTCTGATTTTCTCAGTGTGTTCCATAGGCTTGGTACATAGAGTTTAATAGATCTTGAGCAGACATATTGGTTATTTTTTGTTTTTTTTCATGAGGTACAGTCAGGATGTTTTGGGTGCTTTGTCTTCTTGATCAGGTAGTTTGTGTTTTTTGTAGTAATGTTTGTAAGTGGGAGGAAGATTGGTTGATGATGATTTTGAAGATTAAGAGCAGGATTTTATACTTGAGTTGGCTTAGTATGGAAAGCCAGTGCAGTTGTCTTAGAATAGGCGTTATGTGTTCCTATCTTGTAGATCCTTATATGATGCGGGCAGCTGTGTGCAGGGCAGTATGTAATGGTAGCAGGGTGGATTTTGGTAAGCCATGGAAAATTGTGTTACAATAGTCAAAATGTGGGGAGATTAGTCTGAAATGCTGCGCAGAAGTCCGAAGGCTCAAGTAGTGGGTGGTCCGCCCTTTCCTCTCAGTCCCGGTCCATGACCACCCTCCTCTTGTCATTAGTAGTATCACATTTAGATTATTGCAATGCCTCCCTTGCCGGCCTTCTCCAATCCCAATTACGGAGACTACAACTTGTTCATCACACCGCTGCCCGTATTTTGACCAATGCTATTTTGATTCATCTCCACTGGATACCAGTCCCATACAGAATTCAATACAAAATACTCCTTTTCATTCACAAGTCTATTCACTCTGGTTCCCCAGTTTATTTAGCAGACCTGATTCACCTACACACTCCTCATTGTCTCCTTAGGTCCATCCATGCTAACCGCTTATATCTCCCCTTCCCAGGCTCATCTTGAATCAAGATGCTCTTCTGCCTTTTTTCTTTCTGGGTCCCCGGCTCTGGAATTCGCTCCCCCTTGCCCTCCGCCTAGAACCCTCCCACAAAACATTTAAAACAAGGCTCAAAACTCACCTATTCTGTAACGCCTATGACCTCCCTCCCCCTACTTCTCCCCTCTCTCCGCCCCCTCGTTGATACTTGCTGTCTCTCCTCTGCCCTGCTTCCCTAAATTTCCCTGTCTCTGCTCTTACTTTCCTGTCTATTATATTTGGTGTTCCTTTCTATTTCCTAGCAGACTCATATTTTGTTTGTAAACTGCTCTATTGCCTACGGTAAGAGCAGTATATTAAATCCTCAATAAAGATAAAGAAAGGTATTGAAGGGTATGAATTTTGTGGTAGATTGTCAGTTGTGTTGCTTATATGTGATTTCAAGGTTAGGTGCTGGTCCAGTGCGATTCCTAGATATTTGACTTCTGTCTGGACTTTCAGGTCAATATCATTTAATGATAGGTGATTGGAGGGAGGAAAGTTTTGTCTTTAATGATCAATAGTATCTCTGTTTTTTTGCAGTTTATTGCTAATGAGTTTGTTACCAGCCATTCGGTAATGTATGTGAAGCATTTTAGTATTCCTGCAAATGTGGGTTTTATTGTGTTGAAGGGTGCATAGAGCATATCATCGAACTACAAAACACACCACCTATTTGCAAAAAATACAAACCATCCAAAATACACAATGCAAATATATTTCACATATAGATCAACATTACTTTAATAACTTCAAAATACATAAACATGAATAGTGGAGACCACTGCTTAATAAATATACATAGTAACACTAGTGGTTTTCAACATGTAAATTACATTCTACTGTTCTCTAAATGTTCAGCAGATGTTTCAATTTCTGGCAAAAACCTATTAGTTAGTAAACTAACAAATATTTAAAATTATACAATTCCACATATACATCAAACTCAATCTAAATTATTGATTACCTTCAGAGAAACAGTATTGGTGAACTTAGAGGTTTTTGCCATTGTATAAGAAAACAATTACTTTGAGGTAAATGTTTATCATTTACTACTCTGTGTAACCGTTGTTATTTTAGATATCAATAATTTAGATTGTGTTTGATTTATATGTGGAATTGTATAATTTTAAATATTCGTTAGAGTTTACTAATAGGTTTTTGCCAGAAATTGAAACATATGCTGAACATTTAGAGAACAGTAGAATGTAATTTACATGTTGAAATACACTAGTGTTACTATGTACATTTGTTAAGCAGTGATCTCCACTATTCATGTTTATGTATTTTGAAGTTATTAAAGTAATGTTGATCTATATGTGAGATATATTTGCATTGTGTATTTTGGATAGAGCATATCTGCATAGATGTAGTAATTATGTTGTGGAACTGTACGATTGCGCACAATAATTGTAGGTATATGTTGAAAAGGAGTGCTGATAGCGCTGTGCCCTGGGGACACCTTGGTTTTGGAGATAGGAGATGTGTTGGGTCCCATTTTCACTTACTGCTGTTGGTTCATCAGCTAAGAGTGAAATCATTTTAGAACTTTGTTTTGTATTCCAATAGTGTGTAGTCTCTGTAGAAGTATATTGTGGTTGACAGTATCAAAGGCTGCTGATATGTCTAAGAATATCAGGATAAATCGTTGTTGTGGTTTTTGGGTTCTTTGTATTAGTATGTCCATGAGGGAGGTTATGAGTGTTATGGTCAAAATCCGCATTGTTGTGGGTCTAGTGGGGCATGTTGGTTGATGTGCTCTTGTGATTGTTGTATTTTTTTTTCTATTATTTTAGCCAAGAATGGGAGGCTGACAATGGGTCTGTAGGAGGCTGGGTCCCTGGGGTAGTTTTGTGTTTTTTTAGGGTGAGACGGATGGAAGAGGTTTTTAAATTATTAGGCATGTATCCCTGAAGCAGAAATAGCTGGGTTATTTTCTTGAGGAATAGGCTTGGTTCAGCTTTGGTTGTTTTAATCCAGATTACTGAGCATGGATCCAGGGGGAACATGGTTGTATTTATGGTTGTGATTGTTTTTTCTATGTTTTCCTGGCTGATGGAGCTGAAAGAGTTCCAGGCAGTGAGTGTGGGTGCGGTGTGTAGCAGGCTTTGTAGTCTGGAGGGGTGGATGTATGATTCTGCTTTTGAGGTAATTTGCCAGAGTTTGTGGGCTGAGGCTAATGTCTGCATTGTGCTGATTGGGGGCTTTCACTAATCCTTTTACTAATGTATGTCGAATAGCTACCTAAGTCGGCTGATTGAGCTCATTATCAATTTGGTGTGGTATATTCTTTTGCATTCGGTAGTTGTGTGTGGTATTCTGTTAGTAAAGACATATAGACTACATCAAATTAATTTATCAAGCACTATAAATCAAATAAAGATCAACCACCTAAACATACATCCCTTGAAATGTGCTCTAATCAATGTACGTTCCACAAGGAACAAATACCACATCATCACTGATTATATAGATGAACAACAATTGGATATAATGTGTATAACAGAAACATGGTTTACAAATACAGATCAAGTAGTATTAAACCAAATTTCTTCTCAAACATATGAAACTCACAGCTGCCCAAGAATCAATAAAAGGGGAGGCGGAGTTCTCATCATCACAAGAAAATCCCTATGCTTCAAAACCCTTTCAACTTGAAGCACAGAGAGCTGTATCACCATAACCATTTCAAACAAATACATAGCTTTTTCTCTTATATACAGAGCACCTGGTACAAATAATGATGATCTCTCACTATTACTTGAAGAAATTTGCTACAATTTTAACCCACGGAAGCCTCTCATCATCCTAGGAGACCTTAACATACCGTCTACAACCACAAGATATGGCAAAGCCTTTGCTCAAGCAATTGAGACCTACAGTATAAACAAATAAACATTCCAACCCATAAGAGAGGAGGAACCCTTGATCTCATCTTTATATCAATAAATCTCTTAAGATAGGAAACTTATTAATCTTTCAACAGTGACGCCTGTCCCATGGTCAGACCACTACATCATAACATTCCAGTTAACCACTTCTGTACTAAATGCACCTACAGAAGTAATAAATTCACAAAGATGATTCAAACAGTTCAACAGAAAAAAAATCTACAACAGATCTTACCACAAATAAACTATATAGACTCAGCAAACCTTGAAGAAATAATACACAGATGGAACTCAGCAATTCACAAGGCAGCCATTGCCCCTCCTAAAAAAGCACGTGCCATCAGAAAGAACATCGCACCATGATATTCCAGTGAGATTAGCACCTTGAAACAAGCCTTGTGAAAAGCTGAACAAAAATGGAGAAAAAACGAAAGATGTGCAAGATAAAATCAACTATACTAACAGGATGCAGGAATTTATTTTTATTTTTTATTTACATTCTCTTATATACCGTGCTATTCTGCATAAGCGCGGTTTACATTGAACAAACTGAAATTACATTGAACAGGGCATTATAACTTGGAGATAACTATTTTACAGGGAACATGGGCTATGGAGGGTTAAGTGGCTTGCCCAAAACCACAAGGAGCACCTGTGGGACTAGAAACCCCAGTCCTTCCGGCCCAAGGTTGCTGTCCTCTAGTGGGATTTGAAACCCTGACCTTCCGGCCTGAAGTACCTTGCCCCAACCACTAGGCCACTCCTCCACTCCATACCAGTGTCTAATAAATGCTTGTAAGAGGGAATACAACACAAATCTAATCATGGGTTCATTAAATAAACCACGAGAGCTATTCAATATAATAAGAACCTTGACAAAAATCAAATCTGAAGAGCACAATCTAATTGAACCTCAAACCATGGCAAACTTCCTTCAATCAAAGCTCAATCCTAATCAAAACCAAATGAAACTATTAACAACAGAAAACCAATCAATAACTGAGCAAGCCTGTTTGTGCACCACATTTCACATACCATCCATACAAGCATCGATTTGACTGGTGGTGGATCCTTTGTATCACTGTTATGCTGTATGGTCGCTGAAAGCTTAGGATATGGTTGGACCATGGTACTGGTAGTAGTGGTGGTGGGGGAGCATTGGTGTTGAGGTTTTTTTTGTTGTTGATAAAATTTGAAGTCCAGCAAACTGTCATTTTCATGTGTTGGCGCGTTTATGATTTGAGAAAATTCCAGTGATGTCATAGCTTCCAAGAAGGATGTGGCTTGCTTACTTTACTGGGGCGGATGGGAGGTTGAAGTCTTTGTTTTGAGTGGAATTTTTGAGTACTTTTTCTAATATAGGCGAGTGGCTTAACCCCCCCCCCCCCCCCCCCCCCCCCCCCCCCAGGTCATCCACCACACAAAAATCAGGTATCATGGAAAATTGCCCGATTTTTTCACAGGTTAGATAATACCGCAGGGCGTTAATCCTGTGTTAGCGCCACTGTACAGCTAATGTCCTTTAGTAGACATACCCCTAAGTGTTCACTGACAGCATTGGATTTCATTATAGTTCTTGCAAGTTTCTTCTTAATTGTAAGTTCAACACCTTTCTTCTTTGTCTTTTCTTTCTGGCATCATATATCATGTGATTATCTGATTCAAAGTGCCCGATGCCTGTCCATTTCAGTTTGCTGATACCCAGCTGATCAAGCTGCACATGTTCCATTTCATTCTTGACCACCTCCAGCTTCCCTTTGTTGATGCTTCGTACGTTTCATGTCCTAATTATACGTAACAGATATCTTTGCAGCTTCAGACATTGGTTTCATGCACAGCTACATCAGCAGTCAGATATCCCAAGGTCTTTGATCCAACCACATCATAAATGCTGGCTTTACTCCAAAGTATCTTCAATTTTTCCTCAGTAGCCCAGTGCCTTCTAACCCGGTAATCTCATCTTTCAGCACTATATCACAATTTGGGGTTGTTTTTTTTTTTTTTTTTTTTTGCAACTATCCATTAGAATTTTTTTTGAAAGATACTGAAGTAGATTGTCTGGCCTTTCTTCTGCGCAGGTAATGCTAGTGTTGTTGCCGTTGCCAGAGAAATGTGATCCTCCAACTTCATCCCATACTACTGCTGCTGCCCAGATGGGTAGTTTGTCTTGTCTGGCATCTCAGCTAAGATATCTCCATCTTGGGAGATCCTGCCAGTTGTTAAGCTACCAATAGCATAGTTCTCACTATCACTGATACATACAAGCCCTTGCAGCCAGGCAAGACAAATCAAGTAAGGGATGCTTAAATTCAATTAAAGAAGGATCCTGTTTAATGGCAATCATTGCCTACAGTCTTAGGTAATTATATAAAGGTAGCCACATTTAGTCATGTAAGTCACGTTTGCCAAGGATTTGTGTGCGTCCTTTAGTCAGTTGCTATTCTGTACAACTACTCTAACCACTTTACTGGGCAGACTAGATGGACCACACTGGTCTTTATCTGTCGTCATAAAATATGTTACTATGTAAGCATGCACATACTTTTGTTGTGGGGGTGTATGGAGCGGTGTTTGAGTGGAGAGCAAACATACACCCTAAATTATAAAATTCAATAACTTGGCCTGTTTCTTAAAATTTAAGGCACAGACATTTACACTTGCCATGGGACTGATTTTAAGTACTCACACATAGTTTGCAGGCAATTTTACACCATTTATGTCCCTATTTTATAAAGTAAAGCATGTGCACACGTCACTTTATAGAATAGGCCTCAAACATGCATATGCTAACACACGCTAACTCCTCAGAAGTTTATAAAATTACTCTAAGAACTGAACCATATCAGGAAGAATTCACAAGTATATGAACAGCCTCACTATCAATTCCCTTGCAGTTACACTAGCCATTTTGTTCTCTCTCTGTACTAAGATAGGCATTAATTCAGCTCTTCACAGTAGGGGCTAAAGAGGGATGCTCTAGCTTCAGTATATTTTATTTAGAGAGATATTTATTGGCAGGAAACAGCTACTCAACAGGGATGTAATTGTTTCAAACAATCATGGGTGATTACAGATCAGGCAAGTTCCTGAGTGAAATTTACTGAAGATGGATCACTGCACCCACCCACCATCATAAGCTGAAAAGCAGTTTTATAAGAAGAAAAAGTGCTGCACCAAAAACAGAAATGAAATTAACAGTACTCAAGTTTATAAAAGATCAAAATACTCAAGAATAATATATATCATTTTCTTTTGTGGTTATTTTCACTTTTTATTCCTATATATGCTTTGCATAAAATAAGCCCTGCCGTCTCAAGATCTTATCTGTATACCTAGAACAACAAGTTGCATTTTTCCCAAAGAACTGTGTGTAAACATAGCACTGTAGAAGAATGGTTATGATTACAAGGTCTTGGCTTCCAACAGCTTTTTAAAGTTGGAGTTTAAGGAGATTTGACTCTCTCAAGAAGAAAGTGCAAGTCATAGCTGGATCTTCAGGTCTCATAGCTCTACACTTATTTATTTAACAGGTCTTTTATACAGCTTTATCAGTTCAATCAAAGCAGTTTACATTGTAACTTAAACTTGGTAATGTACATTAAACAGGGACATTGATAACTTGGAATTTTATGAGGCAATGGAGGGTTAAGTGACTTGCCCAAGGCCACAAGGAGCATTAGTGGGAATTGAACCCTGGTTTCTTGGTTCCCAAGCCAGTGCTCTAACCATTAGGCTACTCCATTTTATTTCCAAAAATTTGCTTAACCGTCAATCAGGCTAGAAATCCTTCAAAGCAATGTAAAGAGCGTTTCTTGTTTATTAAGCATTTGATATACCGCTCTTCATACATCAAAGCAGTTTACATCAAAATATGTCAGAAGGTCATAAGACTGAAATGAATTCAAGTAGCCATATAGGAAAGCAGCAGTCATACTCGGTAGTAGATCAGAAGTCTTAGCTGGGAGGAAGGAGAGATAAGAGGAAGGGAAGAGATTATGGAGGAAACCGGGGAATGCGTATAAGTTAGCAGAAGGTGGTCAAAACAAATTAACTGGAAGAATAATCAAAAGCGTCAAGGAACAGATGAGTTTTTACTGCGGATCACCTTAGAAATCACTATGCAGGAAAGATTTAGGTTTCATCGTGGATAATACACTGAAACCCTCCAGTCAATGTGCAGCGGCGGCCAAGAAAGCAAAGAGAATGCTAGGAATCATAAAGAAAGGAATGGAGAATAAAACCAAAGATATTGTAATGCCTCTGTATCGTTCCATGGTGCAACCACACCTTGAATATTGTGTGCAATTCTGGTTGCCATATCTTAAAAAAGATATAGCAGAATTAGAAAAGGTACAGAGAAGAGCGAATAAAATGGTAAAGGGGCTGGAAGGATACCCCTATGAAGAGAGGCTTAAAAGGTTGGGGCTCTTCAACTTGGAAAACAGACGGCTGAGGGGGGATATGATAGAGGTTTAATACTCTGTTTCTTCAGCTTGCAACCTTGGGGTCATCTTTGACTCTATTCTCTCTTTCTCTGCACAGATTGCTAAAACCTGTCGCTTCTTTCTCTATTACATTGGCAAAATTTATCCCTTCCTTTCTACACACACTACTAAGACACTTATCCACTCTTTAGTCACTTCTCCTCTAGACTATTGCTGGTCTCTCTCTGAATCATCTCTCTCCCCTTCAATCTGTTCAAAACTCAGCCTCGCGGCTCATCTTCCGCCAGCTTCTACATGCTCATATAACCACCCCCCCACCCCCCCACCTTTCTCAAGTCGCTTCACTGGCTCCCTGTCCATTTCCGTATCCAGTTCAAACTTCTCCTACTGACCTATAAGTGCACTCATTCTGCTGCTTCTCATTACTTTTTCTCGCTAAGCTCTTCCTACACCCCTCCAGATCCCTTCAATCTGTGCCTTCTCTTCTACTGCCAACTCCAGACTTTGATCCTTCCACCTTGCTGCTCCTTATGCCTGAAACAAACTATGAGTCTATGCATCAGGCTTCACAGAACAGCTTGTCCGAATTGAGCATCAGCTCTGGAGTCTTTATCCAGGCAATAGTGCACTGCAAAGGTGTGCAGAGAAGACCAAGTTGCCGCCTCTGGCCCTTTTCAAATCCAAGCTGAAAACTCACCTCTTCGAGTATGCTTTTGGATCCTGATCCACTTGGTCTCCTAGGTGTTTCCTTGCCACTCCCCTAGATGTGTCCTTGTCCTCAGCTGTTGTGTTGTCTGTTAACTAGATTGAACATAAGAACATAAGATATGCCATACTGGGTCAGACCAATGTCCATCAAGCCCAGTATTCTGTTTCCAACAGTGGCCAATCTAGGTCATATGTACCTAGCAGTTTCCCCAAGAGACACAAGTTCCACAATGCTTGTACTGGGTCAAGCATTGATATCTTCGGTCACTTCTTAATAATGGTTTATGGACCTTTCCTCCAGGAAGTTGTCCAAACCTTTTTTAAACCCAGCTACACTAACAGCCTTTACTACATCCTCCGGTAACAAATTCCAGAGTTTGATTACACGTTGAGTGAAAAAAATATTTTCTTTTATTAGTCTTAAATAGTTTACCCTGTAGCTTCATTGCATGTCCCCTAGTCTTTCTATATTCTGATAAGGTAAACAATCGATCTACGTTTACCCGTTCCACTCCGTTCATTAATTTATAGACTTCTATCATATCTCCCCTCAGCAGTCTCTTTTCCAGGTTAAAGAGCCCTAACCTTTTTAGCCTTTCTTCATAGGAGTATCCTTCCATCCCCTTTACCATTTTGGTGGCTCTTCTCTGTACCTTTTCTAAAATCGCTATATCCTTTTTAAGATACGGAGACCAGAATTGCACACAATATTCAAGGTGCGGTCTCACCATGGAACGATATAGAGGCATTATAATATCTTTTGTTTTATTTTCCATTCCTTTCCTTATCATACCTAGCATTCTATTTGCTCTCTTGGCCGCCGCTGCACACTGGGCCGAGGGTTTTAACATGGTATCCACAATGACGCCTAAATCTTTTTCCTGGGTGGTGGTTCCTAATGTGGAACCTTGCATCGTGTAACCATAGTTTGGGTTGTTCTTCCCTAGGTGCATAACCTTGCACTTGTCCACATTAAATTTCATCTGCCATTTTGATGCCCAGTCTTCCAATTTATCAAGATCCTCTTGCAATTTTTCACAATCCTCTTGGGTTTTAACAACTTTAAATAGTTTTGTGTCATCTGCAAATTTGATAACCTCACTCGTTATTCCACTTTCCAGGTCATTTATGAATATGTCAAAAAGCAGCGGACCCAGCACAGATCCCTGGGGTACACCACTATTCACCTTTCTCCATTGGGAAAATTGGCCATTTAGCCCTACCCTCTGCTTTCTATCTTTTAACCTGTTCCTGATCCACAATAGTACACTGCCTCCTATCCCATGACTCTTTAGTTTTGCCAAAAGTCTCTGATGAGGGACCTTGTCAAAGGCTTTCTGAAAGTCCAGATACACAATATCAACCGAGCTGATGAGCAGGGACCATCTTTTACATGTGTCTGTATAGCACTGCGCATGCCTTGTAGCACTATACAAATGAGATCGGTTGTTTACACCATCAAAAAGTAGAAAGACTAGAGGGCACACAATGAAGCTACTAGGTAACCCATTTAAGACTAAGTGAAAATATTTTTTTTACTCGAAACAAACTCTGGAATTCATTACCAGAGGATGCAGTAAAAGCGGTTAGTGTAGCTGGGTTTAAAAAACGGTTTGGACAAGTTCTGGAGACTTCATCCAGGCAATAGTGTGCTGCAAAGGTATGCAGAGAAGACCAAGTTACCGCCTGGCAGATCTCCGAGATAGGGACAGAGTGGACGTTAGCCACCGCAGTTGCCATAGCTCTGACATTATGGGCTGTGACCCTGTTTGGTAGGGACAGCCCAGTTTGCGAATAAGCAAAGGATATGCAAAATGCTTACCAGTTGGAGAGTGTTCTCTTGAATATTGGTGACCCCAAAGATTTGGTCAAAGACGACAAACAACTGAGAAGACTGGCAATGGTGCGGTCTATATAGAATGCTAAGGCACTCTTGAAATCAAGAGTAGGCAGTTTAGCCTCAGCAGGAGAGGCATGAGGTCTTGGAAAGAAAGTCGGTAGCGAGACCTACTGTTTCAAATGGAAGGATGTGATGACCATTGGTAAGAACTTTGGATGTGTGCGAAGGACCACCTTGTCATGATGGAAAGTAGTATACAGTGCAGTGTCCACTAACGCCTGCAGCTCACTGACTCTGCGAGCTGAGGCGACTGCTATAAGGAAGAGGAGCTTCCATGTAAGGAACTTCAGTGGAGATAAACCCATTGGTTCAAAGGGACTGCACATGAGTTGTGCGAGAGCAACATTTAGAACCCACAAAGTGGGAGCTGGGCAGAAGGGCGGTTTGATCTGGAGAAGACTCCTCATGAACCTGGCCACTAAAGAGTGCACCGAGATTGGGCGGCTCCCTAGAGTACAGTGTGAGGCCGCAAAGGTGGATAAATGTTCTTTCACTGAGCAGGTCTTGAGACCAGAAGAAGATAAATGCAGTAGGCACTGCAGCAAGTCCAGAACAGGACATGTAAAGGGATCCAGTGTTTTAATGAAACACCAGATGGAAAACCTGCGCCATTTGAAGGCATAAGAGTGCCTAGTAGAATCTTTTCTTGATGATAAAGGGACATGCAGCACATCCTCTTGGAGATTAGGTGTGAGAGGACAAAGCACTCAGCCACCAGGCCATCAAGTAGCATGGCTTGATACTGGGGTGGTAGCAGTGCCCCTTGATCCCCGGAGAGCAGGGCTGGTGAATAACCGATCCAGAGGGGAGGTGCTTGAGCAAGTTGAAGGAGGAGAGGAAACCACAGTTGTCTGGGGCAATGAGAATCATTTGTCCCCAGTCGGCCTGCAGCTTGAAAAAGTGTTTCCACTATGAGCGGAAGTGGAGGAAAAGCATAAAGGAGCTCTTGACCCCAATGGGTGAGGAAGGCATCTGATGATTCCTTGTGAGTAGAAGGAATCCTCAAGCAAAACAGAGGTAGGTGAGCATTGAGGGGAGACGTTGAGGTCGATCAGTGGCATCCCCCTATCAGCTAATTGATTCTGATCACCCAGAAGATCAACTGCATGAAGGTGAATACCTTGAGAAATTGCCCAGTTCCAGAGATGAATGGCCTCCTTGCATAGCAGTAGAGAGCCTGTCCCTCCTTGTTTGTTTATGTAAAACATCGCTACCTGGCTGTCGGTCTCCACAAGAAGGGACTTCCCCCTCAGTTGGGAAGAGAAGACTGACAGCACTGAAGACTGCTCTGAGCTCCAAAAGATTGATATGTAGGAGCGTTTCCTGAGCAGACCAAAGACTTTATGTTATTAAGTCCTGGAGATGGGCTCCCCAGCCTAGTTTTGACGCATTGGTCGTTAGGATAGACTGTGGTGCAGACTTCTGAAAAGGTGACCCTTCAACTAGATTCTGTGGTGTGCACCATCACTGAGGGTCTGCCCTCATCTGCAGAGCGATGTTGACAAGGTCTGAGAGATAACCCAAGGACTGCTTTCTCTGCTGTGAGAGAGTCCATTGTCCAATCCTCATGTGGAGACATGTATAGGGCACGACATGGAGTGTGGAAGCCATGTGACTTAAGAGGCATAGAAATGTTCTGGTGGTAACTGATGGTTGCTGCTGAACCTGTGTGGTAAGGCCACGAGATGGAGACGTCTGTCCTCTGGGAGAAAGGCTCTGCTTCTTATCATATCTAAGCGAGCTCCTATGAACTCGAGGTCCTGAGTTGGGCTGAGATGTGATTTTGGATAGTTTTGACAAAACCCAATTCCTGTAGGACATAAATGATATAATGTATAGCAGAGTCTGCCCTTAGCAGCCAATTGTCTAAGTAGAGAAACAGAAAGATCCCCAAAGTTTGTAGGTGAATCGCAACCACAGCTAAACACTTTGTGAAGACTCTGGGTGCTGAGGCCAGTCCGAATGAGAGGACTCTGTATTGATAATGGCTGTTTTGAAACACAAACCTGGGGAATCTCCTGTGGTCTGGGTGAATAGGGATGTGAGTGTAAGCATCCTTTAGATCCAGAGAGCATAGCCAATCGTTTTGCTGAAGGTCTGGCAAAAGGGTGCCCAGAGAGATCTTGAATTTTTCTTTAATGAGAAATTTGTTGAGATCTTGAAGATCTAATATAGGCCGTGACCTCCTGACTTTTTTGGGATCAGGAAATATCTGGAGTAGAATCCCAGGCCTTTTTGGGGGGAGGGTACCCTCCTCTATGGCTCCTTGCTTCAGAAGTGAGAGAAATTCCTGTTGAAGCAAAGAGGACTGAAGGGGATCCAGAGTGTGTTGTCTTACAAAATGAGTGGGATGACGGGTTTGGAATTTTAGTTGTAGGCCCTGAGTGACCAGATGTAGGGTCCAGGGCTTGAAGATAATGCTGATCCAGCAATGTGCGAAGTGCACTAATCTTACTGGAAAATCATGGGGGGAGAAGGGAAGATTATGGGATAAATGTCCATGCTCTTTTTGAAGGAGTCCAAAACTCTGAGACGGTTGAGTAGTTGGTGCAGGCTGTGGTTTGGTAACCATAGGTTTCCTGGCCTGTTTCTGTCCTGGTTGCCTCTGTTGTTGCTGTGGGCCAGCATAGGCAGAATAGGCCTGATAGGGTGGATAAAACATTTTCTTCTTAGGGAAGAACGGTTTTTTGGTGGTAGTTTTTTTCTTCAAAGAGTTGGCTGTCTTTCTTGACAGCCTCTCCATGGTGAGGTCATCGGTCTACATCACCAGCCTTTTCTCTCCACCTCTGGGCTTAAGAGGTTCTCCCCATTACATGGAATATTTAATTAACTTATCCTGGACCCACTGTTTCAGGTCCGATGCCTGGAGACATGCTGTTCTTCTGGCTCCTATGCAGGCTGCTGCAGATCTGCTGCTAGCCTCAAAAGCATTGAATGCTGCTCTGGTCAGGAACTTAGATGTGTTTTGAGCATGTGTCACTAAGACCTGATGAGCCGCCTGTTTGTCAGGAGGCAAGAGGGAGGTGAATTCTGAGAGGTCCCTCAATACATCCTTAAGGAACATACCCATGTAGAGCATATATGAGTCTATTCTGGAGGCTACCATACTGGCCTGGAAAGTTTAATGCCAAATGCATCGAGAGTCCTAGCCTCCCTGCCTGGAGGCACTGAGGAGTGATTCTTTTGGCTTTTGATTCTCCTCATTGCAGACTCCACCACTATAGAATGGTGGGGGAGTTCTGGCTTTTGAAACCCTGGTGAGGGAGGAACCCTATAAAATGTATCAAGCCTCCTGCTTACTGCTGGAGTTGACATGGGGGCCTCCCACATTCGAAGCATCTGGTTCTTTACAATGTTATGCCCAGGAAGGGTAGCAGCCTCCTTCAGTGCTGAAGGGTACTGGAGTATATCAAGCTCTTCAGTTTTCAGCTCCATTTCTGCAGCCACTGAAACATTGAGAGCGGTCGCCATGTCTTTAATGAAGTCTTGAAAAGACATGTCCTTGGGCGGCGAGTGTCAACGTTCATTTCCTTATGTGCAAGCTGGCCATGTGAAGTGTGGAGCATGTAACATCTGTACCATCACCAAAGAACTGAGTGAGTTTCATTACCGTGGCAAAGTGTATCGGCTTCGTCATTTTACCTCATGTACCTCTACATTCGTGATATATTGTATCCTTTGCCCATGTGGGCTGGCTTATATTGGCAAAACTACCCGAATGTTTAGAGTGCGGATGAATGAGCATAAGAGTAGGCTCACATGTCAACGTCGTGAAGCTCCGATTGTGGAACATTGCCTCGTTTTTCATCACACGTTTCAAGACCTACGATGTTTTTGCCTAGATGTGATCGATTTTGCACAACGTGGTAAAACTAGAGATAGTACTTTATCCTGGCATGAACAACGCTGGATCCATCGGGTCGGTTCAGTTTCGCCTTCTGGCCTTAATGTGCGGGTTGAATGGGAAGTTTGTGTGTAATCTCCCATTGGCCCCTTAACAGCCCAATCAGCATGATCTATAAATACGCAGTTCGCATGCGTGGCGTCCAGCAGCGGTTAGTAGTGCTTGGATTTCTTGTCATCTGCTGTACGTGCTGTAATTCTTCTTCCGTTCCTTACTGGATGTCTTCTTGGAGCGCAATAATGAAAGTGTGTGCTTTTTACAAACTAATGCATCTTATATTTTTGTGTTCTAGCCATCCTCTGCCAGTCACCCCCTGAAGAAACCTGTTCGGGTGAAACGCAATAACAGCGCGATTGAGAGCGTTGGGGCTCATGCAGGGATGAGATGATGGCAAAGCAGTTTTTCAAGCAATACTTTATGAGCTAAGTTCTGCTACATATTCTCCTATATTATCCTTAAAGAATTCAATAAGAGAAACAGTTCTTATGTTTATGCTAAAGGAGTTGATGGTAGCCCCCTTTTTTCTATTGCAACATAATATCTAAGGTTGTTGATGCAAATAGGGCTATGCTCTGGCAGCCGTTGCTGTCTGGGGTGTTATATTTAGCCCGTTAAGTCTGAGACCTTTTGTTGCTTTCAAACTTTGCTTGCTCATTATGCCTGAAGCTGTTTATTAAACTCTATATTCATTGCATGAAGTTTTGAGTGGGACACAACGACACTTTCTTGTTTCTATATACAGAGCTCATACTTTTGTTTTGACAATTTTTGCTCTGTGATATTGTTTGACCCTAATTGGATTTAACGTTCATATGGAGACAACAGATCCAATGGTACATCTCTGGGAGTATCAGACTTGATGGATTCCGCCTCGGATACCTTCTCTGAGTCTGTGTCCGGAAGGAAAAGCGTAGTTACTCACTTGTAGCAGGTGTTCTCCAGTGACAGCAGGAATCAGTCCTCAGATATGGATGACGTCGGCGCCAACGGAGTCCGCACAGAGCATTTCCTCAGCTTTCAAAGAAAGCCTTTGGGACATGCTACCACGCATGCATGGTCCTCTTCCCACCCAAGGGTGCCATCTTGCTCAGTCAGATGACATAGCTAGGATGGTACTAAAAATCAAACAAGGTAAGGAAGCAACTCCCAGGGGAGGAAGGAGGGTTGCGAGGACTGATTCTCGCTGTCCCTGGAGAACACCTGTTACAGCTAACGAATAACACCCACAACCTCAACAATGATATTACAGAAATCTCCCCACAGGACTTAGCAAACTACTACATGAACAAAATCATGTCCCACCCCCACTTACCAAAATCTAAACACCTATCTCAAACCCTTTACGCAGATGAATGGACTGATTTCCAACCTCTATCTACCGTTGCACTCAAGAACATCATAACATACATTAATACAACAACCTCACTCCTTGACCCTTGCCCAGTAACATGGATAAAGAACTCGCTACCTATCCTCTCACAATTCATCCTCCCTATAATAAACCTCTCACTAAAAATCGGGTACTTACCCCCATCACTAAAACAGGCACAGATTCGCCCAATCTTAAAAAATCCCACCCTTGACAAATCACCACCTAAATCCTACAGACCCATATCAAGCATCCCGTTTATGGCAAAATTAATCGAAAAAGCAGTACAAATTCAGACCCAAGAATACATCGATAGCTCAGCCCCCCTTGATGATCAACAGTATGGGTTTCGCCCTCACCATGGGGTAGAGTCGCTACTAACAGTTCTAATTGATACCCTTGTAAGAGGTATAGATAATTCAAAACATGCATTCTTACTCATATTCATTGACATCTCTGCCGCCTTTGACAGTGTTCACCACTCAACAATGATTAGTAAACTAAGACAAATAGGAATAAAATCCACGGTTCTTAACTGGTTCTCATCCTACCTAAGTGACCGAACTCAAACGGTACGAATTGGTAACCTCACTTCAAAAACTTACAATCAGGAACTAGGCCTCCCCCAGGGCTCTGCACTGTCAGCGCTACTATTTAATATTTACCTAAAACACATCTGTCAAATATTTAGAAAATTCAATGTACACTATCACCTTTATGCGGACGACATAATGATGTATGTTCCATTCACAATACCTAATATCCCAACATTACTTATCAATACCTGCCTCAATGAAATAAAAGATTGGCTAAATGAAAACAACTTATTCATTAATCACGCAAAAACGGAAGCCCTAATAGTAACTAAAAACACAACTTTCATTCCTCCATCACACATTACTTTGCAAAATACCGATATCAATATAAAAACTGAAATACGTTACCTAGGCGTAATACTAGACAAACACCTCAGTATGGACACACATAAGAAATAACAAAAAAAGTTTATTTTAAACTTAAAAGTATTAAAACAACTCCGCTCCCTAATACACCTTCAGGATTTTCAACGCATAATACAAGCGATAACTACTCCCCATTTCGATTTTGCGAACTTAACCCTACTAGGCGTAACAAAATATAATTTAAAAAAACTTCAGCTAGCACAAAATGCAGCAGCCAGGATAATCATGAATGCCCCACCATTCCAACATATAACACCAATATTAGAGTATTTACACTGGCTCCCGATTCAATGCCGGATACATTATAAAACTCTCCTCACTACATACAAAGTCCTAAACAACACAGCACCTTCTACTTTAAACAACCTTATCAATAAAGAACCCAATCATAATCTTCAAAGGCGAGACCAACTAAATAAACTAATAACACCAAAGGACTTTATAAAGGCCAAAAAATCAACAAACAAGAAAGCCTTCTCACATGCCGCCCATATAATTTGGAACAACATTCCATCGGAATTAAGATCCTTACAGCAAATCATGGAGTTCAGGAAAAAACTTAACACATTTATTCTCAACACACTACGGATCCTTGTCGAACTCACCTATTCAACAAGAAAAAGGATAGCTCCACCAAGCTGACATAACCTATCCCCGACCTGGAATAAGAGATAAAACCTCAAACCGATGATTTTGAATACATACATACCTTGTACATAGTTATAATCTAGAATCTTGTATATAGTTTACAACTGTTTATTGTAAGATTGAATTCTTTGTAGTTCACATTGTTATCTGTAAAAACAACATTGTCTTGTTTACTGTTGTTCCATGTAAACCACAGCTGATCAATGGAAGGTGCGGTATATAAAAACTCACTAATTAAAATTAAATTAAATTAAACTCCGCTTTCTCCAGGAACAAGCCGGAAGTCAGTCCTCATATATGGGACTCCTTAGCTCCAGGCTGCCAAGGATTAAACCACGACAGCACCAGTGGCGACCATCTGGGTAGCCGTGAATTACAGGTGGGTTGTCCCCACTGAGAGACTCTACAAGACCCTAGCATCAAGCAACACTATTACTCTGGTAGCTTGAACACAGAAAGGTCAGAGGGCAGGCGTTGTCTACACCCTGACAATATTACGGAGCGCTACCTGGCCAAAAGCACTGTCCCTGCAGGACTCACTCTCCAGGCAGTAGTGAGCTGCGAATGTATGAATTGAAGACTATGTGGCAGCCTTACATATCTCTGTCACCGGCACTGAGTGGAGAGTGCAGGTTGACTACCGATGTGGCCATCGCCCTCACGCAACACGCTATGATCCAGTGTTCAAGGGAGAGGCCTGCTTGCTCATAGGCGAGGGCAATACAGTCTGCCACCCAAGTGGACAGAGTTCGCTTAGTCACAGGAAGCCTCAGTCTGCTGGGATCATAAGAAATGAAAAGCTGAGCAGCTTTGCGGTGGGCATTAGGTCCACTGTAGGTAGGACCGAGCCCGTTTTCAATCCAGAGTATGAAGCACTAGTTCCTCCCTACCAGCATAAGACCACAGAAAGAAAGTGGGGAGGATCACCTCCTGGTTGAGGTGGAAGAGAGATACCACATTCGGGAGGAATTTGGGATGTGTGCGGAGTACTAACCTGTTCTTATAGAAACTTGTATATGGTGGATCTGCCAACAGGGCCTGGTTCGCTCACTCTTCGAGCGGACATGAGGGGCACCAGAAAAGCCACTTTCCATGACAGGTAATGCAGGTGGCAAGTGGCTAGGGGCTTGAATGGCGGTTTGGTAAGCTGGGAGAGCACCACGTGGAGGTCCCACTCTGCCGCTGGAGGACGGAGAGGGGCTTTAGATAATAGGAGGCCCCGGAGGAACCTGAAGACCAGGGACTGGCCCGAAAGAGGTTTCCCCTCGATAGGGTGATGGTGAGCGGCTATGGAACTCAGATGTACCCTCACTGAATTAGATTTTAGCCCGGTGTGGGATAGGTGCAGTAGGTATTGGAGTACTACTTGCACATGGCAGGCGAAGGGGTTTTCCCCTCTTTCCGCACATCAGGTAGAGAAACTCTTCCACTTAAAGGCGTTGGTTCATCTGGGGGAGGGTTTCGGAAGGCCAATAAGATCTCCTCGACTTATCTCAGGAGGTTAAAAGGGGCCAGTGCTACCCTTTCAGCAGCCATGATATTTGCATTAGGGACTCCAGGTTGGGATGCAGGAGTGAGTCCCCCTCTTGGAACAGGAGGTCCGAAGCTCGGCCCAGCAGGACTGGGATTGCCACCGACAGGGAGAGCAGCAGTAGAAACCAGGGCTGTCTCAGCCAGCTGGGGGCAATAAGTATGACTGACGCCCTCTCGCTCTGGACCTTGAAGAGGGTCCTGGCGACCAGTGGAGGGAGGGGGGGCCGGTGAAAATGCATAGAGTAGGCTCTCGGACCACAAGATCAGGAAGATGTTTGCCACCACTCTATTTGGGTGCGGTTGGCGTGAGCAGAAGCGAGGCAGCTTCAAGTTGTCCAGAGAGGCAAATAGATCAAACACGGGCCTGCCCAGAGGTAGAAAAGCTTATTGACCATCCTGGGGTTCAAGCGCCACTCATGCGGCCGAGGGACTCTGCTCAGCCTATCTGCTAGGCAATTGTCATGGCCCGGGTGGTAAACTGCTCGCAAGAGCATGCTGTTGCAAGCTGCAAAGGAGAGGAGGGCCTATGTCCCCCTGCTTGCTGATATAGAACATGGCGACTTGATTGTCCATCTGGATCAGTACGGATCAGTGTCGCAGGCAGTGGCAGAACGCTCACAAAGATAGGAAGATCACCCTGAACTTCAGGAGATTGATCTGTAAGAGTGACTCCTCCTGAAACCAGCTGCCCTGTGTAAGGCGGTCCCCACAATGTGCCCTCCAACCCAGGAGGGAGGCATCTGTGGTCAGGTCCCTCTGAGGTGTGGGTGTCAGGAAGGGCATTCCCTCCAGGAAGCGGCACAAGTTTTGCCACCAGTTGAGGGATCCCGCCAGTTGGTGGGTAACCATGACTCTGGTCCCATAGCATGCCCATGGCTTGAATCCACTGTGAGCGGAGACACCAATGGACTGTCCACATGTGCAAGTGGGCTGAGAGCAAGCCGGTACTGACTGGCGGCACTGTACCTTTCCTGCCAGTTGCCTGAGGCATTCAGCCCTCTCTCTTGGGAGGACGGCCTTGATCTATAACATGTCCTCTGAGCACCTATGAATGCCAGGCTTTGGGCTGGAGAGAGATGGTATTTGGGAAAACTGATGATGAACCCCAAGTGTTGCAGGAGGAGGGTTGCACGCTCTGTGGTCTGACTGACCTCTGAGAACATACCACCACTCATTAGCCAGTCGTCTAGGTAGGGGAAGACGAATGCCCCCTGTAGACGCAGATAGGCGGCTACTACCGCCAAGCATTTGGTAAAAACCCTCGGCGAGGAGGCCAGGCTGAAGGGTAGCAACCTGTACTAGTATTGCCCTCCCCCTACCACGAACCGTAGGTACTGCCTGTGAGAGGGGTGGATTAGGATGTGTGTGTATGCATCCTTTAGATCCAAGGAGCACAGTCAATCTCCCTGGTGGAGGTAAGGCAGCAGTGTTCCAAAGAAGAGCATCATGAAATTCTCCCTCACCAGAAATTCATTTAAGTTTCTCAGGTCTAGTAAGGGCCTCAGGCCCCCGGTTCTCTTTGGAACAAGGAAGTATCTGGAGTAGAAGCCTTTTCCCCATAGGTGCTTGGGTACAGGCTTTACTGCATTGTCCCTGAGCAGACCTGTGAGTTCAGAGAGCAGAAGGGTCTGGTGAAGGAGAGGTCACACCAGCTCTCCTGGGAAGAACCTGGGTGGTAACTGCTGTAGGTGGAGAAGATATCCCTCCCTTATCACTTCGAGTACCCACTGGGCAAAGAGTGCCAAGCAGCCTCCTGTGGGCTGGTGAAGGTCTCCTGGGGGAGGAGAGGCCCTGCCCTGGGAGTCAAAAGCTCCCCCCAGGTTGGGCGGGAGCCGGGGCCTGGGGCTTCTGAACCTTTGGTTTCTGGGCTCCATGGCCATGTCTTTTGGGGTGAGAACCTTGTTGTTGGCCCAAGAAGAGCTGGTAGTTGTGACTGTTGAAATTGCCCATTTTCCTTGGGAAAAGGGGTCTTTCCCCCGATGGTTTCTTATGGGAAAAGGATGAAGTCTTTTTTGAGAGCCTCTGTTGGGTCACCACATCGGCCTCGGCTGCCTTGTCGGCCGTAGGCTTGCCGAACAGGTTCTCCCCGGTGCAGGGTACATCAAGCAGCTGGTTTTAAATCCATTGCGTGAGGTTGAAAGACTGTAGCTAGGCTTGGCACCAAGCATGGATGCCGCCGCTGCTACTCGAGCTGCTGACTCGAAGCTGTCATAGGCTGCCCGGGAGAGGAACTTAGAGCAGTCCTTGATACCGGAAGTCAGAGATTGGAACCGGTGCAGGGGTTCCCCAGCCAGGCCTGCTGAAAACCTAGACAATTCCTGGATTAGAGCCTTTAGATACATGCCTAAGTATAACTCATAGGCCTGGATCAGACACCCCAGCATCGAGCCCTGGCAACACTTGTGCCCAAGGGCTTTGAGAGCTCTAGCATCCCTTCCAGGGGGGACAGAAGAGTGGGTCTTTTGGCTCTTTTTGCATGGTTGGACTCGACAACCATGGAGTTATGTGGTAGCAGGGGTTTGTTGAACCCTGGGCCCTTCCTGACATGGTACATTGCTTTGCAGCACCAGCTGATCACTGGTACAGATGCCGGGATCTCTCACATTCTAAGCCATAGCCGCTCAAGGATTGGCTGAACTGGCACTGTGAGTTTCCTTGGGTGGAGACTCATACTGGAGAATCTCCAGCTCTTCGGTGAGTGGGTCCTCCTCCACCTCGGTTTGCACCAAGGGGGCTCTGGCCATATCCTTGACAGCCATAGAAGACCACGTCCTCTGGAGGGGAATGACGCCAGGGTGCCGGTGGGATGCGTCCAAGGGGATGTCTCGGTGCTGTCTGGTTTCCGGGGATGCCTCGTCATTGGTCTCCCACTCTGAGTCGAGGGGTGACAATGAATCAGAGGCCCTGCGACTCCTTGTCTCATGGCCAGCACCGAGGTGCTGGGGGTCTCCGGAAGACCTGGGATCTGAGCTGCAGAAACTCGCTGGGGAGTATCGGATACCCGAGGAACAGAATCGAGACCTCGACAGGGGCAGAGGGCTTACCTGAGGCCGGTGGCGCTTGCAGTTCAGTTCAACAACTGGGGACTCCCCCGCAGTCAGCGGTGTGGTCGTCAGGGCAGATGATGTGGATGAACCAGCCATCATTGCCTGCTGCAGGGCCAGAATAGCAGTGATGTTCTGCTCCAGGGCCACCATTCTGATTTCCAAGCCAGAAGGCTTCGCAGATTTCAGCACGGGCACAGAGGATCTCAGGCCCGGCACTGGCACTCTCACAAGTACGCCCTCAACAAGGACTATGGTCTGAAGGAACCTTGCATGGTCTCCACTGGCCGAGGAATCCTTTTTTGAGGACTTTGGTAGGGCACTTCATGGAGCCACCCGAGTCCCTCCGAGCGAATTTACCGGGTTTCTCTGGTGGAACTTCGACGGACTTCGAGGATTTTTTCTTCTCTCTTAGGGTCTGGGGTCTTCTCGGAGGAACCACCACTGTGGGACTCTGAGGACACCCGGGTCTCATGGGAAGTGCTGGGCTTGGAGCTCAGTGTCAGGGAAGCTGGTGCCGAGTTGGACTTTGGAAACAGTTTCTCCTGCAACTCCGACCTCTTTTTATTGGTCTTAGGCATCATGGCCTGACACAAGAGGTGCTGTCATGGTCCGATCCCAGGCAGTGTAGGCAGCAGTCATGGGTGTCAGCGACTGACATGGTTTGACTGCAGCAGTCACATTTTTTGAACCCACCGGGAGACATGGTGGGGAGCACCCAGCCGGGGTCAATAACCCCTGGGCAAAAAAAGGTGTGAATGCCAGTCGAGGCAAGCCTCATTCAAAAAAAAAGGAAAAGGAGCAGAGAACAGCACCGTCTCGAGGCAGGAGTAGGAACCAGTACGCAAACCGGGAAAAGCTCACTTTTAAGGATATTAGCAAGGATTTTTTTCCAGGGAAACAGGACAGGCCTCCATTGGGCTCCACAGAGAAAAGGAGACTGAGAAAGATGGCACCCTTGGGCGGGAAGGGGACCACGCATGTGTGGTAGCATGCTCCACGCAGGCTCTGTTGGTGTCATCACTCATATGTGAGGGTTGACTTCCTGCCTGTTCCTGGAGAATCAAAATCTCTATGAGATGTTTGATACCTTTGGTGTGCAGAAGGCTGCCGTTTGGATGAAGGCATTGGAACTGTTGGTACCAATCTGGGGGCCACTCCTCTGGTTACATCACTGGACGAGGTCCTCGGTACCACTGATCTACTGTATGAGATACAGGGGATGCCTGTGGAACAATGTTGAGTTTGTGGTCTCAGTGGAATTGGTACCAGTACTGGCTGGAAAGCAGTTGATGCCATCGGTGCTACAACTGTGAAGAGTTTAGCAATGCTCCGCTCGATAGCGATGACCCAGTCGCCCAGTGATGTAACCAGAGGAGAAGTGGCACCAGATACAGAAGTGTGGGCCACAACTCCCGATGCCAGTATCAGGGGCTCCACTGAGGATTGAACCTTGGGGGTATTCCCGGACTCCTGAATAGCTTTGGAGAACGATATCTCCCGCTGAGGTTGCTTTGAAGGACGGTCGGCATCACAGTGCGATGAATGATGGAGACGCTCTGTGTCGGAAGCCAACGTCGATCTGGATGTCGATGACCTCAGTGCTGAAGTCTATATTGTCTGCTTTTTAAGCACTGGTGACTCCAAGCAATGCTTTGCCTGTGCGGACTTGGACGCATGGGACAATTTTGATGGAGTCGACGCCCCAGAGGAGTGCACCAAAGGAACTGAGTCTGTGGAAAACAGCTTAGCCTTTTGCTTGTCCCTGTTCTTCTGGCCTCTGTTAGTCATATGGAGACAGGAGAGACATTATGGTCCGGGCTTAAGCATTTGAGTCACCAAGAATGCTTGTCAGTGATAGAAATTGTGCTGGAGCACTTGAGCATTTTTTAAATCCACTGCGGGGTTTCTCCATGCTTGGAAATAGTATGGAGGCAAAATCAAATTGAGCAATGGTGCACGAGGAGGCCGTAGGCCTCAAAAATGAAAAACAAAGAAAATATGAAATAAAAGAAATTTTCAAGAAAATAAAACTAGTAAAGAGAATCGGAATCGACGGGGAATCAAATCGGTCAACGAGAAGGCAACCCGAATACTTTTGATGGTACTTAGGTTAAAAAAGTTTGAAGTCTCTAGACGCGGCTGACAGGGACAAGGTCCCAGTGGCTCCACAGAAAAAAAAAAAAGACGACCGAGACCAGGAGGGAAGGCAGCCACGCATGCATGGAGGAACGCTACTAAAAGCATTCCTACTGAATGCTGGGGAGTGTTCCCATGCCGGGCTCCGTTAGTGCTGACGTCACCCATATGTGTAGACTGACTTCCTGCTTGTTCCTGGAGATAAAGATATGGAATAATCAAGATGATAGATAGGAAGGGGTACCAGTATAGAAGACGCTGTGGGTTAGAGTGAGCATCTTAAATTGAACATGAAACTGAATGGGAAGCAAATGAAAATGGTATAAAATTAGGGTGACATGGTCAAACTTAGAGGCATGAACAATTAAACGAACCACGGTGTTTTTGATATTCTGCAATCCTTTGATCTGATAATTAGGCAGACCAGCAAGGACGATGTTGCAGTAGTCAAGGCATGGTATGACCTATGTAAGAATGAAAGTAGTGAGGGCTGCAGGGGAAAGAAAAAGGAGCAAATAGACCATATCTGTCATAGAGCCAGGAAGGAGCTCTTAACTACTGCAATAATATGATCATGGAAAGAAAGTTACATAAGAACATAAGAAATGCCATACTGGGTCATGCAGAGGCCCATCAAGCCCAGTATCCAGTTTCCAACAGTGGCTAAAGGTTCCAATTAGCCAGATAGTGGAGGTTTTGGAGACATTGGGTTTGAGCAAATTGGACCGCAACCATGATGCGATTAGAGAAAGACACGTTGATGGGGGACAGGTCCAGCAAGACAGAATCAGTGTGGAAAACAAGGAGAATATCATTGGCATAATGGTAAGTGGAGATGCCACATTCCTGTACAATAGTAGCAAGTTGTGTGATGAAGACACTAAAGAGCAGCAGCACCAGAACAGAGCCTTCAGGAACACCACAGGTGAGGGGGCAGAGGGCGGAAGAGTCAGAACCTGATTATACTGAGAAGAAATGATCGGAGAGAAATGAATGAAACCATTGTAGCACTGTTCTACACAAGCCCACACTGGCCAGGCAAGAGAGAAGAATAGAGTGATTAACAAGGTCAAGTGCAGATAAAGATCCAACGAGACTACTAAGGAGATATTCACTCAGTCCAGTGGATTTCACCAAGATGGGATGTCGGGATAGTTTCAGTAGGATGAGCAGGACGAAAACAGGATTACTGAGGGTGAAGGGCATTTGTATGATCTAGGTGATCACTGAGTTGGGGAAAAAATAGCTTTTCAAGTATTTTAGAAAGGAAGGGAAGGTTCGATACTGGTCTGTAATTTTATGGGTTAGTTATCAAGAAATGGCTTTTTAAGGAGCGGATGAATAAGGGCTGATTTCCATGGGGAAGGAAAGACACCTGATGTAAGGCTTTTATTCATCACAGAGTGAATAACGGAGAAGGGCTAATGAAGGCTCCGTGAGCCATGATGAAGAGAGGGGGCTTGATAGACAAGTGTTCTTCCAGCTAGAGCTAATGAGGCTGGTAAAGGAAGTCAGAGAGGGTAGCTAGGAGGAGTACTAGGTATGAGTCAACATGATGGGGGAAACCACAGCAGATGGAGATGACTATTGGTCCGGGGACATAGTAGTATCCGAGGTCTGTATACCTGAGGATGGACAAGACGACGACACTTCAGAATGTATAAACAAATCCATAAAATAACAAACAATAAAAACCCAACACGATCAAGCAAATGAAATAAAATAACCTTCACAGTTAGCTTCCCATCATCCCCAAGATCTGTTTAAAGGCCTGCTGAAAATAAAATGCTTTCAATCCTCTCAAATTTATGAAGCGAGGCCTCTAACCACCTATGCTAGCCTCAATTAAATGTTACATAAAGACAACAGTTAATAGCCCTACATCAACAACAAAGGATGTGGTACAATATAAAGTACATATCTACAGTTTTGATTCTAGAGAGCTCACTAAATTACTTTGGCAATACACGTAAAACTTTGTTGTTTCATGCAGCATCCCCTTGATCTCCAGGAACAAGCAGGAATGAGTCTTCACATATGGGTATCGTCGGTACCGACGGAGCCTGCGCGGGAACGCTCCCCAGCGTCCAGAAAGAAAGCTTTTGGGAGCATCCCACAGCGCCTGCGCGCTGCCTTCCCGCCTTTCCTAACCGCCTCTCTCCAATTCTTCTTTTCCGCGGAGCCAGCAGGTCGTGTTCCTGTCACCGCTGAAGAAGTTCTTTATTTCTTTGGTCGCGTGTCTGCCTTCTTCGACGTCGGACCGGTACCGCCGGTCTTTTCTTCTTTCTTCTTTAAAAAAAAAAAAAAAAAAACTACCGTTTCCCACTTCTGTGCAACTTTTCCTTTTGGGCCTTAGGCCTAGAAAAATTTTCCTCATGGAAAAGCCCGCTTCCGGGTTTAAAAAGTGCACGAAGTGCAGCGGTACTCTTTCTATCACCAACACCCATGACTGGTGTCTAAAATGTTTGGGTCCTGACCACTCCATCACCGATTCTGAGTCCTGTTCCATGATGTCTAAAAGAGGTCGACAGAATCGAGCGGCCAAGCTCAGTACCCTGTTTCCCTCTGATGCAGCTTCGGTGGCATCGACATCTTCCAGGGCTGCTTCTTCCTCCCATGGATCTCAGGTAACCAAACATAAGTCCAGCCGGTCCTCGAAGGGTAGATCTCCCTCTAAGTATCGAGATGCCTCCGGGCTTGCTCTTGAGGATCCTGCACCGGCAAAATTACCCCGGCGGGAGGCTCCGGCTTCCAAAGCTTCATCTATGGGGTCACAGGTTGACATCGATGGCGTGGCCTCGACCGATCACCTGTTGCCATGTTCTGGGGTACCGGTGGTTTCCACTGGTACCGACATCCAGACATTGGTTGCGTCGATGGATCAGAATATTCTGACCATGCAGCGTGCCATTACGGCATTCATACAAGCTGCGACGCCTCCAGTACTGCAACAAACTCCGTTGTCGGTACCGGTTCCGGTACCGGTTGCATCGACATCGGCTTCGGTGTCGACTGCAGCAGTACCCTGTTCTGTGATGCCCATCGGTACCGAATCGGTACCGATCACTCCCGATGTCGATACCACTCGGTACGCGTATCAGGCTCTCCAAGAGCATCCAGACAGGCGATACTTCGATTCCTCCGAAGACTCTGATGAATCAGAGGCTTCTGTCGAAGCATCGGTACTCCTTCCTCAGGAGCCCTCTTCTCCAAAAAGAAGAATGTCTCCTCCAGAAGACTTGCCAGGGGCCTCTCTATTTCAGTGGCCCCTGAACCAGAGCCTAGAGCCAAGAATTTGGATATTTTACAATATCCTAAGGCTCCTAAAGAGGCAGCTACTTTACCAATTCATGAGATCCTTTATGATCACGTTGGGCATATGGGAGACACCTCTTACTACCTCCCCTCATTCTCGCAGGTTGGACACCATGTACCGTGTTCCTCCTTGTCCTGGCTTTCATAAGACTCAGCTTCCTCACCACTCTATTATGGTGGAGTATGCTATGAAGAAGATAAAGAGTGCAAAAAAAACCTCATCTAATCCTCCAGGAAGAGAATGCAGAACCTTGGATGCTTTTGGCCGGAGAATCTTCCAGGCCAATATGCTTACTGCCAGAATCAACTCCTATAGTCTCTATATGGGGATGTTTCTAAAGGAAGTTACAGATCATCTGCAAACTTTATCTCCTTTTATCTCAGAAGATAAAAGGGAGGAGTTTCTCACCTGGCTTAAACATGCCCAGGATGTTTCCAAATTTTCCAACCGTGCAGCCTTTGACTCTTGAGTGTGCCAGCAGAGCCTCGGCTATTGCCATAGGTGCACACAGACTTGCTTGGCTACAAGCTTCTGATTTGGAACCCTGGGTCCAGGATGGATTAGGAAATCTTCCTTGTACAGGTGAAAACCTTTTCCGCAAGGATTGGCAAGCAAAGGCCACTCAGATGGATGCTGAGAATTCTGCCTTAGATAGACTTTCAAAGTCTACTTCTGCTCCTGTTAGAAAAAGGTTATTCAAAAAGGTTTTCTTTCCCAAAAAAGGGAAATATTATCCTGGTTATGGTCACCAGGCATCTTCTGCAGGTCGTTTTGCTGCAAAGCGTCAGCAACAACCTAAACAAGCCAAGCCTAAGGCTGCAAGGACTGCTACGGCCCAACAGCCTCAGCCTCCTCAGGGCCTTTGACTTACAACTAGAGAACTTAGCCTTTCTGGCTCTAGAAGAACCAGAGCCTCTCACCATTCCAGGAAGGTTAGCTCACTTTGCTCCCAGATGGGAACCAATCACAGCAGAGCAATGGACCCTCTCCATCATAAGGGAGGGGTACAAGCTTCATTTTTTAAACCTTCCTCCTCACACCATGGTGAGACAGTTCAATTCTCCAACATCTCTCCTTGACATTCTGGGTCAGGAGATTGCTACCCTTCTTGCCAAAAGGGCAATAGAAGAAGTACCCCTTCTTCAACAGGGTTCAGGGTTCTACTCCCCCTATTTTCTTATCCCAAAGAAAAAGGGGGCTACAGACCCATATTAGATCTCAGAGAATTGAACAAGTTTCTATGCAAGGAGAAATTCAAGATGATTTCTCTCGGTGCTCTCCTTCCATACCTCCAGAATCAGGATTGGCTTTGTTCTCTATATCTCAAGGATGCGTACACCCATGTCCTCATCCATCCAACACACAGAAGGTTCCTTCGGTACCTTTATCAGGGAAAGCACTACCAATACAGAGTGCTTCCTTTCGGTCTGGCCTCTGCTCCAAGAGTGTTCACAAAATGCATGGCAGTAGTAGCTGCATTTCTACGCACTCTAGGAATATTTGTATTCCCATATCTGGACGACTGGCTCATCCGAGCTCCATCCCAGTCAGAGGCCCAGGCTTCCCTAGCCTGCACAAGGCGTGTTCTTCAGTATCTGGGACTTGTAATAAACATCCCAACATCACAACTCACCCCTACTCAGTCATTGGAGTTCATAGGGGCCTTGCTGGATACCACAACTGCAAGGGCCTATCTTCCCCAGGCCCGTTGCCTACGCTTGGTGCAGTTAGCCTCTCAAATTCAGTTAAAGTCCCATTTAACTGCTCGAGAGATGTTACAACTGTTAGGCCACATGGCATCCACCATGCATGTGGTTCCTTACGCTCGCCTTCACATGAGGGCAGCTCAGTGGACTCTGTCCACCCAATGGACCCAGGCATCAGGTTGCCTGTCAGACAAAATAGCAACCTCCAGTCACCTCTTTTGGTCCCTCCAGTGGTGGAAGTCCACTCAAAATCTGTTTCTGGGGTCCCCCTTTCAACAGATGCCTCCCCAAAGGGTTGGGGAGCTCATCTACAAGATCTCTCCACCCAGGGCATCTGGTCTCCACAGGAGACATCTCTTCATATCAACCTCTTAGAGCTCAGAGTAATTCTTCTAGCTCTCAGAGTCTTCCACACCCTGCTCAGCTACAAGACAGTCCTCATCCACACGGACAACAAAGTAGCCATGTTCTACGTGAACAAGGAGGGCGGGACTGGCTCTCTGGCGCTTTGCAACGAAGCTTTGAGATTGTGGGCCTTCGCCAGAGAGCATCAAATTCATCTCATGGCAGTATATCTTCCAGGGGTTCAAAACTCTTGGGCAGACAGACTCAGTCGAGTTCTGCTTCCACACGAATGGTCCCTCCATGGGGACCAGATAGCCAGGATCTTTCGCATTTGGGGAACCCCGGACACAGACCTGTTTGCAAGTCCGTGGAATGCCAAACTTCCCCGGTTCTGTTCCAGGATTCCGTGTCAGGGAGTTCAGGCCAGGGATGCCTTCCTCCTCCACTGGAGGCAAGACTTCCTCTATGCCTTTCCACCCATTCCCCTAATTTCCAAGACATTGTTCAAACTTCAGAGAGACAAGGGGTCTATGATCCTCATAGCGCCACGTTGGCCAAGCCAAGTGTGGTACCCTCTACTTCTTCATCTCTCTCAAGCTCCCTCCCTGGACTTGGGATCTGCTCCAGACCTCCTGTCCCAGGAGGAGGGAACGTTGTGGCACCCAAATCCCCAGTCTCTTCATCTCAGAGCCTGGTTGCTGAAGGCCTAGACCTTCAAGATTTGCATCTTTCTCAGCAGGTGAAGGATATCCTTCATGCTTGCAGAAAGCCTTCCACTAGACGTTCCTATGCTTTTAAATGGAAAAGGTTTACCATTTGGTGTGCAGAGAAGGGTCTTAACCCTCTTGCAATACCTCTGAATTCTTTATTAGAGTATTTGCTGCATTTATCCCATGCAGGCCTTAAAACGAATTCAATAAGAATCCAATTGAGTGCTATTGCAGCATCCCTTAAGCCTCTCAATGGACATCCTATTTCCTCTCATCCTCTTATTGCAAGATTCATGAGAGGCCTTCTTTTAACTAAACCTCCCATTAGACCACCTCCAGTGGCATGGGATTTGAATTTGGTTCTTGGCCAGCTTATGAAGCCACCCTTTGAACCCTTAGCCACTATCTCCTTGAAATTCCTTTCCTGGAAGGTTATTTTTCTCATTGCAGTCACCTCAGCTCGCCGTATCAGTGAGCTGCAAGCCTTGGTGGCTAATCCTCCTTATAGAAGGTTCCATCATGACAAGGTAGTCCTCAGGACTAATCCACACTTTATGCCTAAAGTGGTCTCACCTTTTCATCTGAACCAGGAGGTGTATTTACCTGTCTTTTTTCCAGGACGTCATGCATCAAGTGCAGAGAGGAATCTTCATACCCTGGATTGTAAGAGAGCACTTGCTTTTTACTTACAAAGGACACAGCAACATAGAAAGTCCTCTCAACTATTTGTTGCTTTTGATCCCTCTCATTTAGGACTTCCAGTCTCTAAGAGAACTCTGTCCAATTGGATTGCTCAGTGTATTTCCTTCGCCTACCAGAGTAAGAACCTTTCTCTGGAGGGCCATGTCACAGCTCACAATGTGAGGGCCATGGCAGCCTCTATGGCTCATCTAAACTCTGTGTCCATCGACCAAATCTGTCAAGCGGCCACCTGGGCCTCGGTTCATACCTTTACAGCCCATTACTGCTTGGACAAGGACTCCCGCCGGGATGCCTTGTTTGGTCAGGCTGTTCTCAAACACCTGTTACATACCTAATCAACTCCTACCCCCCATCCCTGGTTGGATGCCCGAGATCCAAGGGGGGAGGTAGAGCCCTTCTCAGGGACTCACAACCTTGGAGATCTCCCTGGCATCTCTAGCTGGGGAGTCCCCATATGTGAAGACTCATTCCTGCTTGTTCCTGGAGATAGCACAGTTACTTACCTGTAAACAGGTGATCTCTGGGAACAGCAGGAATAAGTCTTCACAACCCACCCACCTCCCCTAGGAGTTGTATCTCTCTATCTTTCCTTTCCTCTCTCTCTCTCTCTCTCTCTCAGCTTAAAACTCGAACTGGAGAGAGGCGGTTAGGAAAGGCGGGAAGGCAGCGCGCAGGCGCTGTGGGATGCTCCCAAAAGCTTTCTTTCTGGACGCTGGGGAGCGTTCCCGCGCAGGCTCTGTCGGTACCGACGATACCCATATGTGAAGACTTATTCCTGCTGTTCCCAGAGATCACCTGTTACAGGTAAATAACTGTGCTTTCCTGTACTTTTGAAAGAGTAAAATCAATTGATTCGCATTTACTCATTCCACTCCACTCAGGACTTTATAAACCTCTATCATACTTCCCCCAAAATAAATGGAGTACTGCCTGGCCGAAGGTGCTGTCCTGAAAAAAACTGTCTTCAGGCAGTAGTGACCTGTGAAAGTGTTGACTGAGGACCAGGTGGCGGCCTGGCAGATTTCTGACAAGGGAACGGAGCGCAAGTTCACTGCAGAGGCCACCATGGCTCGGACGCTGTGTGCCGTGACATGGTGCTCCAGCAAGAGATCAGTCTGCTCATATGCAAAGGCAGTGCAGTCAGCGACCCAGTTGGACAGGGTCTGCTTAGAGACCACAGCTCCCAACAGACTTGTGTTGTAGGAAACAAAGAGCTGAGAAGCTCTGTGGTGCTCCTGGGTGTGGCCTGAGATAAAAGGTGATTGCCCACTTACAGTCCAGTGTGTGGAGAACTGCCTCTGCCCTGCTGGCATGAGGCCGTGGGAAGAAGGTGGGGAGCACCACCTGCTGGTTGAGGTGGAATGGAGCATGACCCTGTAGAACCTAGTGTATGGGGGATCTGCCACCAATGCCTGAAGCTCACTGACTCTGTGAGCAGAGGGAAGCGCCACGAGGACCACCACCTTCAAGGAGAGATACCTGAGGTGGCAGGAGCAGCAAGGTTCAAAGGGTGGTGCAGTGAGTTTGGAGAGAATGACATTAAGATTCACTCCGCCGCAGGTGGGTGGATGGACGGCTTTGACAGGAGGAGCCCTCTTAGGAAGCAAGATGGATTTACCCTCAATGAGATGGTGGTGCACAGCAAGAGTGCTGAGGTGCATTCTTACAGAGTTAGACTTCAGCCCTGCCCTGGACAGGTGAAGTAGGTACTGCAGCACTAGCTGGATGGAGCAGGAGAAAGGACAGACCCGATTCTCCACACACCAGACAGAGAACCTCCTCCACTTAAAGGTGTACACCCGACGGGTGGAGGTTTTGCGGGAAGTGAGGAGGACCTCCTCCATTTCCATAGAGAGAATGAAAGGGACTTGGACTACCCCTTCAGCAGCCAGGCCACGAGTGTCAGAGACCTCTGGTTGAGCTACAGGAGAGAGCCCACCTCCTGCATCAATAGGCCTGGGTTGAACCCCAAGTGAACTAGGGGCAATGTGCCCAGGCAGAGGAGCAGGGGAAACAACGGCTGCCTAGCCCAACATGAGGCCACCAGGACCACTGTGACCCTATTGCGCTGGACCTTGAACAGGGTCTTGGCGATCAATGTTGTGGGGAGGAAGAAATTAAGGAGGCCCTCCGCCCATGAGATCAGAAATGGATCCGCCGCTTCCCAGGAGGGGAGCGACTGCCAGGAAGAGAAGCAGGGCAGCTGTGCATTGGCTGAAACTGGTGAAGAGGTCCATCCTCGGGAGCCCCCAGTGCTGGAAGCAGCTGGCCGGTCACCTTGAGGTCCAGTCTCCACTCATGCAACTGGAGGATCCAGTTGAGCCGGTCGGCCAGGGTGCTGTTCTTGCCCAGGAGACAGACTGCCTACAGGAGAATCCCGTTGCTGCTAGCATATGGCTTACCATTTCCTGATAGAGCAGGGTCGAACCCATGCCCCCCTGCTTGTTTATGCAGAACATCGCCACCTGTTTGTCGGTCTGAACCAGCAACGCCTGGTGCTGCAGATGGTGATGAAAAGCCCAAAGGGCTAAGGCTACAGCTCGGAGCTCCAAGAGGTTGATTTGCTGGATACTGTCAGTGACCAGCTACCCTGAGAGTGCAGAGGTCGCCGCAATGTGCTCCCCCAACCCAAGCTTGGAGGCACCTGTAGTGAGGATCCTTGGTATGCGGGGGGCTAGAAGGGCATCCCAGCCAGTATACACTGGAGGTTTTGCCATCAATCAAGAGAGAGAGCCAGAGGGCGGGTGATGTGCACTCTGTACCGCAAGCAGCCTGTGGCCTGAGACCATTATCAGCAGAGGGCCCACTGGGCAATCCACATCTGCAGGCTAGCGTCTGGAGTGACATGCACTGTGGTTGTCATATGTCCCAGCAGGCGGAGGATGAGGTGGGCCAATGCCGAGCAAAGGAAACCCTTGGAGGCATGGGGCCCTGTCCTGCAGGAGAAAGGCCATGGCTTGGACGGTGTCTAGCTGAGCCCCTTTGAATTCCAGGGTCCAAGAGTTGGCTGAAGATGGGACTTTGGGTAGTTTATGATAGAAGTTGAGGTGCTCCAGCAGGAGGATGGTGCATGTCGTCACTTGACAGGCCTCAACGGCTGTGCTGCCCTTTACGAGCCAGTTGTCCATATGGGGAAGATGAATAACCCTTGGAATCTGAAATGGACTGCAACCACTGCCAGGCACTTGGTGAATACTCTTGTGGAGGAGGCCAGGCCGAAGGGTAGCACTTTGTACTGCTAATGTTCTCCCCCAACCACAAAGCGAAAGTACTACCTGTATAGGGGGTTGATAAGGATGTGTATACACGCAACCTTTAGGTCTAAGGAGCATAGTCAGTCTCCCTGCTGGAGGCATGGCAGCAATGTTCTAAGAGAGAGCATTTTGAATTTTTCCTTCAACAGGAATCTGTTGAGGTCCTGCAGGTCGAGGATGGGGCAGAACCCTCCGGTCCCTCTTTGGTACCATGAAACAGTGGGAATAGAACTCTGTGTCCCTGAGGTGGGCTGGGACGGGCTCCACCATCTGGTCCTCCAGAAGGTCTGAGAGTTCCTGCCAGAGCAGGTTCCAGTGGAGGAGAGTCATATGGGGGGGGGGGGGCTCTTCCAGGAAGAATGGGGCGGGGGCTCTTCCAGGAAGAATTGGGGGGGGGGGTCTGGTGGAGGAAATAACCCTCTCTCACTAACCAAAGACAAACTGCGCTCCAAGGCCACCATCCTGGCCTTGAGACCAGATTGCTCTGTAGCCTTCGTTGCAGGCACAGAGGACTTCAGACCCGGTACCGGCTCCATCAAGGGGAGTCCTCGACCATGATGGCCTCAGGGGTCCAAGACTGGTCCAGGGGCATGGATGGTTCCCAGCAAGGCAACTTGGACGGCTGCTCCTTTGCATTGCCCTTGGCTTCCTGTCACAGGCTGCAGGACCAGGGCCCATGGGATTTCCCCACTTTCCCCGACTCATCCCCTGCCAGAGTCCTCAAAGTCTTCTGGCCCTTCTTGACACAATCCTCGATGCAGGAGCTCCGGCTGGAGGTTCTGTGGTCCTGGGGCTCCAAGGTCACATGGTCTCCACGGGTGATCAAAGTCCTGGAAGAAGTCTCAGAACGGGCTCTCGTGGAGGACTCTGGGGCAAAGTTGGTCTTCTGAAAAATCGACTCATGCTGCTGCTGCTGCTAATGTTTTCTGAGGGCCTTAGGGGTTATCTGCTTATAGAGACTGCAGACCAAGGCATGTGGCCCAGCCCAAGGCATCAAAGGCAGCAGAGTCATGTGGAACAATGTATGACATACGAGGTGTGACAAAAAAGAAACAAGACTGTGGCAGCCACGCCCATGACTCAATGCCAATTGGCTAATCACTTATGTCACTGTGTTGTGCAACATCTCGCCACTATTCTGCTATAATATTTTTCATCTCTCTCACTCTTTTTCTTTTTTAGTTTTTTTGTAGCACACTGCTTCATCGCTTTGTCACGCAACTGGAGGTGGCAGAAATATGGAGCAAAGAATCAACTTGAAATTTCTGGTTAAGTAGGAGAAGGGCCCAACTGAGTGTCTCCAACTTCTCCAAACGGCTTATGGAGAAGATGCGATGTCAAGGTTGCGAGTATTCAAGTGGCACAAACACTTCAAGACTGGCCGCGAGGGAGTGGAGGATGATCCCAAGTCAGGACGGCCTTCCACAACAAAGATGTCTGAGAACACAGACAGAGTGAACCAGCTGGTGCGGATGATAGTTGAGGAACTCAGCCTGAACAGGAAGCCAGTGTGGACCATCTTGGTGCAGGAGCTGGGGATACGGAAGGTGTGCGCCAAGATGGTGCCCAAGCTTTTATCGGACGACCAGGAGCAGCACTGGGTCAATGTTTGTCGAGACTTGCTAGAGAAGATTGGAGAAGATCCAGAGTTTGTTGGCAGAGCCATCACAGGACACGAGACTTGGGTCTTTCAGTACGACCAGGAGAGCAAAAGACAGAGCCTGCAGTGGAAGACTCAACTGTCACCCAGACCCAAGAAGGCGTGCATGTCCAAATCAAGGATCAAGGTCATGCTGATCGCATTCTTTGAGCAGAAGGGAGTGGTCCATCGTGAGTTTGTGCCTGAGGGTCAGATAGTCAACTAACACTTCTACCAGCAGGTCCTCAATCGCCTTCATGACCGGGTTCGGCATAGCAGGCGGGCTCTGTGAAGAGACAAGTCATGGTTGCTCCACCACAATGTGCCCGCACACACCGCGCTCAGTGTAAGGCAGTTCTTGGCCAACAACCAGATCACAGCTCTCGACCACCCTCTTTATTCCCCAGATCTCGCACCGTGCGACTTCTGGCTCTTTCCCAGGCTGAAGACTGTGCTCAAAGGAACTCATTTCGCCTCTGTAGAAGAAATCAAGGCCACTGTGACAAGGGAGCTGAGGGACCTCAAGGAGGAGGATTTTATCGAGTGCTTCCGTATGTGGCAGAAGCGAATGCAGAAGTGCATTAACTCTGGGGGGGGGGGGGTTACTTTGAAGGGGACAATATGTAATTTCTCTGTAGATTTTGTAATAAAACATTTATGGGACAGTCATTTCTTTTTTGTCACACCTCGTATGAGCACAGTGTTCGCACGACTTGAAGTCACTGGCCGAGGCCATGGTGGGGGAAGACTGCCCCAGCAAAGTCAAATTCACCAGGGCCAGCCAGAAAAAAGGCACAAACCCAAGCCAAGTGGAAAAAGTCAGAAGAAAAAAGAACCGGAGGATGCTATGCTGAGGCAAGCAGGCTTGGGGGCTGGATTGGAGAAAGCAAAAAAAAAAAAAAAAGACAAAAATCACCAACTTTTTCCAGGTGAACAGACAAACATCAGATGGGCTCAGTGAAGGAGACTTCAGCAGAAAGGGGACAACGCAAGAATGGTACATCTCCCAAAGGCTTTCCAAGAAAGCTGGGGAGATGTTACCACGCCAGCTCCATTGATGCAGACGTCACCTATATAAGAGGACTTAAGAACATAAGAAATGCCATACTAGATCAGACCAAGGTCCATCAAGCTTAGTATCTTGTTTCCAACAGTGGCCAATCCAGTACCTGGCAGGTACCCAAAGTCCACAGCTTCCACAAAGTTCGTCTCGGGGTAGGCAGTGGATTTCCCGGGTCCTCTTTAATAATGGCTTATGGACCTTTCCTCCAGAAACTTGTCCAAACCTTTTTTTAAACCCAGCTACACTAACAGCTTTTACTACATCCTCTGGTAACAAATTCCAGAGTTTGATTACACGTTGAGTGAAAAAATATTTTCTCTTATTAGTCTTAAATGGGTTACATTGTAGCTTCATTGCGTGTCCTCTAGCCTTTCTACTTTTTGATGGCGTAAACAACCGATGTATGTTAACCAGTTCCACTCCATTAATTAATTTATAGACTTCTATCATATCTCCCCTCAGCCTTCTCTTTTTCCAAGATGAAGAGCCCTAACTTTTTAAGCCTTTCCTCATAGGGGTATCCTACCATTCCCTTTATCCTTTTGGTGGTTCTTCTCTGTACCTTTTCTAATTCTGCTATATCCTTTTTAAGATATGGCAACCAGAATTGCACACAATATTCAAGGTGTGTTCACACCCTGGAATGATACAGAGACATTATATCATCCTTGGTTTTATTCTACATTCCTTTCCTTATGATATCTAGCATTCTATATGATTTCTTGGCTACTGCTGCACACTGAGCAGAGGGTTTCAACATGTTATCCACGATGACACCTAAATCTTTTTCATGGACGGTGGTTCCTAATGTGGAACCTCGCATTGTGTAACCATAGTTTGGGTTGTTCTTTCCTAAATGTATAACTTTGCTCTTGTCCAATTTAAATTTCATCTGCCATATGGACGACCAGTCTTCCAATTTATCAAAGTCCTCTTGCAATTTTTCACAATCCTCTTGGGTTTTAACAACTTTGAATAATTTTGTGTCATCTGCAAATTTGATCAGCTCACTTGTTATTCCCATTTCAAAGTCATTTATGAATATCTTAAAAAAGCAGCAGGCCCTGCACAGATCCCAGGGGTACTCCACTATTTACTTTTCTCCACTGAGAATATTGGCCATTCTCTCTCTCTTTTAAACAGTTTCTCGTCTACAATACTAAGCTGCCTCCAATCCCATGACTTTTTAATTTCGCCAAGAGTCCCTCATGAGGGACCTTGTCAAAGACTTTCTGAAAATCCAGATACACTATATCAACTGGCTCACCTTTGTCTACCTGTTTATTCACATCTTCAAAAATAACAGATTAGTAAGACAATTTATTTAACATCTTTTATATACTGCTTTTCAGTTTTATTAAAGACAAAACTTTCCTTGGCTAAATGCATGTTGGCTTTCTCCCATTAAAGCATGACTACATACATGATCAGTAATTTTATTCTTTATAATGTTTTCTACCAATTTGCCCAGTACTGATGTCAGACTTGCAGGTCTGTAGTTTCCTGGATCACCAGCGGAGGACAAATACCACAGCCAGACACCTCTGTTTTTATTCAAGTGTCTGGCCGTGTTATTTGCCCACCGCTGGTTTTCCTCTTATTTGTTTTTTTGCGGAAGGCTTGCTTCTCCTGTTTTCCATTTCCCGGATCACCCCTGGAACCCTTTTTAAACATTGGCGTTACATTGGCCATTCTCCACTCTTCAGGTACAACAGTTGATTTTAATGATAGTTCACAGATTACTAATAGTAAGTCTTCAATCTCATATTTCCGTTCTTTCAATACCCTTGGATGTATACCATCCGGTCCAGGTGATTTGGTACCTTTCAGTTATCAAATAGTTGTAGTACATCTTCCCGGTTAATCAATATTTCTTTCAAGTCTTCCGATACATCACCTTTATATACCATTTTCGGCATGGGTAAATTCCCTACATCTTCTTTGGTAAAGACCGAAGCAGAGAATTCATTCAGTCTCTCAGTTATGGCCTTGTCTTCGCTTAGCATCCCTTTTACTCCTCTATCATTCAACGGTCCAACTGACTGTCTCACAGGTTTTTTGCTACAAATGTACTTGAGAATGTTTTTATTATGCATTTTTGCTTCCACAGCAGCTTTTTTTTCAAATTCTCGCTTTGCATTGCATCTAACTTGGCAATGCTTATGTTGTTTCCCCGTTTGTCATTTAGTTCCTTTTTACATTTCCTGAAAGATGCTTTTTAAGCCACGACAGCCTCTCTGACCTCTCCTTTAAACCATGCTGGCAGTTTTTTGGACTGCCTTCCACTTTTCTTAAAGCATAGAATACATCTGTCCTGGACTTCCAGGATAGTATTTTTAAACAATGCCCATGCTTTATGCAAATCTTTAGCCTTTGCAGCTGCTCCTTTTAGTCTTTTGTTAATTATTTTTCTCATTTTATCATAGTCTCCCTTTTGAAAGTTAAATGAGAGTATTGTGGATTTCCTTGCTATTCTCCTTTTATTTATTAAATGAAAAGCGATCATGCTATGGTCACTACTGCCAAATGGCCCCAACACCCAACACATCTCTTGCACCCGATCCTGCATGCCACGAAGGACTAGGTCCCCTCCTATCTGTTCATGAACTAGCTGATCCAAGAAGCAGTCCTTTTTTGTCATCTAGAAACGTTATCTCCCTAGCATGTCTTGCCGTGACACTGACCCAGTCAATACTGGGGAAATTGAAATCACCCATTATTACTGTGTTGTAACATTTGTTAGTTTCCCTAATTTCTTTCAGCATTTCATTATCCATCTGTTCATTCTGGCCTGGTGGTCGGTAGTATACTCCCACTGCCATTGCCTTCCCCTTTTCACATGGAATTTCTATCCATAGAGATCCTACAGTGTATTTTGTTTCCTGCAAAACTTTAATCCTATGTAACTCAATGCCTTCTCTAACAGAGTGCAACCCTTCCACCCAATTTGATCTACTCTATCAATGCAATATAGTTTGTACACAGGTATCACAGTATCCCATTGGTTGTCCTCCTTCCACTAGGTCTCTGAGATACCAATCATATTTAACCTCTCATCTAGAGCTATATATTCTAACTCTCCCATCTTATTTTTTTTACTTCTAGCATTTGCATACAGGCATTTTGGAGGTTGTATTTCAATCATATTAATCTGGTTATCAATTGGGGTAATTTGGAATCTTTCAGCTCTATAGTTAAGGGCATCTGGGTAACTTTGATCTTTATTGGAATCTCTCTGTTTGGATGTCCTAACTTTCCTGTTTTGTTAGTATTCTTCAAGGATACATTTTTCCAAACCATGCGCTCTTGGGCGACTGTCGGTTTTCCCCTATTATCTAGTTTAAAAGCTGCTCTATCTCCTTTTTAAATGTTAATGCCAGCAGCCTGGCTCCATCCCAATTAAAGTGGAGCCTATCTCTTTGGAAGAGCCCCGCCCCCTCCTTCAAAACATTGCCCAATTCCTAACAAATCCAAAAACCCTCTTCGTTGCACCATCATCTCATCCATGCATTGTGACTCTGGAGCTCTGCCTGACTTTTGTGCCCTACGCGTGGCACGGGAAGCATTTCAGAGAATGCTACCCTGGAAGTTCTAGATTTCAACTTCCTATCTAAAAACCTAAATTTGGCCCCCAGAACCTCCCTCTCACAATTTCCTATGTCATTGGTACAAACATGTAACAAGACAGTAGACTCCTCCCCAGCGCTATCTAAAACCTTGTCTATGTGGAGCGTGAGGTCCGCTACCTTTGCACCAGGCAGGCAGGCAGGTTACCAGGCAATCCTCATGTCCACCAGCCACCAAGCTATCTACATGCCCAATGACTGAATCACCCACTATAATGGCCATCCTAATCTTTCTCTTATGGGCACATGGCCCCGGAGAATCCTCCTCGGTGCAAGAGGGTGTTACATCTCCTGGTGGACATGTCCTAGCTACAGGATCAATTCCTGCCTCACAAAGGTGATGCTCTCCTTTCACGAGACCTCTCTCCTCCATGGCAGCTAAGAGGCTGCCAGACTGGAAGTGGGGCTTCAATACTACGTCCCTGTAGGTCTCATCTATGTACTTCTCTGACTTCCTTGTCTTTCAAGTCTGCTAGTCTAGCCTCCAGAGATCACATGCTCCCTGAGAGCAAAGAGCTCCTTGCACCTAGTGCACACATAAGACCTCTCACCAACTGGGACAAAATCGTACATGTCACACTCAATACAAAAGACTGGATAACCCTCATCTCGCTGCTGGACTGCTGTCTGCATCTTAGCTTTAAAGTTTTGTTTAGTTATTTAAGTTGTTTTTAGTTGCTAGGGATACTTGTACTAATAAAGCTATACCAAATAAGTTTAAGGGACTTTGTTCACCTCAAGATTAATTACTTTCAGGGCCTTAACTCATCTATCCCTGGTGAGGATAAACAGCTGAACCTAGAAGAGAATGTGAATACCACTCCCTCTTTAATAGATGTAAGACCCTATAAAGCTAGGATTATGCCTCAGGTGGGTGGAGTTGGTGTGGAAGGGAGGCAACTAACAGTTAAGGCTAGTTTGCTACACAGGTCCCAGACCTGTGACCAATTTCCTGGGTGATTCACAAAGCCCTTGATTTGATAGAGGGAGTCTTTCAAAATGCCCCTTTGTTCTGTCACTTGGCTTTAACACCTATTTAAAACAAGTTCACAGGTCTCTTGCCCCCTATTTAGAAGGCCTCTTTGTAAAGGTCTCCAGAAACAATTTATTGCTCAAAGAATACCGACCATGGTTTTCCTTTTATGCTAAGTTATACTCTGATTTGTTTTAAATTAAAGCTCTTTGCTGATACTAGGCCCTGAGTATTAAATTTAAACTAGAAACTCTCTGCTGGGTTTAATCAGAAAGCTCTCTGCTGGGTTTTACATTTCAACTGAAAGCTTTCTGCTGGGTTTTAATTCAAACTAAAAGCTCTTTGCTGATACTAGGCCCTGACTGATTTAACAAAAACACCTGATTTTAATTTACACAGATTAATCAGCTTTAATCTAAAAAGAATCCTTTTTCCCCCAAGATGTAGAAATATTCCCAGAAGTAAATACTTACAAAATGTTGTAGATCTCTCTCCAGAAGTAGCAGTCCCTTTTTGTAATCCTTCAAGACTGGAGTGATTTGCCCAAGGCCACAAGGAGTGCTAGTGGGATTCAAACGCTGGTCCTGTTGGTCCTAGGCTGCTGCCTTAACCACTAGGCTATTCTTCCACCACTTCCAGCTTGCTCCCAGAGAACAGATACATAATTCATGGATTAATAAATAGCTTGGCACCCAGCTATGAATAAAGCATAGTTAACTCACCTGTAACAGGTGATCTCCGGGAACAGCAGGAATTTAGTCTTCACATATGGGTATTGTTGGTACAGACGGAGCCTGCGCAGGAACACTCCCCAGCGTCCAATAGGAAAGCTTTTGGGAGCATCCCACAGCGCCTGCGTGCTGCCTTCCCGCCTTTCCCAACTGTCCCTCTCCAGTTGAGTTTAAAGCTGAGACAAAAGAGAGAGGAAAAGAGAGATACAACTCCTAGGGGAGGTGGGTGGGTTGTGAAGACTAAATTCCTGCTGTTCCCGGAGATCACCTGTGTCAGGTGAGTAACTATGCAATCTCCAGGAACAAGCAGGAATGTAGTCTTCACATATGGGGGACTCCCTAGCTGCAGATACCAGGGAGAAGGCCCCAGAAGTTGAGTGCCCCTGTGAAAGGGCTTCACTTCCCCCCATGGATCTCTGGCATCCTACCAGGGATGGTGGGTAGGAGTTGATTAAGTATGGAACAGGTGTTGAAGAACAGCTTGACCAAACAAGGCATCCCGGCGGGAGTCCTTGTCTAAGCAGTAATGGGCTGTGAAGGTATGAACCAAAGCCCAAGTAGCTGCTCGACAGATGTCGTCGATAGACACAGAGTGAAGATGAGCCATTGAGGCTGCCATGGCTCTCACATTGTGAGCTGTGACATGGCCTTCAAGAGGAAGGTTCTTACTCTCATAGGCAAAACATATACACTGTGCAATCCAGCTGGACAGTGTTCTTTTGGAGACTGGAAGTCCCAAATGACTAGGATCAAAAGCAACAAAAAGTTGAGAAGACTTTTATATGTTGCTGTGTCCTTTGCAAATAAAAGGCCAAAGCCCTTTTACAGTCCAAAGTATGAAGATTCCTTTCTGCATTTGAGGCGTGAGGCCTTGGGAAGAATACAGGAAGGTAAACCGCTTGGTTTAAATGAAAAGGTGATACTACCTTTGGCATAAAGTGTGGATGACTCCTAAAGACTACCTTATCATGATGGAACCTTATATAAGAAGGATCAGCCACCAACGACTGCAATTCACTGATGCAACATGCTGATGTGATTGCAATAAGAAAGATGACCTTCCAGGAAAGGAATTTCAAAGAGGTAGTAGCTAATTGTTCAAAAGGCGGCTTCATGAGCTGCCCAAGAACCAGATTTAAGTCCCATGCCACCGGTGGTGGCTTAATGGGAGGCTTAATTAAAAGAGGATGAGAGGAAATAGGTTGTCCACTTAGAGGCTTTAAAGAAGCTGCAATAGCACTCAAATGAACTCTCACTGAACTGGTCTTAAGCCCTGTATGAGACAAAGGAGATACTCCAGTAATGATTCCAGAGGTATCGCAAGAGGGTCAAGACCCTTCTGCAAGCACCATATGGTAAACCTTTTACACTTGAAAGCATAAGAGCGTCTTGTGGAAGGTTTCCTGGAAGCATAAAGGATATCCTTTACCTGCTGAGAATGGTTACGACCATGAAGTTCTAGGCTTTCAGCAACCAGGCCCTGAGATGGAGAGACTGGGGATTGGGATGCCACAGCATCCTGTCCTCCTGAGACAAGAGATCTGGAGCAGATCCTAACTCCAGAGGCGGAGCTTGAGAGAGATGTAGGAGCAGAGGGTACCACATTTGCCGTGGCCAACGTGGAGCTATGAGAATCATATGACCTCTGTCTCTCTGAAGCTTGAACAGGGTTTTGGGAATTAGGGGAATGGGTGGAAAGGCATACAGGAAGTCCTGGCCCCAATGGAGGAGGAAAGCATCCCTGGTCTGACAACCCTGAGCCGGAATTCTGGAACAGAACCGGGAAAGTTTGGCATTCAGCGGACTTGCGAAGAGGTCTATGTCTGGGGTTCCCCAAATTTGGAAAATTTTGGCCACCTGGTCTGCATGGAGAGACCATTCGCGTGGAAGCAGAACTCGACTGAGTCTGTCTGCCCAAGAGTTTTGAATGCCTGGAAGATACACCACAAGGAGATGAATCTTATGCTCTCTGGCGAGGGCCCCTATTCGCAAAGCTTCGTTGCATAGCGACAGAGAGCCTGTTCCACCCTGCTTGTTCACGTAGAACATGGCTACTTGAATGTCCGTTTGAACTAGGACTGTCTTGTAGCTGAGCTGGGTGTGGAATACTCGAAGAGCAAGGAAGATTGCTCTGAGTTCCAGGAGATTGATGTGTAGTATCAGACGGGTGCCTGGGTGAGAATGTTCACAGTCTTGGCAAAGGCATATATCAATATGATTTGCAAGGGATTGTGGGAAATGCAGTCCATTCACACCAGACACAGCCGCTCACAATAATTAGTTGTGCTTGAGTGTAAAGCCAATAAGATATTTATGGGGTTATTTCTCCCAACACAGATATGCTTGGTAGCACATAAAACAGGATACTTGCTTTCAGTGTTAAACTTAGAAAAACAAAATCAGGAAAACAGCTAAACTTGTCAGGCAATCAAATCAAAAGAATAAAGACCTGGTGGGTAACAAACTGGTCTTTTCTGTAGGCTCTAGCTAATATTTTCTTAGCAGTGCATCAAACAACAAACAAAACCCACAAAGAAGGGAAAAACTGTTCTTTTCAGGTTAACTTCTTATATCTTCACACAGACTCAGAAGTGATTCCCTCAGAGCTCACAAGCAATTAGGTAAGGCTCAATTGCTAGCAGTTATCCAGCTGAAACCCCTTAGCTGGCTTACTTTCTACTGCTTGGCTCAAATCCTATTCAGGAGCTTTTCTGAGTAGATTAAAGAACAAGTTTGTATTTCTTTGTGATGGTTGTTGTACTTTGTAACAGTAAATTACCAAAGGAGTTTAGACAAAGAGCAATCCATGTATTCACAGCCTGCATCTGCAACCCCTCCCCCTTCTTCAACAATCGTGGGTTCAATATCATGGATTGGTACAAAGGAATTTCTCAATGGAGCACTCTCAGGAGAATACTTGTTTCCCTGCTGTCTTTCAAGGGTATAGCTAGGGCATAGATCAGTGTTCATACCTGAGCTTCCATTGCTGTTAGAGTTCCTCTCTAAATAGCCTGGCCAGTATGTAGTCCAGTTCTTATGTCCAGCCTTCCAATCCAGATCCCTGGACACTGGGTCTCTCTTCACATACCTTCTGGCACGGGTCCTAGGGTCACTTCCAAGTGCAGCCGTCTCCCTCACAGGTACCGTCTGGAGATTCCTAGCTCTGCAGCACCACTCCTCTGGTTTTCCCCAGTCCAATGGTGTATGCTGGCCTTTTGAATGTCTCCCAGTATACGTACTGCTCTGCACTCCTTTAGACCTCCCAAATGCTTTTCTCTTCTTTCTTCCAAAGGGTTTCTTGCCCTCTCTGTCCATCCGCTCTGGCTTCTGCTTCTGATGATCCTCCAGATGATGAAGCTGTCCAAGATCATGAAGATGATTCTCTGTAGAATAAACTCTACCTTTATTCTGCTTAGATGAGTGCTCCTCCCTAGCACAGTGCAGCTGTGCTGAATCAGGCCCTGCCCTTTGAGATGAGTGCTTGGGGATTACCTCATAGCCCTCCTGATTGAACACACGTTTCCCCACTTCAGCTCCTCTAATGGCTGTTGGAAACCTGGTGCATTTTGGGAATGGTAGTCTTTTATGGCAAAATTCTGTTTTCTTATTTCTACCAGAACTGACAGGTTGCTTGTTCAGAGTCACTTCACCTTTTCTATAGCTCCTTCCTGAGCTATGATAAGCTTCCTTATCACAGTAGATAGGCCTCCTGTGGAGTCCAGGTACACTGGGTAGAGAGGTCTTGCAGGTGGGCTCGCCAACCCACCTGTGAGGCATCTGTTGTTAAGAGTGGCTTGGGGTAGAGGTTGCTGAAAAGGAGACCCCACCAAAAGATTTTGGGATGACTGCCTCCATTTGAGGGACAAAATAAGGCAATCTGAGTTTGCTATTTTGTCTGACAGGCAACCTGACGCCTGAGTCCACTGAGTGGATAAAGTCCACTGGGCAGCCCTCATATGGACGCGAGCATAAGGAACCACATGCACGGTGGATGCCATGTGGCCTAGCAACTGTAACATTTCCCGAGCAGTGAGGTGAGGTTTTAGCACTGCTTGGTAAGCTAACTGCGCAATGCGAAGGCAGCGGGGCTGTGGAAGGAAGGCCCTTGTCTGTCTGGTATCCAGCAGAGCTCCTATAAACTCCAGGGACTAAGTGGGAGCAAGGTTGGATTTTGTGAAGTTTATGACAAGTCCCAAATACTGAAGGATGCGCATTGTGCGAGAAAGAGCAACCCTGGCCTCTGGCTTTGAAGGGGCTCGAATGAGCCAGTCGTCTAAGTAAGGGAAGACGAATATTCCCAGGGTGCGGAGAAATGCTGCCACCACAGCCATGCATTTTGTGAACACCCTTGGTGCAGAGGCCAGGCCAAAAGGAAGAACCCTGTATTGGTAGTGCTTCCCTTGAAACAGAAAGCGAAGGAACTTTCAGTGAGTTGGATGGATGAGAACATGAGTGTACGCATCCTTGAGATCTAGAGAACAAAGCCAATCCTGACTCTGAAGGTATGGCAGCAGATTTCCTAGAAAAATCATTTTGAACTTCTCTTTGAACAGGAATTTGTTCAATTCTCTGAGGTCTAAAATGGGTCTGTGTCCTCCTGTTTTCTTTGGAATAAGGAAATAGGGGGAGTAAAACCCTGTACCCCATTGAGGAATGGGTACCTCTTCTATTGCCCCTTGGGCAAGAAGCACAGTGACCCCTTGACCTAACTGGTCATTGAGAGAGGTCTAAGAATTGAACTGTCTTACCATTGTAGGAGGGGGCATGCTGAGGAAATGAAGCTTGTACCCCTCTCTTACAATAGACAGAGTCCAATTTTCTGCTGTTATCTGACCCTATCTGGGGGCAAAATGACATAACCTTCCTGGTATGGTGGAGGGTTCTGGGCCGTTCAGGGCCAGGAAGGCAAAGTTCTCTAGATAGGAGTCAAAGCCCCTGTGGAGGCTGAGTCTGCTGAGCCGGTTGAGGCTTAAGCTGCTTTTGTCTTTCTTTGCCTAGGTTGTTGCTGCTGTCCCTTTTGGGCAGACTGACCTCAACTATGCCCCTGTTGGGTATAGGAAGGATAAAACTACTTCTTCTTACTGAAGAATGGTTTCTTAGAGGATTTTTTCCTCGCAGGATCAGCTGTAGATTTAGACAATCTATCCAAAGTCATATTGTCAGCATCTATCTCATTAGCTTTTTCCTGCCAATTCTTGCCAAAGAGATTCATTCCTGTGCAAGATATATTCCCTAGTTTATGCTGTACCCAAATTTCCAAGTCAAATGCCTAGAGCCAGGCAATCCTACGTACACTTATGGCAATGGCAGAGGTTCTGCTTATGCACTCAAAGCTGTCAAAAGCTGCACGATTCACAAACTTGGAAACATCCTGAGCATGTTTGACAAGGTCGAGGTAATCTTGCCTCTTATCATCAGGAAGGAGAGGGCTCATAAGCTCTAAATCTCCTGTGACCTCCTTAAGGAACATTCCCATATATAAGATATAGGAACTGATCCTAGCAGAAAGCATGGAAGCCTGGAAGGTTCGACGTCCAAGGGTGTCAAGAGTCCTACACTCACATCCTGGAGGATTAGATGTATGCCTCTTTGCACTCTTTATCCTTCTCACTGCTGACTCCACCACCATGGAATGGTGTGGTAATTGAGTCTTCTGAAACCCAGGACAAGGAGGAACTCGATACATGGTGTCGAGTCTTCGAGAGTGAGGAGATGTGGTTAGAGGTGTTTCCCACATCCTTAACATGAGATCATGCAAGATCTCATGAATAGGTAAGGTAGCTGCCTCCTTGGGAACTTTAGGGTATTGCAGAATTTCTAATTACTTTGCCCTAGGCTCTTTTTCAGGAGCCACTGTGATGGAAAGACCTTGAGCCACATCTCGGATAAAATCCTGAAAGGACATATCCTGTGGTGGAGACATCCTACGCTGAGAAGAAGAAGAATCCTCAGGAAGAAGTACTCTGGTATCGGCAAAGCTTTCAGTCTTCAGACTCATTCGAGGATTCGAAGTATCTCCGATCCGGGTGATCGTGCAAGGCACGGTACCGGTACCGATCGAAGTCGGCATCGGAGTGGTCAGGTACAGACCTGTCGATACCGGATGGATATGCATGACTCGGTCCAGGGTAGAATACCTGCCAATGTCGATGCAGTTGGTGCCAGCACCGGTTGAATTGTCTAAAGTGGTTTCAGGGGCATTGAGGCCGTGAGAAGAGCCGCCAGACTGCGTTCAATTGCCAATGCTTGGGTATCGGGTACTGGATGAAGCAGCCGGTACCCCAGAGCATGGCACCAGTAGTTCTGCCGAGGTTGAAGCCTCGAGAACATCCTGGAGCCCCGTTAGTGCTTTGGAAGCTGAAGCCTCCCGCCGGGGCAATTTTGTCAGTGAAAGTCCCTCAAGGGCAACGCCAGAGGCATCTCGATGTCTAGAAGGAGATCTACCCTTTGAGGACCGGCTAGATTTATGTTTAGTTACCTGAGATCCATGGGAGGAAGACGAAGCTCTGGAAGACGTCGATGCCACGGAGGCTGCATCGAAGGGAAAAAGGGTGCTATGTTTAGCAGCTCGGTTCTGCCAGCCCCTTTTCGACATGATCCCACAGGCAACACACTCTGAAATAGAGTGGTCAGGACCTAAACATTTGAGGTACCACTCATGGGTGTCGGTGACACCCATGCAGCCCCCATTTTGTGGAACACAATCCCAATAGAATTAAGACAATTACCTGATATAATGGAGTTCAGAAAAAAACTCAACACACACTTATTTACAAAGCATTATGGATCTATGAACAGCTCATCCCTCACCCCCCAGCTAGATAAAGGATAATCCTACCCCAGGTAATACACAATTCAACATAAGAATGAAGTGCTGTAACCAAAGACAAAGTGATTAAGAAAAATGAAAAACAGAACTTTGTATATAGTTTAATTCTGTTCAATTGTACATAGTTCACTAATTGTTAATTGTTACTTGTTAACTGTAATTACCAAGCTACAAATTGTTATATGTAAAAACAGACCACCCTGTTTATTGTTGTTATATGGAAACCGCACCTGATCAATGGAAGGAGCGGTATATAAATAATCTGTTAATTAAATTAAATTAATTAAAAATGATACCGCCACACTTGGAACACTTTTTAAAACCCAAAGCAGGTTTTTTCATTCTGAGGGAAAAAGTTGGGCCTAGTGCCCAAAATGGTGCGTGGCACTTGAGGAGAAAATTACTGGAAAAGACTCCAGAAAGAAAGCTTTTTTTTTTTTTTTTTTTTTTAAAGAAAAGAACCGGCAGTACCGGTGTAGCGTCGAGGGAAGGCAGACGCAACCACAAAAAAGAAGAATAAGAAGGGAATTTTTTCTGCAGTGACAGGATGTGCGACCTGTCGGCTCCGTGGAAAACAAAGAACTGGAGAGGGACAGTTGGGAAAGGCGGGAAGGCAGCACCAGGCACTGTGGGATGCTCCCAAAAGCTTTCCTATTGGACGCTGGGGAGCGTTCCCGCGCAGGCTCCGTCGGTACCGACGATACCCATATGTGAAGACTACATTCCTGCTTGTTCCTGGAGATGTAAAGATACAGGTGCTATTTGGAAGGGAGGGTGGGAGAGTCACAGAGAACTTACTTTGAAATCGTAGGACAATTAAATTGTAGAAAATAAGAGCATAAAGTGTACTTTCTATAATTGTCTTCATCCCTTTTCAAGTTTTTTTAGTTTTTTACCTTTAATAAATTTCCAATAATTTATCAAATTCTTTCTTGTTCATGTCAAATTGATTGTCTTTTTCTTTTAAAAGGTTGACCCAACTGTCAATCTCATTTTCTAAAATCTCTACGATTTCAAAGTAAGTTCTCTGTGACTCTCCCACCCTTCCTTCCAAACACTTGTATCTTTACTTATTCATAGTTGGGTGCCAAACTATTTATTAATCCATGGATTATGTATCTATGTTCTCCATCACTTTGGTAGTCATTTTAGCTGTGTGTGCATTTGCTTATATGTCTGATTATTTTATGGACACCAATTACTCATTATTTATTATCTATTTTTTTTAAGTTTGATTGATCCTTTTAAGTTAGGTTATAACATTTATCTCTGTTTCTGTAGTTTTATACATGTTTTTAATTTTGATACACAACACATTTTTGTCTTATTATTTGACTTTTTATTTGAGTTTTGTATTTTTAATTGTTTTGAAAACTTGTTCTCTTTGAGATTCCCCCTGACGAAGGCTCAGCCGAAAACCGGCCATGTTGGGATTTTGAATAAAGGACCATATTACTTCTCACCTCCTCATGCTGCGTTTGCTGATGTACTCTCGAGCCAGCAAGGTTTTCAAGATATCCACAATGAATATGCATGAGACAGATTTGCATGTACTGTCTCCACTACATGCAAATCTCTCATGTATATATATTCATGCTAATATCCTGAAATCCTGACTGGCTATGAGGTACACCTGGATGTGGTTGAGAACCATTACTCTATTCCTTTCCTAATGATTCCTAACACTGTTTGATTTTTTTGGCTGCTGCCACACCCTGAAAAAAAGATTGCAGTGTAATGTCTATGATCACACCCAGATACCTTTCCTAGATGGTGACTCCTAATGTGGAACCTAGCATTGTGTAACTATGATTTGGGATATTCTTTATTTATTTAACATTTCTTCCCTATATGCATTGCTTTGCACTTGTCCACATCAATTTCAATTTCATCTGTCATTTGGATGCCCAGTCTCCCAAGGTCTTTCTGCAGTTTCTCACAATCCACATGTAATTTAACAACTTTGAATAATATTGGTGTCATCTGCAAATTTAGATCACCTTGCTTGTTGTTCACAATTACTGATCATTTATAAATGTGTTAAAAAGCACTGGTCCCAGTACAGATCACTGCAGTATTCCATTCTTTGCCTTTCTCCATTGAGAAAATTGACCATTTATTCCTACTCTGTTTTCTCTGCCTCAACCAGTTTCCAGTGCACAACAGGACATTCCCTCCCTATGCCATTACTTTTCAAATTGCCTGTGGCTTCCTTTGCCTTTGTGCAAGCACTATATTTTTTTTCACTGGCTCAATTGGAAGGTACAAGAAACTGAAGGACAGCTTAAGAGAAAAGGCTTTTTCAATGCCAAAGCAAATCAGTGCTACATGGTAGTCATGCCACGTAGATGCTTGCCAAAAACTAGTGAATGGATATGGAAATATCATGGATATTTTGCAGGTGATTTCAGAAGATTGTCTGGAATACCCAGAATGTTACAATACTGCATAAGGGCTATATGATTAGATGAGTAAACGTGAGAAAAGAATTTCTGCACAATTTTGGAATGCTATTTTACAGGCCATGTAATTCAATTTAAATGCTGCTGATGGCCTTTTAAAGTCACTCTTAGATTCTGTCCAACAATATGACAAATTTGATCTATTTCGTAGCAGGTACAGCCTACCCAAATCCTATCCCAGTAAGAAAAGCCCTTTGGCAAGCTGCTCCTATTCAGCCAAAGGCATTTAAGAGACAGAACACCCTTCTCTGCGGGAAGGGAATTCCAGGCAAATCATTAGGGAGAAATCTTTCTGGAGAATAAGACAGGAATTCAGACACCCTCTACCTAAGGGAAGAGCAGCTCATACTGTAAGGCCAAGAGGGTAGAGCAAATGAGCGGGCAGTTTCTCAGGCAACTGAGGAAGAGGGTGCAGCTGTCGTGCCTCCTTGGGAGTATAGTCAGTACCTTATGGAGCCCTGAAGGATAGAAACTGTTCACCTGGAGCTGCCTCTCTCCCAGCCAAATTCATTACAAGAACTGCCTGAACCTACAGCACTGGACCTGAAGGAACCATCTAGTGCTGTACTTGAAAGAATGGAATACCAGGAAGTTTGTGACTAGAGACTAAGTTGTTTTACTAAACTTATGCTAATACAAGCTGGGCCATCGGGAATGCCCTAAGGGAAATGTAGGCAGACGACTTCCCTTACCCTGCTTTGTTAAGCAAGGACAGCAAAGGTTTTCCCAGATATAAAGAAGTTGCATTAACTGCGACTTTAAATATTGCAGCATGCTTTTCTTTCAAGACCCAGCATGAGTGTGAAGTTTGAAGGGAGGAGGAAGGGCTCTTCTTTCTGCTCCACAGGGGAGAAACCGGCAAGTCAGGACTGGATCCGTTTTCTGCTATAAGAGTTTGCGAGATTGCTAGGACTTATAAAGGACTTAATTTGATTGCTTTTCTTTCATCTTTGGCTTGTATCTCCTGTTGATAAATGAATACACATATTGATGATGGAACTAAGAAAATTATAAAGTGTCGCTATGCTCATGTAACACCTCTTCTCAAGTCACTTTACTGGCTCCTTATCCATTTCCACTTCCAGTTCAAACTTCTCCTACAAGTGCATTCATTCTGCAGCTCCCCACTGCCTTTCCTTTCTCTTATCTCACTCTACATTCCTCCTTGGGAGCTCTGCTCCTCTGGCAGATCCCATTTATCTGTGCCCTTTTCTGCCACTGCCAAGGCAAAATTAGACCTTACCTGCTAATTGTCTTTCCTTGAGTATCTCAAGGCCAGTCCAGCCTACGCATGGGTTGTCTCCATCCACCAGCAGCTGAGAGCTGAACTTGACAGAATCTTGCTGTTGCTGTACAAAAGCTCCCCCTTCAGCACCAGGATTCAGTCTTGTTCTGAAAAAGCAACACTTCCCATAATGCCTCTTACCTCCTGTTATGCCAACCTTATAATTGCTAAACCCAGGAGCAAGAGAGAAGGCCTCTGACAATGAATTTCCTTTATTTATGTATTTATTTATTTTTTTTTCTAACATAAACATGTACCAAGAACTATGTACAGAGTAAGGACCAGAAACGGCAGTCGGGTTACTAGCCAAGGAGCCCTCCCCAGCTAGGGAATCCACCTCTCTCTACACACTTCCTCTCCAACCTCCTTACTCAAACCACTGTGAAAAGAATCACCATTCCAATCAGACTCGCCGCCCCGCACCACTCTACCTGGAGGTACTCAAGGAAAGAATTAGCAGAAAGGTCTAATTTTGCTTTCCTCTTCATATCTCCAGGCCAGGCCAGTCCAGCCTACGCATGGGATGTACCAAAGCAGTACCTAACCCAAGGAGGGCCCGGTGAGTTCCGCTTGAAGTGCCGATGCTCCAAAAAAAGGGCGTGGCGCAATGCCTGAACATCCATTTGGTAATACCTTGCAAAGGTGTGACGTGATAATCATGTCGCCGTTCTGCAGATCTCCACGGGCAGCACCAATGCAAACTCTGCCCACGATGCCACTTGCGACCTGGTAGCATGGACCCACAGCTCCACTGGTGGGACCTATCCTCGCATTGCAAAGGCCAAACAAATTGCTTGCTTTACCCACCTAGCAACAGAAGCCTTGTAGGCCGCTGCTCCCTTCCACGGTCCCCCAAACATGAGCAAACAGTCGGATGCCCGAAAGGACTCTGTCTGCTTAAGATACCTGTGCAGAACTTGATGCTCGTCCAACTGATACAACTTGCGATTCTCCTTGGAATCTTCCAGTGCTGGGAAAGCCAGCAATGACACTGTCTGATTCAAATGGAAATTGGAGACCACCTTCGGAAGGAACCTGCCGTGTGGAACCAATGGCCACCAAAAAGACCATCTTTAAGGTGAGTTCTTTCAATGACACTGATGCCAAAGGCTCAAATGGAGGCCCTGTTCAGGCCTCCATCACCAAATTCAGGTCCTATAGCGACACCACGGCCCTCAGGGGTGGACAGATCTGTTTAACCGTCGTGAGGAAGCGTGACACATCTGGATGGACGCCCAAGGAGAGCCCCTGGAGTGGCCCCTGAAAACAGGAAAGACCCACCACTTGTACCCTTAGGGAGCTAAGCAACAGACCTTTGCCTAGGCCATCCTGCAGAAACTGCAGAATGTGTGGAAGCAAACATGACAGGAAGGGAACCCCCCTGGCCATGCACCAATTTTCAAACTCTCTCCAGACCCTGACATAGGCCAAAATTCACGGTCCTTTTCCTAGACTTCAACATAGTCATAATCATGGATGCGGAAAAGCCTTTCCGCCTCAACTGTGCCTTCTCAAGAGCCAAGCCATAAAGAAGAGCTGACCCACCTGAGGCATCAACATTGGCCCTTGAGACAGAAGGTTCACCCTGTCTGGAAGCCTCCATAGCTCATCTATCAACAACCGTTTCAGGTCCGCATACCATGGCCGTCTCAGCCAGTCCGGTGCAATATGGGTGAGCTTCTATCCACTGTAGAAGCTGCCCCACCAGTTGCCGAAGGCGGAAACACATATAGAAGGCCACTCGGTCACTCCTGTGCCAAGGCATCCCAGTCCTTCGGACATATGCTGTCTGCACCTGCTGAAGAACCAGCCCCCTTTGGTGTTCCCCAGCATAGTCATGAGATCCATCACCGGCATTCCCCTTTGGTGTTCCCCAGTATAATCATGAGATCCATCACCTGCATCCTCCCTACGCACCGTGATGTCGTGAAACATTGCTGCATTCAATTCCCATTCGCCTGTGTCCAGTCAGTGCAGACCGAGGAAGTCTGCCTGAATGTTGTCCTTGCTGGCCACATGCGCCATGGAAATGGCCGTTAAATGTTCTTCCGCCCAACCCCTCAAAGACTGACCGACAGCCAACAGGGTAGCACTGCCCGTACCCCCCTGCCGACTGATGTATGCCACTGTGGTTGCTTTGTCCGAGCAAACCTGGACCGCCTCCTAGGTTACCAAGGGTCAGAAGAATTGCAGGGCCAAAAAAACACTCATTTCTAACCTGTTTATCGACCAGGACTCCTCCTCCGGCATCCACAACCTTTGAGTCACCTGTGACAGACAATGTGCTCCCTATCCTGTAAGGCTGGCATCCATCATGATCAGGATTCACTGCAGCTGTGCTAGAGGGATCCCTGCTGTCATCTTGTCCCTCGGGAGCCACCAATCCAGACTCCGCCGAGCCTGTTCTATACACAGCACCTTCTGAGACAGTGACTGATGTTGCAGAAACCAGCTGGACAACAGAGCTTGCTGAAGAGGTCGCATGTGCACCCAAGCCCATGGCCCAAGGTTCAATGCTGTTGCCATGGGCCAGAGTAGCTGCAGGTAGTACCATGCCAGTGGCACCCTGCGCTGCCTAAATTTCCGAACCTGTGTATGAAGCCTGACCACTCTGTCCCTCTGGAAATACCACTGTCCCTGCCTGGGTGTCGAGCTGCGCGCCAAGATAAAGCAGTCACTGCACCGACTGAAGCCGACTTTTGACTAAGTTGACCACCCAGCCCAGGCTGTGCAACAGCTCCATCACACGCCGGGTGGTTGCTACCCCTTCAGCTTCAGACTTTGCTTGAATCAACCAATCGTCAAAATAGGAGTGCACAAAAAATTCCCTCCTGCCTCAGAGCCGCCGCCGCCACCACCACTACCACCACGATCTTGGTGAAGGTGCACAGAGCCGTTGCCAGCCCAAAAGGCAGGACCCTGAACTGAAAGGTGTCCCTCGGGAACCACAAATCTCAGGTACTGCTGATGGTCTGGGTGAATGGGAATGTGCAGGCAGGCCTCTGAAAAATCCAGAGACGACAAAGAATTCACCCTGCCTCACCGCCAGGATGACTGATCTGAGGTTTTCCATCTGGAAATGCGGAACCTTCAATGTCCAGTTGACATGCTTGAGGATAGGGTGGAATGTCCCTTCCATTTTGGGGATGACAAAATAAATGGAGTATCAACCTGACCCGTACTGGTGTCGAGGGACGGGTTCTACCACCTTCAGCTGCAAGAGGTGTTGCAGAGTATCATGAACCGTCTCTGCCTTGCCTGGCATCTTGCAGGGAGAGGTGATGAATGCCGTGGCAAGAGGTCGAACAAATTCCAGCATGCAGCCCTCTTGAATGATCAATACCCACTGGTCGAAGGTAACCCTGGTCCAGGCGGAGTAAAACTGCTGTAGCCGACCTCCGATTGCCACCTCCACCTGGACCCACCTGGCATCATTGTGGTTTCTTTGGCTCGACCTGCGAGCTGGGGAAGGAACCTTGACTGTTCAGCAGAAACCCCAAAATGGCTGCATCCGTGTCCCATATCTACCCCACTGATAGGGCGTGAAACGAGTGGCATGGAACCTTTTAAAGTCCCTGGGCTGTCCCTGTTGCGGATCTCCCTGCTTGGAGCCTTTCGGCCAATCCTTGGGTAGTCTCCTAACTTTGGAGTTCCCCAGGTCCTTAACCAACTTGTCCAGAGCCTCCCCAAACAACAACTTCTTAAAAAGAAAGTTTACTGAGCTAGGACTTAGGGGTATGTTTACTAACATCGCAGCGGTGGTATTATCGCGCGATAACGTCACTTAGCGCACAATAACGCGGCTGCGGCGTTAAGGCACACTAACGCTGTGAAATCCGGCTCTGAAGGGTGGAGTAAGGCTTCCCAGAGGGTGGAGAGAAGGGGTCAATGGGCGGAGAGTGTGAGGGGAGAGGCTCCAGGCACACTAATGCTGTGAAATCTGGGTCTGAACACTAACGCCAGTGAAACCCTCGCGTTAAGGCACATTTGCAGGAAAGAGAAACCATTTAAGTCAGCAATGTACAGCAAAGCCAGGGAAACCCAAAAATGTGATAGTAGTGATACATGTGCATGAAATAAAAAGGCAAATAAACATAGAAAATTACCTGAACCACATTTAAAATCGCAATAACCAAGCTGGCCAAAAGTGATATTAATGATAAACATAAAGCAACACCACTGACAAAGCTCAAAAAATAAGATATCATGTTTGGAAGGGTCTATTCTCTGTCCCCCTACAAAGTGAATGATCCCACATTGAAATATTTAGTGCTGATCAGGGTTTATTCACGTCTATATTGAGCAGGTTTGTTATGGCGTGCACATGTGCAGTAACAGCAGAGTGGGCAAGTAGGAAAGGGCAACTGTACTGATGCTGTAAATGGGATATAGAGCGTTGCAGGTGGCACATGCTGTGGTCCAGCTGGGGCACAGTGGGGGTTAGGCAGATGCCTAGGTGGAACATAGGGATGCCGAAACTGTAAAGCAGCAAGACAGCAACTGACGAGGGCCCAACATGGGCACAAGTGTGTATCCTACAGTGTCACAGGGGAGATTATCCAGCAGGTACCCCCAAGGGCACATAACATTGGCAGGCGGTGTGGGGGGGGGGGGGGAAGCACGCATGTCCATGTAGGCACCCCTACCCGAGAACCCACACCATAGGCAGCTGCCTACCGGCATACTGGATGGCCTGGGACTGCGCACCACCAGCACCACCGGCATAATGGCATGGCAGCATGGTGGCGGAGGGGTGCTGGTGGCGGAGGGGGCAGTGGCATCTGCCCACAGCAGACCATGGCCTAGCCCCGTTTAGGTGGGTGCTGTGCACTGCAACAGACAGGGTCTGTCTGACGAACAGTCATGGTATCCCCAGGGAATGAACTATCCCTGTGGCAACAGTGTGGTGCAGTACGCACAGCCATTGTGTTCATGAGAAGAAGGTCACAAGTTCAAGTCCCAGCTGTGACTCCTGCCAACCCAGTCCCCATATTTTAACCAGCACTAAACCGTGGTAATAAAGACGGAACCTTTTTTGCAGATAACAAACATGCCTGAAAAGCCTGTATTTTACCCTACAGAGCACAGACACCATAAACATGGGCAATACCTAGAGCAGACTTTCCCAAATGCAGTCCTGGAGGCCCAAACACCATTCAGGTTTCATGCTGTCTCTAATAAATATGCCTGTGCTGCATTTGTATGTGCCGCCCCATGGTATGGAAATGTATCGCATGCATATTCATTAGGGACAGCATGAAAACTCGAACAGTGTTTGGCCCACCAGGACCGGAGTTGGGAACCTCTGTCCTAGAGCAGCGGCCAGGGGCATAAACACAAAGCCTCATGGAGAGTCAGGCTGTTGGGCCATGCGTGCAGCAGCATCTCCCAATACTAGCACTTGCATACCTTAGCAATGCCGCCCTAAACTTGGGAATACGTTACACATGTATCAAAAGGTTGCTATGATTAATGGCAGATAGCAAGTTAAGCACAATTTGCTGATAGAGCTGCACCATAGCAACCTTTCCGATATCTGTGGAGTGTGTTTCAGTTTTGGTTTCTGACAGTGTTTACCACCCCGGGGAGTGACCCCAACAGTATTGCGTACCATAGCCATGCCTGCACTGTGCCCAGGACTGGTGTGGTGGCCAGGGCTGCCAAAAGCCTCTATATTTGCACAATGCTGGCATAGGTGTGGGAGTGTGTGTCTGTCTATCCAGTGTGTTGTGGCTATCTACACCTTACTCAGCCCACACTGCTTGCACTGTTTCCAGTGTTAGTCTGCCAATGTGCATAATGAGGAGCAAGGTACTGTGGGTATGGCCCGGACAGGGTGGCCTGGGCAGGATGCATCTGCACAGGTCATTGGCTGGGACATTGTAGTGCCCGGCCACCACCTGCACGGACAGGGTGGCCACAGCATGTCCTGCTGGGAGGTCACTCTTACCCTGACTGAGCAGTGACCACGGCATGGCTAGGTTCCCCCATAGTGCTATATAGTATTTCTCTCAAGTGATATTTATGGGTTCTCTTTTCTGGGGCCCAATCACTGACTTATCTGCTTGGTGTGTGTGTGCTCACATCCCAGTTTTGGGTGCACACATCTCCTCCAGGAACATGCACTATGGACTAGCTAGCAGACTGTCTGCAGTTAGTATGTGTATGGCTGGAACACCTTGCAGGGTGCAGTGCCCGGAGACTCACTGTGCTTACTGCTGGAGAATGTCAGATAGTGGTGGGGGGCAGCTGAGCATTTCCAGGCCTACTGTCTGTCTGCTATTGCCTTATGGATGCGTACAGATCTGCATTGATGCGTACAGATCTGCATTGACTGCCCTGCTGGGTGCCTGTTCCCCAGCAGGACTGGGGTTGATGGTCCCCCTCTACTGCCACCATTGCAGGGATGTAGAATGTGGATCTGTTGGTGGGAGATCCTGTCCCCCACTGGGCGGGTTAGGTGGTGCTACATAATCCGCCTATGGGTCCAAACACCCCCTTCACTTAAATCATGTGACCATGGCACCCACACAGGATATGCACTATTCTGGGTGCATCATAGTTCACAAGGGCTAGACGTGACTGGGAAATACGGATGGACACAGGTGTATCCTAGGTGTGTCTGCAAGGACTACCTATCACACACTGGCACTGATGGCGACCTGCAGCATAGCCTATCTCAGCTAAGCCAGGTGCTGCGGACCTGGTGCTGGGCGCCCCACCTCGCACTCAGGGTGAGCACAATACCCGCACAATGTGTGCCAGTAACACACACGGTCAGTTCCCCCTACCAGGCCGAGGTGATCTTGTGATCATCTGTAGACTGCTGATCTGCATGTGCAGTGCATGATGGGTACGGGTGGGTTAACCCTATCTTGGTAACCACAGCAGACAGTTTGTGTGGTGACCTGCAGTCCTTCTGTAGCCAGTCAGGGGTTTGTTAGTAGCTATAGAGATGTAGCCCACTGGTTACTTCACTGACTGTGGAAGCAGAGGTCATGGGTTTGATCCCACAGTGGTGTTATTTGATAGGGCTGTCTGAGGCATTTCCTTTTTTAATTTAAATTAGTGCTGCCAGCAAAAACACCCTCACAGTGCTGTAACCTTAAGGTGCCTCATAAGGCGCCCTATAAAGCACCCTATAGGGAACATTATAAGGTGCCTTGGTGGACAGTGCACTTTATAATGTGCCCTCTGGAGTGTCTTATAGGGCGGCTTATGTGGCACCTTAGGTTAAGGCACTGTGAGGGTGTGTTTGCTGGCAGCACTAATTTAAATTTAAAAAGAAAATGCCTCAAACAGCACTGATTTAAAGTAAAAGGTAATGCCTCAGACAGCCTTACTCATTAAGCCCACTGGGGGATCGAACTCATGACCCCTGTTTCATCCGTCAATGTAGTAACCATTGTGCTACACCTCTGTTGCTGTGTTTCTAGGTCAGCGTGCCTAATTAAGGCTAACGCGCGTTAACGTGCCACGGCTCCCTCTATCGCGCGATAACAGACTTTATCGCGTGATAACCTGAAATGCTACCTTAAGACCGGAACACCCATTACCTTATATGGCATTCATCACAGTAAGCCTGCAACTAAAGCTGGTAACATTAAGACGGTTTAGTAAACATACCCCTTAGAGACCATATGTGCTGAACAGTTGCAGAGTCACAGAAAACGGTGTGTTGCAATAATGTAAGCCATGGACTTAGATGAGGCCCGGATCAAATCATAAAAAGCGTCAGCCATAAAAGCTGCTGTGGACTCCAGCTTGGCTGGTTCCTGCTCCTCCGAGCTTTCCATGCCTGACCGGGACATGCCTTGCAGCCAGCATATCGACGCTCTGGAGAAATATGCCCCACAGATGGAGGCCTGTAAGGACAGTGCACTAGTGTCAAAGGCTAAGTAAGGACTCTAGCTTCCAATACTGGAGATCCTTCAGGGCAGCGCCCCCTTCTACTGGAATGATGAACTTCTTTGTGACTGCCGAGACGATAGCATCCACCTTTGGCATCCAGAATAGCTCACACTCCTCCTGTGGGATAAGGTAAAGGCATCCCATCACCGTGCTGCTCCTCAGAGTAGCCTCTGGAAGTTCCCATTCAGACTCAACCATCTTCCTAATCCCACGAACTGGAAAGCAGAGCTGTTCACCCTTAAAACCCTACAACAAGGGATCCTCTAGGGCAGTGGTTCTCAACCTTTTTTGTACCACGACCCCTTTTACCACTGGTCAACTTGTGATTACCCCCAATGATAAAATCAAATGAGTCTCTCTTCCTTTACCGTTAACGCATTGTCACTGTAATCATTTGTTGAATTATTAATATATTATAGGCCTTTGCAATATGTTTTTATTTATAAAATTTACTTATTTAAACCACAATAATTAATCACAACAACATTTGATTTCAAAATTATGATTTTGTAGTCAAATCACTAATACTAATTAAAATTATTTTTTCTACCTTTGTTGTCTGACCAATTTATTCTCTCATCATGCTGGCCCCGATCTGAGGCTTCTGCTTTCCTGTCTTCTCTTAGCTCTCTTTCTGTGGTCTATGGTCCATCTGCCATTTCTTATCTCTTCTTTTGTTTTCTTCACTTCTTTCCATCAGCCTGTTTCCAGTCCCTGTAACCCTTCCCAGTATCAGCCCCTTTCCAGTCCTCCCTCCCAGTACCTGCCAATGTCAACTTGCATTCCCATGGCTGCCACTGGTGTCCATTCCCTTCCAGTCCCCCCTCTTTCCTCACTGTCCAGCTCCTTCTAGTCCAAATACCATGGCAGCCCCTCTCAGCATCCACTCCCTTCCACCCATTACCAGTCCTAGCCTCCCCTAATCAGCTCATTTCAAGTGCTAGTCCCCCCTCAGCTCATTACCAGTGCTAGCCTCCCTTAATCAGCCCATTACTAGTCCTACCCCCCATCAGTCCATTACGTTCTAGCCTCCTCTAATCAGCCCATTTCTAGTCCTAACCGCCCCGATCAGCTCATTTCCAATGCTAGCCCCCTATCAGCCCATTACCAGTCCCAACCCCCCCCCCTTGATCAGTCCATTCCCAGTCCTAGCCTTCCATAATCAACCCATTACCAGTACTAGCCCCCCCACGATCTGCCCATTACCAGTTCAAGCCCCCCCCCCCCATCAGCCCATTACAATCCTAACTCGCACTGTCTCTCCCCTCTGTCCAGCATTTATCCCCTGTCTGTCCAGTATGTCCCCCTGTCTCTCTCCTTTGTCCATGTCAGCCCCCCCCCAACGCCCTCCATCCATCCATGTCAGCCCTGTTGCAGGTTCCCTGCCCCCTCCTCCCCTCTCCCTATGGTCTGCCTGCTACTGCCCTGTTCTTCTGCAGCCGCAGCTCCCTGTCTCTTAGGGAACCGCAGCTGTGCCTGTGAAGCCGTTGCGGAGCCTTCCCGTCTCTCAACGGGCTCTGTGCCGCATTGTCCCGCCTCCAAAGGAAGTTGTTTACCACTTCCTTTGGAGGCAGGACAATGCTGCACAGAGCCCGTCGAGAGATGGGAAGGCTCCAACATTTTCTCAGGCACAGCCGCAGTTCCCTAAGAGGCAGGGAGCCACGGCTGCAGAAGGGCGGCGGTGAGTTTGCCGCTGCCGAGAAGCGGACTCGGCAGCGGTAGCAAATTGAGCGCATTTTTAATTAATTAATTAATTAATTAATTTTAAACTTAGTGGAGTGAGACGACCCCTGGTAAATCCAATCTAATCTCAGTAAAACCAGTGCTATTAAATTTGAGAATTTAACCCCTACGGCTCCACAGTCTGCCACCGGAATATAAATTGTTGCTCTTTTTGACACAACAAATGTTGAAAATTACCACCCTCTCCACCCCTTAGTTGTAATATAATAAAACACTGTAAATCTCCTACAAGATGATTTTTCTGCCTCCAAAGGGACACCAGAGGAGTTGATTCTACACCACGGTGAATAGCAGACATATGTTCAATGATACGTGTTTTAAATGGACGAGATGTTTGTCCAATATATATCTTTGAGCAGGGACATAAAATAGCATAAATCGCTCCTTTTGTTAAACAATCAGTATCCCCCTGTAGATGATAAACAAATCCCAAAGTTGGATGAATAAAAGACCGAATCTCTAATGTAACTGAACAAACACATCGGTTGCATTTATGATGACCAGCTATCTGTAAGAAATTATCCTTACTCTGATGAGAGATATGCTAGTGCATTCTTGTTCTTAAGTTCCTTCCTCTCTTATATGCAAACATTAGGGGTGTCCGAAAAGGAGAATGAACACCCAAAATACCCCAATGAGAGAGAATTAAATCTCTTATCTGTATTGCCTGTGAGGAAAATGATAATACACAAGTTAATACTGGTGCAGTTTTCTTATGAGCACCAAAAGAGAACCACTCACGCTGCACATGAAATGCCCGCTTATACGCCCCATGGATTATGTGAGGAAGATAACCACGATCAAGGAATTTGTTTCATAACCCTTGATTGTGAAACAAATTCTTCACGTGAAGAACATAATTTACGCAAACGTAAAAATTGTCCCACTAGAATGTTATTTCTGATATGTCTCGGATGAAAACTCTTATACTCTAGTAAACTGTTTCTATCCGTGGATTTCATATAAATAGAAGTGGCAAATGTAAATCCATCAAAATTTATACAAATGTCAAGAAAATGAACAGCTGTACGTGGAATCTCCGGAATAAATTGTAAATGAGAATCTTGGAGTTTTAACCAATCCAAGTGTTTTAAGGATTTTGCTTGGATTGGCTCATAGGTGCGACGTAGAGGTGCGTGGAGTCGCTCATGAGAAGAGTAACTCTGGGAAGCTTTGATACTTTAATGGGGAACATTTGGTCATGAAGAGAATGTGGATCTAAGGAAAGTAGAAATGTTACACATTGAATTCTTTGGAGGACCAGTATTCATTAAAGAGGGATACACATTCTTACCCTAGACATAGAGATTTGCCTGCATTGATACAGTGCTATTTTCAACAGTAATTAATGTTTTATATTGTGTTACATGTATATGTGGAGTTGCATAATTTCATGTACTGGTAAAATATTATCCATAATCAGGTTTTTACCAGAAATGTATATATATTTTGTGAATATTAGAAAGTAATTTATATGTATACACATTAATAACATATATGATTTTCTCCCAGTTGGTGAGAGGTCTCACGTGTGCACTAGGTGCAAGGAGCTCTTTGCTCTCAGGGAACGAGTCCGTTCTCTAGAGGCTAAAGTAGCAGACTTGGAAAGCATAAGACAGAGAGGTACATAGACGAGACCTACAGGGATATAGTACTGAAGTCCCACCTCCAGTCTGGCAGCATCCCTGTTGCCATGGAGGAGAGAGGTCACGTGACAGGAGAGCATCACCCTGGTGTGGCAGGAAGTGATCCTGTAACTAGGACCTGTCCTCCAGGTGATGTAAAACCCTCTCGCACCGAGAAAGTTTCTCCAGGGCCATGTGCCCATGAGGGAAGGGTTAGGACAGCCGTTATAGTTGGCGATTCGATCATTAGGCATGTAGATAGCTGGGTGGCTGGTGGACGTGAGGATCGCCTGGTAACATGCCTGCCTAGTGCGAAGGCAGCGGACCTCACGCGCCACCTAGATAAGGTCTTAGATAGTGTTGGGGAGGAGTCTGCTGTCTTGGTACATGTCAGTACCAATGACATAGGAAAATGTGGTAGGGAGGTTCTGGAGGCTAAATTTAGGCTTTTAGGTAGGAAGTTGAAATCCAGAACTTCCAGGGTAGCATTCTCCGAAATGCTTCCTGTTCCACGCGCAGGACCCAAAAGGCAGGCAGAGCTCCGGAGTCTCAATGCGTGGATGAGACAATGGTGCAGATATGAGGGTTTTGGATTTGTTAGGAACTGGGGAACATTCTGGGGAAAGGAGGGGCTCTTCCGAAGGGATGGGCTTCACCTTAACCAGGATGGAACCAGGCTGCTGGCATTAACCTTTAAAAAGGAGATAGAGCAGCTTTTAAACTAGATATTAGGGGAAAGCCGACAGTCGCCCAAGAGTGGATGGTTCGGAAGAATGTATCTTTGAAGGATACTACCAAAAGCAGAGAGGTTCCACAAAAGAGTAAAGTAGTCCAAATGCCCTCAAGTATGGAGCAGACTGAGCTTAAAGATCCCAAATTACCCATGTCTAACAATAGCCAAATTAATATGAGTAAAATACATTCTCTAAAATGCTTGTATGCAAATGCTAGAAGTCTAAAAAATAAGATGGGAGAGTTAGAATATATAGCACTAAATGAAAGGTTAGATATGATTGGAATATCAGAGACATGGTGGAAGGAGGACAACCAGTGGGACACTGATACCTGGGTACAAACTATATCGTAATGATAGAGCTGATCAAATTGGTGGAGGGGTTGCTCTCTATGTTAGAGAGGGCATTGAGTCAGAAAGGATTAAAGTTTTGCAGGAAACAAAATCTGCTGTAGAATCTATATGGATTGAAATTCCATGTAAAAGGGGGAAGGCAATGGCAGTGGGGGTGTACTATCGAGCGCCTTGCCAGAATGACCAAATGGATGATGAAATGCTCAAAGAAATCAAGGAAGCTAACAAAAGTTACAGTGCAGTAATAATAATGGGTTATTTCAACTACCCCGGTATCGACTGGGTCAGCGTCACGTCAAGACATGCTAGGGAGATAAAGTTCCTAGATGAAATAAATGACTGCTTTTTGGAGCAGCTGGTTCATGAACCGACCAGAGGGGAAGCCATATTAGACCTAGTCCTTAGTGGAACACCAGATCTAGTGCAAGAGATAAGGTTGTTGGGGCCACTTGGCAATAGTGATCATAGCATGATCGCCTTTGATTTAATTCGTGGAGGAGGGATAGTAAGGAAATCCACAGTACTACCTTTTAACTTTCGAAAGGGAAACTATGATAAAATGAGGAAAACAGTTAAGAAAAAACTAAAAGGAGCAGTTGCAAAGGTTAAAGACGTACATCAGGCTTGGCTGTTGAAAAATACTATCTTGGAAGCCCAGACCAGCTGTATTCCACGCTTTAAGAAAAGTGGAAGGAAGTCCAAAAAACTGCCAGCATGGTTTAAAGGTGAGGTCAGAGAGGCTGTTGCCAAAAAAGCATCTTTCAGGAAATGGAAAAAAGAGCCAAACGACGAAACCTGGAAACAGCACAAGCACTGGCAAGTCAAATGCAAGGCATTGATAAGGCAGGCAAAGGGAGAATTTGAGAAGAAGCTTGCTGCGGAAGCAAAAACGCGAAGTAAAGACCTTTTCAAGTACATTCGTAGCAAAAAACCTGTGAGAGAGTCAGTTGGTCCATTAGATGATAAAGGGGTTAAAGGAGCACTAAGAGGCGACAAGGCGATAGCAGAGAGATTGAATGAATTCTTTGCTTCAGTCTTTACTGAGGAAGATGTAGGGATGTTACCCATGACTGAAGTGGTATTTAAAGGTGCGGAAGAATTGAAGGAAATATCGATACATCGGGAAGATGTATTACAACTATTAGATAAACTGAAGAGTAGCAAATCACCTGGGCCGGATGGTATACATCCAAGGGTGTTGAAAGAACTGAAATACGAGATTGCAGACCTGCTATTAGTAATCTGTGAACTATCATTAAAATCATCTCTAATACCTGAAGATTGGAGAATCGCCAATGTAACACCAATTTTTAAAAAGGGTTCCAGGGGTGATCCGGGAAACTACAGACCGGTGAGCCTGACATCAGTACCGGGAAAAATGGTAGAAACCATCATAAAGAATAAAATTACTCAGCATGTAGATAGTCATGACCTAATGGGAGACAGCCAACATGGCTTTAGACAAGGAAGATCTTGTCTTACTAATCTGTTATGTTTTTTTGAAGGAGTGAATAAACAGGTGGACAAAGGTGAGTCGGTTGATATTGTGTATCTGGACTTTCAGAAAGCCTTTGACAAGGTCCCTCACCAGAGACTTTTGGCAAAACTAAAGAGTCATGGGATAGGAGGCAGTGTACTATTGTGGATCAGGAACTGGTTAAAAGATAGAAAGCAGAGGGTAGGGCTAAATGGCCAATTTTCCCAATGGAGAAAGGTGAATAGTGGTGTACCCCAGGGATCTGTGCTGGGTCCGCTGCTTTTTGACATATTCATAAATGACCTGGAAAGTGGAATAACTAGTGAGGTTATCAAATTTGCAGATGACTCAAAACTATTTAAAGTTGTTAAAACCCAAGAGGATTGTGGAAAATTGCAAGAGGATCTTGATAAATTGGAAGACTGGGCATCAAAATGGCAGATGAAATTTAATGTGGACAAGTGCAAGGTTATGCACCTAGGGAAGAACAACCCAAACTATGGTTACACGATGCAAGGTTCCACATTAGGAACCACCACCCAGGAAAAAGATTTAGGCGTCATTGTGGATACCATGTTAAAACCCTCGGCCCAGTGTGCAGCAGCGGCCAAGAGAGCAAATAGAATGCTAGGTATGATAAGGAAAGGAATGGAAAATAAAACAAAAGATATTATAATGCCTCTATATCGTTCCATGGTGAGACCGCACCTTGAATATTGTGTGCAATTCTGGTCGCCGTATCTTAAAAAGGATATAGCGATTTTAGAAAAGGTTCAGAGAAGAGCCACCAAAATGGTAAAGGGGATGGAAGGATACTCCTATAAAGAAAGGCTAAAAAGGTTGGGGCTCTTTAACCTGGAAAAGAGACGGCTGAGGGAAAATATGATAGAAGTCTATAAATTAATGAACAGAGTGGAACAGGTAAACGTAGATCGATTGTTTACCTTATCAGAATATAGAAAGACTAGGGGACATGCAATGAAGCTACAGGGTAAACTATTTAAGACTAATAAAAGAAAATATTTTTTCACTCAACGTGTAATCAAACTCTGGAATTTGTTACCGGAGGATGTAGTAAAGGCTGTTAGTGTAGCTGGGTTTAAAAAAGGTTTGGACAAGTTCCTGGAGGAAAGGTCCATAAACCATTATTAAGAAGGGACCCAGGATATCAATGCTTGAACCAATACAAGCATTGTGGAACCTGTATCCCTTGGGGAAACTGCTAGGTACATATGACCTAGATTGGCTACTGTTGGAAATAGAATACTGGGCTTGATGGACCTTGGTCTGACCCAGTATGGCATATGTTATGTTCTTATGTTAAGCATATTTGTTAAATAATGGTTTTATACCATTCATGTGTTTTGTGATTATTTAAGTAATATTGTTTTATATGTGAGTTTTATTTGCATTGTGTATTTTGTATGGTTTGTACAATTTTTGCAAATAGGTGGTGTGTTTTTATATCCATCTAAAGATGGTGCCATTAAGGGAGGTTGAGAATTGCTTGTGGTCCATGTGGCAATAGTTTTCTTGAGGCTGAGTTTCAAAAAGTTATTGTGGATGCAAGAAGCTATAAAGTCTCTAAACAAGAATCAGGTAGGCCTGGGTAGGTCTGCTGGGGGAGGCCTTAGTGGGAGGTGATCCTTTGTTGCTATCAGGTGATTTGGGGGGGGGGGGATTGGGGAACGGATCGGATGTTTTGAAGGTGACAGGGGAAGATTGATGTCAGGGAGGTATTCTAGGAGAAGAGGAATTTGGTGGTTCTGCAGCTGGTGTCCATATAGATGGGGAGTAGCAATTTTAAAAAGCTGCTCCCATGCACATGTGGGATGTTCTTGCACAGTCCCCATCTCCCCCCCCCCCCCTCCCCATATGCAGCAGCTTAAAATCTCTGTTCCTGCTGGATGTTGAGGTAATAAATGTGCAGTCCTGCACTTATTTTACTAGAGGCGATCCACCTCCTGACCTGGACCTGTGAATTCAGCTCTGCATTTTACTAAATAGTTGCTCAAAAACTGGGTGTTCCAATGGCATAGTTTGATTGGTGGTGGGGGGCGGGGCGTAACTTAGCCAGCTAGCCTTAATTTTCAGCATTTTTCTGGGTGCATAAATTGAAGGCTGTATTCTGGTTGGCTGAGATTAAGGGAAATTTTCAGTCACTGAAATTTCACCTGAGAGTATCTGGCTGCAACCAAGCTCGCCAAATCACCTCTGAGCAGCTTGTTAAAAATCAACCATGGTGTTTTTAACAGTGTTGAACCGGCAGGGTAAATCAGTGTAACTTTACCAATCTTTAACACAAGATTCAGTTAAAACATTTTATAGACAAAATAATTCTGTCTAAATTTGTGGATTTTCCGGCATTTGAAAATAGTAATTTTATTTTCAAAAAGGAAAACAGTTTTTCAAAGTCGATTGCCTCTAGTCTCTTGCTTTTCTAGACTTTTGGAAATATACCAGCCCATCATACTAAAGTGATCTGAAGCACAGACTCCGTGTATTCTTTGCCAAATGGCTTGGAGTGATGCCTAGTCTGGGGTAAAATGAATTTTATAGAACTTAATGAAGTTTGGAAGCCAATGCTATAGTGGTGCCCTGTTTAAAACATTTTAAACATATTCAGGTTTTGTAGATTAGTCATTGCTTAAGATTGAAGTAACCTGACCTAGTTTTTGTTTCCTTCTATAACTAGTTTTAAATGTAAAAACATAAATCATAAAGAGTAGGAAAGGATGTTGGTTTTGATTTTGTCTCATTCCCTGTGAGACTTGGTTCCAAACAAGGTCAGTTTGAGGTGCAGTCAAAGTATTGAGACGTGTACAATAACACAAGAAGTATAACACTGACAGTTATTGATTGTACTCAGTCTCCTTCATAGTAGTCCCCTTCCAATAAAACACACTTCCTCCAGCAATTCTGCCACTGCTGGAAACAATTTTGAAATGTCTCTTTCGTTAAGCTGTGAAGCTGCTGTGTCAAATTTTGCTTAATGGTCTCCAAGTCATCGAATCTCCTTCCTTTCAGTGATAGGTTCAGTTTTGGAAACAAGAAAAAGTCACAGGGTGCGAGGTCAGGTGAATACGGAGGCTGATGGACTTGCTCGATTTGGTGTTTGGCCAAGAACTGCCAGACAAGATATGGTGCATGAGCTGGGGTGTTATCGTGATGAAGCAACCATTCACCATTCCTGTGCATCTCTGGCCTCTTGATGAACTGCATCTCTCAAATGAGTCAGAACTTGGACGTAGTACTCCTTATTGATGGTTCGGGCTTTTGGAACATACTCATGATAAATACCCTAGTAATCAAAGAAAACTGAGCATGACCTTGATATTGCTCCTCACCTGATGGGCTTTCTTAGATCTGGGAGAGTTTGGAATCTTCCATTGTGAGGACTGAGCCTTAGTTTCCGGGTCATAACCATAAACCCGTGATTCATCACCAGTAAATCTTTTTGATGAATTCTGAATCAGTTTCAACACATTCCAACAACTCCCTGGCTGCAGACGGTCTATCTTCTTTTTGGTCAGGAGACAGGAGTTTCAGCATGAATTTTGCAGACACATCTCATCCCCAAATCAAAAGAAAGAATGGACTGTACTGACCCGAAACTGATGTCCATGTCCTCAGCAAGCTTCATAGTCAATTGACGATTTGAGCTTATTGCGGCACACACTGCTTCAACTTTGTCTTTGTTCCTGCTCGTGGATGGCCTTCCAGAACGTTCGTCACTGTCAACACTTTGGCGGCCCTCTTGGAAACATTTGTACCAGTCTAAACTCAAGCACGACTCATGCATTCATCGCTATACACTTGTTGTAACTTGTCATAAGTCTCTTTGCACGAATCTTCAAATTTCTGGCAGAATTTAATGCAAATTTGCATTTTAAAATCTGACGAACTGTTTTTACATGATATCAAACATCACATGATTTTAAAACGTGCAGGTGTGCTGCAGCCACAGTACCCTCTGCACATAAAGAGCACATAACTAGGCCACTGCATGCTTAACAGCATTGTGGTGTGACGTATTATATAGTTACGCAACAAGTCTTGATACGTTTTGATCACATCTCATACTTGTTAGGGAAATCAGAATCTTATATATATGTCCTTTGACTCGAAGGCACACATTGCATTGTAATAATGCTTAGTTTAAGTGCATATACAAGAGGCCTGCACAAGAGAAATTGGAATCTTATAGAATCAGAATCCTATGTGTATGCCCTTTGTACATTCTGGTGGGTTGGAAAAAGAAATGTGCTGTGTAAGCTATTTGTTCTACTCAAGGATGACTTGTTTTTGTATTAGTTACTGATAAACTATAGTGGGCCCCCAGAAGATGGGTGGATGACGTATGACTATGTTTCTAAGAATGTATAAAAGTACTGACAATCCCTCCACCCTTTGGAATAAACTGTATATCACTTATGTGCAAGTGTGTGTGTGTTTATTCCCCTGGATTCCAGCCAGCCAAAGCAGCGCACCGCAGATGAGGGTTCGGGATTCCCTGGCCTGGAGTGACTAAGAGAAGTAGAACCCATTACAATACTTACATAGGTCAGTGCAGTTTTAGATGCCATGGTGTGTCCAACACATTTTAAAATTGTTTTTTCAGGCTCAGGTACTTAATCCCTTCCCAATAAACATGTTTAATAAAGGACGATGTAGTTTCAAATTATTTTAAAATAATTTTACAATAAAAACACACATTAAATCAACCCCTTAGTAGTAGTAAGTGTTGAGAAAAACAATTGCAAAATCAGTCATGTAGCTGTTCATTTAAAAGTAGCTTTTACATAGCTAAAGAAGTCTGAATGCTATACTTCTGTAACTTGTCAAACTCAGGTTTCGCTTAACAGATATTTACACTGATGTAATAGGAACTTCTGGCAGTATGTTAGATTTTAATGGATGGTGATTAATGTTTTCATATCCACTTTTGTGCTCCTTATGATGCAGATGTGAAATTGTTTCCTGTACAGATTGATACCAGAGTAATAGGTGTGCATGTATTTATTTATTTATATATGTATATATTTCTTAAAATTGTTTAGGGGTGAGAGATCTGCTTTGCTGTGGGAGCTGCCGCGGTTTTTTCTGCACCGCGGAGCAAGTGGCTGGTTGGAGCCCGGTGCCTGCTGAATCACCCGCAGGCAGAGAGTGGCCGCCCTCGGGAGTGAAGGACCCCCAACGAGCCCTACAAAGCCCAGCTGATTTACACGCGGCTGCGTGTACGCGGCCTGTGGGGTCACGTTCTAAGGGGCGTGTTACAAGGGGTATTTTCTGCTCCTTACGTGCTCCTTTGGTGCTTCTTGGTGATCTAGAAGTACCAGCAGTTTGGCTTGCCCATGGGGAAACGGAAGGCTAAGGCATCAGCCAAGACATCGTCAGGAGAGGGAGGTAAGGTGTCTGGTCCCATGGACAGGCATGTAACTGCTCTTCCGCTTGCTAGCCAGTCTCTGGAAGGGGCGTCTTTGAGCCCTGATATCCGGACACCACCTCCTTTCCCTCCTTTCCCTCTGCCTACCTCTTCGTCTACTCCTTTGAAGGTACTTTCATCGGTTATACCTCCGGTGTTAGTTCCAGTGAGCCCTGCTACATCTACTATTGATTCCTTACCAATTAAGAGTGAGGTGACTCTCTCTGATATTTGGTCAATGCTACCGAATATTGAGACACGTCTTTCTACCACTGTTACTTCATTATGTAACTTTTCACATGATGTTGTTAAAAAAGTTAATGTAATTGATGATCAAATGACCAATATTGCAGGCTCCTTAACTCTGGTTGATTCCCAACTCCAATCGTATAAAGATTGTCATTTAGGCTATCTGAAAGATATTTCCTCAATTTCCTATCGATTGGAATTGTTGGAAAATCACCAGCGTGCTAGGAAGCTTTGTTTCCTAAATTTTCCATCCACTCATCTGCTCTCTCCTGAGATTCTATTAAAGAAGTATTTGTCTGAAATTTTGCACTTAGGTGACTCTGTAGATATTGTACAAATGTATTCCTTTTTTCCTAAGGCTGGGGCCTCGGGCCAAGCCAAGGATGTTTCTCCCTTGGTTGACTCGGAAGGTCCTAACCTCAGAGTTTTTGCAGGATTCCCTTGATATCCCAAAGAGGTGTACTTTGGTGGTGACTTTCGGGTCGGAATCACTTAAATTGAGAATTATTCGTGCTTATTTCAAGTGCAAAGATACGTTGTTTTGCGGATATAAACTGCAGGCTTTTTCTGATGTGGGCAAGGTTACTCAGGCTCGCCGGAAGCAGTTTCTTGAGCTTAGAGCTAGAGTGATCGCCTTGGGGGCTTCCTTTTTTTTGAAATTCCCTTGTCGCTGCTTGGTAACTTATGAAGGTCATGATTATGTTTATATTGATGTGGCTTCATTATGTTAGTTTCTTGTTGATAAGGAGGGCGTTGGTAGACAGGAGAGTGTTTAGGTGGGATGGCTTGTGTACTTCGCTCCCTGATTTGGAGTTTTAATTAACTCTTATTTTCTTCTATTATATGTTGTTCCCCTTGTGGGAGTAAATGTAGCTTTCTCTCCTTGATGTGTATTGTATAAGGATATGGTATTTGTTCTTGAATGTATCATTTTATTGAGTGGAAGTTTTCTTTGTATATTTTCTTGCATTTGAGAAAATCTAAATAAACAATTTTAAAAAAAATTGTTTAGATACTTTTTCTAACTTGAGTAGTTTGAAAGCTTTTGAATTTGTATTTCATTTTTGCAGAAATTATCAATGACTTTGTAATATAACTCAATAAGTTTCCATGCAAATATGCCTGTCTTTTGATCTAGCAGGGGCCCTTTTTTCCCCGATGGCTGCCAGCGGTTTCAAAAAGTGTGATCGGTGTAAGAAACTTATGTCTCTCACCGACACATATGACTGCTGCCTCCGCTGCCTCGGGCCTGATCATGACCCGATGATTGGTGGCCCGTGTGGGAAAATGTCCTCGAAGGCGTTGAGGAGTCGGCAGCACCAGAAGGAAAGAATCTTCTCTGACTCCGCGTCCGGCCGGGCCCGGACTTCGTCACAGGCCTCGACGTCTCGGGATTCCAATCCCGAGCATCGCCGGGGTTCCTCTGAGAGGGGGTCTCCCTCGCGGGAGCATCGCAGGAAGAAGAAACCCGCGAGGGCAGCGTCGGTGGACGCAATTGGCTCCACGAGGGCCAGGTCGCATAGTCCCGACCACCGTCCCAGGTCTTCGGAGTAGGAGAGGCCTGCTAAACAACCTCGTGTGGAGCCGGAGTCCCCGGGTCACGTGAGTACTGTAGTCCTTATGGACTCTCCTCCGTGGGAGCCGACATCGGGCCCGATGCCATCAGGGCCCGAGTCGGGGGCTGCTGAGTCTCCTGAGCTCGGACTCAGGTTGACGGCCTTGGAGAGCAGCTTGGCTGCCTTCATGGAACAGCAGCGGGCACTCACCGGTCTCACTGGTGCATCTGCCCCGACCATTGGGACATTGACGTCCATGTCGATCCTCGACCAAGGTCTCCCTCGGCCTCCCGTTTAGGACTGAGGTCGTCGACGCCTGTACCCTCGGCGTCGGGGTGGATGGCATCAGTGCCTGCCCGACCGGAGCCTCTCGATTCCTCCTCCGAGGGGTTGGGCTGGGAAACGGAGGACGAGGAGTTCCCGGACACCCTTCGGACTCACCGGAGTCCAAACCTCAGAGACGGTCCCCCCTCCCCCCCCCCCCGGACACCCGGTTCTCGGACTTCGTGCGGGACATGGCCAAGGCTTTGGCCTTCCCCGCGGAGGAGCCTCGAGCCGAGGAGCTCGAGGCCCTGCAGTATGACTCTCCTCCCAAGGAGGCCTTTACTGTACCGGTTCCTCCGATGCTGGAATGGTTGCTCTTCCGCATGAGGGAGGCGCCGGCCTCGACGCCGGTTCTGAGAAAGTGGGTCGATTCCATCTATCGAGTCCGCAAGAGCACCGGGTTCCAAAAGGCACAGCTACTGCACCACTCCATGGTTGTGGAATCGGCTATGCATCGTCTGAAGAGTCAGAAGATGCACTGCTCGGTGCCTCCTGGCCGGGAGGCCCGGAACCTGGATGCCCTCGGTAGAAAGTGTTTCCAGGGCACTATGCTTGCTTGCCGTGTCCAGACCTACCAGCTGTACATGGGCATGTACCTTCGAGACCTGGCAAAGGAGATTGCCGGGTTCTCTGCTGGTCTCTCCGAAGAACCTTTGCAGAGGTTCAAGACCTGTCCTCGGGGATCCGAGAGTGCTCGAAGTTTATTTCTCGAGCAGCCTATGATGGCTTTGAGGCTTCGGCCCGAGTAGCCGGGGCCGGCATCGGTGCATGCCGTCAGGCCGGGCTACAGTCATCGGACCTCGAGCCATGGGTGCAGGACAAGTTGGTCAATGTCCCTGCTGAGGTGAAAACCTCTTTGGCAAACCTATGGCTGAAAAGGCTGCAGAACTCGAGTCCGAGACTCTCACCTGGACAAGGCTGTCCAGGAAAACCTCTGCCCCTTCTCAGAAGAAGGGCTTGGGAAAAAAGACCTTTTACCCGAGGAAGTCATCTGCCTACAAATCATACCCTCACTTTCAGGCCTCCACAGCTCCCCAGCAAGGTCAACAGGCCAAGGGGCAGGGACATGGGCCCCGTAGGCAGAAAACCCCCAAGCCACCAGCTCCGCACAGCAGGGAGCGGGGTTTTGACTCCAGTGGCATAGCCTCTCCTCCTCAGCTGGCCCCCCTAAGCACAGGAGGCCGGCTGACCCTGTATGCCCACAGGTAGTCAGCCGTGACAAGGGATACCTGGGTGCTCAGCATAGTCCAGAGGGGCTCTCTCTTCTCCACTTCCACCAGGAACCTCCCTCCTACTTTCCAGGGGAGCCTCCAAGACTCCCTCTGCACAGGGATTTACTCCTGCAGGAGTTAGCAAGTCTTCTAAAGGAACAGGCAGTGGAACCGGTGCCCCACCACCTGAGAGGTCAAGGATTATATTCCAGGTACTTTCTAGTACCAAAAGGGACAGGAGGCCTAAGGCCCATCCTAGACTTGCGTAATTTATTTATTTAGACAGTTTTGTATACCGCCTTATCCTTCAATCAAAGCGGTCACAACACAATTGGGGGATACATTTAACACGCGGGGATATGAGACACATTCACTAATACTTACAGGGAACATGGGCAATGGAGGGTTAAGTGGCTTGCCCAAGACCACAAGGAGCATCTGTGGGACTAGAAACCCCAGTCCTTCCGGCCCAAGGTTGCTGTCCTCTAGTGGGATTTGAACCCCCGACCTTCCGGCCTGAAGTACCGTGCCCCAACCACTAGGCTACTCCTCCCTCTAATCTCAACAAGTTCCTGGAGAGGGAAAAGTTCAAGGTGCTTACCCTTGGAATCCTGCTGCCCTACCTCCAGCAGGGAGATTGGCTATGCTCCTTAGACCTAAGGGATGCTTATACTCACATCCTTATTCATCCAGACCACAGACAATATCTTCGATTTGTCGTGGGAGGAAACCATTACCAGTACAGGGTACTCCCTTTTGGCCTAACCTCCGCCCCAAGGGTTTTCACCAAGTGCCTGGCGGTGGTGGCGGTCTATCTCAGGGTTCAAGGTGTTTCCCTACCTAGACGACTGGCTCATCAGAGGTCAGTCTCCACAGGAGACCAATCAAGCCACCCTCCGCACTGTCTCTCTTCTCCAGCATCTGGGGTTTGTCACAAACTTCGCAAAGTCCGCTTTGCGCACCTCACAGAACATGGAGTTCATCGGAGCGAGACTAGACACCCTTCAGGCAAAGGCCTTTTTACCTGTGGACAGGGCCCACAGACTGATGGATCTGGCCAGACAGTTCCACAGCAATTCTCTGGTCTCCGCCAGACAATTCCTGAGGCTCTTAGGCCACATGGCATCCACGGTCCATGTAACTCTAAATGCCCGTCTGCACATGAGACCAACCCAGTGGGGCCTGAGAACTCAGTGGCTGCAGGCCACAGGAAACCTGACGGACAAGGTCAGGGTGTCCAAGCTACTAGCCTCTTCTCTACAGTGGTGGCTTCATCTTCCAAATCTGGTGCAAGGGGTGCCTTTTCAAGCACCTTCACACTCTCAAGTGCTGACAACCAATGCTTCTCTTCAAGGTTGGGGTGCACATTGCCAAGAAGCATGCACTCAGGGCCTCTGGTCTCCTTGGGAGGCCACACAGCAGATCAATTTCCTAGAACTCAGAGTGATCCGCTTGGCCCTGCGGATTTTATCTCATGTCCTCTCTCACCAGTCCATCTTAGTTCAGACGGACAATCAACTTGCTATGTTCTATGTGAACAAGCAGGGGGACACAGGGTCACGACCTGTCAGGAAGCACAGGACCTGTGCTCCTGGGCAGTCAATCATGGCATACTTCTCAGGTTGGTCTATCTCCCTGGACAAGAGAATTACCTGGCAGACAGATTGAGCAGGATTCTGCAGCCACACGAATGGCAGTTGAATCCTCTGGTGGTTCAACAGATCTTCCTAAGATGGAGTCTTCCCACCATAGATCTCTTTGCCAGTCCACTGAACCGTCAACTGCCCAGGTTCTGCTCCAACCGCATCCTCTCAGAGTAGCAGCGGATGAGTTTCTCATTCCATGGTCTACAGGCCTCCTATATGCGTTTCCTCCCACGCCTCTAGTGCCCAAGACACTGTTCAAAGTGATCCGGGACAAGGCCTCGGTGATTCTGGTGGCTCCCAGGTGGCCAAGGCAACCCTGGTTCCCGCTTCTTTTGCAACTGGCGGTGGACACTCCTCTTCCTCTGGGGATGCAACCCAATCTCCTGTCTCAGGAGCAGGGATCTCTTACACCCCAACCTCCAGTCCCTCAATCTGATGGCCTGGCTGCTGAAAGGGTAGTTCTAGCACCCTTACTGCTGCCTAGGGAAGTGGAGGACGTGGTCTTGGCCTCTAGGAGGCAGTCCATCCGGAAGTCTTATGCCCTCAAGTGGCGTAGGTTCTCCACCTGGTGTGTTCAAAACAAGCAGGATCCTTTCTCCTGCCTGGTACCAGTGGTGCTGCAATATTTGCTTCACCTGTCCAATCTGGGCCTTAAATCCAACTCTGTTAGGGTCCATCTCAGTGCTCTCTCTGCACAACCATTCACCGGTAGAGGGTCAGTCTCTCTCAAGCCACCCTTTGGTGGCTCGCTTCCTCAGAGGCCTACTCTTGCTTAAGCTTCCAATTCGTCCACCTGCCCCTGAGTGGGATTTGAATGTGGTCTTGCAGCGGCTTACTTGCCCACCATTTGAGCCTATGGCTACTTGTCCTTTGTGCTTTCTCTCCTGGAAAGCGTTGTTTTTGGTAGCTCTTACCTCAGAAAGGCGAGTGAGCGAGCTTCAAGCCCTGGTGTCAGAGGCACCATACACTAGGTTTTATAGGAACAGAGAAGTCTTACGGACTCACCCTAAGTTCCTTCCCAAGGTTGTCTCCTCCTTCCACCTCAATCAGGAAGTGGTTCTTATGACTTTCTTTCCCAGGACGCATGCCAGCCGGGCTGAGATGGTCTTGCATACTCTGGACTGTAGGAGGGCGTTGTCCTTCTACCTTGACCATATGCAGGAGCATCGAAGGGCTGTCCAGCTCTTCGTCTCTGTTGACCCTAATAAGTTGGGGTTACCTGTCTCCAAGTGTACCCTGTCCATCTGGGTAGAAGACTGTATCGCCTGGGCGTACAGGGCAGCCGGCCTCTCATTTCAGGGTCGAGTCACGGCTCACCGTGTCAGGGCATAGGCTGCATCAGTGGCTCATCTCTGCTCTATTCCGTTGGCAGACATCTGCCGGGCCGCTACTTGGTCTTCAAGCCAGACTTTTGCGGCCCACTACAGCCTCGAGAGGGAGTCCCGCAGGGACAGTGCTTTCGGACAGGCGGTACTCCGTAATCTCTTTGAGGTATGGGCAACTCCTACCCTCCGGCCCTGGTGTTGGGCTACCGTACGGGGGCGTTCTCAGAGAAGTTTCTTTTCGTACATGCTGAGGCTCTAGAGGGAGCTCAATTTTTCAGCTTTGGGTCCCCGGTAGCCTTAAGCTGGGAAGTCCCATATGTGAGGACTGATTTCCTGCTTGGTCCTGGAGAAAGAGTAGTTACTCACCTGTAAAAGGTGTTCTTCAGGAGCAGCAGGAATCAGTCCTCACACCCCTCCCTCCTCCCCTTGGAGTTGCAGTCATATGATTTATTTTTGTTTTTTGCTGTCGTTTAGCTATGTCATCTGACTGAGCAAGATGGCACTCTTGGGCGGGAAGGGGACCGCACATGCATGCTGCAGTCCCAAAGGCTTTCTTTGAAAGCTGGGGAAATGCTCCGCATGGGGGCTCCATCGGCACCGACGTCACCCATATGTGAGGACTGATTCCTGCTGCTCCTGGAGAAAGCACAGTTACTTACCTGTAACAGGTGATCTCTGGGAACAAGCAGGAATAAGTCTTCACATATGGGTACGTCGGTACTGACGGAGCCTGCGCGGGAACGCTCCCCAGCGTCCATTCAGAAAGCTTTTGGGAGCATCCCTCAGCGCCTGCGTGCTGCCTTCCCGCCTTTCCAACTGTCTCTCCTCAGTTGAGTTTTATAGCTGAGACAAAGAGAGAGAAAGAGGAAAGGAAGATAGATAGAGAGATACAACTCCTAGGGGAGGTGGGTGGGTTGTGAAGACTTATTCCTGCTGTTCCCAGAGATCACCTGTTACAGGTAAGTAACTGTGCTATCTCCAGGAACAAGCAGGAATGAGTCTTCACATATGGGGACTCCCAAGCTAAGATGCTGGAGCCCTAGCATGGTGAGGATTGGAACATGCTACACCTCATATGGCCAGGCATCCTGAGGATGGAGGGTAGGAGTTGAAAAGAGAGGAGCTGTGGAAAAACAGCTAACCTAAGGACTACAGATAAGGAGTCCTTGTATGTATGATAATCATCATAAAAAATATTGAAATGAACAATCACAATATGGACCTCACCTACTGGGTTGCAGGAAGTAGAGAGGCTGATGGAGTCTACTGGAGATCCAGTAGAGGAATCTTCAAGGTGACCTCACTGAAGGGAAGGTGAAGGTCCCAATCTGGAATTGACAGGTGACCCAGGTGTCAACTGGGGTAGTAGAAAAAATGGCAGGTCTTTAGTGGAAGCTTTATGGAAAAAGCTGGGAACTCTTTTGGCTACAGAGTTACTAACATTTAGGAGCAAAAGAGGAAGACTGACCGATTTGGACAAACTAGCCCAGTCCTGGAGGGAAGAAGGGGTATGGGAAAAAACCCGTATTCCCAAGGAGGACAGATGTCTGAAGGGTTGAAACCTCAGATCTACTGAAGATCCACCCTGTCTTTCCTAACTGGTGAGAGATAGGAAAGATATTGAAGCATGGAGCTTCAGGGATACCTAAACCTAGGGTTAAAGTAGGAGCTGTCAGTACCACAGTAGTGGTTGTGTGCATAATACCCTAGACATACTGAGGGACAGTATGAACATATGCAAGCCCACTGTCTGGAACCTATAGGAAGGTAAAAGCCTTTATAAGCATAGACAGTGAGAGAGATAAGTATGTAAATACATATCTACCTATAAGGAAGCATTTCAACAGATACACATATATATAGGGATATATATATATATATATATATATATATATATATATGTAGGGGTATATATATATGTCTATAGTGAGATCTGGAGGGGCATAACATATGCACACGCAGCTTACAGACATATATATCTATAGAGAAGTATATAGAGATATATACATACATGAATATATATGTCTAAGATAAATGTCTGCAACTAAGCAGATAGAGATATGCCCATAAGAACATTCACATTGGAGATGTGAAGGAGAAAGATTCATCTAATAACAAGAAGGTGGAACCTACTTGAGAAGATATATAGAGAATCTATTCCCCCTGGCTAAGATGGCGCAGGAATGCTATCCAGTGAAATAACCAGGATGGTTGCGTGAAAATACAGAGGATAATATCAGTCTGTAAACAGCAAGTCCCGAGTCTTGTAGAACTCTCACATGGTAAATGGACAGAAAACGCATAGGATGAGATACCAGGTTGACCCACTGGAGGGACACAAAGGGGTATCATGCGTTATTAGTTAAATATGTGCTGTCCATGAAGGATTAGGATACCATGAGGATAAGCTGTAAGGGAAAAAGAGCATATTCCTTGTAGGAGCTGGATAACTCTTTAGACTTACACGCGGAGAAAGCTTATATCCTTTGTACGAAAAGGAGATAGTAGGGTGTAAAGAACCCTCACAGTCATGGAGGATGACTGAGGAAGCCTTTTTCGACCATGATGGATAGTCATTAGAGAAAAAACTCCATGCTCTCTCGCAAGGGCCCATAGTGGAAAGCTTCTCTGTAGGATTGCAGAGAGCATTATGCAGGAGAATTGGGAGATAAAACTGGCTGATGGAAAAACCAGCAGCCAAGTCAACTATGCTGCCAAACCCAAAGGATTGGAGATGGCAAGGATAGAAGGTAGTGTTAGAAGCCTGTAGTGATAAGGATTTCCCAAGAAAGATGTAAGTACTGTCTTGGAATCACTACTAAGGCCAGACCGAAAAGTGGTGGAAGACAAGACTGGAACTTGTGGAAAAGTACCAGTAGTCAAATCACTGGAACTCCTGCATGGGCAGCTACTGAATAGGACAGCAGAGAGAATCTTTCTGTGTTAAACAGAGAGAACAGACTGAAGAAGGGGAGAATCTTGTCCCTGTCTGATGAGCTGCCCAGATAAAAGAAGGGAGTTCACCCCAGAGAAAAAACTCCACAGTGGAAAGAAAGACAAGAAGTCTTTCAGTGGTATGGTACCCCCTCTTATAGGGGAAAAACCTGGAGGAGAGGGTAGAGATACAAGAGCTGAAAAAAAGGCTTACCATATGGTAAGTCCCTGGAAGGGAAAAATTCATGTTGGTACAGAAAAACTATCATGTGATAGTTGTGAAACCTCTCTTCTTGTCAGGAAAAAAAGGAAAAACCTGTGACCCATAGATATGAATAGCCTGACAGCTCAGCATACCGAAGAGCAAAAACAATACTGCACTGCCACAGTTAAGGCACTTCTTAGGAAAAGAAGGAGGCGGCTCCATAATGGAGAGGCCTGAAGGCCTAAAGTTTAAAACTGAAACTGAGGGAAAAAAATTCCCTGGATTAAATAAAAAGAAAAGAAAAAAACACCGGCGATACCGGTGGAGTCAGGGAGACAGCCGCGACCACAGGAAAACAAGAATTAAAGAATTGAAAGAAAGATTTTCTGCGGTGACAGGAGGATGTCCTGCCGGCTCCGCGGAAAACAGTTGGAAAGGCGGGAAGGCAGCACGCAGGCGCTGAGGGATGCTCTCAAAAGCTTTCTGATTGGACGCTGGGGAGCGTTCCCGCGCAGGCTCTGTTGGTACCGACGTACCCATATGTGAAGACTCATTCCTGCTTGTTCCTGGAGATCATCTGTTACAGGTGAGTAACTATTCTTTAGGGCTCAGACCTTGCTTTAGAGGTTTTAAATTAACTTCTGTTAAAATTAGGGAGGTCTTTATAGTCTTAAAAGAAAATAGCCTTTTTTCCCACTCACCTTCCCTCATCTCCCCCTCTCTAGGCACATTCCTTAATTTATAGTTAGTTCTCCCAGTTAAGAGACTGACACCACAGTCCTTTATTCATCAAGAAGTGATTACCCCTTAACATATAATTAGCAATCCATTGGGAAGCAAACAAAAATAATAGCATAAAATATACTAAATCCTAAAGGCCCTTATATCTCTACTCCCTTAACAACTCTAAACAACTAAACTCACTAATACAAAGATGCAGACAACAGTCCAGCAGCAAGGTGGGAGATCTCCAATCTTTTGCGTTGAGTGCCATATGTATGATTATCTCCCAATTAGTGAAAGAGTTCATGGCTTTCAGAGAATGAGTCTGATCTCTGGAGGCCAGAGTAGCAGGCTTGAAGGAGCTGAGGAAGACAGAGGTATATCGAGGAGACCTACAGGGATACAGTAGAAAAGTACGGCGTCCAGTTTGGCAGCCTCAGTGCTGCCTTGGAAGAGAGAGGTCACCTGGAAAGAGAATATCACCTTGGTACAAGAGGAAATGATGCTGAAGCCAGAACATTCCCTCCAGAGGATGTAATATCCTCTCACACTGAAGATGTGTCTCCAGGGGCTCTTACTCAGGAGGGAACGGGGTTAGGATGGCCATTTTAGTTGGTGATTTGATCATTAGGCGTGTAGATAGCTGGGTGGCTGATTGGTATGAGGATCACTTGCCTGCCTGGTACAAAGGTGGTGGACCTTGAGTGTTACCTAGGATTCTAGACAATGCTAGGGAGACGCCAGCTATCTTGATACATGTGGGCACCAATGACATAGGAAAGTGTGGGAGGGAGATTCTGGAAACCAAATTTAGGCTTTTGGGTAGAAAGTTGAAATCCAGGATCTCCAGGGTAGCATTCTTAGAAATGCATCCTGTTCCTCATGCATGACTCGAGGTAGACAGAGCTCTGGAGTCTCAATTTGTGGATGAAACTGTGCAGGGAAGAGGGAAGGATGGTGCTGCGAAAGGGGGTGCAGGTAATTTGTCAGGAATTGGGAAGCATTCCAGGGACGAGGGGTTTCCACCTTAATCAGGGTAGAACCAGGCTGCTGTCACTAACCTTTAAAAAGGAGATAGAGCAGTTTTTAAATTAGATAATGGCGGAAAGCCGATAGTCACCCAGGAGTGCATGGTTTGAAATATTGTATCTTTGAATGATACTACCAAAACAGGGAGGCTAGGGCAACCCGATTAAAGAGGTTGTAATAAAGGTATAAGCAGTCCAGGTACCCTAAAACAAACAGCAGAATAGCATTGAAAGATTCTAAATTACCTTCCCAGCTGATAAGCAGGTTGCCAGTGTGAACAAAAATCATACTTTGAAGTGCCTGTATACAAATAGATGGGAGAGTTAGAATATATAGTATTGAATGAAGAGGTAGATATAATTGGTATCTCAGAAGACCTGTTGGAAGGAAGATAACCAGTGAAATACTGTGATGTCAGGTTATAAATTATAATTGGTGGAGGGGTGGTGCTATATGTTATAGGGCATTGTCAAACAGGATAAATTTTTGCAAGAAACAAAATGCACTCTAGAATCATTATGATAGAAGTTTCATGTGAAAAGCAAAAGAGAAAAGCAGTGAGGGATATACTACCGTCCACCTGGCCAGAATGAACAGACAGATAATGAAATGCTAACAGAAATTAAGGAAGCTAACAAAATGGGCAACACAGAATAATGGGCGGTTTTGATTACCCCGTTATCAACTGGGTGAATATTACATCATAACATGCTAGGGAGATTAGGTTTCTAGATGAAATAACTACTTTATGGAGCAGCTGGTTCAGGAACTGGCAGGAGGGAGAACCTTTTTGAACCTAATCTTTAGTAGAACACAAAATATGGTACAAGAAGTGACATTGTTGGGACATCTTGGCAATAGTGAACATAAAATAATAAAAATTGATTTAATAAATGGAGGTAGAACAAGGAAATTTAGGCAACTGAAAAAAGGGGGAAAATGGTTAAGAAAAACTAAAAGCTTGCAAACAGAGGAACACAGTAAGGAATACAGGACCAAACTAAGAGACAAAAAGAAAAATAAGGAAAGCAAAATCAAAGGCAGAGGAAAAGATGGCTAAAGATGTGAAGTGTGGCGACAAAACTTTCTTCAGGTATATTCGGGAGAGGAGGAAAATCAGAGATGGAATTGCAGGACTCAGAAGTGCTGGGAACGGATTTGTGGAAAGTGACATTGAAAAAGCAAAATTGCTAAATATATACTTCTGCTCTGTTTTTACTAAAGAAAATCCTGGAGAAGGACCATCTGTGACTCCCAAATATAAAAATGGGAATGAAGTAGATACCACACCATTCACTGAAGATGATGTGTTAGAACAACTTACAAAACTGAAAGTGGACAAGGCCATGGGACCGGACGGGATACATCCCAGGATACTGAAAGAGCTCAGAGAGGTTCTTGCAGGGCCGCTAAAGGATGTTTTCAACAGATCCTTGGAAACAGGAGTAGTTCCTCAGGACTGGAGAAGGGCAGATGTGGTACCTCTTCACAAAAGTGGTGACAGAGAAGAAGTGACAAACTACAGGCCCGTGAACCTTACCTGGGTGGTGGGAAAAGTAATGGAGGCGCTTCTGAAAGAGCGAATAGTGGACTTTCTCAAAACCAACAGGTTGCATGATCCGAGGCAACATGGTTTTACCAAAGGACGATCTTGACAAATAAATCTGATTGGGTTGTTTTGACTGGGTGACCAGAGAACTAGATCAGGGACATGCGATGGATGTCATCTACCTGGATTTCAGCAAAGCCTTTGATACTGTTCCTCATAAGAGGCTTATCAATAAACTCAGTAGTTTGGGGATGGGTCCCAAGGTGATGAACTGGATCAGAAATTGGTTGACCGACAGATGACCAAAGGTAATGGTAAATGGAGCTCACTCGAATGAAAGGAGGGTGATTAGCGGGGTGCCCCAGGGTTCGGTCCTGGGCCCGGCACTGTTCAATGTATTTGTGAGTGATATTGCTGAAGGACTGCATGGAAAAGTCTGTCTTTTGCAGATGACATGAAAATTTGCAACAGAGTGGACTCCCCTGAGGGAGTGGATAACATGTGGAAAGATCTACAAAAGCTGGAAGAATGGTCTAATGCTTGGCAGTTAAGATTTAATGCGAAGAAGTGCAGTGTCATGCACATGGGAAGCAGAAATCCAGGTGAAATGTACACCATAGAGGGAGAGAGATTGGTGTGCACGGACCAGGAGAAGGACCTTGGTGTGATTATTTCTGCGGATCTCAAGGTGGCAAAACAGTGCGACAAGGCGGTGGCAAAGGTCAGGAGGATGTTGGGTTGCATACAAAGAGGAATTACCAGCAGAAAGGAACTACTAATGCCACTGTATAAGTCACTGGTGAGGTCTCACTTGGAATACTATGTTCAGTTTTGGAGACCATATCTTGCAAAGGATATAAAAGACTGGAAACTGTTCAGAGGAAGGCGACCAAAATGATTTGGAGCCTGCATCAGAAGACTTATGAGAAGAGACTTGAAGACCTAAATATGTACACTCTGGAAGAGAGGAGGGACAGGGGAGATATGATTCAGACCTTTAAATACTTAGAGAAATAATGAACAAACAAACCTCTTCCAAAGACGGGGAAGCCGTAAAACTAGAGGGCATAACATGAAGCTGCAAGGGGGTAAATTGAAAGGCAATGTCAGGAAATACTTTTTCACTGAAAGGGTGGTGGATACTTGGAATGCCCTCCCGATGGAAGTGGTGGGGGCAAATACAGTGACAGAATTCAAAATGGCATGGGACAGGCACAGTGGATCCCTTTACAGCAACAGGATAAAATCAAAATAAACTTAACTAATTTCTCAACATACAGGGGTGTCCTACACGGAGCAGTGGGTTCACCCTTAAAACAAAGACATGGGGAGGGTTCACCCCTAAAACAAAGATATTGGGAGGGGTGGCCTGCACAGAGCGGCAGGTGCACCTACTCTTGCCATCTTACTGGGCAGACTAGATGGACCATACTGGTCTTTATCTGCCATCATTTACTATGTTAACCGCTGCTCTAGGGTGTCCTCCGCAACCGCAGAGGATGGCACCATGCTCAGGGCCACTAATGACTGACTAATGAGGGCTGTTAGCTCCTCACGATGAAACACTCTGACCACATTCAGACTCTTTCCCAAGGGAAAGCGTAGTTACTCACCTGTAACAGGTGTTCTCCAGGAGCAGCAGGAATCAGTCCTCACTTATGGGTGACGTCGGCGCCGACGGAGCCCTCGCGGAGCAATTTTCCCCAGCTTTCAAAGAAAGCCTTTGGGAATTGCAGCACGCATGCGCGGTCCTCTTCCCGCCCAAGGGTGCCATCTTAGCCAGTCAGATGACATAGCTAAAAAAGACAGCATAAAAAATTTGCAAAAAAACTAAAGCAGACGATTGCAACTCCAAGGGGAGGAGGGAGGGTTGTGAGGACTGATTCCTGCTGCTCCTGGAGAACACCTGTTACAGGTGAGTAACTACGCTTTCTCCAGGACCAAGCAGGAAGTCAGTCCTCACTTATGGGACTCCCAAGCTCAAGGCTACCGGAGACCCTAAGCACAAAAATGAGCTCCCTCTAGCTCAGCAGCACAGAAGGAAAGAATCTTCGCTGAATTATCACCCACCGGTAGCCCACATCCGGGATGGAGGGTAGGAGTTGCTCAGACCTCAAAGAGATTACGGAGGACTGCCTGTCCGAAAGCACTGTCCCTGCGGGACTCCCTCTCGAGGCAGTAATGGACCGCAAAAGTCTGGCTCGAAGACCAAGTAGCGGCCCGGCAGATGTCTGCCAGCAGAACAGAGCGGAGGTAAGCCACTGACGTGGCCTTTGCCCGAACGCAATGAGCCGTGACTCGACCTTCCAAGGAGAGTCCGGCTGCCCCATAAGCCCAAGTGATACAGTCCGCAACCCAGATGGACAGTGTACGCTTGGAGACTGGGAGCCCCAATTTATTGGGGTCAAAAGACACAAAAAGCTGAGCAGCTTTACGGTGCTCCCGCGTACGGTCAAGGTAGAAGTTCAAAGCCCTTCTACAGTCCAGGGTATGGAGGACCGTTTCAGCTCGGCTGGAGTGTGGCCTGGGAAAGAAGGTCGGAAGTACCACCTCCTGATTGATGTGAAAAGGGGAGACCACTTTTGGAAGAAATTTAGGGTGAGTCCGTAGGACTACCCTATTTTTGTAGAACCGAATGTAAGGGGGATCAGACACGAGGGCCTGCAATTCACTTACGCGTCTAGCGGAAGTGAGGGCTATCAAGAACAGTGTTTTCCAAGACAGAAAACGGAAGAGAACAGGTAGCCAGAGGTTCAAAAGGCGGACAGGTGATCCGCTGCAAAACCACATTCAGGTCCCAGTCAGGCGCAGAGGTGGTTTAAGTAGAAGGAGACCTCGGAGAAACCTCGCTACGAGAGGGTCGCTGGAGAGAGGTCTGCCGTCCACCGGCACATGATATGCCGAAAGAGCACTGAGGTGAACTTTGACGGAGTTGGACTTAAGTCCCAGATTAGAGAGGTGCAGCAAGTACTGCAAGATCACCGACACCGGGCAGGAGAAGGGATCCTGAGACTGTTGGGTACACCAAATGGAAAAGCGACGCCATTTAAGGGCGTAGCATTTGCGGGTAGAAGGTCGTCGCGAAGCCAAAACGACCTCCTCCACCTCTGCCGGCAGGAGAAGGGGAGCAAGGACTACCCTCTCAGCAGCCAGGCCATTAGGTTGAGAGACCTGAGGTTGGGGTGTAGCAGAGAACCCTGATCCTGAGTGAGGAGATCCGGTTGAAACCCCAGAGGGAATGGATCCTCCACCGCTAATTGCAGCAGGAGCGGAAACCACAGCTGTCTGGGCCAGCGAGGGGCCACCAGGATCATGAAGGCTTTGTCCCGGAGAACCTTGAAAAGAGTCCGAGAGACTAGCGGGATGGGAGGGAAAGCATACAGAAGGCTTCCCGACCATGAGAGTAGAAAAGCGTCCGCCGCAACCCGACGGGGGTGGGGCTGACGAGAGCAGAAGCGAGGAAGTTGCCGGTTGTGAGGACTGGCAAAGAGATCCACCGTGGGGAGGCCCCACTTCAGAAAGAGCTTCTGAACTACCAAGGGATCCAGACGCCACTCGTGCGGCTGAAGGATCCTGCTGAGTTTGTCCGCCAGGTAATTCTCTTGGCCTGGGAGATAAACTGCCTTGAGGAGAATGCCGTGACTGACGGCCCAAGAGCAGAGCTTCTGTGCCTCCCGGCAGAGGAGGAAGGAGCCCATGCCCCCTTGCTTGTTCACGTAGAACATGGCAACTTGATTGTCCGTCTGGACAAGGACGGACTGATGAGAAGTCAGGTGGGAGAAAGCCTTGAGAGCCAGGCGGATCGCCCTGAGCTCCAGGAAGTTGATCTGCTGAGCAGACTCCCATGTGGTCCAGAGGCCCTGAGTACGTGCCCCTTGGCAATGCGCACCCCAGCCCAGGAGGGATGCATCTGTCGTCAGCACCCGGGCCGGCTGAGGTGACTGGAAAGGCATTCCGAATATCAGGTTCGGCTGCTGAAGCCACCACCGGAGAGACGAGAGCAGCGGCTCGGAGACGCGCACTAGGTCTGCTAGGTCGCCTGTGGCTTGTCGCCACTGCTGGCGGAGACACCATTGAGCAGGCCGCATATTCAGGTGGGCATTGGGGGTCACATGGACGGTGGAAGCCATATGGCCGAGTAGTCTCAGGAAGCGCCTGGCGGAGACCAGGGGCTGGCTGCGAAAACGGTCGGCTAGGTCCATGAGCCGTTGAGCCCTGTCGAGCGGAAGGTATGCTCGTGCTTGAGGAGTGTGCAGTCTTGCGCCGATGAACTCGAGATCCTGTGATGGGAGCAAAGTGGACTTTGCGAAGTTTATAACGAAGCCCAAGTGCTGCAGAAGAGTCACCGTGCGGCGCGTGGCGTTGGTGACCTCCAGAGCGGACGCTGCTCTGATGAGCCAGTCGTCGAGGTACGGAAAGACATAGAGGCCGTGAAGCCGGAGATGGGCCGCCACCACCGCGAGACATTTTGTGAAGACTCGCGGTGCGGAGGACAGGCCAAAGGGCAGTACTCTGTACTGGTAATGATTTCCTGCCACCACAAACCTTAGGTATTGTCGGTGGCTTGGGTGGATGAGAATGTGCGTGTAGGCATCCTTTAGATCCAAGGAGCATAGCCAATCTCCCTGCTGGAGGTAGGGCAGAAGGATTCCAAGGGTAAGCATCTTGAACTTCTCTCGCACGAGGAACTTGTTGAGGTTGCGTAGGTCCAGGATGGGTCTGAGGCCTCCTGTTCTCTTTGGTATCAGAAAATACCTGGAGTAAAACCCTTGACCCTCCAGGTGGTGGGGCACCGGTTCCACCGCCTGTTCCTGTAGAAGACCTGCTAACTCCTGAAGGAGTAATTCCCTGTGCAGAGGGGGTCGTGGAGGTTCTCCCGGAAAAAAGGAGGGAGGGACCTGGTGGAAGTGGAGAAGATAGCCTTCTCGCACGACTTGAAGCACCCAGGCATCTGAGGTGATGCTGGACCACCTGTGGGCGAAGTGAACCAGCCGGCCTCCGGTGCTGTGAGGAACCAGCGGGGGGGGAGAGGCTATGCTTAGTGAGTCAAAAACCCCCACCCTGCTGAGCAGGGGCTGGTGGTGCAGGCTTGGGGGCTTGCTGCCTACGGGACCCGTTACCCCGTCCCTTGGCCTGCTGGCCCTGTTGGGGAGCTGCAGGGGCCTGATAATGGGGGTATTGTTTGTAGGCAGCCGCCTTCCTCGGGTAAAAGGACTTCTTTCCCGAGCCCTTCTTTTTCTGGGAAGGGGCGGAGGTCTTCCTAGAAAGCCTAGTCCTGGTGAGAGTCTCCGTCTCAATTTGTGCAGCCTTTTCAGCCATGGGCTTGCCAAAGAGGTTTTCGCCTCGGCAGGGGAAATCGACCAACTTGTCCTGCACCCAGGGCTCAAGGTCAGATGACTGAAGCCAAGCCTGTCGGCGGGCACCGATGCCGGCTGCGGCCACTCGAGCCGACGCTTCAAAGCCATCGTAGGCTGCTCGGGATATGAATTTCGAGCATTCCCGAATACCAGTGGACAAGGCCAGGAACCTCCGCAAGGGTTCCTCGGACAATCCAGCGGAGAATCCGGCTAGCTCTTTAGCCAGGTCTCGGAGATACATGCCCATGTATAGCTGGTAGGTCTGGACATGACACGCAAGCATAGAGCCCTGGAAACACTTCTTGCCAAGGCCATCCAGGTTACGGGCCTCCCTGCCAGGAGGCACCGAGGAGTGCATCTTCTGGCTCTTAAGACGATGCATGGCCGATTCCACTACCATGGAATGGTGTGGCAGCTGTGCTTTTTGGAAGCCAGGGCTCTTGCGGACTCGATAGATAGAATCGACCCGCTTGCTCAGGACCGGCGAGGTGGCCGGACTCTCCCACATGCGGAAGAGTAGTCGTTCCAGCATGGGAGGAACCGGTACAGTAAAGTGTTCCCTTGCGGGAGAGTCATACTGGAGGGCGTCGAGCTCTTCGGCTCGAGGCTCCTCCTCGGGATCCGCAGGGAAGGCCAAAGCCTTGGCCATATCCCTGACGAAGTCCGAGAACCGGGCATCCTCCGGGGGGGACTGCTTCCGAGGCTCGGACTCCGGTGATTCCGAGGGGACACACCGAGTCCGGAAAGAATCAGGCGACTCTTCCTCTTCAGACTCCCAGACCGACTCCGACGAGGACTCGGTGGGGTCGGCCCGGGCAGGGCGCGGCGCCTGCCGCCCCGACGCCGAGGGAGTCGGCGTCGGCGACCTCGGTCCCGAACGGGAGGCCGAGGGTGACCTCGACCGAGGATCGACTCGAGTTCGCATCGACTCGAGGATCGGCTCGGTCTCCGGGGTCGACTTGGACGTCGACGTCCCAGCGGTCGGGGCAGCGGCGCCAGCGAAGCCAGCGAGCAGTGCCCGCTGCTGGTCCATGAAGGCAGACAATCTGCTCTCCAAGGCCGTCAACCTGAGTCCGAGCTCAGGTGACCCAGCAGCCCCCGACTCGGGCCCCGACGGCGTCGGGCCCGACGTCGGCTGTCTCGGAGGCGAGTCCAGGAGGACCACAGGACTTACCCGAGCAGGCAGCTCCGACTCCAGGCGAGGTCGCTTCGTGAGATGCTCCTTCTCCAAGGACCCGGGACGGCTATCGGGGCTATGCGACCTGGCCCTCGCGGAGCCAGGAGCGTCCACCGACGCCGCCCTCGCGGGTTTCACCTTACGACGATGGTCCCCGGAGGGAGAACCCCTGTCGGAGGAACTCCGGCGATGGTCCGAGCTGGAACCTTTGGACGCGGAGGCCTCCGACGAGGTCCGGGTACGGCTGGGGTCAGCGAAGATTCTATCCCGCTGATGCCGCCGACTTCTCAACGCTTTGGAGGACATTTTGCCGCAGGGCCCACAGATCATTTCTTCATGATCCGGGCCCAGGCAGCGGAGGCAAAAGTCGTGTGTGTCAGTTAGTGACATATTTCGGTCACACTGACCACACCGCTTGAAACCACTGGCAGCCATCGGGGGAAAAAGGGCCCCGGCGAGGTCAAAGGACCGGGCTGCCAGGGAAAAACCGAAACGAAAAACTGACTAAGTCAGAAAAATAAGAAGAGGACTCGAGACCGGCGTCGCGAGTCCGGCGGGAAAAAGACCGGCGTCGAACCGAATGGAAAATAAGAGAAATTCTGAAGAAAAAATCAACTTTTTCGCGGGGACACGACAGGTACGTCTGTAGGGCTCCGCGGAAAAAAGAAGACTGGCTAAGATGGCACCCTTGGGCGGGAAGAGGACCGCGCATGCGCGCTGCAATTCCCAAAGGCTTTCTTTGAAAGCTGGGGAAAATTGCTCCGCGAGGGCTCCGTCGGCGCCGACGTCACCCATAAGTGAGGACTGACTTCCTTCTTGGTCCTGGAGAAACTCCCCTTCTTCTAACCCCAGACTCCCTGGGACCCCCCCCAGAGGTCCGAGGGGCCTTCGCCCAGCTCCTCGGAGCTTTGCAAACATGGAGAGTCCAGAGTCTGTCAGGCCTCAAACTCACCATGCTGCTGCTGCTTAAAATGGGGTGTGAGGTTCAAGGCCTCAGCCCACTGTGATGCCCCCAGGACCATGGTGCCCTTGTATCCTGCTTGGGAGCAGATACTGCCCCGGTATATGCAGCCTGAATTCTTTATCAACTTTCCAAAGATGGATCCTGAAAGCCATGGTGGTGTTGCATGCAAGTTATCTGTGTTCTACAAGTGTAACTTTGGTACCAAATTAGTTAATTTCCAGTCATCCTCTGTTTTCTTGGATCAGACAAATGATGAAAACCTGGAAGAATTTATGCACAATATCATCCATGACAATGTTCAAGACATTTTCTCAACACAGAAACAGCTGTAAAGGTCTCTCATATACTAAAGATCTGTAACTGCTCTAATGAACAAACTTTTTTTTAAAAACGAAGCTGATCAAGAACTTTTAACACATATGTATGATCGAAAGTGGTCTAACAAATCTTACTATGAGCAATGCAGCGGATATAGCTCGCAGTCTTGACCTATACAGACATTACTGAAACATCTGGACTAAAAGGCTTGTAAGGTATTGTTTTAAAAGACTGGTTCTCAACACAGCCCTCTCAAAATATTTTGTTCATTGTGAATATCCTGAAAACCAGACATACCAGCTTGGGTGCTTCTTTCCTTCTGAAGGCTAGATTAACAGGCCGATGCAGAAAGCCAGCGCTAGACCAGTGTTGGATCGATTGTTTAACGTTCCTGACAATGCACACATTTTAACGTGTGATGCAGGAAGGTTACAATATGCAAATGCCCACCGAGGTAAACCTGCCTATGCAAATGAGCCACCACAGCATTAAACAGGGAGAGCAAGCCAAACACATGCGCACAAGAAGTCTGTGTTAGTTTGGCTTGCTCTCCCCAAACACTGGTGGCTAATTTGCATTTTTTCCCTCGGTCATCCCTCTGCTTCCTGGCAATTTAAAAACAGTAGAGTAATCTGCACACAGCAACTTCTTATGACAGACTGATGACTGGCACCATACAGATCACCAGAAAACCGGTTTCACTTCGGCTTTATCTTTTTTTTTTGTCTGCACAGCCCAACACTGTTTTGATGGAATTGGGGGCTTTGCCTGATGCCTAATCAACTGGGGAGAAAATTATCTAGGCATCGGGGAAAGCACCCAGTGCCATCAAAATACTGTCGGGGGCAGTGTTAGTGGTTTACTTCTGCTCAGTCTCTGCAGTTAAAATTTTGTCGCTATGGCTAGTTGTAAAATCATCTACGCCTGTTTCTGCATCAGGCGTAGCCATGATTTGCATATCAGCCCATCAGATTTAAATGATGAGTACTAATTTAAATACACCTGATGTTAATTGGTCGCTAGGTTTTACCGCCGACATTTACATCTATTTCCTGTATGGGGAAGATTGCAAAAATGCATTTAAACATGCTTAAACGTGGCGTTATGGGCTCCTAAAGCCCGCGCTAGCTTTCTGCATCGGCCTGTATGAGTTTGCCTGGAAAGATCAAGAATGGGGGGGGGGGAGGCAAGAATGTCAATTGGAGGACAGAGCAAAGAGAGGAGAGAGTGATGAAATGATTGAGTCAGGTGGTACAGACAAACCAATAGGAGATGATTGTGTATAGCTGCGTATGAGAGGGAGAGATAGAGTGATTACTCACCTGTAACAGGTGTTCTCCAGGAGCAGCAGGAATCAGTCCTCACTTATGGGTGACGTCGGCGCCGAGGGAGCCCTCACGGAGTAATTTCCCCAGCTTTCGAAGAAAGCCTTTGGGATTGCAGCGCGCATGCGCGGTCCTCTTCCCGCCCAAGGATGCCATCTTGCTCAGTCGAATGACATAGCGGAAGACAGCAACCATAAGAATGACTGCAACTCCAGGGGAGGAGGGAGGGTAGTGAGGACTGATTCCTGCTGCTCCTGGAGGACACCTGTTACAGGTGAGTAACCACTCTTTCTCCAGGACCAAGCAGGAAGTCAGTCCTCACTTATGGGACTCCCTAGCTTAAGGCTACCGGAGACCTCAAGCTGGAAAAGAGAGAGCTCCCTCCAGCTCAACCGCACAGAAGGAAGGAATCTTCTCTGAATACGAATCAGGCCGGTAGCCAACATCGGGGCCGGCGGGTAGGAGTTGCCTAAACCTCAAAGAGATTGTGGAGGACTGCCTGTCCGAAAGCACTATCCCTACGGGACTCCCTCTCCAGGCAGTAATGAGCCGCAAAGGTCTGGCTAGAAGACCAAGTAGCGGCCCGGTAGATGTCTGCCAACGGAACAGAGCGGAGGTGTGCGACAGACGCCGCCTTCGCCCTGACACGGTGCGCCGTGACTCGACTCTCCAAAGAGAGGCCGGCTGCCCCATACGCCCAGGCGATGCAGTCAGCTACCCAGATGGACAGAGTACGCTTCGATACAGATAACCCCAACCGATTGGGGTCAAAGGAAATGAAAAGCTGGGCAGCTTTCCTATGCTCACGCGTACGGTCAAGGTAGAAGGACAAGGCTCTTTGACAGTCCAGGGTATGCAGAACAGTCTCAGCTCTGCTGGTATGTGGCCTGGGAAAGAAGGTTGGAAGAACCACCTCTTGATTGATGTGGAAAGAGGAAACCACCTTAGGAAGAAACTTAGGGTGAGTCCGTAAGACAACCCTATTCCTGTAGAACCTAGTGTAAGGGGGCGCCGACACTAGGGCCTGTAGTTCACTAACGCGCCTAGCAGAGGTGAGGGCTACCAAGAAGAGAACTTTCCATGAGAGGAAGCGGAGGGGGCAGGTAGCCGTGGGTTCGAAAGGCGGGCAAATAAGCCTTTGTAAAACCACATTGAGGTCCCAGTCAGGAGCCGGAGGGCGCAACGGGGGCTTAAGCAGAAGCAGGCCCCTGAGGAAACACGCCACCAAGGGATGCGAGGAAAGGGGCTGGCCCTCCACCGGCGAATGATGTGCAGAGAGAGCACTGAGGTGGACTCTAACAGAGCTGGACTTGAGGCCTAGATCGGAGAGGTGCAGCAAGTATTGCAGTACCACCGACACTAGGCAGGCGAATGGGTCCTCAGAACGCTGAGAACACCAGACGGAGAAGCGACGCCATTTGAGTGCGTAAGACTTCCGGGTAGAAGGTCGCCGAGACGCCAGGACGACAGCTTCCACCTCCAGGGGGAGCGAGAGCGGGGCCAGGACTACCCTCTCAGCAGCCAGACCATCAGGTGAAGGGCCCAGAGGTTGGGGTGCAGAAGAGTACCCTGATCTTGGGTCAGAAGATCGGGTTGAAACCCCAGAGGGAGAGGGGTGTCCACCGCTAACTGCAGGAGCAGAGGAAACCAGGGTTGCCTCGGCCATCGGGGCGCTATCAGGATCACGTAGGCCCCGTCCCGGGCAACCTTGAAGAGCGTCCGGGACACCAGCGGCGTGGGAGGAAAGGCATACAGTAGGCCTGTGGACCACGAAATGAGGAAAGCATCCGGGGCCACTCTGAGGGGATGTGGATGCCGAGAGCAGAACCGGGGGAGCTGCCGGTTCAGGGGACTGGCAAAGAGGTCCACGGTGGGGGAGCCTCACCGGCGGAAGACTTGCTGGGCAACGCCGGCGTTCAACCTCCACTCGTGGGGCTGCAAGACCCGGCTCAGCCTGTCGGCCAGGCAATTCTCCTGCCCGGGCAGGTAAACAGCCTTGAGGAGGATGTTGTGGTCGACTGCCCAGGAGCACAGTCGCCGGGCCTCCTGACAGAGCAGGAGGGAGCCTGTGCCCCCCTGTTTGTTCACGTAGAACATGGCCACCTGATTGTCCGTCTGCACCAGTACGGGCTGGCGAGAGGTGAGGTGAGAGAAGGTCCGCAGAGCAAGGCGGATCGCCCGCAGCTCCAGGAAGTTGATTTGTTGAGCCGCCTCACAAGGAGTCCAAAGGCCTTGAGGGCGCGCTCCCTGGCAATGCGCTCCCTATCCCAAGAGAGAGGCATCGGTCGTCAGCACCTGGGAAGGTGCAGGAGACTGAAAGGGCATACCCCGTACCAGGTTGGGCAGGTGGAGCAACCACTGCAGAGAGGAGACCAGGCGGTCGGAGATCTGTAGAAGGTCCGCCAGACCTCCTGTGGCCTGATGCCACTGAGTGCGGAGACACCACTGGACAGGCCTCATATGCAGTCAGGCATTCGGCATGACATGGACCGTGGAGGCCATATGACCGAGCAACTGCAGGAACCTCCGGGCCGGAACCGGAGACGCACTGTGGAACCTGCCGGCCAAAGCCATGAGCCTGTCGGCTCGCTCTCGAGGCAAGGCGGCACGAGCTCGCAGAGTGTCGAGCCGAGCTCCTATGAACTCGAGATCCTGAGAGGGGCGCAACGTGGACTTCCCAACGTTTATGACGAAGCCCAAGTGCTGAAGCAGAGCCACCGTACGCTGCGTGGCCTGAGCGACCTCTGGGGCCGACTGCGCCCGGACGAGCCAGTCATCCAGGTAAGGAAAAACTAATAGGCCCTGAAGCCTCAGGAAGGCCGCGACCACCGCCAGGCATTTGGTGAACACCCTGGGGGCGGAGCACAAGCCGAAGGACAGCACGCGGTACTGATAGTGTTTCCCGGCCACTACAAATCTGAGATATTGTCGGTGGTCCGGATGAATCAGGATGTGAGTATAGGCATCCTTTAGATCCAAGGAGCATAGCCAATCTCCCTGCTGGAGGTAGGGCAGCAAGATTCCAAGGGTAAGCATCCTGAACTTTTCCCGCTGCAGGAACATGTTGAGGTTGCGCAAGTCCAGAATGGGTCCGAGGCCTCCCGTCCTCTTTGGGACCAGGAAGTATCTGGAGTAGAACCCCTGACCCCACTGAGGTTGGGGCACTGGTTCCACAGCCTGCTCCTCCAGAAGACCCTGCAGCTCCTGAAGGAGTAAGTCTCTGTGCAGAGGGGGCCTCGGAGGCTCCCCCGGGAAGTAGGGTGGAGGCACCTGGTGAAAATGCAAGAAGTAGCCCCTTTGAACCACCTGCAGCACCCAGGAATCGGATGTTATGGCTGACCACCTGTGAACAAAGTGGATCAGCCTGCCCCCCGTGCTGAGCGACGGGAGCGGAGGGGGAGAGGCTATGCTGGCATAGTCAAAAAACCCCACCCTGCGTGGCAGGGGGCTGTGTAGCGGGCTTGAGGGCCCGCGGCCTACGGGGGCCATTCCCCTGACCCTTAGCCTGTGGGCCATGAGTGGAAGCCGCCGGTACTTGGTATTGAAGGTGGGATTGCTTATAGGCAAGCACCTTCCTCGGGTAAAAAGGCTTCTTCCCCGGACCCTTCCTCTTCTGCGGGGGAGCGGAGGTCTTTCGGGACAGTCGAGTCCGAGTGAGAGTCTCGGACTCTAGTTCTGCAGCCTTATCGGACATGGGCTTGCCGAAAAGGTTGTCACCTCGGCAGGGGACATAGACTAGCTTGTCCTATACCCATGGCTCGAGGTCGGATGACTGGAGCCAGGCCTGTCGGCGGGCACCGATGCCGGCTCCGGCTACTCGGGCCGACGCCTCGAAGCCGTCGTAGGCCGCCCGAGAAAGGAACTTCGAGCACTCTCGAATACTATCAGACAAGGCCAGGAACCTCTGCAAAGGTTCGTCAGAGAGACCAGCCGAGAACCCGGCGAGCTCTTTCGCCAGGTCTCGGAGGAACATGCCCATATACAGCTGGTATGTCTGGACTCTGCAGGCAAGCATGGAACCCTGGAAGCACTTCCTACCGAGGGCGTCCAGGTTACGGGCCTCCTTACCCGGGGGCACCGAGGAGTGCATCTTTTGACTCTTAAGCCGATGCATTGCCGATTCCACAACCATGGAGTGGTGTGGCAGTTGCACCTTCTGGAACCCGGGGCTCTTGCGGACTCGATAAATCGAATCGATCCGCTTGCTTAACACCGGCGTCGAGGCCGGGCTTTCCCACATGCGGAAGAGCAGCCGCTCCAGCATCGGAGGGACCGGCACAGTAAAGGCCTCCTTCGGGGGAGAGTCGTACAGGAGTGCCTCGAGCTCTTCCGCGCGAGGCTCTCCTCGGGATCCGCGGGGAAAGCCAAAGCCTTGGCCATATCCCGCACAAAATCAGAGAAGCGCGTATCCTCCGGAGGGGATCGCCTTCGAGGCTCCGACTCGGGCGAGTCGGAGGGGACGCACCGGGTCTGAAAAGAGCCGGGCGACTCGTCCCCTTCCGTGTCCCAGTCCGACGCCTCCGTGGAGGAATCAAGGGGCTCCGTGCGGGCGAGGGTTGGTCCCGAACAGGAGGCCGAGGGAGACCTCGACCGAGGATCGACTCGAGCATGCATCGACTCGAGGATCGACTCGGCCGCCGGGGTCGACTTGGGCGTCGACGTCCCGGTGGTCTGGGCAGATGCACTGGCGATGCCGGTCATCCAAACCCGCTGCTGGTCCAAGAAGGCAGAGATACTGCGCTCCAAGGATGTCAATCTGAGATCAAACCCAGAAGACCCGGCAGCCACCGACTCGGGCCCCGACGGTGTCGGGCCCAACGACGGTTCCGTAGGGGAGTCCAGGAGGACAATAGTACTCACGTGCGGCTCCACCTCGAGTCGAGGAAGTTTAGAAGGTCTCTCCGCCTCCGAGGACTCGGGGCGGCTGGCAGGGCTATGCGACCCGGCCCGCGAGGGACCAGGTGCGTCCTCCGACGACGCCCGCGCGAGTTTCCTCTGCCGACGATGCTCCCGGCCAGGGGACACCCGCTCAGAGGAACTCCGACGGAGCTCGTGGCCTGAGTCACAAGACGTCGAAGCCTCCGACGAGGTCCGGGCCGGACCGGACTCGGGGTCAGAGAAGATTCGGTCCTTTTGCGATTGCCGACTCCTCAGCGACTTGGAGGACATCTTGCCACACGGACCACAGCTCCCAGAGTCATGGTTGGGTCCGAGGCAACGGAGGCAGAAATTATGCGTGTCTGTAAGAGACATTAATTTAGAACAATGATCACATTTTTTTGAACCCGCTGGCAGCCATCGGGGGAAAAAGGGCCCCCGCGAGGTCGAAAGACCGAGCCGCCAGGGGTGGAAAATAAGTGGCGGGAACGGCCAGTTAAAAATTGAAAACAAAAGAAAAAGAAATGTGAACGGAGTCGATAAGGAAAATCGAGGCCGGGCAGGAAAAGGACATGCGAACAGAGAAAACAACAAAGAATTAATCAACTTTTTCAGCGGTGGTAACAAACTACGTCTGTAGGGCTCCGCGGAAAAAAGATGACTGAGCAAGATGGCATCCTTGGGCGGGAAGAGGACCGCGCATGCGCGCTGCAATCCCAAAGGCTTTCCTCGAAAGTTGGGGAAATTGCTCCGCGAGGGCTCCGTCGGCGCCAACGTCACCCATAAGTGAGGGCTGACTTCCTGCTTGGTCCTGGAGAATGTGTGTGAATGGGTATGGGACAGCAGAGAGAGGAGAAAGCTAGAATGTGTATGTGGGAAGGGGGGAAATGAGGAGAGAGCAAAGTTAATGAGGGTGGGGCACAGAAGAGAGCAAGAGATTGTGTGTGTAAATTTAGGTTATCCGTTTATGATTAATTCTACTAGCTCTTGTTAAAAACATGTTTTATTTATGTTTTCATTGCTGCTGTAAACTGCTGTAAGGCCTTTCAGGGTGAGCAGTCTAATGTGAATGAATAAATAAATACATAAATAAATAAAAACAAGTGTGTGAGAGCTGGAGGAACAGAAGAACAACAAAAATAAAAATGAAAGGGGCCCCATTTGTGGGTAAAGCAGCCCTGATGACAAGGTCCTAATGTCAGAGGCTTAAAGATTTTCCAGACCTCTGAAGAGGTTCAGCTACATGCATCTCCAACTAGGGCCAACCCCAGAGTTGGCTCAAGGTGTTGGCAGCCTAGGCAGATATTAAGTTTTATGCCCTCCTTGATTGTCAATGTATTGTTTAGCTGTGAATGCCCTATTCTTTGCTGAACCCCCTTCCCCCCCAAAGTCATCGCCACTCTAGGTGACCACCTTGTTTGCCTAATGGTTGGGTCGGCCTTGCCTCTAACATATTACATTTCAATATCTCAAACTGCTCTACATGTTGATCTCTGTACAGGGCCAAGAGTCCCATATGACACCAGCTGTGTTTCATCGAGAGAACGTTCTACAAAAAACCCCATTGGGATGTTGCAACATCTTTGTAGAAATCATTTTTGATTCCTTTTAATCCTACTATATCTCCAAAATCAGGAGTATGGTAGAATTTTCAAAGGATTAGAGCAGCACTACTAAAATGCAACATACAGCAATTAATACTTTATGAGCTGTAATTGATTCAAGACAGTGCTGGCTTTTCAAACATATATACAAAAATAACCACAAAATCATAATTAATAAAACAGAATGCATTTGTTACATGAATTTAACCATTGATGAAAAACAAACAGTAGTACTGGTCCATTAAATCTGTGATATGCCAAAAATGTAAAACTATCTGAAGGGCAGAATATTAAAATCCATTCTCTCAAACAAAATGTTTTGTTATTTTGACAAATGCAAAATTTTGCATAATTCAGGTTTTTTGACACACAATTATGAATTGCATGCAGAATTCTAGCAGGAGTAGTTGGCGTTTAAAAAAAAGTGCTGATAGTGTCATATTGTTTGCAACATGCACAAGCATTTGATGCACTGAAGTGTTTCAATACTGATCATGTCTCCAGTTCTATCAGCAGTACACTGACACACTTCAAACAAAAGTAGATCTATAAATTAAATCAAATCCTAGTGGATTATCATTGTTCAATCTAGAGTGGACAACCCAAAGCAGCTCATTTTAACATTAGGATCTTGTTTAAAACTTCTAGCTCGTTAACTCTTTTGAATACAAACGAAAAATGCTTAATATACCACTACACTCCAATTTCCTTTGTTTGCTCAGTAGACCAATAAGTGATGTTGTGTGCATTCCTTAGGATGCTCTCAGGTTAAGTACCATGGTAGTGACTCATTCTCTTAAAAAAAAGAGAACCTGGTACATATGTCTTGAGTACAGACCTAAATGGTAGACAGAGAAAAGAGCACTGTTTAATTTTGAGGCTTCACTGCTCATCTGCTTCAGAGATGTAAAAGAATACTATTTCAAAAACACAGGCTTCCCAGGGGGGCGCTCGTGAGCCCGCTGCAAGATGGCCACACTTTACTAGAGCTCCGTCCCCTCAACCCCTAAATCTTGCAAGCATGTGCTAACAGCCGCATTTTACCCCCCCCCCGTACCTTCCCTGGATCAGCGCAAGCCAGCGGACCCCCTTGGAGCCTGGTCCAGCAATTCGGCGGGATCTCTGGTGGCTGGAGAACCGAGGAGTTTGCCATTGCAGCGCGGCCTGCTGGATGCTGCTTCCTGCCGCCGGACTCTCGCTCGACTGACTCTGCCGCCAGCTGCTGTATCCGGTGCAGTTGAAGACCACCCGGCAGACTCCCGCGGGGCCTACGAGCTGGGCCCTTTTCGTTGCCTGCGGATCGAGTGGCGGTCCGTGCATCGGGAGAGGGCGCGCACTCTCAAGCCTGTGGCGCTCGGCTGTAGCGCTGAAGAACTGCTGGGGAAACCTGCCGAGACCACGTGGAATCCACGCGGCAACTGCCGCGGCATCTGCCAGCACCTAACATCTTTTCTCACTAGCACGAGCCACCTTGAGGGGGGTAAGTTTGAGTGCTACCTCTTCTCCTGCATACCCTTTGAACTGCAGTTGGAGCTGGTGACCGGGGCTATTTCTCTTTGGCAGCCCTGTGTCCCGCCGAGGCCCCCGCCCTCCTGAATGGATCCTGGGTGCCCTGTAGGTCTGCACGTGCGACCTCTCTGACCCCAGGCCTCTCAATGAAGATTTACAATCTACAACTACGGGCTCTTGCTGGTACAGCCCCACACCGCTTTACACTGCTCTTTGATTCTCATCTGTGCCAGGCTGTTTCTCTAGGGGGGCCGGAGGCAGCTTACTACTCTCTGCCCCGCTGTCACACCAGGCCCTTCTGCTTTACTGACATTGCCTGTACGCATCTCCTGACACTGTGTAGTGGTGGCTACTCTGCGGGCTGGTGTGACCTCGAGCGCCATCATCTTTCTGATGCCTTCACTGTTGCTGGCATTGGCTCTATCTCTCTCCTAACACTGTGTGAACTTGGTGACTCTGTGCGATGGCTGCTAAAACCAAAAACTCTGAAACGCGGGAGGGGATGCGCTCCTCCCAGCGACTGCAGAGTAAGTCCGGAGCCTCAAGCAGCCCACGCGGCCAATCTCCCCCATCGGGTTCCGGTGATGAGACTGTAAGTGAAGAGGAACTGGATTCTCATAAGCAACTCTCCTCGGCTCAAATCAAACAAGAGCTCCGTAGGGGCTTCGCAGAATTAGCCAATGAGTTCCGCACACTACGGGAAGACTTGATGAAAGATGTCGCAGAACTCCGGACCGACGTTAAGGAACTGGGAGCCCGAGTAGAGGACGTGGAGACCAAAGTGGTTGATCAGGATGGGACTGATGGATTTACAATGTGCTCTCGACAGGCAGCATGCGCAGGCACTGGAGCTGACTTATAAAATTGATGACATTGAAAATCGCTCCCGCCGCAACAACGTGCGTTTTCGTGGAATTTGTGATAAGGAAGCTTATCATAGCTCAGGAAGGAGCTATAGAAAAGGTGAAGTGACTCTGAACAAGCAACCTGTCAGTTCTGGTAGAAATAAGAAAACAGAATTTTCCCATAAAAGACTACCAGTCCCAGAATGCACCAGGTTTCCAACAGCCATTAGAGGAGCTGAAGTGGGGAAACGTGTGTTCAATCAGGAGGGCTATGAGGTAATCCCTAAGCACTCATCTCAAAGGGCAGGGCCTGATTCAGCACAGCTGCGCTGTGTTAGGGAAGAGCACTCATCTAGGCAGAATAAGAGTAGAGTTTATTCTAAAGATGACCATCTTCATGATCACCTTGGTTATCCTGAGAATCAGCTTGAGCTTGATCATCAGTTTCATCTGAAGGATCATCAGAAGCAGAAGCCAAACCGGACGGACAGAGAGGGAAAGAGACCCTTTGGAAGAAGGAAGAGAAAAGCCTTTGAGAGGTCTAGAAGAGTCCAAAGCAGTACGTATACTGGGAGGTATTCCAAGGGCCAGCATACACCATTGGACTGGGGAAAGCCAGAGGAATGGTGCTGCAGAGCTAGGAATCACCAGAGGCTACCTGTGAGGGAGACGGCTGCACGTGGAAGGGACCCTAAGACCTGTGCCAGAAGGTATGTGAAGAGAGATCCAGTGTCCAGGGATCTGGATTGGAAGGCTGGACATAAGAGCTGGACTACATACTGGCCAGGCTATATAGAGAGGAACTATAGCAGCAATGGAAGCTCAGGTATGAACACTGATCTATGCCCTAGCTATAACCTTGAAAGACAGCAGGGAAACAAGTATTCTCCTGAAAATGCTCCATTGAGAGATTCATCTGTGCCAATCCATGATATTGAACCCATGCTTGTTGAACAAGGGGGAATAATAGCAGATGAGGATCCTGTTTATATGGACTGCTCTCTATCTAAACTCCGTTGGTAACTTTCTGTTATAAAGTACAGCAACCATCACAAAGAAATACAAATTTGTTCTTTAATCTACTCAGAAAAGCTCCTGAAGCAGGATTTGACCCACACAGTGGAAGGCAAGCCAGCTAAGGGGTTTCAGCTGGTAACTGCTAGCAATTAAGCCTTACCTAATTGCTTGTGAGCTAGGAGAGAATCACTTCTGTATCTATGTGGGAAGTAATCAAAAGTTAATCTGAAAAGAACAGTTTGTTTTTTGCTTTGTGGCTTTTCATTTGTTGTTTTCCTGATTTTAACTTTGTTTTTCCAAGTTAACACTGAAAGCAAGTAACCTAATTTATGTGCTACCAAGCATATCTGTGTTGGGAGAAATAACCCCATAAATAAATATCTTATTGGCTTTACCCAAGAGCACAACTAAATTATTGTCAGCAGCTGTGTCTGGTGTGAATGAACTACATTGCCCACAATACCTTGCAAATCATATAGAGATATGCACTTGCAAAGACTGAAGATTCTCACCCAGGCAGCCGTCTGACAAATTCCAGAGGCGGTGGGGGGCGGGGAAGACTTGCCGACTGTGCTTAAGCTGCTGATAGCGGAGTTGCTTCCGGCGGAGGAGCTGGCTACGCACGCTTCTGGAATGGAAATTGAGCGGGTTCACCGCGCTTTGGGAAAACCCCCTAACAACCAACCACGAGATGTCATTGCGAGATTTCTGCGCTATTCTGATGCTGAGCTTCTTATACGTCGAGGCCGGGAGAAGACGACGGTCCGCTTCCAGGACACGACAGTGTCTATCTACCAGGATCTCTTGACGTTCACTTTGGCGCGCCGGAGAGAGATGAAACCAGTCTCGGCGGTCTTGAACAGCAAGGGGATTCGCTATTCTTGGTCCTTCCCATTTCGGATGAACTTCCTTTTGGGCAACAAAAAGATTTCTGCAAAGGACTACTCTGAAGCTTGGCGAGCTCTTCGCCAGGCGGGCCTAGTTGATGATAATGCCCAGCCTCATCCGCCGCCCCCTAAGCCCCAGCATTCCAAGTGGACCCGGGTGGGCAAGTCCGCTTGACACTTTTGTGGAATTGAAGAGCTCCTCTTACTTTTTCCTTTTTTAGGGAGCCTCATCCAGTGGGTCCCCTGATTTTTGGATAAAAGGTGGCAGGATTAGCTTGGGGTCCCCACTCCATTATCCATGGGGGGCGGCGGTTGATCTGCAAATGTTTTGCTAATGTTATTGTTCTGATGGGGGGGCATGATGGGATTGATGATCCGGGGTGGGTAGGGGAGCAGTGGGGGGAATGTTTTTCTATGTTTAGGTTGAGTTTTCACTTTGTGGGGTTCTGGGGGGTACGGGGTTTGTGGTCAATTTACCGTGTCCAGTATTAACCTAGACAGGCAGGTGGTATTGATAGGAAGGGGGGGGGAGATGGGTGGAAGGGGGGGGAGATGGGTGGGAGGGGGGGTCTTTCAATATGGAGCTGGAGGGTATGTTTGGGCTGGGGAGGAGGGTCTATGGCTTTTGTTCTTGGAGGGTGGAATAGGTGGGCCCGATTAACTAATTTCCTGGGTTTGCTGGGGGGAGCTCCCATTGGGACTTTCTGGGTGGCTGGCAGATGTGTGGGGTTAGGTTGTAATTCTTAATGGTGCGCTTTATCTCTTTAAATGTTAAGGGTCTTAACTCCCCGAGGAAGCGGTCCCTGCTGTTCTCAGAATTGCGCACTTTGCAAGGGGACATTGTTTATCTGCAGGAGACCCATCTTCAGAACTCCAAGCAGGGCTGGCTAAAGCGATCCCCATACACTGAAGTGCGGGTGGCCTCCGACACGCAGGGCCGGAAGAAGCGGGGAGTGGCTCTACTATTCCACCAGAGCCTCTCCTTGCAGATTGAAGAGATAAAACGAGATACCCTGGGGAGGTGGCTTTTCCTGAATGTTCGCTTAGACGGACACCTGCTAACTTTAGCTAATGTTTATGCACCAAACACAGGTCAGGGGCCCTTTTTTACACGATTGAAAGCCCTACTGGCGGATTTTGCAAAAGGCCCCATTGTTTTGGGTGGGGATTGCAACACGCATCTAGTGCCCCATTTGGATTCTACGGGTCGCGCTGGGGGGGGAATGGGGAGACCGGCAAGAGCCCTTCAACGCTTAATGTTTGATTTGGGCCTACGGGATATATGGAGAGACACCCATGCGGGAGAGAGGGGTTATACTTACTACTCTCCGGTCCATCAGGTCCATACCCGCATTGATTATTTTCTATTGGATCAGCGCCTGATGGACGGGAGAGTGCAGGCTGGACTTGGAGCGCTGACTTGGTCAGATCATGCCCTGTGCTGGCTTACCCTCCCGGATGGCACGTATAGTGAGTATCACCGTCTTTGGCGTTTAGACGCGAGGTTCCTGCGGCGGCAGGTTGCAGTGCAGGATCATGCCCGCTTTATCAAGGAATTCTTTGAGTTTAATGATACTGGGGATGTTCCCCTTCCCACGGTGTGGGATGCTTACAAGGCTACAGCCCGCGGTCAACTTATGGCTGAGGCAACCCGCACGCGCAAAATGTGGACGCGTGATCATGATCATTTGGTGAGGGAATCTGCTCGCCTAGGCTTGGAGCACGCCCGAACCGGGTCGAGGCAAGTCCTACGTCAGTGGCGGACGGTTCGAGCGAATTTAGATGCGTGTATGCAGAGAGAATTAGATAATAAGCGCCGGAAATTAAGGCAAACTTTTTATGAACATGGGAACAAAACTGGCCGCCTTTTGGCTTTGCGCCTGCGTCAACAGCAGTCCTCGAGAGTGGTCCGCGAATTACGCGATGCTGGGGGACAGAAAAGGATTATCTCCCGGGAGATCCGTGATCTTTTTGCCGATTACTTGGAGCGGCTTTATAAAGCAGAGCCCTCTGGTAGGGATCACGTGCAGGATTATCTTCAGCGGACCGCTCTACCGTGTCTTTCTGACTCTGACCGGGCTCAGTTGGACTCGGAATTTACGATTGACGAAGTGGAAAATGCAATCCGGCATCTGAAAACTGGCAGCGCGCCGGGTAGTGATGGTTTTCCGGCAGAATACTATAAGAAGTTCCGAGCACAACTAGCACCATCCCTGACCTGTTTGTTTAATGAGGTCCTAGGGGCAGCTTCCCTTCCCCTGTCCCAGCGTGAGGCATTGATCGTGATGATACCCAAGCCCGGTAAACCCTTGCACGATGCGGCGTCGTACCGCCCCATCTCCTTGTTAAACGTTGACGTTAAAATCTTTGCCTCTGTGCTGGCTGCGCGTCTGAATCGGGTTCTTCCAGGCTTGGTGCATCCAGACCAGGTTGGCTTTGTGCCGGGTCGCCAGGCCGCCGACAACATTCGGCGTATGTTGCAGATTATTCATGTGGCCCAACGGGACCCACAACCAGCGTTGCTAGTGGGAATTGACGCAGAAAAAGCATTCGACCGGGTGGATTGGGGATATCTATGGTGTGTTCTGGAGATATTGGGCTTTGGCCCTAATTATATTGGTTGGGTTCGTAGCCTTTACCAGCAGCCCCAGGCATGCGTTCGGATTAATGGGGGACACTCGAGACACTTCTTTTTGGAGAGAGGCACACGACAGGGTTGCCCTCTGTCGTCCCTGCTCTTTGCCCTAGCGATGGAACCTTTGGCTCAGAGCTTTCGAGATCACCTAGGTTTGCGAGGGGTCCGCATTGGTCCTGCGGAATATCGGATCGCGCTCTTTGCGGATGATATCATCTTATCCTTGGTGAATCCGTCTGCCTCTCTCCCAATCGCAATGCAGCTGTTCGCAAATTTTTCTCGAGTCTCCGACTTCAAAATCAATTATACTAAATTGGAGATCCTGAATGTTGGGGTCCCTAGGGCGGTTTGTGCGGAACTTCAGGAGGCTTATCCTCTTCGCTGGGTGTCAGGAGCCCTGCGATACTTAGGGGTGAACCTAACCGTGGAACGGGCGGATCTTTTTAAAGCTAACTATGATCCCCTGCTTCGTCAGGTCCGGCGGGACTTAGAGGTTTGGAATGGCCTGCTCCTTTCCTGGTTTGGGCGTATAGCCGTAGTCAAGATGGTGATTGTCCCCCACTTCCTTTATTTCTTTCAGGTTCTCCCGCTTTCCATCCCGCGAGCTACTCTGGCGACCTGGCAACAGTTGCTTATGAAGTTTGTGTGGCATTATCGTCGCCCGCGCCTAGCGCGGCAAGTTCTTTTCGCCCGCACGCGTTCCGGCGGTATGGGAATGCCCAATTTACAATGGTATTATGCGGCGGCGCAATGTCGGGCGGGGGTGGAATGGATGATTGCTGATAGCACTAAGCGATGGGTGCAGATGGAAATGAGTTTGGCGGGGGGCGCGGGATTAGGGGACTGGCTGTGGCTTGGTCCACAACTTCGCCGCGGCAAGTGCACCAGTAATCCCTACGTTTTTCATACCCTCCGTTGCTGGGACCAGCACTTTCGTCCCCGTGACGTGGATCTATCCCCTTTAGCCCCTATAGTTCATAACGCTTCTTTCCCACCGGGTTTGAGTGACGTAGTTTTTCGGCAATGGGGGCACCTTGGCCTCAGCCGGGTCCGCCAATTTTTTGCTGATGGTCGGCTACAACCCTTTCGTGCATTGCAGGACGAATTTGACCTTCTGGCTGGGCATCTCTATCAGTATATGCAAGTGACGCATTGGGTCAATTCTAGGTCCGTTCGGCCCCAGGTTGCTCGGGACCTGACGGATCTGGAGCGCTACTGTGAGGGGTGCACTACTACAAGGGGTCTTGTGGCGACATTATATGCTCATTTGCAGGGGGCCCAGGCGTGCCCCACACGTCATAGGGTGCTTTGGAACTCTGACTTGAGTCTCTCTTATACTGATCAGCAGTGGGAGACAGTGGAAACTCGCCTGTGGAAGAGCTCGGTAGCGACTAATGCCCGAGAAACGAACTATAAACTGCTGTACCGGTGGTATATGACCCCGGCGCGGATTGCTCATATGTATCCCGGGGCTGGGGACCTATGTTGGCGTAACTGTGGGCAACGGGGCATTCTGGGACATATTTGGTGGGCGTGTCCCCGCATTCGTGCCTTTTGGAGAGGTGTACAATTTCAGCTGCAATTGCTTCTGGGACTGAGTATCCCTTGGGATCCGGGGATTTTTCTTTTTGGGGCCTCCGTGCCGGGGGCCCGGGCTTTGCAACTTGCCTTACTCCGGCACGGCCTGAATGCGGCCCGACTATCCCTGGCGGCGGCATGGAAACGTGCTTTGGCCCCCTCTTTCCAGGTCTGGCTGGAACGCATGTGGGATACATACTCCATGGAACGGGAGGTAGCGGTTAGCAGGATGCGTTTGGCTCGCTTTGAATTGGTGTGGGCGCCCTTTGTTTCTTGTTATGGCGCGTGATTGTTCTGGATAACTGGGGGTAATATGCCGACCTCTCAGGAGGTTTGCTCCCTATGTGTGTCTCTTAGCTCACCACTGTCCCGAGCCCTAGCATTAGCAAGCAATAGTTGGGGGGGTTGGGAGGGGGGGGTGGGGGGCCCCGGGATTGGGGTGATTTTGGGGGGGGGGGGGGAGGGAGGTTGGGGGGGTGGGGGTCCCGGTTTCCTTATTATAAACATGCAAAAATGAAGACATATTGTAGGTTACTATTGTGACCTGTTGTTACTGATGCATTCTTTTTGAAGATCTTTGTGGTTCTTGTATCTTTGTATTCTTTGGAAGTCTTTCAATTAAAAAAAAAACAAAAAAACACAGGCTTCCCAAGATGATGGATAAAAAGTAGGGCTTCTGATTTTAGGTTTCAACCAATTAAACTCCATAAAATATTCCTGATGCAAGAAAATAAAGTGGGTGTTTACTGGATAAATCACCACTCCCTCTAGTATATTCTCACTCCTCTTGCCTGTTTTGGATCTTTTACTCTGGTTTTGGTACCTTTTGCCTGCTGACAACTTCACAGCTATGCAAATATATACATTTGATTGAACCAGAAATAAGTACACAGAATAGTAATCCGCAGTCAAAACATCAATTTTTGTACCCTCAAAGAACCCCTAATGAGCTGAAAAACACACACCGAAACTTACAATATATGAGCACCTAAAAGCTTTAAGAAGCTTGTCGTGATTTTGGCATTAAATTGACTTCACTTACTAGCAGAACATGAATAAAAGTTATTAAAATAAAAATATGCTTTGTGAGTGGGATTTTGGAATACACAGACCATGTCACACTACCAAATGAAGTGGTTACTCCCTTTGCTATAAGTTCTCAACAAGGTTAGGTGTTGGTGAGAGAGTGTGAAGCAGGAAACAGTAATGCACAAGGGGAAACTTGATGGAAAACATAAGTGCCTAAAACCGAAAAAAGCAAGATAGGAATCAATGTGTTAGCTTAGGAGTGCAAAGGGTGCACCACCGACAGAAAGGTAGGCTGCTCACAGATTCCACTGTCCTTAGTTCATCCTCTGACTGGTGCTAGTGTTGTAATAGGAAAGAATTTAAAAGGAAAAAAAATAATCTCTCCAGCAGTTTCTCTCTAAAATCTGCTTTAGTTATACCGCTTATTTTTCTTCCCATTTTTCTGGTATTCATTCTCTCCCTCCACTTCATTAGTTTTCACTGTACAGTCTTGATCAGCTGTATCAAGCTTGTAAAGTATTTTACTGAGAACATATAGTACTACAAATATATCCTTTCTGCTGAAAATTTAAGATGCGTAAAAGCCACAAGCAGGCACTGTTTTCAGTTTTACTATGCACAGCATCCTAAATAGAAAAATATGTATAATTATGCCCCAGAAGGACAAAGAATAGTCTTTTAAACGTTAATTAGCAAGTTTTGATAACGCTACCATTCTACATGAAGCACAACTCTGACATACAATTTACTGACAAGTATTCTTGTTTTTTACCATGTTGTGTTAGTGCATTGTATAAATGCATTAAGAATTAGATTATTACAGAAGTTGACAGACAATAGCAGCTTGTCGTTCCCACTGGAACTAGCAGGAACCATTTCTGGCTTTTTGGGGGGTTAGTGAGGAGGGGCTAGAGAAAGCATAGTTACTCACCTGCAGTAGGTGTTCTTCATGGACAGCAGGAGAAAGTCCTCACATATGGTCAATGTCACCGATAGACATTGCGTGGGAATGCTCCTCAGCTTTTGGAAACTCCATCGCACATCCACACCTGCCTTCACACCTGCCACGGCACCATCTTCTCTAGTAGAATACAAAAGCTGTAGCCCAACAAACAATCCCTCAGGGAGGTGGGAAGGTTGTGAGGACTTATTCCTGCTGTTCACGGAGAACATATGCTACAGGTGAGTAACTACGCTTTATCTGTGGACATGCAGGAAGTAAGTCCTCACGTATGGGACTCCCAAGTTACAGGCTACTGAAAAACTGAGGAGATCAAAAGTCCAACAGGGGCAACAGAACAGGAGATGTCAAAGGCTTTACTGAAATCAAAGTACACAATACCATTCCGCACAGGTGACAAACTGAGCACCCTAGGGATGGACCCTAGAGTAACCGATTGGGTTAGAAAGTAGTTGTGTGGGAGTCGACAAAGGGTACAGGTAAAAGGAGCTCACTCTGAGGAAAAAGAGGTTAATCAGTGGTGTACTGCAGGGATCTGTCCTTGGTCTGATTCTTTTTAACATCTTTGCTAGTGATATTGCGGGAGGGCTGTCAGGTAAGGCTTTCTGGTTTGTGGATGACACCAAAATCTACAATACAGTAGACACCCAGGAAGGAGTAGATAACATGAGGAGAAATCTAGCTAAGCTTGAAGGATAGTATAGAATTTAGTAGCTGAGATTTAATGCTAAAAAATGCAGGGGCATGCATTTGGGCTACAAAAATCCAAGGGAGCGGTACAGTGTATGGGGTGAGGTATTCTGTCCACAAAAGAGGAGCGGGATCTGGGTGTAATTGCGTCCGATGATCTTAAAGTAGCTAACTAGGTAGAAAAGTAGGCTACAAGAGCCAGAAGGATGCTTGGGTCTATAGGGAGAGGAATGACCAGCAGAAAAAAGGAGGTGATAATGCCTCTGTATAAGTCTCTGTGCAATCTCATTTGGAGTGCTGTGTGCAATTCTGGAGACCGCACCTTCAAAAGGATATAAGTAGGTTGGAGTTGGTGCAGAAGGTAGCAATTAAAATGGTTAGCGATCTCGGTTATGAAGCATGCAAGGACAAACTTAAAGATTTTAATATGTAACTTTAGAAGAAAGGCGGGATAAGGGAGATATGATAGAGATGTTTAAATACCTCCATGGCATAAATGCAGAGGAGAAGAGTCTCTTCCGATTGAAAGCAAGCTCTGCTACGAGGGAGCATAGGATGAGGGTGAAAGGAGTAAGCCACCAATCAGCTGCCATGTCTAACGGCATAAAAACCGCCGTTTCAAGGGCGCCGGGAGAGCACTGATCTTACCGGGGGTGAGAGCAGGAGCTCCCCCTTCCTCCACAAGCCACCAATCAGCTGCCATGTCTAACGGCATAAAAACCGCCGTTTCAAGGGCGCCGGGAGAGCAGTGATCTTACCGGGGGTGAGAGCAGGAGCTCCCCCTTCCTCCACAAGCCACCAATCAGCTGCCATGTCTAACGGCATAAAAAACGCCGTTTCAAGGGCGGGCCCGCACCTGAGGGCCTCGCCAGAGGGCCCTTTGGCGTGGTCCTTAAGCGTTGGTCCGTGGCGTCTGTTTCTGGAGTTTCGCTGATGACATGGTCTGGGTTGTTGTGTCCATATATCATGGTAACTTTACTGTTCTGTGTTCTTCTCTCTCTTATCTGTCTGACTATCTCTGTCCCCTATTCTGTCCTATCAAATAAATGGCGTTCTTTTCTTATTTCCTTGAATGATATATTATTGTAAACCGCTCTAATGCCTTTTGGCCTGAGCGGTATATCAAATTTAAATAAACAAACATAATAAGCAGAAATAGTAATTACTCACCTGTAATAGTGTTCTCCAGGGACAGCAGGAATCAGTCTGGGTAACATCGGCATCAATGGATCCTGCACGGAAGCATCTCCCCAGGTTTCAAAGAAAGCCTTTGAGAGAGGCACCACGCATGTGTGGTCTCCTTCCCGCCCAAGGGTGCCATCTTCCCTCAGTCTAATGACATAGCTAAGATGGCAAAAATTAAAATACGATAAAGAAGCAACTCCAAGGGGAGGAGGGAGGTTTGTGAGGACTGATTCTTGCTGTCCCCGGAGAAATAGTAATTAGATCTTACCTGCTAATTAGTGTTCCTGAAGGAACGACAGTCCAGTCCCTTTACTTCTGGGTTGCGCAACCCTTCCAGCAGCTTGGAGGCTGAGCCCAACCTTTTTGGAGGTGGAGCGGTATAAATACCACTGGGACCACCCACCAACTCCAGTATTCGAATGAAAAAGCAGACATAATGAACTTCACTCAATAATCTTAACGAACTAATAAGCATTCCAAAAACAAACTTTTTTTTTTTTGAATGGTATAGGAGAAGGAGAGGAGGGAGGCAACGGGCGGAGGGACCTGAGACTGCCCGGGCCGGCTTTCTCCTGCACTCCTTCACGCCGAACCTGTCCTATGCTCGGTCCGATGCTTCTTCCATGAATAATAGGTCTTGACGTTCGCCGGAACCGGGTGGGATCAGGGACTGGACTGTCGTTCCTTCAGGAACACTAATTAGCAGGTAAGATCTAATTACTATTTCCTTATCGTCACTCCAGTCCAGTCCCTTTACTTCTGGGAAGTACCCGAGCAGTTCAAACCTGGGTGGGATCCGGCATACCGGACTGAAGAACCGCTAGACCAAACCGAGCGTCCGCTGCACTCTGCACGTCCAGCCTGTAGTGCTTGGTGAAGGTATGGAGAGAGGACCAAGTCGCTGCCCTACAAATATCCTGCGGGGGAACTAGGCTGACTTCCGCCCAGGAGGTAGCCAGAGCTCGAGTGGAGTGTGCCCGCAGGCCCCCTGGAACCTGCTTCCCCTTCAGGATGTAGGCGGAGGCAATCGCCTCTCTGATCCACCTGGCGATGGAGGCCTTGGCCGCCGCCTCCCCTTTATGCGGACCCCCGAACTGAATGAACAGCCGGTCGGACTTGCGGAAGGGCGCAGTGCGAGAGAGGTACCGTTTCAAAGCCCTCTGGACGTCTAGGAGACGAAGCTTGCTATCCCTGCCTTCCTGTCCCCCGGTCGAGAAGGCCGGGAGGGTTACTGACTGATTCACATGAAAAGGAGTGATCACTTTGGGTAAGAAGGAGGGAACCGTGCGCAGAACTACTTTGTCCTTGAGAAAGGACAGAAAGGGGGGTTGGGACGACAGCGCCTGTAGTTCCGAAACCCTCCTGGCCGAACAGATGGCGACCAGAAAAACTGTCTTCAGTGTCAAATCCTTTAAGGAGGCCCTCTTTAAAGGCTCGAAGGGTTCCCCGACCAAGGAATTTAGCACTAGGTTAAGATCCCACGGGGGAATGATCGACCTCCGCTGAGGGCGTAGCCGTTTAACCGCCCTTAGGAACCTGGAGACATCCGCGTGGGCCCCTAGGGGTTTGCCACGGACCTTGCCTCGATAGCAGGTGATAGCAGCTAGCTGAACCCGTAAGGAGCTGTGCGCCAGACCCTTGTCAAATCCTGCTTGCAAGAACTCCAGAACGTCCGGGACTGAGGCCGAAAGGGGCTTCCGGTGGTGCTCTGCACACCAGGCTTCGAAGATTCGCCAAACTCTTACATAGGATAGACAGGTCGAGCGCTTCTTAGCATTCAACAGCGTCGAGATTACCGCTCCAGAGTAACCTCGTTTCAGGAGCCTCGCCCTTTCAATAGCCAGGCCGTAAGCGAGAATCGATCCACGTGAGGCATCCGAACCGGGCCCTGTCTCAGCAGGTCCCTTTTGTGAGGGAGCCGCCACGGTTGGTCGGCGATCATCCTCACCAGATCCGCATACCATGGGCGGCGAGGCCAATCCGGAGCTATGAGGATTACCAATCCTTGGTGGGACTCCACCCGCTGGAGAACCTTTCCGATCAGGGCCCAAGGCGGAAAAAACAGAGTAGACCTTCCGAGGGCCACCTTTGGGCCAGGGCATCTAAGCCCTCGGACATTCTTTCCCTTCTCCGACTGAAGAATCTGTCCACTTTGGCTGAGGAGAAACGCGCCATGAGGTCCATGACTGGGAGTCCCCACCGGGCCACTATCTGGTTGAATGTCTCCTGGTCCAGTTCCCACTCTCCGTGGTCTATCTTGCACCTGCTGAGAAAGTCGGCTGTGACGTTGTCCGTGCCTGCCACGTGTTGAGCCGAGAGCGCTTGCAGCCGGACCTCCGCCCACTGGAATAGAGCGTCCGCCTCCTTCTCCAAGGCGGGGCTGCTGGTGCCTCCCTGGTGGTTGATGTAGGCCACCGCGGTGACATTGTCGGAGAGAACCCGAATAGCTCTTTTTTGTACTAAGGCCTCGAGAGCCTTGAGCGCTAGGGTGACGGCCCGCAATTCCAGTCTGTTGATGGGCCATTGGGATTCCAACTGTGTCCAGAGACCCTGGACGAACTTGTCCTCGCAGTGCGCTCCCCAGCCTGTCAGGCTGGCATCTGTCGTCAATAACAACCACTGATGAGGTTCGAGGGGCATCCCGCGATCCAGATTCCTTGGGCACCGCCACCAGCGAAGGGACTGCTTGGTCCGCGGGGCGCAAGGTAACTGCATTGACAGAGGATGAATCTGTGGAGACCAACGACGTAACAGAGCCCGCTGCAGAGGCCGCATGTGGGCCCTGGCCCATGGTACAACCTCTATCGCAGCCGCCATTGTTCCCAGAACCTGAAGATAATGCCACGCCGAGGGATTCCTTCTGCCTAGAAACTGCGTGACTAGAAGCCTTAGTTCCCTTGATCTTGTCCGGGACAGGAACACTCTGCCCCTGTAGGTGTCGAATCTTGCTCCGAGGTACTCGAGCTCCTGGGAGGGAGTCAACCTGCTCTTTGCCCGATTGATGACCCACCCCAACTCCTCTAGAACCTGGATCACTCTGGTCGTTGCCGAGTGACTTTCCTGTTCCGATTTTGCCCGGATCAGCCAATCGTCTAAGTAAGGGTGTACTAATATTCCCTCCTTCCGCAGAAAGGCTGCTACTACCACCATCACCTTGGTGAACGTCCTGGGAGCTGTAGCCAGACCGAAGGGTAGGGCCTGGAATTGAAAGTGGCCTCTTGGCACTGCGAATCTCAGGAACTGTTGATGGGACTTCCTGACTGGGATATGCAAGTAGGCTTCTGTCAAATCGAGGGACGTTAGGAACTCCCCGCCCCTCACAGCTGCTATGACTGAACGTAGGGTCTCCATCCGGAAATGGGGTACCCTGAGACAGCGGTTGACCTGCTTTAGATCCAGGATCGGTCGGAAGGACCCTTCCTTCTTTGGTACTACGAAGTAAATGGAGTACCGACCCGAGCCGCACTGGTCTGGTGGTACTGGGACCACGGCCCCGAGCGCTATTAGGCGAGCGAGAGTTGCCTCTATTGCCGCCCTCTTTGTAGATGAACCGCAGGGAGACTGAACAAAGGCTGGAAGTATTTGTTTGGCCAATTCGAGAGCGTATCCTTCTCTGATCACCTCTAGAACCCATTGATCGGACGTGACTCGGGACCAGGCGGGAAGAAACAGCCTTAGGCGTCCGCCCACCGGCCGCTCTTCCTCCTGGACCCCCGTCATCTCATTGCTGTTTTCTAGGTCCCGAGAAGGAGGAGGAGGATGCTCCAAAGCCTCGACCTGCTCCTCGAAACCCTCTGAAACCTAGACCCTTCGAGGGAAAACGGCCCCTGGTAAAAGTGTTTGACCTGGCCGGGCGAAATCTCCGTGAGTCCCTCGACTGGGGACGCACTGGGGCTAAGGGGCGCCCTTGCTTTGGTCTATCTTCCGGGAGTCTGCCTCCCTTCGACTCACCGAGGTCCTTTACTAACTTCTCTAGATCCTCTCCGAATAACAGCTTCCCCTTAAAGGGAAGACGACTCAGGCGTGCCTTCGAGGAAGCGTCGGCTGACCAATTCCTTAGCCACAGATAGCGCCTAGCCGCCACCACCGAGGCCATGTTCTTGGCTAGGCTTCTGATGAGGTCGTACTGACTATCCGCCAAGTAGGCTGTTCCGGATTCCATCCTAGCCACGTTGGCCTGTGTTTCGCCGGATGAGTCCTCTGCCTGGAGCTGTTGAGCCCACCTTAAACAGGCCCGAGCCACCCAAGCTCCCGACACGGAGGCCTGCAAGGCGAGGGCGCTTACGTCAAAGGCCTGTTTCAGGAGCGTATCCAACTTCCTGTCTTGAGCATCTCTTAAGGCCGTGCTGCCCTCAACTGGGATAGTCGTCTTCTTAGTAACTGCTGAGACCGCTGCATCCACCCTGGGAGATTTCAGCAGCTCCTTATCTGCTTCTGGAAGAGGGTATAGGCGAGTCATGGCCCGGACTCCCCTTAAACTTGACTCTGGTTGATCCCATTCTTCCTGGATCATCTGACGCACGACCCTGTGGAGAGGGAAAACCTTCTGGGATCTCCTAATGGCCTGGATTAAAGGGTCCTCCAACGCCTCTTCCTGTGCCGGCGTGTCTGAGGCTACATTGAGGGCTTTCAGGGATTCATTAATTAATGCTGGGAGCTCATCCCGACGAAAAACCCTAACTATCCGGGATTGATCTTCTTCCGGGATCTCCCCTTCTTCAAGCTCCTCCTCTTCCTCGTCCAAGTCCTTATCAGAGCTATCCTCCTCTGGGGTACCCTGAGAGAAGGACGCTAGAGGCTCTTCACAAGCAAGACGGGGACGTTTAGGAGGGATACCGGATTCCAGATTGTTTGCTCCCATGCATCTAGATGACTTGTCGTCTGATGACGTGCCAGCCTCCTCTTTCCTAAAGCCCTGCTTACGAAGGCAGTAAGCCTTATGAAGCAAGAGAATAAAGTCAGGGGGAAAAAATTCTCCGGCCCCCCTGCACCAGAGGGGAGGGACGGAAGGGGCAGAGGAGGAGTGGGCAGATCCGAGGGAGTAGAGAGAGGCAAATGGGACCCACTCTCTCCTTCTAGGGGGTCTCCTGACCCCTGAGAGGGCTGTGTCATAGTTAGATTAGTTTCTTGTTCCACGGAGGCAGCCACTGTGGCACAAACCCTACAGATCCCTGCCTCCGAGGAAGTTCCCCTGCGAGAGCCGCAGGAGGGACACTTAGATTTGGTCGCCATACCTTGAAAAGAGCTCCCGAAGCCCTTCTTACTCAGAGGCTTTGGAATAGCCGAGAGCCCAAAGTCTGCACTGCCCAGGATACGCGGATCTCTCACCAGAGTCTGGCACTCTTTTACACGGGCTGAGGGTTCTGTGTGCTCTCTCCCCCAGTAACACAACAGTTCCCCCTAACCGGGAATTAACAGGTCCTTTGTCCTTATTAAATTAAAAATTACCTTCCAAAGAAACAGGCTACATAACACAAAAAGCCAAAAAGAAACAAATAAACTGAAATTAAAATTAAAATCCTCAAATTACAATGCTATGAAACTTAAATGTACTTGCGATTAAGTGCCTGATGTTAGCTGGGCCCGGCTCAGCGTTCACTGCCCGTTGGCTCAACACGTGGTGAGCCACACCACGTGGAGCCTGAACGGGGCGCCGCGAGCCTGTCCTCCGTGCCGGCAGCCGAAAGGAGACTGGAGACGGGAACCACTCCTCCAAAAGGTGATCGCCGCTTGAAACTGCAGCCCCGCCGGTAAAACGGGGTACCCAGCACTCGCCCCCGCGTCCCTCTGCTCCGGGACGGGTCCGGCGGTGGGAGTAAGATGGCGGCGCTGCCTCAAGCGCTCAGCCACCCAGGGGGCTTCGGCGCGAGGCAGGAGGGCTCTTGGTGAAGAGTGCAGGAGCCAGCCGCAAATACAGCCGAGGAGATCAGCCAAGGAAGTCTCTTCGCTGCAGCCTGCAGGAAAAACGTCTCCGACGCCCGTGCCGACCCCGGGGGGGGGGGGGGGGGGGGGGGGGGGCCGGCCGGGGGAATTAAAGGTGCAGTACCTACTAAGTACTAAAAGAAAGGAAAACAGCAGACAAATAAGAAATAAATGAGAAATAAATAAGTAAGTAAATCCTAACTAAAAGGAAAGGCTCCAGTAAGCCCTAGGCTTACGGAACCCTCCAGCTGCTTGGAGGCTGAGAATACTGGAGTTGGTGGGTGGTCCCAGTGGTATTTATACCGCTCCACCTCCAAAAAGGTTGGGCTCAGCCTCCAAGCTGCTGGAAGGGTTGCGCAACCCAGAAGTAAAGGGACTGGACTGGAGTGACGATAAGGAACACCTGTTACAGGTGAGTAGAAACAGAAATATGACGACAGAAAAAGACCACATGGCCTATCTAGTCTGTCCTTCCATATCAACTACTACAACAGTCCCCTTTTTTCCTTTAGAGATCCTCTGTGTTTGTCTCATGCTTTCTCCAGGAACAAGCAGGAAGTCAGTCTTCACATATGGGACTCCCTAGCTACAGGCTACCGAAAACCTGTATAAAATGCCACGGCAACTAGAGAAGTGAGCTATTTTCCATAGTAAAAACACTCACCAAAACATACACCCATAAAGATGACAACATCTTGGGCCGGAAGGACTGGGGGTTTCTAGTCCCACAGATGCTCCTTGTGGTCTTGGGCAAGCCACTTAAGCCTCCATAGCCCATGTTCCCTGTAAGTATTAGTGTATGTGTCTCATATCCCCATGTGTTAAATGTATCCCCCAATTGTGTTGTGACCGCTTTGATTGAAGGATAAGGCGGTATACAAAACTGTCTAAATAAATAAATAAATAAACATAGTAATACACCCATAAAAGTTTGCAAACTACTACATAGATAAGCTTATTCATCCATGCCAGAATGAGATCACAATGGACTCCCCTGTACCCAAGCCCACAACCTCAAACTTACATTGTAACTCTACATGGACAACAGTCAGTGTTATTGACAACAAACACCTCAAAAATATTCTAACATCAATACCATTACCTCACCCAATGATCCTTGCCCGGTCAGTTGGTTAAAATCAACAAAAGATGAATTCTCACCAATCTGTGAGATAGTTAACTCCTCGTTGAACCAAGTTTACATGCCCAATGCACTGAAGCAAGCAACAATCCGACCCATACTGAAAGCCGCAAACTCTGACAAAAACCTATCAAATTCTTACCGCCCAGTCTCAAGCTTACCCTTCCTACCGAAGGTTATAGAAAAAGTTGTACAACTACAACTTCAAGACTTCATTGAAATGAATGCCCCACTAGATGAGAACCAGCATGGGTTTAGACCTCAACATAGTGTCGAAACCCTGATGCTATCCCTACTTGACAAGCTCATACGTGGCCTGGACTCTGGTAAACAGGCCTTCATAATGATTTTTATAGACATAGCGGCTGCATTTGACAGTATAAATTGTAATCTACTAATAAACAGACTAATAAACATTGGACTCCAAGGAACACAGTCGTATACAATGGTTTACGTCTTACCTAAATAACCGAACCCAACAGGTTCAAATAGCCCAAAAATCCTCTTCAACCTTCCCACAGAAACAAGGTATCACCCAAGGATCCTCCCTTTCCGCCCTGCTTTTTAACATTTACATTCAGCCAATCTGCAACATATTTAAAACACACATCAATCATCATCTTTATATGGATGATATAGCGTAGTTACTCACCTGTAACAGGTGATCTCCGGGAACAGCAGGAATTAAGTCTTCACATATGGGTATCGTCGGTACCGATGGAGCCTGTGCGGGAACGCTCCCCAGCATCCAATAGGAAAGCTTTTGGGAGCATCCCACAGCGCCTACATGCTGCCTTCCCGCCTTTCCAACTCTCCCTCGTCAGTTGAGTTTATAGCTGAGACCAAAGGAGAGAAGTAGACAAAGAGAGAGATAGAGACAACTCCTAGGGGAGGTGGGTGGGTTGTAAAGACTTAATTCCTACTGTTTCCGGAGATCACCTGTTACAGGTGAGTAACTATGCTATCTACAGGAACAAGCAGGAATGTAGTCTTCACATATGTGTACTCTCCAGATGAGAGATGCAAGGGGGATGACCCCAGCAACTGCAAACCCAAGGTGAGATGGGTCATGCTTCCTCCCATGGATCTCTGGCATCGAAACCTGGGACGGCGGGTAGGAGTTGTACTAAGTCTGAAAGAGATGCTGGAGAACAGCCTGGCCAAACAAGGCATCCCGACGGGAGTCCTTGTCTAAGCAATAGTGGCTGTGAAGGTGTGTACCAAAGCCCAAGTGGCTGCTCTACAGATGTCATCAATGGACACAGAACGAAGATTAGCCATAGAGGCTGCCATTGCTCTCACACTGTGAGCTGTGACATGGCCTTCGAGAGAAAGTCCTTTACTCTCATATGCAAAGGATATGCAATTTGCAATCCACCTAGAGAGAGTTCTTTTGGAAACTGGAATTCCCAAATGACTAGAATCAAAAGCAACAAAAAGCTGAAAAGATTTTCTATGCTGCTTAGTTCAAATGAAAAGGCGAAACCACCTTTGGCATAAAGTGAGGATGAGTCCTAAGAACTACCTTATCATGGTGAAATTTTGTATAAGGAGGATCCGCCACTAAGGCCTGTAACTCACGGATGCATCTTGCAGAAGTGAGGGCAACTAGGAAGATAACCTTCCACAAAAGAAACTTTAGAGCCGTAGTGGCTAAAGGTTCAAAGGACGGTTTCATGAGCTGCCCGAGAACAAGATTCAGATCCCATGCCACCAACGGTGGCTTAATGGGAGGTTTTGTTAAGAGTAGACCTCTCATAAACCTTTCTACGAATGGATGAGAGGAAATAGGTTGTCCATCCCGAGGTTTGTGAGAAGCTGCAATGGCACTAAGATTTATTTATTTTATTTAGCAAGCATTTGTATACCGCTCCTTCCAGCGATCAGAAGCGGGAATCAGTAAGATGGATCCTTACTGAATTGGTTTTAAGACCAGAATTTGATAAATGGAGGAGATACTCCAGTAGCGATTCCACAGGCACTGAAAGGGGGTTAAGTCCCTTTTGAGAACACCATACAGAGAAACTCTTCCACTTAAAGGCATAGGATCGCCTTGTGGAAGGCTTTCTGGAAGCCACAAGGATATCCTTTACCTGTTGAGAAAGGTTGATATCCAGGAATTCTAGGATTCCAGTAACCAGACCCTGAGGTGCAGGGACTGGGGATTTGGGTGCAATAGTGTCCCATTCTCTTGGGAAAGAAGATCTGGAGCATATCCCAACTCCAGAGATGTGGCTTGAGAGAGACGCAGAAGCAGAGGATACCACGGTTGTCGTGGCCAACGTGAAGCTATGAGTATCATATGACCTCTGTCTCTCTGAAGCTTGAACAAAGTTTTGGGAATGGGGGGAATGGGTGGGAAGGCATAGAGGAAGTCCTGACCCCAGTGGAGGAGGAAAACATCCCTTGCCTGACAGTTTTGAGCCGGAATTCTGGAACAGAATTGGGGAAGTTTGGCATTCTGAGGACTTGCAAAGAGGTCTATATCTGGCATCCCCAGATTCGAAACACTCGAGCAAGCTGGTCTGACTGAAGAGACCACTCGTGTGGCAGCAGTATTCGACTGAGTTTGTCTGCCCAAAGATTTTGAATATCTGGAAGATATACCACTAGAAGGTGGATTTGAAGCTCTCTGGTGAGGGCCCACAGTCGCAAAGCTTCGTTGCATAACGACAGAGAGCCTGTTCCGCCCTGCTTGTTCACATAGAACATGGCTACTTGATTGTCAGTCTGGACCAGAACTGTCTTGTAGCTGAGATGAGCCTGAAATACTCAGATAGCATGGAAAATGGCTCTGAGTTCTAGGAGGTTTATGTGAAGACAAGCCTCCTGTGGGGTCCAGAGACCCTGAGTTGAGAGATCGTGCAAGTAAGCCCCCCAACCCAACTTGGACACATCTGTTAGGGTGGCTTGGCATAGAGGCTGCTGGAAAGGAGAGCCTATGAGAAGGTTTTCCAGTGATTGCCACCATTGAAGGGACGAAATGAGACATGTGGAGTTTCTGATTTTGTCCGTTAGCCGACCCGAGGCCTGTGTCCACTGAGAGCATAGGGTCCACTGGGCTGCTTGCGTATGAAGGTGAGCATAGGGAACCACATGGACAGTGGATGCCATATGCCCCAGAAGCTGAAGCATCTCCCGAGCAGTCAGGAAAGCTTTCATAGTTGCTTGGGAAGCCAGCTGTAGTATACAAAGACAATGTGGCTGTGGCAGGAAAGCCCTTGACTGCCTTGTGTCTCGACGAGCCCCTATGAATTCTAAAGGCTGAGAAGGGGTGAGATGAGATTTTGGGAGGTTTATGACCAGTCCCAAGTACCAAAGGATTTGCATGGTGCAAGAAAGAGCAAAGCTGGCTTTTGGAGCTGTTGATGCTCGGATGAGCCAGTCGTCTAAGTAGGGGAAGACAAATATTCCTAGAGTTCTCACCATGGGCTGTGCTATGCACATCTTAGACCAATCTTTTTCAGTGACCATCCACCCAGGCTTCACTGCTGCGCATACATGAGTAGTTCCGCTGGAATCGCTGATCTTTATCAGGAGTCTCCATATTCAGTAGCATTTCATTCAGTCGTTTTCCTCTTCGGCCCATAGGATTCAGTGCATACAATATATAATTTGTAAAATTCCAATTCTCCACTACAGCATCTCTCTTGATTCCATGCAATTGCAAACAAGCACAATTATTCATCCCTAATGACAGTCTTAAATTGTTGAACAGAATTATATTATCTATTGTTAATTACAATACATCCATAGCTAGCACTAAATTATTACATAGCTAACCTGTAACAGTTATTTTTTCATCTGCATTCCTAAACTTATTCTGTCTACTTGCCAAATCAAATGTTAGCATGTGGCCTGATAGTCACATTGCTTTTTCCTGTCAGGAACACAATTGTACATATCCATATCACTAATTATATTTGTGATGTATTCTCCAGCTTTAACAATATACAAGATATAGTCAATCTGGTTATTGAAGGGGTAACAACATTAAAACATAACTAGCAGTTTATGACAAATAATTTAAACTCATTTCAATTGTTTGTCAACGATTATTAGGAAGGCTGTCTTATCTTAGGTGATGATTCAACTCACATTACTTTAAACATTATCACCGCGTCCTGCACACACAAACACCCCAGTACCTCACTGGTCTTCTCCGCTTCCACATCCCTACACGTAGTCTTCATTCTCTTCACATTAATCAACTTCACCTCCCCCCACCATCTCGTGCACACTTACAGTCTACCCGTCATTCTGCCTTTTTCTTCCTTGGTCCAGCTCTGTGGAACTCTCTTCCCACTCCGCTCCGTCTGGAAGATAACTACACCACTTTCAGGTCCCTACTTAAATCCCATCTGTTCACCTCAGCATATAACCTCCCAGCCACACCCAGCTGACCTGGTTTATCTATGTTTGCACTTTTCTTTGTTTTTTTGTTATTTTTTTTTTAATACTACTTTCCCCACTAATCACAGCAGTTCACATTGCAACTAAAACTTGGTACAGCACATTAAACAGGAACATTGATAACTTGAAATTTTTCTTTGTAAGGCAATGAGGGGGTTTAAGTGACTTATCCAAGGTCACAAGGAGTGCTAGTACTCTAGTCATTAGACTACTTCTCCATTCCATTCTAATTCACATAGACATCTAAGCTCACAAAGGAAGGAACATTTATATAAGGGTGTGTACATTCATAAACTATAAAACCTTTAACACCAAATTTGAACCAACTTAGAAAATCACTTCTTAATAACTTAACACTTATCTTTGTTACACTATTCTCAGAACAAAACAGCATAGTAGTATCAGCACATAGAGCTCCTCATGCAAGAAGCCTGAGACAAAATCAGTATTAATCAAGTGAGCAGATAACTCAAGAGCTCTAGAAAGAGCGAACACTCCAGCTAGTTGAGCATTAGCAAATAGCAAAGCAGCCGAGACTGTCAGAGAATCAATTCTTTCAATTGCATCAGTTTTCCTTATTCATTGTGCAAAGCAGAACCATCAGTACAGAGTAAGGTCAAACAGTAGCAATCTAGAGCTGAAAGGAAGCTGGGGGGTTTTTATTCCAAGTGTAGAAGACGCGAAAACTTAATGAGAGACATCTTAAAGTACTAGAAAATCAGTAATTTGGATTGCAAAGACTACTGCTACCAGCCCAGTGGCTTACATCCAATGGAAAATCTCTGAGTGAGAACACAAACAGTAGCAATAGAAGAGGTAGGCATATTAAATCTAACTCAGTGATACTAATTTTAAAATATTCCACTAGCAGCAAGGCATTTGCTTCACACTTGCAATTAACAACATCAGTTCTGCAGAGGTCTTTCATAATAACTAAAACATACACAACATGAGAATTTAAGAACACTCCAATCGACTCCTGCAGATTAGTTTAAAAGAGACAGAGAAATATCAGCATTTTTTCTTCAGACATTTACTCATACACTATCATAGTTGAACTTTCAACATTATACATATATTCCCCATACTGTTTTAATTACTTAATTCACTTGTTTGAATATAATTGTATCATTCACTTTTTCCCTTTAAGTAAACAAACTTGCTTGACTTAACTTGACTAGCAATTCAATTTTTTTCCAGTTAAGTTACTAACTTCTTTCCTTTAAAACACTTAATTTTTTTAAACCTTTATTACATCACACACTTATCAAATATCTAAATATATCAAAGCATGGAAGATCTTCCCGTTCATTCACATCAATTATAACTAGAAATACAAGTTGGAGAATATATCAATCATTTTTTTCCCAAAGCATCCAGAGACAAACACCAAGGAGTAATGTTTCTAATAATATTTTTCAGCATTTGCATTACACATAGAATGGAATCAGTAAATAAATTCTCATAACCCAAAATAAGTTCAGATCCAGACCTAAAAAACAAAACTTATTTACTATACATACACAAGTAAAAGGAATAGTTAATCACATTTGGAGTATTTTTTTTTAACTTCCCCAATAAGGCTAATGGTTAGTCTAACAAAGAAAATCTTACCACAGTTGCTCAAGACTTTCTTCCTGCTAATATTGCAGTCATGCCAAGCTGTTGTCTTGCCGGAAACCTCTAAATTATTACTGCAGTAAATATCAAAACTTATACTGCACAGAACAATTCCCTAACCACGAAATTAGAGGAAACAAACTTCACACTACAATTATGACATGAAAATTAGTCCTTTAAAACTTTGTTTGATTAATTTATATTTTACAGTCATACAGCAACGATATAAGTTTTTCCCTGTAAGCTTCCGTTTCTTTTATATTTACACTATCCATCCTAAATACTGGATTTTTAAACACAAAGTCAGTGGCTTGCTGCACTTTTTCAGCCTTAAACCATACACGGCACATTCATGACTGGTATGAAATTTGCTTAAATCTAATCATATTTCATACTGTAATCAACTCAACTTGTCCCACTGAAATGTTCCAAGGGGGAACGGCAAACTGTGGTTACTGGCAGTCATCGAATGTTAACATAAGGGCGCTTCACCAAACTTGCGCCTCATTTCACATTTCACAATTAGGGCTTCCTTTTCTCTTGCCCCATCTCACTTCACTTATCTAACTGAGATCTCTAATTAACCTTACCGACTTTACATTATAATCACAATATACACACAGATATCTGTCAATTCTTTAGTATACTCACACAACCACTGCCTGTGTCCTTGAGACTTGTCTGCTGTTTCCAACTGCTGAAGGAACACAGAGATCCGAGTCACAGCACAAAATGAAGAAAACTCCGTGATCTGACCACAATACCACGGCTCTTTAGGTCTCTGGTCCTCAAGCAGCGAGAGATAGGCAGAGAGTAATACAGAACACAATCACACACACACAAGTGTTACGTTCTTTGAGCTCAGAGGGAAGACAATAAACGGGTCTATGAACATGCATAATTCCACGCTTATTGAATTCAAATTCCTCCTCTTAAATAGCTCCTTTTATTAGAGAAAAAGAGGACGTAACAGTCATTTATTATAACCATGAAATAACACAAGGTGTCGCCAAAGTTCTTTTTACAGAGTAAGATCTGATTACAGTGTATTAGATGAAATTTATAATTGCAAAAGTTGCAAAAATTATGTTTTGTCAGCAGTGACTACAATGAACTATGGTTGCACAGTTCATAGCCTATGTTTTTTATGCTTGCGTTAACACTGTTCCATCTATTTTAAAGACGGTTACACAGAACTTATGATCATGACATCCTATTCTATTTAAGAGGAAGTAGGTGAAAAGTCAAATTTCTAAACACATTCTATATCAAGAAATTCATTCATCTTCAATTACATATTGGGGATTCTGGTATCCCTTTATCTGTCCATTCCTACAGCTACTACTGCCGTGCATTTTGTGAGACTCTTGGGGCAGAAGCCAGACCGAAGGGAAGAACCCTGCATTGGAAGTGTCTTCCCTGGAAAAGGATCCGAAGGAAGTGATCTGTATGGATGAGAATATGCATATATGCATCCTTTAGATCTAGAGAACATAGCCAGTCCTGACTCTGAAGGTATGGCAGGAGTGTTCATTTTGAATTTTTCTCGGAACAGATCCCTTTTTAATTTTCTGAGGTCCAGTATAGGCCTGTGTCCCCCTGTTTTCTTTGGAATGAGAAAATAGGGGGAGTAGAACCCCATATCCTGGTGGGATAAAAGTACCTCTTCTATTGCTTCCTGAGCAAGAAGTGATGCGACCTCCTGACACAAGAGATCGGTGGCAGGGACCTGAGAATTGAATTGTCTTATGATTGTAGGAGGGGCATACTGTGAAAGTGAAGTCTGTACCCCTCTTGTACAATGGACAGAGTCCAGTTTTCTGATGTCATTTGTTGCCATCTTCTGGCAAAATGGCATAACCTGTCCGGGATGGTAAGGGGTTCTGGACCTTTCAAGGGCAGAATGACCAAACTCTCTAGGAAGGAGTCAAAGCCCCTGAGGGGGCTGAGTGTGCTGAGGCGGTTGAGCTCTTGGAACCTGTGGCTTCCTCTGCTGTCTGGTTTGTTGCTGCCCCTTTTGGGAAGCATGACCTGGACAGTGGCCTGGATGGGTGTAAGATGGGTAAAATCTATTTTTCTTGTTGAAAAAGGGTTTCTTGACTGACTTTCTTTGCTGGGTTGGCTGTAGACTTTGATAGTCTATTCAAGGTAGTATTTTCAGATTTAATCTGATTGGCCTTGTCTTGCCAATCCTTGCCAAAGAGATTTTCTCTTGTGCAAGGAATGTTTCCCAGTTTATCTTGCACCCATTGTTCTAAGTCTGATGCCTGAAGCCAGGCAATACGACGTGCACCAATGGAAATAGCAGAGGTTCTGCTAATGCATTCAAAGCAATCAAAGGTTGCACGGTTCATGAACTTAAACACATTCTGGGCATGTTTGACCAGAGTAAGGAATTCCTCCCTTTTTTCCTCAGGGAGAAGAGGGCTCATGAGCTCCAAGTCTCCTGCAACCTCTTTGAGGAACATTCCCATATAGAGAATGTAGGAGCCAATCCTGGCTGATAACATGGAAGCATCGACGCCCAAAGGCATCGAGTGTCCTCGATTCACAGCCTAGAGGATTGCAAGAATGCGTTTTAGCACTCTTAATCCTACGCATCACCGATTCCACTACCATTGAATGGTGTGGTAACTGAGTCTTTTGAAAACCAGGACAGCTTGGAACTCGGTACATGGTATTGAGTCGTAGAGAGTGTGGAGACACCATTAAAGGAGCTTCCCACATTCTTAGCATAAGATTATGCAAGATTCTGTGAATGGGAAGGGTAGCTGCCTCCTTAGGAGCTGTAGGGTATTGAAGAATTTCTAATTCTTCTGCTCTGGGCTCCTTCTCCAGAGTCACCATGATTGAAAGACCTCAAGCTAAATCACATATGAAATCCTGGAAGGACATGTCTTCTGGAGGAGATATTCTGTGTTGAGAAGGAGATGGATCCTCCAGAAGGATTGTTCTCGTACCGGCAGAGTCAAAGTCATTGGAATCAGATGATTCGAAGTATCTCTGCGCTGGGTGTTCCTACAATGCATGGTACCGGTACTGCTCGAAGTCGGTGTCGGGGTGTCTCGGTACCGGCCCCTCGATACCTGAGATAGACTCAAGGCTCGGCATGGGGGGGAAGCATACCAGCCGAGGCAGGTGTGTTCGGTACCAGTTCCGATGTCGGTACAGATACCTGTGAAACCGACTGTAGCAGTGTTAGCGGTACCGAAGCTGCTAAGAGGGCCGCTAGACTGCGTTCGATAGCAAGGATTCTCTGATCCATCGCTCCTGCCAATGCCTGGGTGTCGGTACTGGTGGAAGCAGGTACGACCCCAGGACATGGCACCAGTAGTTCTACTGAGGTGGAAGCCTCTGGAACATTCTAGAGCCCCATTAATGCTTTGGAGACCGAGGCCTCCCGCCGGGGCTGTTTTGCCAGTGAACTTTCCTCGAGGGCAACGCCAGTGGCATCTCGATACCTGGAAGATCTACCCTTTGAGGACCGGCAAGTCTTAGAAGACTTAGGTTTAGTTACCTGAGATGCATGGGAGAAAGATGAAGCCCTGGAAGACGTCGATCTGCGGCAAAAAGGGCACCGAGTTTTGCAGCTCTATTCTGCAGGCCCCTCTTAGTCATCTTTCTGCAGGAGAGACACTCCAATGGACAATGGTCAGGACCTAAACACTTGAGACACCAGTCATGGGTGTTGGTGACGGATATAGTACCGTCACACTTGGAACATTACTTGGAACATTTCTTGAAACCAGTAGCTGGTTTCTCCATGTTTGAAGAAAAATGGCGCCTAGCATCGAGAGGGGAAAGACCCCTGAAGAAAAAATCTTTTAGAAAGCTATTGTTTTTTTGGTTTTGTTTTTTTTTTAAAGAAAAGAGAACCGGCAGTACCGGTAGGCGTCAAATGAAGGCAGACGCAACCACAAAGAACAAAAGAATAAGAATAAATTTTCTGCAGTGACAGCGTATGGATCCCGTCGGCTCCATGGAAAATGAAGAACTGAAGAGGGAGAGTTGGAAAGGTGGGAAGGCAGCACGCAGGCTCTGTGGGATGCTCCCAAAAGCTTTCCTATTGGGCGCTGGGGAGCATTCCTGCGCAGGCTCCGTTAGTACCGACGATATCCATATGTGAAGACTACATTCCTGCTTGTTCCTGGAGGTCATGATGTACCTGCCCATTGATTACTACTAACCTGGACTTCTCCACAATAACCGCATGCATGGATGAAATAAACTGTCTCGACACTCAGAATCTCAAAATCAACCTCAAGAAAACTGAAGTGCTATATCTCAAGAAACCCAAACTTCATCACCCCCAGTAAAATCCTTCTACAAGGAACAGAAATAGAAGTTATGGAGGAAGTTAGATACCTAGGAGTAATACTAGATAAGAATCTGAGCATGATTCCACACATAAAAACCGTTAACAAAAAAATATATACTTTAAACTGAGAACAATTCAATGCCTCAGACCACTCTTGGAAGACCACGATTTTAGGACTGTATTACAATCTCTAACACCTCTCGCTGATTATTGTAATAGTATCCTCCAGGGACTCCCCAAAAAAACACACACCAACTCCAACTAGCACAAAACCTTGCAGCACGTATAGCATCAAAATCAAGGCGCACAGATCACATCACCCCCATACTCCGTGATCTTCACTGGCTACCAATCAACTCTAGGATAAAATACAAATACACAATGATTATCTTTAAGCACCACTGCAACATAGCCAACACCACATTATCCACGCTGTTTACAACGCCAAATACCACAAGGGTTAGAAGAAACTGCTCTCAAAACACACATACAATTCCATCAAACATTTGTAATACAAACCAATGCACCAGCGTGGCCCCAACATTATGGAATTCCCTCCCTAACGATCTAAGAGCAACAAAGGATCTCCTGAAATTCCAAAAGGATTTAAAAACATACCTTTTCACTGAATATTTTGGTGACCCAAACAACCGCACTATTTCACAAGGAACAAAGAACGAGCAAATACCATCCATTAACCCAGACTCTTAAAATTATGGAGTACCCTTAGGGTAAATAACTTAAGCAACCATATTGTGCAAAGTTATCTGCATATAGTTATGGAATGTTTTATGTATATAGTTATATTGTTCATTGTAAAACTTGTTATGTTCTATGTAAACCACCCCTGATATCAGGAAGGGGCGGTATATAAGACTTTGCTAAATAAAAAAATAAATAAATGTCCTGGATCCTCAGATCGAAGATGGGCCCGAAACCTCTCATTCTTTTCAGGACGAGGAAGTATCTGGAGTAGAACCCCTCTTCCTCTTAGGTGAGATGGTACGGGCTCCACCCCCCCTTCTTTGAGGAGGCCTGTGAGTTCCTGAATTAGTAAGGCCTGGTGCAGGGGAAGCCGCTGGTGCTCCCTGGGGAAGGAGGCTGATCCAGATGGAGAAGGTAACCCTCCCGGACGACCTGGAGATCCCACGTGTCGGTGGTGATGGCCTTCCGCCTGTGTGAAAAGTGGACCAGCCTCCCCCCCCCCCCCCCCATCAGCAGCTGGTCATCCAGCGGTGGCGTCAAAACCCCAAGCCCGGTCGTGCTGGAACCAGCGGCTGGGTCTTCAGTCCTTTGGGCTTGCGAGGCCCCAGGCTGGAGCCTTACCCTGACCACCCTGCGGCAGGGTCTGTTTGGTCGGGTACAGGGGGTATCACCTGTAGGGTTGGCCCTTCCTGAGGAAGAAGGGTTTCTTCCCTTGCAGCTTTTCCTTGGAAGGATAGAGGTCTTCCTGGACAGCTGAGTACGGGTGATGTACTCTGTCTCAATTTTGGCCACTTTGTCCTCCGTAGGCTTACCAAAGAGCTGCTCCCCAAGGCAAGGGATGTCGAGGGGCTTCTCCTGGACCCACTCCTCCAAGTTGGAGGACTGGAGCCAAGCCTGCTGCCACTCGTGCAGAGGATTCAAAGCCACCTTAGGCAGCTTATGAAAGGTATTTGGAGCACTCACCGACCGACTTCGAGAGCGCTTGGAAATGTCGGAGATGGTCTCCATCAAGACCGGCCACAAATCCCCCAAGTTATTTGGAAAGGTCTTTACATTGGTAGACCTGGGTGCGGCATGCTTACATGGAGCCCTAGTAACATTTGCACCCGAGGGCATCGAGCGTGCGAGACTCCCTGCCCAGAGGGACTGAAGAGTGAGTCTTCAAGCTCTTCTGCTTGCGCATGGCTAACTCGATGACCATGGAAATGTGGGGAAGCTTGCCTTCCGAACCCCCGGTACCCGCTGGAGCCTGTACATGGAGTACAGGCGTTGGCTGACAATCGGACAGAAGCCGGGGTCTCCCATATGCAGAGAAGGAGCCGGTAAAGGGTGGAGGGGACCTGAATCATGAGGGTTTCCTTCAGTGGTGCCCATATTGGAGGATATCAAGTTCCTCCACTCCAGACTCCTCTTCCGACTCTGTGGTAAGAGTGAGGACCTGTGCCATATCACGGCCAAAAGGAAAGAGGTGTCCTCAGGAGGGGATTGCCACCTCTGGATTGGCAGGAATGAGTCCGAGGGGAGGTCTCGGTGAGTCCGAGGGGAGGTCTCGGTGAGTCCGAGGGGAGGTCTCGGTGAGTCCGAGGGGAGGTCTCGGTGAGTCCGAGGGGAGGTCTCGGTGAGTCCGAGGGGAGGTCTCGGTGAGTCCGAGGGGAGGTCTCGGTAAGTCCGAGTCTCCGGTGAAGTTTCCCCATCAGATTCCCACTCTGAATAGCCCTTGGAGGACTCAAAATCAGGTAGTTCAAGGTGGGTCAATGACCTGCACTGGGCTCCAGAGGCCGGAGCCTGTCCGGAGCCGGAGACACCTGCCCAAGATGATCTTGCATACGAGGAATGGGAAGGAGATAGAGGCCCTCACCAAGAATCCTCACGAGGCGTCTTGCTCTTGGGGATCACTGCGGCGGCCCAGGGATTCTTCAAGGTCAAGGTCCCTGCAGTCTCATGGTGTATGCCGGCGGGGCCAGGTATCTGCGCCTGCTGGGCAGCGAGGAACACAGAAATGCTGCGTTCCAAGGCCAGCATTAGTGCCTCCCACTCGGGAGTGGGGTCCTGCGACACAGACACCGGGGTGACTGGGTCAGGCACTGAGGAGAATGGTTCCTCACAGAGACAACCCTCGGGAGACTGGGCGCTATCGCCAGAGGCCTCTGCATCAGTTGAAGGTACCTTTCTCAGCCTCTCCCTCTCCGACTCGTCGGACTGTCTTAGAGGGCTGAGGGACCAGACGCATGACTTCATGCTTGTCTGACCCCCCGGATGTCATCCGCACGGCTGCCTTCTTCTGCTCACGCTTGGGGAACCCCTGGTTGGAGTGCCTGCGGGCCCGCAGAGGAACCTTGGATAGCTCCGAGGGTTGCGGGGGCCTTGGAGCGTGGGGATACCGGGGTCAAGTCTGCCTTATGGAAGATATCATCCAGCTTCTGCCAGCGAATCTGGATGGTCTTAGAGGACATCTTTTTGCATAAGGAGCATTGCTCCTGATCATAATTGGGGCCCAGACACCAGAGACAGCAGTCATGGGTATCTGTGAGTAACATGCTTTTGGAGCACCGATAGCATTTTTTGAAACCAGTGGCCATTGAGGCAAAAAGGACTCCTGAGAGGTTGAAGCTCTAAGGTAGAAAAGAAGGGAAAAACGGGTCCCGAGAACGACCTCAAAAGCAGCGCCTGCAGAAAACACAAAAATGTACTTTGAGAAGAAAAAAAACTTTTTCTGGGGATGAGACACATGTCCAAAGGGCTCTGCAGAAAAAGGGAGACTGAGTAAAATGGCACCCTTGGCGAGAAGGGGACCACACATGCATGGTAGCATTCCCAAAGACTTTCTTTGAAACCCATATGTGAGGACTGACTTCCTGCTTGTTACTGGAGAATGAAATGATCTAACACAGCAAGGATAAGAAACTAATATTCTACACCTTAAAATGGGCAAAGGGAAGGGAATTCTGTTTTCTTTCTTAGGATCACAATCAGAATAGGAATAAGCAATCTGTGCCATTACTTCTGTCCAGAACTGACAAGTATTTCAAGATGATGGTCCTAAAAAGAGCTAAGACTGCAGCATTTGCAGTATGAGGACAGTGAATTATTTTAAAAACAAAAAATAAAGAATAGGCTGGCACTGTTTTAGAATCTTTTATAGCCTATTCATCCAAGATTTCAACAAATCATCCATGATTCATCCCTAAAACACTATATATTTTGTACGTTCATAAGATTTTAAACAAAACAAATAAAACCTCAAAGAAATGTTTCTCTATTTGGTGATATATACATCAGTTACTCCAAGCTAAATTACAAAAGACAAATTAGTTGCAAAGAAACATTTTTGTTAGACATCAGGTGAACTGGATTAAAATCCATCAAAAAGGAGAAATTGATTGCAGTATCTGCAGCCAAGCAGAGTTGCAGATCTGCCTCAGGCAAACCATACAAAGGAAGCTGCCTTTTATATATCAGTCCTGTTCTGCAGCATCTGAACTTAGCTGTAAGCTATGAGGCATGTTAGCTTCAAACCTTTCAACTTACAAATTGCTACCAAATCACAAAGCAAAACGTACCAAATCATAAAGCATTTCTGCAACCACACTACTTTGTCCATTTCTTGTTGAAAAAGCCTGGCAAAGGGCAGCTTCAAAGAAACAGAAACCAAATATTTTTATATATAACTTGTGGCAAAAATTGATTTCACAGAAAGTAACTAACTGATAGACAAGCAGTAGAAACATAGAAACGTGACGGCAGAAAAAGACCACATAGCCTATCTAGTTTGCTCTTCCATATCACCCACTACAAGAGTCACCTTTTTTTTCCTTTACAGAACCTCCGTTTGTCCCGTGCTTTATTGAATTTAGATACAGTTCTCATTAATACCACCTTTGATGGGAGACTATTTCACGCATCTACCACTGTGTGTAAAGAAATATTTCCGCATATTACTCCTGAGTCTATCCCCTTTCACCCTCACCTTATGTCCCCCTCGTAGCAGAGCTTGCTTTCTGTTGAAAGAGGCTTTCTATCAAAAGAGGCTCTCCTAATGTGCATTTATGCCACAGAGGTATTTAAACATCAATCACATCACCTCTATCCCGCTTTTCCTCTAGATGTATACACATTAAAATCCTTAAGTCTGTCCTCATATGCTTTATAATGAAGACCATTAACCATTTTAGTAGCCACCCTCTGTACAGACTCCAACCTCTTTTATATCCTTTTAAAGGTGTGATCTTCAGAATTGCACACAATACTCCAAATAAAGTCGCACCAAAGACTTATACAGAGGCACTATCACCTTCTTTCTTCTGCTAGCCATTCCTCTCCCTACACATCCAAGCATCCTAGCTTTTGCTGTTGCCTTTTCTGTTTAGCTACTTTGAGATCATCAGACACAATCATGCCTAGGTCTCGTTCTTCTTTCGTGGTCAAAAGTACATCAACCCCTATACTGTACCACTCCCTCAGATTGTTGCAACTCAAATGCATGACCCTACATTTTTTAACATTAAATCTCAGCTGCCAAATTCTAGACCAGTCTTCAAGCTTAGCTAGATCTCTCCTCATGTTATCTACACCTTCCTGGGTGGCTACTCTGCTGAAGATTTTGGTATCATCCGCAAAGCAGCAAACCTTACCCAACAGCCCTTCCGCAATATCACTAACAAAGATGTTAAAAAGAATCGGACCAAAGACAGATCCCTGCGGTACTCTCTGGTAACCACCTCCTCCTCAGAGTGAACTCCATTTACCTGTACCCTTTGTCGCCTCTCACTCAACCAGTTTCTAACCCAATCAGTAACTTTAGGGTCCATCCCAAGGGTGCTTAATTTGTTTATAAGTTGCCTGTGCAGAACAGTGTCAAATGCTTTACTGACATCTAAATACACCACATCTAGGGATCTCCCTTGGTCAAACTCTCTGGTCACCCAATCAAAGAACTCAATCAGATTTGTCTGACAAGACATGCCCCCTAGTGAATCCATGCTGCCTCGGATCCTGCAATCCGTTGGACTCCAGAAACATCACTATTTTCTCTTTCAGCAGCGTTTTCAATAATTTACTTACCACCGAGGTTAAACTAACTGGTCTGTAGTTTTCAACCACATCCTTACTTCTGCTTTTGTGTAAAGGAACCACATGTGTCTTTCTCCAGTCCTCTGGCACCGCCCCTGACTCCAAAGAGGCATTGAAAAAGTCAGTCAGTCAGTGGAGCCCCCCCATTAAATCAGATTTGGGAAGAGAGAAGACAAACTTGAACTAGTTCTCTAATGCTGAGCTGGTATGCAAAGACAGAAACATTCTGCAAAACCATAAGCACTGCATTTATGAAGACTATTTGAGTCTAAGCAGCCCCATACACCCATAGGTAATTCAAATATATAACCAAGTGTTGCATAAAAATTATTCTATTTTCATAACTGATCATATATTGTAACCTCCTCCATGAGAAACTAAATATCAGCTGCATGTATGAAGAACAAAAAAACTTCCATAGTGTTTTCAAAATTGCTATTTTTCAGCCTTTGACCATTACTTTAATATTGAAAGCTTCCTAAAAGTTCATTATTCAATCCTACTAATGCACTAATTAATATGGTCTATTGCTAAATGATGCTGAGAAGATCAAGAAAAGGTAGTAAGAATATACAGAGTCATTATACCATAAAGATCAAGTGGACCAACAGCCGTTTCAACCTATACCTTATGATCAGGAACCACTGGTGATGAAAGAAAAAGTCAAAGCAGCATTGAAAGCCTTATCAAAGAACAAAGCACCGAGCACTGATGCCATTCCCACTGAGTTATTACAGCAATCAGATGAAGCTGTTACCATACTTACAAGGCTCTGCCAGGAAATTTGGAAGACAAATTCATGGCCATCTGACTGGAAAAGATCTGTGTTTATACCAATACTAAAGAAAGGTGACCCCCGACTGACTGTAGAAATTTTCACACAATCGCTCAGATCCAACATGCCAGCAAGATTCTACTCAAGATCATTCAGCAGAGACTACAACCATACGTGGAACGAGAACTGCCTGAAGTGCAAGCAGGATTCAGGAAAGGGAGAGGAACGAGAGACATTATCGCGGATGTGAGATGGATCCTTGAAAAGACAAAAGAATAACAAAAGGATATCTATATGTGTTTTACTGACTACAGCAAGGCTTTGGACTGTGTAAACCATGATAAACTCTGGGCCACATTAAGAAGCATGGGCATACCAGAACACCTGATCGTTCTCTTGCACAACCTTTACATTGATCGAGAAGCAACAGTTTGAACGGAACTAGGAGAAACAGAATGGTTTAAAAATCAGCAAAGCTGTACAACAAGGCTGCATACTTTCCCCCTACCTCTAATTTATATGCAGAACAAATCAGAGAAGCAGGAGTGTATGAAAACAACAGAGGTGTGAAAATTGGTGGAAGACTCATCGACAACCTTCGCTATGCTGATGATACCACATTACTGGCTGAAAGTGAAGATGATTTGAAACATTTGCTTCTCAAGATAAAGGAATATAGTCTTAAAATGGGTCTGCACCTTTATGTTAAGACAAAGATCTTGACAACTGGCAAAATGAATAAGTTCATCGTCGATGGAGAAGAAATTGAAATAGTTGACAACTTTAACCTACTTGGCTCAACTATCAAGAAAGAAGCAACAAGCAGTCAAAAAAATCAGACGACGCACTGCTGTTGGCAAAATGGCTATGAAGGACCTAGACAAGATTCTTAAAAGCAGAGATGTCTCTCCATACAAAGATTAGACTTGTTCAGACCATGGCATTTTCAATAACATCATATGGATGTGAAAGTTGGACAGTGAAAAAGATAGTCAGGAAGAAAATTGATGCCTTTCAATTAAGGTGCTGGCGACGAATACTGTGTATTCCATGGACTACCCGAAGAATAACCAGTCAGTACTAGAGATCAAACCTAAGCTTTCTTTAGAAGCTCAGATGACAAGACTTCGACTTTCATACTTTGGAAACATCATGCAAAGAGCGAGATCATTAGAGAAAGACATAATGCTTGGCAAGGTAGAAGGTCAACGCAAAAGAGGAAGGCCAGCAATGAGATGGATCGATACAGCAGCAGCAGCTACGGGTGCCAGTCTGTCAACAATGAGCCGCCTTACTGAAGGCCGAACACATTTTAGGACAACTATCCAGAGCGTCGCCATGAGATGACACAAACTTGACGACACTGAACAGCATTGCTAAATGATATTCTATGCATATAAAGAGACAAGCTGGGTTAGAGCAAAAAGTCCATCAAGCCCAGCAGCCTGTCTCCAAAAGTGACTAACCTGGAAGCACCCAGTGGATTCCATTCCCAGGGAGGATAACTTCTAGGTCCTATCAGGCTAATAGATTACAAAACCTATTTGCTCAAACCTTTTGTAAATTGAACTATGCTAGATACTTTGACCACATTCTCTAGAAACAAATCCTACAGAATGAGAGTATTCCTTTTTCCACAGAACAAATTTGTCTTAAATTCGCTATCTGTTAGAAACCAGCGCTGCTTGAAAGGGTAAAAGTTTCCTATTAACTTGCTCTACATCATTCATGATTTTATAAACATTATATCCCCTCTCAGTAATCTCTTCTCTAAACTATAACATCTTAGCCTTTCTTCAATGGAAACCATTCCATACCCTCTATAATTTTTTGTTGCCCTCCAGTTTAGTTATATCCTTTTATGTTTGAAGGTGTTTATTGAACACAGCTCACACAACATCAAACCATAACAGCATCACAGAGTAACCATGCAGCTAATGATAAAAAAAAACACAGTTATGCACCAAAATTTAACAATATTTTACCCCCCCCCCCCCCCCCCGTTCCAGCCACAGGCCGTCCCTTAAGAGCAATAGCATACACAGAAGAACACCACCGGCCATAGCGCCACCCGCTGCCCCAGGGAGCTCTACACCAAGAATAGCAAGAGAAAGTATGCCACAGCACATCCCGGAGGCAACACCACACTCCATCAGGGTGCCGCCACAAGCGTAGATAGCCTCTGGAGCCCAGTGACCCCACCCAACCAGTATCCATCAGCCATTCTCGGGGCCCTTTGCCCCCACTCTCCCTTCCCAATCCTAGGGTGTGGGCCACAATCCAACCAACAACTGCAACACCCCCCTTCCCCTCTCGCAGTCACCACACACATACCAAGAGGACCTAACTCCCTCCCCCCCTCAACCCCAAACCCACCCCCCCCCCCTGCCGGACCACCCTCCAAAACACCACCCAAGCACATTAAAGATTCGGCTCCTTTCTCGCAAAGACAGTGTGTGTAAGTAGGGATTCCATTCCCCCAAAAACTTAGCCGTGGCTACTTCCCCATGTTTGGCCCCTTGCAGCTCAAGCAGCAACAACCGATGCACCTCCCTCCTCCATTGGCCTAGGGTCGGGCCCCGGGGAAGCAGCCAATTTAACAGAATCACCCTCCGAGCTACGAGGAGAACCTTACCTACCCATCGCCTCGGGCCTCCCCCCAGACCGTCCACCCGCCCGATCATACCTAACACCAACACCTTGGGGTCCCGTTTAACTGAACATCCCAAGACCCCGGTAAGACAGCCCACCAGGTCCCTCCAGAATTTAACCACCACCGAGCATTGCCACCACATATGCCCCAGGTCTGCCCGAGCTATCCCACAGCGGGGGCAGCTCGCGGTAGCACTGCAGCCAGCCCGATACACCAGACAGGGAGCAAAGTGACAGCGCCGCAATATACGATATTGCAAATCCCTAAAATCTGCCGTCTTAATTCTCCGGGGGATATCCGCTAACAATTGCACCAGATCTACCCCTCCGAGCTCCACCCCCAAATCATGTGTCCACGCTGCTGCCAAGGCGCTCTCATCCGGTAGCCCTTGTAATCGAAGATATTCCTTATGCAGTGTTGCCACCCTTGCCCGCTGCCCCCTCCCCGCATACAGCAGTTCCTCAAATTTAGAACAAATAGCGGTACGCAGATACTGCCCCTCCAAACTCCGAATATAACTACGCAGCTGTAAATAAGAAAACCAATCCCGAGACTCCAAACCATATCTACGTTGGAGATCTTGAAATGCTAGAGCCTGCCCCTGCTCATCTACTACCTGCTCCAGGGCCACAATCCCTTTCACCTCCCACCTTTGAAAAGCCCCCCCTTGCATCCCTGGCTCAAAAGCCCCATTACCATATAAAGGTAAAAAGGGGGTTATCCCAGGGTTCCAAGAATACAGTCGACATAACAGACGCCAAACCAGTCGTATAACCTTAAAAAGAGGGTGTCCCCCCACCAGGTGGGGCAGATCAGCTGCTGCCGCATGCAATATGCAGCGCAGGGCCAGGGGCTTTGCCACTTCCTGTTCATACTCCAGGGGCGTATAATCCGCCGAGGTCGCCAACCGATCCCGCAAGTTCCGCATCAGGCAAGCGATATTATAACTCCGCAGGTCAGGGGCTCCCATTCCCCCACCCCCCCCAAGGCCTCTGCAGTGTCTTAAGACTTAGCCGAGGTCTCTTCCCCCTCCAGTAGAACAGAGTTAAACATTTCTCCACTTTCGCTATCTCCCTCTTCGTCAGCAGAATGGGCAAGCTCTGTAACACATATAACCATTTGGGAAAAATGATCATCTTATACAAAGCTATCCGTGCTCCCAAAGAAAGCGGGAGGTCTCGCCAACCATTCAGGCGCTCCGCGGTCTGCGACAACAAGATAGCCAGATTAACTGTCTGCAGCTGAGCAACATCCGCTGTTAATTATATCCCCAAATAAGGAAGTGTCGTCCCCGCCCACCTCAACGGAAAGGCTTCCCAGTCCCCCTGTAATGTCTGCCGTAGATCCAAAGCCTCAGACTTCTCCAAATTTAATTTGAGACCCGAAAATTTCCCAAAATCCACCACCAGTCTCAACAATACAGGTAGGGTCTGCTTAGGGGCCCCCAAGTACACGAGGATGTCATCAGCAAAAGCAGAAAGCCTGAATTCTTCCGCGCCCACCCGGGCCCCCACCAATCCCTTGTGCGTCCTTATTCTCTCTAGGAGAGGTTCCAGAGTTAGAACAAACAAGAGCGGGGACAGAGGGCAACCCTGCCGTGTCCCCCTCCGAATCGGAAAGTCCTGGGAAAGAGAACCATTAACCAAAATCTGCCCTCGTGGATCCGAATACAGAAGCTTAACCGCATCCAGAAAGAACCCCCCGATCCCCAGAGCCTCTAACAATTGATACATGTATGGCCATTCAACCCGATCAAACGCTTTCTCAGCGTCAAAACTTATTAATAAAGCTGGCTCCCCTGCCTCAGCAGCCATATATAACGACGAAATTATCTTACGCAGGTTTTTAGTAACATACCTACCTTTCACAAAACCCACCTGATCCTCCTTAACTAGTTGGGGGATGTACTCAGCTAGCCTATTAGCCATAATTTTGGCCAAATGTTTGATATCCACATTCAAAAGCAAAATAGGCCTGTATGACTCGGGTAATAACCCATCTCTACCTGGTTTAAGGATCAGGGTGAGCACGGCACTATTCTTCCCATACGGGAATGTCTGGCGCTCGATCAAAGCCGAATAGTACCGGCGTAGAGGCCCAACCACCCTATTTCCCATTAACTGATAGAATTCACCCCTATACCCGTCGGGTCCCAGAGCCCGACAGGAACGCAACAGCTTTATGGCTCCCCTGACTTCCGCGTCCGTGAGCGGGGCATTAAGAGCAGCAGTCTCCTCTAGGGATAAACTAGGTAGGTCTACCGCCGTAAGAAATTTCTCAGCCTGCGCCAAATCCCCAGTACCAGCGGTATAAAGCGTCCTGTAATACTCACAAAAGCGTTCCTCGATATACGCCTGTCCCGTCTGGATCTCACCCCGGGTATCCCGCAGGGCCCCGATATGAGTCTGCCCCCGGCTAGTCTTCACCAACCTAGCCAGAAGTCTCCCTGCCCTACTACCGTATTTATAAAGCTTATATCGATAGTATAGCAACGATTGCTGCGCCCGTTCTTGCAACATCGCGTTCACCTCCTGCTGCAACCTACTAAATTCCAACTTCTTCCCCCGCGACGGTTGCTGCGCTAACCTTCTCCTCGCCTGACACAACTGTTTTTCCAAAAGAATTAGACGAGACGCATGAACTTTCCTTTGCCGGGCTCCAAACTCAATAATTTGCCCTCTCAAAACCGCCTTTGCAGTCTCCCAGAAAAGAATGGGGTTATCACTATGTTGTCCATTAAATTCCACAAAGTCAGCCCACTGCGAATGGAGAAAGGCCCCAAACTGACCACCCTGAGTACATCTAAGCGGATAACGCCACAGAGACCCACCACGCTGCACCCCCCACCGCACATCCAACCGGACATAGGCATGATCCGACACCTCCACCGGCCCAATCTCTGCACAATTTACTTTTGTAAATAGTTCTTGAGACCCCAAAAAATAATCTAACTGTGACCCCGTGCCATGCGCTCTAGAAACATGCGTATAGTCATGATCCAGGGGGTGCAGCACCTCCAATAATCCAGCAGGTTAAAGCCTTCACACCCCCCCCCCCTTATCCACTGAGATTTCCTATCCTTGGTCAGCCCTCGGGTTCTGGACCTATCTATCATCTCATCTAACACGCAATTGAAATCCCCGCCCATTATGAAAGGAGTGGAGCCGAGTTCGCTCAAGCATTTATTCAGACGGGCATAGAAGTGAGCGTCATAGATATTGGGGCCATAGACATTCACCAAACCCAATTTGACTCCGTTGATAGTCCCCACTACAATAACAAACCGCCCACCCGGGTCACTAATGCTATGGTCCACCTCCAAGTCCACCCCCTTCCTAATCAAAACCGCCACTCCCGCTTTCTTCCCACCCGAGGAAGCCCCATAGACCTTCCCGACCCATCCCCTTGCAAGCTTCTCATGTTCCAGGGCACTCTGATGTGTTTCCTGTAAGAAGGCCAAATCGGCCTTTTGATCTCTAAGAACACGCAAGATCTGATAACGTTTCACACACATTCCAAGTAACTAGCCTCAACCCCTCACCCATGATCATCCACACCCACGCAGGTCAGACAGAAAGGCACCACAGATCGCAGATCCGAAGGGAACCACCCCCCCCCCCCCCGCCTAGGGCTCCCCCCATAACCCTGCCCTCCACACACTTGTCGCAGTTGCCGCCCACCACCCCAACTCCATATCCCATCTCCAACCATCTGAAACCAGAAGGGGTCTAGCAGGCATCCCCCCACCACCCAAAGCACCCAGAACCACCCACCCTCCCACCCTTCCCCCCTCCCCCCACCCCCCCTCCCCCCCCAGGCCAGAACAAACTCCCCACTGTGCCTGGACACTTGCACCAGGTTCAGAGCCCACATCCAGGCGCTACAGGGCTGCCCCACCTCCCCCTCCTACTAAACATACACCCTACCATACAGAGAGGTCACACCCCAGTACCCCACAGTAGAACAAATACAGAGTCCGGTCCCACTTCACAAGGCATGCGAATGCAGACTGCGCCCCCAACGGGGGCCCACCCTCCACTCATCTGCACAGTCCCGCGCAAAAGCGTAACCAAAGCTCGTGCGAAAAGAGAGAAATCAAATAAAGAAAAAAGTATTTCAGGCATACTTTAAGATGAATATGTTTCCCGGCCCACCAAAAAATAAAATAAAACCCCACCATAAAACTATTAAAGCATAGCCAGAAAGCATAGCTATTAAAGCAGAGCTCGGGGCCGCCCCAGAGGGGCACAAAGCCTCCCAGGGGCCACGCGGCCCCTACCTCTGGGGAAAAATCAAGTAGAGACCACAAGAGCCTCCCGTTCCAAACATCAGTCCAGGGTAGACGGCCACTCCGGCCGAACAGTAGCAAAACATAATAGTGTCCAGTACTTCAAGTCTCCTGCTCGCTGCCCATTTCCGGCCCCTCCAAGGCCGCCACAAACTTCCGTGCAGCGGCGACTGTGCTCAAAACGTGATTCTTCCCCTCATAGTGGACTCGAAGTGTCGCTGGAAAAGCGAGAGTAAATCGAAGTTGTCGTTGGAACAGTACCGAGCAGAACAGGGAACATTCCTTGTGCTTCGCAGCGACGGTCGCGGAATAGTCCTGGAATAAGAGAATTTTGTGGTTATCCATCATCAGGGACCGTTTCTTCCGGTATCGCTGCAGTAGCTGCCATTTGTGGTGGAAATTAAGGATGCGCGCTATCACCACTCGCGGGCGTTGATTAGAGTCAGACTTAGGCCCAATGCGATGTACCCGCTCCACTTTTAGCGCTCCTATCAGGTCGTCCAGGCCCAATTTCCTGGGGAGCCAAGACTCCACCAGCGGCAACAGCATCTGCTCCGTGTTGGCTTCAGGTATCCCTACGATGCGCACGTTGTTCCGGTGGGAACGATTTTCAAGATCGTCCACCTTGTCTCGCAACGCCAAAATGGTCTTGTGCAGCGTGGCCAGCTCACGAGCCTGTGTCCCCTCGGCCTCCTCAAGCGCTGACACGCGGTGCTCAACTTCTTCCACCCGGTGCCCAAACTCCATCAAAGTCGCGCTCACCGTGTCCAACTTTGTTAAGATCCGATCAAACTTCGGCTCTAAAAGCTTAGCAACCTCTTTTGCTAGCTCCTCGGATCCGGATTCCAGACTTTCCGCCCCAGGGGAGGATGGCTGCGCCATATTGGAACTCAATTTGCTGGCCTGCGCCGCGCCCGGCTTTGTCGCCTTCTCCCGCTCCTTTCGCACCGCCAGAGGCATAGTGAAGCCTGATTTTTCACCAATCACTTCCCGGAGCTCACGCGCTATCAACCCCGGACCTTAGTAACGTATTTAGCGGGGGGTGAAGTCTGAAAAGATCAATAAAACAACGGGGCAGCCCTGGAGCAAGCTCTCACTCGCTCATGCGTCACGTGGGATCTCCGTTATATCCTTTTAAAGATAGGGCAACCATACAATTACTCGAGGCACAATGATATTCAATTTGCTCTATTCCTTTCCAAATAATTACTAACATTCTATTTGCTTTTTTTGACCACTGCCACATACTGAGTTGAGGATTTTAAGCTATTTTCCAGAATGACTCAAACGTTCTTTAACTGAGTGGCAACTCAATGTGAAATACTGCATCGTGAACAGTTAGGATTTTTCTCTATCTAGGAATACCACTTGGCACACCTCCACACTTAACTTCATTTGCATTTAACTGTCCATTTTCTCTGCCTCACAAGATCCTCCTGCAATTCTTCAACCTGCTAATGTTTTCACTATTTTGAATAACTATATCATCTGCAAATTTGATCACTCCAGTTTTTTCTTCCTTTTTCACATCATTAATGAGCATTAAACACTGTGCAGATCTCCAAGGCATTCTACTATTTATGTTTCTCCATTAGGAAAACTGCCCATTTATGCCTACTCTATTTCCTACCTTGTAGCCATTTAGTTACCAATCCACAGCAGGATATTGCCTCCTATTCCAATATAATTTTTCTGAAGAACTGTGTGTGGGATTTTACCAAATGCCTCATTATAAACAATTAATGAGCCCTTGTCTTGTGCTTACTTACACCTTTAAAAAATTCTAATAGGACCATACAGGTTCTTCCACGTTATTTATTTATTTTGTTTGTTTTATTTATTTAACAGGTTTTATACACCGCTTTATCATTTCAATCAAAGTGGTTTACATTGAAACTTAAACTTGGTAATGTACATTAAACAGGGACATTGATAACTTGGATTTTTCTGAGGCAATGGAGGGTTAAGTGACTTGCCCAAGGCCACAAGGAGTGCTAGTGGGAATCAAACCCTGGTCTCTTGATTCCCAAGTCAGTGCTCTAACCATTAGGCTACTCCTCCACTTAAGCTAAGTTTGTCCACATGCCAAGTTGCTCTCTCTCAAAAATAGCCTCTACCATTTTACCTAGCACCCATCAGTCTCACTGGTTTGTAGTGTCCTGAATCACACCTAGAGCTCTTTCTAAAGATGGTTAAAAATTGCTTCATTGTTACTGAAATCATGGACCTTTTGATAAGCTTGTTCTTTATCTTTTAGTGACCAACATTTTAGGGGTACTCAAATGTTCCGTGTACCGCAATCTGAGGTGAACAACATGAAAGCTTTTATTTATGCTACCTATTAGTTGGTAGTTTGTACTTGATCAATACATTCCTTACACATGGGCAGTATTACTGGTTATGAAACAGCTTGCTTGTGTGAACTGACACAGAAATCTAGCAAATTATTGGCGGATTTGGATCAAGTATTATGCCAGGAACTCTCATAAAAATCAAAGTGAGCCCAGAAATCATTTTCTAATCAGGTATGCTGCCATCCTGCACTCTGTTTTTACCAATGAAGCATCACTGCTCTGTTCAGTAAATTTGCAGGTTTTTAAAGGTTACTTTTAAAGGCTATTCCCAATGACATTAGTTTTACAATTTAAAGCTTCTTAAAGGTCTGCTAGAAGAGAATGGAAATTTAATGCACAGTTAGTGAAATACTTTGTCCTGATTTCTAAAGCTGACAGGATGGGAAGGGAAATTTTCTTGCATGCCACTGTTCTCAGAATTTCACCTACAGTATATAATCCAAAATCTGGGTTATCATCCCATACAATAAACAGAAAAAATCATGGAAAAGCCCAACGTATGATGAGCAGGCTGCAGTTGTTTAGCCATCTGTTTCAAAAATCAGACATCGCCTAAAACAACCTACACCATGGAAACTACCAAAGCATAACTTTGCAATTAAACTTGTGAGGGAGGAGAGATCAAACACGCAAATATTTCTCTCAAAGATCAGAACAGAGGTTAGGCAAATTTTTCTGTGCAAAAACCACATTAATGGCCTTGCCATGGATGAGGGACCACTGAAAACCTTGGGATGGGGTGGTGTGGGAGTGGGTTAGGACAAGCATTGACACTTCAGAGTTCCCATACCAGTGCAGGAGTATTAGGTGTCCTAGATAAATAGAGAGGGATACATAGCTCACAATTCAACTCTGACCATTTCCCGCCGCCCCCCCCCCCCATGGGAGATTTTGCTAATTCAACTCAATTATGAACACTCCACCACCACAAAATAATCTTGTAATGCACACATAATTGGACATCATACTTTTATATAAACAATTTTAATTCATGTCAAATCTATATCTACACATACTTACACACAAAATGAGGGCAATTTCCAAACACTATTTACCTGGGTAAATAAGCTATGTGGATAAAAATACACAAAGATGGTTCTCTGAGTTTGTGTGGAGGCCAGGACTTAGAAGCTTTCACCTTAGGGAATTGCTTAGTTTATACTTAATAGTGAAGCCAGCTCTGGGAGTTCTTGATCAAAAGCAGGGGGAGGAACACAAGCCATAATATACCAAACTCTCTATTTGAGAAAACGTCATTACCTAAACATAATGACTGAAGAGTAGCAAATCACCTGGACTGGATGGTATACATCCAAGGATGTTGGAAAGAACTGAAATATGAGATGGCAGACCTACTATTAGTAATCTGTGAACTATCATTAAAATCATCTGTAATACCTGAAGATTGGAGGATGGCCAATGTAACGCCAATTTTTAAAAAGGGTTCCAAGGGCGATCTGGGAAACTACAAACTGATGAGCCTGACATCAGTACCGGGAAAAATGGCAGAACACAATTACTGAACATGTAGATAGTCATGGCTTAATGGGAGACAGTCAGCATGGCTTTAACCAAGGAAGGTCTTGTCTTACTAATCTGTTATGTTTTTTTTGAAGGTGTGAATAAACAGGTAGACAAAGGTGAGTCAGTTGATATAGTGTATCTGGACTTTCAGAAAGCCTTTGGCAAGGTCCCTCGTGAGAGACTTTTGGCAAAATTAAAAAGTCATGGGATAGGAGGCAGTGTACTATTGTGGATCAGGAACTGGTTAAAAGATAGAATGCAAAGGGTAGGGCTAAATGGGCAATTTTCCCAATGGAGAAAAGTGAATAGTGGAGTATCCCAGGAATCTGTGCTGGGTCCACTGCTTTTTAACATATTCATAAATGACCTGGAAATGGGAATAACGAGTGAGGTTATCAAATTTGCAGATGACACAAAACTCTTCAAAGTTGTTAAAACCCATGAGGATTGTGGAAAATTGCAAGAGGATCTTGATAAATTGGAAGACTGGGCATCAAAATGGCAGATGAAATTTATAAGTGCAAAGTTATGCACCTAGGAAAGAAAAACCGAAACTATGGTTACACGATGCAAGATTCCACATTAGGAACAACCACTCAGGAAAAAGATTTAGGCATCATCGTGGATAGCATGTTAAAACCCTCCGCCCAGTGCAGCAGTGGCCAAGAGTGCAAATAGAATGCTAGGTATCATAAGGAAAGGAATGGAGAATAAAACAAAAGATATTATAATGCCTCTGTATCGCTCCATGGTGCAACTGCACCTTGAATATTGTGTGCAATTCTGGTCGCCATATCTTTAAAAGGATATAGCATTATTAGAAAAGATACAGAGAAGAGCCACCAAAATGGTAAAGGGGATGGAAGGATACTCCTATGAAGAGAGGCTAAAAAGGTTAGGGCTCTTCAACCTGGAAAAGAGATGGCTGAGGGGAGATATGATAGAGGTCTATAAATTAATGAATGGAGTGGAATGGGTAAACTTAGATCGATTGTTTATGTTATCAGAATATAGAAAGACTAGGGAACATGCAATGAAGCTACAGGGTAAACTATTTAAGACTAATAAGAGAAAATATTTCTTCACTCAACGTGTAATCAAACTCTGGAATTTGTTACCGGAGGATGTAGAAAGGTTGTTAGTGTAGCTGGGTTTAAAAAAAGGTTTGGACAAGTTCCTGGAGGAAAGGTCCATAAACTATTATTAAAAAGGGACCCAGGATATCAATGCTTGACCCAATACAAGCATTGTGGAACCTGTGTCTTTTGGGGAAACTGCTAGGTACGTATGACCTAGATTGGAAACAGGATACTGGGCTTGATGGACCTTGGTCTGACCCAGTATGGCATATCTTATGTTCTTAAAAGATTATGGCATAAATCTTGGCGGAACGCCTGGCTCCGTACATGCTGGCGCTGGTGCATTCAAACCAAGTGGGATTTGTGAAGGGACACAGTATGGCTTACAGCATGTGGTTGGTCTTGGCATCTATGTGTGCCAGTGCTGGAGAGGCACGGTCATCTATGTTGATCAGTTTTGATGCCGAAAAAGCCTTTGATCGGGTGAATTAGAATTTTATGTACCAGGTCTTGGAGAGGCTGGGATTTTAAGGGCTATTTGTAGATTGTATCAGGCTACTGTATTCCAATCCCAGAGGGGCAATAATTGTTAATGGGAACTTGACATCGGATTTTCCACTTTGCAGGGGTACACGACAGGGCTGTCCCCTTTCTACCCTTCTCTTTGTATCGACACTCGAACCCCTATTGAGCAATATCCAATTGGCAGAGAGCTTCCAGGGAATTCGAGTTGGGGCAGAAGAATTCCAGATAGCAGCTTTCGCAGACGACCTTCTCATACATCTCAATGAGTCTGTACAGGTGATGCCAAAGCTCATTTGGGCCCTCAAGGATTATGGGAAATTGTCAGGGCTGAAGTTGAATCCTGACAATTCAGAGGCCCTTCCACTGGACCTTGAGGTTCGACAGACTTGGCAGGGTCAGTTTCCACTAAGATGGGCCGAGGGCCAATTTAAGTACCTGGGGAGCCAACTCCCAGCAAATCCATCTGACCTATATAAAACAAATCTATCTGGGGGGATTTTGGAGGATCTAGGGTAGCGAGTGTAGAAATGGCAGGATCTACTACTAGGCTTGGGAGGTCAAATCCACTCTTTAAAATGGTTTTCTTTCCGAAATGGTTTTATCTCCTGCAAACTCTGCTGCTGATATTAAAACGGTGGGATGCTCAACTCTTTGAGAAGCAGACCAATACTTTGTTGTGGAGGGGGCATTGGCCTCAAGTGAGACTAGCAGTTTTACAGCGTCCCAGGGATAAGGGAGGAATGGGTTTCCCCGATATCGGTCAACAAAACATGATGTTCATGCTGCGACATGTACAAGATTGGCTCTGGGATATGGAAGACTATACACCAGGGGTGGGGAACCTGCGGCCTTTTTGTAGCATGATGTGCAGCCTTCTTAAATAAGTTTTCATATTGTTATATATATGGCACTGATTAACATATGTGAACTAATTTTGGCAATATGGTGATTCCACTAAGAGATGATTCTCGGTAAAAGCAGTTATCTGGCCACGATAAGGTGGTATTGCTTATCTAATTGTATTCTTGGAGGCGATAAAGAGGTCGCCCGAAATGTCCGTTGCCGGCAACGTCGGTACGGGGAACTGGTGATAGACACTACACCCGATAACAGACGCGGAACTGGCGTGGCGTAACATCACGCCTTTGGATAAATATATCACGATGAGAAGAAGAGAAAGAGTAAGGGTTGGATTTTGAATGAGAGAACGCATTAGCAAATCAATTTGGAGTTGGCGGTGAAGCGTAGTGGTCATGCGTGCAAGTCGAAGTGTGTCGCGTAGAGGAGAGTGTGCCTCAGCCTTGGCACGTGTAGGACATAAAACCACGGTACGAGGTACCCGGTGTGTGGTATTGATTAAATTCTCAACATTTTCGTTCAAATTTATATGTGAAGAAATAAATTCATGATTGCAACAAAAAATAATTGGCACTAGTTTTGAAACCAAAATTTCATCTCCACCTTCTGGCAACACTGTGGTGACAGTTACGAACTGGCTGGCATAGAGAGTGCAGCGTTTGTCGTTCCTTCCTTCAGAGTTTGTGTCACTTGATTACATTTCTTTTTTTGCTTTCCATCATGTCGAAAAAAACGAAAAGGTCGCTGAAAGAAGAACACAGAGTGTTTAACGATGAGTGGGAATTGCAATACTATGTTGTTTCTGAGAAGGATAAAATGAGTTGCTTGCTCTGTGACTCTGATTTCAACGGTAAAAAAATAGAATGCACATCAACACTACTCTACTCATAAGGACAATAAATACGTTAAGCTAGAAGGTGAATCCCGAAAGACTGCTTTACAAAAATTGAAAGAAGGGAAGCAAAAGCAGAGGCAGTTATTCCAATCAGTGCAGAGTATCGGAAACGCAACTACAGAAGCTATTTATAAAGCGGCATATATATTTGGGAAAAAAGGTAAGCCAATTAGTGATGTGGAAATTATAAAAGATTGCATCGTAGAGGTTGTAGGATGCTTAGATCCGGATAAGGTTAACAAACACAAACAACTGCCTCTTTCAAGAAGAATTAATGCTGATCGGCAGCATGAATTAGCACTCAATGTAGTAGATCAACTGAAAGAAATAATCCAAAAAGAAAATGTGTACTACTCAATAGCGCTGGATGAATCAACTGATTGCACTGACTCAGCGCAGGTATTGTATTTTGTTTCCGCCATAACTCAGGATTTTCATGTTTACGAAGAGTTGCTTACTCTGAGCACTCTAAAGAGCAGAATGTGAGGAATCGATGTGTTTAACAATTTTAAAGACAAATGTGAATTCGGACTGAATCTGGCTAATTTAGTAAGTGTATGCACAGATGGTGCACCTTCTATGGACAGGGAAGAACAAAGGCTTTATCGCACAACTTAAGAACGAGATTTCAAGCCAAAATGATCTCATCTCTTTTCACTGCATTTTGCATCAACAAAGTCTCTCTGCCAAATTCACTGTTTTAAATGACACTTTGCAGAAAGTTGTAGGAATTGTGAATTATATTCGAGCAAATGCAACGAGACATCGCCAATTTCGTGTGATGCTAATGATGGATAATGAAGTAATTAGTGTTGATTTGCCCTACCATTCGAAAGTGCGCTGGTTATCACAAGGACAGGTTTTAGTCAAAGTTCTGTATTTGCGTGAACAAATAATCCAATTTTTCGAGGAAAGGAATGAACACTGCGAATTATCATGCAAGGAGCTTCATAGCAATGTTGCTTTTCCGTGTGATATAATGACAAAGCAAAATAACGAACGTTTCATTGCAAGGTAACACCAAGTCTATATATGATATGTGGTGAGAAATAAAAATATACAGAAAAAAAATTAACATTTCTTCAATCACTTCTTGGCCGAAATGAGCTTCCTGAAGAGCACTTCTCTCACCTAGTAAAAATGATTAATGAAGAAAAATATTCTTTTGAACGTTTCAAACAATATGAATCGGTTATAGACTCTCTAATCAAGGAATACCATGAAAGGTTCAGAGATTTTGAGAAGCATGACATGACCCTCAAATTGGCTTTTCAACCTCACTTAGTTGATATATCTGAGGCCCCAGAGAAGCTGCAGATGGAGTTAATTGAGCTCTCGGAAGATTATATTTTGAAGTCGCTGTTTGACAGCAAAAGATCCCATTCAAATATGGAAAAATGCCGTTGAATATCCTCACCTCAGGGAACACGCACGACGCTTGCTCTCCTGCTTCTCAACATATCGCTGCGAATCTACATTTTCCTACTTAACACAAATTAAGACATCCTTAAGATCACAAATTACAGATGAACACCTAGAAGACCAGTTAAGACTACGTACATCTACATTGCAGCCTGATATATCACTGCTTTCTCGCAAAAAATAATCTCAGAAGAGTCACTGAAATGTAAGCAGCTAGCTTAGTTGTTTTAGATATATATTATTTGTATTGAAACATTGTTAGTATGCACTCTGCCGTATGGCAGTATAAGATACTTGAAAGGGTTAATTCTGTATAAAAGCTAAATTAGCATTAAATTATTTGCATTTTGCAGTAAATTTGATTTGGGGGTTTTTTGGGTTTTTTAGAATGTGGCCTTCTTGGAAGGATGTTAGCTCTCATGTGGCTTTCAAATGAGAAAAGGTTCCCCACCCTTGCTATAGACCTACAGGATGGAAGAAAGCACTGGCGGGATCGGCACATCTGCAATACTTGCTACACGTGGAATTGGTGAGGGAGGTGCCTCATATGGCTCAAACAATTCTCTTCGCGCCGGTCCGTCATGCCTGGCGCTATTTGTGTAAATTACTAGACTGGATTGCACCAAGTTCCCCCTTTCTACCGTTGAGAGGCAAAGTATAAGGAGATTAGGAACTCGCCTTGCTGGACTGATGCAATGACTGACTTGAGGATCTCCATGCAAAGTGAGGCACTCATCTTGACACTTACCAACTTCAGGTCCAAAATGGATCAGAAGGGCCCACCTTTTTTGGGCACAAGGTAAATGAAATACTGCCTCTGACCTTGTTCTGCAGAGGGTACAGGTATGATTAGCCTGCAACTGCAGGAGGAACTGAAGATTTACCCTCAACCACCCTTTCTTTTGGTTAAGGAGCTGCAAAGAGACTCCACAAAGGTGCCCTGAAGAGGATCTGCAAACTCCAATGTGTACTCCTCTTCCAGAACCTCAAGAACCCATTGGTCTGACGTGAAGCGAGCCCATTCCAAGTAAAACAGGCATAGGTGTCCCCTGACCCTTGGCAGACACCCGCCAGATCACAATTTGAGAGCTTACTAGCTCCCGAAGCAGTGCCTGCTTAGCCAAGAGATAGCTGGGATCTCCGAAAGGGCTGACCCTTCTTGGGTTTAGACCCATAAGTGAAAGAGGCCATATCTGAACACTTTCCAGCCCTAATCCAGCCTCACACTCCCTGCTGAGCTTCAAATGAGGAACCTTTAAAACATCTGGGCCCATCTTCCAGGAGCCTCTGTGAGAAAGCCTCAGAGATCTTTCACCAGCTTCTCCAGGTTTTCCTCAAAACAGCAACCTGCCTTTAAAGGGAAGTTTGCTCATCTGTAGCTTGGATGCAGCCATCAGCAAACCCTTTGTAGATCCAGAGCCACAGCTACCTTTGGGTCACCACAGCTGCCACCATGGACTTATGAGATCCTCATCTAGTTGTAAAAGGTATCCACCACCACCGATACTCCAGATAACAATCTTGCTACTTCTGGACTGCCAGCAATTGTGGAATCCAGCATAAGAGCATTTGAGCCACCACCACATTCCACAAAGTGCTGCCTGAGTAACCAAGGCCGAACTTACAAAGGCATTCTTGAGGGTGGCTTCCACCCTCCTATCATAGAATCTTCAGCACCTTCCACCAGAATGGTTGTACACTTAATCACTGCCATGACCAGAACATCTATCTTAGGGGCCAAACTGTTCCATCTCCCCTTGGGGTAGAGGATATAGCTGAGCCAGGACATTAGTACCTCTCAGCTCCAGCTCTGATGTCCTTCCAAAGATAACATGAGCTTTTGTAAGGGGCTCAGGGAGGGGAAAGAAGCTGGAGGGTCACCGCAGTCCCTTTAGGATAAGGTCCACATGTGAAATCTCCACTAGAGGGACTCTAATATACACAGGCATCATTTTGTCCTGAATAAATGTGGAAAGGTCCCCCTTGTGAAAAAGATATCACTAACTGATCTTCTCCCACCACCAGGGGAAGCTAATCTTCCTCTATTGACTCACCTGTTGTAAACAGAGAATCCTTTTCTCCCAGTCTCCCCCCAGAGGGGGCAGAGCTGGGAATGAATCGGCAAAAACAGGCAGGGCCCTTAACTCCATTGCTGAAAGAGAGATACCAGAGGCCATGAGTCCCAAGTAGCTACGAGAGACTGAAAAATACCCTGCGAGCTGCTCCAGGAGCTGCTGTTCAAAGCCGGCTGAGAACAGGCTCTGGGAGCTAAAGGACCTTCAGGGGCCTGCCAGTTTCAGCCTGCGTCCACCTCCCCACACTTTTCCTTAGTTGGGCTCATGCAGCCATTTAAGATGGCCTTCATTTATGCTACTGGGAATATCATGAGACACAGTAAAGACAGAAAAATTGCATCAAGCCACGGGCCCCCTACTGGGGGGGGGGGGGGGGTGGAGGTCCTGATACTGCAAAAAAAGGCTTTATCATGCTCAGGGTAAAAGAGTCAGTCATGTAGCTCACTCGATGGAAGCCACCAGCAGACACCTCTGAGCTCTGCTGCGATGCCAGGTGCACAAACACTGTCACAGGAAAACAAATCAAAAGAAAAATGAGGGCATAAAGGGATTGGTAAGGGAATTCCTTCATCTGTCAGGACGGCCGCAGAAACCCAAAAAGGGCCTCCCCAGCTGTCCACACAAGTTTGAGAAATCCTGGCTGCCTGAAAGATTTTATTTTTTTAAGCTGCTTCATTCAAGCAGCAAGATCAGAGGATAAATTAAAGAAACGCAACAAAAATATAAAACTGGGAAAAATAAAGACGCCAAGAGGGAAGGGGAGTCTAGGCCCAGACTTACCAAGCTCTCCTCAAGGGGCCCAGTGTGGTCCTTCTGTCCACTCTCCAATCCACCAGTGCTGGAACATGTGGTTAACAGCACTCGACACGGCAACTGTCAGTTCAAGGAGACAATGGGCACACCCAAGCTCAAGCAAACACTGGCCACAAGACCGTGATCAGAACCAAGGGAGACAGGCCTATCTACACTGCTACATCAGTCCACACACCTTGCCACCTGATGGAGGCGAACAATATTGGCTTCTCTCAGTGCTGCAATTGACTGAAAGTTGCTCTGGTCTGCCTCCATCTGCTGGCTGAAGAGCATAACCCACTCATTTAAGACTAGTCTACCAGGATAATAAGGAGAGAGGTATTAATGTGTCTTTATATGTCTAGGTAAGGTCTCATTTGGGAGAATTTTGCATAGTTTTGGAGACCGTATCTTACAAAGGATATAAAGACATGAAACAGTTCACAGGAAATGATATGGGGCCTACACCAGAAGCTTATGAGGAGAGACTTGATCCAAATATGCATATCCCAGAGGAGAGGAGGGAATGGGGGAGATATGATACAGGTATTTAAATACTTAAACAATATTAATGAACAAACAAAACTTTTTCAGAGACTGTGAAGCTATAAAACTAGAGAATATGAAACGAAGCCGCGAGGATGTAAACTTAAAAGCAATGTCAGCTAATACTTTTTCATGGAAAGGGTGGTTGATGACAAAGTGTTGGGGCAAAAACAAACAGTGACAGAATTAAAAAACTGCATGGGACAAACAAGAGCATCCCCGCATAGCAAGAAGATGGAACCAAAACAAACTTAAGTAACTCTTACACTTCAAAAAAAAAAAAATAGGAGGGGGGAGGGGTACCCTATGGTGAGCAGTCGGTACAACTCTAGCCCCCTTACTAGTCCTGACTTTAACTGCTATCATTTACTATTTTACAATTAAAGAAGAGCTTTCCCTGTTAGCTTCTCTTAGTCACATGGTTAGGAAAACCTTTGAAAAAGGACAAATTCTTTTCATAATCTTCCCCAATACAAACCGATAACCTCAAAAGCTTTGGGGGTTTTTTCCTAAATAAATGTGTAAAGCCCTTTTAAAATCAAAGGAACACATACACAGTAAAACTATTTTTTGATTAGCATGAGGGGTCATAATTTTTCTTATGAAATGTGACAGAGTCTGAATAAAGTTTATCTTGAGGAAACATCCTTTGTTATGTGCCGTCGAGTCTGTCTCGACTCATGGCAACCCTCTGGATAGTTATTCTAAACTGTGTATGGTCTTCAGTCAGACAGCTTACTGTTGACAAAGTGACACCCATAGCTGCTGTTATTCTATCGATCCATCTCATCAGTGGCCTTCCTCTTTTGTGCTGACCTTCTACCCTGCCATGCATGATGTCTTTCTTTAATGATCTCTCTCTTCGCATGATGTGTCCAAAGTATGAAAGTCGAAGTCTTGTCATTTGAGCTTCTAAAGAAAGTTTAGGTATGATCTCCTTTAGTACTGATTGGTTTGTCCTTCGGGCACTCCATGGAATACACAGTATTCATCGCCAGCAACAAATTCAAAGGCATCAATTTTCTTCCTATCTTTTTCACTCTCCAACTTTCGCATCCATATGATGCTACTAAAAATACCACGGCTGAAACAAGTCTAATCTTTGTATGGAGAGAGACATCTCTGCTCTTGAGAATCTTATCTAAGTCCTTCATAGCCATTCTGCCAAGAGCAATGCGCCATCGGATTTCTTGACTGCTTGTTGTTTCTTTATTGATAGTTGATCCAAATAGGTTAAAGTTGTCCATTATTTCAATTTCTTCTCCATCGATGACGAACGTCTTCATTTTTACAGTTGTCAGGATCTTTGGCTTCTTTACGGTGAGGTGCAGGCCCATTTTAAGACTATATTCCTTAATCTTGAGAAGCAAATGTTTCAGATCGTCTTCACTTTCAGCCAGTAATGTGGTATCATATACAGTCCTGCTTCTCTGAAGATTTGTTCTGCATATAAATTAAACAGGTAAGTGGAAAGTGTACAGCTTTGTCGTACACCTTTGCTGATTTTAAACCATTCTGTTTCTCCTGGTTGTGTTCGAACTGTTATCATTGTAAAGGTTGTGCAAGAGATCAGGTGTTCTGGTATACCCATGCTTCTTAATGTGGCCCAGAGTTTCTCATGGTTTAAACAAAAGCCTTGCAGTAATCAATAACAAACATATATGGATATCCTTTTGGTATTTTTAGTCTTTGAGGATCTATCTCACATCCGCAATGTCGTCTCATTCCTCACTCTTTCCTGAACTTTGCTTGCACTTCAGGCAGTTCTCGTTCCAGGTATGGTTGTAGTCTCTGCTGAATAAATCTTCAGTAGAATCTTGCTGGCATGTGGGATCATAGGGATTGTGCCATAATTTCCAGTCAGTTGGATCACCTTTTAGCATTGGTATAAAAACAGATCTTTTCCAGTCAGTTGGCCATGATGTTGTCTTCTAAATTTCATGGCAGAACCTTGTTAAGTATGGTAACTGCTGCATCAAATTGATGTAATACTTCTATGGGAATGCCATCAATGCTTGCTGTTTGTTCTTTGATAAGGCTTTCAATGCTGCTTCAACTTCTGCTTTCATCACCAATGGTTCCGGATCTTAAGGTACAGGTTGAAACGGTTGTTGGTCCACTTGATCTTTATCATATAATAACTCTGTATATTCTTTTCACCTGTTCTTGATCTACTCAGCATCATTCAACATGGATCCTTGAGCATCTTGCAACATTCCAATTCATGGCTGGAATTTTTTCTTTAACCCTTGTAGCTTTATAAAAGAATCTTGTTCCTCCTCTAAAAGTTTCTTTCTATTTCCTTGCATGCATCATTGTAGTACTTCTTGTTTTTTCTTGCTGCACATTGGAAATCTCTGTTGAATTCTGAGATTTCCTCTTTCTCCTCTCGCTTTAGCTTCTCTGCATTTCTGGGCAATTTTCAGAGTTTCTTCGGTTATCCATTTTGGCCGTTTTTGCTTTTTCACCTTTTGTAGAGGTTTCTCACTTTCTTCCAACACAGCCTTCTGATGTCATCCCATAACTCTTCTGGAGCTCTGTCATTTGTATCTGAAGGAGCAAATTGATTTTGCAGGCAGTATTTTAAATTCCGGTGGTATATTCTCAGTCATATTTTGCTACATTCATGAGTGGTTTGCTCTTTTTCAACTTTAGCTTGAGTTTGCATACTAGTAGTTAGTGATCTGTATCACAGCTCCAGGTTTTGTTTTTGTTGATGTTATAGAGCTTTCCCCATTGTTGACTTCCACAGATGTAGTCAATTTGATTTTTGTTCAATCTACTGGGTGAAGTCCATGTGTACAGTCGCTGCTTGTGTTGCTGGAAGGTGGTGTTTGAGATTGATCTTGCAGAATTCTATCAGTCTTGCTCCAGCTTCATTTCTGTTGGCAAGTCCATATTTTGCAACCACTTTGCTTTCTTCTTTGTTGCCAACTTTTGCATTCCAGTCACCCATGACTATCTGGATATTCTGTTTGCATATTTTGTAAATCCCAGCTTGTACTTGTTCATAGAACTCATCAACTTCATCCTCTTCTGCAGCTGTTGTTGGGGCATATACTTGAATTATAGTTGTGTTGATGGGCATTCCTCATAGACTGATAGAAATTAAGTGTTCACTGATTGCAATGTATTTCATTACAGTTCTTGCAAGTTTCTTCTTAATTATAAATGCAACACCATTTCTTCTTTATCTTTCATTTCCAGCATAATAGATTGTGTGATCATCAGATGCAAAGTGTCCGATAACAGTCCATTTCAATTCACTGACACACAACAGATCGAGTGGTACACATTCCATTTCATTCTTGACTATCTCCAACTTCCCTTGGTTCATGTTCATATGTTCCATATCCCAATATGCAAGATATCTTTGCAGCTTCTGACTCATTTCATGCGCAACAATATCAGCAGTCAGACGTCTTGAGGGCTTTGATCCAACCACATCATAAATGCTGGCTTTAATCTAAAAAAAAGTCTTCATCTCTTACCCAGTAACCAGTTGAGTGTCTTCCGACCTGGGGGTCACATCTTCCAGCACTATAGTGCAATTTGTTTTGTTGTGACTATCCATTGGATTTTCGTGGCAAGATACAGAAGTAGATTGCCAGGCCTTTCTTCTGCTCAGTTTAATTTTAGCATTGTTGCTGTTGTCACAGAAATGTGATCCTCTGCCGCCAACATTGTCCCATTCTGCTGCTGCCCAACTCCTTTTAAGTTAAAGCTTATAATTCCCTCAATTCTTCCAGCTGAAGAAAATCAAAATCACATTTTAAAATAGGAATATAAAGAAAATCTTGTATAAAAGGTTCATATTTACCCCATGTTTTCTTGACCAGCTTGGGAAGGTCTCACTCACACCTGCTCTCTGGGTTTTGACAGGTTTATACAGGAAACATGATGGATAAAAAATAAATATCTGAAATATTCTGGAAGCCTGCAAGTTAATTTGCAGACACAAAACAGGGAAAGACAGAAAATGTGTTATAAATGTTCTACTGGTGACAAAACAAAGCTAAGTCAGTGGAGCCAGATGCAGCAATTTATCATAAAAAGGATCAACTCTGTCATTTTTGTTCTGCCGCTGTCTGTTGAACGTTATGATAACCCATTTTCCAAGTTGGAACATGACAGAAATGAGATTAAGAAAATCTTATTTCCACTGGAAGATAAACCAAAAGTTAGTAATAAAAAAAATGACTGACTACTATATGTCTTCAGAAAGTATCTGAACCATAAGAAACGCCAATACAATTCAATTGCTTAGTATGGCTTGAAAAAGCAGTCACTATCTAGACAACAAAATCTGTTCTTGTAGCCACATAACAGTATAAGATATCCCATCCATCAAGCCCCGTATCCAGTTTCCAACAGTAGCCAATTAAGATCACAAGTATTTGGATTACCAAAAGATAAGGCAGATTCCATGCTGCTTATCCCAAGGGGTGAGCAGTGAGTTTCCCAAGTCTACTTAAATAATGGTTTATGGACTTTTCCTCCAGGAACTTGTCAAAACTTATTTTAAACCAAGATACACTAACAGCTTTTATTACATCCTCCAGCAACAAATTCCAGAGTTCGAGTACACATTGAGTGAAAATATTTTCTCCAATTGGTGTTAAATGTGCTATACTGCCTGTCCTAGACTTTCCACTTTTTGAAGGAGCAAACAACCTATCTACATTTACCTGTTCCACTCCACTCATTTTATAGACCTCTAATATATGCCCCATCAGCTGTCTCTTTTCCCAGCTGAAGAGCCCTAACCTTTTAAGCCTTTCCTCATGAAAAGATCCTTCCATCCCCTTTATCATTTTCGTAGCACTTCTCTGTACCTTTTCTAATTCCGCTATATCAATTTCTAGATATGATGACCAGAAACGCACACAATATTCAAGGTGCAGTTGCACCATAGGCCAATACAGAAGCATTATAATATCCTTGGTTTTATTCTCAATTTTTTCCTTATGATTTGTAGCAGTTTTCTTGGCTTCCGTTGCACAGTGAGCAGAGGGTTTCAATGTATTATTCACAATGATGTCTAATCCTTTTCCTAGGTGGTGATACCTAATTGTGTAACTATAGTTTGGAGTGTTCTTCCCGAACTGCATAACTTTGTACTCGTCCATATTAAATTTATTGTTTCATTTGGCTTTTAATTAATTGTTACAAACAAACAAGAAAAGCATACTGCTGATCAATAAGACAGCAAAGAATTCCCACTAACAAACAAATCAGATAGCTGCTATAATCCACATCATGGAAGGGAGAGACCCAAAAGAAATACACTAACTAAATCCTGAAATCCCCCAGCAGAGGAGAGAAAAAAAAAACAGGTCAACCAAGGATCCTAAATCATTTGCTCCCAAACTTCTCCATAAGAAATTTTTCCAAATGTGATACGTCAGAAAACACAAATCTTTTTCCAGAATAGGATACAATGCACTTATAGGAGAACCAGAGGGAAAAAGGTGGCAAAGGGTCTTCCTATGCATTTGTGTGGCTCTAGCCACATCAGGAAAGATATTGATGGTCTGGCTAAGATTTTAATATAGAAAATTGATCAGTCTCAGACCCAAAAGTGACCCGCAAAACTTCCCTCTAGGAAACATTATCTTGCGAGGTTTCAAGGAACCCAGTTAAATCCAGACTGTCTGGAGAAGCAATCGAATCACAACCTTCCCCCCTTCTGCCACCTCAGCCCTCGTCCCTGTTCACAAATACAATTTTGAGATTACTAAAGTGTGAACCTTGCCACACTTCAGAATTTCCTTAAGATATTTTTTTCATCAATTCCAAGGGTGACAAACACATAACAGAGAAATTCAAACATCTTAAATTCTTGGCTTTCATTAAAATTTCCAAGGATTTCTAAAGATAACTTATTATACACAATAGGTTTAGCTACCACCTCCTCCCCTCAAAGACTGAAGGGTAGGCAAAACACACCCACCTTAATTATTTGAGACTCAAGGAAGCAAACATAGAATCCTTTTTAAACTTGTATACAGATTCCTCAGAAAATGTTCAAAGTTGACTCATTGCCCCTTTTAAAATGGATTCAATTCTAGTCAGTACATCCCAAACATCTTTCAAGAAAATGTCAGGAGAGGGTTCCAAGGACAGTGCAGCTTCTTGAGAAGATTGTGAAGAAAAAGAAACCACGTTAGGATACCAAACACTGTTAATGGTCACAAGGGGCCTTGGTAACAGACCATGAGTGATATGGAACCATCAACTTTGGAGTAGCTCCCTGGGAAACCACTTCAGTATCCAGAACCACCATACTCATAAATTGAAATGGCTGAGGTGTGGGATGACCAAAGCTCAAGGTGGTTTCAGACTAAGAACAGTACTCATGATTGAGGAGTCTGGTGCACTACGGCCTTCAAGTATGTTGGATCCACAGGACCTTTTATCGTTCCACCTCCACTACTAGCTCCAGGCACCTTACTCCTCCGCTGCTCCTCCATGCTCCTAAGGAGCAGGATGTGCCCCTTCAGGCATGCTCCCCACAGGCACACACCAGCAGCTGCATCTTGCAATTTGTTCAGGCCTCTTATCCTCCAACGTTAATCAAGGGGGAGAAGCTCTGTCACTGCCAATCTCCGCAGGTGGTGCATCTGTCGATGCCTGGATGGAACACACACAGCAAGGCACAGCATTCTCCCGGATCCTTTCCAACCATATTAAATTTCATCTGCCACTTGGACGCCCAGTCTCCCAATTTCTCAAGGTCCTCTTGCAAATTTTTCACAATCTCTCTTATGATTTAACAGCTTTGAATTATTTTGAGTTATCTACAAATGTGATTGCCTCACTCGTTTCTATTTCCATGTCAATTATGACTATGTTAAAAAATAGCAGGTCCAGCATAGAGCCCTGGTATACTCCACTATTTACCTTTCTCCACTGAGAAAATAGGCCATTTAGCCCTACTCTGTTTTCCATCTTTCAACTAGATCTCAATCCACAATAGTACACTACCTTCTATTCCATGACTCTAATTTCCTCAAGAGTCTCTCAAGTGGGACCTTGCCAAAGGCTTTCTGAAAATCCAGATACACTATTATCAATCAATTCCCCTTTATCTACCAGTTTCTTCACACTGTCAAAAAAAATATAGTGTATTAGTGAGACACAAGACTTTCCTTGGCTAAATCAATGTTTGCTTTGCCCCATTAAACCATGACTATCTATGTTCAGTAATTTTGTTCTTTAGAATGGTTTTTACCATTTTGCCCAGCACTAACACCAGGCTCACCTGTCTGTAGTTTCTCAGATCATCCCTGGAACCCTTTTTAAAACTGGAGTTGCGTTGTCCACTGTACAATTTTCAGGTAGCATGGACTATTTTCATGACAGTTCGCAGATTACTATAGTAGTTCTGCAAAGGACAGACTAGATAGGCCATGTGGTCTTTTTCTGTCGTCATGTTTCTATTCATTTTTTGATTCTTTCAGCACCCTGGGATATATACCATCCAATTCATGTGATTTGCTACTCTTAAGTTTATCAAATTTCTGCATCACATCTTCCAGGTTTATCGAATGGTGTTTCAATTCCTCTGATACGTCACCTTTAAATATAATTTCTGATATGAGTAACTTCCCTATATCATTTTCAGTAAAAAACGAAGCAAAGAATTCATTCACTCTCTCTGCTATGGCCTTGTCTTCCCTTAATGCCTTTTCTGCCCCTTTATCATCTAATGGCCCAACTGACTTGCAGGTATATTTTGCTATGAGTGTACTTCAAAAAGGTTTTATTATGAGTTTTTGCTTCAACTGCAAGTTTCTATTCAAATTCTCTATTTGTCTGCCTTGTCAATGGCCTTGCATCTAACTTGACGGTGCTTATGTTTCCTGTTTTCATCATTTGGCTCCTTTTTTTCATTTTCTGAAAGATGTTTGTTTGACTATACCAGCCTCTATGACCTCACCTTTAAACTTTGCTGGCAATCTGTTAGCCTCCATCCACTTTTCTTAAAGTGTAGAATACATCTGGTCTTGGCTTCCAAAATAGTATTTTAAAACAATGCCCAGGCCTGTGTAAACTTTTAACCTTTGCATTTGCTCCTTCTATTTTTTTTCTTAACCATTTTCCTCATTGTATTAGTCTCCCATTTGAAAGTTAAATGCTTGTGCAGTGGATTTCCTTGTTGTCCTCCCTCCATTTATTAAAACAAATTTGATGATGTTATGACCACTATTGCCAAGTGGTCCCAACATTGGTATCTTTCACACCACTAAGGACAACATCTAAAATAGCTTCTCCTTGTGCCTGTTCATGAACCAGTTGCTCCATGAAGCAGTTATTTCATCTGGAAATTTTCTCACTAGCATGTCCGGATGCAACATTGACCCACTCGATACTGGGGTAAATGAAATAACTCATTATTACTGTGTTGTAAGTTGCTAGTGTCCCTAATTTCTGTTAGCATTTCATCTTATGTCTGTTCATTCTGGTCAGGCAGATGTAGTACACCCTTCACTGCCATTTTCTTCCCCTATTTACATGGAATTGCCATCCACAGAGATTTTACAGTTTATTTTGTTTCCTGTAAAACTTTTATCCTGTTTGATTTAATGCCCTCTAACATATAGCGCGCCACCCTCCACCAATTGGAGCTACCCTATCACTGCCATACAATTTGTACCTAGGTTTCCGTGTCCCATTGGTAGTCCTACTTCCACCTGGGCTCTGAGATGACAATTATATCTAACCTTTCATTTAGTGCTATATATTCTAACTCTCCCTTCTTATGTTTTAGATATCTAGTATTTGCATACAAGCATTTCAAAGTTTGTTTCTTGTTCATATTAATGATCTTGTTATCAGCTGACAGAGGTAGTTTGGAAATGCTGTTTGCTCTTTACTTAAAGGCACTTGAGTTACTTTTACCTTTACTGGAATCTCTCTTTCGGGATGCCTCAATTTCCATCTTTTGTTAGTATCCTTCAAAGATGCATCATTCCGAACCATGCGCTCTTGGGCAACTCTCTTCTTTCCCCCATTATCTATTTTAAAAGCTGCAGTCCCTTCTTTTTAAAGGTTAAGGCCAGCAGCCTGGCTCCACCCTGGTTAAGGTGGAGCCCATCCTTTCAGAAAAGCCCTCCCCTTCCCCAGAATGTTGCTCAGTTTCTAACAAATCTAAAACCTTCCTCCCTGCACCATCCACATATTGAGACTCTGGAACTCTGTCTGCCTCCTGGGTCCTTTGCATAGAACGGAAAGCATTCCTGAGAATGCTACCCTGAAAGTTCTGGATTTCAACTTTCTATCTAAAAGCCTCAATTTGACTTCCAGAAGCTCCCTTCCACACTTTCCTATGTCACTGATACCAACATATACCAAAACAGCAGGCTCCTCCCCAGCACTATCTAAAATCTTACGCAGGTGATGCATGAGATCTGCCATCTTTGCACCAGGCAGGCACGTTTCCAGTAATCTTCACATCAACCGTCCACCTAGTTATCTACATGCCTAATGATTGAATCATTAGCTATAATGGCTGTCCTACCCCTTTCCCTCATGGGCCTATGGCATGGAAATAACCTCCCTACCCCAGTGTGAAAGGATATTACATCACTTGGAGGACAGTTCCAAGCTATAGAATCACTGCTTGCCACACCAAAGTGATGCTCTATTCAATGGCAGCAAATAGGCTGCCAAATGGGAGGTGGGAGCTCTACTGTGTCTCTGAAGGTCTCTTCTATATATCTTTCTGCCTGCCTCAGCTCCTCCAAGTCTACCACTCTAGCTTCCAGATATCAGATTTGTTCACCAAGAACATGGAGTTCTTTGCACCTAATGCATACATAAGATCTCTCACCAACTGGAAGATAATCATATAGTTGCTGACAACATTATTGGCACCCTTCATTTTAGGTATGTTGTGCATAATATCTTGAGAAATAATTAGAAATCTTCCAACTAAGTCAGCATAGTATTTTAATAGTATATTCAAAGGTATACAGCAAAAAATAAATAAAAATGTCTGTGCAATTTAGACATAGTAATTTCTGGGGAAAAAAAAAAAAAACATGACCTTGACAGGATTAATGGTACCCTTCACCAATATTTGGTTGCACAACCCTTGGCAGTGATGACAGCTACAAAAAACATTTAAAGACAATAAGTTTTGTACATCGGTCTGCTGGTTGTTTTTCCCACTCAACTGCGATTTGTTCCAGCTCATGAATGTTTCCAGGATTCCTTTTACTAATGGCAGATTTCAGCTCTTTTCTAAGGTTCTCGGTTGGACTGAGATAAGGATTCATTGCTGGCCTATTTAAAACAATCCATTTGTTCCTTTTTAACCATTTTTTTTAACTTTTGAATGTATGTTTTTGGTCATGATCTTCGACCCAGATCTAGACTTCTGACACTAGGTAGCACACACTTCGCTCCAAAATACCTTGGTAGTCCTCTTTCATGATTCCTTTAATACGTTCCAGGCCTTCAGTTCCTGAGGCAGCAAAAAAGCCCCACAACATTATGGAACCTCCACCACATTTAACTGCGGGAAGGGTGGTTTTTTTCAAGCTTCATTTATTCAACTGTAAATGTTATCATTTGTCTGCATTGCCAAAGAGTTCAAGTTTGGTTTCATCTGTCCACAGAACATTTTCCCAGAAGGATTGTGGTTTGTCAAAGTGGGCTTGGACAAAGATCAGGGATGTCTTTTTATGTCTGTCTTTCAGCAGTGGGGTCCCTCCTTGGACTTCGTAGATGAAGTCCTCCTTTGTTTAGTGTGAGGCATATGGTTTGGGTTGAAACCACCACTCTAGGTCAGCCTTAAGTTCTTTGGATGTTTTTCAACAGTTTGCACTAACTTTCAAAGACTTCCTGGATTTTCCTCTTCCCATGTCCTGGGAGGTTCTTTACAGTTCCATAAGCAGAAAACTTCTTAACAACATTGTGAACTGTAGATATAGGAATCCCAAGGTCTTTGGAGATGCACGTGTACCCCTTTGAAGTTTGATGTTTGGTGTTTGGTGACAAAGGCTTTTCTAACAGTCTCAGGCAGCTCTCGCCTTCAGCGCTGTCAAAGTAAAACAGGTAGTGAATGTGGTCATTTTAAACATTAGAGCCATCATTCATTGGTTGATTCAAGTCATGTGAGTACTGACAATTGATCACAGGTGCATCTAATTTTACTACAATGGGAATTTGGTTCTTCTGTTCAGACTGATTTGAATTGTTTATAAGGGTGCCAATAATCATGTCCTATAGAACCACTAAACCCCACTATATTTCCCATATATATACACATCCAAACCAAAAAGGGAAACACCTCTATATGATCTTTTTTGTTGGAACTCACACCATGAGGGGAAAACCCCTCTCGTGTGCTATTCCGTTTTTCTCTATATTTAAATTAGGGATTCAACCCTTGAATCCCTAATTTAAATACAGAGAAAAACGGAACAGCACACAACAAGAGGGGTTTTCCCCTCATGGTGTGAGTTCCAACAAAAAAGATCATATAGAGGCGTTTCCCTTTTTGGTTTGAATAATCATGTCCTGGCAATGTCCCAGTTTTTATACTAATTTCCTTTTTTAATTGGTCTTGCTTTATTTGATTCTTTTTGTGTGTCAAATTATGTGTACAAATATAGTCCAAAGCCATTTCACTGGCCACTTTTTTTGTTGTTTTTAAGGAGATATTGGACATTAAGGGTTTCAACTGCAAGGATGCCAATAATAATTGTATATGAGACACACTGTGCAAAAGACTAGATAGCTCCCATCCTGCTGCTGGATTGCTATCTGCATCTTAGTTATAATTATTTGTTTAGCTCTTTAAAGTTGTTCAGTAATTTAAAGTTGTTAGGAGAATAGGGATACTTGAACCAATATAAATATAGCTAATATATTTAAGGGACTTTGCTTAATGTTCATCTCAAGATGAACTGCAAGGACCTAGAATTCTATTCCTAAAGCCTAATAACTTGCTGACGAAGATAACCGGTTAAACCTGAAAGTGAAAAAAAAAGATCCCTCCTTTCTGCTTGACTGGTTAAGAGCCTATAAATCAAAGAATGTGCCTGGGGTGAATGGATGGGAAATAAACACTAACTGAAAGTTTGCCTGTTATACTATGTCTTGTCTTAACACCACACACAATTTTAAAATAGACACCGATTTTATCACTGTAACTCAAAGACTTCCCTTTTCTCAAGATTTTGGGAATTTCCCATCAGGTGAATACTTTCAAGTGCAGATTCCTTCCCAGCAGTAGCAGCAGCTCCTCTCTCAGCAGTACTTCAAGACTGCTCTTTGTGCTCTAAAGCTGTAGAATTAGAGCTCAGACTCAACATGCTAGATCAAGAGAACATATGGCTTCTACACCTCAAAAGTCAACAGGAAAAGAGGAAGAGAAGTTTTAAAAAATATTCTTTTTTAGAAGAGAGTGTTTCCTTAATTGAGCTGCTCCACCCCATTACTACCATTCATTTCAGTCAAATCAGTGTGCATTTATGATAACAAAATTGATTTTATATAATTTTTTTTACAGTCACTGTATATTTAATTCAAATGATTAAACTCTGGAAAAGTAACACAATTTCTAATAAAGTCTCTAGAATGACTGTTCAAGCTGTAACATCCAGAAGATACAGATGGGTCAAAAGATAAACTACCTGGTATTAACATCAAAAGCAAGATACCTCGAAGTCTAATCTCAACCTATTGATATTTTATACACTTAAAAAGAAAATCATGAAATCTGCTCATGATACCACCTGGAAACATTAACGTTAACACTTTACAACACTCATAATAAAAGTTCATGGAAAATGTAAACAAAAAACCCACACAAAATAAAACACTCATCGGTTTTCTAAAGGCTGCCACAAACATGTTAGTAGAAGGTGCGAGCTACTAGAAAAGAAAAAAAACATCATAGATCCCTGAAAGTAAAAGGATACGAGGTGTTCCTTCTGTTCTACAAACCAAATAAAGACAGGCAGCAATTACATGGCTCATCTTTCTCCCACGAGTGAGATGCTTGCTCACTGCCATCTTGAAAAAATTAAAGGCAGTGTCAAGGCAGTGCTGATTTAGCTGCAACTGGACTCCCAAGTTGTGAATTTGACGTTTTCCTAAAGGAAGAAAAGAATGAATTTACAGCACTTCTCAAATGTTTGCAAAATAAAGTATAATTAAGTCCACTTTAGCATGCAAATATCTAGATATCTTTAAAGGACCCTATAACTAAATATTTTTCTTCAGACTTGATTACATGCTCTATAAACTCAGACTGTGTTGCAATTTGTAAAAATAGAACAACATTACAAACACATTTTTTTTAACACAGGTAAAAAACATTTGATTAAAAATAATCCCATTTAAATCAAAGATTAAACTAATTGCCAATATTTTAGCCTTTTAAGGAAATGCAAGATAATTTGAATCTCCAGGAACAAGCAGGAATGTAGTCTTCACATATGGGTATCGTCGGTACCGACGGAGCCTGCGCGGGAAGGCTCCCCAGCGTCCAATAGGAACGCTTTTGGGAGCATCCCTCAGTACATGCGCGCTGCCTTCCCGCCTTTCCAACTGTCCCTCTTCAGTTCTTCATTTTCCGCGGAGCCGACAGGACCCATACCCTGTCACCGCAGAAAATTCCGTCTTTAAAATTGTTTTCTTGTGGTCGCGTTTGCCTCCGCACGACACCTACCGGTACCGCCGGTTCTTTTCTTTTCTTTAAAAAAAAAAAAAAAAACCTTGAACTGTTTCTCTTCAGAAACTTTTCTTTTTTGGTGCTAGGCGCCATTTTGGGCATTAGGCCCCATATTCCTGAAACATGGAAAAACCAACTAGTGGTTTCAAAAAATGTACTAAGTGTGGCGGTACCATTTCCGTCAATGACACCCATGATTGGTGTCTTAAATGTTTAGGGCCTGAACGTTCTCCATCTGAATGTCTCTCCTGTATGGGGATGACTAAAAGGGGAAGACAGAACCGGGCTGCAAAGCTCGGTACCCTCTTTTCTTCGGATGCCGGCCCTGGTCAGAATTCTTCCCACGCCATCTTTGGCTGGAATCGACAGATCGGTACCGGATCAACTCGGTACAGACTTCGATTGATACCAGGACCGTGCTTTGCATGAGCATCGTGGTCAGGAATACTTTGAATCCTCCGACTCCGAAGACTGACAATTTTGCTGATACCAGAGGGTTTCTCCTGGAAGATCCCTCTTCTCCCCAATGCAGAATGTCACCTCCAGAGGACGTGTCTTTTTCAGGATTTTATTCGTGATATAGCCAAGGGCCTTTCAATCATGGTAGCTCCTGAAGAGGAACCCAGAGCAAAGGAATTGGAAATTCTCCAATATCCTAAAGCTCCAAAGGAAGCAGCTACTCTGCACATCCATGAAATTCTGCATAACGATGCTCAGAATGTGGGAGACGCCTCTGACTACATCTCCTCATTCTAGGAGACTTGATACTATGTATCGAGTTCCGCCATGTCCCGGATTTCAAAAGACTCAGCTGCTACACCATTCAATGGTGGTGGAGTCAGCCATGCGTTGGATGAAAAGTGCATGCATCCAATCCCCCAGGTCGTGAATGCAGGACTCTGGATGCTTTTGGGCCCCGAACTTTTCAGGCTTCCCTGCTTTCAGCTAGGATTAGTTCATATATACTATATATGGGAATGTTCCTTAAAGAAGTTACAGGAGACTTGGAGCTTATGAGCCCATTTCTCCCAGATGACAAGAAACAAGACTTTCTTGCTCTAGTTAAGCATGCTCAAGATGTCTCCAAGTTTGTAAATCGTGCAGCCTTTGACTGCTTTGAATGCATCACCAGAACCTCTGTTATTGCCATTGGGGCACGACGGATTGCCTGGCTTCAGGCATCAGACTTGGAGACTTGGGTAAAGGACAAGTTAGGCAACATTCCTTGCACGGGAGAGAATCTCTTTGGCAAGAACTGGCAGGAAAAGGCTAACGAGTTAGATGCCGACAATACCACTCTAGATAGATTGTCAAAGTCTACAGCCACTCCAGCCAAAAAGAAGCCTTATAAAACACCCTCTTTCAGCAGAAAGAGGAAATTTTATCCTTCCTATACCCAGCAGAGTCAAACTCAGGGTCAGGTTGCCCAAAAGTGACAAACAGACAGCAAAAGAAGCCAAAAGGCCCGAGAGCCCAACCAGCTCCGCAGGTTCAACCCCCCTCAAGGGCTTTGACTCCTTCCTAGAGAGTTTAGCCTTCCTTCCTCTGAGGGGTCCCCAACCCCCAATATCCCAGGCAGGTTATGCCACTTTGCCAGCAGATGGCATCAGATAACAGCAGAAGATTGGACTCTGTCCATTGTAGGAGAAGGGTACAAGCTTCATTTTCACAGCATGCCCCCTCCTACAATTCTAAGGCAATTCAATTCTCAAACCTCCGCAGACAATCTGCTGGATCACGAGGTATCAACACTTCTTGCCCAAGGGGCAATAGAAGAGGTACCCATTCTTCAACGGGGTGCGGGGTTCTACTCCCCCTATTTTCTTATTCCAAAGAAAACAGGAGGACACAGACCCATTCTAGACCTCAGAGAATTGAACAAATATCTGTTCAGAGAAAAGTTCAAAATGATTTCTCTAGGAACTCTTCTGCCATACCTTCAAAGCCAGGATTGGCTTTGCTCCCTAGACTTAAAGGATGCATACACTCACATTCTCATCCATCCAGATCACAGGAAATTCTTACGATTCCTATTCAAGGGAAAACATTTCCAGTACAGGGTTCTTCCCTTTGGTCTGGCTTCAGCACCATGGGTATTCACGAAATGCATGGTAGAAGTAGCTGCATTTCTGCGAACCCTGGGGATAATCGTCTTCCCTTACTAAGACGACTGGCTCATTCGAGCCCCTACAGTTGCAGAGGCCAGCACTGCACTGTCTCGCACAATGCGAATCCTCCAATACTTGGAGTTGGTAATAAGCTTTCCAAAATCCCAACTTGTTCCTTCCCAATGCCTGGAATTCATAGGGGCCTGTCTAGATACCAGACAGGCAAAGGCTTTCCTTCCACAGGCCCGGTGTCTTCGCATAATTCAACTAGCTTCTCAAGCAGCAGGGAAATCCTCCCTAACTGCTCGGGAGCTACTACAGTTGCTGGGACATATGGTATCCACAGTTCATGTAGTCCCATATGCTCGCCTCCACATGCGAGCAGCTCAGTGGACCCTATCCACACAGTGGACACAGGCCACAGGACACTTATCAGACAAAATAATAAACTCTCAATGACTAATTTTGTCCCTCCAATGGTGACAATCACTAGAAAATCTGACAGTGGGGTCTCCATTTCATCAACCCCTCTTTCAGGCCACCCTAACAGATGCATCACAGGTGGGTTGGGGAGCACATCTGAATCATCTCTCTACACAGGGCACCTGGTCTCCACAGGAGGCTGGTCTATACAAACCTCCTGGAATTAAGAGAAATCTATTTAGCTCTTCAAGCATCCCATGCCCAGCTCAGCTACAAGACAGTCCTAGTCCAGACGGACAATCAAGTAGCCATGTTCTATGTGAACAAGCAGGGCGGAACAGGCTCTCTGTCGTTATGCAACGAAGCTTTACGACTGTGGGCCCTCACCAGAAAGTATCAAATTCACCTTCTAGTGGTATATCTTCCAGGCATTCAAAACCTTTGGGCAGACAAACTCAGTCGAGTACTGCTGCCTCACGAGTGGTCGCTCCACCTAGACCAGTTGGCAAAGATATTTCATCTCTGGGGCACTCCAGACATAGACCTCTTTGCAAGTCCACTGAATGCCAAACTTCCCCGGTTCTGTTCCCGGATTCTGGCTCACAATTGCCAGGCAAGGGATGCCTTCCTCCTTCACTGGGGTCAGGACTTCCTTTATGCCTTCCCACCCATTCCCCTCATCCCCAAAACACCCTTCAAGCTTCAGAGAGACAGGGGTTGTATGATTCTCATAGCGCCATGATGGCCATGCCAAGCGTGGTAACCCCTTGCTTCTACATCTCTCTCAAGCTACACCTTTGGAGTTAGGGCATGCTCCAGATCTCCTTTCCCAAGAGGACGGGACGCTATGGCACCCAAGCCCCCAGTCCCTGCATATCACGGCCTGGTTGCTGAAGGCTTAGACCTCTAGGATTTCAACCTGTCCCATCAGGTAAAGGATATCCTCCAGGCTTCTAGAAAGCTTTCCACAAGGTCTTATGCCTTCAAGTGGAAACGTTTTACTATATGGTGCTCCATGAAGGGATTAAACCCCCTTGTCATACCTTTAGAATCGATACTAGAGTATCTCCTTCACTTATCGAATTCTGGTCTCAAGAGTCCATCTTAGTGCAATTGCAGCTTCTTATCAGCCTCTGAATGGACAACCAATTTCCTCTTATCCACTCATATCCAGATTTATGAGAGGTCTTCCATTAACAAAACCTCCCATTAAACCACCACCGGTGGCATGGGATCTAAATCTAGTTCTCGGGCAGCTCATGAAGCCGCCTTTTGAGCCTTTAGCCACTACAACCCTTAGGTTTTTGACCTGGAAGATCATCTTCCTAATTGCAATAACCTCTGCACGTCGCATTAGTGAACTGCAAGCTTTAGTGGCTGATCCTCCTTATACTAGGTTTCACCATGATAAGGCTGTTCTTAGAACTCATCCACACTTTATGCCAAAGGTGATTTCGCCTTTTCATTTAAAATCAATCAATTTATCTTACTGTATTTTTTCCCGAGGCCTCACACCTCTAATGCAGAAAGAAACCTTCATACTTTGGATTGTAAAAGAGCCTTAGCCTTTTACCTATAGAGAACACAGCAACATAGAAAGTCCTCGCAACCTTTTATAGCTTTTGACTCTAGTCATTTGGGACTTCCAGTCTCCAAAAGAACTTCATCTAAATGGATTGCCCAATGCATATCCTTTGCTTATGAGAGTAAGGGTCTTCCTCTTCTAGGCCACGTCACAGCTCATAACGTGAGAGCCATGGCAACTTCCATGGCTAATCTCCACTCTATCGATGACATTTGTCGAGCAGCCACCTGGGCTTCGGTACACACCTTCACAGCCCACTACTGCCTGGATAAAGCCTCCCGTCGGGATGCCTTCTTTGGCCAAGCTGTTCTTCAAAATCTCTTTCAGACCTAATTCAACTCCTACCCACCAACCCTAGTGGAATGTCTGAGATCCATGGGAGGAAGGATGCCTACCTTTCTAGGGTGGCACCTTCCTGGGGCTATCTCCCTGGCATCTTCAGCTAGGGAGTCCCCATATGTGAAGACTACATTCCTGCTTGTTCCTGGAGATAGTGTAGTTACTCACCTGTAACAGGTGATCTCCGGGAACAGCAGGAGTTTAGTCTTCACAACCCACCCACATCCCCTAGGAGTTGTCTATCTCTTTGTCTCTTTCCTCTCTCCTTCTATCCTTTCACTCAGCTACAAACTTAACTGAAGAGGGACAGTTGGAAAGGCGGGAAGGCAGCATGCATGTGCTGAGGGATGCTCCCAAAAGCGTTCCTATTGGACGCTGGGGAGCGTTCCCACGCAGGCTCAGTCGGTACCGACGATACCCATATGTGAAGACTAAATTCCTGCTGTTCCCGGAGATCACCTGTTACAGGTGAGTAACTACGCTTTCCTGTTACAAGCCAAGTGGGGTTGTATAAGTGAATGCCCCTTTTCTGGTCACAGACTACCTCACTAGATTTATTACAGATTCTGATCCAAGAGCTATTGGGATGAATACAATAATCTATTAGGAGCACAACTGGTCAATAAATCATCCAGAAATGTGGGTCCTGTTTGATGGAAGACACCAAAGATCAAGAAGCTTTAAAGCATGGCATACTTCTTAGTAATGGAGTCATATGATCATACTTCTTACTCTAACATGCTACATTATTTTGCAACAGTTGGGGATGGCACTTTAAGCTAAATCAAGAATCATGTTCACCCAAAACTGGCAAGGTGGCAACAGAGATAAAAATTTTAAAATATCATGAGCAATGGTGGATCTTCAGATTGAACTACGTCATTCTACATGATTTGAATTCAGAAGTGGAATGGAATATGTTATGAGAGGTTTTTGATTGGCTCTGGGGGGGGGGGGGTCATCAACTGATGGTATATTTCAACACCAGAAGTAGGAAGCATGGGAAGAGCACTGCCAATAAGAAGGAGTTGTCGCGCTGATTTGAAAATCATTTGAAAATTGTGAAACAAGTAAAAGATAAGTCTAAAGCGGTTTATCTGCACGGCAGGACTGAAAAAGGTTATACTGTGGGCCCTCACAGCACACTCTCAGGTAATGGCTATACTGACACAATAGCATAAAGAGCTTGAGTTTGTCATACTGGGCTATTGCGAAGAGTATTCGGATTTTATAACCTTACAAATTGAGAAGCAGTATGGATTTTTTCACAGAAAAATGGACTGAAAGGTTTATCTTAAGGGCTTTTATAGCTTAATTCCTTCAAATTTTGGTCGAGCAAAAATTTACTTTACAGGGTCAATTGGTGGGATTGTAAGAAGCAACTTATTACAGTATTTTTTCTGTTGGTAGTTAAAGTATGAACAGTTGCAAAGTTCTTAAATGGTAAAATAAGGACATATATATGCTGCATTAAAATAAAGACGATCCAAAGCAAGTTCCAAACCCAAAACATATCTCCGCAATTGCGCACCTCTACACTGTTTAAAATTCAGCATCATCAATGGAGGGAAAATGAATAGAACTCACTCTCTGATTTAACCATACAATTTCTGAGTTTTCAGCATCTAGTTTCAATTTGATGACACAAAGTCGCTCTGCCACAGCTGCTAAACAAGCTTTAAAGCTCAATATTGCTGCCAACTGATATTAACCAGTAAGTTTTTGCCTTAAAGGCAATTCTAAAAGCAGTATCTCCCAATTCTCATAAGGTTCTTATTTCTAACTAGATACTGATTCATTATTTTACATCTGCAATTTACATGGAATGCCTATGTCAACATATATACGTACATGTATATTAACTATATTGTTCAGCTTACAGATCTAAGCTCTACCTGTAGCTACTCAGAGCTGTGTGGATCTTGACCAAAATATTTAGAATAGCAACCATTTAATTGGAGCCCATACCTTATTTTAAGTTTCAAATAAAAATATTTGAATATGACTAAGCACTCATAGAAACATACGTAAAACTATGAACTATATTTAGGCTATTTTCTGTTTGACAACAGAATATAGCAAGAGAGTTCTTACCAGGGCTGTGGAGTCTGAGTCAGAGAGTCAGAAACAATTACTGGGTTACTGGAATCGGAAAAATGTACCGACTCCAAGTAAATATAGAAGCAATGTTTCTTTAATAAATGTTTCAGGGATAAACTTCTCCAGCTTTTACAATATCATTTTTATTTCATTTAATGTAATCTTTCATGTTCCATTCACTTAAATTTTATATTCAAATAATGTTTTAATCTCAAAAAGAAAGGGTTATGTAGCTAATTGAGTTTCTTTTTTTTTAAATGGGCATTTTTTGACCTTCCTGTAAGAATTCATAGCCTCTTTTTTCAATTTTGTAAGTTTTGTTTTATGTTTAATGTTAATCATGTTTGTAACTTTTTTAATAAATATAAAAAGCCATGACAGATCTATACCCTTTAAACTCAAACTTTAATGGGTGAAGATGCTACAAAGGAGTAATTAGACCTTACCTGCTAATTAGCGTTCCTGAAGGAACTCCAGTCCAGTCCCTATCTTCTGGGGTTGTGCCCCCCTTCCAGCAGCGAGGAGACGGAGCACGTCATCTTCTTTTGATGACCCTAGGGTACATATAGTACTGGCACCTCCCACCAGCTTCAGTATCCTATTGGCAAAGCAAACTTAATGGAGAGACCAATTATGCAAACAAAACTATAATTTACTATAATTATAAACTATAACAAACACCAATCCCCCCTCCCTGGGAAAGGGATATCCCCCCCCCCAAGAGGAGGAAGACTACCTGAGCCTGCCGCTGCCATCACCATGGCTCCTTGCTCACCACATCCACATCGTCTCATCACCAGAGCCTCCCATAGACCATCTTCCTGCTTTTATCTTCCGTGGCTCATCTGCTGCTTTGGGCTGTTGAAGCCTATTAGGAAACAACAAAAGAACCTGGGAGGGATCAGGGACTGGACTGGAGTTCCTTCAGGAACGCTAATTAGCAGGTAAGGTCTAATTACTCCTTCATAAGCGTCTCTCCAGTCCAGTCCCTATCTTCTGGGATGTAACAGAGCAGTTCAAGCCTGGGAGGGGCCTGAAAGGCCGGCCCGAAGCACCAATCCTCCAAACCCCGCATCCCCAGATGCGAGAACATCCAATCCGCAATGCTTGTCAAAGGTGTGCAGTGAAGACCAAGCGGCCGCCCTGCAAATCTCTAGCAGTGGAACAAGGCTAGGTTCCGTCCACGATGCTGCTTGAGCTCGAGTGGAATGGGCCCGGAGCCCAACAGGTACCTGCTTTCCCTTAAGAATATATGCTGAAGCAATAGCTTCCTTGACCCATCTAGAAACTGATGCCTTGGAAGCTGCTTCACCCTTACGTGGTCCCGCAAACAAACTGAACAATCTATCCGACTTGCAAAACAAAGCTGTCCTCTTCAGGTAGCGCTTCAGAACTCTGCGCACATCCAACAGACGTAAACGAGCGTCACTTCCCCCCTGTCCTGCCCCCGAGAAGGAAGGGAGAGAAACCACCTGATTCACATGAAAGGACGAAACCACCTTAGGTATAAAGGAAGGCACCGTCCGGAGAACTACCTTCTCTTTGAAGAAAGAAAGGGCGGATGACAAGACAGGGCCTGCAGCTCGAAAATATGCCTTGCCAAACAAATGGCTACTAAAAAGAATGTCTTAAGAGTCGCGTCTTTCAACGATGCCTGCTGCATCGGCTCGAAGGGCTCCCCGACCAAGGCGTCCAAAACTAGATTGATATCCCAAGGAGGAACCGGTGACCTCACTTGAGGCCACAAACGTCCTGCCGCTTTTAGAAACCGACTTACATCCGCATGTTCCCCCAAGGACTTGCGCTAAACCTTGCCTCTGTAACAAGAGATCGCCGCTACCTGTACCCGCAGAGAACTGACTGCCAGGCCCTTGTCGAAACCGGCCTGCAAAAAATCCAGAACCTCAGGCACCGAAACCGAAAGAGGCTTTTTCCGCTGGTCCGTACACCATCCCTCAAAAATACACCAAACCCTTATTTACAGTTTCTTTTATACCGCGCTATTCGACATCAGTGCGGTTTACAATGAACATAAAAACCACGCGTCACAAATAATTGATCTGTGCTTACAATGAACAGGTAAAATAAACTTGGATATACATTAAACAGGTTCCTTGAACAGTAAAACAGTGAACATGAGAACTATGTACAAAGCAACTAAATGCAGCTATATGTAGAGTTATGTGAAACTAAGTAAATTTCTCTTGGTGAGAGGAGGTGCAAGTGAGATTACAGTTCTGCAGATTAAGAATGTGGAGTGCATGGGTTTAGGTGTTGGCCTGGAGTGTGGTGGAAAGATATAGGAAAGACAGGTTGACCATTTACGGGAATTCAGCAAGGTGGCAACCACTGCCCTAGAATATCCACGTTTCAGAAGCCATGCCCTTTCAATAGCCAGGCCGTAAGCGAGAACTAATCCACCTGCAGCATGCGCACTGGCCCTTGCACCAACAGATCTTCCCGCACCGGAAGGCGCAACAGACGAGCGGCCAACAGCCACACTAGATCGGCATACCAAGGGTGTCGAGGCCAATCTGGGGCTATAAGAATCACCAGACCTGGGTGAGCCTCTATCTGATGAAGGACCCTGCCTATGAGCGCCCAAGGAGGGAAAACATACAGCAGGCCTTCTGACGGCCACCTCTGAACCAGAGCGTGCAAGCCCTCTGACATCCGCTCTTTTCTTCGGCTGAAGATTCAACTCGCCTTGGTCGACTGGAACTGTGCCATGAGATCCATCACCGGAGCCCCCCAATGAGCCACTATGCGCTCGTACACCTCCTGGCAGAGCTCCCACTCCCCGTGGTCCACTCTGTTTCTGCTTAAGAAGTCTGCCGTTACGTTCTTCACTCCGGCCAAGTGCTGCGCCGACAAAGCTGATAGATGAGACTCGGCCCACTCTAATAGGCCTTCCACTTCCTCCTCCAAGGGAGGACTGCTCGTGCCGCCTTGCCGGTTGATGTATGCTACCGTCGTCATGTTGTCGGACAGCACCCTGACCGCCCTTTAGACTACTAACATCTGTGGGGCCTTGAGAGCCAGAGCTACTGCCCGCAACTCCAATCTGTCGATCGACCACTGGGATTCCTGGGCATCCCAGATGCCCTGGGCAAAGTGTCCCTCGCAATGTGCTCCCCACCCAGAAAGTGAGGCATCCATTGTCAACTGGACTCATGACGGGGAATTGAGGGGCATGCCCAGCTCCAGGCTCCCTGAATTTAGCGACCACTGCAAGGCCTCTCTGGTCACTACCGGGCAGATGAGTGTCACAAACATGGACTGACGTTGATGAGACCAGCGCCGCAGCAAGGCTCATTGTAGAGGTCTCATGTGTGCCCTGGCCAGCTCTATCGTCGCCACCATGGTTCCCAGTATCTGAAGATAATGCTAGGCCAAGAGAGCCTCCATGGCCAGAAACTGAAGGATCAGCCGCCTCAGCTCCCCCGCCCAGCGGGCCGGTAAGAACACCATGCCTTCTTTTGTGTTGAACCTTGCCCCCAGATACTCTCTCTCTTGCGAGGGGGGTTCAACTTGCTCTTTCCCATGTTGATCACCCATCCCAGATTCTGCAGAAAAGCAACCACCTGAGCAGTTGCCTTCCGACTCTCTTCCTCGGATTTCGCCCGGATCAACCAGTCGTCGAGGTAAGGGTGAACCAATATCCCCTCCTTGTGCAGCGTCACAGCCAGCACCACCATGACCTTGGTGAAGGTGCACGGGGCCATTACCAAGCTGAAGGGCAACGCTTGAAACTGGAAGTGACCTTCTGGTATTGCAAACCGCAGGAACTGCTGATGAGCCTTGCGAACGGGAATATGCAAGTAGGCCGCTGTCAGGTACAGAGAGGTCAGAAATTCTCCTCGTCTTACCTTGCTGCTCCTTATGCCTGAAAAACTATGAGTCTATGCATCAGGCTTCACAGAACAGCTTGTCCGAATTGAGCATCAGCTCTGGAGTCTTTATCCAGGCAATAGTGCACTGCAAAGGTGTGCAGAGAAGACCAAGTTGCCGCCTCTGGCCCTTTTCAAATCCAAGCTGAAAACTCACCTCTTCGAGTATGCTTTTGGATCCTGATCCACTTGGTCTCCTAGGTGTTTCCTTGCCACTCCCCTAGATGTGTCCTTGGCCTCAGCTGTTGTGTTGTCTGTCTTAACTAGATTGAACATAAGAACATAATATATGCCATACTGGGTCAGACCAAGGTCCATCAAGCCCAGTATTCTGTTTCCAACAGTGGCCAATCTAGGTCATATGTACCTAGCAGTTTCCCCAAGAGACACAAGTTCCACAATGCTTGTACTGGGTCAAGCATTGATATCTTCGGTCACTTCTTAATAATGGTTTATGGACCTTTCCTCCAGGAACTTGTCCAAACCTTTTTTAAACCCAGCTACACTAACAGCCTTTACTACATCCTCCGGTAACAAATTCCAGAGTTTGATTACACGTTGAGTGAAAAAATATTTTCTTTTATTAGTCTTAAATAGTTTACCCTGTAGCTTCATTGCATGTCCCCTAGTCTTTCTATATTCTGATAAGGTAAACAATCGATCTACGTTTACCCGTTCCACTCCGTTCATTAATTTATAGACTTCTATCATATCTCCCCTCAGCCGTCTCTTTTCCAGGTTAAAGAGCCCTAACCTTTTTAGCCTTTCTTCATAGGAGTATCCTTCCATCCCCTTTACCATTTTGGTGGCTCTTCTCTGTACCTTTTCTAAAATCGCTATATCCTTTTTAAGATACAGCGACCAGAATTGCACACAATATTCAAGGTGCGGTCTCACCATGGAATGATATAGAGGCATTATAATATCTTTTGTTTTATTTTCCATTCCTTTCCTTATCATACCTAGCATTCTATTTGCTCTCTTGGCCGCCGCTGCACACTGGGCCGAGGGTTTTAACATGGTATCCACAATGACGCCTAAATCTTTTTCCTGGGTGGTGGTTCCTAATGTGGAACCTTGCATCGTGTAACCATAGTTTGGGTTGTTCTTCCCTAGGTGCATAACCTTGCACTTGTCCACATTAAATTTCATCTGACATTTTGATGCCCAAGAGCGGATGAGATTTTCTAACTGCCTAAATCAGTGGATCCTCCAGCGCCTCTTCCTCTGCTGGGACTCCTGCTGCCATGTTCAGGACCTTTAGGGATTCCCCAATCAATGCCAGCAACTCCTCCCAGCGGAAGACGCAAACAATTCTAGTCTGTTCCTGCTCTGGAATCTCACCTTCCTCAAGTTCTTCCTCATCCTCCCCCATCTCTTTGTCTGAGGATTCACCCTCCTGATCCTCAGACAGTGGAGGACGGAGAACCTCATTGTGAGAGCCTAGACCACTTTGATGGAACCCTTGTTTCCTCCTGCTCCCTAGTGTCCAAGGTACGGCCTAAAGCACTGCCTAGTGCAGATCCCTGCTCCTGTGTTCCTTGTTTGCGTAGGCAAAAGGCTCTATGCATCAGCAGGACAAATTCTGGGGAGAAATCTCCTCCGCTGCCAGCCTCCAGGCCACCCAAGGAGGTAGAAGGACCGGGTTGCGTCAGGGGAATGGCCAACTGTTCCGGCGTAAGAGGAAGGACAGGAGCAAACTGACCACCGAACTCCAGAGGGTCCACGAGCTCCTGCGAACAAGGAGCAAGAGGATCTTGAGAAATACCTTGAATCCCCTGCTCCCCCTCGGCTGCCTCTGCTGTGCAGCATCTACAGACCCCAGTCTCTGACAAGGTCCCCTTACGGGTGCCACAAAGCAAACACTAGGCCTTAGGCATCTTGACACTTTGGAATCCAATTTTCTTTTTCAAATTATACTATAAGGGAAAAAACCCAAAGCCTCCTGCACCTGCTACCATTCACCTCAATGCCAGGATATCCCCGGTTGCTAAGGCCCTCTGAAAGGGGCCGACCTAAACGAAAGCCTATGCAATGCACGCCAAAGAAAAGCGTGTGAAACAAGAAGACGGCCTCCTACCAGCTCTCCTCCACCGGACGGCTCTTCCGACACACATCTGCTGCGACCACATGGTCAGGCGTGCTCGCCACACTGGTCACAGCCTCGATCCGGCTGCTGTCTGCGCCGCTCGCCTGCTCACTGGCTCAGCTTCCTTCAGTCGGGAATCGCCGCAACTGCAGGCGTCTTCCCGCCCTCGTGCTCAGCCGCCTGGAGGGCTTCAGCAACGCGGCGGAAAGATGTTCCGGGGCCTCGGGCTGACAGCAGACTGCAGGCAACATTCCTCCTCTTCCGTGCGCCCGGAGCACTGCCGGAATCAATTAGAAGGAGATGGCAAGAACCGCTACTTACAGGTTGGTGCCGAACTCCCCCTCCCCTTTCCCCTGAGGGATAAGACAGCAAAGGCCCCAGGGAGAGAGAAATAAAATAAATAAACTAAGAGCCTGCTAGAGGAAATAAATGTAAATAGAAATAGAAAAAGGTAAATAAAAATAAAAATAAAAAAACTCTAGTCTAAAGTCTCTCCAGTAATCTATGCTCTAGGTTACTGCCTCCCTTCCAGCTGCTTTGGAGACTGAGCAAAACTGAAGCTGGTGGGAGGTGCCAGTACTATATGTACCCTAGGGTCATCAAAAGGAGATGACGTGCTCAGTCTCCTCGCTGCTGGAAGGTGGGCACAATCCCAGACGATAAGGACTGGACTGGAGAGACGCTTAGGAAGTAGCCTGATTCACATTGGCAGTGATGAAAGCACACAACATACGAGGCATTTCAAACAGTATAGGAAATCTATAATTAGTCTAATTAAACATAAAGGAATCGGAGGTACCATAAATTAAGGAGTCCGAGTCAAAGTTGAAGGTTTTATGTACAGATTCTACAGCCATGGTCCTTACTTCAGTAGTGTGCAGAAATTTAGGTACCTGTGATCAAGTTGTATGTTTCAATGAATCCTTAAGTAAAGAGACGACGACAACTTTTATATGGTACAAAAGTTAAGACATCTTTCTGCATTTTTAGTGCATAATTACTACTTGCTGATTTTACAGACTAAAATTAAATGCAAATGTTGATAACTTTCCAGTTGATTCATCACTATTTTAAGAAAAAAAGTTAAAAGGCCTAAAAGGTTTAGTGACCATTGCGCTTTTTAGTTAGGTGAAGACAATTATATGATTGAAGTAATACTGACCCTTCTAAACCTCTCAACTTTTTACTATTCTGTCTACCTTCAGTAGCCATGGATTTCTCTAAGCAGCTGTCTGAGTATTTGAATTTGAAGGTAAAGCATAGTTACTCACCTGTAACAGGTGATCTCCAGGAACAGCAGGAATTTAGTCTTCACATATGGGTATCGTCGTTACCGACGGAGCCTGCACGGGAACACTCCCCAGCGTCCAATTAGGAAGCTTTTGGGAGCATTCCACAGCGCTTGCGTGCTGCCTTCCCGCCTTTCCCAACTGCCTCTCTCCAGTTGAGTTTAAAGCCGAGACAAAGAGAGAGAGAGGGAAAGGGAAAGAGATAGATAGAGAGATACAACTCCTAGGGGAGGTGGGTGGGTTGTGAAGACTAAATTCCTGCTGTTCCTGGAGATCACCTGTTACAGGTGAGTAACTATACTATCTCCAGGAACAAGCAGGAATGTAGTCTTCACATATCGGGACTCCCTAGCTTTAGATGCCAGGAAGAGACCCCAGAAGTTGTGTGTCCCTGTGAAGGGCTCCACTTCCCCCCATGGATCTCTGGCATCCAACCAGGGATGGCGGGTAGGAGTTGATTAGGTATGGAACAGGTGCTGGAGAACAGCCTGACCAAACAAGGCATACTGGCGGGAGTCCTTGTCCAAGCAGTAATGGGCTGTGAAGGTATGAACCGAGGCCAAAGTGGCTGCTCGACAGATGTCGATAGACACAGAGTGCAGATGAGCCATTGAAGCTGCCATGGCTCTCACAATGTGAGCAGTGACATGGCCCTTCAGAGGAAGGTTCTTACTCTGATAGGCAAAGGAAATACACTGTGCAATCCAGTTGGACAGTGTTCTCTTGGAGACTAGAAGTCCCAAATGAGAAGGATCAAAAGCAACAAAGAGTTGAGAGGACTTTCTATGTTGCTGTGTTCTTCGCAAGTAAAAGGCTAAAGCTGTTTTACAGTCCAAAGTATGAAGATTCCTTTCTGCATTTGATGCATGAGGTCTTGGAAAGAACACAGGCAGGTAGACTGCTTGATTAAGATGAAAAGGCGCGACCACCTTTGGCATAAAGTGTGGATGAGTCCTAAGGACTACCTTGTCATGATGAAACCTTGTATAAGGTGGATCAGTTACTAGTGCCTGCAACTCACTGATGCGGCGTGCTGATGTGATTGCAATGAGAAAGATAACTTTCCAAGAAAGGAATTTCAATGAGGTAGTAGCTAAGGGTTCGAAAGGTGGCTTCATGAGCTGACCAAGAACCAGGTTTAAGTCCCATGCCACTGGTGGTGGCCTAATGGGAGGCTTAGTTAGAAGGCGGCCTCTCATAAATCTTGATATAAGGGGATGGGAGGAGATAGGTTGTCCATTTAGAGGCTTGAGAGAAGCTGCAATAGCACTCAAATGGACTCTTACTGAGTTAGTTTTAAGTCCTGCATTGAATAAATGAAGGAGATACTCCAGTAATGATTCCAGAGGTATGGCAAGGGGGTTAAGACCCTTCTGCGAACACCATATGGTAAACCTTTTCCACTTGAAAGCATAAGAGCGTCTTGTGGAAGGCTTCCTGGAAGCATAAAGGACATCCTTTACTTGCTGATGGAGGTTAAGATCATGAAGATCAAGGCCTTCAGCAACCAAGCTCTGAGGTGCAGAGATTGGGGATTGGGATGCCATAACATTCCGTCCTCCTGAGACAGAAGATCTGGAGCAGATCCTAACTCCAGGTAGGGAGCTTGAGAGAGATGTAGAAGCAGAGGGTACCACACTTGCCGTGGCCAATGTGGAGCTATGAGAATCATACGCCCTCTGTCTCTCTGAAGCTTGAATAGGGTTTTGGGAATTAGGGGAATGGGTGGAAAGGCATAAAGGAAGTCTTGACCCCAATGAAGGAGGAAAGCATCCCTGGCCTGACAGCCCTGAGCCAGAATTCTGGAACAGAACCAGAGAAGTTTGGCATTCAACGGACTTGCAAAGAGGCCTATGTCCGGGGTTCCCCAAATTTGAAAAATCTTGGTGACCTGGTCTGCATGTAGAGACCATTCGTGTGGAAGCAGAACTCGACTGAGTCTGTCTGCCCAAGAGCTTTGTATGCCTGGGAGGTACACTGCCAGGAGATGAATCTGATGCTCTCTGGCGAGAGCCCATAGTCGCAAAGCTTCGTTGCAAAGCGACAGAGAGCCTGTTCCCCCCTGCTTGTTCACATAGAACATGGCTACCTGATTGTCCGTATGAATGAGGACTGTCTTGTAGCTGAGCAGGGTATGGAACACTCGAAGAGCAAGGAAGATTGCTCTGAGCTCTAAGAGATTGATATGCAGATGAGTCTCCTGTGGAGTCCAGGTGCCTTGGGTGGAGAGGTCTTGCAGATGAGCTCCTCAACCCACTGGTGAAGCATCTGTTGTGAGAGTTGCCTGGGGTAAGGGCTGTTGAAAAGGGGACCACAGCAACAGGTTCTGAGTGGACTGACACCATTGGAGGAACAAAATAAGGCGATTTGTGTTTGCTATTTTGTCTGACAGGCACCCTGATGCCTGGGTCCGTTGGGTGGATAACGTTCACTGGGCTGCTCTCATATGGAGGCGATAATAAGGAACCACATGCACTGTGGATGCCATGTGGCCTAGTAGTTATAGCATTTCTCGGGCAGTGAGATGAGGTTTTAGCACTGCTTGAGAAGCTAACTGCACCATACGAAGGTAACGGGCCTGGGGGAGATAGGCCCTTGCCTTTCTGGTATCCAGCAAAGCTCCTATGAACTCTAGAGACTGAGTGGGAGTTAGACTGGATTTTGGGATGTTTATGACCAGACCCAAATACTGAAGGATACGTATTGTGCAAGCTAGAGAAGTCCTGGCCTCTGATGGGGCTCGAATGAGCCAGTCGTCTAAGTAGGGGAAGACAAATATGCCTAGAGTGTGGAGAAATGCTGCTACCACAGCCATGCATTTCGTGAACACTCTTGGAGCTGAGGCCAGGCCAAAGGGAAGCACCCTGTATTGGTAGTGCTTTCCTTGAAAAAGGAACCGAAGAAACTTTCTGTGAGTTAGATGGATGAGAACATGGGTGTACGCATCCTTGAGATATAGAGAACAAAGCGAATCCTGACTCTGAAGGTATGGCAGCAGAGTTCCTAGAGAAATCATCTTGAATTTCTCTTTGAACAGGAATTTGTTCAATTCTCTGGAGGTCCAAAATAGGTCTGTATCCCCCTGTTTTCTTTGGGATAAGGAAATAGGGGGAGTAAAACCCTGTACCCTGTTGATGAATGGGTACTTCTTCTATTGCCCCTTGGGAAAGAAGTATGGTGACCTCTTGATCTAACAGGTTGATGAGAGAGGTCTCAGAATTGAACTGTCTTACGATTGTGTGAGGGGGCATGCACAGGAAGTGCAGTTTGTACCCCTCTCTTATAATGGAGTGTGTCCAATGCTCTGCTGTTATCTGCTCCCACCTGGGGGCAAAGTGACATAACCTTCCTGGAATGGTGGAAGGCTCTGGTCCATTGAGGGCCAGGAAGGCTAAGTTCTCTAGATGAAAGTCATAGGCCTTGTGGCGGCTGAGACTGCCGAGATGGCTGAGGCTTAGCAGTCTTCGCTTTCCTTTATTTAGGTGGTTGCTGACCCTTCCGGGCAGGCTGACCTGCAGAACGTCCCTGCTGGGAATAAGAAGGATAAAACCTCTTCTTTTTTGAGAAGAAAGAAATCTTTCAAGAAGCCTTTCTCGCAGGATCAGCTGTGGCTTTGGATAGCCTATCCAAAGTGGAGTTGTCAGCATCTAATTCATTGGCTTTTTCTTGCCAATTTTTCCAAATAGATTCTCACCTGTACAAGGGATATTGCCCAGTTTGTCCTGCACCCAGAGCTCCAAATCGGATGCCTGGAGCCAGGCAATTCTACGTGCACCTATGGCAATGGCAGAGGTTCTGATTATGCACTCAAAACAGTCAAAAGCTGCACGGTTGACAACCTTAGACACATCCTGGGCATGTTTGACCAGTGTAAGAAAATCCTGCCTTCAATCCTCAGGAAGAAGAGGGCTCAAACCTCTAAATCACCTGTGACTTCTATAAGGAACATTCCCATATATAAAATATAGGAACTGATCCTGGCAGAAAGCATGGAAGCCTGGAAAGTACGACGTCCAAAGGCATCCAAAGTTCTACACTCGCGTCCTGGAGGATTAGAGGCATGCCTCTTTGCACGCCTGAGGAAACAGTCACAGGCGTGAATGACAAGGAAAGACAGAGTCCTTTATTGAACCAACGGCCACCCAACACAGGCCGTGTTTCGTACCCTTCGTCAGGGGCTAGCCAGGCAAGAAAACTCTGTTGTGATTCATAAACCAAGTGTCACTTCACACTGTTTGTGCAAACATTTAGATTATATGCTAATGCTCAGGAGAACTGCCGTCAATGAGGGTTCCGGGGTGATCCGGGAAACTACAGACAAGTGAGCCTGACGTCAGTACCAGGAAAAATGGTAGAAACCATCATAAAGAACAAAACTGCTGAACATGTAGATAGTTATGGCTTAATGGGAGACAGCCAACATGGCTTTAGACAAGGAAGATCTTGTCTTACTAATCTGTTATTTTTTTTGAAGGTGTGAAAAAAACAGGTAGACAAAGGTTTGTCAGTTGATATGGTGTATCTGGACTTTCAGAAAGTCTTTGACAAGGTCCCTCTCAGAGGCTTTTGGCAAAACTAAAGAGTCATGGGATAGGAGGCAGTGTACTATTGTGGATCAGGAACTGGTTAAAAGACAGAAAGAAGAGGGTAGGGCTAAATGGCCAATTTTCCCAATGGAGAAAGGTGAATAGTGGTGTACCCCAGGGATCTGTGCTGGGTCCGCTGCTTTTTGACATTCATAAATGACCTGGAAAAGGGAATAATGAGTGAGGTTATCAAATTTGCAGATGACACAAACTATATAAAGTTGTTAAAACCCAAGAGGATTGTGGAAAATTGCAAGAGGATCTTGATAAATTAGAAAACTGGGCATCAAAATGGCGGATGAAATTTAATGTGGACAAGTGCAAAGTTATGCACCTAGGGAAGAACAACCCAAACTATGGTTACACGATGCAAGGTTCCACGTTAGAAACCACCAGCCAGGAAAAAGATTTAGGCATCATTGTGCATAAAATGTTAAAACCCTCGGCCTAGTGTGCAGCAGCGGCCAAGAGAGCAAATAGAATGCTAGGTATCATAATGAAAGGAATGGAAAATAAAACAAAGGATATTATAATGCCTCTATATCGTTCCATGGTGAGACCGCACCTTGAATATTATGTGCAATTCTGGTCGCCGTATCTTATAAAGGATATAGCATTATTAGAAAAGGTTCAGAGAAGAGCCACCAAAATGGTAAAGGGGATGGAAGGATACTCCTATGAAGAAAGGCTAAAAAGGTTAGGGCTTTTTAACCTGGAAAAGACGGCTGAGGGGAGATATGATAGAAGTCTATAAATTAATGAACGGAGTGGAACGGGTAAACGAAGATCACTTGTTTACATATCAGAATATAGAAAGACTAGGGGACATGCAATGAAGCTACAGGGTAAACTATTTAAGACTAATAAAAGAAAATATTTTTTCACTCAACGTGTAATCAAACTCTGGAATTTGTTACTGGAGGACATAGTAAAGGCCGTTAGTGTAGCTGGGTTTAAAAAAAGGTTTGGACAAGTTCCTGGAGGAAAGGTCCATAAACCATTATTAAGAAGGGACCCAGGATACCAATGCTTGACCCAATACAAGCATTGTGGAACCTATGTCTTTTGGGGAAACTGCTAGGTTCGTATGACCTAGACTGGCCACTGTTGGAAACAGGATACTGGGCTTGATGGACCTTGGTCTGACCCAGTATGGCATATCTTATGTTCTTATGAATTCCAGAGATTGACCATACATTGAGTGAAAAATATTTTCTCTTATTAGTCTTATATGGGTTACACTGCAGCCTCATTGCATGTCCCCTAGTATTTCTACTTTCTGATAGTGGAAACAACCAATTTAGATTTACCCGTTCCACTCCATTCAATTTATAGACCTCTATCATATCTCCCCTTAGCTATTTTTTTTCCAAGCTGAAGTGCTCTAACCTTTTAAGCCTTTCCCTACATCTTCTTCAGTAAAGACTGAAGCAAAGAATTCACTCAGTCTCTCTGCTATGGCTTTGTCCTCCTTTAGCACCTCTTACCCCTCTATCATACAATGGTCCAACTGACCTCTCTCAGGTATTTTGCTACTAATGTACTTGAAACGTTTTTATTCTGAGTTTCTGCTTCCACGGCAAGCTTGTTCTCCAAATTCTCTCTTTGCCTGCCTTATCAATGCCTTGCATCTAACTTGCCAATGTTTATGTTGTTATCCCGTTTTCGCCATCTGGCTCCTTTTTCCATTTCTGGAAAGATTCTATTTTGGCCACAACAGCCTCTCCAACCTCACCTTTAAACCATGCTGGCAGTATTTTGGCTTTCCTTCCACTTTTCTTAAAGCACAGAATACATCTGGTCTGGGATTCCAAAATAGTACTTTTAAATAACCATGCTTGTTGTAAACCTTTGCAACTGCTCCTTTTAGTTTTTTCTTAACTATTTTCCCTGTTTTATCATAGTCTACCTCTTGAGAGTTAAAAGGCAGTACTGTGGATTTCCTTGCTGTCCTTCTTCCATTTATTAAATCAAATATGATCACTATTGCCATGTGGCCCAAACACGCTTATCTCTTGCACCAGATCCTGTGTTCCACTAAGCATTACGCCCAAAATAACTTCCCCTCTTGTCAGTTTGTGAACCAGCTCCTCCAAGAAGCAATCATTTATTTCATCTAGAAACTTTATCTCCCTAGCATGTCCCGCTGTGACACTGACCCAGTCAATACCGGGGTAATTGAGATCACCCATTATGATTGTGCTTTAACTTTTGTTAGCTGCCCCAGTTTCTTTTAGCATTTCATCATCCATCTGTTTATTCTGGCCAGATGGATGAGTACATGCCCACTGCCATCGCCTTCCCCTTTTTACATGGGAATCTCTATCCATAGAGATCCTATAGTGTATTTTTTTCCTGCAAAACTTTTACCCTGTGTGACTCGATGCCCTCTCTATTAGAGTGCAACCCTCCACCAATTTGATCTACCCTATCATTGTGATATAGTTTGTATCACAGTGTGTGGCAAGGAGGCCTATCCGGAGTCTGGGGGAGGACAAAGAGACAGGGAATTCACCCTAGTAAAGGGCCCCCTTTCACCAAATCAGGGTAGGAAAGCCATAAACACCTCCAGGAATCAGAAAACTTCCACGTGGAAAACATTTCAGGCTCCCCCTAGTGGAATGAAGGGGAGAGGATACAAGGCTCAGAACCCTTTAGGCAGTGAATGCTTCAAGCACTCAGGTGTCCGGAGTCAGGCTGATTGCCGTCAACTGAGTAGGGAGGGGTTGGAGCTAGAGCCCTGGAAGTATAAACCCAGAGCAGAGTATGATTTAGTGGAGAGGAGAAGCAGGCAGCCAGGCTGAGCAGAGTAGAGGAACGGACCTTCCAGCTGGAGAGAGTGCTATTTGGCATGTAGCACGGCTGCAGGAGAGTTTGGAGCCAGGAACAAGAGAGACTCCAGGATTCCCCGGAAGACTGTTAGCTCAGCACTGTGAGCAAGGTGGGGAGTCAGAGCCTATGCAGCTGGGAGAGCCCGAGGTGAAGCTGATTGAGGAGGACACTCCCATGGACTGTTCTTTGTGCCAAGCTGTAAACCTGAGAACGTAGAAAAAGCAAGCCAGTCCTGAAAGAAAGGCTTCCAGGAAAAAGGTACCCTTATTCCTAGCAGGGTGGCTGAGATCCCCATGTGTTTATAGAGGGGAAGTTTACCACAGACTGTAAATGTGATTGTTTTTGTTTTGTGCTTTAACCCCAGCAAAGCTGAGAAGGGAATACAATAATTGCTTGCTGGTAAAGACTGTGTATCCTGCAATAGAGAAAACCTTTAAAACTGCATTTTGTGCTTGGATATGTTTTGGACAATGTTTGCTTCAAAGAGTCCTGAACCAACAATCCTATGTGTGGTATGATCGAACCATTGTGTATATAAAAATAATAAATTTCTGTCATTTGCCTTACCTACTTGAGCCTGACTACAGCTTTCTGCATGCTGCACTCATACAGCTGAATAAGGACTACATTTCCCAGAGGGCATTGCAGGGAAATAGTTTTAAAAAAAGCTGAAAAAGCATACAGCAGAAAGTTCCTTCAAAAATCCACGCCCCTCTAAGCTAGAGGCGAGTGGTGGTGGCGTGACAAGTGTCACAGTGGCTGTTTTCCTTCCACCGAGTCTCTAAGATGACAATCATTTCTAAACTTTCATTTGGTGCTATATATATTCTAATTCTCCCATCTTATTGTTTAGACTTTTAGCATTTGCATACAGGCATTTTGGAGGTTTATTTTAGTCATATTAACCTAGCTATCAGTTGATAAAGGTCATTTGGAATCTTTCAGCTATCTGCTCTGTACTTAACGATATCTTGGTTACTTTTATTTTTATTGGAACCTCTCTGTTGGGATGTCCTACCTTCCCACATTTGCTAGTATCCTTCAAGGATACACCCTTCCAAAACATGTGCTCTTGGGCAACTGTCGGCTTTCCCCTATTATCTAATTTAAAAGCTCAAATTCACAATGGCAAAAGAGGAAATTAGACCTTACCTGCTAATTGATGTTCCCTGAGTTACTCCAGTCCAATCCCGGCATCTTTGAGTATTCATGCCACACCAGCAGCTTGGAGACTGAGCAAGTCATGATTTTCATGACCTCCCCTAGATAGACAGTTGGCTCTTCCCCCCAGCCTTCAGTATCCTATTAAGAAATCAGACTCACGGAAACCACCATTACTAGTAACATGAAATTAACTCGATTAACTTGCTGAAACCCAAAACTCCCCCCCCCCACCCCAGGGAAGGAGAATCCACCATGCTCACTTATCATGGGCGTAAGCGCTTCTCAGGAGACCAGATATCTTGGTCCCCAACCTCTGATGGACACCCAACTCTCTGCCTTACTTCATTCTGTATACTTCCTTACTCCCTGGACCATTGGGAATTTGCCCTAGGTAGACATCTTGCAGTCGCGGAGCCATCTGCTAGCAGCTAGCCTTAGTTATCTGATGTCCTTAAACAGGAAGGTATTCGGGACTGGACTGGAGTAACTCAAGGAACATCAATTAGCAGGTAAGGTCTAATTTCCTCTTCTAGTTCGTTCCTCCAGTCCAATCCCAGCACCTTTAGAATGTACCAAAGCAGTACTATCCTCGGAAGGGACTTGCTAACCCAGCCTGTAGCACTGCAGAGCCAAAGCGAGCCTCCTCTGAAGCTTGCACATCTAACCGATAATGCTTCACAAAAGAAGACAATGAGGACTAGGTAGCCACCCTATGTATCTCTACAGGCGGCACCAGACTAAACTCAGCTCACGACATTGCTTGGGCACAAGTCAAATGCGCTCACAAACCAATGGGAACCTGCCTACACCACAACAGATAAGCTGAGATGGCCTCTCTAATTCTTCTAGAAATGGACACCTTGAAAGCCACTTTACCCTTACGTGGGTCTCCAAACACAAACAGCTACTCCAACTTATGGAAGGATCCAGTGCACTTTAAGTACCTTCTTAATACCCGGCGCACATCTAGTCGGCTGAGGAGTGGATCCGGCGCAGCTGCCCCCTCTGATGCCATGAAGACTGGAAGGGATACAGTCTGGTTCAGGTGGAACACAGAGTACATATAGCAAAAATGAGGGAACCGGCCTTAAGACCACCTTATCCCTGGATATCACGAGATACGGCTCCTTGCATGACAATGCCTGGAGCTCCAAAATCCTTCTGACCGAACAAATGGCTACCAAAAACACCACCTTCAACATCAAGTTCTTCAAGATGCAGTCCCCCAATGGTTCAAAGAGCGGCCCCGTCAGGGCAGACAATACCAAATTGGGGTCCAACAGTGGAACGACTGAACATACTGGCAGCCTCACCTGCTTCACTGTTCTGAGAAAGCACACTACATCCAGGTGCGAGGCTAAAGGCACCCTTCTAACTCTGCCTCTATAGCACAAAAGGCCACCACCTGCACCCTCAGTGAACTGCATGCCAAACGCTTATCCATTCCAGCCTGCAGAAACTCCAGGACCTCGGGCACCAAACACCTCAGTGCGTAATGCCCATGGCTCCTCACACCAATGTTCAAAAACTCTCCATACTCATATATGCCAGTGACATAGAACACCTAAGGGCTTTAAGCAATGTTGCTATCACCGAAAGCGCATAACTTCTCTTTCTCAAGCTTGCCTTCTCAAGAGCCATACCAAAAGCGAGAACCGATCCACCTGCGGCATCCGGATGGGACCCTGGTTCAACAAGTCCTCCCATGCCGGTAGATGCCACAGCCCATCTTCCGTCATCCACACCAAATCTGCCCACCACAGCCTCCTTGAACAGTCGGGAGCAATCAGTAGCACCAACCCTACATGCGCCCCTATTCGCTGCTCAACCTAGCCAATGAGGGGTCTGGCAGGAAAAACGTATAGCAGCCCCTCAGTGGGCCACAGCTGTACCAGCACGTCGAGGCCCTCCGACATGCGCTCTCTCCTCCTGCTGTAAAATCGCGTTGCCTTGGCTGACTCAAGGGTCACCATTAGGTCCATGATGGGCTGTCCCCACCTGCATGCCAACTGCTAGAAGACTGAGCGTTCACACCACTGTGTCAATCCTCACTATGCTGAGAACAGTCCGCCTGCATGTTCTCCCGTCCGGCTATGTGTGCCGCCGACAGCGCTAAAAGGTTGATCTCCACCTACTCCATCAACGGACAGGCCTCCTCTTCCAGTTGCACCCTGCCCATACCTCCCTGCTGGTTCATGAATGCCACTGTAACAGCATTGTCTGAGAACACTCACAGCTCTCTTGCGTACCCGCTGCTGAAATCTTTGCAGGGCTAAGAAAACTGCCCGCAGCTCCAACTGATTTATGGGCTACTGCCCCTTGTGCTCTGACCACAGCCCCTGCGTAATCTGAGCTTTGTAATTGTAATGTGCTCTCTAGTCCACTAGCCTGGCATCTGTTGTAAGCTTCACCCAGTGAGGCATCTCCAGGGGCATGCCTTTTCGGAGCATATCGGGCCGAAGCCACCACCTAAGTGTGTTCCTCATCTCCTCTGTGCAAAATAGGTGCCGTGACAAAAGATGAACCTGCACCGACCACCTGCACAGTAGCGCTCTCTGTAATGGCCACATGCGTGCCCGCGCCTAAGGGACCATCTCGACTGACGCTGCCATCGAACCCAACACTTATAGATAATGCCACGCGGTGGGCTTTTGCAGCCACAGAAACTGCCGGATCTGCTTTTGCAGTTTAACTCTGGCTTTCGGTAAGGACACACTTCCCACGTCCATCTGAAACCACGTGCAGAAATAATCCAGGTCCTGTTTATGTTTATGTTTATTAACTTTATATACCGCTAAATGGCAAGACGAGTGGAGGAGTAGCCTAGTGGTTAGAACACTGGCTTGGTAACCAAGCAACCAGGGTTCAATTCCCACTAGCACTCCTTGTGGCCTTGGGCAAGTCACTTAACCCTCCATTGCCTCGGAAGAAAGGCCTGGCAATCTACTTCCGGTGACACTGCCAAGAAAACCCAGGAGCTTCTGGGTCGCCAGGAGTAAGGACTGACTCGAAGGCACACATTGCATTGCAAACGGCAAGACATCAAAGCGGTTTACATAGCTCAAATGGAAAACAATAAGGTAGAGAAAAGGAAAGGAAGTTACAATATTTGATAGGAAAGCAAACCGAGCAGACTCATGCGACAGGACACTAAGGAGGAGAAAGAGAGGAGGGAGAGAGAGAGGGTAGGGTTACACAGGGGGAGCAGGGAGATCAAAGGCAAGGGCAAGAGATGGGTTTTGAGACTATTTCTGAAGGTGGTGTGTCCCTGCTCAAGCCAGATGGAGGAGGGTAGGGAGTTCCATAGGGCAGGACCGATGAAGAAGAAAGCGGAGGAGCGAGTGGATTGGAGGCGAGCACAAGCGGGTGAAGGGAGATGTAGGCGGTTGAGATGGAGAGACCGTAAGGTACGGGCTGGGGAATGGAAGTGAACGAGATCAGCCAAGTACTGAAAGGAGTGGGTGTAAAGGACACGATGGAGAAGTGTCAAGATTTTATAGTGGATGCAGAATTTGATGGGAAGCCAGTAAAGATGGATGAGTAGAGGTGTAATGTGATCACGTGAAGAGGAGTGAAAAATGAGTCGGGCGGCGGTGTTTTGGACGCGCTGGAGGCGGTGAAGTTGCATGATAGGGAGACCAGCTAGAACAGAGTTGCAAAAGTCGACACGGGACATGACCAGGGATAAGAGAAGGGTAGTAAGTGCCTGTGCGGTGAGGAAGGGCCTGATGGCACGAATCTGACGGAGGAAGAAAAATGAAGTTTTAGAAACGTGAGCAAGGTGATCTCGGAAAGATAGGTTGGAATCAAAGAAGACGCCCAGGTAGCGAAAAGAAGAGACTAGAGGGACAGGTGAGCCAGAAAAAGAGGGGGAGATCTGGGGAGAAGTATTACCGCGAGAAAACCAGATGGCAAGGGTTTTTGTGAGGTTGAGATGAAGACAGTGGGTGGTAAGCCAGTCCGCAACGGCCGTAAGGCAAGCGTTTAGAGGGGAAAGATCAGGGGAAAGGGGGGGGGTTGTGATGCAGAAGAACCAGATCGTCGGCACAGTAAGAAGCTGAGATCCCATGTTGTTGAACCAATAAAGCTAGAGGGGTGAGAAAAATATTAAAAAGAAGGGGGGCCAGGACTGAACCTTGGGGGACACCGCAAGGAAGGGGAAAGGGCTCGGAGGTGGAAAGAGAAGTGGATGAGGGGAGGACGAGTAGGTTCTGGAAGAGAGGAAAGAATGGAACCAGTGGAGGACAGTGCTACAGAGACCCGCTTCCCGTAGTTGGGCCAGAAGAAGGGAGTGGTCGACGAGATCAAAGGCGGCAGAAAGATCAAGAGAGACCGCCACCGAGAGATCACCGCGGTCGTGAGCTGTGTGGAGTTCGTTCGAGAAGCACAATAGAACTGTTTCAACACTGTGGCCGGGGCAGAAGCCAGACTGGCGGGGGTGGAGAAAGTGCGTAGAGTCAAGATAAGAAGACAATTGAGAGAATACAACCTTTTCAAGGCTTTTGGAGAGGAAGGGGAGGTTGGAGACTGGGCGGTAGTGAGCAGGGATCATGGGATCAAGTGAGGGCTTTTTGAGAATTGGACGAACCAGAGCGTGCTTCCAGGGCTGGGGAAAGACACCTGAGGAGAGACTGGTGTTGATTATAGTGAGCGCTGGTGGGATGAGAGCTAGGGAGGAAGTGAGCAACCAAGAGGAAGGAATGGGGTCTAGTGGGCAAGAAGTTTTCTTGGAGGAGGAGAGTGTTGAAATAAGCTCAGAGGAAGTGATTGGGTGGAATGAATGCCAGACATGAGACAGCTGAGAGGTGGGAGGAGGGGAGCAAGGAGGGGGGTTAGATAGGAGGGGGACAGTGAGGCAGGGATTGCCTAAGATCAAGTATCTTTGAACTGAAGAGGGAGTAGGTGAGGGAAAAGAAAGGGAGGGAGGGGACCGGACCGAAGAGAGGTAAGATACTGAAGGACTGAGTAGAGGTGACGCGTCTGATTGGGTGCAGAGGAGATGGCAGCAGAGAAGTAGTTCTGTTTAGCTTTGTGGACGCGAGTTCGGTAGTGAGAGTGTTCAGACTTGAAGCATGAAAGTGTAACAGGACAGGGGGCTTTGTGCCATAGACGCTCAGCTCGGCGGAGCTGCGTGCGAAGAAGATAGAGACCAGAGTGGAACCATGGTTGTGGGGGACGGCGGGAGAGGGAACGTGGATGGAGAGGGGCTATGTGATCAAGGGCAGTAGAGAGGGAGGAGAACCAGGTGGATGCTTGGGAGGAAGGAGAGAGGAGGGAAAAGTTAGAGGGAAGAAGATCAGATGCAGGGGGGAATTGTTGAGGGGTCTGGGAGGTTAGACGACGAGTGTAAGGAGTGAAGGCGGGGGGAGAGGGTCGAGAAGAGGGGGAAGAGGCAGAGGGGGAGGGGAGGCAATGAAAGGTGAGGCAGTAATGGTCAGTCCAGGGTAGAGGGAGGGCAAAAAGAGACTGTAAAAGATAAGTGGGGACTGAGGGGGAAAGGAGCAGGTCAAGGGTGTACCCGGCGGAATGGGTTGGGAAAGGAACAAGTTGAAGAAAGGACAAGTCATGGAGGACAGTATTAAAGGAATGGTCTCTAGTAGAGACAGGGGGGTCAAGATGCAGGTTGAAATCACCTGCAATGAGCAGGCGAGGGAAGGCCAGTGACAAATCAGTGATGGAAGAGAGAAGGGAATCCCAGAGGTCAGGGCGCAAGGCTGGAGGGGAGTAAATGAGAAGTAGGTGTATGGGGGATACAAAATGAAGATGAAGGAACAAGGCTTCAGGATAACGTAGTAGGGGAGAGGAAATGGGGGTGAAGGAGATGGAAGTACAGATGAGGGCAGCCACGCCACCGCCAGTAGACCAACGCGGGGGATGGAAATACCAGAGAAATCAGGGGGTAGACAGCGGGCTAAGAGTGCATCTTCCCCATCTTTTAACCAAGTTTCAGCAAGCAGGAGGACATCAAGGGACTCCTGCGAGATGAGGTCAGATATCAGCAAGGTTTTGGATCGAAGGGAGCAGCAGTTCAGGAGACCAAAACGAAAAGAGGAGGGGCTGGGAGAGGAGGGGGGGGCAAGAGGTGGGAGTGAGTAGAGGACGAGATGGGCAGGCAGGGGATGAGATTTTCAAGAGAACGATAAGAGGAGCCGTGAGATCGAGGTAGTCGAGCAGGAAGGGGAGGGCGATTACCCCAGAGCACAGGAATGGTAGTCATTGGGGGAGGGGGGTCACAGAGTACAGCGGTTGGAAGCGAGGCGAGGGAGAACAATGGCAGATTTACCGAAGTAGGGAAAAGCCAAAAGGAGCTATTCAACACGAGGTGTGGAAGACCAGAGAATAAACTGAGTAGGAAGGTAAGTACTCCCAGAAGGACAGTGGTGACAGCCCTGCAGGAGTCGCCCCAAGGAGCGCACCTAAAGACGATGCAATTTGACTCTTGGCAAAGTTGACTACCCATCCTGGGCTTTGGAGGAATGCAAAGACCTTTCCGTCGCCTTCACGTTTTCCTTGCAGGTCTTTGCTCTTATGAGTCAATCATCTAAATACGGGTGCCACCACCACCATGACTTTGATGAACGTCTGAGGCGCAGTCGCCAGGCCGAAGGGCAACACCCAAAACTGGAAGTGCCCCTCTGGTACTGCAAATCAGAAAAACTGCTGGTGCTCTGCCTGCACCAGAATGTGGAGATAAGCCTCTGTGAGGTCGAGAGAAGTCAAGAAATACCTTTTTCTCACCGCCACTATCACAGACCGCAATGTTTCCATACAAAAGTGCAGTACCCGCATACTTGAGGTCTAGAATGGTCCAAAAAGTACCTTCTTTCTTTGGAACCACAAAATAGATGGAGTATCTACCACATCCTCTTTGGCTTAGGGGCACTCCTACCACCCCCTACAACTCCCTTAATCTCTGCTATTCTCCTCCCTAATGCCTTGCAGGAGGAATTTATTTATTTTATTTATTTATTTACATTCTCTTATATACCGCGCTATTCTGCATCAGTGCGGTTTACATTGAACAAACTGAATTGACAAAAGTGTTGCGGAGAGGCTGAACAAACTCTAGGGAACAGCCTTCTCGGATGACTTCAGCACCCTCTGGCCAGTCATGATTCAGGTGCAATCATAAAACTCCTGTAACAGAATCCCTACAGGAATTACATCTGCCTGGCCCACACTCAGTTCATTGTGATTTCTTGGGAGCAGAGGTGGAGGAAGAGAACCCACTTTCCATGCCTCGGAAGCCCCAAAAGGTGGTCCCCTCAATTGAAATAGACCTCTCTGATAGGGTGTGAATCTCTGTGATTGATACCTCTGAAGATCTCTCGGCTGACATCTTCTGGGGTCAACAACCGCCCCACCTTCTGCTTGTCCTCCGGCAAACCTCCTCCTTTGGTTTCACCCAGCTCCTTTATTAGCTTCTCCAGATCTTCACCAAAGAACAGTTTATCCCAGAATGAGAGTTTGCTCAGCCTGGACTTGGAAGACATATCTGCCGACCAATTGCAGAGCCACAAATACTGCCTTACTGCCACCACCAAAGCCATACCCTTGGCCAAAGACCTAATGAGGTCATAAAAGTTATCCACCAAATACGCTCCCCCGGATTCCAACTTTGCCACCTCTGGAGGTCGTCTTTGCCTTATGTAGCAGCAGGACAAACGCCAGTGAGAAAACTCCCTGCGCCCCTACCACCTGCACGTACCTGGGGGCTCTCACCTTAGGCGCCTTCTTTGTCTTGCCCTTCGGGCCTGTGGCAGGAAGAGTTCCCCCACTTTCCACACTTCCTGCTGGCATTGCTCCTGCCACAGTGACTCCTGAAGGCCCTGCCGCCTCAGTCTTCCATACCCCTAGGGGACTGCTCCGGCCTGTCCTCTCCCAGGCCCACCTTCACCGACTGGGATTCTGCCTCAAATTCCCTGCAGAACCTGGCCGGGGATACTGAACCCCCACGGGTCCCACAGGTAGGCATGTCTCCAGTCCTCACCCTTATCTCCTCTCTGTTCATGGAAGACTAGCTTTATTTTCCTGTCTCCACAATCTTCTCTTAATACCGTCTGTCTTTAAGAGCAGAAAACAATAAAAATAAAATGCCCCGAGAAGGGAAGCCCCACTGTCCTGAGCCACCCCTCCCCCCAACTGCTGCTCCCGTTTAGCTAGCTGTTTCCCAAGATTCATAAAATTGCCACTGCTGCCACGCAGCTCTTCTGACTGCCTGCAATGGCCCCTGCACCTCTACCTTACTGCGTCACAAGTATCAATCTTACTGGTGCCTCAGCAGTTGTCCCAGACGCTCAGCCAGCTTTGAGCTTTGGCGTTGGATAATACCAAGATGTGGCAGCTGCGACGACTCCTCCCATGTGAAACCGTGGCTCTGGAGTCGTGTCCATGCTTCTGCCCCTTAGCAACAAGCACTGCTTAGACATGCTTACCTACGGCTCTCCTTCCCCCACATAAACGGCCCAGTAATTAACCTCTCCCCCACAGGAGTGCTGTGCGGGTCTGCAGTTCCCTCTGTGCCTTTCTTTTATCTGAAATCAATTACCAGCAAAGACCAAGCGCCAACAGCTCCTGATAGCTTCCTCCAGCCCCACTGTCAGTGCTCTTCAGGTGACCCCCACAGTGCTCAAATTCTCGCCCTCTCAATACCAAATTTAAAATACTACTTCCTAATTAAACAACAAAAAAGTATTACTTCAGCAAGTCCTAGCAAAGGGATTCATGTCTCTCCAGCTGCTTGGAGACAGACACTGAAGGCTGGGTGAGGAGCCAGCTAACTAGGGGAAGTCATGAAAATCATGACATGCTCAGTCTCCAAGCTGCTAATGGGGCGTGAATACCCAAAGGAGCCGGGACTGGACTGGAGGAATGAAATGGAAAGAGTGTTAACCAAGTTGGCAGTTTTTGAGCACTTTACAATCACAACAGATGGGAAAGTGTAGTTACTCACCTATAACAGGTGTTCTCCAAGGAGAGCAGCAATTGAGTCCACAGATACAGACTGCAGTAGGACCCATGTGTCCAATGGAAACCAGCACTCCAGTAGCCTGAACACAGAAGGGTCGGAGTTGCCTAGACCCTGAAAAGATTAGAGAGCATGGCCTGGCCAAAGGAGCTGTCCCATCAGGACTCCTTTTCCAGGATGTAATGAGCTGCAAAAGTATGGACTGGACTGAAGACCAAATGGCAGTCCGGCAGATGTTCAGCGCCAGGACGGAGCACAGGTTTGCCACAGAGTTTGCCATGGCCCTGACACAGCGTGCCATGACCCAGCCATCCAGCATGAGCCCTACCTGCTCATAGGCAAGGGCGATACAGCCTGCCACCCAGGCAGACAGTGTTAGTTTGGTCATCATCTCTCCCAGTCGACTGGGGTCTTGGAAACAAAAAGCTGAGAAGCTTTTCAGTGGCCCTCGGTACATTGAATGTAGAAGGACAGGGCCCTCCTTACAGTCCAAGATGTGGAGGACAGTCTCCACCCTACTAGCATGAGGGCTTGGGAAGAAAGTGGGTAGCACCACCTCCTAGTTGAGGTGGAAGGGAGATATCACCTTAGGAAGGAATTTGGGGTGTGCGCGGAGCACAACCCTGTTCTTGTAGAACCTGGTATACGGCGCCTCTGCCATTAAGGCTTAGAACTCGCTAACCCTGCGAGCGAAGTTGAGCACTACCAGGATCACCACCTTCTATAAGAGGTATCGCAGTGATAGGTAGCCAGAAGCTCAAAGGTGGGTGAGTGAGCTGTGCCAATACTACGGTAAGGTCCCACTAGGTCACCGGGGGGGGGGGGGGCTGTTTTGATAACAGAAGTCCCCTCAAGAAGAGGGTCACCAGCGGCTGGACTGAGAGGGGCTTGCCATCCACCGGATGATGATGCACCACCAGGGCACTGAGGTGCACTGTGAGTTCAATTTGAGCCCAGATTGTGAAAGATAGAGAAGGAACTGCAGACCAGCTACACTGGGTAGGAGAACAGGTTAACTCCTTGCTCTGTGCAAACCGAAAATCTGCACCATTTGAAGGCATACGCTTTACTGGTGGAAGCCTTACGGGAGGCCAGCAATATCTCCTCCACTTCTCCCGAGAGGATGAAGGGGGTTAAGGTCACCCTTTCAGCAGCCACACCATCAGTGATAAGGACTCCAGGTTGGGATGCAGGAGAAAGCCCCCCTCCTGAACCAGGAGCCCTGAGAAGCTCCCTAGTGAGATGGAATCTCTACTGACAGCTGGAGAAGTAGCAGGAACCATGGCTGCCTGGGCCATCGAGGGTCTATCAGTATCAGGACGGCCTTGTTGCAGAGGATCCTTAACAGCATTTTGGCAATTAGTGGCATTGGTGGGAAGGCATACATTAGACATTCCGACCACGAAATGAGAAACGCGTCGGCCGTCACCTGGGAGGGTGGGCTTGCCAGGAGCAGAAGCGAGGCAACTGGTTGTCTGGGCTGGCAAAAAGGTCCACCCATGGTGTCCCCCAGAGGTGGAAAGGCTGGTTAGCCACTCTGGGGTCCAGCTGCTACTCGTGCGGCAGGAGGACCCTTCTCAATTTGTATGCAAGAGAGTTGTCGTGGTTCGGCAGGTATACTGCCCATAGGAGTATGCCCTGCTGGACTGTGTAGAAGCAGAGCATCATCGCCTCGCAGAAGGTGCGAGATCCCATGCCCCCCTGCTTGTTCATATAGAACACTGCCACCTAGTTGTCTGTTTGGATCAACACTGGCTAGTGCCACAGGCAGTGGCAAAACACTCGGAGAGCTAGATATATTGCCCAAAGCTCCAGGAGGTTGATCTGCTGGTTTCTCTCATCCTGCGACCAGCTGCCCTGGGTGCAGAGTTCCTCAGAGTGGGCTCCCCAGCAGTGGGGTATCTGTAGTGAGAACCCTTAAAGGGTTTGGAGTTTGGAAGAGCACCCCTGTCTTGAGGTGTTGGGGGTTTTGCCACCAGGTCAGCGATTCCGCCAACTGGCGGGTCACTGAAACTCTGTCCTGGAGACAGCCTGTGTCCACTGTCCCCGAAAGCACCACTGTGCGGCATCATGTGAAGGCAAGTAACTGGGGTGACATGGACCAAGGGATGTGTTGTATATCTAGGGCTAGTGCCTAGAGATGGTCGGTTTGGTCTCTGGGGAGGAAGGCCTTTGCCCAGAGGGTGTCTAGCCTTGCCCCTATGAACTCTAGACATTGCATCAGGAGGTGGTGGGACTTGGGGTACTTTACTACAAACCCCAGATGCTGCAGGACCTGGATGGTGCATGCAGTTGCCTTCTGTACTTCTGTAGCTGTGCCTCCTTTTATAAGCCAATCGTCCAAGAAGGGGATGACAAACACCCCCTGGAGGTGGAGGAAGGCGGCCACTACTGCCAGGCATTTGGTGAAGACCCTGGGGCGGAAGCCAGGCCAAAGGGTAGTACCCTGTACAGGTAGTGGTTGCCCCCCACCATGAACCAAAGGTATTGCCTGTGGTTGGGGTGAATAAGGATGGGGGTATAAGCATCCTTTGGATCCAAGGAGCATAGCCAATGCTGGAGGTAAAGCAGCAATGTTCCAAGGGAGAGCATCTTGAACCTCCCCCTTTACCAGAGATTTGTACAGGTTGCGCAGGTCGAGGATGAGTCTTAGGCCCCTTGTTCTCTTTGGTTCAAGGAAGTATCTGGAGTAGAACCCCTTGCCCCTGAGATGGTGGGGAACTGGTTCTACCGCTCTCGAGAAGTCCTGCGTGTTCCTTCAGTAGAAAGTCCCGGTGAAGGGGAGACCTTGGGGGCTCTCCCAGAAAGAAAGGATAAGGTGTCTGAGCCAGATGGAGGAGGTAGCTCTCTTCTTGACCACCTGTAGCCTGTGTTGATTGCTGGCCACCTTTGGGCATAATGAGTGAGACATCCTCCTGTGGGCTGCTGACCTCCTTGGGGTGGAGAGGCTATGCTCAAGGAGTCAAAAGCTCCCCCCTGGCTGGGCTGGGGCTTGGGAGCCTTCTGCTTACAAGGTCCATGGCCATTTTCCTTGGCCTGCAGACCTTGCTGGGGAGCAAGGGAAGCCTGAAAATGTGGGTAGTTTTTGTAAGCAGCCCCTTTTCTTAGGTAGAAGGGCTTTTTACCCGAGCCCTTCCGTCGAGGAACGACAGCGGTCTTTTTAGAGAGCCTGGTCCTCGTCATGAATTCGGCGGCCTCCAGCTCGGCAGCCTTTTCAGTCATGGGTTTGCTGAAGAGATTCTCTCCTTGGCATGGGACATCCACCAATTTATCCTGAACCCACTATTCGAGGTTGGACAACTATAGCCAGGCCTGGCATTGGGCACCGATCCCTGCCGCTGCTACTCGAGCCGCTGATTCGAAGCAGTCATAGGCTGCTCGAGACCTACTTGGAGCACTCACGGACGGCTTTGGCCAGGTTCTTGAACCACTGCAAGGGTTCCTCGGAGAGACCAGCAGAGAACCCGGCAAGCTCCTTCACTAGGTCTTCTCAGGTACATGCCCATGTACAGTTGGGTAGGCCTAGATCCGGCCAATGCGCATCAAATCTTGGTAGCACTTTCTACTGAGGGCATCCAAGGTGCGGGCCTCCCTACTGGGGGGCACCGAGGAGTGTGTCTGCTGGCTCTTCAGTCGACACATGGCCAACTCTACCACCGTGGAGTTGGGCGGCAGCTGTGCTTTCTGGAAGTGTGCGTTCCCGTGGACTCAGTGCATCGAATCGAGCCATTTGCTCACCACTGGCACCGATGCCGGTGTCTCCCACATATGGAGCATTAGCCATTCCAGGATCGGTTTGATGGGCACCGTAAGTGATTCCCTCTGAGGGAACTCGTATTGGAGGATTTCTAACTCCTCCATCTGAAGGTCCTCCTCTGACTCCGTAGGGAATGCCAAGACTTGGACAAGTCAATCACGAAGTTGAGGAAAGCCATGTACTCCAGTGGGGACCGATGCTGGGGCTCCGAAGAAGGGGAGTCTGAGGGGACGTCGCAGTGGCGATGGGTGTCCTGCGACTCCTCATCCTCGGTGTCCCACTTGGAATAATCCGAAAACTCGAGTGAAGGATGGCTCGTGGACTCTGGGCCTGAGCCTCATCCATGTCACTCAGAAGCTATACGGCTGGCACTGGGTGCACTAGTCAGGGTGGACCTTGGTCCCGTGGACTGGGAACTGGATCGAGACCTCGGCCAAGGATCGACTCGGAGCCGAATGGCCGAGGATCAGCATGGCCTCCGGGGACATCTTTGATGTTTGCGATGGCCCAGAGGTCTGGGCGGAGGAACCGGTGGTACCGGACAACAGCACCTGCTGCTGGTCCATGAAGGCAGAAAGACTGCGCTCCAAGGACGCCATTCTGGATTTGAGCCCAGAAGGCTCCGCAGCCATCGGTGCAGACACCGAGGAACTCTGGCCTGATACCTGTTCCCCCGAGGGGGGAGTCCTCGATGAGGATAGGTTCTGGTGACCGAGGCCAGTCTGAAGTCCAGTCCTTGCGGGGGACCTTGGTAGGCCACTCCCTCTCCGATCCCTCGACAAGCATCTAGGACTGCGGGACCTGGCTCAGATCTTACCCAACCAGGGATGCACCTTCGAGGTTTTCTTCTTCTTTTTATGTTCCCTCGAGGGAGACCCCCTTTCTAAAGAGTTGTGGCGTCATTCGGGGTCCGTGAGGCTGCCCCGAGATTCTGCTGTTCCAGAGGCGGCCTTGGCCTTTGGAGGTACCGGGGACTCCACAAAAAATGTATCATGCTGCTGCTGGCGGCTCGAGGGCCTTGGTGGATATCTTGTTACAGAGGCCACATGGTCGTGGTTGGGCACCGGGCAATGAAGGCAGCAGTCATGTGTGTCGGTAAGGAACATGCTTTTAGAACATTGATCACACTTCTTGAACCCACCGGTAGCCATGAGGGAAAAATAACCCCAGTGAGGTGAAAGACACATGGTGCTGCCAGTTAAGAAAAAGGGTGCAAAGAAGCCAAAAAGGAAAAAAGCTACTCAAGGCTCGATGCCGAACGCAACAAGCTCGGGTGGCAGGAAGCGTACCAGTGCACAACCGGAGAGAGTATAAAAATCAGGTTGAGAATAATCAACCTTTTCCGGGGAAAGACCAGACATCTGAAGGGCTCCATGAAAAAAAAGGAGATTGAGCAAGATGGCACTCTTGGGTGGCAAGGGTACCACTCATGCGTGGTGGCATCAAATTTAAAAAGACACTTGCAGTGTTTCCATCCTAAAGTGCTAGAGGCTGTACTCAAGAGAGATAGCAATACAAACTTTCCATTTCCACCTACTTCAAAGCTAGAAAAAGAACAGAAATCTACTGGAGGACAAACTACTATAAACATTCTTTACTTCTGATAAAGTTATCATAACAAGGACATCAGAAAAGTTCAAAATTCACATCATCAAAATGGTGGTAAAAGCATAGTTATTCACCTTTAACAGGTGTTCTCCAGGGACAGCAGGAATCAGTCCTCACATATGGGTGACATCTGCGCCGATAGAGCCTGCATGGAAGCATCTCCCCAGCTTTCAAAGAAAGCCTTTGGGAGATACACCACGCATGAGTGGTCCACTTCACACCCAAGGGCGCCATCTTGCCTCAGTCCAATGACATAGCTAAGATGGCAAAAAATTAAAATATGGTAAAGCAGCAACTCCGAGGGTTGTGAGGATTGATTCCTGTTGTCCCTGGAGAACACCTGTTAAAGGTGAGTAACTACGCTTTCTCCGGGAACAAACGAAGTCGGTCCTCACATATGGGACTCCGCAGCTACAGGCTAACGAGAACCTGTAACCAAAAGAAAAATGCCACAGCAACCTGCAAAGAGTGAGCTGTGATCAGCAGCAGTTGAGTCCCTACTGAGAGGCTCTCACAAGACCTAAGTGTCCAGCGGAAAACCAGCACTCTAGTAGCCTGAACACAGAAGGGTTGGAGGGCAGGAGTTGCCTACACCCCGAAGAGATTACGGAGTATGGCCTGGCCGAAGGCACAGTCCCGTCGGGACTCCCTCTCCAGGCAGTAGTGAACAACGAAAGTGTGGACCAAAGACCTGGTGGCAGCCTGGCAGATTTCAGTCACAGGAATGGAACGCAGATTTGCCACAGACATAGCCATGGCCCTGACACAGTGTGTTGTGACCCTCTAGTCCAATGAGATTCCTGCTTGCTTGTAGGCAAGGGTAAAGCACAGTTACTTACCTGTAACAGGTGATCTCTGGGAACAGCAGGAATAAGTCTTCACATATGGGTACGTCGGTACCGACGGAGTCTGCGTGGGAACGCTTCCCAGCGTCCAATCAAAGAGCTTTTGGAAGCATCCCACCACGCCTGCATGCTGCCTTCCCGCCTTTCCCAACTGCCTCTCCTCAGTTAAGTTTTAAAGCTGAGACAAAGAGAGAGGAAGAGGAAAGGAAAGATAGATAGAGATACAACTCCTGGAGAGGTGGGTGGGTTGTGAAGACTTATTCCTGCTGTTCCCAGAGATCACCTGTTACAGGTAAGTAACTGTGCTATCTCCAGGAACAAGCAGGAATGAGTCTTCACATATGGGGACTCCCAAGCTGAGATGCCTGGAGTCCCAGCATGTCATAGGTTGGAACATGCTATTTCCCAGAACACCAGGCATCCTGAGGATGGAGGGTAGGAGTTGAAGAAAGAAAGGTGCTGTGGAACAGCTAACCTAGCATAGGCTTGCAGACAAGGAGTCCATGTGTGGATGATAATTGTCATCAATGATATTGCAAAGAAAAAATATTGCAATAGGGACCTCCCCTAACAGGACTTTAGAGAAGTATGGAGGTTCATGGGATCTACTGGGGAACCCAGTAGAGGAACCTCGAGAAGGACCTCACTGTAAGTGGAGGTAGTAACATGTAGGAAAAGTAATGGAGGTCAGAATCCTGAAAGGTAACAGTGAACCCCAGTAGGAGAAAACTGGGGTAGAACAAAAACGGTGGGCCTTCAGCAGAAGGCTTTATGATAAAAGCCCAACTCTTTTGGCAGCAGAGTGGCTCACTCTTAGGAACAAAAAGAGAAAGGCTAACCGATTTAGACAGACAGGCCCAGTCCTTGTGGGGAGAAAGGGTATGGGAACCCCCTGTATCCCAAAAGAAAGGACAACGCTGGAGGCGTTAGAGCCTGTGAGTAGCTGAAGATCCGCAATGTCTCTCCTAACTGAAGTCAGCTGGGAGAGATAGTGGACATGGAGAGCTTCAGCGGTACCTAACCTTAGGGTTATGGGAGGTGTTAACTACCACCAAAGTGGTTGTGAGTGTAGGACCCCAAAACATGCTGGATAGCATAAGTATGGGTAAGCCCCATCTGTCAGAATCATATGGCTATGAGCTTGGACAGTCAGGTAGATAAAGCAGAAACATATCTACCGATAGTAAAGTATCTCGACAGATATATTCTCATATATATATATATATATATATATATATATATATGAGAATATATCTATAGTGAGATATGAAGGGCATAAAATATTCACACATGATAGACATGGACATCTGTAAGATGTGTGCTATAGGTATGAATATTATATATATATACATACACACCTCTATATGGAAGTCTGCAAGAAGCCGACAGAGATATGCCTACAAAGGGTATTCACATAGGAAAATGTGGAAAGGAAAGATTCATCTAATAACAAGAAGGTGGAACCTACTTGAGAAGACATATAGAGAATCAATTCCCACTGGTTATGGCTAAAGGAATGCTAGGTAGTAGAATAACCAGGATGGTTACGTGAAAGCAGAGGATGATATCAGTCTGCAACCTGCAAGTCCCGAGTATTCTAGAATTCTAGCATGGTAAGTGAATAGAAGACGCATAGGAATGAGATACCATGCTGACCTGCTAAAGGGCAAAAAGGTATCATGCGTTCTTACCATGAGGACGAGCTGGAAGGGGAAAACATATTCCCTATTGGAAATACTATGGACCAAAGCAGGGAATTAGCAACCCCTTAAGCTTTCACGTAAGAGGAGGCCTATGTCCTTTATATTAAAAAGGGGAACTTTTCTAGTCATGAGAGACATGACTGAAAAAACCTTTTTCAACCATCTAGTATGGCTGTTGGAGAAAAAGCCCCCCCCCCCCCATGCTCTCTAGCAAGGGCCCATAGTGGAGAGCTTCTCTGTAGAATTGCAGAGAGCATGATGCAGGAGAGTGGGGAGATAGAACTGGCTGCAGAAGAGCCAGCAGCTATGTCAACTATGCTGTCCAACCCAGGGGAATGGAGATGGCAGAAAGAGAAGACAATCCAGCAAGCTTGTAGTGAAAAGATTTCCAAGACAGATGACAGCACTGACTTGGAGCCACTACTAACACCAGACAGAATGTTAGTGGAGGACAAATCTGGTTGCTGGTGGACAAGAACCAGTGGTTGAAAAATTAAGGCTCCTGCATTGGCAGCTGCTTGCCAGACAGCATAAGAATGGTACTGTTTAAAAACAGTAAGAACAGACAAAACAAGAGTAGAAAACTCTGGACGTGTCTGATGAACTGCTTCAAAGCAAGATTGAAAAAGAGGAGTCAACTCAGAGAAGAGAACTCCGCACTGGAAAAGTAAGAAAACTAGAGAGGCTGAAGAAAAGCCCTCCAGTGAAGCAATACCGCTCTTACAGAGGAAAACCCTGGTAAGAGGGTAAAGAGAATGGAGCTGAAGAAAACTTACAAAGTAGTAAGTTTATAGGAGGGAAAAAAGACATGCTGGCACAGGAAACTATCATTTGATAGTGGAGAGACCTCTTTCCCTAGAAGGAAAAAGAGGAAAAATCCTGTGACCTAGAAGCATGAACATCCTAACAGCTCATAGAACATAGAAAGAATAGATGTCTTTCGGGAAGAGATCCATGTTCAGGATTTAGAATGACAGCAGTGGATTGTCTCTAATGAGAAGAAGCAACTGCAGATTGTAATCCCCAGAGTCACAAGCATCTATTGAATTGATCAGAAACCCTGTGGTTGCTGGGTTTGCTGAGCCTGGTGAGAGGTGGAATTCTGCAGACCAGGACGATGCTTCCCCTGTTTGGGAACATCTGTATAATGGGCAGATGATGCATAAAACCTTCTTCTCCTATGGGAAGAAAATTTGGCAGGACATTTCCTACCTACTGGGACAGAAGAAGGTGCAGAACAGCTCCTAGGAACAGGTAAGTCAGTGGAGAACTGAGTAACCTGACGTAAAGACTCCTTGTTGAAAAGATTGTCTCCAGTGCAAGGAGTATGTCCCAGCCTGTGCTGTGCCCATTTGTCCAAGCCTGAAGCTTGGAGCCAGGCTCTACGTCGTGCCCCTATGGTTATAGCAGAAGTCCTGCTAACAGACTCAAAAGAGTCTAGGGAAGCACGAGTAAGAAACCAAGAGATATTCTGGAGATGCTTGATCAGTGAAGAATAGTCTGCACTCCTGGACTCTGGAAGGGAAGGAGTCAAAAGATGTAATTGCTTTGTGACCTCCTCAAGAGATAAACTCATATAGAAAATATATGAGAGAATTCTTGCAGAAAGCATAGATGTCTGGAAGGTTTGACGTCCAAAGGCATCAAGTATCTTAGACTCACGACCTGGCGGATAAGAAGAGTGCTTTTTCTTGCTCTTTACCCGTCTCATTGCTGATTCCACAACTATGGAATGATGAGGAAGTTGAGTCTTTTGAAACCCTGGAGAGGGGGGCACCTGATATAAGAGATCAGTTGCTCTGGAAGGTGGAGGTACCCTTAAAGGTGTTTCCCACATTCCTAGAAGGAGATTCTGCAAGGAATGATGCAAAGGAAGCATTATGTTCTCCTTTGCTTTGGTAGAAAGAGTCCTGTGCAGGATCATGTCCTGGGATAGGAATAGCAAGGGATCTTGCTATATCCAGGAGGAAACTCTGAAAAGAGGATTCCCCAACAGTATTTTCCCTTAGACAGGTTAGATCTGAAGAAATAGCCTGAGCACCGACAGAGCTATCCAGATATATAGGAATAGAAGATCCAGCACAGTGCAGTGTGAAATGTTTAAAGGATGGTCGCCGGTATTGGCTGTCAGGAGCAGTGACCGTCATTACCACATTGTCCATGCCAGGTATCGACTCCAAGCTTGGCATAGAAGGGAGCAATCCTGTTGAAAAAAGCATGGTAGGAGTTGGACATGATGCTACTATGGATACCGGTACCGATGCCAATACCGGTACCGATGTCGGAGTCGAGCTCGACAAAGACATCGGAGCAGTCATCGGTGACCGTTCAAACGGTACCGAGGTAACCAAAAACCTCTGGGTGCTATCCTCTGTACCGAGCCACCAGTATCGATCGGTGTCGGTACCAAAGTGTACTGGTACCGAGTCTTCCAGACTAGAGAGCGATTCTAAACTCGGCATCGATAAGCGAAGCATGGAAGGCACCGATTGTAAGGGTAATGAGGACATCGGTACCGACTTCGGTACCGTGTCTGATATCGGTGACTGAAGGTCAGCTAGTGACAACTGAATTGGCCTCGAGGGAACCGAGAGTTGCGGATCCGAATCATCGGAACCGAGCCTTCGGTACCGCCCGGAGCCGGTACCAAGGCGAGTCAGTACCCAGTCCTCCAGACTGGAGATCGATTCCAGACTCGGCATCGAAGGAAGCGAGGCTATCGATGCACATCTGGAGGGTACTGACATCGGTGGTAGTATCGGTGCTGGTACCGATAATGGAAGGTCAGTCTGGAGTGTATCTACCGGTCCCGAAGGCACCGAGGACGCCAGATGACCATCCCTGGTGAGGAGTATTTCATCCAACACCAGTGCCGATGTCGGGGTATCGGTACCACTCGAAGCGGATGCCAACACCGGACAAGGCTCAGGTATGTTCTGTGAGGGGTGAACCCCAGGAACAACCTGCAACCCCTTATACGCTTTGGAGACCGAAGACTCCTGCCGGGGTTTTGAAGCCAGAGGGCCCTCGAGGGCAAGGCCGGAGCCTCTACATGCTGTGCATGAGACCTACCACTCGAGGGCTGGCTAGTCTTAACAGACTATTTGTGGGTTACCTGATCCTGTGTAGAAGAAGGGGACGGTGCCCCGAAGCTGGAGGGAAACAGTGTATCGAGGGAACCTCGATATTGAAGACTTCTTCTCACCAAACTGTTGTCAGGACCCAAGCAGGTTAGACACCGACGTCGAGGGTCTAAAAATAAAGTTGTACCGCCACAGTGTGAACATTTCTTGGAGAAAGTGGCTGGCAGTTCCATGAAGGAAAAAGAAGAGGCCTAAAAGGCCTAAGATACCGTGAGACACTATGAAGAAAAAATATTCCCTGAAAAAGGAAGATTTTACAAGAAAAGAAAAGAAAAGAAAAGAAAACACCGGCGGTACCGGTGGCGTCGGGAAGACAGCCGCGACCACAAGAAAACTAAGAATAAAAGAAGAATTTTCTGCGGTGACAGGACGACGTCCTGCCGGCTCCGCGGAAAAACGAAAACTGAGGAGAGGCAGTTGGGAAAGGCGGGAAGGCAGCACGCAGGCATGGTGGGATGCTTCCAAAAGCTCTTTGATTGGACGCTGGGAAGCGTTCCCGCGCAGACTCCGTCGGTAACGACGTACCTATATATGAAGACTCATTCCTGCTTGTTCCTGGAGATCTACTCTTTCTCCAGGATCAAGCAGGAAGTCAGTCCTCACATATGGGACTCCCCAGCTTCAGGCTACCGGGAACCCAAAGCTGAAAAAATGAGCTCCCTCTAGCCGCAGCATCAGAGAAAGGATTTTACTGAAACATACCCCCACCGGTAGCCCAACGAGAGGGCTGGAGGGTAGGAATTGCCTAAACCTCAAAGAGAATCCGGAGTACTACCTGACTGAAAGCACAGTCCCTACAGGACTCCCTCTCCAGGCAGTAATGGGCCGCAAAAGTCTGGCTTGAGGACCAAGTTGCAGCCCTACAGATGTCTGCCAATGGTACAGAGCGGAGATGAGCTACTGAGGCAGCAATTGCCCTGACACGGTGGGCCGTGACCCTACCCTGCAAGGGAAGGTCAGCTGCCCTGTAAGCCCAGGTGATACAGTCAGCCACCCAGATGGACAAGGTACGTTTGGAGACAGGTAATCCCAAGTTATTAGGGTCAAAAGATACGAAGAGCTGAGTAGCCCTCCTATGCCCCTGCGTACGTTCAATGTAGAAGGATAAGGCCTTTCTACAGTCCAGGGTATGCAGGACTGTCTCGGCCCGGCTGGCATGGGGCCTAGGGAAGAACATGGAAGAACCACCTCCTGGTTGAGATGGAAAGAGGAGACAACCTTTGGGAGGAACTTAGGATGAGTCCTAAGGACTACCCTGTTCCTATAGAAGCGAGTGTATTGCCTGTCACAGACCAGGGCTTGAAGCTCACTCACTCGCCTGGCCGAGGTCAGGGCCACTAGGAATAGAGTCTTCCAAGAAAGGAAGCAGAGAGGACATGTAGCCATCGGCTCAAAAGGTGGGCGGGAAGGGGAACCGGCGTCGAACCGGAGAAGAACAACAAAGAAATCGCAAGAAAAAAGTCAACTTTTCCGGGCGACACGGACAGACGTCCGTTGGGCTCCACGGAAAAAGAAAGATTGAGCAAGATGGCACCTTTAGGCGGGAAGGGGAATGCGCATGCATGCAGTATTCCCAAAGGCTTTCTTAGAAAGCTGGGGAAATGCTCCGCACAGGGGCTCCATTGACGTCGATGTCACCCATATGTGAGGACTGACTTCCTGCTTGGTCCTGGAGAACACCTGTTAAAGGTGAGTAACTACACTTTCTCCGGGAACAAGCAGGAAGTCAGTCCTCACATATGGGACTCCCAAGCTACAGGCTACTGAAAAATCCTGTAGAAATCACGGGCGACTGTGGTTGGCTGGAAGTGCGGCAATGTAGCACCAACATCGAAGATGTAATCTCTCCGGTAGCCTAGTCACAGAGAGCTGGAGGGGAAGGAGCTGCACTATTCCCCAAAGAGGTGACAAAGTACTGCTAGGCTGAAGGTGCTATCACGCCATGAGCTCTCCTCCAAACAGTAGTGCACTGCAAATGTATGGACAGAGGACCAGGTGGCAGCCTGGGAGATATCCTGCAAGGGCACCGAGCGCAGATTGGACACAGAGGTCACCATGGTGTGCACATTGTGCGCAGTGACAATGTTGCAGAGAAAGTCTAGCCTGGTCATAGGCAAAGGAAATGCAGTCGGTCACCCACCATGAAAGGTGCACTTAGAGACTGTCACCCCAAGACGTTGGGGTCAAAGGAGACAAAGAGCTGCACCGAGCAGTTGTGGGGCCGCATCCTCTTGATGTAAAAAGACAATGCCCACTTGCAATAGAGAATGTGCAAGGAGGCCTCTGCCCTGGAGGCATGAGGCCTGGGAAGGAAAGTGGGGAGCACTCTCTCTTGAATCACGTGAAAAGCAGAGACCACCTTCAGTAGGAACTTGGGGTGGGGGTCCTAAGGACCACTCTGTTCTTGTACAATCTAGTGTAGAGCACATGGGCCACCAGCGCCCGCAGCTCATTTGGCTGAGATGAGCGCCACCAGGAAAATGACCTTCCAAGACAAATATTTAAAATGGCATGTCAACAAGGGCTCAAATGGGGGAGCCATGAGCTTCCCCAGCACCACATTTAAGTCCCATGCTACCGGCAGTGGGTGGACCATGCACTGGGAAAGGAAGAGACCTCTCATGAAACAGCCCACCAGTGGGTGCACCGAAATGGCCGAACCATCGACAGGATGGTAGTGCACCAAAATGGCACCAAGGTGAACCCTGACCGTGTTGGACTTTAGGCCAACCCTGGAGAGTTGCAAGAGATAACTCAAGACATCTCGCACCAAGCAGGAGAAGGGGTTAAGACCATCGTTCATGCACCAGACAGAGAACCTGTGCCATTTAAAGGTGTATGCTCGACGCATGAAGTCCTTATGTGAAGCTAGCAGTACATCCTTCACCTCCCGCGAGAGGCAGAAGTGTGTGATGGCTAACCTCTCAGCATCCAGGCCATCAGAGTGAGGGACTGGAGGTTGGGTTGCAAAAGCGTCCTGTTCTCCTGTGACAGGAGGTCTGGGGGAGCTTCCCAGCGACAGCGGGTCCCTCCAAGAGTGCTACAGAAGCAGAGGGAACCTGGGCTGCCCGGGCCATTTGGGAGTGATGAGGATGATTGAGGTCAACCCTGCTTGGATCTTGAGGAGCGCCTGGAGAACCAGGGGTATAGGTGGAAACACTTACAGGAGACTCCTGGACCAAGGGAGGAGGAAGACGTCCACCGCCTCCCTGCTCTGGGCAGGCCTCCAGGAACAGAAACGCAGTAGTTGTACATTCTCTGGACTGACAAAGAGATGTGTCTCTCTGGGATCCCCCAGAAGTGAAGGATCTCTCCGAGTACTACTGAGTGCAGCTGCCACTCATGGGGTTGAAGTACTCTGTTCAGGCGATCTGCCAGCACATTGTCAGGACTCAGCAGGTAAACCGCCTGGATGGCTATGGTCTGCCTGATGGAAAAATACCACAGGCAAATAGCTTCCCAGCAGAGGTGGTACAAACCCATGCCCCCCCCCCCCCCTGTTTATTGAGGTAGTCCATCGCTACCTGGTTGTCCATCTGGACTTCAAACACCTGACCTTTCAGGTGGTCCTGAAACACCTGACAGGCATTGTATACTGCTCTGGAGCTCTAGTAAGTTGATCTGCAGAGCAATCTCTCCTGACAACCATGGGCCTTGCGACTGCAGGTGATCGCAGTGGGCCCCCCAGCGCAGTTTGGACACATTTATTTATTTACATTCTCTTATATACCGCGCTATTCTGCATCAGTGCGGTTTACATTGAACAAACAAATTACAGAGATCACCTGTTACAGGTAAGTAACTGTGCTTACAGGGAACATGGGCTATGGAGGGTTAAGTGGCTTGCCCAAGACCACAAGGAGCACCTGTGGGACTAGAAACCCCAGTCCTTCCGGCCCAAGGTTGCTGTCCTCTAGTGGGATTTGAACCCCCGACCTTCCGGCCTGAAGTACCTTGCCCCAACCACTAGGCTACTCCTCCACTCCACTCAGCACATCCGTCGTGAGGATGTGCTGAGTTGGGGGTGCCCAGGACAGTCCAGCTCGGAGTTTGTGGGGGCTCTGACACCAGTCAAGGGATGCCTCCAGAGTCAGCGTGACCTGGATCTTGTATTCCAAGTGGCTAGAAGACTGTGTCCACTGGGTGTCAAGCATCAGAGGCGGGGGAATGGGCGTCACATGGACAGAAGACATGTGCTCCAGCAGGTGAAGCATCTGTCTGGCCATCACTACAGAGCAGCCCTGAACTTCCCTGGCCAGGGAAGAGAGGCACAGCACACGATGCTCTGGCAAGAAGGCCCGTGCCTGGGTGGAATCTAGAAGAGCGCCGATGAATTCTAATCGATGAGTCAGTAGCAAGTGTGACTTTGGGAAGTTGACCACAAACCTGAGCCGACCTATGTACGCTAGTAGCAGACCTATGGTACGCTATGTAGCATTGCGCACCTCCTCCGGCAAGCCGGCCTTGAAAGACCAGTCATCCAAGTAGAGAAAGATAAAGACCCCTAGAAGACTGAGGCGTGGGGGCAATTACCACCAGGCACAGTGAACACCTGAGGGGCCGAGGCTAGGCCGAAGGGGAGCACTCTGTATTGATAGTGGTGTCCACCTACGATGAATCGGAGGTACTGATGGTGCCTTGGGTGGATCAGGATGTGGGTGTAGGCATCTTTGAGACCAAAGGAGCACAGCCAATCTCCCTACAGGAGGTAGGGCAGCAAAGTTCCAAGGGACCGTTTTGAACTTTTCCCTGACCAGGAAGCGGTTGAGGTCCTGTAGATGCAGGATGAGCCAGAAGCCCCCTGTCTTTTTGGGCACAAGGAAGTAACGGGAGTAGAACCCCTGGTTCTGCAGAGGCTACGGAACCAACTCCACTGTGCAGTCCTCAAGCAAGGACTAAAGTTCCTTCTGCAGGAGCTCCCTATGCAAGGAGCCCATGGGTAATTCCTTTGGAAAGAAGGGAGGAGGTATCTGGAGAAAGTGGAGGAGATACCCTTCCCAAACCACCTGCAGCACCCAGGGGTCTGCGGTGATGTCTGGCCAGAGATGCACAGTCGACGAGCCATCCTCCTGTGAACCCTGGGATCTTTACCTCCTGAAGGAAGGAGGTAATGCCCAAAGAGTCAAAAGCCCCTCGCCCCAGGCTGCGGCTGGGACGCTGTTTGGGGCTTTTTGCTTATAGGGGCCGTGCCCTTGGCCTTGGTCTTTAATTGGCTGCCCCTGTTGGGGAGCCTGGTAGGCCAAAAACTGGGGGAATTACCTGTAAGTCTTGGTCTTTGGATGGAAGGACTTTTTCTCCCAAAGCCTTCTGACAGAAAGAGTCAGCAGTCTTCCTGGACGGCCTGGTTCTGGTCAGGAATTGTGACTTCGGCAAGCCCATAACAGAGAAGGCGGCTGAGCTGAAGAGTTTCTCTCCCCCGCAAGGGATGTCGGCCAAATTGTCCTGAAGCCACTGCTCCAGATCGGAAGACTTTAGCCAGGCAAGGCAGCGGGCACTAATGCCCACCACAGCGACACAAGCCACCAACTCGAAGCTGTCGAAAGCTGCCTGAGTCTGAAACTTGGAGCATTCCTTGACCGAAGAAATCAGAGACCGGAAGTGCTCCAGAGGTTCACCTGTCAACCCAGCCAGAACCCAGTGAGCACTTTCTGCCAAAGGCATCCAATGGTACATGCCTCTCTATGCAGGGGCACAGACTGCATCTTCTGGCTTTTGATCAGACACATGGCTGACTCCACTACCATGGAGTTGAGGCAGCTGTGACTTTTCAAAGTCATGGCTCCAGCTGACTCGATACTGAGAATCAAGTCGATGGTTCACAATCGGCACTATTACCGGGCTCTTCCACATCCTGAAGAACAGCCTCTCCAGGATGGGGGGCATGGGCACCATCAGTTCCTCCTTTGGGGGAGCCTCATATTGTAGGATCTTAAGATCCTCAGTCAGAGGCTCGTCCTCAGGCACCTCCACAAAAGCGAGAGTCTGGGACACCTCCCTGACAAAGTTCAGAAAGGCCAGGCCCTCTGGAAGGGACCGCTGCCCATGGTGAGGCAGAGAAGGATTGGAAGGAACGTCCCGATGGAGAACAGTGTCGGGAGACTCCTCATCTGTCTTCCAATCCAACTTTGTTGGAAGAATCACCAAGCGGTCCTCGAATTCTCGGCGTCAACAACGGCCGACGCTGCTGCTCAAAGTCGTGTCTCGAGTCTGACGACGATGGAGTTGGCGTTGATGAGCCAGCTTCTCCAGGATCGGCTGAGTCTCCTCCAGGAAAGTCCTCACTGAGGACAGCCCCGAAGTCAGCACCGACGACCAAGAAGTTCCGGGCATGGGCTGTGCTGCACCTCGAGGAACCTGCTTTCCAGGGCCGCCATCCTGGCTTCGATGCCAGTTGGCTCTGCAGCAGCTGACTCTGATCTTGAGGTAGTCACGTCCAGAGCCATGTCCCTCGCATGGAAATCACCAATGATGGCGGCATCGGGGAACCTGACCCGATCCCCCCGACGCCGTGGGAGTCTCCTCCCGCTGGGGCTGTTTGGAGGGCCGGCACAGTTGGCATCAAGTTGAGGATTCTGAGCCCGGGTGCCCGAAGTCTTACCTGCTGGTCCAGGATCAGATCTCGCCTTTGGCTTCGACAACATCCTAGACCCAAGGGGAAGGTCTTCGGAGGATGATCCCTGCGCTGTGAGGCTCCATGGACCCCAGGGCGCCAACCAAGTCCAGGTGCCCGAGAATAAATCGTTGGTTGCCGGTTCTGAGGGCAGAGAGTCCCCCCCAATGCCGGTCCCGAGGCAGACGTAGAACCAAACAGCTCCCCCTGCAACCTTTTACTCTCCTTGTGGGTCTTCATCAACATCTGTTGGCAAAGTGCGCAGGTAAACAGGTCATGGTCCGCCCCAAGGCATTTTATGCAGCAACTGTTGTGGTCCATGATGGACACTGTGCAGGGGAATTTTCCACATTGCTTTAAACTGCTGATTGAGGTCATAGCGGGAAAGACGGCACCCATGAGGTCAAACTCAGATATCTTCATCAGCTAGGCCATGAGCAAAGACCTGCGTGCTGAGAAAGAAAATAGAGAAAAAAGGGGACCCGAAAAAAAACAAGCCGCTGAGGCAGTGGACTCACGTGGCGGAAAGGTGATCGGAACCGATCCCGGTGAAAAGGAGGAAGAAAAATAGGTGAAAAAAATAGACTTTATCCATATGTGAGGACTGACTTCCTGCTTGTTCCTGGAGAACCTGAAGGTACACAAACAAGGTTTTTTTTTGTTTTTTTTTTTTGTTTTTTTTAAGTGCCTTCAAGTCAGCAGCCCCTGGGTTTTCTTGGCAAGGTATGACCAGAAGTAGACTGCCAGGTCTTTTCTTCTGAGGCAATGGAGGATATAGTGACTTGCCCAAAGCCACAAGGAGTGCCAGTGGGAATCAAACTCTGATCTCTTGGGTACTAGGCTGTTATTCTAACCACTAGGCTACTCTTCCATTCCAAAACCAATCTGTAGGGAATGGAAAAATAGCGTAGTTACTCACCTGTAACAGGTGATCTCCGGGAACAGCAGGAATTTAGTCTTCACATATGGGGTATCGTCGGTACCGACGGAGCCTGCGTGGGAACGCTCCCCAGCATCCAATAGGAAAGCTTTTGGAAGCATCCCACAGCACCTGCGTGCTGCCTTCCCAACTGTCCCTCTCCAGTTGAGTTTATAGCTAAGACAAAAAAAGAGATGGAGAGAGAGATACAACTCCTAGGGGAGGTGGGTGGGTTGTGAAGACTAAATTCCTGCTGTTCCCGGAGATCACCTGTTACAGGTGAGTAACTACGCTATCTCCAGGAACAAGCAGGAATGTAGTCTTCACATATGGGGACTCCCTAGCTGCAGATGCCAGGGAGATGGTCCCAGGAAGTTGTTAGGCCTTGTGAAAGGGCCATACTTCCCCCCATGGATCTCTGGCATCTTACCAGTGATGGTGGGTAGGAGTTGACTAAGTCTGAAAAAGGTGTTAAAGAACAGCATGGCCAAACAAAGCATCCCAGCGGGAGTCCTTATCTAAGCAGTAGTGGGCTGTGAAGGTATGTACCGAAGCCCAAGTAGCTGCTCGACAGATGTCGTCAATAGACACAGAGTGAAGATAAGCCATTGAGGCTGCCATGGCTCTACATTGTGAGCTGTGACATGGCCTTCAAGAGGAAGGTTCTTACTCTCATAGGCAAAGGATATGCACTGAGCAATCCAGTTAGATAGTCTCCTTTTGGAAACTGGAATTCCCAAATGACTAGGATCAAAAGCAACAAAGAGTTGAGAAGATTTTCTATGTTACTGTGTCCTTTGCAAGTAAAAGGCCAAAGCTCTTTTACAGTCCAAGGTATGAAGGTTCCTTTCTGCACTGGAGGCATGAGGCCTCAAAGAATACAGGAAGGTAAACCGCTTGGTTTAAATGGAAAGGCAAAACTACCTTTGGCATAAAGTGTGGATGAGTCCTAAGAACTACCTTATCATGGTGGAACCTTGTATAAGGAGGATCAGCCACTAACGCTTGCAATTCACTGATGCGACATGCCGATGTGATTGCAATGAGGAAGACGACTTTCCAAGAAAGGAATTTCTAAGATGTAGTGGCTAATGGTTCAAAGGGCGGTTTCATGAGCTGCCCGAGCACCAGATTTAAGTCCCATGCCACCAGTGGTGGCTTAAAGGGAGGCTTTGTTAAAAGAAGGCCTCTCATAAATCTCGCTATGAGAGATGAGAGGAAATAGGTTGTCCACTTAGAGCAGCGGTTCTCAATCTGTGGGTCGCGACCCCCACGAGGGTCGCCACAGGATTTAGCGGGGGTCGCCTCACTCCGGCGTTAAAAATAAAAAACACACCCCACACAAATTGCTGCCGTTGCCAAGTCCACTTCTCGGCAGCAGCAAACTCACCGCTTACCTTCTAATGCAGCCACGGCTCCCTGTCTCTTAGGGAACCGTGGCTGTGCCTGCGAAACTGTTGCAGAGTTGTCCAGTCTCTCGACGGGCTCCGTGCAGCATTGTCCCGCCTCCAAAGGAAGTTGTTTATCACTTCCTTTGGAGGCGGGACAATGCTGCATGGAGTCCGTCGAGAGACGGGAAGGCTCCGCAACGGTTTCACAAGCACAGCCATGGTTTCCTAAGAGGCAGGGAGCCGCGGCTGCAGAGGACAGAGCACTAGCAGGCAGACAGGGAGAGGGGAGGAGGGGGCAGGGAACCTGCAACGGGGCTGACATGAGGGAGGGAGGGGGGCTTACATTGATGGAGGGAGGGAGGGAGGGGGGCTTACATTGATGGAGGGAGGGATGGATGGAGGGAGGGGGGCTTACACTGATGGAGGGAGGGATGGATGGAGGGAGGGAGGCTTACATTGATGGATGGAGGGAGGCCGACATTGAGGGAGGGAGGGCTGACATGACCGGAAGGGGGACTGACATGGAGGGAGGGAAGAGGGGGGCTGACATGACCAGAGGGGGGGCAGACATGGAGGGAGGGGATGGATGGATGGATGGAGGGAGGAGCTGACATGGACATAGGAGGGGGCTGACATGGAGGGAGGGAGGGGGCCGACATGGACAAAGGGAAGAGACAGGGGGACATACTGGACAGACGGGGATAAATGCTGGACAGAGGGGAGAGGCAGTGCAGGTTAGGATTATAATGGGTAGATGGGGGGCTAGGACTGGTAATGGGTTGATTAGGGAAGGCTAGGACTGGGAATGGACTGATCAAGGGGGGGTTGGGACTGGTAATGTGCTGATAGGGGGTAGGACTGGTAATGGACTGATGGGGGGCTAGCATTGGAAATGAGCTGATTGGGGAGGTTAGGACTGGAAATGGGCTGATAGGGGGGTAGGACTGGTAATGGGGTTGAGGAGGGACTAGCACTGGAAACGAGCTGATTAGGGGAGGCTAGGACTGGTATTGGGCTGATGGGGGGGTAGGACTGGTATTGGGCTGATTAGGGGAGGCTAGCACTGGTAATGGGGTTGAGGGGGGACTAGCACTGGAAGCGAGCTGATTGGGGGGCTTCGACTGGGAATGGGCTGATTGTGGGGAGGGGAGGATAGAGCTGCTGGCCCTGGAAGAAAACTGGGGGCTAAGGCTACAAATGGGCTGATACAAGGGGATGGGAGAATGGAACTGGAAGGGAGTGGATCAGAGAGGGGCTGCCATGGTATTTGTACTAGAAGGGACTGGTCAGTGGGGAAGGAGGGGGACTGGAAGGGAATGGACACCAGTGGCAGTCATGGGAATGCAAGTTGACATTGGAAGGTACTGAGAGTGAGGACTGGAAAGGGGCTGATACTGGGGAGGGTTACTGGGACTGGAAATAGGCTGATGGAAAGAAGTGAAGAAAATGAAAGAAGAGATAAGAAATGGCAGATGGACCATAGACCACAGAAACAGAGCTAAAAGACAGGAAAGCAGAAGCCTCAGATCGGGACCAGCATGATCAGAGAATAAATTGGTCAGACAACAAAGGTAGAAAAAATAATTTTATTTCATATTAGTGATTAGACTACAAAATCATCATAATTTTGAAATCAAATATTGTTACTTGTTATTCAGATTAATTGTGGTTTAAATAAGTAAATTTTATAAATAAAAACATATTGCAAAGGCCTATAATATATTAATAATCCAACAAATGATTACAGCAACAATGCATTAACGGTAAAGGAAGAGAGACGCATTTGATTTTATCATTGGGTGTCACCACAAGTTGACCAATGGTAAAAGGGGTCACGGTACAAAAAAGGTTGAGAACCACTGACTTAGAGGCTTGTAAGAAGCTGCAATAGCACTAAGATGGACTCTTACTCGATACCGACAATACCCAATATGTGAAGACTACATTCCTGCTTGTTCCTGGAGATATTTTAATACACCAGCCAAAATTTTTTTTTTTTACAAGTCAAGGTAAAAATGAAATTTTTTATTAAAATATATTCTTTATTTCTGTTTGGTCTATTTATTTTATGAACTTACCGGTAGTTGCTTTCCTCCCTCTTTTCCTTGTTTTGCCTATATTTTAGATTTCTTTATTCACGTTTGCTCATGTCTTTTTTTCCTTTATACTCCCACATATTTTTTTTCTTTTTCACTTAATTTATTTTCATGTTTTCTTGCCCCATCCTCCCTCTCTCTAGCACTGGCAGGGATCAGCCTCAGGCTTCTGCAGCTACTCCTGGGCCCAGGGTTCATTATAGCAGTGGTGGCTCTCTTCCAGTGGTAATACTTTTCCAGTCCAAGACCTGACAACATGGCATCTCTTTAGGCCTATGCCCAATGCAACAGTGATTCTCTCTTGGTCCCAGCCTGCTACAGGCACCAGTCCACACGGCAACTCTCAAAAAGGCACCAAACTCTAACGTAAACTATGTAAGTGGACAATCTATGAGCCCTTAATGTAGCTTTTACTGTGGCTGAATAACCTTTCCACATTAACTGGCAGATCTCAAGGGCCAGGCCATAAGCCAAAATTCATTGAGTTCCTCTATCACCAATAGGCCCCTGATAAAGATAACCCGGACCCTGAGGAAGTGGGAGAGGCTCCCAGGCCAGCATCTTGACCAGGTTGGCATACTCGGATCTTCTTGGCCAGTCTGATGCCCCCAGAATCATCATACCTGGATGACGCAATCTTCTGAAGGGCCCGTTCTATAAGCAGCTGCAAGGGAAATTCATAGAAACGTCTCTCCAGAGACCATACGTGAAACAGGGCATTGATGCCCTCAGTGGCTATTTCCCATCTGAGGGAGGCGTGGCCTAGTGGTTGGGGCAAGTTACCTCAGGCCGGAAGGTCGGAGGTTCAGATCCCACTAGAGGACAGCAACCTTGGGCCGGAAGGACTGGGGTTTCTATTCCCACAGGTGCTCCATGTGGTCTTGGGAAAGTCACTTAACCCTCCATTGCCCATGTTCCCTGTAAGCACAGTTACTTACCTGTAACAGGTGATCTCTGGGAACAGCAGGAATAAGTCTTCACATATGGGTACGTCGGTACCGACGGAGTCTGCGCGGGACCGCTTCCCAGCGTCCAATCAAGAGCTTTTGGAAGCATCTCAGCACGCCTGCGTGCTGCCTTCCCGCCTTTCCCAACTGCCTTTCCTCAGTTAAGTTTTAAAGCTGAGACAAAGAGAGAGAGAAAGGAAAAATAGACAGAGATACAACTCCTGGGGAGGTGGGTGGGTTGTGAAGACTTATTCCTGCTGTTCCCAGAGATCACCTGTTAAAGGTAAGTAACTGTGCTATCTCCAGGAACAAGCAGGAATGAGTCTTCACATATGGGGACTCCCAAGCTGAGATGCCTGGAGTCCCAGCATGTCATAGGTTGAAACATGCTATCTCCCAGAACAGCAGGCATCCTGAGGATGGGGGGTAGGAGTTGTAGAAAGAAAAAATGCTCTGGAACAGTTAACCTAGCATAGAACTGCAGAAAAGGAGTCCATGTGTGGATGATGATTGTCATCAATGATGTTGCAAGAAGATTGCAATAGAGACCTCCCCTAACAGGATTTCACAGAAGTATGAAGGTTCATGGATATACTGGGAACCCAGTAGAGGAACCTTGTAGAGGACCTCACAGTAAAGTGGAGGTAATAAACCTGTAGGAAAAAAATAGTGGAGGTCAGAATCCTGAAAGGAATAGGTAACCCCAGTAGGAAACTGGGGTAGTACAAAAACGGTGGGCCTTCAGAGGAAGCACAGTTACTTACCTGTAACAGGTGATCTCTGGGAACAGCAGGAAATAGTCCTCACATATGGGTACGTCGGAACCGACGGAGCCTGCGCGGGAAAGCTCCCCAGCTTCCCAGAAAGGAAGCTTTTGGGGCCTCCCACTGCACATGCGCGCTGCCTTCCCGCCTTCCTGACCAGCTCTCCTCAGTTCGAGTTTATAGCTGAGACAATAGAGAGAGGAAAGGAAGATAGATAGAAGATACAACTCCTAGGGGAGGTGGGTGGGTTGTGAGGACTAATTCCTGCTGTTCCCAGAGATCACCTGTTACAGGTAAGTAACTGTGCTATCTCCAGGAACAAGCAGGAATAAGTCCTCACATATGGGGACTCCCTAGCTAAGATGCCTGGGAGATCCCCTTCCAAGGGTTCGCCATCTTCGTATGGATCTCAGGCATCCATCCTGGGAAGGTGGGCAGGAGTTGTTCAAGTATGGAACAGGTGTTTGAGGACAGCCTGACCAAACAAGGCATCCCGGCGGGAGTACTTGTCCAAACAGTAATGGGCTGTGAAGGTATGAACCGAGGCCCAGGTGGCGGCTCGACAGATCTGATCTATGGATACAGAGTGAAGATGAGCCATAGAAGTGGCCATGGCTCTCACATTGTGAGCTGTGACATGGCCTTCCAGAGAAATGTTTTTACTCTGGTAAGCAAAGGAAATACACTGAGCAATCCAATTGGAAAGTGTACGTTTGGAGACTGGAAGTCCCAAATAAGAAGGATCAAAAGCCACAAAAAGTTGGGAAGACTTTCGATGTGGCTGAGTCCTGTTGAGGTAAAAGGCAAGAGCTCTTTTACAATCTAGAGTATGAAGGTTCCTCTCTGCACAGGATGCATGAGGAGCCGGAAAAAAGACAGGTAGATATACCTCTTGATTAAGATGAAAAGGCGAGACCACTTTGGGCGTAAAGTGGGGATTCGTCCTGAGGACCACCTTATCATGATGAAACCTAGTATAAGGTGGATGAGCCACTAAGGCCTGTAGTTCACTGATGCGGCGAGCCGAAGTGACTGCAATAAGGAAAAGGACCTTCCAGGAAAGAAATTTCAAGGAGGTAGAAACCAACGGTTCAAAAGGTGGCTTCATAAGCTGACCTAGAACTAGGTTCAAATCCCATGCTACCGGAGGAGGTCGGATGGGAGGCTTAGTTAGAGTCAGGCCTCTCACGAACCTTGCAATAAGAGGATGAGAGGAGACAGGTTGTCCATTTATAGGTTTTAAGGATGCTGCAATAGCACTTAAATGGACTCTGACTGAATTCGTCTTAAGGCCTGCATTAGAAAGATGCAGGAGATAGTCTAGTAGAGAATTCAAGGAAAGTGCTAGAGGGTCAAGACCCTGTTGAGCACACCAAATGGAAAAGCGTTTCCATTTGAAAGCATAGGAACGCCTCGTGGAGGGTTTCCTAGAGGCATGAAGGATATCTTGCACTGGTTGAGAAAGATTGAAGTCATGAAGGCTTAGGCCTTCAGTAACCAAGCTCTGAGGTGTAGGGACTTGGGGTTTGGATGCCACAAAGTCCCCTCCTCCTGAGACAGAAGGTCTGGCGCAGCTCCCAGGTCCAGGGAGGGTCCCTGGGAAAGATGCAGAAGTAGAGGGAACCACACTTGGCGTGGCCAGCGTGGAGCTATGAGGATCATCGATCCGTGATCCCTCTGGAGTTTGAACAGAGACTTGGGAATCAAAGGAATGGGTGGAAAGGCATATAGGAAGTCCTGACCCCAATGCAGGAGAAAGGCGTCGTAGGCCTGAGCTCCCTGACACGGAGTCCTGGAACAGAACCGGGGAAGTTTGGCATTGCACAGACTTGCAAAGAGGTCTATGTCCGTGGTTCCCCATTCCTGAAAGATTCTGCGTATCTGGTCCATATGTAGGGACCATTCGTGTGGAAGCAGAACTCGACTGAGTCTGTCTGCCCGAGAGTTTTGAACCCCTGGAAGATACACTGCCAGAAGATGAATTTGATGCTCTCTGGCGAAGGCCCATAATCTGAGAGCTTCGTTGCAAAGCGACAGAGAGCCTGTCCCTCCTTGTTTGTTTACGTAGAACATGGCCACCTGATTGTCTGTTTGAACTAGGACGGTCAGGTTGACAAGGAGGGTATGGAAGACTTTGAGGGCAAAGAAGATTGCTCGCAGTTCCAGGAGGTTGATGTGAAGGGTGGTCTCCTGTGGAGACCAAGTACCCTGAGTGGAGAGGTGTTGTAGATGGGCTCCCCACCCTGTTTGGGAGGCATCTGTTGTGAGGGTTGCTTGGGGCAACAAAGGTTGGAAGGGGGCCCCCAACAACAGATTTTTGGTGGATATCCACCATTGGAGGGACCAAAACAGATGCTTTGAGGTGAGTATTTGGTCGGAGAGCGCTCCTGATGCTTGAGTCCACTGGGTGGCCAAGGTCCATTGAGCTGCTCTCATATGAAGACGAGCATAGGGCACCACGTGTACCGTGGAGGCCATGTGGCCCAGAAGTCGCAGCATTTCTCTGGCTGTCAAGTGACTGCTGGACTGAGCTTGGGAGGCCAAGCACACCAGACGTTGGCCCCGGACTTGAGGTAGGTAGGCCCTTGCAGTGGTGGTGTCCAACTGGGCCCCTATGAATTCCAGAGACTGAGTAGGGATGAGTTGAGACATGGGAAGGTTTACCACCAGTCCCAGATACTGCAGAATGTGCCTTGTGCGGTCCAGGGAAATCTGGGCCTCTGACTGAGATGGAGCTCGGATGAGCCAGTCATCCAGATATGGGAATACAAAAATTCCCAGACCTCTTAGAAATGCGGCTACAACTGCCATGCATTTGGTGAATACTCTTGGAGCAGAGGCTAGACCGAAGGGAAGTACTCTGTACTGGAAATGTTTTCCCTGGAACAGAAATCGTAGATATTTTCTGTGGGATGGGTGGATGAGTATATGTGTGTACGCATCCTTGAGATCTAGAGAACAAAGCCAATCCTGACTCTGAAGGTATGGAAGGAGAATGCCCAGAGAAAGCATTTTGAATTTCTCCTTGTATAGAAATTTGTTCAATTCTCTCAGATCTAGGATAGGTCTGAATCCCCCTGTCTTCTTTGGTATGAGAAAATAAGGGGAGTAGAAACCTGTCCCTTGTTGGAGAAGAGGAACCTCTTCTATTGCCCTTTGGGCAAGGAGGGAAGAGACTTCCTGACCCAACAGGGCCAGGAGAGATGGGGGAGAATTGAAGTGCCTCACCATGGTATGTGGAGGAAGGTTGGAAAAATGAAGTTTGTAGCCCTCTCTGATGATAGAGAGGGTCCAGTGCTCTGATGTAATTTGCCCCCATCTGGGAGCAAAGTGAGCTAACCTTCCGGGAATGGTGAGGGGCTCTGGTTGTTCTAGAGCCAGAAATGTTAAGTTCTCTAGGGGCAAGTCAAAACCCCTGAGGGGGTTGAGCCTGCTGAGGAGTGGCAGACGCTGCAGGCTTTGACCTTGCCTGTTTAGGTTGCTGACGTTTAGCAGCAAAGCGAGGCTGAGAAGATTGTTGGCCAGTATGTGGAAAATCTGGCCTTCTTGTAGTAAGGCCTCTTGAAAGACTTTTTCTTGGCAGGAGTAGAGGTAGACTTAGAAAGTCTATCTAAGGTAGCATTTTCTGCGTCCATTTGAGTGGCTTTAATTTGCCAGTCTTTACCAAATAAGTTCTCACCTGTACAGGGCAGATTCTGTAAGCCATCCAGGACCCAGGGTTCTAGGTCAGAGGCCTGGAGCCAAGCAAGTCGTCGGACTGCAATGGCAATGCCCGAAGCTGTACCGGCACCTTCAAAGGAATCAAAGGCTGCTCTGTTGGAGAACTTAGAAACATCTAGAAGCTGTTTCACCAGAGAAATGAACTCCTCCTTTCTATCCTCAGGGATAAAGGGGGCAAAATGCCGTACCTTTAGGGCAAGTTCCCTTAGAAACATGCCCATATACAGACTATATGAATTAATCCTGGCTATAAGCATACTAGCCTGGAAGATTTTCCTACCAAAAGAGTCTAGGGTCTTACATTCCCGCCCTGGAGGGATAGAAGAGTGCCTTTTGGTACTCTTAATCTTTTTCAGCGCAGACATCACCACAATGGAATGGTGAGGCAGCTGAGTTTTTTGAAAACCAGGAGGAGGGGGGACCCGGTACATGGTGTCCAACCTACGAGAATGAGGAGACAACTTTAGAGGAGCCTCCCATAAGTCCATCAAGTGTTCTTGAAGGATTTCATGAATAGGCAGGGTGACTGCCTCTTTAGGAACCTTAGGGTATCCTAAAATATCCAATTTCTTTGATCTAGGTTCTTTTTCAGAGGATGTGGTACTAGAAAGTCCTTTAGCTACTTCTATAATGAAGTCTTGAAAGGACAAATCCTCTGGTGGAGACATTCTCCTCTTTGGGGAAGAAGGCTCTTCAGGAAGAACTAGAGACAGCTCATCAGAGTCATCAGAGGAGTCAAAATCCTCAGAAGAATCAGAGTATCCTCTATTTGCTTCCAACGCACGATACGCATACCGATCGGTATCGACATCGGGCGTACCAGGTATGGGATCGGTATCGGGTGAAAACCCGGATCCGGCATGCGGAACCGATCTGCGTTTCGAAGATGATGGTCTCGGTTCCGGTATGGAAGACAGTACCGGAACCGGACCCGGAACCGCTAGATGCGGTACCGAGGGCGTCGCAGCTTTAATGAAAGCCAGAACGGCCTGCTGCATGGTCTGGACAGTATTGCCCATAGACGCCACTGCTGCCTGGATGTCGGTACCGGCATGGGCCGGTACCCCAGAGCAGTCTAACAGGTGATCAGTCGAGGCCGTGCCATCGATGTCAACCTGTAACCCCATAGATGGTGCTTTGGAAGCCAGAGCTTCCCGCAGGGGTTGTTTGGCTGGGGCAGGGTCCTCTGACTCAAGATTGAGGGCCTCTCGATACTTTGAAGGAGATTTGCCTTTTGAGGACCTGCCCGAAGAAGGTTTGGTTACCTGAGATCCATCCGGAGAGGAAGACCTGGATGACTGTGATGCTGGATTATCTGAAGCAAACAGCACATGGAATTTGTTGGCCCGGTTCTGCAAACCACGTTTAGACATCTGGGAGCAGGATGGGCAGTCCGGAATGGAGTGGTCAGGCCCCAAACATTTAAGACACGTCATGGGTGTCTGTAACAGAAATAACAGCACTACACTTGGTACACTTCTTGAAACCAGGGGCTGGTTTCTCCATGAGGAGAATTTGTGTAGGCCTGAGGCCTAACCGAATTCACCAAGTTGTGCTAAATAAAAGTGTTTTATTTTTTTTGAAAGAAAAGAAAAGAGAGACCGGCGGTACCTGTTTCGGTATGGGGAAGGCAGGTACGCGGTCTAAAGAAACAAACTAAAATAAGAATTTCTTCAGCGGTGACAGGAACACGACCTGCTGGCTCCGCGGAAAAAGAGAAACTGAGGAGAGCTGGTCAGGAAGGCGGGAAGGCAGCGCGCATGTGCAGTGGGAGGCCCCAAAAGCTTCCTTTCTGGGAAGCTGGGGAGTTTTCCCACGCAGGCTCCGTCGGTTCCGACGTACCCATATGTGAGGACTTATTCCTGCTTGTTCCTGGAGATAGGGTTTATGACAAAAACCTAACTCTTTTGGCGGGAGTGTGGCTCACTCTTAGGAGCAAAAAGAGAAAGGCAAACCGATTTGGACAAACAGGCATAGTCCTTGTGGGGAGAAAGGGTATGGGGACCCCTTGTATCCCAAAAAATAGAGGACAAACGCCGGAGGCGTTAGAGCCTGTGATTAACTGAAGATCCACAATGTCTCTCCTAACTGGGATAAGCTAGGAGAGATATTGGGTATGGAAAGCTTCAGAGGTACCTAAACCGTTAGGTTATGGTATAAAATTTATTGACTACCACAGGAGTGGGTTTGTGTGTAGACCCCCAAACCTGCTGGATAGCATAGGTATGGGTAAAATCCCTCTGTCAGAATCATATAGGTATATGAGAATAGACAGGGAGATAGATAAGTATGTGGATACATATCTAGCTATAAGAAAATCTCGATGGATCGATGGATCGATCGATGGATCGATCGATGGATCGATCGATGGATGGATCGATGGATCGATGGATCGATCGATCGATCGATCGATAGACAGACAGACATATAAGAATACATCTATAGTGAGATATGGCAGGGCATAAAATACACACAAAAAATAAATATGGATATGTAGGCTTACATATGGGTGTCTGCAGTTAGACAGCGATATGCCTACAGTATAGTGATCACATAGGTTGTGTGGAGAGGAAAGATTCATCTAACAACAAGGAGGTGGAACCTCCTTGAGAAGATATATAGAGAATCTATTCCTCCTGGTCATGATCTGCGAGAATGCTAGTTAGTGCAAAATAACCAGGACTGTTACGTGAAAAACCAAGGACAACGTCAATGTGCAGCCAGCAAGTCCCGAGTCTTCCAGGACACTGGCATGGTAAGTAGACAGAAGATGACTAGAGATGAGATACCATGTTGACCTGCTTAAGGGCAAAGGTATCATGCGTTCTTACCATGAGGACGAGCATATCCCCGATTGGGAATAGTATGGACCAAAGCAGGGAACTGGCAACTCCTTGAGTCTTCACGTAAAAGAAGGCGTATGTCCTTTATATCAAAAAAGGAGATAGAAAAGAAGGGGGAACCTTCTAGTCATGGGAGATATGACTGAAAAGCCTTTTCTAATCAGCTAGGATAGCTGTTGGAGAAAAAAAAAACCATGCTCTCTAGCAAGGGCCCATAGTGGAAAGCTTCTCTGTAGATTGCAGAGAGCATGATGCAGGAGAATGAGGGGATAGAACTGGCTGTTAGAGAGCCAGTATGTCTGTCAACTATGCTGCCAAACTCAGAAAATGAAGATGGCAGAATAGAAGACAATCTAGAAAGCTTGTAGTGAGATGATCTCCAAGAGAGATGAAGTACTGACTTGCAGCCACTACTAAGACTAGACAGAATGTTAGTGGAGGACAAGCTGGTTGTTTGTGGATAAGAACCAGTGGTCCAAACATTAAGCTCCTGCATGGGCAGCTGTTAGCAAGACAGCAGAAGAATCTTACTGTTCAAAAACAGAACAACAGACAGAACAGGAGTAGGAACTCTAGACATGTCTGAAAAACTGCCCCAAAGCAAGATTGAAACAGAGGAGGTAACTCAGAGAGGAAAACTCCGCACTGGAAAGTGAGAAAACTAGAGAGGCTGAAGGGAAAGCCTCCCAGTAAGTAATTCCGCTCTTACAGAGGAAAAACTTGGTAAGAGGGTGAAGAGAATGGAGCTGAAGAAGACTTACAAAGTAGTAAGTCTATAGAAAGGAAAATACATGCTGGCACAGGAACTATCAGCTGATAGTGAGTAGACCTCTTTCCCTAGCAGGAAAAAGAGGAGAAACCTGTGACTTATAGGCATGAACATCCTGACAGCTCATAGGAATATAGAAAAAAATGGATATCTTTTGGAAAGAGATCCCTATGTAGGGGTTAGAATAAAGCAGTGGATTGCCTCTATTGAGAAGAAGCCACTGTAGATTCTAACCCTAAAGTCACAAACATCTGATGATGAATGATCAGAAACCCTGCAGGTGCTGGGTTTGCTGAGCCTGGTGAGAGGTTGGACTCTTTAGACCAGGAGGATGCTTTCCCTGTTGGGGAACATCTATATGATGGGCAAGTGATGAAGAAAACCTTCTTCTCCTGTGGGAAGAAAGCTTGGTAGGACATTTCCTACGTACTGGGACAGAGGAAGGGGTAGAAGAACCCTTAGGAATAGGTAAATCAGTGGACAACTGAGTAACCTGACGTAAAGACTCCTTGTTGAAGAGATTTTCACTTGTTGTGCCCATTTGTCCAAGTCTGAAGCTTGGAGCCAGGCTCTACGTCGTGCCCCTATAGCTATAGCAGAAGTCCTGCTAAGACTCAAAAGAATCTAGGGAAGCACGAGAAAGAACCCAAGAGATATTCTGGATATGCTTAAGCAGTGAGGAATAGTCTGTACTCCTGGAATCTGAAAGGAAAGGAGACAAAAGATGTAATTGCTTTGTGACCTCCTCAAGAGAAAGACTCATATAGAATATATATATGAGAGAATTCTTGCAGAAAGCATAGATGTCTGGAAGGTTTGACGTCCAAAGTCATCTAGTGTTTTAGACTCACGACCTGGCGGATAGGAAGAGTGCTTTTTCTTACTCTTTATCCGCCTCATTACTGATTCCACTACAGTCATACCTCGGTTTTCGTTCGCCCCGGTTTTCGAACGTTTCGGTTTTCGACGTCTTTTCTGATTGAGATGTTGTCTCGGTTATCGGATGTCGCATCGGTTTTCGTAAAGAATGTGCTGCCAGATCTGAAAACTATATACTGTACTGTACAACTCCTGAAGAAGTGTCAACCTAATGATTTTTTATATTGACTTACCAAAGCGATCGCAGGTAGGGCAAAAGGAGCAGAAACTAGGGCAATTCGCAGCAGCAGGCAAACTTCAAACCAGCAGAGAAGCAAGCGAAAGTCAGCTGAGCAACATCCTCGAGCCAGAGTCAGAGGGATTGCACAGAGAGGAAGGCCCCGATCTCTCCACCGCCTGCCTGTTCTCTGGAGCGCCCCCTCAGGCTCGGAGGTAGCAGGGTAGCTGTCAATGTAAGCAGGAGATGTTGAATGAATGTGGGAGGCAGTTCTTGCAGGGTACGCTGTTGAGACGGAGTCAGCGATCAGATTAGCGTCGTACAGTATCTGTGTGCTGTCCTGTGGACGATCGGGCAGCTGAGAGAAGTGACAGGAGCTGTTTTACTGCTGGCTGAGACTTCGGGAGCTCGTGCTGCTGCAGCCATTGCCACAGGTTTCCTGAGCGGGAGAGTGGTGTTTCCGGTGGCTGTGGCCTTTTTTTTTGTGGATCCTTCTTTTTTTCTGTTTTCTTTAAAAATTCCTGTGCCCGATCTCCTTTCTGGGTGTTTTTTTGCTGAAGATTTGCATCTTGACCGTGCTGTTAATCTTTCTCCCCTCTCAGCAGTTTAAACAATTTGTCTGCCAAAAATACCTCTGGAGCACCATCTTGTGGCCAGAAGTGGGATTGACTCTCTATAAAATGTATTTTTTGTGAATATTTTTGGGTGTCTGGAACGGATTAATTGAATTTACATTATTTCTTATGGGAAATATTGCTTCGGTTTTCATACGTTTCGGTTTTAGTCAGACTTTTTCGAACGGATTAATCATGAAAACCGAGGTTTGACTGTACTATGGAATGATGAGGAAGTTGAGTCTTTTGAAACCCTGGAGAGGGGGGCACCTGATATAAGAGATCAGTTGCCCTGGGAGGTGGGGGTACCCTGAAAGGTGTTTCCCACATTCCTAGAAGGAGATCCTGCAAGGAATGATGCAAAGGAAGCATTATGCTCCCCTTTGCTTTGGTAGAAAGAGAGCCTTGTGCAGGATCATATCCTGGGATAGGGATGGCAAGAGATCTTGCTATATCCAGGAGGAAACTCTGAAAAGAGGGATCCCTAACAGAAATCTCTCTTGGATAGGGTAGATTTAAAGAACTAGCCTGAACATCCACAGAGGTATCCAAAGATATAGGAATAGAAGATCCTGCACAGTACAGTGTGGGATGTTGAAGGGATGGTTGCTGGTTCTGGGTATCATGAGCAGCAACCGTCCTTACCAGATTGTCCATGCCAGGTATCGACTCCAAGGTTGGTATAGAATGGAGCGATCCTGTTGAAAAGAGCATGGTAGGAGTTGGCCATGATGCTACTATGGATACCGGTACCGATGTCAATACCGGTACCGATGTCGTAGTCGGGCCCGACAAAGACATCGGAGTAGTCATTGGTGACAGTTCAATCGGCACCGAGGTGACCGAACCCATCCGGGCACTATCCTCGGTACCGAAGCACCGGTATCGATCGATGTCGGTACCAAAAGATAGTGGTACCGAGTCTTCTAGACTAGAGATCGATTCCAAACTCGGCATCGAAGGCAGAGAGCCCGATAAGCAAAGCATGGAAGGCACCGACCGCAAAGGTAATGAGGTCGTCGGTACCGATGTCGGTACCGTGTCTGACACCGGTGAAGGAAGGTCAAGCAGTGGCAACTCAATCGGCCTCAAAGGAACCGAGAGTTGTGGATCCGAATCATCGGAACCGAGCCTTCGGTACCGCCGAGCGCCGGTACCAAGGCATGTCGGTACCCAGTCCTCCAGACTGGAGATTGATTCGAGACTCGGCATCAAAGGAAGCGAGGCTATCGATGCACGTCTGGAGGGTACCGACGTCGGTGGTAGTATCAGTGCTGGTACCGATAATGGAAAGTCAGTCTGGACTGTATCCACCGGTCCCGAAGGTACCGAGGATGCCAGATGACGATCCCTGGTGAGGAGTGTTTCATCCAACACCAGTGCCGGTACCGGGGTATCGGTACCGCTCGAAGCGGATGCTACCACCCGACACGGCTGAGGTATGTTCTGTGAGGGGTGAACCCCAGGAACAACCTGAAACCCCTTATATGCTTTGGAGACCGAAGACTCCCGCCGGGGTTTTGAAGCCAGTGGACCCTCGAGGGCAAAGCCGGAGCAGTCTACATGCTGTGCATGAGACCTACCACTCGAGGACTGGCTAGTCTTAACAGACTGTTTGTGGGTTACCTGATCCTGTGTGGAAGAAGGGGACGGTGCCCCGAAGTTGGAGAGCAACCATGTATCGAGGAAACCTCGATGTTGAAAACCTCTTCTCACCAAACTGTTGTCAGGACCCAAGCAGGTTAGACACCGATTTTGAGGGTCTAAAAATAGAGTTATACCGCCACAGCGTGAACATTTCTTGGAGAAAGTGCCTGGCGGTTCCATGAAAGAAAAAGAAGAGGCCTCAAAGGCCTAAGAGACCATGGGACACTAAGGAGAAAAAATATCCCGTGGAAAAGGAAAAAATTTTTCAAGAAAAGAAAAGAAAACACCGGCGGTACCGGTGGCATCGGGAAGATAGCCGCGACCACAAGAAAACTAAAAAATAAAAGCAGGAATTTTCTGCGGTGACAGGAGGACGTCCAACCGGCTCTGCGGAAAAACAAAAACTGAGGAGAGGCAGTTGGGAAAGGCGGGAAGGCAGCACGCAGGCGTGCTGGGATGCTTCCAAAAGCTCTTGATTGGACGCTGGGAAGCGTTCCCGCGCAGACTCCGTCGGTACCGACGTACCCATATGTGAAGACTCATTCCTGCTTGTTCCTGGAGATAAATAGTTATCTCCATGTTATAATGCCTTGTTAATGTAATTTCAGTTTGTTCAATGTAAACCGTCTTGATATCATGAAAGGCAGTATATAAGAAATGTTAAATAAGTGACTGAAAACCCATCTTGGAGTTTCATTGAGATGGAATGGAATCCAAAATTCCACTATGCAATGAAAAGCACAGTTACTCATCTGTAACAGGTGTTCTCTGGGAACAGCAGGAATTAGTCCTCACATATGGGTGACATCAGCATCGACGGAGCCTGCATGGTAATCACTCCCCAGCATTCAAAGAAAGCCTTTGGGAGTTAGGCCACGTATGCGTGGTCACCTTCCTGCCCAAAGGTGCCATCTTACTTCAGTATGACAAAGCTTAATCATGCATAAAAAGAAAAACAACTCCAAGGGGAGGAAGAGGGAGGGTTGTGAGGACCGATTCCTGCTGTCCCCAGAGAACTTCTGTTACAGGCGAGTAACTAGACTCTCCAGTAACAAGCAGGAAGTCAGTCCTCACATGTGGGACCTTCAAGCTACAGGTTACCAAAACATCCTGTAGGATCCACGGGTGACCCAAAAGATGAACAGTGAAGGGCAGCAAGGATTGCTGAATGGCCTGAAGTCCAGTGATGCAGCCCCAGCACGGATGCTGAAACCCCCCTCTCTAGTAGCCTGGACACAAAGGGCCAGAGGGAAGGCGTTGCACTATTCCCCAAAGAGCTGATGAAGTACTGCCTAGCCAAAGACACTATCGTGCCGTAAGTTCTCCTCTAAGCATTAGCGTGCTGTGAAGGTATGGAACGAAAATCAGGTGGTGGTCTGGCAAATGTTCTGCAGGGGGACTGAGCGCAGGTGAGCCACCGAGGCCGCTATGGCGCGCACATTATGCACAGTGACATGATGCTACAGAGTACGCTTACAGACCGCAACCCTGAGCCTGCTGATGTCATAGGAGACAAACAGCTGTGACGAGCGGCGATAGACCTTTGTCTTCTCAAGGTAGAAGGCCAGTGCACTTTTGCAATCCAAGGTATGTAGCAAGGCCTCCACCCGGGGTGTGCGAGGCCTGGGAAAGAAGGTGGGAAACCCACCTCTTGGTTAATGTGAAAAGTGGGCACACCACCTTAGGTAGGAATTTCGGGTAAGTGTGGAGAACGACCCTGTTTTTGTGGAACCTGGTGTAGGGGGTGTGGGCCACCAGCGGCAGCAGTTCACTGACCCATCTGGACGAAGCGAGCGCTACCAGAAACACTTCTTTCCATAAGAACTTGAGATGGCACATAGCCATCAGCTTCTTGAGGGCAACATTCAGGTCCTACCCACTAATGGTGGGTGGAGAGGAGAAGCCTCTCATAAAATGGCTCACAAGGGGATGCACAGAGATGGGCTGGCCATCGACGAGGTGATGATGCGCAACCAGGACGCTGAGGTGCACTCTAACGGAACTGGATTTTAGACCAGCCTGGGAGAGGAGCAGCAGATACTGGAGGATGTCTTGCACAGAACGGGTTGAGATTCCTGTCTGCGCACCAGATCGAGAATCTACACCATTTGAAGGTATATGCACATCATGCCGAGTCCTTGCGCAATGCCAGTAGGATGTCTTCCACGTCGCGAGAAAGATGGAAGTGTGCCAGGGCTAGCCGTTCAGCAGCCAAACTGTCAGGGCAAGGGACTGAAGGTCGGGATGAAGAAGGGTCCCAGCCTCCTGCAGAAGTAAGATCAGGGCATGGCCCAAGGGTATTGGGGCTGCCCGGGATAGCTGCAGGAGTAGGGAGAACCACTGCTGCTGGGGCCACCGAGGGGCAATGAGAATTACCGAGGCTCGGTCCAACTGCACCTTAACTAAGATATTGGGGACCAGGGGAGTGCATGGGTATGCATACAGTAGGTTCCCGGACCAAGAAAGGAGAAAGGTGTCCATCACTACCCATTCCAGGCTCAGCCTCCAGGAGCAGAAACACAGCAGCTGCGTGTTCTCGGAGCTGGCAAAGAGATCCAACGTGGGAGTCCCAACATCAAAAGATGTAGATGGCTACCACTGGGTTGAGGCACCACTCGTGGGGCTAAAGGATTCTGCCATGTTGATTGGCGAGGAGGTTGTACTGACCCAGCAGGTAGACCACCTGGAGGATAAATGCCCTTCTCCGCAGCGAAGATACAAAGGCAGACTGCCTCCCAACAGACCAGGTATGACACTGTTCCCTCCTGCTTGTTGATGTAAAACATCGCTATTTGGTTGGCAGTCTGAACGAGGACATGGTTCACCAGGTAGGCCTGGAACACCCAAAGAACATTCATCACAGTTTGGAGTTCATGGGGGAATGATCTGGAGAGCACTTGCCTCCCGAGTCTAGGCGCCCTGTGACTGAAAACTGTTGCAGTGGGCTCTCCAGCTGAGTTTAGAGGCATCCATGGTCAGAACACGTTAGGCTGGCAGAGCCTGGAAGGCTAGATTGGTCATGAGAGACACTGAGAAGCTGGGTGACCCAGACCCGATCCTCCAGTTGGCCCATGGCTTGAGTCCATTGAGCAGAGTCCACTGGGCCTGCCGCATGCGTAGACAGGCCTCTGGGGTTACGTGAACCATCGAGGCTGTGTGCCCCAACAGGTGCAGCAGGAGACGGGGACGCCGCTGAATGACCCTGTACCTCTTTTGCTAGGATCATCAGACACTGAGCCCAGTCCAAAGGGAGGAAGGCCCTGATCTGGGTTGAATCCAAAAGGGCTCATATGAACTCCAGGCGTGGGTCAGTTGTAGATGCAACTTTGGGAAGTTTATCACAAACCCCAGATGTTGCAGCAGATCAATCGTGCGGGGGGCCGCGTGGAGGACTTCCTCTGGTGAGCTGTCCTTCAGGAGCCAGTCATCTAGACAGGGAAAGATTAAGACTCTTAGCACGCAGAGGTGAGTGGTGACTACCGCCAGGCACTTGGCGAACACCCGGGGGGCTGAGGAGAGGCTGCAGGGAAGCACCCTGTATTGGTAGTGGCAGCATCCAGTGACAAAGCGGAGGTACTGACTGTGCCTGGAATGGATCAGGATGTGGGTACTGGCTATGCTCCCTGGATCTCAAAGATGTCTATCTCCTCACTGGAGGTAGGGCAGCAATGTTCTAAGGGATAGCATCTTAAACTTCTCCTTGACCAGGAAACAGCATAGTTACCGCAGATCCAGGATGGGTTGAAAGCCCCCTGTCATTTTTGAGACAAGGAAGTATCGGGAGTAGAACTCCGTGCCCCAGAAGGGCCAAGGGACTGGCTCCACCGCCCGATCCTCGAGCAGAGACTCAATTCCTTCTGCAGGAACTCTGTGTAGGGAGGTCATGGGAAGTTCCACTGGAAAAAAGGGAAGAGTTGCTGGTCGAAGTGTAGAAGGTAACCTTCCCGCACCACCTGCAGCACACTGGTGATGGTGGTGAAGTCCGGGCAGGGGTGAGTGAAGTAAACCAGACGTCCTCCCATGTGCCTTGGGCCCTGGTCCTCAGGGGGAAGAAAGGCTATACCCAAGGAGTCAAAATTCCCCCCCCCCTTCAGGCTTTGACTGGAGTTCTGTTTGGGGCTTGGAGGCTTTCTGCTTACGGGGACCGTGCCCTTGGCCTGCTGACCCTGTTGGGGAACCTAATAGGCTTATTGAGATTACCCCCAATATGCAGCCTTTTTCACCTTCGGGTGAAAGGGTTTTTTTCCCCCAAAGCCTTCTGCCGGGATGGGTCAGTGGTCTTCCGGGACAGGCTAGTCCTAGTCAAACTGACTCCAACTCGGCAGCCTTGTTGGTCATGGGTTTGCCAAAGATGTTCTCTCCTTGGCAGGGGACATCGGCCAGTTTGTCCTGTACCAACTGCTCCATGTCAGAGAACTGTAGCCAAGCCCACCGCAGCCACACGAGCCACAGACTTGAAGTCATCATAGGCCACTCGAGTCTGGAATTTGGAGCATTACTTGACAGAGGAGACGAGAGTCTGGGAGCACTCAAGAGTTTCACCTACCAGTCCAGCTGAGAACCTGGCGAGCTCCTTTGCCATCTCTCTCAGGTACATGCCCATGTACAGATGTTAAGCCTGGATGCGGGCCGCAAGCATCAAGCGCTGGTAGCATTTTCTGCCAAACCCGTCCATGGTGCAGGCCTCTCTACCAGGAGGCATCGAGGAGTGCATTTTCTGACTCTTTATGCGATGCATGGCTGACTCCACCACCATGGAGCTGTGAGGCAGCTGTGTCTCCGAAAAAGCCCGGGCTCTTGCCAACTCGATACTGGAAATAGAGTCACCGGCTCATTATGGGCACCGGCAACAGGCTCTCCCACATCCTGAACAGCAAGCGCTCGAGGATGGAGGAATTGGCACAGTCATTGCCTCCCTCAGACTACACGAGGCTCATCCTCCGGTTTCACCCCAGACAAACTCGAGAAACACGAGGTCCTTGGGCAGAGACAGGTCAGATGGGGACATCCCTGTGCAACCTGGTGATGGGTTACTCATCATCTGTCTCCCAGCCCAACTCTGAGCTGGACAAGACCTCAAGACCTGGATGGTCATCAGTGCGATAAAGCGCCGGTGCCAAGGGAGAATAATGTGCTCAACGAGTCAAGCCCGATGTGCTCAGGGGCAAGTCACGCCTTGAGTGGAAGGCCTATCGATGCGGCACTAAACGAGTTGTGAATTGTTCCAATACAGGCTGGACGTCCTCTGGGGAGGTCTTCATAATGGAGGGTCCTAATGTCGGCACTGACAACCTAGAGGCTCCAGGCATTAGGCCCTGCTACGCCTTGAAGAAGGCAGCCAGGCTACATTCCAAGGATGCCATCCTGGTTTCGATGTCAGTAGGCTCTGCAGTGATCAGTTCATGTCTCGAAGGCATCAAGACCGAAACCAGTTCCCTTGAAGGGGAATAACCAATGGTGATCACGTCAGAAGACCAGGCCCGATCCCCTGACATGGTGGGAGTCTCCTCCCACCAGGGCAGCTTCGAGGGCCCTCCCAGCCATCGCCCTCTGCATTGGATAGAGGATGCAGAGACTGAGGACCAGAGATCTTAGCCGCGGCTCCAGAATTCGACTTGGACTATTGTCTTAGACCCACGGGGGAGGTCCTCAGAGGACAACCCCCAGACCGAGGCTCTGCAACCTCAGGACTTGGATCAAGCACATGCATGCGATGCTAAGTCGTCTGATGCAGTCTCTGAGGACAGCAATTCCAGACTCTATGCCAGAACCATGGCAGAGGTCTCCAAGCCATAAAATTCCCTCTGCTGCTTTTCACAATTCCTCCGGCTCTTGCTAGACATCTGCAGGCAGAGCAGGCAAGTGAAGTCATCTTGATCCACACAGAGGCACTTGATACAGCAACTAGGGCAATCCATGATGGACATGGTATGGGGCATTTGCCACATTCCTTAAATCCACTAACCGAAGATATAGCAGGGTTTGATGGCACCCGTGAGGTCAGACGTCTTGGTCAGGGAAAGTGCAAAAAAATACTCGTGTACCGAAAAGGAAAAGGAGACCTGAGAAAATGGCGACGCTGAGGCGAGGTCGGACTCAGGCAGTGAGGTGGTGATCGGGAACCTACCAGCAAAAAGAAGAGCAAAAGAACACTAAGAGAAAGGTCTAGAAAAATCAACTTTTACCAGGGATGAGACAGGACATCTGCAGGGCTCCGTGGATAAAAGAAGACTGAGCTAAGAAGGCACCTTTGGGTGGGAAGGTGACCGTGCATGCGCAGCCAACATCCAACGGCTTTCTTTGAAAACTGGGGAATGATTGCTGCGCGGGCTCCATTTATGCCGACACCAACCATATGCGAGGACTGACTTCCTGCTTGTTCCCAGAGAAAGCAAGATCGCTTAAAGATAAAATTAGCCTTATCTGTTAATTGTTGTTCCTTGAGGAACTCCAGTCCAGTCCCACACCTCTGGGTAGTGTACCTCTTCCAGCAGCTTGGAGACTGAGCATGTCATCTTTTGACAAAGCAGACTCACAGGAGCAATAAATAAGTAGTTAAACATTAAACAAACAGTCTTACCTCAAAATAACTAACATCCCCCCTCCACCCTCTGGGAAGGAGACCCCACCCTGCCAGGATGAGGAGGCTTAACTGTTAAGTGCCCAAGCAACTCTAACCAGGGGAAGCACAAGACTAACAGCTCTTCCGGTCTGCCTTCCCTCCCACAACGTTGACTGCACCCCACTCTTTAACTCCACCTGGCTGCGTCCGTCCCCAAGGGAAATAGCTTCAGGGCCGGAGTGTTGGCCAATTAACACAGAAAGCACTTAGGGAGGAATCCGGGAATGGACTGGAGTTAGTCAAGGAACAAAAATTAGCAAGTAAATCTAATTTATCTTTCCTTATCGTCCCTCCAGTCCAGTCCCGTCCCGCACCTCTGGGATGTATTAGAGCAGTTAAACTAACAGGAGGGAACCACACCACCAGCCCAAAGAACTGCTGATCCAAAATGTGCACCCCCCCCCCTCTCCCCGTTGCTTGGACTTCCAGGCAATAATGTTCAGAAAAGATATGATGTCAATCAAAACAATTACTCTGATAATAGAATCATGAAAGTGTGGCTGTATCTATTGTTGCTAAATCATTCATTTCATGTTCAACATAGGTCTCAGAATTTTGGGCGCAATAACTATTCAGACCTATAAATACATTCTGAAAATCGCCCTATTTCGCATCAATGACCGTGTAATAAAGCACAGTTACTTACCTGTAACAGGTGATCTCTGGGAACAGCAGGAATAAGTCTTCACATATGGGGATCGTCGGTACCGACGGAGCCTGCGCAGGAACGCTCCCCAGCGTCCAATAAGAAAGCTTTTGGGAGCATCCCATAGCGCCTGCGTGCTGCCTTCCCGCCTTTCCCAACCGCCTCTCTACAGTTCGAGTTTTAAAGCGGAGACAAAGAGAGAGAGAGGGAAGGAAAGATAGATAGAGAAATACAACTCCTAGCGGAGGTGGGTGGGTTGTGAAGACTTATTCCTGCTGTTTCCAGAGATCACCTGTTACAGGTAAGTAACTGTGCTATCTCCAGGAACAAGCAGGAATGAGTCTTCACATATGGGGACTCCCTAGCTTCAGATGCCAGGGAGAGACCCCAGAGTTGTGTGTCCTTGAAAAGGGCTCCACCTCCCCCATGGATCTCTGGCATCCAACCAGGGTAGGTGGGTAGGAGTTGATTAGGAATGGAACAGGTGTTTGAGAACAGCCTGACCAAATGAGGCATCCCGGCGGGAGTCCTTGTCCAAACAGTAATGGGCTGTGAAGGTATGAACCGAGGCCCAGGTGGCCGCTCGACAGATTTGGTCGATGGACACAGTTTAGAAGAGCCATTGAGGCTGCCATGGCCCTCACATTGTGAGCTGTGACATGGCCTTCCTGAGAAAGGTTCCTACTTTGGGTAGGCGAAAGAAATACACTGAGCAATCCAGTTGGACAGTGTTCTCTTAGAAACTGGAAGCCCTAAATGGGAAGGATCAAAAGCAAAAAAGAGTTGAGAAGACTTTCTATGTTGCTGTGTTCTTTGTAAGTAAAAGGCGAGAGCTCTTTTACAATCCAAAGTATGAAGATTCCTCTCTGCACTTGATGCATGAGGTCCTGGAAAAAAGACAGGTAAGTATACCTCTTGGTTCAGATGAAAAGGCGAGACCACTGTGGGCATAAAGTGTGGATTGGTCCTGACGACTACCTTATCATGATGGAACCTTGTATAAGGAGGATTATTTATTTATTTATTTACATTCTCTTATATACCGCGCTATTCTGCATCAGTGCGGTTTACATTGAACAAACTGAAATTACATTGAACAGGGCATTATAACTTGGAGATAACTATTTGACAGGGAACATGGGCTATGGGGGGTTAAGTGGCTTGCCCAAGACCACAAGGAGCACCAAGGCTTGCAACTCACTGATGCGACGTGCTGAGGTGACTGCAATGAGAAAGATAACCTTCCAAGAGAGAAATTTCAAGGAGGTGGTGGCTAAAGGTTCAAAGGGTGGCTTCATAAGCTGGCCAAGAACCAGATTTAAGTCCCATGCCACTGGAGGTGGTCTAATGGGAGGTTTAGTTAAAAGAAGGCCTCTCATGAATCTTGCTATAAGAGGATGAGAGGAAATAGGCTGTCCATTGAGAGGCTTGAGGGACACTGCAATAGCACTCAAATGGACTCTTACTGAATTTGTTTTAAGGCCTGCATGGGATAGATGCAGAAGATACTCTAGTAAAGAATTCAGAGGTATTGCATGAGGGTTAAGACCCTTCTCTGAACACCAAATGGTAAATCTTTTCCATTTGAAAGCATAAGAACGTCTAGCGGAAGACTTTGTAGAAGCATGAAGAATATCTCTGACTTGCTGAGAGAGATGAAAAACTTGAAGGTCTAGGCCTTCAGCAACCAGGCCCTGAGACGGAGAGACTGGTGGTTTGGGTGCCACAACGTTCCATCTTCCTGGGATAAAAGATCTGGTGCAGAGCCCAATTCCAGGGAGGGAGCTTGAGAGAGATGCAGAAGTAGAGGGTACCACACTTGGCGTGGCCAATGTGGTGCTATGAGGATCATGGAACCTCGGTCTCTCTGAAGCTTGAAAAGTGTTTTGGGAATTAGGGGAATGGGTGGAAAGGCATAAAGGAAGTCTTGACCCCAGTGAAGAAGGAAGGCACCCTTGGCCTGAACTCCCTGACACGGAATTCTGGAACAGAACCGGGGAAGTTTGGCATTCCACAGACTTGCAAAGAGGTCTATGTCCGGGGCTCCCCAAATTCGAAAAATCCTGGCTACCTGGTCCATGTGGAGGGACCACTCGTGTGGAAGCAGAACTCAACTGAGTCTGTCTGCCCAAGAGTTTTGAACGCCTGGAAGATATACTGCCATAAGATGAATCTGATGCTCTCTGGCAAAGGCCCCCAGTCGCAAAGCTTCCTTACAAAGCGACAGAGAGCCAGTCCCTCCCTGCTTGTTCACAAAGAACATGGCTACTTGGTTGTCCGTGTGGATGAGGACTGTCCTGTAGCTGAGCAGGGAGTGGAACACTCTGAGAGCTAAGAAAATTGCTCTGAGTTCCAAGAGATTGATGTGTAGAGAAGTCTCCTGTGGAGACCAGATGCCCTGGGTGGAGAGATCTTGCAGATGAGCTCCCCAACCCATTGGAGAGGCATCTGTTGTAAGGGTTGCTTGGGGAAGTGACTGCTGAAAAGGGGACCCCAGCAACAGGTTTTGAGAGGACTTCCACCACTGGAGAGACCAAAAAAGGTGACTGGAGTTTGCTATTTTGTCTGACAGGCAACCTGATGCCTGAGTCCATTGGGTGGACAAAGTCCATTGAGCTGCCCTCACGTGAAGGCGAGCATATGGAACCACATGCACGGTGGATGCCATGTGACCTAAGAGTTGTAACATTTCCCGAGTAGTTAAATGGGACTTTAACTGTATTTGGGAGGCTAACTGCACCAAGCGTAGGCAACAAGCCTGAGGAAGATAGGCCCTTGCAGTTGTGGTATCCAGGACAGCCCCTATAAACTCCAGAGATTGAGTAGGGGTGAGATTGGATTTTGGGATGTTTATTACCAGTCCCAAATACTGAAGGACACGCATTGTGCAGGTTAGAAAAGTCTTGGCCTCCGACTGAGAGGGAGCTCGAATGAGCCAGTCATCTAGATATGGGAAAACGAATATTCCCAGGGTGCGTAGAAATGCAGCTACTACTGCCATGCATTTCATGAACACCCTTGGTGCGGAGGCCAGACCGAAAGGAAGCACTATGTACTGGTAGTGCTTTTCTCCAAAAAGGAACTTTCGAAAAGGGAGACTGATAAAATGAGAAAAACAGTTAAGAAAAAACTAAAAGGAGCAGTTGCAAAGGTTAAAGACGTACATCAAGCTTGGGTGTTGTTGAAAAATACTATCTTGGAAGCCCAGACCAGCTGTATTCCACGCTTTAAGAAAAGTGGAAGTTCCAAAAAAAAATGACAGCATGATTTAAAGGTGAGGTCAGAGAGGCTGTTGTTGCCAAAAAAGCATCTTTCAGGAAATGGAAAAAAGAGCCAAAAGACGAAACCTGGAAACAGCACAAGCACTGGCAAGTCAAATGCAAAACATTGATAAGGCAGGCAAAGAGAGAATTTGAGAAGAAGCTTGCTGCGGAAGCAAAAACGCGAAATAAAGACCTTTTCAAGTACATTCGTAGCAAAAAACCTGTGAGAGAGTCAGTTGGTCCATTAGATGATAAAGGGGTTAAAGGAGCACTAAGAGGCGACAAGGCGATAGCGGAGAGACTGAATGAATTCTTTGCTTCGGTCTTTACTGAGGAAGATGTAGGGATGTTACCCATGACTGAAATGGTATTTAAAGGTGCAGAAGAATTGATGGAAATATCGATACATCGGGAAGATGTCTTACAACTATTAGATAAACTGAAGAGTAGCAAATCACCTGGGCCGGATGGTATACATCCAAGGGTGTTGAAAGAACAAATATGAGATTGCAGACCTGCTATCAGTAATCTGTGAACTATCATTAAAATCATCTCTAATACCTGAAGATTGGAGGATCGCCAATGTAACACCAATTTTTAAAAAGGGTTCCAGGGGTGATCCGGGAAACTACAGACCGGTGAGCCTGAAGTCAGTACCAGGAAAAATGGTAGAAACCATCATAAAGAATAAAATTACTCAGCATGTAGATAGTCACAACCTAATGGGAGACAGCCAACATGGCTTTAGACAAGGAAGATCTTGTCTTACTAATCTGTTATGTTTTTTTGAAGGAGTGAATAAACAGGTGGACAAAGGTGAGTCAGTTGATATTGTGTATCTGGACTTTCAGGAAGCCTTTGACAAGGTCCCTCATCAGAGACTTTTGGCAAAACTAAAGAGTCATGGGATAGGAGGCAGTATACTATTGTGGATCAGGAACTGGTTAAAAGATAGAAAGCAGAGGGTAGGGCTAAATGGCCAATTTTCCCAATGGAGAAAGGTGAATAGTGGTGTACCCCAGGGATCTGTGCTGGGTCCGCTGCTTTTTGACATATTCATAAATGACCTGGAAAGTGGAATAACGAGTGAGGTTATCAAATTTGCAGATGACACAAAACTATTTAAAGTTGTTAAAACCCAAGAGGATTGTGAAAAATTGCAAGAGGATCTTGATAAATTGGAAGACTGGGCATCAAAATGGCAGATGAAATTTAATGTGGACAAGTGCAAGGTTATGCACCTAGGGAAGAACAACCCAAACTATGGTTACACGATGCAAGGTTCCACATTAGGAACCACCACCCAGGAAAAAGATTTAGGCGTCATTGTGGATACCATGTTAAAACTCTCGGCCCAGTGTGCAGCGGCGGCCAAGAGAGCAAATAGAATGCTAGGTATGATAAGGAAAGGAATGGAAAATAAAACAAAAGATATTATAATGCCTCTATATCGTTCCATGGTGAGACCGCACCTTGAATACTGTGTGCAATTCTGGTCTCCGTATCTTAAAAAGGATATAGCGATTTTAGAAAAGGTACAGAGAAGAGCCACCAAAATGGTAAAGGGGATGGAAGGATACTCCTATGAAGAAATGCTAAAAAGGTTAGGGCTCTTTAACCTGGAAAAGAGACGGCTGAGGGGAGATATGATAGAAGTCTATAAATTAATGAACGGAGTGGAACGGGTAAACGTAGATCGATTGTTTACCTTATCAGAATATAGAAAGACTAGGGGACATGCAATGAAGCTACAGGGTAAACTATTTAAGACTAATAAAAGAAAATATTTTTTCACTCAACGTGTAATCAAACTCTGGAATTTGTTACCGGAGGATGTAGTAAAGGCTGTTAGTGCAGCTGGGTTTAAAAAAGGTTTGGACAAGTTCCTGGAGGAAAGGTCCATAAACCATTAAGAAGTGACCGAAGATATCAATGCTTGACCCAGTACAAGCATTGTGGAACTTGTGTCTCTTGGGGAAACTGCTAGGTACATATGACCTAGATTGCCCACTGTTGGAAACAGAATACTGGGCTTGATGGACCTTGGTCTGACCCAGTATGGCATATCTTATGTTCTTATGTGTGTTGGATGGATGAGGACATGGGTGTACGCATCCTTGAGATCTAGAGAACAAAGCCAGTCCTGACTCTGAAGGTATGGAAGCAGAGCACCGAGAGAAATCATCTTGAATTTCTCTTTGAATAGAAATTTGTTCAATTCTCTGAGATCTAAGATGGGTCTGTAGCAATGTTCCCTCTAATTTTCTGTAGGCTGTGTGCGCATAAAATATCAGCTGTGCAACCTTTGAAGGAAGGTTAAATTTTTGTGCACCACATAACGACACTCTGAGTTATATACTTTAAAATTTGACTACACGTCAGAATACAGTATGTACACCACATTGATTGCACTAGAAAATACTGTAGAACTTGTGAAAAACGTAAATACACAACAACTTTTAAATTTTAAGACGTCTGTGTTGTTTTCTATCAGAATCAGAACCGTAATTTTTGTGCGCTCTGTTATAAAGTATGTGCGCTCGCTTGGCGAGGTGTGTGCGCTCGCTTGGCGAGGTGTGTGCGCGCGCACACGCGCACAGCTTAGAGGGAACAGTGGTCTGTAGCCCCCTGTTTTCTTTGGAATAAGAAAATAAGGGGAGTAGAACACTGTGCCTTGCTGAAGAAGAGGTACTTCTTCTATTGCCCCTTGGGCAAGAAGGGTGGCAATCTCCCGACCCAGAAGGTCGAGGAGAGATGTTGGAGAATTGAACTGTTTCACTATGGTGTGAGGGGGAAGGCTTAAGAAATGAAGCTTGTACCCTTCCCTTATGATAGAGAGTGTCCATTGCTCTGCTGTAATTTGTTCCCATCTGGGAGCAAAGTAAGTCAGCCTTCCTGGAATGGTAAGGGGCTCTGGTTCCTCCAGAGCCAGAAAGGCTAAGTTCTCTAGCTGCAAGTCAAAGGCCCTGAGGAGGCTAAGGCTGCTGGGTCATGGCAGGCCTAGCAGCCTTTGATTTGGCCTGTTTAGGTGGTTGCTGACGCTTTGCAGCAAAACAACCTGAAGAAGATGCCTGCTGACCATAAGCAGAATAGTATCTTCCCTTTTTGGAAAAAGATGTCTTTTTGAACAATCTTTTCTTAACAAGAGCAGAGGTAGACTTTGAAAGTTGATCCAAAGCAGAGTTTTCAGCATCCATCTGATTGGCCTTTGCTTGCCAATCCTTACCAAAAAGGTTTTCACCTGTACAAGGGATATTGCCTAATTCATCTTGTACCCAGAGCTCCAAATCAGAAGCTTGTAGCCAAGCAATTCTGCGTGCCCCTATGGCAATAGCCGAAGCTCTGCTTACACACTCAAAAGAGTCAAAGGCTGCACGGTTGGAAAATTTGGAGGCATCTTGGGCATGTTTGAGCCAAGTGAGAAACTCTGAAATAAAAGGGGTTAAAGTCTGCAGATGATCTGAGACTTCTTTTAGAAACATTCCTATATAGAGACTATAGGAGTTGATCCTGGCAGCTAGCATAGAAGCTTGGAAAACCCTTCGGCCAAAAGCATCTAGGGTCCTGCATTCACGCCCTGGAGGATTAGATGAGTGTCTCTTTGCACTCTATCTTTCTCATGGCAGACTCTACTACAATAGAGTGGTGAGGAAGCTGAGTCTTGTGGAAGCCAGGACAAGGAGGGACACGATACATGGTGTCTAGCCTGCGAGAATGAGCAGAGGTGGTAAGAGGTGTCTCCCACATCCTCAACATGAGATCATACAGAATCTCATGGATAGGTAAAGTAGCTGCCTCTTTAGGAGTTTTAGGATATTGTAAAATATCTAACTCCTTGGTTCTGGGTTCTGACTCAGGGGCCACTGTGATGGAGAGGCCCCTAGCCACTTCCCTAATGAAGTCTTGAAAAGACAAGTCTTCTGGAGGAGACATTCTTCGTTTAGGAGAAGACTCCTCCTGAGGAAGAAGTATTGATGCCTCGACAGAACCCTCACACTCAGAGTCTTCAGAGGAATCGAAGTATCGCCTGTCTGGATGCTCCTGTAAAGCCCAATAGCCGTACCGAGTAGGATCGGTATCGGGAGTAACCGGTACCGGTTCGGTACCGATGGGCATCATAGGACAGGGTACCGTTGCAGTCGACACCGAAGCCGATGCAATCGGTACCGGCACCGGGAGTGATGCCGGTGTCGGAGCCGGTACCGACAACGGGGATTGTTGCGGTACTGGAGGCGTCGCAGCCTGAATGAATGCCGACAGGGTGCGCTGCATGGCCAGAATCTTCTGATCCATCGACGCCACCAATGTCTGGATGTTGGTACCAGTGGGAGCCACCGGTACCCCAGAACACAGCAACAGGTGATCTGTCTAGGACAAGCCATCGATGTCAACCTGTGACCCCATAGATAACGCTTTGGAAGCCGGAGCTTCCCGCCGGGGTAATTTTGCCAGTGCGGAATCCTCGAGGGCAAGCCCGGAGGCATCTCGATGCTTGGAGGGAGATCTACCCTTCGAGGACCGGCTAGATTTATGCTTGGTTACCTGAGATCCATGGGAGGAAGAAGCAGCCCTGGAAGACGTCGATGCCACCGAAGCTGCATCAGAGGGAAACAGGGTACTGAGCTTGGCTGCTCGGTTCTGCCGACCTCTTTTAGACATCATGGTACAGGACATACAATCCGTGATGGAATGGTCAGGCCCCAAACATTTTAGACACCAGTCATGGGTGTCGGTGACAGAAATAGTACCGCCACATTTTGTGCACTTTTTGAACCCGGAAGTGGGCTTCTCCATGAGGAAAATATTTTTAGGCCTAAGGCCCAAAACCTGAAAATGCACAGTGACGAAAAGATAAATTCTTTTGTTTTGGGTTTTTTTGAAAGAAAAGAAAAGAAAAGACCGGCGGTACCGGTCCGACGTCGAAGAAGGCAGATGCGACACAAAAGAATTAAGAAAAAATAAAGAACTTCTTCTGCGGTGACAGGAACACGACCTGCTGGCTCCGCGGAAAAGAAGAACTGGAGAGAGGCGGTTGGGAAATGCGGGAAGGCAGCACGCAGGTGCTGTGGGATGCTCCCAAAAGCTTTCTTATTGGACGCTGGGGAGCGTTCCCGCGCAGGCTCCGCCGGTACCGACGATATCATATGTGAAGACTCATTCCTGCTTGTTCCTGGAGATATCAATTTTTCAAAACTTTAGAAAATGTGCTTAGCTTTTGATAACGGCCCCCCATCTGCGCTAGATCCGCGTTTCACCGCTTTCCGGTTTCCTATGTTGATTGACATAGTATACAACTCTGAATAAGTGACCACTGTTGGATTTGTGCAGTATAGAAAAGATATGAAGCAAAGACCATGCTGCCGCCCTACAAATCTCCACTGGCGGACCCAAACTATACTCTGTCCACGAGGCCGCCTGAGCTTTTGTGGAATGTGCCTGCAACCCCACTGGCACCTCCTTACCCTTCAAGATGTATGCTGACGCGATTGACTCCCTGATCTACCTGGAAATGGTGGCCTTTGCTGTTGCCTCAACCTGCATGGCCCTCCAAACAGAACGAACAGCTGATCCAAGAAATGAAAGGAGAATGTCCTTTTCAAATACCTTTGCAGGACTCTTCTAGTATCCAGGCGGCACAGTTGCAGAGAGGTCGAGCCTACAGCTGCGTTCGTCAGAGCCAATAACTAAACCACCTGGTTCATTTGAAATTCAGACACCAACTTGGCACAGGGGCAAAGGACCACCATCTCCATGGAGAAGGAAAGGAAGGGATCCCCGACACCATAGGAAATGACGTTCCGAAATCCTGCGTGCCAAGCAAATCGTCACTAAGAATATACGAGGTGTGACAAAAAACGAAACAAGACTGTCCCATAAATGTTTTATTACAAAATCTACAGAGAAATTACGCATTGTCCCCTTCAAAGTAATCCCTCCCCCCCCCCCCCCCGAGTTAATGCACTTCTGCATTCGCTTCTGCCACATACGGAAGCACTTGGTAAAGTCCTCCTCCTTGAGATCCCTCAGCTCCCTCGTCACAGTGGCCTTGATTTTATTTATTTATTTTTATTTTATTTATTTATCTAATTCTTCTATACCGCCCCTTCCAGAGATCAGGGGCGGTTTACATGGAACAAAGTAAACAAATTTGTACACTAATGTATACATTACATGGAACATAGTTTTTTAACTTTATACAGATAATATTTAGTAACTTTATACAGATAATATTTAGTAACTTTATAACTTTCTAACTTTATACAGATAACTGTGCATTAATTGTTGTAACTATTTACATTTTGTATATAATTATAAATTTCTGTATCGTAGTGTCAATCAGAGTATTCTACCTTGTTTACCGGTAGTCAGGGTCATATATGTGTGCGGAGGAATTTATTTCCTTTTTCTCTTGAGAGTGTTTTGGGGTGTCTGTGATGGGTGTAAGTGGTGGGTGTATGTGTGTAGGTAGTTGAGTGTAATTTTAGGGCTTTGTGTTTGAGTGTCTTGGGATGGTATGTGGTTGGACTTGGGGGTAAGGGATTTCAAAGTGTTCGGAGAAAAGGTATGTCTTGAGTTCCTTTCTAAATTGGGTGAGGTCTTTTATGATCCGAAGGTTTATTGGGAGATCATTCCAGAGCATGGGGGCAGTGAATGTGAAGGCTCTGGTGCTGGTGGATTTTTTAGTTCTTTTGAATGATTTTGGTATTTCAAGTGAGTGTGTTGCGTTTAGTCTGCGGGTTCTTGATTCAGATGGGGCATGTAATAGTGTGGTTAGATATGAAGGGGCGATGTTGTTCAGGAGCTTGAATGTGGTTAGGAGGATTTTATATCTGATTCTGCTATTTATAGGGAGCCAATGAAGTTCTAGCATTATTGGGGTTACATGATCTGCTAGGCTGGCTTTAGTGACTACTTTCGCACAGATGTTCTGAGCTCTTTGAAGCAGGTATGTACTTTTTTGTGGTAGGCCAATTAAGAGACTATTACAATAGTCAAAGTGTGGGGTGATGAGTGTGTTAACAGCTGATCTAAAGTCTTGGGTGTCTAGAAGGGGCCTTAGATGTTGTATGGTTTTGAGTTTGTAGAATATAGTTTTTACTGTCTGTTTTATATGCGGTATCATGGTAAGTGTGTGATCTATTATTACACCTAGGTATTTTACCTCTTTTTTGACTGGAATTGTAGTATTTATGATTGAGATTGATGTTGGATAGGTGTCTTCAGTCATAGGTGGTCTTGTTACAAACATTGCTTCTGTTTTTTTGAGATTGATGCTAAGGTAGTTAGATTCCATCCAGGAGGTGGTTTCCACCATGCATTTTGATAAGGCATCATAGGTAGGGTTTTTGGTAGATATGGGGAGAGCAAGCATGATGTCATCAGCATAGATAAAGTGACTGATTTTGTGTTTTCTGAATATTTCTGTAATGGGTTGGAGGTACAGGTTGAAAAGGAGGGCAGAAAGGGCGGATCCTTGGGGTATTCCTTGTCCTTGGGGGAAGGTTTCCGATACTTCCTGGTCTATTTGAACACGTATTAGTCTATTTGTGATGTAAGACTTAAACCAATTGAGTACTGTCCCACCTATTCCTAGATTTTCTAGTCTATTGATCAAGGTAAGGTGGTTGATGTTGTCAAAGGCGGCAGAAATGTCTAAGAAAAGGAGTATGAAGCCTTGACTGCTATCATCTGTGCCTCTAATGAGGAAGTCTATCAGTGTAATTAGTAGGGTTTCTACACCGTGATAGGGGCGGAAGCCAAACTGGTGAGAGTCTAAGGGTTTGTGTTCATCGATATAGTCTTGTAGTTGTAGTTGGACGTTTTTTTCTATTATTTTAGCTATAAATGGAATGCTGGCTATCGGTCTGTAAGAGTTTGGGTCTTTTGAGTCTAGTTTATTGTTTTTTATTATTGGTCGAAGCGTAGTGAGTTTTAGGGCATTGGGCATGATGCCCTGATTAAGGGATTGATTCACTATGTGTTGGATGTTTTCGGTGAGTTCTTCCTTTGTGCATTTGATCCATGACACAGGACATGGGTCAAGTGGGGAAGTTGTGGTGTTGATAAGTGTTATGATCCTGAGTAGGTGTTTTTGGTCTATCATGTGAAAGGAGATCCATGTGTTATTAGATTCAGTGTTTGGAGGCAGTATCATTGGTATAGTGTTGGATTTGTACTTTAGTTTTTCTGCAAAGTGGGTTGCTAAGGTCTGTATGCTTATAGTTGATTGTTTTGTCTCTTGGTTTTTAGCTTTTGTCAAAGTTTTTACGATTGCGAATAGTTCTCTGGGGCGGTTGATAGCCATGTTTATTACTTTGGAGTGGTAATCCTTTTTTGACTTGTTAATTGCATTTTTGTAATTGTTGAGGGTGGTCATATATTGGGTTTTATTTTCGTCAGATTTAGTTTTCCTCCATATCTTTTCTTGTTTCCTCAATTGTTTTTTTAGATTTGCTAGTTCTCTTGTGAACCATTTTTCTGTCTTTTTTATTTGTTTATGCATGGTATGTGTGGGGGTAGCTGCTTTCTGGACTGTTAGATTCCAGTTGTTTACAGTAGAGTCAATGTCAGGGAGGTTTGTGTCGAGTATGGGTAGTACTTTGTCAAGGAAGTTAGCTTTGTCAAAGTGTGCAAATCGAGATATGTGGGGTGAGGAGTTTGTTTTATTCAGTGTTGTCTGAGCTGGGAGGTGGAGTGTAATAAGGTAATGATCAGACCATGGTACTTCTGTTATAGTTGGAGGGGTATGTTGGTGGTGATTATTATGAAGAGAGGAGGGGAGGAAGATGAGATCTAGGGTGTTGCCTTTTATGTGGGTGGGAGCATGTATTATCTGTGTATAACCCATTTGGGTCATGGCATCCATGAAGTTGTCTGATTGGGAGTTATGTAGGGAAGGGAGATTCAAATCACCTAAGATTATGAGTGGTTTGTTTGGTGATGCTGTGCATGCATGTTCTAAGATGGGGGAGAGGTTTTTTTGATCAGTTGAAGGGGGTCTATATATGAGAGTAAGTGCAAGGGTTCTATTTTCTATGTTGATGATGTCTATTCCATCTATATTATTTAAGCTTGTTAAGGTGAACTGTAGGTCTTTTTTAGCGAATATGAGAGCGCCACCTCCTCTTTTTGCATCTCGATGGCAGCTGAATGTGTCATATTGATGTGATGTTAGCTGGTTTAGTAGTACGGTGTCCGTGGGAGTGAGCCATGTCTCAGTAATGCAGATGATTTCAGGGTTTGTGTCTTTTATCATGTCATTGATGATTGGTATTTTATTTCGTATAGATCTAACGTTTATTAAGATGAGCTTTGTTTGGTTGTCTATGTTGGATGTGTTGTTGCTTAAGCCAGTGTGTGGCTGGTGTCTTATTTGGATGAGTCTGCGATGGTGTCTGTTTGAGTTATGGCTTGAGTAATTATTGTGGGTGTGTGTGTAGGTTGAACAGTGTGGTGTGTTTTGGTGAGGATTGTGGGTATTGATAATGTTGTTATATGGGTTTCGGTAATGAGTATGTATGATGGGGATATGATTGTATGTGTTTTGATTGGTTTTGTACGAGTAGATGTGTTGAGTTAGGAGAGTTATTAGGATGAGAGTGAGTGGGAGGTTTAGCTGCCTTGTGGGAGACATTGTGTATATATTCAGATGGGGGAGTGAACTCTGAGAACGTGGTTCAGAGAATGGGGGACTAGTGGATGTGTCAGTGTATTAATGGTATTTAGCTGTCTGACAGTTCTCAGTGAACTGAGTGACAACTGGCAGTAGAAGATGACTAATAGTTTACACTCTATATTGTTGTGGCTACTGGGTTACAAATAATAATATGATAGTTCCTGTGTTACAGATGACAGTATAACAATAAATCAGTATCAGAGGGGAAGGTGAGAGAACTAGTTACTGTTAACAATACTAGCCACTGGTAATAATACAATGTGTGGATTAATTGCTATCAACAGTATAAAGGTTGGCTGCTGTCAACAGCATATAAGCTAACTACTGGTAACAGTATAAAGATCTAATTTACTGGCAACAGTAAGTTGAGGGATTATTACTAACAGTAACCAACAACGGTCACTGACATCAGTAACCAATTACTGACAACAGTAACCGGTAACAGCTACTGACAACAGTAACCAATCACTGACAACAGTAACCAACAACAGTCACCGACAACAATCAATGTCACCAGCAGTGGAATGAGTTTCTAGGATTGGTTTCAGAGACTTGTACAGATAATATGTGGTTATTGGCAATTAGTAGAATTGTACAATTGGATATACTGCTATTGTCTGAGGTACATTTAATTTTAGTTATTGTTAATAGAACAGTTGTACTTGCTGTGTTCTGGTATTTTTTTTGGTCGTGTTACTAAAAGGGGTGAACGCAGTTTTCCCGTATCTCTGGCTGTCAGATACTTGTGTTCATTTGCAGGGCGGTCCGTTCTGTTGCTGTAAAGAAGTGTGTTGTTGGGCTCCAGTTCAGCGCTCCTTTTAGCGTGCTGCTGTCTACCCCTGTTGGGTATTACTGCCTGGGGGTGGTTTGACGTTTTGTCTTACTTGACCGGCGCTGTGGGAGCCGCTGGAGAGGCTGATGTGCTGTGTAGGGAGGGTTTTCGTTACTTCACAATTTCAGCGACTGGTAAGGAGGGGTTCCGGGTGGTGGACCTTCTGGTGCCTCCGCCTAAGGGCCACGCCAAAGGGCCCTCAGGCGCGGGCCCGACCAGGCGCGGGCCCGCCTGGCAGCGGCTTCCTTTTTAATGCCGCCTGCTGCTCCTCCCCCTCCCACAGCCCCGATTGGACTGGAGGTGCTGATTCGGGAGTGCAGGCTGGCCGGGTCAGGCGTCCCCGATCTGGGGCTGAAGATGGCGACTCCCGCCGGCAGCGGCTTCCTTTTTAATGCCGCCTGCTGCTCCTCCCCCTCCCACAGCCCCGATTGGACTGGAGGTGCTGATTCGGGAGTGCAGGCTGGCCGGGTCAGGCGTCCCCGATCTGGGGCTGAAGATGGCGATTCCCGCCGGCAGCGGCTTCCTTTTTAATGCCGCCTGCTGCTCCTCCCCCTCCCACAGCCCCGATTGGACTGGAGGTGCTGATTCGGGAGTGCAGGCTGGCCGGGTCAGGCGTCCCCGATCTGGGGCTGAAGATGGCGATTCCCGCCGGCAGCGGCTTCCTTTTTAATGCCGCCTGCTGCTCCTCCCCCTCCCACAGCCCCGATTGGACTGGAGGTGCTGATTCGGGAGTGCAGGCTGGCCGGGTCAGGCGTCCCCGATCTGGGGCTGAAGATGGCGATTCCCGCCGGCAGCGGCTTCCTTTTTAATGCCGCCTGCTGCTCCTCCCCCTCCCACAGCCCCGATTGGACTGGAGGTGCTGATTCTACAGAGGCAAATGAGTTCCTTTGAGCACAGTCTTCAGCCTGGGGAAGAGCCAGAAGTCGCACGGTGCGAAATCTAGGGAATAAGGAGAGTGGTCAAGAGCTGTGATCTGTTTGTTGGCCAAGAACTGCCTCACACCGAGCGCGGTGTGTGCGGGCGCGTTGTCATGGTGGAGCAGCCATGACTTGTCTCTCCACAGAGCCCGCCTGCTGCGCCGAACCCGGTTATGGAGGCGATTGAAGACCTGCTCATAGAAGTGCTGGTTGACTATCTGACCCTCAGGCACAAACTCATGATGGACCACTCCCTTCTGATCGAAGAACGCGATCGGCATGACCTTGATCCTTAATTTGGACATGCGCGCCTTCTTGGGTCTGGGTGACAGTCAAGTCTTCCACTGCAGGCTTTGTCTCTTGCTTTCAGGGTCGTACTGGAAAACCCAAGTCTCATCTCCTATGATGACTCGGCCAATGAACTCTGGATCTTCTCTAGCAAGACTCGACAAACATTGACTCCTTCTGGTCGCCCGATAAAAGCTTGGACACCATTTTGGCGCACACCTTCTGCATCCCCAGCTCCTGCACCAAGATGGTCTGCACTGACTCCCTGTTCAGGCTGAGCTTCTCAGCTATAGAAACATAGAAACATGATGACAGAAAAAGACCACATGGCCTATCTAGTCTGTCCTTCCATAACTACACCAGTCCACTTTTTACCTTTAGAGATCCTCTGTGTTGGTCCCATGCTTTTTTTAATTCAGTTACTGTCCTCATCTCTACCACCTCCACTGGGAGACTATTCCATGGATCCACTACTCTTTCTGTAAAGAAATATTTCCGCATATCACTCCTGAATCTATCTCCCTTCACCCTCATCCCATGTCCCCTCATAGCAGAACTTGCTTTCAATTGAAAGAGGCTGTCTCCCTGAACATTTATGTCACGGAGGTATTTAAACATCTCAATCATATCACCTCTATCCCGCCTTTCCTCTAAGGTGTACATATTAAGATCCTTAAGTCTGTCCTCATATGCTTTATAATGAAGCCCATTAATCATTTTAGTAGCAACCCTCTGCACCATCCTGTTCACATCCTTTTGAAGGTGCGGTCTCCAGAATTGCACACCATACTCCAAATGAGGTCGCACCAAAGACTTATACAGAGGCATTATCACCTCCTTTTTTCTGCTAGCCATTCCTCTCCGTATGCACCCAAGCATTCTTCTAGCTTTTGCCGTCACCTTTTCTACCTGTTTAGCTACTTTAAGATCATCAGACACAACCACGCCTAGGTCCCGCTCTTCTTTAGTGGACAAAAGTACTTCACCTCCTATACTGTATTGCTCCCTTGGATTGCTGCACCCAAATGCATGACCTTACATTTTTTAACATTAAATCCCAGCTGCCAAATACTAGACCATTCTTCAAGCTTAGCTAGATCCCTCCTCATGTTATCTACACCATAAGCTATCATCCGCACCGTCAATCTGCGATCATGCCGCACCAGCTGGTTCACTCTGTCAATGTTCTCAGCCATCTTTGTCATGGAAGTCCTGACTTTGGGTCATCCTCCACCTCCTCGCAGCCAGTCTTGAAGCGTTTGTGCCACTCAAAGACTCACGGCCTTGGCATTGCATCTTCTCCATAAGCCTTTTGGAGAAGTTGGAGCCACTCAGTTGGGCCCTTCTCCAACTTAACCAGAAATTTCAAGTTGATACTTTGCTCCATATTTCTGCCACCTCCAGTTGCACGACAAAGCGATGGAGCAGTGTGCTACAAAAAAAAACCTGAAAAAGAAAAACAGAGCGAGAGAGATGAAAAATATTATAGAATAGTGGCGAGATGTTGCATAACACAGTGACAAACGGTTAGCCAATTGGCATTGAGTCATAAGCGTGGCTGCCAGTCTCATTTCTTTTTTGTCACACCTCATAGTTTTCAGCGTCAAATCCTTCAGGGAAGTTCGACTCAACGGCTCAAATGGCTCCCCTGACAGCGCAGGTGATATCCCAAGGAAGTACTACCATCCTCAATGGAGGACGGAGATGGGTCGCTACCCTCAGAAATCTCAGCACATCTGGGTGTGTACCTGACACCCCATGTACCTAATCTGTGGACCTTCCCGCGATAACAGGAAATCGCCACTAGCTGCACCCTCAAGGAACTGGCAACTAAGCCCTTATCCAACCTGGATTGCAATTACAACAAGATGTCCGAAACGGAGATTGTGGACAGTCACACCAGCCTCTCTCCGCACCACAACTCAAAAGATGCGCCAAACATGGATGTATGCCAGGCTCGTAGACCTCCTCCGGGCCAGCAGCAAGGTCTTAATCACAGAGGCCAAATATCATTTCTTCTTCAACCTTGCCCTTTCAAGAGCCATGCCGTAAGCAAGAATCAATCCACCTGAGGCATGCAGAGCAGCCCCCGACTCATCCTTCCGAACGGGAAGCCACCATGGCCGAAACGCCAGAATCCAAATCAGGTCAGCATACCATGGGCGTCATGGCCAGTCCAGTGCCACCAGAATTACATGACCCCTGTGCGCCTCTATCCACTGTACTACCCGGCCTATGAGCTCCCATGGGGGAAACACAGAGAAGACCTTCTTTGGGCTAGCACTGTATTAGATCATCTAGGCCATCTGACATCCTCTCTCTTCGTCAGCTGAAAAAAACGACAGGCCTTTGCTGACTCAAACGTTGCCATTAGGTCCATGATCAGTGTGCCCCATCAGGAGACCACCTACTCGAACACTTCCTGGTTGAGCTGCCACTCTCCAGGGTCCACTCTCACTCGGCAGAGGTAGTCTGCCATCACACTGTTGACTCCCGCTACGTGCGTTGCCGATAACACCTGGAGATGAATCTCTGCCCATTTGAACAGCCTTTCGGCTTCTTCCTCCAGGGCTGCACTGCCCATGCCTCCTTGCCAGTTGATAGTACTTGGACCACCTTCCCTTGCAACCATGGCTCGAAACATCCTAGTGCCAAGGACACCACTCGCATCTTGAGCCTGTTGATAGACCACAGTGCCTCCTGCAGGCTCCACGGTCCCTGAACAAAACAACCTTCACAATGGGCTTCCCAACCAGATAGACTAGCATCGGTCATCAGCGGAACCCACATTGGGGATTCGAGTGGCATGCCTCCTTCCAGGTTCCCCGGACGGAGCCACTACCTGAGTGCTCTTCTGGCACTCCCCGGTCAGGGGAGTACTTGGGACAGAGGCCAACTCTGATGGGACTACAGACGGAGCAGAGCTCTCTGTAGCAGCCGCATGTGAGTCCTTGCCCATGGGACTAGCTCAAGAGTGGCCACCATGTTCCCTAGCACCTGCAAATAATGCCACGCCGAAGGTGCATGAACTGTCTTATCAACTTCCAAAGCTCTCGTGCTCATCGTTTCAGCAGGAAGACCCTGCCCACACGGGTTTCGAAGCTTGCATCCACATATTCCAGTTCCTGGGTGAAACATAATTGACTCTCTGCCAGGTTGACCACCAAACCGAGACTTTGTTGTAACTCCACCACCTGCGCTGTCGCTCTTTCGCTGTCATCCCTGGACTTCGCCCGGATCAGCCAATTGTCTAGGTACTGATGGACAAGAACTCCTTCCTTGCGAAGCGCTGCCACCACCACCACCATGACCTTGGTAAAGGTACAGGGGCGGACGCCAGACCAAAGGGCAAATCTTGAAACTGGAAATGATCCCTTGGTACCGCAAAGTGAAGAAACTGCTGATGTTCTGGATGGATGGGGATGTGCATATATGCCTCCGTAAGATCGAGTCAAGTCAAGAATTCCCTGGTCCTTACCACCACAATAATGGATCTCAGTGTTTCCATGTGGAAATACAGCACCCGGAGACAGCGGTTCATGTCCTTGAGATCGAGAATCAGACTAAAGGAACCTTCCTTTTTGTGCACAATGAAATAAATGGAGTATTGACCGCAGCCATACTGTCACGGGGAATTGGTTCCACAGCACTTAACTGCAGGAGACGAGTTAAAGTCTCTTCTACCTCCACCACCTTGCCCTGCGATTTGCAGGGGGACTGAATGAAGCATTAGTTCATTGGATGAGCCCATTTGAGGGCATAGCCCTCTCTGATGACCTACAGGACCCACTGGTCGGGAAAAGATTTGGACCCAGGCAGAGTAAAACTCCCATAGCCGACCTCCCACAGGCTATACCTCCACCTGGGCCCCCCTCACTTCATTGGGCTTTCTTGGGTCCAGAGGACAAGGCAGTTCCAAATCCCCCACCCGCTCCTCAAAATCCACGGAACCCTGCCCCTCGAGGAGAATCTGCCCCTCTGAAAGGGGTTAAAGTGGGGTATACGAAAATGCCTGAAGTCCCGCGGTTGGCTCCAGACTGCAGTGAGATTGCAACTTTGCCTCTGCTTATTCTTGGGAAGGTGTCCACCTTTGGATTCCCCCATCTTTGACCAATTTGTCTAGGTCCTCTCCAAACATGAGCTTCCCCTTAAAGGGGAGCTTGCTGAGACGAGACTTAGAAGAACTGTCTTCCGCCCAGTTTCAGAGCCAAAGGTTGCACAGAACTGCTACCAAGAAGGCCATGCTTTTGGACAACCCCCTGAGATCACAGTGAGTACCCACCAGATAAGCGTCCCCGACTCCAATTTGGCTGCCTCTGCCGATGAATCCGGCACTAGCTCGTCCATCTGTTGCACTCACTGTGACCACAGGAGGCAGGCCCTCTCGACCCAGGCCTCACGAATAGACGCTTGCAGCGAAAGGATGTTGATATCAAAAGCCTGTTTCAGCAGCATGTCCAACTTTCTATCCCGGGCATCCTTGAATGCCGTGCTACCTTCCCACCATAGTCTTTTTGGTAACCGTTGAAACTGCCATATCCAGCTTAGGAGACCAAAAAAGCCTGCGGTCCTGATCAGGCAGTGGGTACAGATCCGTCATGATCCGCACCCCTTTGAGATCAACCTCCAGCATGTCCCACTCATCTTGAATCATCTGCCTGACCATCCTATGTACCGGGAACACCTTCTGTGTCTTCCAGACTGCCTGGAGCAGCGGGTCTTCTAACACCTCATCCTCTGCTAGAAGGGTTGAGAGCCTTCAGAGATTCCATGATGGATGCTGGCAATTCATCCCCACGGAACACCCAAACAATTCAGGACTGTTCCTCCTTTTCCGGGATCTCTCCTTCCTCCAGCTCTTCGCTTACCATGTCCAGATCGTCCCCATCTGGTCCTTCCGACACTAGGGACTGCCCCTGCCACTCTTTCAAGGGCCTAGACCACTTTTTAAGACTCAGCTCACCCTCCTATGGGAGTACCCAGGGGGAGGGAAGCAGAAAAAATGCCCTTCTAGCTTCCACAAAATGAAATGCACATAAGAAGCAAGGAATATGAAAAAGAAAAATGAAAACAACAAACTGAAAACCCCTCTATTTCTGTTGCATTCCTTTTTTAACAGGCGGGCCAGGAAGTAATAAAAACGCCGCAAGCAAGCCTGCAGAGACAAGCTGGTGCCATGAAGCTGCAGGTCTACTCAATGCAAGCGGGGAAACCAGTGAAGTTGAAACCGCTCTGCACTTTCCTGCGCTACAGCCGCACTGGTAGGCCTCTTCCACACGGTGCAAGGCTGCTGCCAACAATGTCTGGCCGGAAGCACATCCGGAGCGCCTGACTTGCCTGTTCACAGAGAGCCCTCCATTACCTGCAATGAGGTTGCTCTCTGGCTCTGTTCACTCCTCCGATTACACCTTCAACCACCTCAAGCTCAGCTGAAAAAGAGGGCTTTGGTGTTGAGGAGAGCTGACTGGGAGCTGCCAGTGATCTTTTCCCACTGAATTAGCTGCACCTGTAGAGCTTTAGCCACGGTGGCTACTCACCCAATAACAGGTTTGGGAGTCGCCAACACACGATCTGTCCTAAATCTTCCGCGGTGGAGAGGGAAGAATCTTCCCCAGCTATAGTGTACCTGGGTGAGCCCTCTCTTATTTTATTTATTTATTTATTTTTAACTTTACCAGAGAAAAATAAACACACCACAATGTGCAATAAAAAGGAAGGGAAATAAAAAAAAAGGAAATAAAAGAAATCTAGCCTATCTCCTTAGTTGTCCCTTCAATGAGTCCAGCACCCTAGCTCACTAACTCCTCCAGCTGCTTGGAGACTGAATATACTGGGACTGGTAGGCAGTGCCATCTGCATAGGCACACTAGTGTCATCAAAAGACATGCTCAGTCTCCAAGCTGCTGGAAGAAGTATACTACTCAAAGGTGTGGAACTGGACTGGAGGGGCGATAAGGAACTACCATTCTCTGGGATTAAACTGATGGCAACTGAGGAAGTCTGCCTGAACATTGTCTACACCCACTATGTGAGCTGCAAACAGAGCTTCCAGATCTGTCTCTGAGTGCAAGATGATGTCATCTCTAAGGCTACCACCATGTTTTTGTTCCCCCTGACAGATATATGCCTCTGCTGTAGTGTTATCAGAGAGAACTTGAAATGCTCAACCCTACACAATAGAAAGAAGTGCTCCAAGACCAGTATTTATTTATTTATTTATTTATTTATTTAGACAGTTTTGTATACCGCCTTATCCTTCAATCAAAGCGGTCACAACACAATTGGGGGATACATTTAACACGTATGACGGCCCTGGCCTCCAAGGGATTGATGGATAGGATGCTTCCAGTGTAGACCACTGCATCCTTGGGTTATCATCCTCTTGGAATGATCCCCCCAATCCAAAGCTGGCATCTGTGGTAACTATTTCCCACTGGAGTGTTTCCAGGTCTGCTCCCCAGAAGATATTCTGTAGAAACTGCCATGTCAAAGCCTTCTGGATTGAAGACTGTAGGGGCAGCCTCAACCTGAAGTCCTAGGAACAAAGTGACTAATGGAATAATAGAGATCTCTGCAGAGGCTTCATGTGAACTTTCACCCATAGAACTAAGTCCAAGACCTTCGCCATGAAACTCAACAGCTCGGTGCTGTCAGAAAAGCACAATCTGAGACCACAATTTGTTTGCTCTGTCTTTGCCCTTTCTCTCCACTGTGGTGTTGAACAGTACTCCCATGTATTTCAGAATCTAGGAAGGGAAAAAACTGCTCTTGACAGTTTATCACCAGTTTTAGACTCTTCAACACCCAAACCACTCTACTCATGACTTTCATGGCCACTGCCTCCAAGTCAGTCCTCTAAATATGTCTTCCTTGCAGAAAGGCCGCCACAACCCCCATGATTGTTGGAAAAGATCCAGGGAGCTATGGCCAAGCTGAAAGGTAACACCTGAAACTGAAAATATTAGCCTAGAATGCAATACCTGAGGGAACACTGATGATTCTTGAACGGGAATATATAAGTAGGCTTTCGAGAGGTCCAGCGAAGCTAGAAACCTGCCTCAAACCACCACTATGACTGACTGAAAGGTCTCCATACAGAATCTGAGAGCCCAGAGAGCTGCAATGACCACCTTCAGGTCCAGAATTGGATGAGAAGTGCCCCCTTTTCTTGGGGCACCAAAGTAAATGGAATAGCACCCCAGACTGCATTCTAGAATAGGAACTGGCACTATAGCCTTCAAGCTCTGAAAATGTGCCAGCATGTCTAGCACCACTCTTCGCTTGTGTTCTGCTTGACAAGGGGACACCATAAAGGCATTGGAAAGGTGCTCTGCAAACTTGAACACACAACTGCTCTTCACTGCTCAGAGGATCCATCAAGTGGTAAGATCTTGGAGAGGACCTGCTGGTCCTCACTGTGGACTCTTATTCGACCCAGAGAGAGTTGCGGTATGCCCCTAGCCTGACGAGAGCCCCCCCCCCCCCCCCAAAAAAAAGGCTGATACTTTTTAAAGCAGCTGCATAGAAACTTGCCAAGGTGAAGAAACAGAACAGCCTGAACAAAAGAAGGTATGATTCCTCGAAAAGAATTTACTCCTGGTCTCGGGCAACCTCTGTGGTTTCAACTCAACCAAATCCTTCACCAACTTTTCTAGATCTTCTCCAAAGGGAAGCAGACAGTGAAAGGAGAGCTTACCAAGATGAGCTTTAGATGCTGAATCAGCTGTCCAGTTATACAACCAAAGCCATCTATGAGCAGAGAGGAAGTCACTAAGAAAGCTCTAGTACAAACCAGGTCATGCAAGACATCTGCCGCAAATACAACTGACTCTAGTCTGGCAGTCTCCTTCGACTCAGACAGTTGCTGCATCCACCACAAGAGCTCATGCAACATAATCAGCACAAATGGCTGCCTGTGTACCTAAGGCTGACCATGAAGACCTTGCTTCAAGAGCTTGTCTATGCTACAATCCTATCTTAAGGTCACACCACCCTCCACAGGAATGTTGGTCTTTTTGGTTAACTGCTGCCATCAAAGCATCAACTCTTGGCAAGCAAAAAACTATCAAGGTCTTCTTAGGGAAGAGGATAAAGCTTACCCATAAGCTTTACCTACTCAAGGTGAAGTCTGGCAAGTCCTACTCCACCAAAATCATTTTCTGTAGGGCCTTATGCAGCAGGAAAGACTTGCCTGGACACCTGAACCCCTCCAAAATAAGGTCCCTTTCCATGGCATCATTCACTGGACCACCTCCTATAACACAGCATGGAAACAACGAGCAATTAATGAAGGAAACATCTCTCCTAAAAAAAAAAGTGAACAGGGGATTCATCCCCTTCTGACAGGGATAACTCTCCCTCCTTATGAGAGATGCTGTACAAACAAAGGCATCAGGGACAGCAGGAATCAGTCCTCACATATGGGTCCCAACAGAGCCCGTGCAGAAGCATCTCCTCAGCTTTCAAAGAAAGCCTTTGGGAAATGCCACCATGTATGCATGGTCCCCTTCCCATCTAAGGGCGCCATCCTGCTCAGTCAGATGTCAGCTAAGGTGGCATAAAAATAAAATAAGGTAAAGGAGGCAACTCCAAGGGGAGAAGGGAGGGTTGTGAGGACCGATTCACGTTGTCCCTGGAGAACACCTGTTACAGGTGAGTAACTACCGCTTTCTCCAGGAACAAGCAGGAAGTCAGTCCTCACTGAATACATAAGGGTCGAGGGCTGGAGTTGCCTATACCCCGAATAGATTACGGAATACTGCCTGGCCAAAGGCACTGTCCCGACGGGAATCACTCTCCAGGCTGTAGTGAGCTGCGAGTGCGTGAACTGAAGACTATGTGGCGGCCTTGCAGATCTCAGTCACTGGCACCGAGCACAGGTTCACTCGGACATGATTCGCTGTGATCCAGTGTTCCAGGAAGAGTCCAGCCCGCTCATAGGCGAGGGCAATACAGTTCGTCACCCAAGTGGACAGAGTTCACTTAGTCACTGGGAGCTCCAGCCTACTGGGGCTGTATGAAAAAGTTGAGAAGCTTTGCGGTGGCCCTCAGTCCACTGAAAGTAGAAGGACTATTACAATCCTAAGTATGGTGTACAGTCACCTCCCAACCAGCATGCAGCCATGGGAAGAAGGTGTTGAGGACTACCTCCTGATTGAGGTGGAAAGGGGATATCACCTTCGGGAAGAATTTGGGGTGCATACGAAGCACCATTCTATTCTTGTAGAACCATGTATAAGGTTGTTCTGCCACCAAAGCTTGGAGCACGCTTACTCTGCGAGTGGGATTTGAGAGCCACCAGGAAAACAGCTTTCCAGGAGAGATACCGCAAGTGGCAAGTGGCCAGAGGCTTGAACGGCGATCTAGTGAGCTGCAAGAGCACCATGTTGAGGTCTCACTCTGCCGCCGGGGAGGGCATACAGGGGGTTTAGAAAGTAAGAGGCCCCGAAGGAATCGAGAGATCAGAGGCTAAACCGAGAGGGGTTTTCTCTTGGTGGGGTGGTGGTGCACTGCAATTGCGCTTAGATGCACTCTGAGCTGGACTTCAGTCTAGCCTGCGATAATGGAGCAGGTATTGGAGCACCACTTGCACGGCACAGAAGGGGTTTTCCTGCCCCTCTGCACACTACACTGACAACCGGCACCACTTAAAGGTGTACGCTCATCTTGTGGAGTGTTTGCAGGAGGCCAGCAAGACCTTCTCTACCTCTCACGGGAGGTTAAAGGGAGCCAGAGCTACCCTTTCAGCAGCCATGCAGTTACTATCAGGGACCCCAAGTTGGTATGTAGGAGGGAGCCCTCATCCTGAGAAAGAATGTCCGGTGCACAGCCCAGCGGGACTGGGAGTGCTGCCAACAATTCGAACAGTAGTGGGAACCAGGACTGCCTGTGCCATCTGGGGGTGACCAGTATCAGTGATGCCTCCTCACACTGGACCATGAAGAGGGTCCTGGTGACCAGCAGGGTTGGCAGGAAGGTGTAGAGTAGGCCTTCCATCCACGGGATTAGAAATGCATCTGCCGCTACTCTCAATGGGTGCGGTGCTGTTGCCGTGAGCAAAAGCAGGGCAGACGCGTGTTGCCCAGGCTGGCAAAGAGGTCCAACAGGGGCAGCCCCCAGAGATGGAAGAGCAGAGAGGCTACTCTGGGGTTCAGATGCCACTCATGCAGCTGAAGGACTCTGCTCAGCCTGTCTGCCAGGGCACTGTCCGGGCCCGGGAGGTAGACTGCCTGGAGGAGCATGCTGTTGCGAGTCGCATAGGCGAGAAGGCTACCGCCTCCTGACAGAGGAAATATGACCCCATGCCCCCTTGCTTGCTGATATAGAACATTGTGACCTTGATGTCCATTTGGACTATATAATCTGGTGCCACAACTGATGGCAGAATGCCCAAAGGGCCAGGAAGATTGCCCCGTAGCCAAGATTCCACCTGGGACCAGCATCCCTGTGTGGGAAGATCTTTACAATGGGCTCCCCAACCGAGCAGTGAGGCATGGGAGGTCAGGACTCTCTATGGAGGGGGGGGGGTTGTCTGGAAGGGCAGCAGGCAGAGGAGGTGGTGGGCTGGGACCAATTGCCGGCACTGCACTTGAGCTGCTAGCTCCTTGAGGCGCTCTGTCCTCTCTCTGGGGAGAAAGACCTTGGCCTGCCAAGTGTCTAGCTGAGCCCCGATGAACACCAGGCTTTGGGCTGAGGTCAGGTGAGAAATGTGGTGGTTGATGACTAACCCCAGGTACTGCAGTAAGAGAATAGCACGCCCTTTGGCTTGGTATGCCTCTATGGCAGTGCTGCCTCTTATGAGCCAGTCATCCAGGTAGGGGAAGATGAAGGCCCCTTGTAGACTGAGGTGGACTGCGACCACTGCTAGGCATTTGGTGAACATCCTTGGTGAGGAGGCCAGTCTGAAGGGTAGCACCTTGTATTAGTAGTGCCCTCCTCCCACCACGAACCTTAGGTACTGCCTGTGGGAAGAATAGATTAGGATGTGCGTGTAAACATCCTTTAGGTCCAAGGAGTAAAACCAGTCTCCCTGGTGGAGATAAGGTAGCAGTGTTCCAAGGGAGAGCATCTTGAACTTTTCCCTCACCAGAAATTTATTCATGTTTTGCAGGTCTAGAATGGGCCTGAGGCCTCCAGTCCTTTGTGGGACAAGAAAGTACCCGTAACAGAAGCCCTTGTCCCAAGGTGCTTGGGTACTGGCTCTACTGCCTTGTCCTTGAGGAGACTTATGAGCATTGTGAGGAGCAAGGTCTGGTGAAGGAGAGGACTCAATGGCTCTCCTGGGAAAAAGTCTGAAGGTGCCTGCTGTTAGCAGGACCCAGATGTCTGTTGTGACTGAGGCCTGCCTGTGGGTGAAGAATCCCAGGTGCCCCCCTGTGGGCCAAGGAAGGCTAGTGCCTTAAGATACATGCCAATGTAGAGCTCATAGGTGTGGGACTCTGCACCCTAGCATTGAGCCCTGGAAACACTTGCACCTGAGGGCGTCAAGGGTTCGAGCCTCCCTATATGGGGGACGGAGAAGTAGGTCTTTTGGCTCGTTGACTTGATGATCATGGAGTTAAGCAGTAACTGGGTTTTTTGGAACCCTGGGCACTTGCGGATGCGGTACATCACGTTGAGCCAGCAGCTGAAAATGGGCACCAATGCCAGTGTTTCCCACATCCGGAGGAGCAGCCGCTCGAGGATAGGTTGCACCTGTGCCATGAGGGTCTCACGGGGAGGGGCCTCATACTAGAGGATCTCAAGTTCCTCAGTGCGTGGGTCCTCAGCCTCAGTTTGGACTGAACACGCCTTAGTCATATCCAGTATGAAGTCATGGAAGGCCACGCCTTCGGCAGAGACCAGCATCGAGGTGCCTATGGCGACCTGGTCCGAGGGGACATCTCGGTGTCTCCGAGTGTCCGGGGATGCCTCGTCATTGGTTTCCCCACTCGGAGTCGAGCGGTGACAAAGATTCAGAGGACCTGTGACTCCACTAGTCGAGGCCCGTGCTCGGGGGAAATAGGCCTGTCGAGGACCTGAGGTCCGAGTCATGGACACTAGCCGGTGAGGACCGGACCTCGCCCAGCGCCGAGGATTTACTCAAGGCCGGCAGAACTCTATGCTCGGCTCGACGGCCAGCAACACCCTCGCAGTCGAGGGACCAGTCATCAGGGCAGATGAGCCAGGCAAACTGGCCATCCTCGCCTGCTGTAGGGCAGGATAGCAGGATGCACCCGGACAGGCACGACAACCCCCGGGGCGAAAAAGGGCACGAAGCACCGCTTGAGGGAACCTTGATGAAAAAGGACAGGCCAGAGGACGGCATCAAAGACGCCGGCTCAGGGCAGGTGTAACCAGTGCACTGAACTGAATTACTAAACTGAACTTTAAAGAAAATTTTCCAGGGACACTGGACATGCGTCTGTTGGGCGATGTGGAAAAAAGGAGACTGAGCAAGATGGCACCCTTGGGCGGGAAGGGGACCACACATACGTGGTGGCATCTCCCAAAGGCTTTCTTTGAAAGTTGGGGAGATGCTTCCACGCTGGCTCCGTCGGCGCAGACATCACCCATATGCGAGGACTGACTTCCTACTTGTTCCTGAAGAAAAAAAACCTGCTATACCGTCCGTCACACCATCTGCTGGAGGCAGAGAATACTGGCTAGCTGCAGCTCTGTAACAGTTCTCATAGGGGTTATATCACATCACAAAAGCTAGAATTCTCTGCCTCCAGCAGATGGTTGGGATAAATCTCTTGTCTGGTCTAGCAGAATGATAAGAAAGAGGATATTTTATGACTCCATCACACTTGAATGTGTGCATTACAGAAGCTTTGAACGCATGCCTTTTGCAGTTCCTCTGTAGGTATGGGCGGTGGGGGTGCAGGCTTATGAAAGGCATTTGGCATATTCTTCCCCTCTTGCACAACCCACTTAATGTTCTCTCCTCTCTCTTTGTCATCCAGAAGCTGCTACTCTTCTGTTGGCAGGACCTGGAATTTTTTCCAACTCCACTTTTTGGTCCAGCAGCACTCTGCTGGTGAGACCTCACCTTTCCATCAACCCCACCACTCATTTTCTCCTATGCCAACTCCTCTATAGCTGGCAGAGTCTGCACTCCCTGTCAGCCATGCTCCTGCATTCTGATGGCTAGCCCTGTCTATGGTATCATTTAATATCAGTGCCAAAGACAGAATGGACAAAAGTGAACATGCAAAAGTTGTTATAAAACATTTAAAAAATATATCTCACTGAATACAAAACAATATATGTTATTTTGTTCATTACAAGCATTTGTGATTCACTATACTATCAAAGTACACATTTTCAACATCAATTTTATCTAAACACAAATAAAGGTAATTTTTTTAAATTGATCTCATGATCTCACAGTAGCATAGAATGTAAATTGAACAAATTACACAGGTTGGCAACACAAGCACCAAGAGCACATTTCTGAATAAGTACCATTTTGGAGAGTCTGTGCTCTAGATTCCTTTCCCAAACTAGTATGAAATCCTCCTCCAAGTGATGGTGTTTTTCCAGAACCTGTGTAAAAATCAACAAAATGTACATCAACTACTTGCATCTTACTAAATGCACTATTTCAGTCATTAAATCTGTAACCCACCTCTTCTCAAATCTATGCAGCTAACACACATTATTAAAATCACATACATAAAATATATGCAATAAATAATTAAAACACAAAATATAAGAGAGCAAAACAGCATGGAATGGAGTAGAGTGGAGCAGCAGCCTAGTAGTTAAAGCAGCAGGCCAAGAACCAGGGAAGTCGGGGTTCAAATCCCACTGATGCTCCTTGTGGTTTTGGGTAACTCACTTAAACCTCCATTGCTTCAACTACAAAATTGGACTGCAAGCCCTCTGGGAACAGGGAAATTACCTAGTGTACCTGAATGTAACTGAGGCCCGTTTCTGAAAAGGTGCAAACTAAATTCAAAACAAAGATTCATCTTTGTTAAATTTTATTCTTAACAGAAAACTGTCGGTACTAAAGTTTCATTGAAAATTCCCACAACACTGCAAAGCCACATCAGAGTATTAGTATGCTACAAAGACACCCTCCAGGAATCACCTGAAGAATAAAACATACATTAAGCATACATTAAGGACTGGAGATTAATTAATCTTGAGGTGAACAAAGTCCATTAAGCATATTAGATATAGTTTTATTAGTGCAAGTATCCCCAGCAAATCTACTTAAGTAAACATCTTAAATACATAAACACAACCTTAAAACTAAGATGCAGACAGCAGTCCAACAGCGAGAAGGGGGGTTTCCAGTCTTTTACATTGAGTGTCACATGCATGATTTTCTCCCAGTTGGTGAGGGTCTTATGTGTGCACTAGGTACAAGGAGATCTTTGCTCTGAGGAAATGAGTCCGATCTCTGGAGGCTAGAGTAGCAGAGTTGGAGGACATAAGGAAGACAAAGAGGTACATAGACACAACCTACAGGGACGGAGTACTGACATCCCACTTCCAGACTGACAGCATTCCTGTTGCCATGGAGAAGAGAGGTCATATGAAAGGAGAGCATCGCCCTGGTGTGGCAGGAAGTGATTCTGTAGCTAGGACCTGTCCTCCAGGAGATGTAAAACTCTCTCGCTCCAAAGAGGTTTCTCCAAGGCCATGTGCCCAGAAGGGAATGGTTAGGACAGCTGTTATAAGTGGTGATTCGATCATGAAGCATGTAGATAGCTGAGTAGCTGATGGATGTGAGAATCGCTGGTAACATGTCCGCCTGCATGGTGCAAAGGTAACAGACCTCACGCACAACCTAGACAAGGCCTTAGATAGTGCTGGGGAGGAGTTTGCTGTCTTGGTACATGTTGGTACCAGTGAGACACAAAAGGCAAGATGTATGGTGGTCACATGCGCTTTATTAATAAAGAAACGCCCCAACGCGTTTCGGCAATGCCTTCATCAGGGGGCTGAGAACTGCAAACAAACAGTAATAAATAAATTAAAACATAACCAAATGTATAGAATAAATATAACAATTATAAAAACAACCTTAAAAATATCAAATCATCAAAATTAAGAATATATATGTGTAACAAAATATAATAAATGAATATATAAAAATGATAATGAACAAGTTATAATTAAAAAATAAAAGGATAAAGGACAGACACTAACTAGATGAGTACAAAAGGGGAGAATAATATCACCCCAAGATATATCAATTTTCTGAAAGTACTTACAGTTATAGATATCATTAAAATGATGGAGCGCACAGAAGAGAGCAATTGCGAAGAAATGAATCAATCCTATGGTAATTGAGCTAAAAATTATAATATAATAATTAGTATAAAGGATTACATTCAAGCATAGCCATTATAAATAACGGGAAACCCAGAACGAGCAAACAATAGGACCAGGAAAACAAAGAGGACCTCAATAAACAGATATAAAATTCATAACTAAAAATTGTATCATACAGTACATAAAACAATAAAAATTAGACAAATAATATAACTGGCACAAAGGGACAAAATCAAATCATTTTTACAAACAAATGATACTTGATGGAGGGAATCGTGGAGTGATTCATATTGCAACCAGGAAAAAGATTAGTTGTGAATAAGATAAAAAAGGAAAAAGGTATAAATGAAAAAAGGTTTAAACCCACCCAAACACTGGAGTGTAGTAAATGACATAGAAAACTTTTTCAAAGGCAAGATTTTATAAAAACAGCAGGGCGATGCAGACCGACCAGCAGAACCAAACGTGAGAACTACAGTAAAGGAAGACATGGAAACATTGTAAGTTATTGTAAAAGAACTTTCATAATTTCCAGTCACATGGGGCTGTTTGAAAAGTGATACATTGTAATCTGATGCAAAATTATTTTAAAAGGATTTTTTTTTTTAAAGAGGCAGTTAGACGCTAATCATACGTTGCATGTGCTATTCAAAAGAAGCAGAGTGACATGCCAAAAAGTTTTAACTCGTTTAAGTGTCGCGCTGCAGAAAAAATAAAAATCAATAAATAGATTGGTGCTAAACCAATTATTGAATATGCTGTTTAAAATAAAAAGCACATATGAAAAGGAAAAAAGATACGTGTGTGATTAAAAACAAGGTACACATGTGGGAAAGGGGGTATAAAAAAGAATGCCACCTCGGCTGCTACAAAGGGACATAAAACACTTAAAAAACGATAGAAGGCGACAAAGATGTTATAAAAGCATCTCTCTCATTCTGAGCTCATAGCGTTGGTAAAAAGAATGAGTCAATAGTAAATAAATAAATACTGTGCCGTTTATAAAATACACTAATAAGAGAGAAAAAATACATATGTAAAGAAAAATTGTGTGTGTGTATGGGTAAGTATTCAATAAATGTGTTTAAAAACAACTAGTAAAACTACAATCAACACATCTGCCATTAAAGGTTAAACAATAAATAAACTATAGACAATATAGAACTGATCCAAACTATAGACAATATAGAACTGATCCACTTGTGAAAATATATACGGAAGACGTGAATCGCTTCAAAAACAAAGATTAAGCACAAACAGGAGCGGACATCTGTAATGAAAAAAACTGATTATTGAAAGTGTCCGGACAATACATAGAATGCTACAAGGTGAATATTGAGAATAAAACATTATATAACTGTCACTTATTATAAATATGGATATAAGAATAAAAAGAAGAGGTAGTACCTGTAACTACACCAGCCTGTATTGCTGAACGTACAAATAAACAGATATAAAAGCTCTTAACGCCCAGTTTTAAAGGAGTCAGAAGGCACGAAAGAGTACGTAACGTGGTGTGACGTCATCACAAAAACGTGAAAAGACACTGTGTTAAACAGGAAAGCTCTCTCCATAAAAAGAATATACTGTATAAAACGATCAGTAACATACAAAAAGCCTTAACATATCTACCAAACTATAAAATAAATACATGAGTGCTTTTACCACCTACCTAATGGGAGAAATAGCTATAAACCCTTCAGAATTCAAGAGTATAGTTGCATTTCTATTATAGAAAAATGCCCTCAACAGAAAAACACACCATGCAAGATGTCCCGATTGGGAAATATATGCTCATAAACGGACAGCTAAATTGAATTCCTGGTTCAGACCATGAGGCTCAAGAGATTTTAACTCATAGATGTACCGCTGTTCTAACTTGAGAAGTATCCTATCCACATCTCCGCCACGCCAATGTGGATGAACAACATTAAGGACAAAAAACTTAAGATCTGAAACATGATGGTCCTTATCTAACCAATGGGAAACTAACGGTTTATCGGAAACACGTCTACTTAGACAACTTTTATGTTCTATGTATTGTACATGTTGGCACCAGTGACATAGGAAAGTGTGGTAGGGAGGTGCTGGAAGCCAAATTTAGGCTTTTAGGTAGAAAATTGAAATCCAGAACTTCCAGGGTAGCATTCTCTGAAATGCTTCCTGTTCCACGTGCAGGATCCAAAAGGCAGGCAGAGCTCCGGAGACTCAATGCGTGGATGAGACAGTGGTGCAAGGATAAGGACTCTGGATTTATTAGGAACTGGACAACATTCTGGGGAAAGGAGGGCTTTTCTGAAGGGATGGGTGTCACCTTAACTGGGATGGAACCAGGCTGCTGGCATTAACCTTTAAAAAGGAGATAGAGCAGCTTTTAAACTAGATAATAGGGGAAAACTGACAGTCTCCCAAGAGCGCATGGTTCAGAAGGATGTATCCTTGAAGGATACTAGCAAAAGACTGAAGTTAGGACATATCAGCAGAGAGGTTCCAATAAAGACAAAAGTAACCCAAATGCCCTTAAGTACAGAGCAGAAAGAACAAAAATTCCAAATTACTCCTGTAACAGTAACCCAGATTAATATGAATAAAATACAGCCTCTAAAATGCTTGTATGCAAATGCTAGAAGGCTAAAAAATAAGATGGAAGAGTTAGAATATATAACACTAAATGAGAAGTTAGATATGATTGGTATCTCAGAGACAAGGTGGATGGAGGACAACCAGTGGGACACCGATACCTGTGTACCAATTATATCACAATGATAGAGTAGATCAAATTGGTGGAAGGATTGTGCTCTATATTACAGAGGGCATTGAGTCACACAAAATTAAAGTTTTGCAGGAAATAAAATACACTGCAGAATCTCTATAGATTGAAATTCTATGTAAAAAGAAGGCGGCGATGGCAGTGGAGGTGTACTATCAACTGCCTGGCCAGAAAGTATAGTTACTCACCTGTAACAGGTGTTCTCCGGAAACAGCAGGAATCAGTCCTCACATATGGGTGATGTCGGCGCCGATGGAGTCAGCATGGAGCATTTCCCAGCTTTCAAAGAAAGCCTTTGGGAATGCCACCACGTATGCATGGTCCCCTTCCTATGGAAAGAAGGTAGGGAGAACCACCTCCTGGTTGAGGTGGAAAACAGACACCACACCTTAGGAAGGAACTTGGGGTGCATATGCAGCACCACTCTATTCGTGTAGAACCGGATGTAGGGGGGGGGGGAAATCAGCCACCAGGGCCTGCAGCTCACTTACCCTGCGGGCAGAGGTCACAGCCACCAAGAAGGTCACTTTCTAGGAGAGGTACCTCAGGTGACAGGAGGCCATAGTCTCAAATGGTGGTCTGGTGAGCTGGGACAGCACCACATTAAGGTCCCATTCCGCAGCCAGAAGGCAGAGGGGGGGTCTAGACAACAGATGGCCCCTGAGGAATCTGGAGACCAGGGGCAAGGTCAAGAGGAGCCTGCCCACTACAGGGTGGTGGTTCGCCACTATAGCGTTGAGATGCACCCAGACCGAATTTGATTTCAAGCCCGAGTGTGAAAGATGCAAAAGATACTGTAACATGAGTTGTACCTGGCAGGAGAACCGATTCACTTTCCTGTCTGCGCAGCAGCTGGAGAATCTCCTCCATCTGAAGGCGTAAGCCTAGGTGGTCTTCCTGGAGGCTAGGAGGACCTCCCTTGTGAGGTGGCAAGCGGCCAATGCTACCCTTTCAGCAGCCATGCCGTCAGCACTAGGGCCCTCAGGTTGGGGTGCAGGAGGGAGCCTCCCTCCTGCGAGAAATGGCACGGGGGACCTGGCTCAGGAGGTATGGGGGCTGTCACTGACAGAGGGCAGCAAGGGGAACCAGGGATGCCTGGGCCACCTGGGGGCCACCAGGATCACTGAGGCGTGCTCACTCTGGATTTTGAACAGACACTTGGGTATCAGGGAGGTCAGTGGGAATGCGTAAAGCAAGCCTTGCAACCATGATATCAGAAACGCATCCGCCGCTACCCTCCCACGATATGGCTCAGGAGAGCAGAACCATGGAAGCTGCGCAATGTCTGGAGAGTCAACAGGTCCAGGCAGGACCTGCCCAGAGTCGGAACAACCTCTGGGCCACCTCAGGGTCCAGGTGACACTCATGTGGCCGGAGGATCCTGCTGAGCTTGTCCGCCAGGAAGTTGTCCTGGCCCAACAGGTACACAGCCCTTAGGGTCATGCGGCTGTGTACCGCAAAGGAGTGAAGTGCTACAGCCTCCTGACAGAGGGATTAGGAGCCTGCTCCGCCCTGCTTGTTCACGTTGAACATGACCACCTGGTTGTCTGACTGTATGAGGATAGAAAGACCGTGGAACAGGTGGCAGAATGTCCACAGGGCCAGAAAGATGGCCCGGAGATCGAGGAGGTTGATCTGCAGGAGAGACTCCTCGGAAGACCAGAAGCCTTGAGTCCACTGGCCCTCGCAATGTGCACCCCAGCCCACCAGGGAGGCATCCATAGTCAGAACCCTCTGAGGTGCTGGTGCCTGGAAAGGTATCCCCGCCCTGAGGTGGTGTGGGGACCTCCACCATGCCAGGACGACGCCAGCTGCCAGTTGATCCACACTATCCCCCAAGTCCGCCTGTGGCCTGAGACCAATGAGACCGAAGGCACCACTGGGCTGCCTGCAAGTGCAGGCGGGCTAAGGGGGTAACATGCACCAGCAAGGCCATGTGGCCCAACAAGCATAAGAGCCACCGGGCCAGCGCTGACCTGCAGGCTTGCACTTTCCCGGCCAACCGCATCAGCAGTGGGCTCTGTCTTTTGGGAGGAAAGCCCTGGTCAGCAAAGTGTTCACCTGGGCCCCTATGAATTCCAGGGTCTGAGCTGGGGAGAGCTTGGACTTGGGGTAGCTGATGACGAAGCCCATCCGGTGGAGGGCATGAATGGTAAAGCCTTGTGGCCCAGTCAGCATCCCGTGCGGGCTGCCCCCTGACGAGCCAGTCGTCTAGATAGGGGAAGACGTGCGCCTTCAGACGCTCACATGTGTGGCTACTGCGGCCAGGCATTTTGTGAGGACCACTGGAGAGGAGGCGAGGGTGAATGGGAGCACTCTGTACTGGAAGTGCAGATGTCCCACCACAAACCTCAGGTATCGTCTGTGGGACGGGTGAATCAGGATGTGGGCATAAGTGTCCTTGAGATCCAAGGAGCAGAGTCACTCTCCCTGGCGGAGGTAAGGCAGTAATGTTCCAAGGGAGAGCATCTTGAACCTCTCCCTCACCAGGAACCTGTTGAGGTTGTGCAGATCCAGGATAGGCCGGAGGCCTCCTGTTCTTTTCGGGACAAGGAAATACCTTGAGTAGAAGCCCCTGCCCCAGAGGTGGTAGGGCACAGGTTCCACTGCCTTGTCCTTGAGCAGGTTTGCAAGCTCTGTGATGAGTAAGACCTGGTGAAGGGGCGAACGGGATGGCTCCCCTGGAAAGTAATCTTGAGGGTTTTGCTGCAGGTGGAGGGAATAACCCTCTCTCACCACCGACAGGACCCACTGGTCTGTAGTGATGGTGGCCCAGCTGTCGGCGAAGGCAGCCAGTTGACCCCCTATGGGCTGAAGTGGGTCTCCTGGGGAAGGGGAGACCCTGCCCACCGAGTGAAAAACTCCACCCCTGGCTGAGGGGGGGCTAGCGCCTGGAGCTTCAGGGCCTTGGGTTTCGTGGACCCATGCCCTTGGCCCTTTGACTGTGCAGGTTGGTGAGGCTAGTAATGGCTAGCCGAGGGGTAACCCTTTTTCCTCGGGTAAAAAGGTCTTCTTTCCCGAGGGCTTCTTCCTGGGGAAAGTCCCTGCCGGGTAACTACCTCGACATCGATCTCGGCAGCCTTATCTGATATAGGCTTTCCAAAATGATTCTCCCTATTGCAGGGCATGTCAAGGAGTTTCTCCTGCACCCACTGTTCCAGTTCCGAGGTCTGCAGCCATGCCTGGCGCCAGGCACTGATGCCCACAGCCGCCACCCAGGCTGAGGCTTTGAACCCATCGTAGACGGCTCTAGAAAGAAACTTTGAGCAGTCCCGGACAACCCCAGTCAAGGACAAGAAGCACTGGAGGGGTTCCCGGCAAGGCCCGCCGAGAACCCCAAGAGCTCCTGGATCAGGCTCTTCAAATACATCCCCATATACAGCTTGTAGGCTTGTATACGGCACCCGAGCATGGCGCCCTGGTAGCATTTACGGCCCAGGGCATCGAGAGCCCGCGCGTCCTTGCCTGGGGGCAGATACGAGTAGGTCTTTTGACTCTGGAGCCTGTGCATTGACATCTCCACCACCATTGAGTTGTAGGGAAGTTGAGGTTTATGGAACACTACATCCTTCCGGACTTGGTAAATGGTGTTGACATGTCAGCTGACCACCAGTACAGAGGCCAGCGTCTCCCATGTCCGGAGCAGAAGCATCTCGAGGATGGGCGAGATCGGGACTGTGCGTCTCCTTGGGCAGACACTCATACTGCAAAATTTCCAGCTCCTCAGTGCGTGAGTCCTCCTCGGACTCCATTTGCACCAAGAGAGCCTGGGCCATGTTCCAAACAAAATCATGGAATGCCACATCCTCGGGTGGGGAGTGACATCAAGGCTGCGGAGGTGAGGGACATCTCGATGCCAGGAAGTCTCGGAAGAAGCCTCATCCTTGGTCTCCCACTCGGTCCCAAGGTACTCGAGGGTAGCTTGAGGAACCGGGGGTCAGACCCCCGTATGCTTGCCGGGGAGGACCAGAGCCCCGAGGACCGGGGCTGAGGGCTTACCAGAGGCCGGCGGCGCTCAGTGCCCAGCTCGACACCCTGAGGCTGGGTGGCCAGGTGTCAGGGCCGATGATGCTGGGAGTCCAGACATCAATGCCTGCTGCAAGGCCAGAATGGAGGAGCGACAATGCTCCATGGCTCAGCAGCCTTCGACATGGACACCGAGGGCCTCGGGACCGACATCAACACTCCAGAGAGTTCGTCCTCCAGGAGGACTATGGGCTCTCGAACCCTGGCGCTGCACAGAGTCCCGTTATGGGGCCTTCCCAGGTTGTGTCGGCAACTCAGGTCGCACCTTCTTCTTCCTCTTAGGAGGGTCCAGTGACCTACCGGAGGAGCCACCCCTCAAGGAACCCTCCTTTAGACTGGGCGAGAGTGACACTGGAGCGGATTCTGATTTAGGGAACAGCTTCCCCTGCAATTCCGACCTCTTCCTATTGGCCTTGGGTGTCATGGCCTGGCACCAGTCACAGGAGGAACTGTTGTGGTCCGGACCCAGACAGCAGAAGCAGAAATCATGAGTACCAGTAACTGTTATGGTCTGGCCACATCGGTCACACTTTTTAAATCCATTGGGAGTCATGGTGGAAGAACACCTGACCGGGGTCGAGGACCCTCGGGCAAAAAAAGGCACGGATGCCGGTCAAGGAAACCTCGACAAAAAAGGACTGCAATGAGGCTGAGGACGGCACCGAGGTGCCCAACTCAAGACGGAGGATGGTACAAGACCGAAGTCTAAGAATTTGGAAGAGGAAAGAATCACTTTTTCTGGGAGAGATGAGGACCACGTCCGTTTGGCTCGGCATAAAAAAGGAGACTGAACAAGGTGGCACCCTTGGGAAGGAAGGGGATCACGCATGCGCAGTGGCATTCCCAAAGGCTTTCTTTGAAAGCTGGGAAATGCTCCGCACGGGCTCCATCGACACAGATGTCACCCCATATGTGAGGACTGACTTCCTGCTTGTTCCTGGAGAATGAACAAATGGATGATGAAATGCTCAAATAAATCAGGGAAGCTAACAATATTTACAGCACAGTCATAATAATGGGTGATTTCAATGACCCCAGTATCGACCAGGCAGGACATGCTAGGAAGTTAAAGTTTCTAAATTAAATAAATGACCGCTTCTTGGACCAGCTGGTTCATGAAGCGACAAGAAGGGAAGCCATCTTGGACCTAGTCTTTAGTGGAACATAACATCTGGTGCAAGAGATAAGGGCAACTGTGATTATAGCATGATTGTATTTGATTTAATAAATGGAGGAAGGATGGCAAGGAAATCCACAGTACTACCTTTTAACTTTCAAAAGGGAGACTGATAAAATGAGGAAAACAGTTAATAAAAAACTAAAAGGAGCAGTTGTAAAGGTTAAAGATTTGCATCAAGCATGGATGTTTAAAAATACTATATTAGAAGCCCAGACCAGCTGTATTCCACGCTTTAAAAGTGGAAGGAAATCCAAAAAACTGCTAGCATGGTTTAAAGGTAAGGTCAGAGAGGCTGTTGTAGCCAAAAAAGCATCTTTCAGGAAATGGAAAAAAAGAGCTAAATGACAAAAACTGGAACCATAAGCACTGGCAAGTTACATGCAAGGCACTGATAAGGCAAACACACACAATTTGAGAAGAAGCTTGCTATGGAAGCAAATGTATAATATAAACTTTTTCAAGTACATTCATAGCAAAAAACATGTGATAGTCAGTTGGACCACTGGATGATAGAGGGGTAAAAGGGGCACTAAGAGGGGACAAGGCCATAGCGGAGAGACTGAATGAATTCTTTTCTTTGGTCTTTACAGAAAAAGATGTAAGAAGTTACCCATGCCTGAAATAGTATTTAAATCTGATGCAGCAGAAGAATTGAAAGAAATATCAATAAAGCGGGAAGATGTATTACAACTATTCGATAAACTAAGAAGTAGCAAATCATCTGGACTTGATGGTATACATCCAAGGCTGTTGAGACTGCAGACCTACTCTTACTAATCTGTAAATGATCATTAAAATTATCAGTAATACCTGAAGATTGGAGAATGGCCAATTTAAAAAAAAAAAAAGTGGGTGGGTTCCAGGGGTGATCCGGGAAACTACAGACTGGTGAGTCTAATGTCAGTACCGGGAAAAATGGTAGAAACCATTAAGAACAAAATTTCTGAACATGTAGATAGTCATGGCTTAATGGGAGACAGCCAACATGGTTTTAGCCAGGTAAGGTCTTGTATTATTTATTTATTTATTTATTTATTTTTATTTATTTACATTCTCTTATATACCGCGCTATTCTGCATCAGTGCGGTTTACATTGAACAAACTGAAATTACATTGAACAGGGCATTATAACTTGGAGATAACTATTTTACAGGGAACATGGGCTATGGAGGGTTAAGTGGCTTGCCCAAGACCACAAGGAGCACCTGTGGGACTAGAAACCCCAGTCCTTCGGCCCAAGGTTGCTGTCCTCTAGTGGGATTTGAACCCCCGACCTTCCGGCCTGAAGTACCTGCCCCAACCACTAGGCCACTCCTCCACTAATCTGTTATATGTTTTTGAAGGTGTAAATAAACAGATTGACAAAAGTGGATCGGCTGATGTAGTGTATCTGGATTTTCATGTCATCTGCATGCAGAGAGGGCAAGTCTTAGGCTCATGGTCGGCCCTAAGATACTGAAGGCATGAACTGTGGTGGTCAGTGATCGAGATGGTCCGACCACACTGAATGCACTTTTTAAAACCACTGATTGGATTTGCTGTCAAACCCGTTATTGATTGATCAATGCAGAGAACAGAAACACAAAATGCATATATCAATTGTGATGGCCAAAGTGTTTCTGAACCCATGGAAAGAGGAGAAAAACACACATTTACCTGCAGGGAGAGAAACAAGCAGGAAGGTTGTAGAGCTCAAACTGCAGCTAAGCAGAAAAAACCTCATCTAATTCCTAGCTGCAAGCCACGCCCTAGCTCTGAAGCAAACTGTAAACATAATGAGAGTCAGCTGGGGGAAAAGCACGAGGATACACTTCAGGCACATTCAAATAGAGACGTTGAGCAGAGAGACGTTCAGCAGAAGAGGGATGTTCAGGGGAGAGACGTTCCCAGGGAAGGAGTTCCCAGGAGAGGAGTTACCAGAGAAGCAGAACACAGCCGGAGTTCTGAGGAGCTGGAAGGAAGGAAAACCTTCAGTGCAGGAAGAAGCAGAGGAGTTTCCAAAGGCAGCCCAAGGGAAAGTTCCACAGAGAAGGAACAAGAGAGACAGAGCCATAAGAAAACCTCAGCCTCAGAGAATACTGAGAAATACATTGAAACTCTCAGGGGAAAAAGCCACAAGCCAGAGAGAAGCCAATGTTGCAGAGGTACTGTACTGGGCACTGGAGATAGGAGACTGCTAGCTGAAAGCAGCCCTGAAGCTGAACCAGGTGCTTCAGCAGTAGCCCAGGAATTTGCTGGAAACTTGCCTGCTATCAAGAGAACTGTGAGTAACTCTATGTCTAATAGTAGATTAAAACAGCTAGAAGCACTGAGACACACTTATTAAGAAGGAAGAAGTTGCCAGTGGCTGCTGAAAACCCTTTAGAGAAGGGGAAGTCTTGTTGGAAGAAAGTATTAGAATTTCTGGAAAGTGAAAATCCTGAGTTTACCCAGGGAGGTTTAGATCAGGATATGGAAAGCACAGCTTCAGAAGAAATGCAGACAGAAGCCTATGGTTCTGACCATGACTCAGAATCTTCTGTGATGGACTGTTCTCTATCTCGTAGAACCTTATAGTGGTTTGAACAGTAGAAAGAGAAAAGCTTAAAGAAAGTGCATTTCTCTGCTAAAGCAGAAGGAAACAGGCTGGACAGTGTTTTAAAGATCCTGTTTGCCTTTAAAAGTGTTTCATGCCAAACGAAGCCAGTAAAGTTTTATCCTGAAGGTGGGAAGCTGTAAAGCAGAAACTTCAATGTATGTTTAAATGCTGAAGGAAGCAATGAAAGTTTACTTTGAATTCTGGAAGTTACGAAGAATTGGTTTGGGAGAAAGAATCCTATTTGATTTATTGTATTATGCATTGAGCTTTCTAAAGGCTCTTTTGGAGGAGTAGAAAACAAAAATAAAAATATTCCTGTGTTTGACTTATCACTCTCGGGCCTCAATTCCATTTGAAACCCACAACTACAAACCCTAGCAGCCCCGGCTCTGGACTAAAAAGAGGTACGTCCCTACCTTTAGGCATCCGCCTGGGGTAGTGGGCGCCACAGGTGGCGTAGTTGACAGGATACCTGCTACAAAGGGCATGAAGTGAGGAATGCAAAAGCAATAGATCAGAAAGATAGTGGGGGAGAGAAGAATGTAATGCACGATGGACCAGGATGAGGAGCTTGTATTGAGACTGGAATTTTATTGGGAGTCAATGAAAACAGATGAGAAGTGGGGTGATATGTACATAATGCGAGGCATGGGCAAGTATTCGAGCTGCTATATTTTGGATGAGTTGGATGTGATGTAATTGATGCTGCATGACCTCCGCTGCTGCTGCCTCTCCAGATGCTCCCTGCTGATCTCTTTTTTTTTTTTTTTTTTTTTAATTTATGGATTCAAGCAGGAGCAGAGCATTCAACCCCCGGCCTCCTCCCAAGAGTCGAGGAAAAGGAGAAGGGAAGGAGAGCAGCTGTCTCCTACTGCCCAGAGAGAACTGAGGAGCAGCTGGAGGAGAGACCTAGAGCCACCAGGTTCTGCACCTCAAAATCACAGCCCAGCACTTAACTAAGGAAAAACAACAAACAGCTAGCACAAGCCTATGTTCATCCACCTGCTGGAGACTGAGAAATACTGTCTCTGCAGGGAAGGCAAAATTAGACCTTACCTGTTAATTGTCTTTCCTTGAGTCCATCCAGTCCAGTACGGAGGACAGAGCATGTCAGATTTCTGATATCACAGTCGAAGAGCTCCTTCCTTAGGCTCTAGAAATCAGTATCCTAGCAAACTATAAGAGCATATCAAGCCCAACAAGAGTAATATTCCTGTTCATTAAAATGGGAAACTACCATCCTTAAACTATTGCACTGACAACTTGCAGAACTGTATACAAGGCAAGAACAAAGCAAAGGGACAGGTTCATACTTGTCATTCTTTTAAGTACAGTCCAGGAGGATTTCTTGTGAATGAAGTGAAGCGACTCTTAGTAGCACCCCCCAGGGAAACCAGCCAGACGCGCCCAGTGCTCCAAGTCCTACACATACCCTGAAAAACCATCACCAAACACAAGGGAGGGTCCTGAACTGGACTGGATGGAGTCAAAGAAAGACAATTATCAGGCAAAGTCTAATTTTGCCTTCCTTACCATCCCTCTAATATGTATGGGATGTACCAGAGCAGTAACTAAGTATGGGAGGGACCTGCAAGTCTGGCTTGTAACAGAGGTTTCAAACCATGCATCATTAGATGCCTGTACTTTCATGCACCATTACTGTCTGGAAGTATGCAAACCTGCCAATGGAAGTAAACCGTGCTCTAACTAAAAAGTCACTTGCGACCCAGTCGAATGAGCTTTAAGACCGCTCAGCATGGTGCTGCTCTGCAGAAAATAGGCAGAGGCAATTGCCTCCTTTACACAAAGCACAGTGAAAGCTTTGGAATCAGACTCTTCTTTGCATGGGCCTCCAAAAAGTACGAATAAACGATCCGACTGACAGAAGGACTTCATTCACATATGATAGTGGCATAACACACTGTGCAAGTCCCGATGGTGGAGCCGGCAATCTCCCTCGAACTCTGACATCTTTGAAAAAACAGCAGGGAAATTGATAGGTTCCGATGAAATGCGACACCACCTTGGACAAAAAGGATGGAATGAGTCGCAAGACCACCTTCTCCCTGGGCAGGACTAGGAAGGGTTCTCTGCAAGAGAGTTTGGAGCTCTGCAATTCGCAGCAATGAACAAATAGCCACCAAGAAAAATACCTGCAAGGTCAGGTCTTTTAAGGAAACTCAAGCCAGTTACTTGAAAAGCGACCCCGTGAGGGCAGAAAGCACCAGATAGAGATTCCACGGGGGAACCATAAGCTGAAATGGTGGGTGAACTTGCTTTACCACCAGGAGCAAATGGACCAAGTATGCTCCTCCAGTATCATGAAATAGCCACAACTTAGACCTATAAGAGTTATAAGAGTTCAAAGTCAATCCCTTGTCTCGCCTGGTCTATAAAAAGGCTAAAATATCTGGAAGCAAGGACGAAAGGGCTCAGAGGCCATTACCCTCACATTAATGTTCAAACACCTGCCAGACTAGGACATAGACTAGTCCGGAAGACACCATGGACTCGCCACCGAGAATCTGAGATCGGCATACCATGGCCTGTGGAGCCAGTCCAGGACAATTACAGCCACCTGACCAGGATGGCCATCTATGCATTGAAGATAGCCCCCAATGAGACAGCAGACCGTCAGCCCTCTTTGTGCTAAAGCGTCAAAACCCTTGGACGTGTGCTCCCATCGCCGACTGAAGAACCGGCTCATCTTGGCGTTGGATACTGAGGCCATCAGGCCCATGATCAGCAAACATGAATCACCCCTTCTGCCAGCAAGGTTGAAACTCTGTACATAGAGAAACCAAAAGGTCAGGAACTTCCTTAAGAGTGGAAAGGCCTTGTGCCCACGCAGGTAGGAACTATGTAAGCAGGCTTTCATAAACTGGGAGGAGGGAAGCCTGGTTCATGCTATAAATGGCATTGGATATTGGCAGAAAGTATCGCCCAGGGTGCCAAATGTAAGCACCTGTTCTTGGCCTCTAAAGGAGTAAAGAAAAGCTATCTTAACTTGGAGGAAAGGAGGGTGCTACATTGTCACTTCATTGCAGCTTCATGGCTATTTATGTTTCCCAGAAATGCTTGCATTTTCTGTCAAGAATTTGTTGGCAGCGCAGGTGGACCATAAACTGCAAAAAAGCTAACCAAAGTGGCACCAACAACTGAAATACAGCCCAAGATGGCTGCCGGCAGCAATGCCAACACATAAGCTGCTGCTTTAAGTGCTGCTCTTGTCCGCAAGATGACATCAGTCTCTCCCTACCATGAGACGTACTCACGTAAAGGGAAATAGTAAAAGAAAAACAGGCCCATACACAGTATCATGAAAAAGACCATGCTATCTGCACAAACGCTCCCAGAAGATATAAAAACAAAAACATTAGAGAAAATAGAAAGTTGACACACAAGTTTGTTTGTACAATATGTTCCCTGTAAAATAGTTAATACCACTGTTCCATGTAAAAGTTGCTCAATTGTTAACTGTAAACCGACCTTGATCTCTGGAAGGGGCGGTATAGAAGAAATGTATAAATAAATAAATAAAATGGCCACCGTTCAGGTCTAAATCCATTCGGCTCCAAAACAGCAGCTCGTCTCATTCCCCAAATCCTGAGACTTTGTAGGACAGGCGACAGTGGGGATATGGCCCTTTCAGCCATGTGCACATTTTCACTGGACTTATATTCGGGAGCTTGCACCATTGTACACGCTGTCCTATTTTGTGCTTGCGCCATTATCAACACTTTTGCTTCCCAGCCTCTTCTCCATAATAGAAGAGCACGACGCAAAGACACTGCCCCAGTGACCTTATCACCAGTCTCCTGAACAAAAGAGGAGGAGAGGAGCCACTCTCGGACCAGATGACCTTTTGAAACTGTCCCCAATTTGGAAAGACTACCAAACAGGCAAGTGGGGGTAGGAGGGCAGGGACCTGGCACCACCGGGTTCTGCACCCCTAGGCCTGCTGACATCTACTGCGGACAATTGTTCCTTCATTATTATGCTTTCAATCCAATTGAGACTGCACAGGATTATACCACCACCCTGTCTAATGCACAGCCTAAAACACCTCCGAGCACAAATTGCGGCTCTCTGCCACCCCCACCAATAACACAGTTGGAGGGAGCCGGGAACAAGCAGAGACATGTGGTAAAGGATCTGATGGCCCGAAAGGAAGACAGAGGAAAAAGCCTGCATAACCTCCGAAACCCTCCCCCCACAAGCTGAAAGGAACCCACGGTATTCTGTTTAACACCAGTAACGCTGCCAAGGAAGGCCCGAGCACATGTTAACTTTGGTTTAAACCTTCTTTCTGCTCTAAAAGAGCCTGAAGCTCCAAATGAATTCAGTATGCAAAAAGAGAAGGGAATCCAGCTAATCTTATCTCTAGATCGCTACATTGTCTAGCGGGGCGGTGGGGGGGGGGACCTGGACCACCAGGTGACTGACCCCTGGGCAGCATCTGACTCACCAAAGGGTCCAGATGCCAACTAGGCTGCACTTGCCACCTGCCAGCCCCCACAAATAAGTAGTTCTTTCAGAATCGTGCCCAGCCACAAACAGGAAGGCTTGTCAGCCTAAGGCTCTTTTGGAATCTGACTTGTCTCAAAAGTCAGTGAATCAAAGGCCCAAAATCCTTTCAGTGGAGTCCAGGCACAGGAAGCTCCACCCCAGCTGCTAGGGACTGAGATACTGATTTCTGGAGCCTAAAGAGGGAGTTGTTCTACTGTGGCATCAGAAATCTGACATGCTCAGTCCCCAGTTGCTGGTGGAGCGAGATAACCCACACATACTGGACTGGATTAGACAGATAAGGAAGCAAAATCTACTTAAGGGAAAAGTTTTGAGCTTGCTGTAATCAATCTCCCCCTGTTGGTGGATGAGCATAACCCACGCGTCTGGATTGGACTGAATGGACTAACTGGAAGTGCTACATTGTCATTTCATTGCCGTTTCATTGCATGTCCCCTAGTCTTTATACTTTTTGAAAGAGTAAACAACTGATTCACATTTACGAGTTCTATTCCACTCATAATTTTATAGCCCTCTATCATATCTTCCCCTCAGCCATCTCTTGTCCAAGCTGAAGAGTCCTAACCTTCTCAGCCTTTACTCACAGGAGTATTCTTCCATCCCCTTTTATCACCTTTCAATACCTTTTCCAAGTCCGCAATATAATTTTTTTTAAGATGTTGTGACCAAAACTGCATGCAATACTCCAGCTGCAGTCACACTATGGAGTGGACACAGAACATTATATCCTTTGTTTTATTCTCCATTCCATTCCTTATAATTCCTAGCATTTTATTAGCTTTCTTGGTTGCCACTGCATATTCAAAGGATGTCAATGTTATTATCCACAATGACACCTAGATACTTTTCCTTGGTGGCATCTCCAAATGTGGAATTTTGCATCATATAACTATAGTTTGTTTTCTTCCCCAAATGCAAAAATTAGAAAAGAGTAGAGCTAAATAGCCTATCTTATAACCAGTTCCCAGTCCAGAGTGGGAGACTACATCCCATCCCATGACACTTTAATTTTCTCTAGAGTCTCTCATGAGTGATCTTGCTACAGGCTTTCTGAAAATCCAGATACACTATATTCACTGGCTCACCATTATCTACCCATTTATTCACACCTTCAAAAAAATGTAGCATATTGGCGAAGCAAGACTTTTGCTAAATCCATATTGGCTTTGTCCCATGAAATCATGACTATGTTAAGTAATTTTGTTCTTTATAATGGTTTTCTATCATTTGGGCCTGGCACGGTTGTCAAGCTCACAAGTTTGAATTTTCCTGACTGACCCCTGGAACCCTTTTTAAAAAGTGGTGCCATGTTGGCTACTCTCTAATCTTCATTTACTATAGACTATTTTAATGATAGCAATTTGTAAACTAATAAGAGATCTGCAATTTTATTTTTCAGTTCTTTCAGTATCCTCGGATGTATGCCATCTAGTCTAAGTGATTTGCCACTTTGGACTTCGTCACACTGCCCTATTACACAAAAAAACCCTGCTATACTGGGTCAGACCACAAGGCCCACCAAGCCTAGTGTCCACTTTCCAACACTGATTAATCCAGGTCACAAGTGTTCGATATATCTCAAGGAAGCCAGTTCCATGCTACTTATCCCCAGGGTTAAGCAGTGGTTTTCTCATTGGCTACACCCTTGACACACGTTTATGGACTTTTCCTCCAGGAATTTGTCCAAACTTTTTTTAAACTTAGTTTTTGTCATATCCGCCAGCAATGAGTTCTATACTTTGAGAGAAAAAATATTTTCTCCCGTTTTAAATATACAAAAGTGCAGCCTCATGACATGTCCCTAGTACATCTATCCATTCAATATGATAGAAACCTCTATCATATTGCCCCTTGAGCGTCTTGTCTTCTTCAGCTGAAGAGCCCTAACCTCTTTAGCTTTTCCTCAAAGGAGCGTTTTTTCATCCTCTATCGTTTTGGTTATCCTTTTTTGTACCTTTTCTAGTGCTGCTATTTCTTTTTTGAGATGAGTATTGTGTGCAGTTCTGGTTCTACAAGGTGCGGTTGCACCACAGAATGATATAGAGGCATTATATCATATCCTTTGTTATATTTTATATTCCTTTCCTAATGATTCCTAACATTCTGTTTGCTTTTTTGCCTGTCGCTGTATACTGAATAGAACATTTCAATGTATTGTCTATGATCGCACCAAGATCCTTTTCGTGGATGACAACATCCGAACATGGAACCTAGCATTGTGTATCTATAGTTTGGGTTATTCTTCCCCACATGCATCACTTTGCACTTGTCCACATTTATATCAGGGTTTGACAAACCCAAGGTGCCAGGTCACCACAGTGACTAACAATTTACCTCTGGCACTTGGGATTTATGTGTCCCCCTCTCCAAGTTTTATGTTGAGGCAATTGCTGCCAGAGCAAGAACTGCCCATCCTGTGCAAATATGAGCCCTCCACGTTTTGACTTCTGGCTTTTAAAAGCGCCATGCCTTTTCAAAAGTAGATTAAAAAACAAAAACAAACCACCACAACACACAAAACCTTCCCCCCACTCTAATTTGTTTTCACATAGCTCTGCTAAGTTTCTTGTTCCTGTCTCACTAAACACGTGCTGATGACATGGGCATGATACATTCATATGCGATTGACACTTCAATAAATTCCATTGGCTACTCATTCTACAGCAATGCAGGTATCCCCTAAGAGAGGAGGTGGTGGTGCCTGTGGGAGCTGAGCTAAGAAGCAGCTGCGATGGATGGGGAACAGAGTTGCTGAAGGCTCAGCTGCAATTGCCAGGGGTGGGGCCCCACCAGTACTGGGACAGGTGAGTGCTGGTGGATAAAGACACTGTTTCTGAGGTCCTAGCGAACAAAACTTGGTGACAGGTGGGGAGCGGGGGGGGAGGGTGGGCAAGGGGCTACCTGCTGTGTATTTTTACCAATGGTCTGCAAGAGTGCATTAAGGGCCTGTTTTACTAAGTGTTAGTTTTCCCCCTTGAACAAGGAATGAGGAACAGGCTTGGTAAAGCAGGTCTTAAAAGAACTTTCGTAGAGATCAGACGAGATCTCACCACTTCTCAACTTCAGTGGAGACACAGAGTGGGGGGAAAGAGGGATGAGGTCTCAACCGCTGGCTCAAATTCAAAGAAAATTTGTCAAGGCCCGATTTATATTGTTTCCCAATGGAAGCCCAACGCAAAATGTAAAAGCATAAAAAAAAAGGTATTTTGTATCACTCTTAAAGCTCCCTACAAAAGGTAAACTGCAATGTTTAGCCTGCCATTTATCAAGACTGTTTTGACTGCTTCATAAGAAATTCATTTTGCCTCCATGCATGTTAACACTTTCTTACTTTGTTGCATATCTTCAGAATTCATGGATATTCTTTTTACACAGTTTAGAAAACACCTAAAAGGCATGGTTATTTGGCTAGTATTGTACTATTCAAAAGTTTTACTACTGGGTTTATTAAGCTGTATGTTTTATTTATATTTAAGGATTCCGGTCCTAAGTATTTGTTTGGAATTGAAGGGATTTATTTGAAGCAATAGAGTGCTTTCCCACTGGTGCGAAAGAAAAAAAAATTGCAGTCACACTCCCCCTTCTCCAAGTCCATCAACAGTATGGAGTGGAGGAGTGGCCTAGTGGTTGGGGGCAAGGTACTTCAGGCCGGAAGGTCGGGGGTTCAAATCCCACTAGAGGACAGCAACCTCGGGCCGGAAGGACTGGGGTTTCTAGTCCCACAGGTGCTCCTTGTGGTCTTGGGCAAGCCACTTAACCCTCCATAGCCCATGTTCCCTGTAAAAAATAGTTATCTCCAAGTTATAATGCCCTGTTCAATGTAATTTCAGTTTGTTCAATGTAAACCGCACTGATGCAGAATAGCGCGGTATATAAGAGAATGTAAATAAATAAATAAACAAACAGTATCAGCCACACACCTCCCAGCATCAGGTTGAGGAGCAAGCATAGATAGTTAGCTGGAGCACACAGAGGTATGCAAGAGTTTTGGCAAATACAGCAGGACATACCTTTGAGCTGGAAGGCACAGTGGAATGCACTGGTGGGCTGGGGACATTAGAAGTCATGGCAGTCAGTTGGGAGGCATTAAGGAGTGCATTGGTGGTTTGGGAGAGGGGGAGGGGGGGATTTGGCAAGGTGTTAGTGGAAAGCACACATTTTCCCTGCTCTATGTCTGTGGATCTTCCTTGGATCAGTGCATAGAGAGAGAGGTGTGCTCTCCCCCTAAAGAGAAGAGCTCTTAGGAAGAAAAGAAGAAAGGAGAAAACTCTCCCTGAAGGAGGAGAAACTAAGGGTTGCATATTTTGTTTTACAGTTTGTGACCCCTTTAAATTTCAAGGCTGTAGCTGCTTGTATATCCTTGAAAGTGCTAAACTTACTACATAAGGCTCTTTACAGAGGTGAACCCCTCTATCTTACAAAACTACTATTTGAATACTCCCTGACCTGTCATCTACGGCCCTCACAAATGTTTGTGTTTTAGCTTCCGCCACTGGATAAAATTCATTTTCCACCAGGAGCAAAGCTTTAGCTATACTGGTCCACATCTCTGGAACTCCCTACCTCTCACACTAGGAACATAAAATATACCATAATGGGTCAGACCAAAGGTCCAATGACCCCAGTATCCTGTTTCCAACAGTAGCCAATCCAGGTCACAAGTACCTGTCAGGTTCCTAAAGTGGATTTCCCCAGTCTACTTTAATAATTGTTTATGGACTTTTCCCTCCAGTAACTTATCTAAACATCTTTTAAACCAAGTTACACTAACCGCTTTTACTACATCCTCCAGCAACAAATTCCAGAGTCTGATTACACTGGATGAAAAAATATTTTCTCCAGTCAGTCTTAAATGCACTACACTGAAGCTTCACTGCATGTACCCTAATCTTAATACTTTTTGAAGGAGTAAAGAACCAATCTACGTTTATTTGTTACACTCCACTTATTCAATAGACTGCTATCATATCTCCCCTCAGCTGTCTTTTCCAGTCTGAAGAGCCGTAACCTTTTAAGCCTTTCCTCATAGGGGCATTCTTCCATCCCCTTTATCATTTTGGTAACTCTTCTCTGTACCTTTTCTAATTCCACTATTTTTTTTTAAGATATGTCAATCAGAACTGCACACAACATTAAAGGTGCGGGTGCACCATGGAGTGATACAGAGGGTATTATAATATCCTTTGCTTATGATTCCTAGCGCTCTATTTGCTTTCTTGGCTACTGCTGTACACTGAGCAGACAGTTTCAATGTATTATTCACAATGAAGCCTAGATCCTATACCTGTGTGGAGATGCCTAGTGTGGAACCCTGCATCATATAACTATTGTTTGAGCCATAACTTTGTACTTGTCCACATGAAATTTCATCTGCCATTTGCACATCTAGTTTCCCAGTTTCTCTTAATGTTTCACAAGCCTCTTGTAATTTAACAACTTTGAATAATATTGTGTTATCTGTAAATCTGATCACCTTATTCGTTCTTCCGATTTCCAAGTAATTTATGAACATGTTAAAAAGCAGCAGGCCCATTGTGGAAATCAATTTTTTCTAGCTTTCAACAGTGGAAAAATGTGGGGTTGTCCTAGTTTGGCTGTATTAACAGTATTAAAATGATGATCCTCCCCAAGATTTTGTACCTATTTAATGCTCTCCCAATAAGGCTTTCGGAGGGGGTGCTGCGTAAATGGCATAGGGGCCTTATGGAATTTGTGTGAGAGTATAAGCACCCTCAGGTGGCTCGTCGGGTTCTCTTCTGTTCACGTGAGTAGGGTGGTCTTGCCGTTCGAGCTACAGAGGTACTATGAGGCAGCAATACCTCAAGGTGAAGTAGATGGACATCTTTCAACTTGGAAGGAGTGGGTGTCTTTGGAACAAGGCTCAGTGAGGTTCTGGCCCTTGTGTTCCTTCTTATGGTATGGCCCTTTGCATTTGGACTCTGACAGATAAACCCATTAGTGGGTCTTACACACTGCGTCTTTGGGATAAACACAGGTGGAAGCTTTTTGGGAATCAGCAATTGTTTTCACTTACTCCATTATGTTACAAGTCCTCCTTCCCTCGGGTTTTACAGACCTCACCTTCAAGAGATGGGATACTCTGGGTCTGTTACTTGGGTCAATTTTGGAGGAATGATAGTTTTATCCCCTTCCCTGAGCTGCAGTGCTAATATGGCTTAGAGGAGCGAGATCAGTATCAATATGTGCAGGTGTGCCATTATTTGAGAGGGAATGACTGGGCTTGGGGGGGGAGGGCATAATGAAGCCCTTTAAATTGTTTTTTAGTGGGGATTACATACGGGGATGCCTCTCTAGATTGTATAAGGCTTTAGGAGAGGGGAGAAGACAAGAAACCTCAGTACCTGTCTCAATGGGAATAGGATTTAGAGGTGGAATAGTCTCCCAGTGGAGGTGGTAGAGATAAGGACAGTATCTGAATTCAAAAAAAGCATGGGACAAACACAGAGGATCTCTAAAAGGAAAAAAGGGGACTGTTGTAGTTGTTGATATGGAAGGACAGACTAGATAGACGATGTGGTCTTTTTTTGTCATCATTTTTCTATGTTTCTATGACCAGGACTTTTACTGATTGGATTCCTATGATTCAACATCTTTATAAGGGACTACAAAGCAGGGTATTTGATTGAAAATGCCTATAAAGTGTTTTATCAGTAGTATTACACTCCAGAGAGGCTGAAGAGATTGGGTCATGGGGACATGCTATGCTGGCACTTGTGTGGGGAGAAGGTGAAATCAGACTTACCTATTTGTTCCTTGAGAACTCCAGTCCAGTCCCGCACTTCTGTTTCAGCTGCGCGGGAAAGAGGCACTCCTCTCTCTCCCTCTCGCGGCCTGGCACTGCAAAGTGTTTCCTCGCAAAGTTTTCCTACACATTTGGTGGGTGTGCCCACTTGTTTTGCCTTTTTATTAATAGAGTCCAGAAGAGATGGGTTCCTCCCTCAGCTGCTTTATTGTGTGTGAAAGGGGATGGAGGGAGGGGCAGTTTTTGACTCTGAAAAGATTTTTGGTGACGGCTGCAAGGCTATCTTTGGCCCAATATTGGAGGCGTCCGGAGGTTCCCCCTCCTTAGATGTGGTGGTCCAGAAGGTTAGATATATCCAGGGGATGGCCAAGCTAACTGCTATGCGATCACTCAAACACAAAACCCCCCAGAAAAACGGTATTCAAATCATGAACAACTACTAAATATGTGAAATACCGTGGAACCCCTTCTTAACTCCTAATATTTTTGTCAGACATAAACCGCAAGAGGAAGGTAATTACACACTCCCTCATGTACAGTACATGTCCCTTTTATTCATCCGATTATTCTTGCGATACGGATTTCTTCATAAACATTGCAATTGATTAGATAAGTGTGGTTTTTAACATGTTTATGAAGAAATCTGTATCATGAGAATAATCGGATGAATAAAAGGGACATGTAAAGTATATGAGGGAGTGTGTAATTACCTTCCTCTTGCGGTTTATGTCCGACAAAAATAATATTAGGAGTTAAGAAGGGGTTCCACGGTATTTCACATATTTAGTAACTGCTATGCGATGGCAGAATTTGTCTAATTTTCAAAAGGTTTGGCCCCTCTTTGTCAAATGGTGTGGTTTGAGAGTTAATTAGTTGACTGGGGAGATTTGGCATAGGGAATGGTGCTCTGGGCTTGGGGGAGGGGGTTTACTTGGAGTTCTTTGTGTGGCTTGGTCCACACAAAGAGTGAAGTCATTGGATAACATATTTCTTTCAATGTGGTTGTCCTGCAAAAAGGCAGTAGGTCCAGCACAGACCCCTTATGTACTCCACAATTCACCTTTCTCCACTGAGAAAATTGGCTATTTAGCCCTACTCTCAGTTTTCTATTTTTTAACCAGTTCCCAATCCACAACAGGACACTGCCTCCTATCGCATGACTTTTTCCCATTTTCTCAAGAGTCTCTAAGGGACCTTATCAAAGGCTTTCTGAAAATCCAGACATACTATAATCAATTGTCTCCCCTTTATCTACCTGTTTTTTCAGACTTTCAAAAAAAATATAACAGATTAGCGAGACAAGACTTTCCTTGCTAAATCCATGTTGGTTTTGTCCCATTATGTTTAAATTACTTTTATTCAAAAACCACAAAGCATCATGACAATACAAACAAAGGCCCCAGGCCCATGTGGATTCTTACATGGCACCACGGGACAATCTAACAAATCACATGCTAGAACACATCAGTTACAAATTATACTTATTTTTTGATTTCCTCAAAAATCCCCCTGTCCCCCCGCCTCCCCCTACCCCCAATTCCACCCCTCTCCCATAGCAGGAAATAGCAAAAATTGGAGGATGCAGAAGGTGGAGCACAGACCATACATCAGAGGCCTGGAGGCCCCCTCAGGGGCCCTCATTCGGGGTGCAGGGGACCAGCCCCCACCTCCCCTCATACTGGTGCATGGAGAAGCCAAAAATACTGGAGAGACTGGAAGGTGAAACACTGCCACATAAAGACACAGTTCAGGGCCATACTGCGAGCGCAGGGTAATAGGGACTGAATATAAGGATCCCAGATAGCCATAAAGTGCATGCGCCAGGAGTCGGAACCCTGGGTTGCTAGATTCTCCAACTGCATAAGCTTATGGAGGCTGTTCTGCCAAGCCCGATAGGTCGGGGAAGGCACATCTAGCCAAGTTCACAAATATAGCCTGAATACAAAGTAGACAAGCCTTCAATATAAGCAGTTTCAGGCCACAGCCCGTCACCCTGAGACCGGCCGGATCACAAAGCACAATGCCCTCCACTCGCAGGAGCACCACCTGGCCCAAAATAGACCCCAGGTACCCACTTACCATGTTCCAAAAGGCCTGCACTCTCAGGCACAGCCAAAACATGTGTCCTAGAGTTCTGCATCCATCACAGCATTTAGGACATGCCCCTGTAGCTGACAAACCCACCTCCCGCGCTCATGTGGGAGGTGAAAAACACACGCAAGATCACTTTATAATGTTTTTCCTGAAGAATCACCACAGTGGCTATACCTTCAACATGTTGGACAAGTCCATTCCGCCCCATGCTGTACCTAACTCGTCGTTCCAGCACCATGCCAGCTCCACATGGTGTTTTGTCGTTTCCAATGAGGCCAGGGCCTTGTTCATTAAGGACAACAACTTACGCTCTCTACTGTCTATCTCAAGAAGCTGCCAACTTACCAACAAAAGCCCTGCCCCAGGTCGGGACAGTGCAAGAAGTAATAGAATGCCGTACTTGAATAATCACAAACACCGCCCCGCCCTCCCTCCGGGTCTAACTGGAATTCCCAAGCTAGCTCCCCCAGTGGCTTAAAATCCCCCTTCAGTGTCAAAAATTGAGAGAGATAGTCCAGCCCCTGAAGCACTCACTCCTGAAAAATCTTCGACATCTCACCCGCCGGGAATGCCAAATTGCCACGCAGTGGTAAGAGGCCCGAGCACTCTGGATTCTGCTGGAGTAGCCGGCAGAGAAATTTCCAGGCCCCTTGCAGGGAGCACAATAGTGGGCTTGCCTGTAGTGGCAGGGAGAGCTATCTATGAGGGGTATGTAAGGCAAACACTGTGCAGCCCCCCAAAAGGCCAAGCTCAAACTGCAGCAGCATGCACCAAGAGGTCAAGTACACCAAATCCCGCAGATGCTGCAAGATGCAGTTAACATTATACTGCTCTAGATCCGCCACACCCAGGCGACCCCAATCCAAACTCTCCCACAACCGCACAAATGAAATGAGGCCTGCGCCCCCACCATAAAATTCATGTGAGCTGCTGCTGCCACACCCAAAGGTCTTTCTTGAGCACCCACACCGGGAGTAACTACAACAGGTATAGCCACCTTGGGAACATGGTCATTTTATAGTGTCACACAGCCAAGCAGGGAGAGTGGAAGAACCTCCCAGTGCTGCAACTGTTCCCATTCACGATGCAGCAGGGGAGTAACATTCAAACTATAAAGCTGAGACAAATCCGCTTGTACCTGTACTTCCAAATATTTAAAGGACCCTAGCGTCCACTTCAAAGGGAAAGGACCCACCCAGCGTGTGGGCAGCTGAGAATCCAACAGCGAGGCCTTCAATTTATCTATATTTAGCTTTAGCCCAGAACATACCCCAAATCATCAGAAAACATCCAGCAACACTGGAGTCTGCGGGTACCTCAAATGCACTGGTATATCATCAGCAAATGCAGCAATCTTAAAAACGCCACCGCCAAGCTGCACCTCCTCTATCCAGGGGTCTGCCAATATCATGCAAAGGCTCCAGAAACAGCAGAAATAAAAAGAGGAGACAAAGGACAACCTTGCCGCATACCCCTTCCCAGGTTAAAGACATCCGAGACCTGTCTGTTAACTACCACTACAGCCTGCGGAACGACATACAGAAAAATTGCAGAGCCTGCAGGACTAGCCTGTCAAATCCAAAAAGGTCGAGAACACCAAACAAAACCTGCCAATTAACAAGGTCAAAAGCCTTCTCAGCATCAAAGCTAACCAACAAGGAGTCCTTGCCATGCACTTGACTGGCCTCCATAGAGGCCATCACCTCCCACAGGTAAGAACCAGGGGACTGTCCTGCAAAAACCCACCTGTGTCCCGGATCAGGTCTGGCATAAACTGAGCTAGGCAATCAGCCAAAATCTTCACCAAGAACTCGTCATGACAATTGAGAAGCGAGATAGGGCGGTAGGAGGCAGCAAGTAAGTGGTCGTGTCCGGGCTTAGGAAACACAATAATATGGGCTAAGTTACTATCATAAGGGAACTGTTGCAGATGAATGAGCTGTACGAAGAGCCGCTGTAGAGGGGCCCGGCACCCAGTTCCGCATCAAGCGGTACCATTCATTGCTAAACCCGTCCAGTCCTGGGGCCCTGTACATCTTGGACTGCATAATAGCCCGCTCAATTTCCTCCTCTGTGACCGAACAGTTCAGAGAGGCATTCTGCGCCACTGACAAGGCTGGTAAATGAATCTCCTGCAAGCACACTACATCACCAAAACCAAGTACATCTCTGCTACAGTAAAGATCCTGGTAGAAACGTTAGAATACAATGCTCATCCGATGTGATCACCTCACCATCCTGGAGCACCATAACTCCCCCAGCTCCTTATGCTTGCTTGACTAAGGCTGACATCAGGCCTTATTCCCTTATCAGTGAAGCTGACATTGATGGTAGAGCATGAATTTATGAACTCTGTGGATAAGAATGTTGAGCTCCACTTGCAAAGCTATAAGCTCCCCATGATGTGCAGCAGTACAGCATTGCCTTAGTGCCCTGTGAGTCTCTCGCAGCCACCAGGTGAGCCGCACAATCTAAGCATTGATACGCTTGTGCCTGCTAAGCTCAAAGCCCAAAATCTCACCATGCATAACCAGGTTGTCTTGATGACAAGCATTAGTAGCCACATAAGCATCCCACTTCTTCTGGAGAAACCGCAAAAACCCAGGATCCTGATACAGATGTATAGAAAACTGCCACCTGTTCTGCCTATGGCAGCCATCCAGGCACTCATCCTCAATCCAGACCGGAATGTGATCCAAAAATCACTATTTCCTCAATACCCAACCACTGGACCCAAGCTAGTGAGGACGAGGGTAAAAGAAAATAGTCCAAATCGGGACAAAGTACCGTGAGCTCTCGACATATGCGTAAAATCTCTCGCTTGTGGGTGGAATACTCGCCACATGTCTATCAGGTCAAAAGTATCACATAAGTCCACGAAGAAAGCCTTGTCTGGAATGTTGGGCCCATAAATGTTACAAAACGTGTACTGGGTACCAGCAACCGTCCCCCTCAAAATCAGGTAGCATCCATTCAGGTCCACCAACAGTCACTCCAGCACAATGTTGAGGCCTTTACGAAAGAGGATGGCCGTTCCCGCACTCCTGGAACCGGCCAAGGACCCCATAAGACTGACCCACCCACCAACGTTGCAGTTTGGCTTACTCTTGAAGGTCCATGTGCATCTCCTGTGACATAGCCACATTCACCCTCCAGTCTCTCAGCTGCTTCAGCACTTTGTATCTCTTAATAGGGGAGCCCATTCCACATACATTCCAGGTAAGGCACCGGTCTTTCCCCAGTGCAGTGAATCTATCAAAGCAATATTGTCCTACTTCAGCGAACAAGATCCCCACCCCCCAGCCTAGGGATCTCGCACCCATTGTGCATGCATGACCAGGCACACAGCCTCCAACGACACACCAGTATCCCCAACTGCCCCCTCCCTCCCATCCCCTGTCAGTCACGCCTACAATGAAATCACAGGCTCCCCCCGCCCCCACCTTTCCCACCCTCCATGTTGAGGCCCATCTCTCCCGGTCCCTGCACAGGTCAACTACCAACCAACCCCCTGATCCCTACAGTTGCCAACACTACCCCGCCTCCCCATCCACCCTCACTACTGCAAGACAAAGAAAAGAAAAGAAAAGAAAAGGGGACACCCTAATCCCCCAGTCTCCTCAATCCAACCACCATATCCACAACATCCAGGCCGCACCATCTGGCATTGCAGCCGAACAGCACACGTAGCCAGCCCAGGTATCCACAGGTGGCACATTAGTTGCTCGGAGTCCATACGCAGGGCAGCAGGAGGGGACACCCTGCTCACCAGGCTTTGCAGTTCAAGCATAAACTGGGGATCGTCACTCTTGCGTATTAGTGAAGATTTTGATAGCAAGCACAGCCACACTAGCCCTGTAGCCCATCCGCACAGCCACACTCACATCGGACCCTGCCCCACCAGCCAGGACACTCCTAACATGCAGCCCTCCCCCCCCCCCCGCCACCCCAACATAAAATCACCCTACTCCCTTCAACCTAGCCCCCCCACAGGGCCCACATCACCTACCCCAGACACGCCATCCACCACTTTCAGACCATCCACACACAGTCACTCCATTCCCCAACAGTCATGCAATCCCCGGCCCAGAAACAAAACAACAGCTCCTGAGAACAAACAAAAACCCAAAAGCAAACACAACAGGGTGAGGAAAAGGACCCCATCCTAAAACAAAACCAGCAACCCTGACCCCCCACCCCCACAGGAGTAGGAGGGAGCTCCCCAAAAAGCAAAGGGGGATCAATAGTCCTCCTCATATGTGGAGGCTGGCAAGGACCCTGGAATGAACCCAGCATAGACCGGTCAGATGCAGCGAGACACTGAAAAAGATCACGAGTCCACATCTGCAGGGCCAGCCCAGCACAGCCAATCAGTCCCTCCAACTGGTCTTGGGAGGTCCCATGCCAAGTGCCCACCGAAGTGCTTGCTGAGTCAAAGCACTGATTGTCCAACAAAGTCCGGGCATAAGAAACAGGATCCTTGACATCCAAGCACAGAGCTCCATTGTCCCCGCAGCTAGGCGGTGTCTGCAGCAGTTCAAGCCTTGCTTCTAGGCCCCCCACAGACAATCAGGGGGAAAGTGTTCCACACAAAAGCAAGGGCCTCCGATGGTCAGATAAAAGAGTGCTACTGCTCTTGATGTTGCACCCTAAGTTAAGCAGGATATACTTCCTCGTCATCCCCCATTTCCCGGTCCAAGGACACCCCTTCCCGAGCATCCGACAGGAGGGAATGGAGAGCTCCATCATTCGCAAGCCTATTCCATTTCAGCGCCACCTCTGTCTCTCCCGGCTCCTTGTGCTCAGCACTTCGCTTTGCCACGCGCTCCTGCGCTGGCCCCTGGCCGTGCATGCCCTGCTGTCGCAGACAGAAGCTCTGTGCAGCAACTAGACAAATTCTGGAGAAAAGCCACCCCAGCTTCCCCCTTCCTCTTCTCCTCTAGAAGCAGAGGGCCTAGGTTGAGGCTGAGGATGAGCAGGCTGATCTGAGACCGATGGCGGAGGAGACCCGGACCCAACCATTGCTTCCATGGATTCCCCTGACTCCTGGGAGAGGGATAATAGGGGATCCTGGTTTATACTTGCCTGGATTTCCTGTTCCAAGGAGGCGACCTCCATTGCGCAGCCTCTGCACACGTCCGTCTCTGATACTGCTCCCTGCCGGATCCCGCACAGTAAACACTGCAGTCTTGCCGGCATGGTGACAGGAATAATCTGAAAACCACACACAAGGCTGAGATCACACACCCCAAAAATCCTTTTGACCTCTCTGTATTAATTTTCTTTTTTTTTTTAAACCAAAGAATGAAGAAATAAAGGGCTATGGCTAGTCAACTCAAAACAGCAAACACCGCCAGATTCCCCCTGCCGATGTGCCAGGCCTAAGAAAAAAAAACACGCAAAAACAAAAGGCCTGCCTCATCCAACACTCCCTGTCACCCAGACGCAGCAGACCTCTTTGCAACATGTGGCCGGCGACCGCGTAATCAACTCACCTCACCACCCAGTCCGCCACCGCGTTCCCAGCTGCCCAACACTCCTCCGAGGTGAAATCTTCAATGTCGACACTCCCGGCAACGCAGTCCCGCCCTCGCGCTCAGCCGACCAAGGGGCTTCGGCAGCGAGGCGGAACGAAAGATGGGCAGCACCGGCAGACCGAGTGTTGCACAACGGCTGCTCCTCACCCTTGCAGGGATCGGGAGCTGCTCTGGCGCTGACTTTCCCCCAAAGCCTCCACCTGCTCCGCTGAAGTAGAAGTTGGGGGGGGGTAAGAGGGGAGTTCCTCTATTGCCCCAGAAGAACTAGCCTGCCTGCCTGCATGGGGAAATAAAGCAATAGAAAAGAAAGAAAGAAATTAGAAGCAATTTTAAAAAAATTAAAAGAACTTCTACAATCTTCCTAAGTCTCTCTCAGTAAGCCTAATCTCCTGGCTGACTGACTCCCTCCAGCAGCTTGGAGACTGAGCATACTGGAGCTGGTGGGAGGTGCCAGTGGTATTTATGTGCCAGTGTCATCAAGAAGATGATGTGCTCAGTCTCCAAGCTGTTGGAAGGGGAGCACAACCAGATGAAAGGGACTGGACTGAAGGGACGCTTAGGAACTTCCAATGCATAATCCGATACCACCACCAACTGGATGTCATCCGTGTAAAGAAAACACTGAAAGCCATACTTCTGTACTATTCTCCCCATGAGATTCATGAAGATGTTAAAAAGAGACAGGGAAAGCGCCGACCCTTATGGAACCCCACAATGCCACTGGCACACCTTAGATTTCCTCTCACCCCAAGATACCCGAAACTGACAGCTGCTTAGAAAGACAGCTAACCACTTGAGAACACTACCCTCAATCCCCATGTTTTGGCATCTCTCCAGAAGTATCTGATTATCCTATTCTAAGTCAAAAGCTGCCGACAAATCCAGGGCAATCACCATCGCTGTCTTCCCCCCCCCATCCCTAGCTTGTCCCTACATATTCATCACTGCTGCCAGCACGGTTTCAGTTCCTGGCCCCTTCCAGAAGCCCACTGCATCCAATCCAACCCATAGCTAGTTTCCAAATAACCTTCCAATTGATCCAATAAAATCTTTTCCACCAATTTAAGCAAGGCACATCATAGAAGAGATAGGCCTCAAATTCTCACAAGACAAATCCTGTCCCTTATTTGGGATTTGAATCACCAAGGCTTCCTTGAGCACCTTCAGATATACACCCCAAGTCAACGAGGAATTCACAAGATCAGCCAGCCAACCTATCACTTCTTCCGACCCTTCTCTTATGGTTTATTAAAACTTGCTATACTGTTCTTCATAACAGAGCAGTGTACATTAAAACAATTAAGAAAGAAGGAAAGGAACACCAATAAAATCATAGTAAAGATGAAAAAGATAAACAAAAGGAGTACAGGGGGAGGGGGTAAAGTCATGAGCAGGGGGGATGAGGCAGAATTCAGAGCAGTCTGCGGGGGCTAGGCTGCAAGCTAACAGATGGATCTTGAGAAGAGATCTGAATCTAGGGAAAGATGGTTTCAAGCTAAAATCAACAGGAAGTGAATTCCAAAGACTGGAACCCAGAAAATAAAAGGCGGGGTGCCAGATTGATTCGTAGTGGGCATACAAGAGGGAAGGAAGGTGGAGACTATTAGCATGAAAGGATCAAAGAAGGCATGGGAAAGGATTCAAATACATCCCAGAAAAATGCAAGCCTCCACAGAATCTCTCTTACCTGCTCTTGGGTAACCCTCCACAAAAAACTCCCATCACCCACACACCTGCACATTCCTACCCCCCACTCCCTTCCCCATCCCCCCCCTCAGCCTCTCAACCTTATCCACAAATAACTTCGCCACTTTTTCCATATCCAGATTCCTCCCAACCACCAAACCACCTCTCTCCTAACATTTGGTTAGCCATCCTAAACAGTTCGAGGCCTATACCCCACCACTTCTACCTAGGAGGGCCACACTTTTTGTTTTGCTTCTTGAATTTTCCTCCAATAGACATTAGCCTCCCTATTTCAGATCACCTGGATCCCCCTTACAAATCTGACTTTCTCCATCACCTCTCCAGCCTACGCAGATCCCTCTTCACCCCCAACAATTCCCACAAAAACCACCCCATTTTTAGCTGTCTCCTCCCTCATCCATACCAACTTCCATGGAACCACTTCCTCCAATGCCCCCTGCAATGCCTCTATCCAATCACACACATGTTCCCTAATATCCCCTTCACACCCTCCTTCTACTTAACACCTTTTCCCATAACAAAACCCCATCTACTTTCCCCCTCATGCTAGCCATCAGGCCTCCCCCGCCTCCCTTCTCCTCAGCATACAAAACCGAAAGGACACCAGAAAATGATCAGAACAGGGGACCTCCACGCTGCCGCTCTACAACAATACCCAACGATCTCACACTACCCCCTCTGGGGCGAAAACCAAGTCCAGTCTATTCCTCATACATGAATAGGCTCCCCTCCCCCACCAACTGCTGATAACCTAGATCCTGCATTACATTTGCCACCTCTCCAATCTTCAGGTAGTATAGACAATTTTAATGACAGTTTACACATTTCTAATAGATCTGCAATCTTATTTTTTACTTCTTTCAGCAACCTGGGATGTATACCATCCCGTCAAAGTGATTTGCTACTCTAGTTTATCAAATTGCTGTATTGCATCTTCCCGATTTATCAAGATTTGCTTCAATTTCTAATGCATTATATTTAAATACTATAACTGGCATGGGTAACTTCTCTACATCACCTTCAGTAAAGACAGAAGCAAAACATTCATTCAGTCTCCCTGATATGGCCTTGTACTCCCCTTAGTGCACTATTACCCCTCTAAAATCTAATGGTCCAACTGACACTCTTGTTTTGTTTTTTTGCTACATATGAATTTATGTACTTGAAAAAGGTTTTATTATGCCTGTCTTATCAATTCTTTGCATGAGTCGACACCAACTCGACGGCACTTAACAACAAATTTGTTTCCTGATTTTGTTCTTTGACTTTTTTTTTCCATTTTCTGAAAGAAGCTTTCTTGCAAAAACTCTTCATCCCCAGTACTTGACCTCCTGAAATGCCTCATTACCCCCAGCTAGAGCCCCCCCCCCCCCAATACAACATATCCCTAACCCACACAAACACATTATCACCACACAGACCCGGGAATTATAATTAATTTCCTAGCCTGAAGTTGTTTGGCCTTCCTCCCACCTTTCTTAAACCATGGAATATATCTGGTCTAGGCTTCCAAAACAGTTTTGTTTTGTTTTAAGTCCAATATATACAACAACTCAAATCACAACTAAAAGGAAAATGTAAACAGTCCAGTAACAGACAGGATGTGGTTTTGTTTTCTTTTTTTTTTTTTACACCTCTTTATTTAGTGAGGGAGGGAAGAGGGAGGGAGAGGGGACTAACTTAAGTACAAAATCCCCGAGGCACTCTGGGTTCCCTTACACAGCGTCTCGAAACTTAGCAAGCTCACCGAGACAGAGTTCAACTGTGTCTGCCCTTTCTCTGTGTCCCTTTCCTCTTTCCTAGGTCCCCATCAAAAATCCACTCTTCAACCACACTGGCCATCATAAAGGCTCATCCCTATCACCTCCTCTTCTGTGTTATCTAAGCATACTTCCCATCCCCCGCCCTCTTAGCTATCTCAACAAGCTAGAATGTCAACAACTCGTTGCAAGCTATGGGCCCCAGATTGTCGATATAGTCACTCCATAGCTCCAAGAAGCTTTCCTGCCGTTTGGCATGTCCTTTAGCAACCATGCGCTCCATCAGCATCAATTGGTGGAAGTGTTTGAGCCATTTCCAAAATGTGAGTATGGACACCTCTCGCCAGTGGTGCAGAATCACTTGTTTCCAGACCACAGGTCTCAAGCACCAGCAGCCGTGACCAGCGTCCTTTAGGATTATTAGGGTACAAAACATCTAGTACTACCAATACTCCTGTCCACTCCACCCGCTGTACCACCAGGAAGTTCACACAGTTTTGGATCAGACTCCAATATTGTTGAATATTCCTACATCTCCACAACACATGCCCCAAATCGGCCAAGGGTTCTCCGCACCACAAACAGCCACTCTGAGCCACACCACTGCGGAAGGCCATCCTGGGAGAGAATTGTGCCTGACAAAGCGCCCGATATTGGATTTCCTGCAGTTGTGCTGCCCTTACCAGACTTGATATTTGTGCCACTGCTCAATGCATAACTCCCGGATCCATGGAAGTGCTCAGTTCCTCTGCCCATCTCTGCTCCACCACTGAGAAATCAAACTGGGGGGACCACTGCCGCACCCTCTTAAAAAATTATGAGATTGTAGGATAGTCCTGTTCACCCAAGTTAAAAACTGTAGTAGTCGTGCCGAGGTTCCAGCTGCCAGACACTCCCACCTGCAGCAGTGTTTGAACATAATAGCGGAGCTGAAAATATGCAAAGGTCTGGGTCTTACTCAGATCAAATTCTACACTTAGCACCTGGCATGGTTTAAATACACCCCTCCAGGTCTACCACATTCCAGAAGCTGGACACCTCCTTCTCCCTCCACTCTCGAAATATTTGGTTATCTGTGCCCAGTAAAAATGGTGGATTACCCTGAAATGACACGAAGCTAGTTACAGTCAAGGATATACCCCACTTAGAACATAAACACCAAACCTTTCAGAACGGCCTCACGAGTAGACCGCTAGTAATCTGCGGAGGCAAAACCTGTCCCTCTGAGTGCAACATTGCTAGTAATGTGGAAAGCGAAACTAATTCCTCTTCTAATGCCCAGGGGGGGGGGGGGGTGAATCTGTCCGTGTGCCCCAGCCAATCACTCTGGTGTTGCAACCAACAGGCTCATACATAGCTCTGGATATCTGGAATTCCCAACCCCCCTCGTCTCCAAGATTGCCCGAGTTTGGTAAAGAAGACTGTCGCAAGTTTCTCACACCATATAAACCGGCACAAATCCCCTTCAAATAAAATCATGTCTTTCTGTAGTAAATGTATGGGGAGCATTTGTAGAATATAGAGCAATTTAGGAAACAATGACATCAGAACGGACACAACCTGTCCCAGTATTGAGAGGGGCAGGGGGGTCCATTCACGCATCATGACAAAGCGATGGGACTGGATTGGATACACCCTAGAATACTAAGGGAACGGGGACGTTCTAGCAGATCCACTGACTGACGTTTTCAATGCCTCAGAGTTGGGAATGGTGCCAAAGGACTGGAGAGAGGCTCATGTGGTGCCTTTACACAAAAGCGGAAGTAAGGATGTGGTTGAAAACTACAGACCGGTTAGTTTAACTTCGGTGGTGAGTAAATTATTGGAAATGCTGCTGAAAGAGAAAATAGTGAGGTTTCTAGAGTCCAGCGGATTACAGGATCCGAGGCAGCATGGATTCACCAGAGGCAGGTCTTGTCAGACAAATCTGATTGATTTCTTTGACTGGGTGACCAGGGAGTTGGACCGAGGGAGAGCCCTAGATGTGGTGTATTTAGACTTCAGTAAAGCCTTTAACACTGTTCCTCACAGGCGACTTATAAACAAACTGAGCACCCTAGGGATGGACCCTAAAGTTGCTGCTTGAGTTAGAAATTGGTTGGGTGGGAGGCGACAAAGAGTACAGGTAAATGGAGCTCACTCTGAGGAGAAGGATATTACCAGTGGTGTGCCCCAGGGATCTGTCCTTGGTCCAATTCTTTTTAACATCTTTGTTAGTGATATAGCAGAAGGGCTGTCGGGTAAGGTTTGACTCTTTGCGGATGATACCAAAATCTGCAATAGAGCAGACACCCAGGAAGGTGTAGATAACATGAGGAGGGATCTAGCTAAGCTTGAAGAATGGTCTAGAATTTGGCAGCTGGGATTTAATGTTAAAAAATGTAAGGTCATGCATTTGGGCTGCAGCAATCCAAGGGAGCAATATAGTATAGGGGGTGAAGTACTTTTGTCCACTAAAGAAGAGCAGGACCTAGGTGTGATTGTGTCTGATGATCTTAAAGTAGCTAAACAGGTAGAAAAGGCGACAGCAAAAGCTAGAATGATGCTTGGGTGCATAGGGAGAGGACTGGCTAGCAGAAAAAAAGGATGTGATAGTGCCTCTGCATAAGTCTTTGGTGCAACCTCATTTGGAGTATAGTGTGCAATTCTGGAGACCGCACAGTCAAAAGGATATAAACAGAATGGAGTCAGTACAGAGGGTGGCTACCAAAATGATTAGCATATGAGGACAGACTTAAGGATCTTAATATGTACACCTTAGAGGAAAGGCAGGATAGAGGTGATATGACTGAGATGTTTAAATACCTCTGTGGCATAAATGTACAGGGGGAGAGCGTCTTTCAATTGAAAGCAAGTTCTGCTATGAGGGGACATGGGATGAGGGTGAAGGGGGATAGATTCAGGAGTGATATGCAGAAATATTTCTTTACGAAAAGAGTGGTGGATCCGTGGAATAGTCTCCCAGTGGAGGTGGTAGAGATGAGGACAGTATCTGAATTCAAAAAAGCATGGAACACAGAGGATCTCTAAAGAAAAAAAGGGGACTGTTGTAGTTGTTGATATGGAAGGACAGACTAGATAGAAAATGACCACATGGCCTGTCATCATATTTCTATGTTTCTATGATCCATAAGTGTGGTGCAGCAGTTTAAGCAATAGAGCAAGCGGGGATCGCTTGGCAATTGGATTCCAAAATATCAAAGAAACATGAAGGCAGAAAGAGACCACATGGCCTATCTAGTCTACCCTTCCATATAGGCCACTACAATAGTTTCCTATTTTCCCTTAGAGATCCTCTTTTTGTCCCATGCTTTTTTGAATTCAGATACTGTCCTCATCTCTACCAGCTCTACTGGGACACTATTCCACGCATCTACCACTCTTTCCATAAAGAAATATTTCTGCCTATTATTCCCGAGTCTACTCCTTTCACTCATCTTATGTCCCCTCGCAGCAGAGCTTGCTTTCAATTGAAAGAGACTCTCCTTCTGTGCATTTATGTCATGGAGATATTTAAACACCTCTATCATATCTCCTCTATCCCACCTTTCCTCTGTACACATATTAAGATCCTTAAGTCTGTCCTCATATGCTTTATAATGAAGACCACTAACCATTTTTGAAGCCACACTCTGCACCGACTCCAACCTGTTAATATCCTTTTGAAGGCTTGGTCTCCAGAATGGCACACAATACTCCAAATGAGGTTGCACCAAGGACCTATACAGAGGTACTATCACCTCCTTTTTTCTGTTGGTCATTCCTCTCCCTATGCACCCAAGCATCCTTCTAGCTTTCGTTGACATCTCTTCTACCTGTTTAGCTACTTTAAGATCATCAGACACAATCATGCTCAGGTTCCGCTCTTGTGTGAACAGAAGTACTTCCCCCCCCTACACTGTACCGCTTCTTTGGATTTTTGCAGCCCAAATGCATGACCCTGCAGTTTTTAGCATTAAATCTAACTGTCAAATTCTCAACCATTCTTCAGACTTAGCTAGATCCCTCCTCATGTTATCTACTCCTTCCTGGGTGTCTACTCTATTGCAGATTTTGGTATCATCTGCAAAGAGGCAAACCTTACCCGACAGCCCTTCCACAATATCACTAACAACGATGTTAAAAAGAATCGGACCAAGGACAGATCCCTTCGGCACATGAGAGTGAGCTCCATTTACCAGTTCTCTTTGTCGCCTCCCCCTCAACCAATTTTTAACCCAATCATTAACTTTAGGGTCCATCCATAGGGTGTTCAGTTTGTTGATAAGTCGCCTGTGCGGAATGGTGTCAGTGGCTTTACTGAAATCCAAGTACACCCCATTTAGGGCTCTCCCTCGGTCCAACTCCCTGGTCACTCAGTCAAAGAAATCAATCAGATTTTTCTGACAAGTCCTGCCTCTAGTGAATCCATGCTGCCTGCAATCCTGTAATACACTGGACTCCAGAAACCTCACTATTTTCTCTTTGAACAGCGTTTCCAATAATTTACTCACCACAGAGGTTAGACTAATCAGCCTAAAGTTCTCAATGTCATCCTTACGTCCACTTTTGTGTAAAGGTACTATATGTGCCTCTCTCCAGTTCTCTGTCACCATTCCCGACTCCAAAGCAGCATTGAAAAGGTCCGTCAGTGGAGCTATTAGAACATCCGCAAATTCTTTCAGTATTCTCAAATTTATCCCATCCGGTCCCATTGCTTTGTCTAATTTAGCTAGTTCTTCCCGAATACAGTCTTCTGAAAATCGTTCAAGATCCCCATCCCTTCTGCTCCTATTTGTGGGTGTTTTCTGAGGTTCTGCTCCTGGCCCTTCATCTGTGAACACAGAACAGAAATATTTGTTAAGCAATTCCACTTTATCCTCATCAGCTTCTACATATTCCTCCCCTTCACCCTTAAGTCTGACAATACCATTTTTGCCCTTCCTCCTCTCACTAACATTATCTGAAAAATGTCTTATTCCCCATTTTATTGCAATAGCTTTTTCTTCTTCTTTTAGTATCTTTGCTTTCCTGAATACTTTGCTAGCTTTAAGCTTTTCCAAATATAGATGCCTGTCTTCCGCTCTCTGATCTCCAAGTCCAGTATGGCCCCTTCACGTGTGGGTTCTGTTACCAATTGCCTGAATAATTCTCCCTGCAGAGAATCCAGAATCTCCTTACTTCTAGATGACACCGCAGCAAGATGTGCCAGTCCACATCCGGCATATTGAAATCATCTATCAATAGCACGTCCCTTTTCCTAGCAATGCTGCATGCATGTGTCTTCTATTAAATCTCAGTCTACTTCTTCACCCTGTGAGTGGGGGGGGGGGGTCTGTATATCACGCCAATGCAAATTGATGTCTTTCCCTCTTTCTAGTTTAACCCAGTGCCTCCTCTCTTCCTTTTAAGCCCTGCAATTCTATACCTTTAATGTTATTTTTTTACATACAGTACCACTCCTCCTCTCCTTCCTCCTACTCTATCCTTCCTGAATAAGGTATAGTCTGGTATAATTACAACCCAATCATGGTTATCCATAAACTGTGTCTCTGTAACCGCCACTAAATCCAAGTTAGCCTGTTCCATTAAAGCTCTGTCCACCCACTGCAGTGGGAAGGCTGATTCCCACAATGCCCTCCCCATTTCCCTGAAACATCTAAAGCCTCTAACTTATCCATATTGATCCACAGGCCTGAAATCTACCCGAATCGGACAACATTTCACTATTAAAGGGGACAAAGATGTTTGCAGTCTAGTAACGTGGGTTAACAGATCATCTGCAAAGGCATATACTATGAAGTCAGACTGCCCCATACGTACCCTAATCACCCTGGAGCTATCCACCAAGGTATGTATGAAGAAGTCCAGCATTAAGACAAAAGGTAGAGGATAGAGAGGGCATAATCCCTGCCTTGTTCCTCACTCTAATGCAAAGGCCTCTGAGATATATCCATTAAGCAAAACGGATGCTGTGGGATAGTGATATAGTGCTCATATCATCTGAATAAATGAGACTCAACCGTAGTGGTGCAATAACCTGAAGACGTAATCCCAACCCACCCAGTCAAATGCCTTCTCTGCATCAAAACTGATCAGTTGGGATGAAATCTGCTTCTCACGAACCCATTCTAATGGGGCAACAATTTTCCCCATGTTACTCGCCACATACCTTCCACTCACAAAACCTACTTGGGACTCCTGAACTAGAGTGGGAAGGGCGGGCACCAGACGATCCACCAAAATTTTGGCCCAGAGCTTCAGATCATATTTTATTAATGAGATTGGGCAATACAAACCAGTTTGCTGCAAATCTTTCCCAGGTTTAGGGATTAGAATCAAAAAGCCCCTTCAGAGATTCGGGTGATGCCAGGGCATCCGCCCATCTTGGATGGTACCACCGAAGATTTATCTCATTCCCAGCAAGTCGTCTTTAGTTGCCATGGCGTCCCGTCCCCCTTCTGATCGGCTGCAGCCATGTTCCAGGGCAAAGTGGTAAGCTAGCAGGGGCTTATGGTGTGGGAAAGCTGGGGGGCGGGAACATGTTCAGGGGGAGCTGGGCCCCAGAGCAAGAGCAGCATGCGTCCGCTCCCCTCAGCATATCACGTGATTCCCCCAAAATAGTATTTTTAAACATCCAGGCCTGATGTAAACTCTTAACCTTTGCAGTTGTTCCTGTTAAAATGAGGAAAAATGGTTAAAAATAAATTCTTATCAGTCTCCCTTTTTGAAAGTTAAATGCTAGTGTAGTGCATTTCCTTGCTATCATCCCTCCATTTATTAACTAAAATGTGATCATGATATGAACACTATTGCCAAGCAGCCCCCAACACAATTGCCTCTCAAACCAGATCCTGCGTTCCACTAAGGACTAGGTCTAATATAGCTTCCCCTCACGCGAGTTCCTTAACCAGCAGCTCCATGAAGCAGTCATTTATTTCATCTAGAAATTTTATCTTCCTAGCATGTCCTGATTGACATTACGCCAGTACTGACTGGGCCAATCATCATCACCCATTATTATTGTGTTGCAAACTTTCTTAGCTTCCCTAATTTCTGCTAGCATGTTCATTCTGGACATTAGAAATTAGGGAAGCTAACAACCCTGCTATTCCTGTCCCCTTTTTACATGGAATTTCTATTCATAGAGACTCAAACAGTGTATTTTGTTTCCTGCAAAACTTATATCCTGTTTGACAAGAGCCTAGCAATTATCTCTTTTAGAAAAAAAGATTTGAAAACCTGGCCGTTCTCCCAAGAGTTTACTTAGCAAACCATTCCTGATACAGCTCTTCCTTGAGACAGAATATAAGACACACTGATATATCACTTCAACTGCTGTTATTTGATTGAATGGATACTGGATTTAGAGTAGTTACTCACCTGTAACAGGTGTTCTCCAGGAGCAGCAGGAATCAGTCCTCATATGGGTGATGTCGGTGCCGACGGAGCCCCTGTGCGGAGCATTTCCCCAGCTTTCAAAGAAAACCTTTGGGAATGCAGCGCGCATGCGCAGTCCCCTTCCCGCCCAAGGGTGCCATCTTGCTCAGTCTGATGACATAGCTAAAGACAGCAAAAATAGCAAAAATAAATCATATGACTGCAACTCCAAGGGGAGGAGGAAGGGTTGTGAGGACTGATTCCTGCTGCTCCTGGAGAACACCTGTTACAGGTGAGTAACTACTCTTTCTCCAGGACCAAGCAGGAAGTCAGTCCTCACATATGGAACTCCCTAGCTTAGGGCTACCAGAGGCCCCAAAATGAAAAATGAGCTCCCTCTAGAGCCTCAGCATGCAAGAACAGAATCTTCTTTGATAACGCCTCCGAACGGTAGCCCAACACCAGGGTCGGAGGGTAGGAGTTGCCTAAACCACAAAGAGATTATGGAGTACCGCCTGCCCGAAAGCACTGTCCCTGCGGGACTCCCTCTCAAGGCAGTAGTGGGCCGCAAAAGTCTGGCTTGAAGACCAAGTAGCAGCCGGGCAGATGTCTGCCAACGGAACAGAGCGGAGATGAGCCACTGACGCAGCCTTTGCCCTGACACGATGAGCCGTAACTCGACCCTGCAACGAGAGGCCAGCTGCCCTGAAAGCCCAGGCGATACAGTCAGCTACCCATTAGGACAAAGTACGCTTGGAGACAGCCAACCCCAACTTATTGGGGTCAAAAGAGACGAAGAGCTGAACAGCCCTCCGGTGCTCCCACGTATGGTCAAGGTAGAAGGATAACGCCCTCCTACAGTCCAGGGTATGCAAGACCATCTCAGCCCGGCTGGCATGCGGCCTGGGAAAGAAAGTCGGAAGAACCACCTCCTGATTGAGGTGGAAAGAGGAGACAATCTTAGGAAGGAACTTAGGGTGAGTCCGTAAGACTACTCTGTTCCTATAGAACCTAGTATAAGGGGCATCTGATACTAGGGCCTGAAGCTCACTCACTCGTCTCGCTGAGGTAAGGGCTACCAGGAACAACGCTTTCCAGGAGAGAAAACGTAGAGGGCAGGTAGCCATAGGTTCAAAAGGTGGATAAGTAAGCCGTTGCAAGACCACATTTAAAACCCATTCAGGGGCAGGTGGACGCACTGGAGGCTTAAGCAAAAGCAGGCCTCTGAGGAAATGAGCCACCAAAGAATGGCTTGAGAGAGACTGACTCTCCACTGGGGAGTGGTGTGCTGAAAGAGCACTAAGATGAACTCTCACAGAATTGGACTTAAGGCCTATGTTGGACAGGTGAAGCAAATATTGCAGCACTACTGGTACCAGGCATGAGAAAGGATTCCCGTTGCGTTGAGCACACCAGGTAGAGAATCTACGCCACTTAAGAGCATAAGGCTTTCTGGTGGACTGCCTCCTAGAGGCCAAGACCACGTCCTCCACTTCCCTAGGTAGCAGTAAGGGCGCTAGAACTATCCTTTCAGCAGCCAGGCCATCAAATGGAGGGACTGGAGATTGGGGTGTAAGAGAGATCCCTGGCTCCTGAGACAGGAGATCGGGTTGCATCCCCAGAGAAAGGGGAGTGTCCACTGCTAGTTGCAAAAGCAGTGGGAACCACGGTTGCCTCGGCCATCTGGGGGCCACCAGGATCATCGAGGCCCTGTCCCTGAGCACTTCGAACAGTGTCCTGGGCATTAGAGGCGTGGGAGGAAACACATATAGGAGGCCTGTGGACCATGGAATGAGAAACGCATCCGCTGCCACTCTGAGAGGATGCGGTTGTCTGGAACAGAACCTTGGAAGTTGACGGTTCAGATTTATTTATTTAACTGTATTTATATCCCGCTTTTCACCGGGTCAAAGCGGCGCTACATTTAAGGGTGGGGTAATTAAGTATAAGGGTGGGGCCATCACCGGGTAGGCAACATTGATGATTTCGACATAGGACAGACTTTAGACATGGACAGTATAGTTCAGTTTTCAATCAGGGGTCCCTGATGGGTGATATCAGGGGTTGGTGCACTTTCTGGTGGGGATTGCTTCGAAGCATTCTTGGAATAGGATGGTTTTTAGCTGTTTTCTGAAGGACATTAGATCGTTGTTGTTTCTGAGGTGGCTTGGTAGAGAATTCCATAGGGATGGAGCATAAAGTTCAAAGGCTCGATTGCATGTCCGTTGAGAGCATATGGTTCTTTTGTGAGGGAGTTGCTGGAGGCCAGTCTGGTGGTTTCTCCATGGGCTGGACGAGACAGCAGGGTGCGGAGCTGTGTGTTCTGTGTTTGGTGGATGGCTTTGTGGGTGAGTAGGATGGATTTGTATTTAGTTTGTGCTTTGAAGGGGAGTATGTGCAAGTCTTTTAGGATTGGGGTGATGTGGTCGCTTTTCCTTGCTCTCTGAATGATTCTCGCTGTGGTGTTCAATGCGGTTTGGAGGGGGTTGGTCTGTGTGGCTGGTAGTCCATGATAGATTATGTTGCAGTAGTCCAGATGTGGGAGTGTCATAGTTTGCATTACCATCCTGAAGTCTTGAGGTTCGAGGAGGGGTCTGAGACGTTGCACTGTTTTTGCTTTGTGGAATATAATTCCAGAGGTTTTAGTAATTTGTTGCTTGAAGGTTAGGGCTTGGTCAATGATAATGCCTAGATATCTTATTTGTGGATGTATTTGAATGCGTGTGGTTCCTATGTTAAGGTGTGTGGGCGGTGTGAAGTCTGGGTCTTTTGTCACTATGAGGGCTTCAGTTTTCTTTATGTTTATGGATAGGTTATTTTCTTGTAGCCAGTCGGTCACTTTGGTGAAACATGCTGATAGATGTATATTTGTTGGATTTGCGGTTGTAACTGGGGCGTAGAGCATGATATCATCAGCAAATATATGAAAGTTGATGTTGTGGGAACGTATAACTGAGCAGAGTGGTTGAAGGTAGATGTTGAAGAGCATGGCGGACAGCGTGGATCCTTGAGGTACTCCTTGGTGTTGTTGGAAGGGGGGCGAGGTCGAGGTGCTAGTGCGGATTAGTTCTCGTCTATTAGTTAAGTAGGATTGAAACCATTGAAGTACGTTGTCTTTGATCCCAATTGAGTGCAATCTGCGTATGAGGATGTTGTGGGAAATGGTGTCGAAGGCTGCTGATATATCAAGGAAGATCATGGCATATCCAGAGTGTTTTTCTTGGGTTCCTATGATGAGGGTGTTCATTAGTGTGGTCATGAGGGTCTCGACTCCGTGTAGTGGGCGGAAGCCGTGTTGCTGTGGGTCCAGTATATTGTTGTTGTCCAGGTGTTCTTGAAGCTGCTGCTGGACTATCTTCTCGATTATCTTGGCGGTGAATGGCAGGCTTGCTATTGGTCTGTAGGATGCAGGGTCTAGGGGATCCAGGTTTTGTTTTTTTAGGGATGGTCGGATGATTGTAGTTTTGAGAATGTCTGGCATGTGACCTTGGGAGAAGGATTCGTTGACAATATGGGTCAGTGGTGAGCTCAGGTCGTCTTTGGATTTCTTTATCCAGTCTGTGGGGCAGGGGTCCAGCGGAGAGGTGGTGGTGTTTAGGCGGGAGATGGTGGATGATATTTCTTCTGTGGTGGTTTCTTTAAAGGTGGTCCATTTACTGTGCATGTTGGGGTGGTGGTTTATTGTGGTTGCCTCGGCGTTCAGATGAGGGTTTGTGGTTTTTGGAGCTGTTTGTATTGTCGGGCCAGTGACTCTGGTGGAATCTTCGGCAGCTGGTCAAAGTTATTGGGTGTTTTTGTCAATTTTTTGACAATCTGAAAGAGTTCACGAGGTTTATTTATAGATGTGTTTATGATTTTCGTGTGGAAGGCTTTTTTTGCTGCGTCAGTCTCATAGTGGTATGCATTGAGTTGATATAAGTATTTTGTTTTGTCAGTGTCATTTTTGGTTTTTCTCCATTTTCTTTCTGTTCTTCTGAGTTTTGTTTTTAGTTTTCGGAGATTGGGAGAGAACCATCTGGCCTTCATGGATGTAGGTTTTGTGGTGGCTTTGCTTGTCGGCGCTTCAGACGCAGTGGAGATCGCGGTATTCCAGTTGTGGATTAGGTCATCGATGTTACTGGAGTTTGTTTGTAGTTTTGGTAGGGTTTGCGCTAAGAAGTCTTCTTTGTTAAAGGGTTTAAATCTTCTAGTGCGGTGTCCATCATCCTTGTAGGTCATAAGTTGGTAGGTGTGGGATATGGTAATGAGGTAGTGGTCTGACCAAGGTACAGGCGAGATCTTCGGGTTCTTGGGTGAGGAGGCAGTTAGGGAGTTTAGGAATATGAGGTCCAGTGTGTTTCCTTTGTCGTGTGTGGGTTCTTGTATGATCTGCATCAGGTCCATTGCTGTCATGGCGGTGGTGAAGGTTTCTGCTTGTTCTTCTTGAAGTGATGGGAGGTTGAAGTCTCCTAGGATAATTTGCTCTTTCGCCGAACTGGTGCTCTGAGATATGAATTGTAGTATCCTTGGTAGGTCAGTGTTTGTGGTTGGTGCCTGGTAGATTAGGCATATTGAAAGGTGTTTATTGGTGAGGGTGAGGAGATCTGCTTCATTAGTAGTTTCTGAAGAATGGATCCTAAAATGGAGGTCGGCTTTTGCTATGATGGCTACACCTCCACCTCTGGTGTGAGCCCGGGAGCAGTGATGGAGATTGTATCCTATTGGGGTTAGCTGGTTCATTATTACCGTGTCGGTATCTGTTAGCCAGGTTTTCCGTTACACAGAGGATGTCGATTTTCTCAGTTGTGAGATGCGGTTGTCTGGAACAGAACCTTGGAAGTTGACGGTTCAGAGGACTGGCAAAGCGATCTATGGTTGGAAGGCCCCATCTCAGGAAGATCTGCTGAACTACTAAGGGATTCAATTGCCATTCGTGCGGCTGCAAGATCCTGCTCAGTCTGTCCGCCAGGTAATTCTCCTGACCTGGGAGATAGACTGCTTTGAGAAGGATGCCATGATCGACTGCCCAGGAGCACAGTCTCTGCGCCTCCTGACATAGAAGGGGGGACCCTGTGCCCCCTTGTTTGTTCACGTAGAACATAGCAACTTGATTGTCCGTCTGGACCAAGACAGACTGATGAGATGGGAGAAGGTTTTCAGGGCTAAGCAGATAGCTCTCAGTTCTAAGAGATTGATCTGCTGTGCAGCCTCCCAAGGGGTCCACAGGCCTTGAGTACACGCTCCTTGGCAAATGAGCACCCCAACCCTGAAGAGAAGCATCGGTTGTCAGCACTTGAGAGTGTGGAGGTGTCTGAAAAAACACCCCTTGCACTAAATTTGGAAGATGAAGCCACCACCGTAGAGAAGAGGCTAGTAGCGTGGACACCCTCACTTTGTCTGTAAGGCTTCCTGTGGCTTGGTGCCACCGAGTTCTGAGGCCCCATTGAGCTGGCCTCATGTGCAGATGGGCATTTGCGGTTCCATGGACCGTGGAAGCCATGTGGCCTAAAAGCCTCAGGAATTGCCTGGCGGAGACCAGAGAATTGCTGTGGAACTGTCTGGACAGATCCATCAATTTGTGGGCCCTGTCCACGGGTAAAAAGGCCTTCACTTGAAGGGTGTCCAGTCTTGCTCCTATGAACTCCATGTTCTGTGAAGGGTGCAAAGTGGACTTTGCAAAGTTTATAACAAACCCCAAGTGCTGAAGGAGAGCAACAGTGCGAAGGGTGGCTTGATTGGCCTCCTGTGGAGACTGGCCCCTGATGAGCCAGTCGTCCAGGTATGGAAAAACAGAGGCCTTGAAGCCTTAGGTAGGGTGCCAGCACCGCCAGGCACTTGGTGAATACCCTGGGGGCGGAGGTTAGGCCAAACGGCAGTACTCTGTACTGATAGTGGTTTCCTCCCACTACAAACCAGAGATATTGTCTGTGGTCTAGATGAATGAGGATGTGAGTATACGCATCCTTTAAGTCTAAGGAGCATAGCTAGTCTCCCTGTTGGAGGTAGGGCAGCAGGATTCCAAGGGTGAGCATCTTGAACATTTCCCTCTCCAGGAACTTGTTGAGATTTTGCAAATCTAGGATGGGCCAGAGGCTTCCTGTTCTTTTTGGTACCAGAAAGTACCTGGAATATAAGCCTTGACCTCTCAGGTGGTGGGGCACCGGTTCCACTGCCTGTTCCTTTACAAGACTTGCCAACTCCTGCAGGAGTAAGTCCCTGTGCAGAGGGATTCTTGGAGGCTCCCCTGGAAAATAGGAGGGGGGTACCTGGTGAAAGTGGAGAAGATAGCCTCTTTGGACTATACTAAGCACCCAGGTATCCCTTGTGACGGCTGACCACCTGTGGGCAAACAGGGCCAGCCGGCCTCCTGTGCTGATGTGGGCCAGCTGAGGAGGAGAGGCTATGCCACTGGAGTCAAAACCCCGCTCCCTGCTGTGCAGGAGCCGGTGTTGGTGGCTTGGGTGTTTTCTGCCTACGGGGCCCATGTCCCTGCCCCTTGGCCTGCTGACCCTGTTGGGGAGCTATAGAGGCCTGATAATGAGGGTACGGTTTATAGGCAGATGACTTCCTCGGGTAAAAGGTCTTTTTCCCCGAGCCCTTCTTCTGAGAAGGGGCAGAGGTTTTCCTGGACTGCCTTGTCCGGGTAAGAGTATCGGTCTCGAGTTCTGCAGCCTTTTCAGCCATGGGCTTGCCAAAGAGGTTTTCACCTCGGCAGGGGACATCGACCAACTTGTCCTGCACCTATGGCTCAAGGTCCGATGACTGTAGCCAGGCCTGACAGTGTGCACCGATGCCGGCCGCGGCTACTCGGGCTGAAGCCTCGAAGCCATCATAGGCTGCTCGAGAAATAAACTTCGAGCACTCACGAATACCCAATGACAGAGCATTGAACCTCTGCAAAGGCTCCTTGAAGAGATCAGCAGAGAACCCGGCAATCTCCTTTGCCAGGTCTCGAAGGTACATGCCCATGTACAGCTGGTAGGTCTGGACACGGTAAGCAAGCATAGAGCCCTGGAAGCACTTCTTACCGAGAGCATCCAGGTTCCGAGTCTCCTGGCCGGGAGGCACCGAGGAGTGCGTCTTCTGACTCTTCAGACAATGCATAGCTGATTCCACAACCATGGAGTGGTACGGTAATTGTGCCTTTTGGAACCCGGGGCTCTTGCGGACTCGATAGATGGAATCGACCTGCTTGCTTAAAACCGGCGTCGATGCCGGCACCTCCCACATGCAGAAGAGCAACCGTTCCAGCATCGGAGGAACAGGAACAGTAAAGGCCTCCTTCGGAGGAGAGTCATACTGTAGGGCCTCGAGCTCCTCGCCTCGAGGCTCCTCCTCGGGATCTGCGGGGAATGCCAACGCCTTGGCCATATCCCGCACGAAGTCCGAGAACCGGGTATCCTCCGGTGGGGACCATCTCCGAGGCTTGGACTCTGGTGAGTCCGAAGGGACGCACCAAGTCCGAAAGGTGTCGGGTGACTCCTCATCCTCCGTCTCCCAGCCAGACTCCTCGGAGGAGGAATCAAGCGGCTCCGGTCGGGCAGGCACCGACGCCATCCGCCCCGATGCCGAGGGTACCGGCGTCGACAACCTCGATCCCAAACGGGAGGCCGAGGGAGATCTTGGCCGAGGATCGACTCGAGCGCGCATGGACTCTAGGATCGGCTCGGCCTCCGGGGTCGACTTGGACGTCGAAGTCCCGGTGGTCGGGGCAGTTGCACCAGTGAGACTGGCGATCAGTGCCCGCTGCTGTTCAATGAAGGCAGCCAAGCTGCTCTCCAAGGCCGTCAACCTGAGTCCGAGCTCAGGAGACTCAGCAGCCCCCAACTCGAGCCCCGGCGGTGCCGGGCCCGACGTCGGCTCCCCTGGAGGAGAGTCCACAAGGACTACAGTACTCACGTGACCCGGGGACTCCATCTCCACACGAGGTTGTTTTGCAGGCCACTCCGACTCCGAAGACCCGGGACGGTGCTCGGGGCTATGCGACCTGGCCCTCGAGGAGCCAAGTGCGTCCACCGACGCCACCATCGCGGGTTTTTTCTTCTTGCGATGCTCCCACGAGGGAGACCCCCTTTCAGAGGAGCCTCGGCGCTGCTCGGGGCCGGAGTCCCGAGATGTCGAGGCCTCTGACGAGGTCCAGGCCCGACCGGACGTGGAGTCAGAGAAGATTCTTTCCTTTTGGTGCTGCCGACTCCTCAACGCCTTAGAGGACATTTTCCCACACGGACCACAGATCATCGGGTCATGTTCGGATCCGAGGCACCGGAGGCAGCAGTCATGTGTGTCAGTGAGACACATGAGTTTCTTACACCGATCACACTTCTTAAACCCGCTGGCAGCCATTGGGGGAAAAAGGGCCCCTGCGAGGTCAAAAGACAGGGCTGCCAGTGAAAACAGAAAAAATGGAGTGTACGCTAGTCACTAAGGACAAAAACCGAAAATAGAGGTCCGGGCTCGATACCGATGTATCGGGCCCAGGCGGGAAAGGGAAATCGGCGTTGAACTGAAGAAAAACAGGTTCACGCAGAATAAAATTGACTTTTTCCTCGGGTGAAACAAAAACACATCCGTCGGGCTCCGCGGAAAAAAGAAGACTGAGCAAGATGGCACCCTTGGGCGGGAAGGGGACCACGCATGCGCGCTGCATTCCCAAAGGCTTTCTTTGAAAGCTGGGGAAATGCTCCGCACGGGGGCTCCGTCAGCGCCTACGTCACCCATATGTGAGGACTGACTTCCTGCTTGGTCCTGGAGAAATTACTGTATTCTCTTCTGTTTTATAACCGTATTCTCTATTTTTTTGTAAATTGCTTTTATACTTAGTGGAAAGGTGGTATAAAGTCAGTACAATCACAGTAATAGAAGAAAGCGGCAGCTTTAATGCAATAGATGCGCCAGCTGCCCAGTTAATTGTTTCAGGCAGCTGAGAGAAGAGAGAGCAGCACAGTGGCAGCCAGCAGTTCTAGACTGCAGCTGTGGGAAAGGATTACTGGCAGCAAGTCAGACTATGTCAGGCTGCAGCTAACCCAGAAGTGCTAGGCTGCCAAAGTGAAAGCACTGGTGTTGAGACTTACAGCTATGCTGGATGGTAAGCAACAGCATACAGGAGAAAAAAGCTGGGATATATTCTGATGACAGTCTAGTTGTCCTATGAAGGAGACGTCAGAGAGAAAGGGCAGATGAAAAGAAATCCAAGGACTGTAAGTGCCTTACAGGCTGGGGGAGAGGGGGATATTTAGACAGGATGAGAGGCTGATTTTATTACTTCCATTTGCTTTCCATTAAGTACATGGAAATTAAAAGCCATTCCACTAACTTTACAGAAGCTCAACTCAGGCTATCCAGATGCAAAAATCCTGTAATCCAAACCCCGAGTCTGTGTGCTCCCACACTAGGGATCCCATGTCCATGATGGTTGAGTACTCAACCTCCATTTAGTTTCATGTTAAAGCAAACACAAGTTAAAGCTTAAATCACTTCAGCAAACTGAAGTAAAGTTTCAGCACCAAAATGGAAATAAAAAATAGAAAAGGCATACTTCCACCAGGAGTATATAGTTGAAGTGGCATTCCTGTAATGCCTCAATTACTTAGCTAAAGCTCAGAAATTATAAATTAGTACACCCTTAACTCACATGAAAAAACAAACAAGCTTCTACTTCCTGCTGTTTTTGCTGTGAGATTTGACAGAGAATCTCCCCATAAAATGCTCTTAATATACTATATACACCACCACTTAAAAAATATACACTAATTTTTGGCACATTTCAACTTCAAAGTAATTCAGTATGAGTGCAGTGGTATGCGAAGCACATTAAAACGTTGCTCCCTTTTTATTTTTTTCCAACAGAAATTGGAAGGGATCAACAACATCCACCTGTCAGTCCTGGGGCAAAAAAAAAAACCCTTTGAAAAACTAACTAAACAGGATTAAACTGACATGTGGTAAACACTGGTAAAGACAAATCAAGTTTGAAAAAGGGCCAAATCAGACCAGGGTTTCCAGAAAAAATAAGCTTCCTCTCCCTCCCTGCCAAAAAAAGAAAATGGCCTAATGCATTTCTATGGGAAGAGTTTCTATGCTACAGAAGCTAGAACTTACATACAGCGAAACATGACAGTTATAGAATTCCTCATTTCAAACTCCCCCTCCCTGTTCTCTACTTTCCCAAATGCCCAAACTGCCCCATCCCAAAAATAATTGGCACCCCTAACAATTGTCCTTCTACCCTGCACACTGTCCCCAACCCCCCAAAAATATTCCCTCACAACTGCCCCTACCAACCCACCAATTGCCCCCACTCAAATATCGCAACCCTGTAAGCTACCTCACAAGTGCCCTGAAAATGCTCCATCCAAACACTACCCTGTTGCAACTGTTCCAGAACCCTGCCCCACCACTAAAAAAACAAAAAACAAAAAAAAACCCTCCTTTGCAACTGCCCTACTACACTGCAAACTGCCTCACTCGCCAAAACCCATCCCCATAACTTTCCCACCACCTTGCCAAATAGAAATTACACTTACCTGGTAATTGTCGTTCCTTGAGTGACGACAGTTTAGTCCTCCACCTCTGGGGTTGTGCACCTCCTCCTGCAGCTTGGAGACTGGGCATGTCAAAGTCGTGACATCACTGGATATAGCCTGCTGGAATCTCCCATCAGCCCCCAGTGTACTATTGACAAAGCAAACTCAAAGGAACAACAAATAAGTAACTATACCATAACTTTAAATAACTCTCCATTCCTCAACCTGAGGAACCTTTTTAACCTTATCAGTCTTATATTTTCTTTTTTTTTTTTTTAACTTTACATTCATGTCCCCCCTATGCAAACACGTTTCCTATACCATCCCCTCGTTTAAATAAGAGAGAAGGAAGAAACAGAGAGGGATACTCACTGCGATCTAGAATCTGAAAGGATCAGTCTACTCCTTGAGATTGATGCTCCACTCCGCCTGAAAATAAACTCTGAAGAAATCACACCCCTGGGCAGGAATGAGGACTAAACTGTCGTCACTCAAGGAACGACAATTACCCAGTAAGTGTAATTTCTATTTCCTTATCGTTCCTCCAGTTTAGTCCTCCACCTCTGGGATGTAACAGAGCAGTAATCATTGGGAGGGACCTATCCAGCCAACTCACCACACCGTCGACCTGGAACAGGCATCCTTTACTGCCAGAACATTTAGGCAGTAGTGGTTACTGAGGGAATGAAGAGACGACCTGGAAGCTGCTCTACCAATCCCCCCTGGTGGAATGACACTGCGATCCACCCATGAAGCTGCCTGCGCCCTGGTAGGAAGAGTCAGAAAGCCCCCCGGAATCGTACAACCTCGCCACCAAAATGCTGAGGCAACCACCGCCTTAACCCAGTGCGAAATGGCCGCCTTCGCTGCTGCTTCCCCTTCGCGGGGACCTCCAACCAACACACAAAAGCAAAGAAACGAATGCCGCACCCTGCATTTTATGTTTCCTATCAGCGTAAGCTACGAATAAAAACCTCCCCTTCCAGAAAAACCAAGAACTGGAAGAGAAACCAATAGGCTCAGGAGAAAAATCAGATACCACCTTTTGGAAGGACGACGGGACTGGTCGCAAACACCACCCTCTATCCAGAAAGGGTGAAAAACGCTCATTACATGACAACGCCTGAAACTCCGAAACTCGTCACACCGAACAAAGAGCTATCAAAGCCACTGTCTATAACAGCAAATCCTTTACCGACACCTGGAGTAAAGAATCAAAGGGCTCTTTAGTTAACGTCTCAAAGGCCCAATCGGGATCCCACGGTGGCACACAAACTCTCCTTGAGGAGCGCAGTCGGGTCCCAACTTAAGGAAACGCCACACATCGATCCAAACACCTAGCGCTATTCCCTCCACAGAACCTCTACAGCCGGAAACAGTCGCCAGCTGGACCCTCTAAGGAACTGGCTGCTAGTTCCTTCAGACACTATCCTGCAGAGAACTCAGACCAAGGATACAGACACCTTTGTCGCCCGGACTTGCCGCCGTGAACAGCAGCCTTCAAAAAGGTGCTAAGCACGGACCTATGTACCAGACGCAGCATGCCTCCTTGCTCTCAACAAGGTGGCAAAGACTGCCGCAGAATAACCCTTCTTCTTCAGCCCTGCCCATTCAAAGGCCAAACCGTAGGCAGGCACGATCCACCTGAGACATTTGTCGCGAACCTAGCCGCAGCAGAACGTCCACTACCGGCAACTTCTAGGAAATGCCCGTTGAGTAGGCGAATGAGATCAGCCTAGTACGGCCGTCTCGTCCAACCGGGTGCTACCAAGAGTACCTTTCCCTGAAAGCCTCGATACGCTAACTACTTGCCCTATGAGAGCCCACGGGGAAAGGACAAGACAAAGACTTAACTGGGAGCTTACTGAGCCTCGACTTGGACAAACCATCAGCTGCCCCATTCCTCCAGAGAGACCTCCGGGAGAACCCTAAGGAAGCCAATAATATTAGCTAGCGCTCGAATTAAACCATAATGCACATGCCACATAAAGCAAATCAGGCTCTAGTCGATTCAACTCCCTGATCCTTTCCTGTTCCAGGCGAGTAGACTGCCGTAAACACTGCGACCACCTGAAGCATGCTCTCGCCCCCCCAGGCTCCACAATGGGAGCTTGTAAGGACAGAGCATTGCCCCCAACGATCGCTTCAGTGAATCATCTACTTTGCTATCTTGCGCTAAAGAAGATTGCTAGGGCTGTCTTCCATACAGTGAGTCCACACCCCCTGGTAGTGCAAGGTGTGCACCCACCCACATAGTACCCAGGCCTGCCCCCGCTTAGCCTCAAAATGTCAATCAAGAACAGGCGAATTCAGGACAGCTGAATACTTTTTTTTTTTCCCACAAAGACATCTCTTAACCAAAAATTCCTTCAGCATATGTTAGGAGAAGCTCTTTCCGTGCCAACAATATGAAGTAGAAAGCACTCCCAATCACAGGCATACTAATCCACGGCCTTCCTGCTAGAGTAACACCCCATACCATCTGACTGCACAAAGATGGACTTTATATTTTAAGTTCAACTAGCACCTGGTGTTAGGAAATACAGCTTTCTCATTCCGCAGTGGCAATTGAGTCAGCAATGAAGAAGCCGAGAAACTGCAGACAAGTTCCCATTATATCACCTGGTAAAGACTCCACTTTTAGACCACCGAAAAAAAAAAGCATGCGAGAGTGCATTGTGTCCTTCCAGTAGCTGATCGAATTTAAATGATTCAGTGTATGCAGGGCATTTTCCAGAGAACGCAAGGTCCCTCATCCAGGCTGCCTCCACATTCACAGTCTAAAACGGCAGCCATCTTGGCTGATGCCGATCAGCATGAAAGCCATCTTGTAAGCCCAGCATATGATGTATGCCTACTAGAATCTGAGCTGCTGCTATTGCTGCTAGAGAAGTAGCCTGGCTGCATGCTTCTGGCCCCCATTAAGGCATTCGCTGAACACTAGCAGATACTCTCCGTACTGGAGAATCTCTGATAAATGGAAAGGAAGCATAGATAGCTTCAAAGGCCAGAGTTCTATTTTGCAACCTCTCTCCGCTGAGCTGCCTTTTCCATATGTAAAATTAAACCACATATAGCCAAAATTAAGACATTACAAATCTACCGTAAAATCTTATAATTTGGGCAAAGCCAAACTAAACGGGAATATTTTCCATTAAGAAACCGCACAACTATAAAACCCCTCTCATGACAATGCTTATGGCAGAGCATTCCACATCTGTGGACTGGCCATGGCGCTCACCCAAGCACCTGTTACAACTGTCCAAGAGTTATAAATTCCTTTTGACTTGAATATGTTTACAGCGGATCATAGCGCTATATCACAGCAGCTAAGCCAAAATATTACCCTGCCATATAAACCGACTTTAACGCTTTATAGGACCTTCTATGGATAGCAGAAGGAGATTCTTGTAAATCAACATAGCTATGCCCATTTTTTTGTTTGTTTTTTTTTAAAGTATAGGACTCCAAAAATCAAGTTTCCACCAACTCCAATGAAATCAAAGCAGATCAGCTAAAATTACCTGAACTGCTCCTATAGCTTTGCAAGAAGCTACCAGCCCCTGCTGCACCCAGCTTTCCTTCCCCCCTTATCCTGAGGGATTCAGCGTTGCAGGACACGTTGCGCACCCCCTGCCAGCCTGCTGCGTCTGCCAGGGAGCTGAAGAGCGAAATAGAGAGTAGAACCCCTGGAAGCAAACAGTGTCCTGACCTTGGGGTTCAGGACGCAAAAGGCCACCGAATAAATCAACAGTGTTAGCTAAAAATGAACAAAGCTATCTCTCACTAAAGAGAGTTTCTTTTTCTTTTTGAAATCTCACTGAGGTCCGTGGGACCCAAGCCTTCGAACACAGCCCCTTAATGCTGTGCATTAACCATAACCAGAGAAATGAAATGAAATGAAATCCTGCTCTAGAAATAGATGAGAATTTCCTGGGAAGCGCATGCTAAGTGGAGCTATGAAACACACAGGCACCCCCCCCCCCCCCCAGCCTTCCTGCAGTCAGGGAAATAGCAGTGGGATACACCGACAACCTTGCAAATGGAGGTCTTAGAGGTTGCTGCTTGTGTGAATCTGATGAGTAATACGATTTTGTATTTTACCACCCCCTCCCCCCCAAGGATGGGGGCACTGAATACTATATGTGATTCATGAGCAGCGCTGCCATCCGGTGGCCTTTAGGGCACCAGAGTCCGACAAACGATACAGAAGTTAAGAGCTTTAAATCTTGGTCATATAATCTTGATTTGCAGAACATTACAGTTGCTTGTTTAGTCACTAACCCCTGAGAGCCCATGAGGTGGCCCTGTGGTTATTTCTTCCCTGACTTGCAGAGAATGATCAATCTGATATGGCTGCAAACACACGGTCACAGAAAGGTACTATTGAGTGTACCAGCTGCCCTCTGGTGGCCATAGACCATAGCACAGGCACTTCTTGGTTGACAGTTAACTGTTATATAACTTTTTTATATCCTAAGGTTTCCTAAACCTGTCCCTGTGAAACCACAGGCATTTGGGCAACTTTCACTATAGAATACACAAAGGCACACTTCCAGCCTGTCCCTCCTTCCAACTACAAGTTAGGGCTCTGCTCTTGAACCTAAAAGCTGGCAATTTGCCTAATATCCCGGGACTTAACAGATGCTCCTCAGAGACATGATTAGGAGGGAAAGAACATGTGGTATCAGAGATCAATGCCAAAGCTGCTGTCCTATAAAACTAAAAATAAAGAGGACTGACAGCCCCCTTAAGGCTGAGGAACTCCCCGAGCCTCAAAAAACCTACAAACAAAAGAAAGAAACACTAGGCCCAAAAATCTAGCTATTCTGCCTGTCGTCTTCCTCACACAGGCAGCTCCATGCAAATCTCACTATGCAGTCCAAATACCTAGAGAGAAAATGGCCGCCCCTTCGCCAATGAATTTTGGCGCCAAGAACAACCGCCGCTGCAAAAAGGAGGCCTCAGCAGACCGACCAAGCCCGAAGGCCTTATCTGCAGGGCCAAAAGCCACACAGCCTGCTCCTACCGCCTTGAATTCCTCCGATCCTCAAGCCGCACTGATGCGCCTGGCAGCCACGGAGAGGACCGCTCAGCCGGTTCCACAGAGTAAAATTAAAATCCTGCAGCAATGGAGAGGCTCCGTCTCACACAACTTCAGTGTGGCTGTACGGGTCCCGGAGCTCTCTCCCGTACCGTCCAGGGAGAGAGATCTGCACCGGCGAATGCCTGCAGCAAGTGAAAATAACTGACAAGGAGGGAAGGCAAGAGCTGCTACTAATTTAAAGAGCCAGGCTCAAATTTAAAATTACTGTAAATATAAGGAAATTTGTTCCTAATAACTAAAGGGAACTAATCCCTGATTGCCAATTAAACAAAGGTAACTGAATTAAAAGTAAAAATTAAAAGTAAAAATTAAAAGTAAAATCAAAATAGAATTTGTCACACTAAATGCTCCGTATCTGCTCCCCCCAAGTGAGCCCAGAAGCTAGGCTCACTACGTCCTCCTGCTGCATGGAGACTGGACACACACTGGGGGCTGATGGGAGATTCCAGCCGGCTATATCCAGTGATGTCATGACTTTGACATGCCCAGTCTCCAAGCTGCAGGAGGAGGTGCACAACCCCAGAGGTGGAGGACTAAACTGGAGGAAAGATAAGGAACTGTCCTTGCATTTGATTTTTGCAGTTTTCCAGGTCATGCTGTGTCTTCATAATTGGAACAGTGAAAAAATATTTTCTCTGCATTTTATTGTATCATCTGATGCTTCTGGAAAAATGGAGGCAGATGAGAGGACACCTGGTAAATGGAGGGCATGTAAAAAAACAAAACAAACCCCCCCTCCCCCGAGAACCTTACTGGAACTTGCTACACAGAGCAAGTAGCATGATATTGCTTTACCTCGCACATGTTTAGAATCACTATTTAAGGCAAAGAGTTGCCCTCTTCACGCAAGAATCCCATGGGACCCATACTTGCTCGCTTACTTTTCAATGTATTTTTAGCACCAAATCTGATTTCCCATGATTCCACCTTTCAATGTTTGATGGCTCTAAACTCTAATACGGGTTGGATCAAGTCTGAGGGGCTTTTGTTGAACATTTCATACTCTGGAGTGATTTGGATTAGTGAGAGGGGGAGGAGGAGAGTCACTTTTTCAACCCAGATTTTTCTACCCTTCACAAAATGTATTAGATCACTGGGGGTCCTTGTTGTACTCCTCCTTGACTTTGCAGCCCCATGTTTTGATGATGGTGCAGAACTGCTTTTTTGCCTTGAGCCTTATCAGACCTCTACACCCTAGTTTAGATCAGAAAGCAATGAATATTCTGGTTCATGCCTTCATTTTCAGTAGAATAGATTACTGCAATTCCTTATTGACTGGAGTCCTCCTCTATAGCATTAAAAGGTTACAACTTGCTCAGAACACCACAGCCAGATTTATCTAGAGCTAAATCATTATAATCACCATTTTTGAAAGAGCTGTCTTGGTTGCCAGTATCATTTAATTTTAAGTATAAGATTCTGATTCTCGCCTATAGAATCTATTACACTGGTTTTCCTCCTACTTTCTTCCAATTGATCATTCCACACTGCCCAAGGCATGTACAGAGATCTCAATCTAATCACCCCCCCATATTTGAGTTTATTTTATTTTATTTATTTATTTATGTGCTTTTCTATACCGCCCCTTCCAGAGATCAAGGGCGGTTTACAAGGAACTTAAAACAACAATACAGCAGAACAGTGCAATATTGCATTACATTAAACATTAGGTATTACATAAGAACTATGATACATAGAAACAGTGTGTAAGCTATTAATGAAAGGAACATAACTATGTTACAAGGAACCAAAAATGGCAAGTTATTTACATGGTTAGCAAGAGTTATTTGCAGTCATAAGTACAATATTGGGAGGATGCTGAATTGCGGGGATATTCAAATGAAGTCTGGATTTAGGTGGGGTAAACTTGTGTTTGGTTAGTTGTATGTTCTTGTATAGTAAATTTGATTTCAGGTTGTAGGTTGCTATAGTGTTGAGTAAAAAGGTAGGTTTTTAGTTCCTTCCTGAAAGAAGTGAGATCCTTAATCTCTCTTAGGTTTAGGGGCAGTTTATTCCATTGGCTGGGAGCATAAAATGAAAAGGCAGTGTTGGAGGTTATTTGTTTTGATTTTGTCACGGCAATGGGAATTAGTAGCATGTTGAGGTTAGTTTTTCTTCTAGTTCTGTTTTCTTGTGGGGTTTGGAGTAGAGTTGCCAACTGTGATGGGGCTAGGTCATTAATGAGTTTAAAAGTTGTGACAAGTGTTTTATATTGAATCCTACTATAAATGGGTAGCCAGTGAAGAGCGTGTAGGATAGGAGAAATATGATCGAATATTTTAGCTTTAACAATGATTCGAGCAGTGACATTCTGAGCTCTTTGAAGGATGTGTAAATTCTTTTTGGATGTTCCTTGGAGGATGCCATTGCAGAAGTCTAAGTGTGGAATAATGAGAGCCTGGACAACTGTTCTGAAATCGTTGATGTCAATGAGGGGTCGGAGTTGCTGTATGGTTCTCAGTTTGAAAAATATAGTTTTGGCAGTCTGCTTTATGTGGTTAGTCATGCTTAGGGTTTTGTCTAGTGTCACTCCAAGGTATTTAATTTCAGATTTGACTGGTAGAGTAATGTTCAGAATGTTGATGGAAGTTGGGGGGGTGAAGGTGGTATTTCTTGTTACGAAGAGTGCTTCAGTCTTTTTGTAATTAATATCCATATGGATAGAGTGGAGCCATTTTTCAGCTTCAGAGAGGCAGGAGGCGATATTGAGGAAATTAAGGTTAGTTATGTCTAAAGGAGCAAACAGCATGATGTCGTCAGCATAGATAAAATATCTTAGGTTGTGACGTTGGAAGATTGCACAAATAGGTTGTATATAGAGGTTAAAAAGTAATGCAGAGAGTGAGGATCCTTGTGGGATACCACGTTCTTGTGGGAATGGTAGTGAGGGGGAATGGTCTAAATGGACATATTGGAAGCGATTAGAAATGTAGGACTTAAACCAGTTCAAAGTGGTATCTTTCAAACCTAGTTGTGATAGCCTAGATAAGAGGGTATTATGGTCAACACTATCAAAAGCTGAGGAAATGTCGAGGAATATGAGTAAGAAGGTCTGCTTTGTGTTATCAATACCTCGGATAAGTGAATCAAGAAGGGATATGAGTAAGGTTTCTACTCCGTGATAAGAGCGGAAACCATACTGGTACTCATCCAAAGGGAAGTTGGTATCAATATGATCTTGGAGTTGTATCTGGGCTACCTTTTCAATGATTTTGGCTAAAAAAGGTATGCTGGCAATGGGGCGGTATGAGGATGGGTCTGAACTGTTAAGGGTTTTATTTTTTAGTAAAGGGCGAATTGCCGAGTATTTCAGATCATCTGGCATGTAACCTTGAAGTAGGGATTGATTTACCAGTTTCAAGATGTATGGAGCTAGTTCGGATTTTGTTGCTTTTTTTACTTGGGGCTTCTTCCTTTATTTCCCTCTTGTACCTGCTGTCTTTCAACATGTTCTGGTTTGACTCTACTGCTATACATTCCCTCTCTCTTATGTTTTCTTCTCATTTATATTGATTTTTTTTATTACTCTGATTTTACTTAGGTGCCTTTTCTTTTTTTTTTTAACTTTCTCTTTATTGAAAAAGATTTTTTCCATTTCCTTTTTTTTTTTTTGTGTTGGTGTACCTTATAACATCACATTCAAAAAAATCATCATACAATAAGAAAAAGAAACTGAACATCCAACTCCCATACAACCGGGCTCCATTTCCCAATACAAATACAAATATAAACAGGCATATTCCCCCCCTCCCCCTTCTCCCTTCCTCCAGTCCCAACCCTCCCACTCCCATGCCCCCCCTATCGTAATCCATCCCCTAAACCCTCCTACCCCCCTTCCCTCCCACTCCCATCCCCCCTTCCCCCTCTCCCATTACCCCTCCTTCCTCAGATATTCCAATAAAGGTTTCCACTGTTTATCAAAGCTGGCCCCCTTAACTCTACGCATCATCGTCAGTCTCTCCATCATGACTACCCTGCGTAACCTGGTCACCCATACCTCCATTCTTGGTGGCTGAGGCTGCTTCCATCGCCAAGCTATTTCACACCGAGCCGCTATTAAGCATGCCTGCACTATTCCAACATCTCGGTAGTTCATCAGGCCATACCCCCAGCAGAAAGAATCGTGGGCAAATGGTTATAGCTACCCCCAAAGCAAAAATAGTTTGAATTTGTTCCCTAATCCCCACCCAATAGCCACGTATTATATCACACTCCCACCACATATGCATATAAGTCCCTTGATCCCCACATCCCCTCCAACATCGATCAGAAGCTCCCGACACCATCCTACTATATCTAACAGGAGTATAATACCAGCACATCAAGATCTTATACGAATTCTCTTTGATTATCGTACAGATTGATGAACGCTTGATCTCCTTAAAGATCTTACTCCATTCCTCTTCGCCCCAATTTACCCCCAAATCTCTCTCCCATTCTTCCATGTAGCGAAATTTCTCACCCTCCACCCCTTGAAAGGCACAGATTGGTATATAAAGCCCGTATCAGACCCCGTGATTGACCATGTCCCCACCAGATCCCTTCAACCCCATTAAGGCCAACCTTAATCAAGGCTTTATTCTGTTTAGTTTGTAAAAAGTGAGCCATCTGCAGATACGCAAAAAAATCACGGGTTCCTAGTTGATACTCCTCTTGTAATTGGGAGAATGGTTTAATCTCCCCTGAATCAACCAGGTGGATAAACCTATCCAACCCCTTCTCAGCCCACTGACGAAAAACCCCCTCCCTCCCTGGCCCAAAAGACTGAGTGGACCCTATGGAGGCTAGCAACGAAATCGAGTCTCGAGGCCTAGTGTTTATCCTCCACCACCCATTCTGCCACATTTCCCAAAGATGCCGAAGGTATGGATTCCCTGTCCAGTCCCTACGCACCATCCCCTGTTGTAGCCATGGAAGAAACTGCAAATTATACTCCCCTGCCCAAAACTGCTCTATATTCCCAAAGCGCTTATTTCCCCCCATTTCTCTCCAATCCATTATCTGTCGCAATTGCGCAGCTAAATAATAGACCCCGATCTCGGGCATGCCCAGTCCCCCTTCTTTTGTGTTACTATATAACACTCTCCTCGCTATCCGAGGCAGTCGATGACGCCAAACAAATAAAAACATCTTCCTTTGTAGGTTTTGCAAAACCAATCGCGGCACCCGCAACGGTAACACCTGAAAGAAATATAACAGGCGCGACAATACCACCATCTTTAAGGCCGCTATACGCCCCAACCAGGAGAAATCCTCCTTATGCCATCGCACTAAATCTTTTTCAATTTGAGCCAGTAGAGGTGGATAATTTGCCCCATACATTCCCTGAAAATCTCTATGCAACTGAACCCCGAGATACTTAATGGACCTCTGGGTCCAGCGAAACTTAAAGTTCTGTTGAAGATGCTACTGCAAGCCACTACGTAGAGACACATCCAAGGCCTCGGTCTTATCCCAATTAATTTTAAAACCAGACAGCCTCCCAAATCGTTTCAATTCCATCATATAAATAGGCAAGGCCAGTAACGGCTGTGTAACAAACAATAAAATATCATCCGCAAATAAAGCTATCTTATGCTCCTCCCCCCCCCCCCCCCACCTTTACTCCCGACGCATCTTGATTCCTCCGCAACCTCTCAGCTAATGGCTCCATCACTAACGCAAAAAGCAATGGAGATAAGGGGCACCCCTGCCGCGTCCCCTTCTGTAATGGAAAAAAGTCCGAATATCGTCCATTGATCTTAACCGCTGCCTCAGGCTGCTCATACAGCGCCTTAATCCACGCCATTAGGCCTGACCCTACCCCTACCCTGTGTAGCACTGAAAACATAAAACCCCACTCCACCCTATCAAAGGCGACTGCTACTAGTAGCATTTCCTGTTTTAAATTCTGAGCTGACCACATAACTTGCAAAGCTCGTCTAATATTATCCCCCGTGCACCGCCCTTGTACAAAACCGGTTTGATCCGGATGAACCAATCTCAGTAAAATCCGGCCCACCCTACAGGCCAAAACGTTTGCCAGTATTTTACCATCAGTATTTAAAAGAGATATGGGTCTATAAGACCCACATAAGGCCGGGTCTCGACCGGGTTTAGCTAGGACCGATATTCCTGCTTGTAACATGGAAGGCGCTAATTTATTCCCCTCTAACACTCCATTATACACCCTCTGCAGCACCGGGGCCAAATGATCACCAAACTTTTTATAAAAAACCTGCAGGGAGTCCATCCAATCCTGGAGATTTATTACCCGCCAGGTTCTTAATTACCGTAACTATCTCCCCAAGTCCTATCCGCTCATCTAAAAGCTCTCGTTCACCTTCAGTAAGTTGCCCCAGCCCTTCCGTATCCTTCAAATACTCTTCCATCTCCCAGATCGAGCTCCTCGTCTCGCTAGCATATAATCTTTGATAATATTGCCAAAACTGCTCTCTAATACCTCCAGTCTGAAAGATCACTATCTTTCTCCCCCTTAATTTTGATTATGTTGGTCCGGCGTTCCCACTCTCGTAGCCGCCTGGCCAATAAGGAACTGGCCTTATTATTAAACTCATAATAATGTTGATTAACCCTGTGCAATTGAAATTGTATTTGCTTCAGTTGTAGCTCCCCCAACTCTGCCCGCACTCGCTCTAATTTCTTCTGAACCCGTAGCCCCCCACTTCGCTTATGCTGTTGCTCCAGTTCCGTAATCAAGCTGGTGAGGCGCTCCACCTTGTCTACTCTCTCCCGTTTTTTCCTAGCCCCCCACTTCACTAACACTCCCCGAAGTACTGCTTTCAGCCCATCCCATAAAATTCCCACTGATACCTCATCCGTATCATTCTCCGCCAAGTAGTTGGCAATTTCCTCCTCCACCTCCGACCGTACCCTTTGATCCTGCAATAAACTTTCGTTAAGCCTCCAAAAAGTTCGACCCCCCCTTTCCACACCCCCCAGGAATTCTCCCCACAGTGGCCCATGATCTGACCAAGTTTGTGGCCCGATCTCCACCTGCACCACTTTTTGCCCCCACGATTCATCTCCCAATAAGAGATCAATCCTGCTATAACTACGGTGCACATGCGAGTAATATGTAAAATCCCTTCGTTGCGGGTGCATAGTCCGCCAGAGATCTTGTAGCTGAAATCGCTGTACCAGTTCGACTAACCCATCCCTCCCCTTACTCCCCCCTCTATTACCTGCCCCAGACCTATCCAACCCGGGATTCAGAACTTCATTAAAGTCCCCCCCAACCAGCAAAGCACCATGAATCTTACCTTCTAACCAATCCCCCACCTCTTTCCAGAAAGCTGCCCCTGATTCATTTGGACCATAAATATTAACCAGTGTGACCTCCTGACCCTGTAGCTCCCCCCATACTAACAGCACCCTTCCCTTAATCCCTTTCAACACCCCCCCCCCCCCACCTGAAAGGGCACATCCCCCCGAATTAAACTCCCGCCTTTTTAGTGTTACCCTCTGCATTAAAAAACATATGAGCAAAGGCCCCACTCCTCAATAGGTGTTCATCTTTTGATAACAAATGAGTTTCTTGTAAGAACACAACTTGCCATTGCCAACTCTGCACCTCCTTAAAGAGCAATTTTCTCTTCTGGGGTGTATTTAGCCCACGTACATTCAGAGATCCTATACGTAACCCCCCCCCCCCAAAAGCCCTCTGCAACCCCATCACCCGCTTTACCTGCCCCCCGTTTGTTACCCTCCTTACCCCACTCCCTCCCCTTGTAATGTTCCCAGCCCCCCTCCCCACCCCATCCCTACCAGCAGACCCTCCTTCTGCTGCTCCTATCCCAGAGTACGACCCCCACCTCCCGGGACCACCCGCGACTATTAGTTGGACCCCCCCTTCCAGCCATCCCCCAGACTCCCAGACTCCCCTACTATACCCGCACCTTAACATCCTCCCTCCATAATTAAGTAACAGTATAACAACATGCATTCCCAACTGAACCCCCCCTCTCAGAACCACAACAATTCTAAAACAGTAATAGAAACAGCTGTATCACATCCATACAATTAACCCCTGCAAACCCTCTCCCTCATTTAGCACCTTGCCCACAGATCAAAATTACAACCAACATCTCCTCTTGTCCAGTTCAAGTATTTCCCGCCAAAATGCTGCTGCATTCGCTGTCGCGCCCATTTGCATTATCCTTCGATAAACGTCTCAGGCGGTGACCCTTCTCCGGAAGCCGCTGCCATTTCAATTTATCTAACACGGTCCCCTGCACTCGCTCCGATTCGGAGGACCTCCTAGGCAGTTCCGGCAAATTAGGAGCTTTGCTCTTCTCCAAAATCTCCCAAGCTTCCATCTCAGTCCGAACTCTTTTAGACGATCCTTTAATTTCAAACTGGATCCCAAATGGAAAAAGCCACTTGTATTTGATATTTTCGCGCTGCAAATACATGGTTACTGGTCGGAGGGCTCTCCGCCGTTGCAAGGTGGAGGGCGCCAAGTCCTGAAAAATCTCGATTGAGGCATTCCCCCAGGCCATCTTGCCCTTCTTTGCCGCTCGGCGCATAATGTCCTCTTTCATCTTGTAACTCGACAAGCACGCTATAATGTCTCTCGGTCTCGTGGCCAGCTGGGGTCCCAACGCCCGATGAGCTCTTTCTATACCAATATCTGGCAGCTCTCCCGCTGCGCCCTCCTCTCCATCACGCAGCTGGGTCTCGCATATGTCTTTAACAATCTGTCCCGCCTTCTGAAATTTAGCGCCCTCCGGGACCCCTCGTATCCTAATATTGCAGCGCATTGATCGATTCTCTAAATCCTCCAGCTTATCTCTCAGTTCATCCCATTCCTTCTGCCAGCTGCTAATAGACTCTTGTGCAGTTTGTGCCGCCACTACCACAGCATCCACGTGCTCCTCTAGGTAGTCAACCCTGTGGCCCAGCGCTTGCAAGTCTTGGCGCAACTCCTTAACCACTTTTTTAACTTCCAACTTTCCGGCGATTACCTCTCTTGAACTCCTTGCACCAGCGCCAAAGGTCCCCCCTCGTGCACTGCTCCTCCGCTTTTTCAGGCTCCTCATCGGTATCCGCATCTACTCCATCACCGCCCTCGCTTTGTAGCGCCAGCGGGGCGTAGGAGGATCGGAATTTATCCAATTTTTTCCTCAGACATCCTAGAGGACTCCACCACCAATGTCCTTTGTATAGGATAACAAAAAAGGGCCAACTGCACCAGCTAATAGCTCTTAATCTCTCCGTCCCGAAGAGAGCTCTCGTCTCAGGCGGCCATACCAGTTGGTGACGTCACGTCCTCTTTAGGTGCCTTTTCTACTTGCAATAGGCGATTTAAAAAAAATTACATCTCTGCACCTGTTATTGGAATATTCAACCTTCCTTGGGCTTCTGCTTATAAGACCAGAATCTTGATTTCCTACCCCACCCCCCACCCAAAAATATTCCCTCTATAGCAGTGGTTCTTAACCTGTTTTAGTATATGCCCTAGCCAGTCTGGTTTTCTGGATATCCACAGTGAATATGTGAGAGATGAGTTAGATTTGCATGCAGAGACAGTGCATACAAATCCCTCTTGCAAAGTTATAATGGGTTGATAAACAGGGCTCTGCAGCTTCCGTTCCCAGTCCCTTCCTAACAAAACTACTTATAAAATTGGACATTTTGAGCCCAAATATCCCTATCAGCGTATCTCATTCTATCTCCATCCCCTTTATTTTCTGTACACTGGTGGACATCACCATCACAGCTTCCTAATCAAGAGCCTACATATGTCTTGTTTCAAAAGTCAAAGAAACTTTGCCTTAATTGCACCAACTGAAATTTAGTTATGTCTAAATGATTTTTCAATCTGGCTCTCTCCTGCTCTCTGACCTCCTTAGAAGGGTCAGAGAAATGGGATCCAACGACAGTGCCTGTAGCTCAGAAATTCTCCAGGCCGAATAAATGGCTACTAAAAAGAGAGCTTTCAAAGTTAAATCTTTCAAGGAACTGATCCCCAAAGACTCAAAAAGTGTTTCCATTAATACAGACAGCATAAGATTAAGGTCCCAAGGGGGAACCACTGTCCAAACCGGACAGCGAAGATGCTTCACCACCCGCAAAAAATGAATGACATCCAGATGGGTCGCCAGGGAAACTCTATGAATTCTCCCATGATAACAGGTAATAGCTGCCATCTGCATGCGTAATGAGCTGCAAGCCAAACCTTTGTCCAAGCCTGCCTGCAAAAAGGCAAGGCCGAAAAGGGACAACAGCTCCGCTCTGTGCACCACTCCTCAAAAAATCTCCACACCCTGACAGGGGCCAGGGGTGGCATTGTCTGAGAAAACTCACACCACCTTACCCTGAAGAAAGGGCTGGAATCTCTGCAAAGCCAGCTACTAACACGGTCCAGTCCCCCTGGGCTACGTGGGCTTTGCAATGCACCCCCCCATCCCAACAAGCTGGTATCCGTCATTAACAGGATACACTATGGGGTCTCTAGAGGCATCCCTGCCATCAGCTTGTCAGGACTCAATCATCAACAGAGGGACACCAGAACCAGCCATGGGCAGGTAACAGCTGAGAAAGCTTGTGGTGCCGAGCCCACCACCTCTGCAACAGCGCCCACTGGAATGGTCTCTCCTGCGTGTGCGCCCAGAGCACCAACTCAATCAATGCTGCCATCAATCTCAGCATCTGCAGATAATGCCATGCCATCGGCACAGGCATGCAGAGAAACTGATATGCTTGAGACTGCAGTGTGACTATCCTCTCCAAGGACAGAGACACATTGCCAACATTCATCTGAAACCTGGCACCCAGATACACCAAATCTTGAGATGGTTGGAGATGGCTCTTTGCCAAATTTATGACCCAGCCTAGACTTTGCAGGAAGGAGATCACATGCTCCATGGCCCGCAGGCTCTCCTTATGGGACTTCGTCCAGATGAGTCAATCATCCAAGTAGGGATGCACCAGAACTCCTTGTCTGAGCCATCTAGCCATCACCATCATCACCTTGGTGAATGTGCGCAGTGCAGTCGCCAGGCCAAATGGCAAAGCCTGAAACTGGAAGTGACCCACTGGCACCATGAAACACAGAAATTGGTGATGTTCTAGCTGAATGGGAATGTGCAAGTAAGCCTCTGTGAGATCGAGGGAGGTCAAGAACGCTCCATCTCTGATTGCCACGATAACCAACCGGAATGTCTCCATGTGGAAGTGGGGTACCCTTAAGCACCGATCTACTTGCTTGAGATCCATTATAGGCAGGAAAGAACCTTCTTTTTTTGAGGATATGAAGTATATAGAGTATCTACCACAACAGAGTTAGTCTTAGAAACATAGAAACATAGAAATATGACGACAGAAAAAGACCACATGGCCTATCTAGTCTGTCCTTCCATAACAGCTACAACAGTCCCCTTTTTACCTTTAGAGATCCTCTGTTTGTCCCATGCTTTTTTGAATTCAGTTACTGACCTCATCTCTACCACCTCCACTGGGAGACTTCCACGGATCCACTTGTGGCACCTCCACTACTACCTGCAGCTCTATTAAATATTGCAGAGTGTCCCACATGGCTTCAAGCTTCCACAGCACCTTGCCAGGAGAATTGACAAAGTCATCCAACAGAGGCCAAGCAAATTCCAACACATAGCCCTCTTGGACAATCTCGAGTACCCACTGGTCAGTAGTGAGCTTGGTCCAGGTGGCATAAAATTCCTGCAGCTGACCGCCCACGGGAACTAACATCCCTCAGACTGCCCTGGCATCACTGTGTCTTTTTGGTAGCTGTGAACGCAGAGGGAGTAGTAATCTCTGCCCAATCTTGGAAAACCCTAAAAGGCTTGTCCTTGAGTAGGAAACCATCCTCTCTGGTAGGGTGCAAAACAAACCGCCTGAAATTGCTGTTAAAGTCCCTTGACTGATCCCTCACCGGGGCCACAGAACATCCCAGCTTCTGCTTATCCTCAGGGAGTCTCCCACCTTTGGACTCTCCAAGATCCTTCACAAACTTATCCAGATCCTCTTCAAAGAGAAGCTTCCCCTTAAAGGGAAGCTTGCTCAACCATGTCTTGGAAGATACATCCTCTGACCAGTTTCATAACCACAAGTAGTGGCGAGCAGCCACCGCAGAGACTATACTTTTGGACAGGCCCTTAATGAGATCATAAAAGGCATCTGCCAAGTATGCCGCTCCAGACTCCAGCTTCGCCACCTCTGAACAACAGACAAGAGTCTCCCCGCACTGTCCAACATTGCTTGCACCCATTGTAAATACATGTGGTCCACAAAAGCTCTGCAGTTAGATACGCATAAAGACAATACATTAATACCAAACAGCTGCTTAAGCGAGGGTCTCCAGCTTCTTGTCCTGCACATTCTTAAGGGCCGATCCTCCCTCTACAGGATTGGTGGGTCTTCCTCATGATGGCCAAAACCGCCGCATCCACCCACGGAGACCAGAAAAGCTCCCTAGCTTGATCCGGGAGGGGATACAAATGAGTCAAATATCCAGGTACTGTTCAGGCCCGCCTCTGACACATCCCATTCATCCTGAATCATCTGCTTGACTACTCGATGGAGCAGGAAAACAGACAGACAGTCATTCTCATGACTTGGAACAACTGATCTTCCAAGTGGTTTATCTTCTGCCAGGATACATACCCTCATTTTAAGGGCTCCTCCCTGTGAAAAATGCACACATTGCAGGCCTCTTCCCCTTGAGAGATCTCCCCTTCCTCAAGATCCATAGGTTCTGTTTCTATATTCTCACTTTCTGTGCCTTCCAGCTCGCCAGAACAGGTAGACCCAAATCCTCCATGGGATCACTCCCCACTCATCTTCTGCTAGGGCCAGGCTCCCCATCCGCTTTTGCTCCAGAGGAGTATTCCGACCAACCTCATTTTCTAGTCTTCTCCTGGAAACCCTGAGGCTCATCCTCCCCCCCCCCCCCCATTGCTTCAAGCAAAAAGCCTTATGCATGAGGATGACAAATTCGGGCAAAAAAAAACAAACCCTGGAGTGCTCCCACCGATAAATCTTTATAAGTAGAAGGCTTGGGAGACCAAGGGGGCTTCTCTCTCGCGTCATCTGCCAGTGGTTCAGGAGCATTGCCTTCTGTGAGGGTGGTTCCCAGGAGAGTGTCCGCCTTTGGGGCCACCTGAAGACTAGTCCACCCTCTGTTTTCACAGGCCCTCTTTGACAGACCTGGACTCTGCCTCACAGCTGCAGCAGAAGCACGCTGCAGAAACAGCATGTAGGCTTGGATGGCATAGTGAGCCGAAAAATGAACGTGCTGCACTTTCTCCCTCAAGGCAGCACTGTGGACACTTAGCCCTTGGATCCTAGCCTAGCCTTAATGTATTTGCTCTGTTCCTTTGCTCTTTCCCTTTTTTTTTTTTTAGTACAGTCAGTCACTGAAAGAAAAACAAGAAAGTAGGGACTTGGTGTGACAGTGTTGGAGGTGCAGGGGGGGGCCTGTTGGAGTGGCCCTGGGACTGCTGCCACTGGGAGCCTTGTTTGGGATGCTTTGCCTTTACCCTAGCAGCAGGCAGGCATCGTGGGGACACTTGTAGCCAGCGAGGACCCTAGCTTCGTTTAAAACCTTGCTCCACCGTTTACTCCTCGGTGTGACCGTGTTGGAGGTGCAGGGGGCCTGTTTGAGTGGCCCTGGGACTGCTGCCACTGGGAGCCTTGCTTGGGACGCTTTGCCTTTCCCCTAGCAGCGGTCAGGCATCGTGGGGACACCTGTAGCCAGTGAGGACCCTCTGCTTGTATAACTCTAGTTGAGCTTTTTGACCGTGGACGTGTCCAAAGGGGTGTGTCCAAAGGGGTGAGATACGCCTCTTTTGGCGCCCCTTCGGTGTCTCTGCGGCAAGAGAAAGTTCCTTCGTTTTAGTGGCTGTTGGGTTTTTTGGGGTTTTTTTGCTTGTTCTAGTTAGCTAGAATGGGGAAACAGAAAGCTAAAGCTGGGCGAGGCGGGGCAGCAGATAATACTGTTGTCGTTGGCCCCCTTGATAAACATCTTATCCTGCGGCCTATAGCGCAGTCCTCCCCAAGGGTGCTTCCCTTAGTTCCGGAGGGAGGACCCCCTCCACCCTGCCCCACTGCTCTATCGCCTTCTTTTACTCCTGGGAAGTCTTCTGATTCGGTAAGTATTAACACTAATGTGGTGGTCACTTTGCCAAAGTCGGTTCAGTTGGCTGTGGCTGGGGGTTCTTTTGGGCTCCCAGCCTTGCCACCTGATACAGAGGTAATGTTAAAGGATCTTTGGCACGCTTTAAAATCTATTGATGATAAACTGTCTTCAACTTTAGGTTCTTTATGTGATTTTTCCCATGAAACGGTTGCTTCCTTACAACAATTAGACGAAAAGGTTTCTCTAGTGGACGCAGCTATTATTAGACTGGAATCTCAGGTTCTTCCATTACATTCTGTTAACGTGGCTGGGATTAAAGATTCCTTAGCTTTGCATAATAAAGTGGAAGCCCTTGAAAATTCTTTACGTTTCTTGCAATCTACAATTTTTGAATTTTCCTTATGCCCCTTTACTAGCTCCAAAAATTCTTCTAGACAAATATTTAAAAGAAGTGTTGTCTATTAATGATCCGATTGAAGTTTATTATATTCCGCTTAGTTCTAAACGGGTTGATCCGGTTGAAGGGGGGGCTTGATGTTATTGAGCCCTCTAGTTCAAATTTAACTGCCTTTTTAGAAGACTCCTCTGAATTAATTAATTCGAGATCCACATTAGTTGCTACTTTGAAATCTTTAGATTGTAATCATATTCTTAAAGCTTTTTTCAAATTTAAGTTAACAGCTTTTTGTGGACATAGGGTGAACAACATATTTCCAGATGTTTCACGTAGCACCCAACTTAAGAGGAGGCTTTTTTTTTTAGCTTTAAAGCCTAAGGTCCTACGGTTGGGTGCTACATTTTTTCTTCGCTTTCCCTGTAAGTGTATCGTAAATTATGAAGGCGCTACATACATTTTTTCAGATGTTGTTCATCTGGAAAAATTTATTTTGGAACGGTAGGGTTCAATTGAGGTGGGCGGGGGTGAGTAATCATGTTTTGCCTCCTATTATGTAGGCATTCATGCCTTGTTTTCTTATTTTTTCTTTTTTCTGTTTAATGTTATATTATCATACCCAGGTCTCAGTAATGTGGACTTTATCAGATGTTTTTCCGCTTGTAGTATTTTATAATACTTTTTTTTTTCAGACCTGATTGTCTTGTATTTTTGGTTGGTTTTGTTGTACTGATTAAAATCTATAAATAATAAAAAATTAAAGAAAAGAAAGAAAAACAAGAAAGTAAAACTATCCTGAAAAGCACCCAAAATCTCCTATCCCTGCCAACAGCTCCTTCACGGGTCCACAGAAAAAAATAAAACGCGAGGGAATGCAAGCCCAGTGTCTGTCCCGTGCCCAGTGCTTCTACACATGGCTGAAGCAGAACTTAAAATGGTAGTGGTTCCCACTCATGATGGGAAAGAAAAACTGCCCTCTGCTGTGCTTTCTCTGTCGTCTGCCCTAGGCCCCATACCACAGCCCCCATCAGAACGATGGCTTTACCTGAGCTGCACAAGCAGGAAATCCCTCTGCTTGCGACAGTGATCTGGTGCAGAGTCTCCCGATCCGCCACTCAGCGGCATCAGGGTGAGGAATGCTCAATTCTGCGAAAGAGAGGCACTGCTGCTGTCAGGGGCTCCCCCCTAGGATCGGGAGCAGCTGAACCAGGAACAATGCTAAGTGCAGCAATTACCTTTCCCAAAGGTTTTACTGCCTGGAACAGTTTGTCTGTTCCTTTAGTTTTTGTCTTGTTTTTTTTTCAATAAGCTTTACTGTGTTCCTCTGTGCCAACTCTCAACACTACTAAATGCTTTTTTACTCCTTTTTCCAATTCAAACTATCAACTCCTTAGTTGTCCCTTCAGCAAATCCCTGTCCTGGGATCACATCTTACCCCTGAGGTGAGTTCAGAAAGTGTGACATGCTCAGTCTCCACATACACACAGATACACACATATATACAGGGTGGCCCAAAAAAAGTGAGAACATCTCGTAAACTAAAAGCTTAAATAGTTTACTTATTTACCTTTTTAGCTATATAACGTCTTTATTTCGACACTTTCCAGTCGCCATCTTTTTTTATTTTAAATTTGTCACTCGTTTACATCTGTCTTTTTGAAATTTTAAATAACTTATATGCTACGAGATGTTCTCACTTTTTTTGGGCCACCCTGTATATACATATACATACACCCAATAACTGCCCCATGACATGATATACTTGCCCCATCCAAAAAATAACCTCCCGCAACTGCTCAACTGCCTACAAAACATTAACTGCCAAAAACACTGCCAGAACTACCCGATCACCATGCAAACTGCCCAACACCAAAAACTACCCCTCCCCTGCAACTGACCCACCACCCTGCTATTGCCTTACCCCCAAATATTACTCCCATGCACCTGCCCCCTGACCCGTACCACTGCTCCTACTGCTGAAACGCTCCCTCACAACTGCCCCACCACTAGTAACTCATCTATTGCCATGGGCAGGGTTAGAGCATGGCACTGGTAATCTAGGGTTCAAAATTTAAATTTTTACATTAAATGTCTGAAAGCTAGAAGGATTGCTAACATGTCTGGATATTTTTCAGAATTTAAAAACCTTCATCTGCAGTTCTCAAACACCCTCCCCGCCACCACCTCCCACGTGAGTGAGGCCTGCCCTGTCTGCTTCCTATGGAACTAGCAACAGAGACTGTGGGTAGGATCCAGCCAATGCGAAAGCTGTGGGGACGGAGCATTGCAATGCTGCTCTAGTCATAGAAAGGGAAGTGGTGAGCTGGGGGAAATTCCTCTGCTGTACAAATTAAGCTTCCAAGTGCTGTTAAAGATGGAGAAATGAGGCATCCACCCATCCAAAAAAAGAAATGCCTCAATACATTTCTATAGGAAAGGTTACCCCAAAGGCTAAACGCAGATTCACATTAACGTAGCAATTACAAAATTGCACCCAAACTCTCCATTTACTTCCTCTCCTGTCACACAAGTTAACACAAAACAGACAAAATACATGCACAAGACACACACACACACACAATCCAGATACAAATGATGGGTGTGTGCATACACACATGTACTAAGAGGGGTTAGAAAAAATTCCATTGCCTCTTCACCGAGTATGTTTCAGTTCCACACATTATCTTTTTGGCTATATGATTCTTATGCAGCGTTTCAAAAATTAACGTATTATATACTCCAATTTAACTAAATTCATACTGCCCTGAGTACGCCCAATCTCATCTGATCTCGAAAGCCAAGCAGGGTTGGATTTGGTTCGTCCTGGATAATAAACCACCTTGCTTCTCTCTATATCCTTTTCTTCCACTGCCAACTCCAGATTTTGATCCTTTCACCTTGCTGCTCCTTATCCCTGGAACAAACTATCCAAGTCTGTACGTCAGGCTTCAACTTTGTCCCTTTTCAAATTCATGCTAATAGCTCACCTCAGAAGTTGCTTTTGGATCCTGATCCCTTATTCTCCTATGTGTCTCCTTACGTTTCCCCAATTGTATTCTTGTTCTCAGCTATTATATTGCCTTGATTAGACTGTAAGCTCTGACAAGCAGAGACAACCTTTTTACATGTGTTTGTGCAGCGCTACATACACTTTGTATAAATGATAAATAGTAGTAGTAGGAATATCATCAGGTGTTGTAGGTTTACTGCATGGAAGACGACCTGACAATCTACTTCCAAGAAAACCCAGGGGATAGTCACAACATGGACAACTATCCACTGAGTATCCAGGAGTTGACAACACTTAACACCACGCGGCTCTGCATGCTTTCCCCACTTGCTACTTACCACTTATTTCCTTTACTAAAAGTTGAATAGGAAGTAATTTTAGCATGGAGAAAATGTGCATTTATGTTAAAATAAAATAAAGTAAACCAGTGTGTCAAGCTTACTGCAGTTTATCAGCTTAGTTCTCACAATGTAACTATCATCCTTACATAAATTGCCATAACTTCAATAGATGCTCAGCAACACCATATTCTGCCAGGACTGACCACAGCATTTCCAAGGTACAAATGGGAAAAAAATTTCTTAAATAAATCAATCATTGCTACTTATATCACCAGTATTAACTGCTGCTTCTAAAGACAGTTCATTTTGACAAGAATAGTAGATCAGGACAGATGGTGGGGGGGGGGGGGAGAGAAGACTTAAGATAGGCAGAACTACAGAATATACAAGCAGAAAGAGACCACATCAGGAGCAAAAGGAGACTAAGATCAGAGTAACATATATGCTGCAAAAGGTGCAGTAATGTTGAATCCCGAGAAGCAGAGACATGCGACATATAGTACATGTTCAAGAAAATAGGAAGAGAATGAGGAAGAAGAGCGAGGCTGGGCAGAAAAACAGAGGGAAATAAAATTATCATAAAAACAAAATTATGAATTGTATTTATAATGGTAAACCACTTAAGGACTTTTATGAGTGGTATATTCCAGGGGCTAGGTTGCCAGAGGTCTGCATCAACTTGATGACACACAACAGCAGCAGCAGCTCAACAAGTTGAGAAATAAAGACAGCAGAATCGAAGGGTTGCTCTGTGCACAGCTTTACTACTGTCACCAAACTGGGCCTTTTATGGATACAGGGAATCACATTATCCATTTTGCTTAATTTAAGCCCTAGCAGTGAGAAGACGATTACACAGCTGTCCTTAATACACAGGAAATGAAATTAAATCAGAACACAAATATTCATAATTCTAAATATGAAATTATTGGTTAAGTTTCACACACCAGTCTTAAATATTTAACCCTACAATAAATGACCTCCATATTTTATTAAACCTCAGAACGCTTACACTGGAGTCCAAGATATTTGATTTCACTATAAACGAATCTTCAGCATATTGATTCTACAGTGTAATATGTAATAGCAAAAGGGAAAAAATGTGGTCCAACCCTTGACCATGTTATAAGCAATCCTGTGTTAAATTGATCCACTTTATAAAATATCTACAGTGCATATTTAACTTTATGCTATTGAAATAAACTTGAAAGAAGCTTCAGAGAAAAAAAAACAGTTAAGGCACTGAACTGTCTTACTGGAGATCCAAATCTAAGGGGTTTTTTTATCAACTGGGGACCTACAAGAAACAAAGTGGTGCATTTCGATAACTGCCAACAATTTTAGCATAATCAAATATCAATCTGTTTTCTAACAACAAAACAGCACTTCAATTAAAAAGGGCCACAATTCTGTCTGTGTGATACAACACTACCCTCTTGAGGTTTTTATGAGAAACACAGGTATCCTTTTTTTTTAACCCATCAGAGTAGAGAAATAAATTTGGCATGAAGGAAATACACACCAGGAAGAGACACAGTGGAGGAAAGACGCAAATTCTAAAATGGGCCAGACTGGACCAGAGGTTCCAGAGAAATAACGTTCCCCCAAAATGGTCCAATGCATTTTCAATGGAGAGGCAATTTCAACAACTGCGGTATAGAAACATTGCTACATAATAATTAGGGGATTGCTCCATTCTAAATGCCCCTTCCTTCTACCCCCAGGTCAAAGACACATAATCTGAGGCAACACACATACACAACCTTATCGGGTGGACTAGATGGTCTTTATCTGTCGTCATTCAATATGTTACTATATGTTACAAACCTAGTGCACGCACACTCACAGATGCATGAACATATAAAGCAGTGGTTCTCAACCTTTTTTGTACCGTGACCCCTTTTACCATTGGTCAACTTGTGGTGACCCCCAATGATAAAATCAAATGCGTCTCTCTTCTTTTACCGTTAACGCATTAACGCTGTAATCATTTGTTGAATTATTAATATATTATAGGCCTTTGCAATAAGTTTTTATTTATAAAATTTACTTATTTAAACCACAATAATTAACAACAAGTAACAATATTTGATTTCAAAATTAAGATGATTTTGTAGTCAAATCACTAATATGAAATAAAATTATTTTTTCTACCTTTGTTGTCTGACCAATTTATTCTCTGATCATGCTGGTCCCGATCTGAGGCTTCTGCTTCCCTGTCTTCTCTTAGCTCTCTTTCTGTGGTCTATGGTCCATCTGCCATTTCTTATCTCTTCTTTCATTTTCTTCACTTCTTTCTATCAGCCTATTTCCAGTCCCAGTAACCCTCCCCAGTATCAGCCCCTTTCCAGTCCTCACTCCCAGTACCTTCCAATGTCAACTTGCATTCCCATGACTGCCACTGGTGTCCATTCCCTTCCAGTCCCCCTCCTTCCCCACTGACCAGTCCCTTCTAGTACAAATACCATGGCAGCCCCTCTCAGATCCACTCCCTTACAGTTCCATTCTCCCATCCCCTCGTATCAGTCCATTTGTAGCCTTAGCCCCCAGTTTTCTTACAGGGCCAGCAGCTCTAGCCTCCCCCTCCCCACAATCAGCCCATTCCCAGTCAAAGCCCCCCAATCAGCTCGCTTCCAGTGCTAGTCCCCCTTCAAGCCCATTACCAGTGCTAGCCTCCCCTGATCAGCCCAATATCAGTCCTACCTCCCCCATCAGCTCATTACCAGTCCTAGCCTCCCCTAATCAGCTCATTTCCAGTGCTAGTCCCTCCTCAACCCCATTACCAGTGCTAGGCTCCCCTAATCAGCCCATTACCAGTCCTACCCCCCCCCCATCAGCCCATTACCAGTCCTAACCTCCCCGATCAGCTCATTTCCAATGCTAGCCCCCCATCAGTCCATTACCAGTCCTATCCCCCTATAAGCACATTACCAGTCCTAAACCCCCCCTTGATCAGTCCATTCCCAGTCCTAGCCTTCCCTAATCAACCCATTATAGTCCTAACCCACACTGTCTCTCCCCGCTGTCCAGTACGTCCCCATCTCTTCCCTTTGTCCATGTCAGCCCCCCTCTGTCCATGTCAGCCTCCCTCCCTCCATGTCAGCCCCCCTCCCTCCCTCTCATGTCAGCCCCCCCCTCTCCAATGTCAGCCCCCCATCCATGTCAGCACCCTCTCTCCATCCATCCATCCATCCATCCATATCAGCACCCCCTCCCTCCCTCCATGTCAGTACCCTTCTGTCCATGTCAGCCCCATTGCAGGTTCCCTGCTCCCCTCTCCCCATGTCTGCCTCCTCCTTCTGCAGCCGCGGCTCCCTGTATCTTAGGGAACCAGAGCTATGCCATTGCCTGTAAAATCGTTGCGGAGCCTGTCTCTAAACAGGCTCCGTGCATTGTCCCGCCTCCAAAGGAAGTGGTAAACAACTTCTTTTGGAGGCGGGACAATGCTGCACGGAGTCCATCGAGAGACAGGAAGGCTCCGCAACGGTTTTACAGGCATAGCCGCGGTTCCCTAAGAGGCAGGGAGCCGCGGCTGCAGAAGATTGGAGTCTGAGTTTGCCAATGCCGAGAAGCGGACTCGGCAGCGGCAGCAACTTGTGCGTTTTTTTTTTTTTTGACAGCGGAGGTGAGGCGACCCCCGCTAAATCCTGTGGTGACCCCCGTGGGGGTCGCATAAAGGTTGGAAAGAGTTCCATGAATCACGTTCTGCAAGTTTCCCTCACCAGTTTAACAAAAAGTGTTATTATATATTCACATTGGATAGGTATTGACACTGATCATTGGATGTGTGTAAAATTTCTGTTTTGGGTGAGAAAGGGATGACCATGGAAGTGGTAAAAGGGTGGAGGGTGATACGAGATGGGTCCAAAATGTTCAGTAAACAACTGGGTTTCTAGATGTTTGCAGAAGGGTTTCTAGAGCCAAGTCTATGGAAACCTCAGCTTCGACTTCAAGGCCTGGGTGCCTGAGGCTGAAACTCCTGCTAGGACAGTGGCACTTAATAGCCACACTTAAGGTTCACAAGTACTGGGTTCTACAGGGAGGCAAAGTCTGTGGCCTTGACTAAGGATTTCTGTCATAATAGCTGAGGCTTAGTAAGGGTTACAAAAAGAGGGAAGGAGGGCGCAAATCCTGGGTGGCTGTGGAGACAGGCTCAAGGCACTATAACACAAAGACAGGTTTTGAATGAGCTGAATGTCCAAAAGGACAGGCCAAAAAGAAGAAATGTGTTTATACCTGAACATTTATTTTTCCTTGAATCCTGCTAGACCAGTCCAGATGAGTGTGTTATGCTCCCCAGCTAGCAGGTGGAGCAAACTTTAGCAACTTTCAGCAATGTCATCACTAGTTCATCTTCTGATGCAGCACTGCGAGAACCTATATGACACTTTCTAAACAGTAAGCAAGGCTGAAAAAAAAACCAACATTATTAACCAACAACCATAATTTGGAACAATCAATAGGAACAAGTATTTGGCCCACTTAACCTGATTCTGCATCGGGCACAGACTCTGGTCATGCAATCAAGTGGCAGCAAGATTTCCAAACCTATAGAAAGTCTTCCAGGGCGAGTCCTGGACTGATCTAGCAGAATTCAAGGAAAAAAAAAGTTAACAGGTATATCAAATTTCTCCTTCCTTATCCTGCTAGGCCAGTCCAGACAAGTGGGATGTACCCAAGCAGTCAGAACCCATGGTGGGAAGAAAACGCTCTGCACAGACCTTCCCTGCCAAAGGCAGCATCTGCTTCAGCTTCCACATTCAATCTATAGTACTTTACAAAGAAACTCAGAGATTACCAAGACAGGCTCTGTCCAGGAAGTGGCCTGTGCCAGTAGAATGAGCATTGATCCCCTCGGGCACATGCTTTCCAAAGTATGCTGAACCAATGGCCTCCTTAATCCAGTGGGCTTGGTCGCTTGTGCTTGATCTTTCCTTGGTCTGCTGAAGGGAATAAAGATGGTCTGATTGACAGAAAGAATTAGTAATCTCCGAGTATCAGATCAACATCCTCCTCACATCCATCAGATGCACAGAAGGGTTCGCCTGAAGGTGGTCCTCTGTGAAAAGGAGGGCAGGATGACAGTCTGATTATGATGAAAGGGATACAGCACCTTTGGAGGAAAAGGACAGCATGGTCTGCAAAGAGACATAAGCTGTTGAGATGACCAAACAAGGACTCTGCAGGAAAGCACAGTTACTTACCTGTAACAGGTAATCTCTGGGAACAGCAGGAATAAGTCTTCACATATAGGTACGTCGGTACCGACGGAGTCTGCGCAGGAACGCTCCCCAGCGTCCAATCAGAACGCTTTTGGAAGCATCCCAACATGCCTGCGTGCTGCCTCCCGCCTTTCCCAACTGCCTCTCCTCAGTTAAGTTTTAAAGCTGAGACAAAGAGAGAGAGAGCAAGAAAGGGAAAGATAGAGATAGAGAAAAGCAACTCCTAGGGGAGGTGGGTGGGTTGTGAAGACTTATTCCTGCTGTTCCCAGAGATCACCTGTTACAGGTAAGTAACTGTGCTATCTCCAGGAACAAGCAGGAATGAGTCTTCACATATGGGGACTCCCAAGCTATGATGCCTGGAGGAGTCCCAGCATGTTGCGAGTTTGAGAGCCATGCTAATCTACCGAACCCCCAGGCATTTCAGGGATGGTGGGTAGGAGTTGAGCTAAAAAGACGTGCTGTGGAATAGCTGGACCAAACAGGATGCCTAGATAGGCTCTGCGCAGGTGATATTTAGTGGTAATATTGAAGAACAATAAACCAATATGGACCTTACCTGGTGGCATTGTAGAGGGGTATATGGAGGTTCATGAGGATTTGTGAACATGAACCAACAGAATATCCCCAGGGGGTACCTCAATGTAAGAAGGAGGTAAACAACTGTGCAAAAAACAGGCTGAGGTAGAACCCTTAGGGTGAGAGAAACCATCCCAGTGGAACTGGGGTAGTTCAATGAGGTAGGACTTAGCGGAAAACGCGGAAGTCTCCATTGGATAAAACTGAAAACTCCTTTGACCTTAAGAGACCTAGTTCTTATAGGAGAGGGAGCTTCCAAGATCTCCATATCCAATGAAAAGAAGAATAGGAGTTAGGAGGCATTGTAGCCTCCTATTTTCTGAAGATTCAGAAAAAAGTCCCTCGTAATGGAAAAGGAAAGTATGTGAAGGGCTTCAGGTGTACCCAAACTGAAGGTCATGGTACAAAAACTCCTGAACTACCACAGGAAGTGGTTGATCATGGATAACCCTAAGTATGCTGGGACAGCATGGAACGGGATAGAGAGTATCTGTCAGTCTGTGGTGGAATATATATATGTATAAGTATATATATATATTTAGGCAGACAGACAGAAAGAGTATATAGATATATACCTACCCACTATCATATATTGTAATACATACCTATAGAGATATGTGATGTATATATCTGTATTTACCTATCTATATAGATATAGATATGGGCATAGACGTACAGATGTCCATATACACGTAACATATACATACATACACACACACACACACACACATTAGGGTGGTCCATAAAAATGAATTCCTGAATTCCTTTGCTCCCTGGCCTGATTCTGGTTCCATTTAGGTAGAAAACACTGTGTACAAAGTTTGAAGCCAATCAAATAATATTTAGGGGTGGCTCAACAAGTCTTGAGATTTCCCCCTGGGAGCAGATGATGAAATGTTGCATCATCTTGTATCATCCACTCAGTTCCACGCTGATTACATTTGATTGCGTCATATTTGAACTAATCTCGTCTCTGAGAGGTGGCAAAGACATTGTACTATTATCTTTGTATCTTTATTCTTTTCAGATGGCGAAAAAACGTGGTTTTTATCTCATTGAAGTAATGTCCACCACAATTCTGGGGGCCAAGCTCCCCAGCAAGGAGCAAGTGTTAAGTGTATTTTTACATCACCATATGACATTAAACAAAGGTGTTAGTGAAAGTGCATCTATTGTAACAAGTGAAGTAGAAGCTTACTGGGAAAAGGCCAGGTTTCCTGTTCAAAGAAATGACAAAATTCAAGAAAAAGTAAAGAAATTGTTCAATCAGTGGAAACTTTTGAAGAAAAACAAAGGGAGAGGAGGGATACAAGAGGCAAATGAAAAGGAATTCCAGGTTGCAATGAAAAACCTATTTGATGTGGCGCATGCCAATGCAATGTCTTTAATTCATATTCAAGAAGACAAAGAATTCTTAATAGCGCAACGAGAACCAGGGCGCCACGGCTCAATGTGCGCGATGGACAAGAAACTGGCCAACACGGAAGCAAGATCGCAACAGCGAGAAGAACTGAAAAGGCGCAGACAAAAACATGTTGCCGAAGCAGAGGCAACTACAAGCCAAGTTCAGCTGGAAGGATCTTCTTCCTCAGCAGAGTCAGGTGAAGACTCGTCGACATCTGCGGATTCAGATAACGGACAGAAGAAAGCAACTCCACAAACGAAGCAGTTTCGACCTAACAATGTCTGGACCCCAGAGCTTACAGCAGCCCTGGATCGGACAGGGACAACGGATCGCAATGCTCTGTTTGTGGTAGGTGAAACCGCCAGACGTCTGGGACATTATCCTGGGGAGCTCAATATCAGCCGCTCCAGCGTCAAGCGCCATAGAGAAAAGCACCGTCAGCAACAATGGACGGACCTGCACAACGCATTCAAAGCCGAAGGCAAAACATGCATTGTGCATTGGGATAGCAAGTTATTGCCATCTCTCCTCTGTTCAACCACATCCGTTGACCGCCTTCCAGTTTTGATAACGGCTGTCTCCACTGGAGAAACACAACTTCTTGGTGTACCAAAACTGACATCAGGAACGGGCGAGAATCAAGCTGCAGCAGTTTATGAACTGTTACAGGAATGGTGCTTGGATGAAAAGGTTGCAGGCTTCTGCTTTGATACAACTGCATCGAACACGGGACGTCGATCAGGAGCATGCATTCTTCTAGAACAGAGACTCCGTCGCACAGTCCTTCATTTGGCATGCCGCCATCACATTTACGAAACAATTCTTGGTGCAGTATTCTCTACATGCTCTGGAGCTTCATCGGGTCCCAATGTCCAACTCTTTCGCCGGTTCCAAAAGAATTGGGGCTCCCTTGACAAGTCCAACTATCAAACTGGAAAAGACTTGGAGGTGCTGCAGCCTGACAGGGATCGCATCATGAAATTTGCGGAATCCAAGTTGGCAGAGGGCAATCACCAAGATGATTACCTGGAATTCTTGGAGTTAACGATTGTCTGCCTTGGAGGGAATCTTCCTAGTTTCAATTTCAAGAAACCCGGAGCTTTCCATCATGCCAGATGGATGGCAAAAGTCTTGTACTGTCTCAAGATTTGGATGTTCCGAGGACAACTCAAAGATCTTACCCAACGGGAGGAGTCCTGTGTTCGTGATGTGAGCATTTTCTCCATCCTGATTCATGTGGAAGCCTGGTTTTCTGCCCCTGATGCCGCAGTTTCTCCTCGAACAGATTTGGAGATGCTGAAGAAACTACACTCTTACCACAATGACCGTGTTGGAAGAGCGGCCAGAGACAAACTGCAACAGCATCTGTGGTATGTGTCAGAGGAGCTTGTGGCACTGTCACTGTTCGATGAAACTGTTTCAGCACCGACAAAGCGGGCCATAGTGTCGGCCATGATCCCGGCAGAATCAGATGAAAGCGATGAGGATGATGACGAAGACGAAGATCCCCCAAAGCGGGTCGAATTGAAAAGTTCCATGATTCCACCACTTGAATCTTTTGCAACTCGCAAGTCAATCCGTTTCCTGAAACACCTCGACATCAACAGTGATTTTCTTAATGCAGACCCAGAAGACTGGGAAGAGAATGCATCATTCAAAGACGGTCTGAAGAAAGTAAAAAATCTTCCAGTGATCAACGATGTGGCTGAGCGAGGGGTCAAACTCATTGAGGAGTTCAACGGCCGACACACCACAAAAGAAGAGCAACTCCAGTTCCTTCTGGGTGTTCTCTCGCAACACCGTAAGATGTTCCCCACATCGTCAAAGTTCTTACTAGCATCTGGGCCACATTGAGTGCTTGGCAAGCATGATACCCCCATCTATGAGCGGATAATACCCAGTGGTCTGACGAACCCTGGGGGGGATCCAGGGGCCTGATAGATAGGGACCTTGAGCCACCCCTAAATATTATTTGATTGGCTTCAAACTTTGCATACATTGTTTTCTACATAAATGGAACCAGAATCAGGCCAGGGAGCAAAGAAATTCCTACTTTTATTTTTTCCCCTATGGCAGTGGACCACCCTAATACATATACACACATGGGTGTATATATATATATATATATATATATATATATATATATATATATATACCCATGTCCGCACATAGGGTATGTGGAGAAGATTTATCTAACAACAAGAAGGGAGGTACCTGCATGAGAAGATATTCAGAGAATCCCTACTTCCTGGTTAAGAGTAGGAAGTGCAGGGAGTTCTTTCATTGGCAAGAGAAGTCTAGAGTCCTCTAAGAATTCTTGCCCTTGAAAAACCATGAATGGAGACCTACCTGGAAAATGCAGAGGATGTTTTTAATCTGCAGACAGTGAGTCTGAATCCTTCCATAACTCCAGCAGGTAGCTGGAGAAAAAGATGCTATAAAAATGCCATATTTACCTTCAATGAGGGTAAAAAGGGGTATGGTGCATTCTTGTGCTCAACATGGATCACGCCATGAAGAATTGAGGATGGAAAGAAAAAAACAGACAGGGATGGTTTATACTGAAAGAAAGAAACCATCTCTGGTGAAGGGGTCCCCTGGAGATGTGAAGCAAACCAGGGATTTGGATAATTCTTTAGGTCTTCTCTTAATTAAAGGCCTGTGACCTTTATTAAGAAGCCTTTAATGGAAATGGTAAGGGCAAGGAGAATCCAGTAAGCCTGACTAGGTAAAACCCTTCCTAACCATATGACATTATGTGCTCTCTAACAAGGCCCCATAGTGTAGAGCTGCTCCGTAGAGATGCAGAGAGCATGTTGCAGGTTAATTAGAAGAAAAACTGGTGTTTAAGAGCCAGTAGAATTGGGGAGGCTAAGGAGAGAAGGTAAGGTCTACAACAATAGCCAGAAAAGGTTTTTAAACCGTCTGGGACTTAGTGGCAAGGCCAGAACCCATTGAAATTGGAGAACAAGTCCTGGCTGCTTGGACAGCAAGTTAGTGGTCTAAGCAGTAAGAGCCCCTGCAGTTCTAACTATTGAATAAGGCAGCAGAAGGTCCCAAGGTTGGGAAAGAAATACAGACAGAAGTAGGAGAGGTAAGACTCCGCTACTGTCTGAGAAGCTGCCAGGAAAAATTAAGAATGCAAGGGGGAGACAACTCTGAAAGAAATTGTTAGGGGCTTAAGGAAAAGCCCTTAGTAAAGTGGTATCACTCTTACAGAGCAAATGTCCTGGAAAGAGTGGCAGAGTTGAAAAGAAGACTTATTGTGGAGGAAATCCTTAATAAGTAGTAAGAGAGATGCTGATACAGGAGAAAAGTCAAAGGTAAGGAATGGTGACCTTATTGACAGGTGTTACTCCTCTGTGTAGTTCAGAGGACGAGGAGTAACTGTAGTACCTGTAAAGCATAATCATCTCAAGAAGCTCATTGAGCTAATAGTTAGGATGTGTCCTTGAGAGGAACATATGTAAATTTTAGGATGGAACCGATGTAGATGCTTGCAGAGGTAAGAAGCAAAACTACAGGATCTAAACCTCAAGAGGAAAAAAGGATTCAGGGAAGAGTTTATCAGCAACCTTGCGGCTGCTGGGCTTACTGAACCCGTTGAGGTTGTGGCTTTCTGAGCCTGGATGGGTGATTCCCCTGCCTAGAAACATCTGTATGATGGGTAGAAGATGGATAAAACCTTCTCGCATTAGGGGAACAAAGCTTAGTAGTAGACCTTCTACAAACTGGAATAGAGGAAGGCGTAGACAAGCCTCTGAAAGCAATAGTGTCAGTGGTAAACTGAGCAGCCTGGAGTAAAGTCTCCTTATTAAAGAGATTTTCTCCAGTGCAAAGAGCATTTCCCAGTATATCTTGTACAGATTTGTCCAAGTCTGAAGCTTGGAGCCAGGCTCTACGTCATGCTCCTATGGCTATAGCAGAAGTTCTGCTAACAGACTCGAAAGAGTCTAGGGAAGCACGAGTCAGGAACTTAGAAATATTTTGAGCATGATTGACTAGCATAGAAAAATCTGCTCTTTTAGGCTTTTGGAGGAAAGGGGTCAAAAGTAATAAATCTTTTGTGACCTCCTCAAGAGATAATCCCATATAGAAAATATATGAGAGGATTCTTGCTGAAAGCATGGATGCCTGGAAAGTCTGACGTCCAAAGGCATCTAAAGTCTTGGCCTCACGACCTGGCGGATAAGAAGGGTGCTTCTTAGTACTCTTAACACGCCTCATTGCTGATTCTACAACCAGAGAATGATGAGGGAGTTGAGGCTTTTAAAAACCTGGAGAAGGGGGCAACTTGTATAGAAGATCAGTTGCCCTAGAAGGTGGGGATACCATTAAAGGAGTTTCCCACGTTCTAAATAGGAGATCCTGCAAGGTCTGATGCAAAGGAAACATAATGACTTCCTTTGGATTGCAGGGGATCTGTATAGGTTGTGGATCCCCTGGTGCAGGGATTTGACCAGGTATAGAAATGGCAAGTAACTTTGCCATATCAATCAGAAAAGCTTGAAAAGAAATCTCCCCAGAGGGGAGTCCTCGAGGAAGAGGAGGGAGAACTAGATCTGTTGAAGAACTAGCTCTAGCAGACGCCTGCTCATTCAGATTCTGTGGTATAGCAGATCTGGAGGGGTGGAGCATCAGATTATCCTTGAAAGATAGTTGTGGGTACCGATGAAAATCGGTACCACAACTGGTCGGTAGCAAGTCGTCCATGCTAGGGATCCATTCCAAACTCGGTATGGGAGGAAGCGAGCCAGCTAGCATGGGAGGTACAAACACCGATGCTGATGTCGATACCGGTACCGAGATCGGTACCGTCGGTGACACCGATATATGAAGATCAGTCTGCAATGGCACTATCAGTACCGTGGTAACCAAATGTGGCAGACGTTGATCATCGGTGGAATGTCTACGGTACCATCTTAAGTCGGTATCGAGACGAGTCGGTACCCCGTCATCCAGACTAGAGATCGATTCTAGACTCGGTATCAAAAGAAGCGAGTCAATCGATGCATATCGGGAGGGTACCGACGTGGATACCAGCATCGGTACCGGGACCGATGTGGGAAGATCGGTTGGTAGCGTCTCTAGCGGCACCGAAGATACCGAGAGCGCTCGACTGCGATCATCAGTGTGAAATGTTTCATCCAGCACCATTGCCGATGCCAGGGTACCGGCACCGCTCAAAGTGGATACCACCACCGGGCATGGCTCAGGCATGTTCACCGAGGTAAAAACCCCGGGAACAACCCGAAACCCCGTTAGTGCTTTGGAGACAGAAGCCTCCCGCTGGGATTTTAAAGCCAAAATGTCCTCGGGGGCAAGCCGAAAGGCATCTCTATGAAGGACATGAGATCTACCACCCGAGGACTGGCTAGTCTTTACAGACTTTTGTTTGGTTACCTGATCCTGCGAAAAAGAAGATGGAGCTGGTACCCTCAGGACTGAGGGGAACGGCGTATCGAGTTGAGCTCGATGCTGAAAACTTCTTGCAGAAATAGAAGTGCAGGAGGGACAGTCCAGCGGATTGTGTTCAGGTCCCAAACATGGAAGGCACCAATTATGGGTGTCAAAGTAAATTGGTAGTGCCACAGTTAACACTTTCTAGTGGCTAGAATTTCCATGAGGGAAATGGAGAGGCCTAGCAGGCCGAAGCCTGTCAGGCACCAAATAGGAAAAAATTTCCTACAGAAGGAAATATCTGTAAAAGAAAAGTAGAAGAAAACACCAGCGGTACCGGTGCGTTGAGGGAAGGTAGACGCGACCACAAGAAAAAACAAAAAATAAAGGAAGAATTTTCTGCGGTGACAGGAGAATGTCCTGCCGGCTTCGCGGAAAAACGAAAACTTGGGAGAGGCAGTTGGGAAAGGCGGGAAGGCTGCACGCAGGTGTGTTGGGATGCTTCCAAAAGCGTTCTGATTGGATGCTGGGGAGCGTTCCCGTGCAGACTCCGTCGGTACCGACGTACCCATATGTGAAGACTCATTCCTGCTTGTTCCTGGAGATAAGGCCTTCAACTCTACCCGCATGGCAGACACAATAGGCACCAGAAGAACCACTTTAAGGGTTAAGTCCTTGAGAGGCCTTACGAATGAAATCAAAGGAGGCCCTTTCAGCACTTTCACCACAGAGCAACTAGGTGCACTGGCAGATGGATTTACTTCATTCTCTTGAGGAAGCAAGAGATATCAAGATGCACTGCAAAGTGCACTCCTTGAATACATTGCCGTAGCATGCCCGGGCTGCTACCTGAACCTTGAGAAAGTTCAGGACCAAACCAGACTATAAGGAGGACAAAATCGCAACTATGTTAACCTTCCTGGTCTCTAAGGAATGGAGAGGAATGCCACCTCTCATAAACTTTCCACACTTTCACATAGTAGAGGTCCCTCCAGGCTTTAAACAAGGCGTCCACTACCGCTCTAGAGTAGCCCTTCTTGGACAGCTTATGTCTTTTCAGAGCTAGGCCATAAGCCCGAAGAGAACAGGATCCTCCATCACTAGGAGCCCCTGCTGCAGGGAGCCTCCCCTCAAGGAAACTAGAGGGAACCCTACCAGCAGGTTCAAGTGATCTGCATACCATGGATTGTGCATCTAGTATAGCGCCACTAGAATGACCAAGCTCAGGTTAGACTAAATTCTGCACAGAAGGCAGCTCACTAAGGGCCGGGGGGAGGGGGGAGAAGACATACAGAAGCCCCTTTTGGGATCACTCCTGAAGCAGGGCATCCAAGCCCACTGCCCATGGATCCTTCCTGCAACTGAAAAGGTTCTCCACTTTGAAATTCCCAAGTGGCCATCAAGTTGAATATTGGAAGGCCCCCACCCCTGCACTATGAGGTCAAATGCATGAGGGGATCCACACAAGAGTTTTAACTCTAGAAGCTAGCCTGGATGTTGCTGACACCTGCTATGTGGGCTATGGAAAGGACAATTAAATGCTCAAGTGTCACTCCAGAACTGCAAATCCAATAATACACGGACCACTTTGCCCACCAGGAGAGGCCAGAAATGCTGTAGTGCCAAGCAAATCGCCCTGGCCTTTAATAAGCTGACTGACCAGGAGGCTTCCTGAGGGGACAGACAGTCCCCTAAGCAAGACTGACCTAGGCAGGGAGTTCCCCGGACCTTCAGACTGACATCTGCGGTGACTAATCATTCAATCTGGCACTTCTAGGGGCATCCCCATCCATCAGATGGTGAGATTGCAGCTACCACATTAACTGTTCCTTGATCTAGTGGAAGAGAGGAAGGTCCTGGTCAAAACAACTGATAACAGAGAGACCAGTGAGACAGATGTCTCCTCTGGAGGGGAGGTGGGGATGCATGTGCACTCTGGCCTAAGAGATTAGCTCCAGGGTCGACACTGTGGACCCTAAGAGATGGAGGTAATTCCAGGCAGCTCAATAAGCACAATCCCCCAGGCTGACTCTGCAGCCGGTTAATTTTTGCATATTTCAGGAAAATTGTACCCATCTTATTCAATATGTTCTAATAGTGATTTTCTTTCTGCTATGGTCATGTATTATATACCATTTGATAGGAATATTTAGTCAGACTTTTGGATCCCGAGAGTTTTGGGCCCGGCCTGGATAGGGTTTTAAGTAACCTCTCCAGCATGAGGAACATGCAACCCAGGAAAGTGCTGAACTGAGTCCCCAGATACTCCATTGTCCTGGGAAGGAACTAGGCTGCTCTTGGGATAGTTCATCACCAACCCCAGCCTTTCTAGCCAATGAATCACCAGGGCAGGGTCGTCCCTGGACTTTTCCCAGGAGTCTGAATGAATTAGCCACTTGTCCAGGTATTAGTGAACTCTGATCCCTTGCTTGCATAGGAATGCTGCCACCACCAACACCACCATGACTTGCATGGAGCAGTAACCAAGTCAAAAGGTAGAGCCCTGAACTGCAAGTGGTAGCCCACAACAAAGAAGCAGAAAAATCACTGCTGTTGCACCCAGATGGGAAAAGTGAAAGTGCACCTCAACCAATTTATTATGAACTCTTGCCAGACTAACACAATGACCAACCTGATTTGTCTCCATGCAAAAATGAAGGATTCAGAATTTGTAACATTACTGCTTTCATGTCCAGAATAAGCCAGAAGGAACCTCCCCCTCTCCTTGGACACCACAAAGTAGATAGAATAATGTTCCTGGCCTTGCTCTGCAAAGGACACAGATAGAGTAGCTTTCAACTGCAGGATGTGCTTAAGATTTTCCTTGCTCACCACTCACTTGAGCATGAAGCTGCAAAGAGACTCCACAAAGGCATCCTGTAGAGCAGGGGTCTCAAACTCAAATTGCTTTGAGGGCCAAATGAGGACTTGTAAAGTAACCCGGGGGCCGCATAAGACGCGGGGCCTCATTTGCATAAATATTTGCATAATGTTACCATACACTAACTTTTAGTAAACATGCCTCTTTAATGAGTATGGATAAAGAAAGACTAAAAGATTTAGAAACAGGAAGACAATAATTAAACTGGGAACCCCAAAAGCCAAACTTGGAATGTACAACAACACTGTAGAAATAAAACTAAATTAATTTCCTCTTGTACTAAACAAAGCGCAAACATTAATGATGCACATTTCCCAGAGCTGACATATTCCAGTTAATAAATTCAAAATAAAGAGATATTTTTCTACCTTTTGTGCATTTTTTTCAGTTGCAATTGTTCCAGCCACTTTCTTCTGGTTTCTTCATGTCTTCTGCTAACTCTCCATCGTCTGCTGTCCATTTGCCCTTTCTTCTCTCCTAGTTTTTTTTCCATTCTCTCTCTACATCTGCTTTAACATACTAATCTTTCTCCTTTTTCTCTTTCCTCATTCCTATTTCATCCACTCAAATTTTACCCCTCCATCCTCAATCCTCACTTACTCTCCCAATACCTGGCCAATTGTAGATTTGTCTTCTCTCCCAGACAAAATATTTTTCCCCTCTCCATTTCACTTTCCCAGCTCCATCCCATTCTAATCCTCCCCCAACATCAGCTCCCTTCTAGTTCCAGCCCCACCCAGCATCCGCTCCCTTCTAGTCCCTGCATCAGTCCATTTCCAGTCCTATCCTAGCCTCACCATCAGCCCATTTCCAATCCTAGCTCCCTCCCCTCACAGCCCATTTCCATTCCAAGCCCCCCTCCCCATCAGCCATTTGCAGTTCAAGCCCCCCTTCCACTCAGCCCATTTCCAGTCCTAGCACCCCCCCCCCAGCCCATTACCAGTCCTAGACCCCCCATAGGCCATTACCAGTCGTAACCTCCCCATAGCCCATTACCAGTCCTAACCTCCCCATAGCGCACTTCCAGTTTTACCCCCCATCACCCCATTTTCAGTCTTACCCCCCCCCCATAGCCCATTACCAGTCCTAGTCCCCCCCATAGCCCACTTGCAGTCTTATCCCCCATCACCCCATTTTCAGTCTTACCTCCCCTCATAGGCCATTATCAGTCCTAACCCCCCAATCAGCCCACCTCCAGTCCTAACCCCCATCTGCCCATTTCCAGTCCTAGCCCCCACCATAGCCCATTTCCAGTCATAACCCCCCTGCCAATAGCCCATTTCCAGTCATAACCCCCCCTGTCAATAGCCCATTTCCAGTCATAACCCCCCCCTGTCAATAGCCCATTTCCAGTCATAACCCCCCCTGCCAATAGCCCATTTCCAGTCCTACACCCCCCCTGCCAATAGCCCATTTCCAGTCCTACACACCCCCACACCCCCCCCCCCCCGGTAAATAAAAAAACCACCAGGCTTCTGCTGCTGCAGCAGAAAATCAACTGTCCCGCGGCCCCTTCCCCTCTGCACGGAGAGCCCTGAGTGTGCTTCATCAGCGGCGTGCTTTTTAAGCCGCGAAGAGAGTATTTCCCTCTCGCGCGGCTTAAGCCTATTCACTTTTCAAGCCTCGCGAGAGGGGAATACTCTCTTCGTGGCTTGAAAAGCACCTGCTGATGGAGCACACTCAGGGATCTCCGGGCAGAGAGGAAGGGGCCGCGCGGCCGCAGGACAGCTGATTTTGCTGCTTGAGCAGCAGAAACCAGTTTTTTAAAAAAAAAATTGACAGTCGATTCTGCCGCTGCCACGGCGGCAACGGCAGCAGCAGAAGCAAGGCTTTTTTGTTTCCCTCCGTCGTGGGCCGCACAACGTTCTCTCGCAGGCCGCATGCGGCCCGCGTGTTTGAGACCCCTGCTGTAGAGACAATGCTAACTCCAGCGTGTAAACCTGATTGTGGACCTCAAGAACCCACTGGTCTGGCATTATATGGGTCCACTCAGAGAAACAGCCGAAGCTGCCCCCAACTCACTGTACCTTGGAAGAGACCAGTTGAATCTCATTGTAGGGGCTTAGTGGCTCCATAGGGAGCTGCAGCTGAGTCCCAAGAATACTGTGAGTGCCGATAAGCTGACTTCTTGGATTTAGATCAGTGGTTCTCAACCTTTTTTTTCTGTTGTGACACATATGACAGGCTGTGTGTTCATGTGCATGACACTATACACTACAATTTTTGGTTGAGCAAAACAAGAGTTCAAATATTTTATTATAGTTAAAAATAAATACAAGATAAATCTAAACTTTTTTTAAAATTTACCTTTTTTTAAACTGATATTGAAATCAAAGTTATTACATTTTATTTTCTCTCACAAGTTTTGCAACCTGATACTCAGCGGCACTTATCCAGATAGCAGGATGCTGTGGAGCTGTTTTATCAGAGGGATGAGAGGAGCAGCAGACTTGCAATATTTCCAGCTTGTGTGGCAGCAACAGTGATTACTAGAGGAGGGCAAGCAAAATTAGGAAGCTCTTATAAGTTGTTCAAGTACCTAGTTCCTTGAGGACCTGCGTGTAAATGTGTCTGACGATCTTAAAGTAGCTAAACATGTAGAAAAGGCGACTGTGAAAGCCAGAAGGATGCTTGGGTGCATAGGGAGAGGAATGGTTAGGAGGAAAAAAAAAGGAGGTGATAATGCCTCTCTATAAAAGTCTCTGGTGCGACCTCATTTGGAGTATTGTGTGAAATTCTGGAGATCGCACCTTCAAAAGGATATAAGCAGGTTGGAGTCTGTGCAGAGGATGGCTACTAAAATAGTTAATGTTCTTCGTTATGTAGCATATGAGAACAGATTTAAAGATCTTACTGTGCGTACTTTAGAGGAAAAGAGGCATAAATGCACAGGAGGGTCTTTTCAATTGAAGGCAAGCTCTGCTACAAGGGGAACATAGGATGAGAGTGAAAGGCGATAGACTCAGGAGTATTTTCCGTCTATGCCAAATTTTTGGTAACACCTTCCAGCTTTTGGTGACACACCAGTATGTCCTGACAAACTGGTTAAGAATCAATGGCTTAGACCCATAGGACAGGTAGGTCTTACCCAGACTCCTTGTAATCCAATGGAGACTCCATGCTCCTACGCAGGGCCCTGCAAGAAGCACCCCTGGGCCTGTCTATGGGAGTTGGTATGAGCGAACCTCTCCAAGATCTTTCACCAACTTCTCCAAGTCCAAGGGGAGTTTGCTCAGCCATAACATGGAGGCAGCATCACCTGACCAGTTACAAAGCCAAAGCATCACATACCCTGGGGCTTAGAAGTGAGGTTCACGACTGTTCTTGTATGTGCAAAACTCACTCATTTGGAGAAATTGTCCCAAAGCCACTGCCTAGCCACTACCACAACTGTCATGGACTTAGAGATGATCCTGATGAAGTCATATAGAGCCACATAAGCGGCTCATCCAATCTCACAGCCTCTAGAGCTATCTGGCAGCTGCTGGAAACAATGCAACAAGGCTCAGGCCTCCAAGTCCGCACACAACACCCTTCATTTCCTTGTGGTCACCGATTCTGCAACTTTGGGGTGCTTGAGCTCTGGTTCTTCCCTTTTTTCCCCAGGGATGCTTTCACCTCCTCCACTTCCAGGGCAGCATAAGGGTTCTTCAATTCAAGGGCTGGAGGAGTTGGATTGGTAAATCTGCAGGCTCTGGTGACATGTGTCCAACCTTTGCCATTCTGTAGGCTCCCATCTTCTCCTCTGCTGGAGAATTTGGATGTTACAAGAAGCATCTCATCAATGTACTTCTCACTGTCTTGAATGCTCCTGTTTTCTGGGTTAAATCCTTCAGGGAAGCCTTTCCCCCTGGTTCGAAGGGCTCCCCGGTTAACGCCTTCAACATGAGGTTAAGGTCCCATGGAGGAATTACTGACCTCTGTTGGGACCGTAGCCGCCTAACCGCTCGCAGGAACCTGCTAATGTCTGCGTGTTCTCCTAAGGCTTTCCCCTTGACCTTACCCCCGTAACACGAGATGGCTGCTAGCTGTACCCGAAGAGAACTCGCCGCTAAGCCCTTCTCGAATCCAGCTTGTAAAAACTCCAGGATTTCCGGAACGGAAGTTGAGAAGGGTCTCCTACGTTGTTCCTCGCACCATGCTTCAAATATCCGCCAAATCCTCACGTAGGAGAGGCAGGTTGAACGTTTCCGCGTGCTCAACAAAGTCAAAATCACCGATCCTGAATAACCTCGCTTCCTGAGCCGAGCCCTTTCAATAGCCAAGCCGTAAGCGAGAATCGATCCACGTGAGGCATTCGCACTGGCCCCTGCCGCAACAGGTCGTTCCTGCAGGGTAACCGCCACGGTCGGTCGACCGTTAGTCTCACCAAATCCGCGTACCATGGGTGCCGTGGCCAGTCCGGGGCTATGAGGACTACCAGCCCTTGGTGGGCTTCCACCCTCTGGATGACTCTCCCTATGAGAGCCCAGGGCGGAAAAACATATAGAAGGCCCTCCGAAGGCCACTCCTGAACCAGAGCGTCCAGGCCTTCCGACATCCTTTCTTTCCTGCGACTGAAAAATCGACTCGCCTTGGCTGATTGCCAACGAGCCATGAGATCCATGACTGGAGGCCCCCAGCGGGCTACCACTTGCTCGAAGACCTCCTGAGCCAGTTCCCACTCTCCATGGTCTATCTTGTATCTGCTCAGGTAATCGGCCGTGATATTGTCTATCCCGGCCACGTGCTGTGCCGATAGCGCTGACAAATGGAGTTCTGCCCACTGTAACAGGCTGTCGGCCTCTTCCTCTAAGGCCGGGCTGCTTGTTCCCCCTTGACGGTTTATGTAGGCCACTGTCGTAACGTTGTCGGAGAGAACCCAAACAGCTCTTTGATGAACAAAAGACTCGAGTGCTCTGAGAGCCAAGCTCACTGCCCGCAATTCTAGTCTGTTGATGGACCACTGGGACTCCCACGGAGACCAACTGCCCTGAGCGAACTGTCCCTCGCAATGCGCCCCCCAGCCGGTTAGACTTGCATCCGTGGTCAGCTGTACCCACAGAGGAGTCTCGAGAGGCATTCCGCGATCCAGGTTCCTTGGGCAGAGCCACCACTGAAGAGCCTTCCTGGTCTGGAGGGGACAGGGGAGCCGCTTGGACAAAGAATGATGTTGATGGGACCAGCGCCGTAACAATGCCCAATGGAGCGGCCGCAAATATGCTCTGGCCCACGGTACCACCTCTAACGTTGCCGCCATGGTTCCCAGCACCTGGAGGTAATGCCAGGCCGAAGGGTTCCGCCTGGCGAGGAATTGCGCCAAGAGGACTCTTAGGGCAACCGACCTCTGTTTTGGGAGAAACACCTTGCCCCTGCTTGTGTCGAACCTTGCCCCTAGGTACTCGATCTCCTGCATGGGTATCAATCTGCTTTTTACTAGACTGATGACCCACCCCAGATCCTCGAGGACTGCTATTACTCTGGCCGTTGGCTTGCGACTTTCTGCTTCTGTCTTTGCCCGAATCAGCCAGTCGTCCAGGTAGGGATGCACTAGAATTCCTTCTTTTCGCAGCACTGCCGCCACCACCAGCTCATCTTCCTCTTCTCCTACCTCCTTGTCCGAGGCCTCCTCTCCCCAGAGGTCCAGAACCGGAGGCGCAGGACGTTCCTCGCCCAGTCTGGTGCATCTTGACCCTCGCTCTTTTGGGGGGTGCATTTGTCTGAGCCACCCCAGAACCTACCACCCCCTGCTGGCGCATGCAATATGCTTTGTGAAGCAGGAGGACGAATTCTGGCGAGAAGAGTTCCCCTGCCCTTCCCTCCCCAGAGACAGTGGGGGGAGGAGGGGGCAGAGAGGTTCCGGGTACATCCCCAGGAAGAAGTGGAGAGGAGGGGTATTCCCCCCCCAACCTCCCCAGGGTCCGCTGCCCCCTGGGATTCCTGGGACATAGCCAACTGGATCTCTTGCTCCACGAAGACAGCCTCTGCAGTGCAACCCCTGCAGAACCCTGGATCCGATGCTGTGCCCCTCCTAGTACCACAGGATGGGCACCGTGCCTTGCTGGGCATGTTTGGGCCAACTTAGTTTAAGCAGGATAAACACTTGGAATGAAGAAATAAAGAAAATAAAGCAATAAAATTCCCAATCCCCTACAATTGGTGCAAATTTAAGGCAAACTATAACTTGGAAGAGAAAATTTAACTTAAACTAAAATAAAATTAAATTAAGCTAAATTAAATTAAAAGATCGTTGTGATAAGTAGTACAGACAAATACTTGCTGTTTGTCTGCTCCTCTCCCCTCCGAACACCGTGGTAAGAGAGCCAGCTGGTTTTCCACGTGTGTGTAGGCCGCGGCCACGTGGAAACTGCCTGGAAGCAAAGAAACCTTACCGGAGTCCTCGGCCTGCACTCAGACCCCTCCGTGCTGAAAAATAGTGTTTGTACACCCGTTTTCGGCTCCGGGACTGCCTCAAGCGCTCCGCCAATCCACAGACCTCGGCGCGAGGCTTTAAAAGTGTTTTCGGGCCCGGGACTATCTCCAGCGCTCAGCCCCTCCGCGGGCTTCGGCGTGAAACAGAAGACCGTCTGGGAGGCCGCGGCGCCGCCTCAAGCGCTCAGCCTTTCTGCAGGCTTCGGCGCGAGGTGGCAGAAATCCCGCGCGAGGGAAGAAGCTTTCCTTTTTTCTTTTTCCCCCGCAGTCTTTTTAAAGCTTCCTCCGTTCTGCTAGAGCAAGGCCAGAAGAGGGAGAGGGAGAGGAGATGGGGGGGGGGGAGGAAGGGGGAAGGATTCAGGACTTCTTAAAGGCACAGAGCCCTAAAATAAAGAAATAAAGAAAATAAAGTAAAATAAATAAATAGTAAAATAAATTAGGGAAAGGTAGAATCTCCAGTAAACCCTTGGCTTACTGGGACCCTCCAGCTGCTTGAAGGCTGAGATTACTGGTGCCTGTGGGTGGTGCCAGTGGTATTTATATCCCAGCATCAAAGTGATGTGGGCTCAGCCTCCAAGCTACTGGAAAGGTTGCACAACCCAGAAGACAAGGGACTGGACTGGAGAGACGATAAGGAATTGTGAGTGTCTAAAATTAATTTTGTACCGCCACAGTTTGTACATTTCTTGGGGATAGTGGCTGGCGGTTCCATGAAGGAAAGTGAATAGACCTAGCAGGCCTAAAAAACCACGAGGCACTAGGAAGGAAAAAGTATTCCTTAAAAAGGAAAAATTTTACAAGAAAAGAGAAAAGAAACACCGGCGGTACCGGTGGCGTCGGGGAAGGCAGACGCGACCACAAGAAAACAAAAAAATAAAAAGAATTTTCTGCGGTGACAGGACGACGTCCTGCCGGCTCCACGGAAAAACGAAAACTGAGGAGAGGCAGTTGGGAAAGGCGGGAAGGCAGCAAGCAGGCGTGTTGGGATGCTTCCAAAAGCATTCTGATTGGACGCTGGGAAGCGTTCCCGCGCAGACTCCGTCGGTACCGACGTACCCATATGTGAAGACTCATTCCTGCTTGTTCCTGGAGATGAGACATCGTGCTAGCCTCCAGGAAGCTGTTCACAAGGAAAGCCTACCAGCGCAAGCAGTCACACTTCACACAATGGGCAATCTCAAAACAGCCTCAACCCAGTTGACTGCCCAATTGATCAGATCCTCGTCTACCTACTCCATTTGTCCAATGCTGGTCTCCAGACCACTTCCGTCTATTATCTCTCTGCCATAGCTACCCATCATGTGCTCATTAATCGGAAAAAGGCTTAATAAACATGAGGCCTCTGGCGAGGCCACCATCAGATCCCTAGAACCTTAACGTAGTCCTCGCACAACTTATGAAGGCTCCCTTCAAACCCCTGGGAAAGCTTCAATCAAGCACCTCACCTGAAAAACTGGTCTTCCCGGTAGTCATCACATCCAACAGAAGCATCATCAACTTGCAGACTCTAGTAACTACCCTCCTTACACGCAGTTCCTTCACAAAAGAGTGGCCCTGCGCACTCAACTGAAGTTCTTTCCAAAAGTAGTCTCTGTTTTTCACCTAAAATCAGACCACTGTGCTGCTGGTTTTCTTTCCAAATCCACCTCCTCCAGAGTGCATCCTCCACACATGGACTCCACCAAGGATCGCTGCCACTCATCACAGCTCGTTGTCGCCTTCAACTCCAACAATCCAGGACAAATCAGCATTCAAAAATGTACCATTGCACCCTGGATAGCAGACTATCTCCTTTTGTTATGAACAGGCACAACTTCAGCAACCAGGTCATACTGGACTTCATCATCTCTACACGAAGATGATGTTGGTCGCCAGCCTTGCCACGGTCTCTGCAACAGAGATCTGCAAGGCCACCACATGAACTCCATCCACACCTTCACCAAGCATTACAGTTTAGACCACACTTCAGCAGGGGACCTCACTTTCAGCCAGGCAGTGTTCCACAACCTCTTTGCACTGTGATCATCTGTCAATATACCTTCCTCCACCCACTGCACCCCGGGCCACCCAAGTTACATCTCCAGAATGGCGGCGCTCAGCATCAGGCTCACCATCACAGTGTGCCTGCAACACTTTGCTTGTCTGCAGAGAAAGCACAGTTGATTAGCTGTAATGGAGGGTTCTCCATAGACAGGTGTATGCAGCCAGCCACCCACCCACCCATCAACCCCACAAAAGTGAGGAGAGGAAAGAGAATATGCAGAGCTAAGGGATAGCGGAGAACTTTGTGAATTCTTTTCCAAGACCTTGACTTCCATTTGTATTTATAATGGTAATTTTTCATTACAAACAGAAGTCAAGGTCTCAGAAAAGAATTCACAAAGTTCTCCGCTACCCCTTAGCTCTGCATATACTGGATCACAAACAGCCCTGGCGGGTAAGGCACTAATTGGCAAGCATGGTGGAGAGTCTGGCACAATGACTGTCAGTAACATCCCCATCATAGTATGACTGCATACCCCTGCTGTCTACGGAGACCTGCTGTTACAGGTCAGCAACTACACTTTCCTAGCATTGCAGATTGGAATTCTTCGATATAGTGAAGAGTTTTGCAAGCCCTTTCACACTGGAGCAATTAATCACTCCAGCATCAGAAACACACAACAGCAAATAATGCACTCCTCTCCAGATGCTACTACCTCAGATGTTATAAATGTGTGTGTGGGGGGGGGCAGATTAAAAAAAAAAAAAAAGTGTATGACCATATGTAAACAATCTTTAAATGTAGCTGAGGGGCCAATGCAATAAAAAAGAATGTATTAGTACTGTGCACTGAGCTTCACCATACTGTAACATGTGGGGGGGGGGGGGACAATGACATTTAAACTATCGCAGAATCAAATGTGTACCAACAGAAAAAAAACAGCACATCCCTCTATGGTGACATACCTCCATTTTCTTCACTGGGCAGAAGTTATTTTTCTCTTTCTCCTGTCCTATCAGCATTTGAGCCAATAAAGAACAGAGTCCAACACACACACTGACAGAAAAGAAGGAGAAAAAAAACAAACAAACATGACATCTCCCCCTCTTTAAAGAAATTATCTGGTCCAGAACCCCCCTATTCCTTAACCCAGGTGTGTTCAAAGCTGCACACCCTTCCATGGGCCAACAACAAAAAAAAAAAAAAAAAAAAAAAAAAAAAAAAAAAAAAAAAAAACTTACCTGATCCTGAAAAGGCATCCTGAAGCATCAGAGCGTCCTCCTAGGGAAGTCTCAACAAATTTTCTTTGATTTTAGGAGCCAGCTCAAAAGCTTAGGAGCCAAGTCCCCCCCCCCTCCCCCCCAACACTCATCGTCTTTACTGAAGTTGAGGAGCAGGGGATGGGGGGGGGAGAAGAGATCTCTTGCAGCTTCTTAAGGACCCGATTTAATGAAGCTGCTTTTCACATATCATATTTAAGGGAAAAAGCAGCTTAGTAAAGGCTCCCTCGCAGGCCACTGGCAGAAATACACATCCAGTAATTCCCCCCTCCCTCATCCAATCGTCACATACCTCCCCATCAAACTCTGTTTTGGTGGCCCCACTCCTCCCCACTCCCACTAATCCAGTTTGCCACCCTCCAGTCCCTTCCCCTCAGCCAGCCACCCAACCCCAATCCTTACCCCTGCCCCAGTTAACCAAGTCAGCCGCATTCGAGCTTTATCCCACCCACCCCAGCTAGCCCTGACCACCCAGAAAGGCAGTCCACCGTTCCCCCACCCCAGCAAGTCAGTCATCCATCTGCCAGTTCTTATCCCTGCCCCAGCAAGCCAGCAGTCAGTCATAGTACTACTATTAATCATACGCAGCGCTGTACAAGAACATATAAAAAGAAGGGACCTGCAAGTTAGAGCTTACAATCTAAACAAGACCAACAGTACAATATAAGAGAAACAAGGGTTTCAAATAGGGAAAAGAGACACATGGAGAACAAGGGATTCCTTAGCGTTCCTCTAGTCCAGTCCCGGAACCATAGAGTTGTGAACCTCCACCAGCAGCTTTGGAGACTGAACATCTTCATCTCTTTGATCATCCAGCTATATGCAACCCCAAGGACCGCCCACACATCAGTATCTCAGTCTCCAAGCAGCTTGGAAGTCAGAGCCCAGAACTGGGCTCCTTAGGAACAAATAAGCAGAGCTTTAGTGTTTTATTATTTTTTAGATTTAGGTGCTGGGCTGCTGCTGTGGAGGAAATCTTTGACTGTGTCCCTTCTGTCTTTCTCTAATCTGTTTTTTTCTCTCTGTCTCTCTCTGTCAGTCTCCCCATAGGTCAAACAAGCAGGGGAGTTGCACAGGACACAGGTCTCCTTTCTACCGAACCCCCTTGGTGGGTGAGGAGAAGGTTGAAGACAATTACAGGCAGCAATTGAATACAGCAGTAGGCTCTGAGGGTCCCCTAACTGATTTAGGGGTTCCCCGAGCTGCCCTGAGCGGTTATTACTCTGTTATTGACTCTGATAACTGCTACTCAGAGCTTGTGACAGGCACGCTGGACAGTACTCTCAGGGTTTTGACCCCCCTCCACTCCTGTGTGTGGGTGAGTAGAGTTTGAAGCTTTTTCTTTCTAAAGGCAGTGGTGGAGGCCTTGGGGTGGCCTGGAATCAGCCCTGGGGAGTGTTTTAGACCTTTTGGGTATTTTTTCTTGTCCTTTTTTTGGCGGGATCGGGTCCGGCGGCCATTTTGGATTTTTTTCAAAGTTGTTTTTCTTCGTGTTTTTTTTTTTTTTAGGAATAGGAGCTTCGTTTTTGCATTTCTTGGTCAGATATCAGCTAATTGACTCCAGCTCTATCTAATCCTGCAATTTGGAGCGTTTTTGAGCATTTTTAAAATCGCGATTTTTTTTTTCTGCTCTGTTTGCTTCAGCAAGGTGTTCCTGCTTTGCTGGCAAAGGGCTGTGTGCATAGCCATGCCTCCTAGTCCTCGGTGTCTGGTCTGTGGCATTCGTAGAAGAAGTAATTTGGAAGCCCGAGTCTGTGCCACTTGTTCTGCTGTGGGTGCTGGCATGGAGGATCCTCTGGAGGGCTCCAGTGCAGATCTCCCACCTGTATCTACAGAAGGGACATCAGAGCAGGCAGAGATGGTCCTTGGTCCGGGGATTTCTGCGGTGCCGGAGCGCCTGTTGGCGGGGGGCGTCCAGGAGGGATCCCTGGGAGTTCCACCTGCCTTTTTCTCTCTCATGCAGCCGGCGGGGGGAGGCTCGGTCCTACCCCGCCGTGGGCTAAAGCGTCCACTTTCAGTGGAGGGAGACACTGGTCCACAAAAGAAGAGCCGGCCCCCGAGTGTTGCGGATTCTGCACCTCCTGGGGACGAGTTCCACGAGGGGCTGGGGGAGGCTCTCGAGCTGGAGTCTGCAGAGGATTTAGAAGACGGCGAGTTATTGGATGACGAGCAGAGTAGTAGAATAGTGCGTGTATTTCGTAAAAAGGAACTTCCGGCACTGATTGCCGAAACCCTCAAGGTATTGAACATACCCGTGGAAGATGCCACTGCGGAGGACAAGTTGGAGGATCCCTTGATGCAGGCGGTGCGCACTTCCCACAGAGTCTTTCCGCTCCATAGGGTGTTTAAAGCTATGATCCAGGAGGAGTGGAACAGTCCAGAGTCCGCTTTGCGCGGGGCTAGACTGTTGCCTAAGTTGTATCCTCTGTCGGAGGTTGATAGAGAGCTCTTTCGTTCGCCGAAGGTGGACGCGGCAGTTTCCGCGATTACTAAACGGACTACTATCCCGGTGGAAGGTGCTGCGGCATTGAAGGACCCGCAGGATCGGAAAGTTGATAGCTTGCTGAGACAGGCGTTTGATGTTGCTGCCCTGTCAATGCAGGCGGCGGTGGCCTGGGTGGCGCGCGGCTGCCTCCGCCGGTCTCAACAGGTCCAGGGGCCCCAGTCGGCAGAACAAGAGGCCGCGGCGTCCAGATTGGAGTCAGGTACCGCTTATTTGGCGGATATCCACTATGACCTCATTAGGGGTTAGCTAACGGCATGGCGTCGGTGGTAGCGGCGCGTCGTTCTCTTTGGTTACGCAATTGGGCGGCTGATGGCTCTTCTAAAGCTCGCCTTAGTAAGCTGCCGTTTAAGGGCAGGCAGTTATTTGGAGAGGACTTGGATAGGTTGGTAAAAGATCTCGGGGATTCTAAGGGGGGTCGGCTTCCGGAGGATAAGACCAAGCAGGGGAAGCCGACCTTCACCTTCCGGGGGTCTCAGCAGTCCTTTCGGAGGTTTCGTGCCTCCCGCTTTGGTCAGTCCCAGCGTTCCAGATATCTGGGGCGCGGACAGAGTTTCCGCGGATTTCGGGGGGCAGGTAGAGGTTTTGGCTCCTTCCAGGCGCAGGTCCCCAAAAAGTCGCAATGAAGCGAGGCCGGCTCCGGTGGCGGTGATTCCCGTAGGGGGCAGACTGCAGGATTTCTACCCTGCCTGGGCCGCTATCACATCCGATCGGTGGGTGTTAGAAGTGATACGAGAGGGATATGCGCTCGAGCTACATCGACCGGTGCTCGATTCCTTCGTCATGTCCCCGTGCAGCGCTCCCTGGAAACGACGAGTCGTATCCGATACACTTTCCCGGCTGCTTCGGCTCCGGGCGGTCGCTCCCGTGCCGGAGGGGCAGTTAGGGTCCGGTCAATACTCCATCTACTTCGTCGTGCCGAAAAAGGAGGGCACCTTTCGACCAATCCTGGATTTAAAGAGAGTGAATCGGTGCCTCCAGGTGTCGCATTTTCGCATGGAAACGCTGCGCTCGGTAATAGCAGCGGTCCGCGAGGGGGAATTCCTAACGTCCCTAGACCTTACGGAGGCCTATTTGCACATTCCCATTCGCCGGGAACATCAAAGATTTCTGCGGTTTGCGCTGCCGATGGGCCATTTTCAGTTACAAGCCATGCCCTTCGGCCTAGCGACGGCGCCACGGGTCTTCACGAAGATCATGGTGGTGGTAGCGGTGTTCCTGCGGAAGGAGGGTGTCCTCGTGCATCCCTATCTCGACGACTGGTTGATCCGGGCGAAGTCGAGGGAGGAGAGTCTCCGGGCGACAGCGCGGGTCGTACAGGTTTTGCAGTCGTTAGGTTGGGTGGTCAATCGGGCGAAGAGCAGCCTTCTTCCCTCACAGACCTTGGAGTATTTGGGGGCGCGTTTCGAGACCGGCAACGGGAAGGTTTTCTGCCCAGTGCACAGAGCGCGGGCCCTGAGGCGGCTGGTGGAGCAGTTCTAGCGAGACGGGCGTCCTCGGCTTGGCAATACCTTCAGCTTCTCGGCACGATGGCGTCGACCATCGAGGTAGTTCCGTGGGCAAGGGCGCACATGCAGCCTCTGCAGCGAGCGCTGCTGCGTCGATGGTGTCATCAGTCCGACTCGCTAGCTCGTCAGTTAGTTTGCCCCTTGGAGGTTCGGCGCAGCCTTCGCTGGTGGTTGCGTCGGCGCTCTCTGGCGAACGGTATGCCCTTGGAGTCTCCCGTCTGGCGTCTGCTGATGACGGATGCCAGTTTGAGCGGCTGGGGGGCTCATTGCGAGGGCCAGATTGCTCAGGGCCAGTGGTCCTCACGGGAGAGCCGGTGGTCCATCAACCGACTGGAAATGAGAGCCGTGTGGTTGGCTCTGACAGCGATTCAGCCTTGGCTGCAGGGAGCGGCGATCAGGGTGCTATCCGACAATGCCTCCATGGTAGCCTACATAAATCGCCAGGGAGGCACAGGCAGCGCGGCGTTGGAAGCGGAGGCGGATCTGCTTCTGCATTGGGCAGAGCGGCATCTTCAGTGTCTGTCGGCCCAGCATATCGCGGGGATTCACAATGTGGAGGCGGACTTTCTGAGTCGTCGCAGGGTAGACCCCGGAGAGTGGTCTCTACATCCCGAGGTATTTGCGTTGCTGGTCCGTCGTTGGGGTCTGCCGATAATGGACCTCATGGCGACCTTCGAGTCCGCGCAGGTCGAAAGTTTCTTCAGCAGGCGTCGGGAACGCATGTCGGAAGGCCTCGATGCATTGGCACAAAGGTGGCCAAGGTACGGGCTGCTATATGTCTTTCCTCCGTGGGCTCTGCTGGGTCGCCTGGTACAGCGGATCGAGCGGCATCCGGGTCCCGTGGTTCTGATTGCCCCGGACTGGCCTCGTCGGCCTTGGTATGCGGATCTGGTGCGGTTGAGTGTGGCCGATCCGTGGCTCCTTCCTCCTCGGCCGGATCTCCTTCGGCAGGGGCCGCTGCAGATGCCTCAGGTGGCTCGATTCTCGCTTACGGCATGGCTATTGAGAGGGCGCGAATGAGAGCCAAAGGTTATTCTCCGGAGGTCATTGCTACCTTGTTGCGGGCGCGGCGGCGGTCTACGTCGCTAGCATATGTCCGGGTCTGGCGTATTTTTGAGAGCTGGTGTGCGGCTCGCGAGTTGCGGCCTTTGCGGACCTCCGTTCCTCAGATCCTCTCCTTCTTGCAAGCAGGGGTGGACAAGGGCCTGGCGGCCAGTTTGTTGAGGGTACAACTTGCAGCTCTTGCGTGTTTTCGAGGCAAGGTTCAGGGCCAGTTATTGGGGTCCCATGCGGACGTGAAGCGCTTCTTGCGAGCGGTGTTGCTTATGCATCCTCCGTGCAGGGCTTTAGTGCCCTCGTGGGACTTGAATTTGGTGTTGAGGTCTCTGGTGGCTTCGCCGCTTGAACCCTTGGCGCAAGCTTCGTTGAAGGACTTGACGTTGAAAGCGGTGTTTCTGGTAGCGATCTCGTCAGCTCGCAGGATCTCGGAGTTGCAGGCTCTTTCGTGTAGAGAACCCTATCTGTCTTTCTCTGCCGACAAGGTGGTATTGCGACCGGTTCCCGTGTTTTTGCCTAAGGTATTTTCGGCGTTTCACATGAATCAGGTGGTGTCTCTCCCGGTGTTTGCCAAGGAACGGGGCCAGCACGTGGATAACTCCTTGCACGCGTTAGATGTCCGTCGAGCTCTTCGTCGGTATTTGAGGGAAACGGCGGCCTTCCATAAGTCCGATCGCCTATTTGTCGCATTTGGCGGTCTGCGCAAGGGAGAAGCGGCGTCTAAGTCTTCCATTTCCCGCTGGTTGAAAGAGGCGATTTCGTCGGCATACCTTTTACACGGCAGGATGGTTCCTGCCGGGCTTCGGGCTCACTCGACTAGGGCGCAGGCGGCGTCTTGGGCAGAAGTTAGCTTGATACCGGCAGTGGATATTTGTCGGGTGGCGACGTGGTCGTCCTTGCACACCTTTGCTAAGCACTATCGTCTGGATGTGCAGGCGGCGTCGGATGCGCGGTTTGGGTCTCGGGTGCTTCAGGCTGGACTAGCGAGGCCCTCCCGTTGAGATTTACTGCTCTGTTACATCCTCTATGGTTCCGGGACTGGACTAGAGGGACGCTAAGGAAGAGTAAATTAGACTTACCTGCTAATTGTTGTTCCTTGCGGAACTCTAGTCCAGTCCCGGATCCCTCCCTGTCTATCTGTTCTCGCTGCCAGCCAAGAAGGTACATTCATTATAGGAGTCTGCCAGGGTTTTGGTTCTCTATACGTTCGGTCAGAGCTCCTCTGCTTGCAGCACGCCTTAGTTTCCTTTCGGGGTCAAATCTTGGGGGTGAGCGGTGGCGTCTCTTGTTGCATGCGTTTTGCACAAGGGTCACCACGGCCGTTCTGGTCCGCCTTCCCGTAGGCGGGAGGTTGTTCTTACGCAATTGGAAAAAGAAAAAAAAAATTTTTGCTAGTAGTGGGAACTTTAGGGTCAGGATCCTTTTTTCCACTGTGTTGTTATATCTACTTATTTGTTGCTCTGCTTAGTATGCTTTGTCAATAGGTACTGATGTGTGGGCGGTGCTTGGGGCTGCATATAGCTGGATGATCAAAGAGATGAAGATGTTCAGTCTCCAAAGCTGCTGGTGGAGGTTCACAACTCTATGGTTCCGGGACTGGACTAGAGTTCCGCAAGGAACAACAATTAGCAGGTAAGTCTAATTTACTCTTAGGATCCAAAAGCAGCCTCAAAGAGGTGAGCTTTTAGAATGGATTTGAAAAGGGGGAGAGATGAAACCTGATGTATAGATTCTGGAAGTTTGTTCCGAGCATAAGGAGCAGAAAGATGAAAAGATCAAAGTCTGGAGTTGGCAGTGGAAGAAAAGGGCACAGAGAGAAGCAAGCCAGAGGAAGAGCAGAGTTCCCAAGGAGGTGTGTAGGGAGAGAGGGGAGGGGAAAAATAGTAAGGGCTAGTAGAGTGAATGCATTTATAGGTTAGAAGAAGAAGTTTGAATTGGGATACGGAAACAGAAGGGGAGCCAATAAAGTGATTTGAGAAGAGTGGGGTTATATGAGTATATCGGGGCTGGCCGAAGATTAGCTGCACAGCAAAATTTCTGAACAGACTGAAGAGAGAGAACTCTGAGGGAGATCAGCGAGAAGGAGGAGGTTGCAATAGTCGAAACGGGAGGTGACCAAAGAGTGGATAAGAGTTTTGGTAGTGTGTTCAGAGGAAGGGGTGAATTGTGCTAATGTTATAGTGAAAGAATCAACAAGTTTTAGCTATCTGTTGGATATGTGGGGAGAAGGAGAGGGAGAAGTCAAAGATTACTCCCAAGGTTGAAGGCCAAGGAAACAGGAAGCAGATGAGTGTTATCAACAGAGGTAGAAAAAAGGAAGAAGGGGGGTTTAGGGGGAAAAAATAAGAAGTTCAGTCTTGGCCATGTTCAATTTTAGACAGTAGTGAGACATCCAGGCAGCAATGTCAGATAGGCAGGCAGAGATACAAGGCTTGGAGTGTAAGAGAAATGTCAGATGTAGATAAATAGATTTGAAAGTCATCAGCATAAAAATGATACTAAAAGCCATGTGAAGAGATGAGGGCACCAAGCAACTGGGTATAGAGAGTGAAAAGGAGAAGGCCCAGAACAGACCCCTTGGGGTATACCAACTGAGAATGGAATGGCAGTAGAGGAGGATCCACCAATTTAAACAAACGCTGAAAGGGCGATGGGAGGGAGGAAAAAAAAAAAAAAAGGGAAGAGAACCAGGACAGCACAGCGCCCCTAAAACCAAGAGAGGACAAAGTGTCAAAAAAAAAAGGAGGTGGTCAATAGTATCAAAAGCAAAGGTCAAGAAGAATGAGAATAAAGACCCTTGAACTTAGCCAGGAACAAATCACTGGAGACTTTGGCAAGAGCTACTTCATTAGAATGAAAGGGATGAAAACCAGACTGAAGTGGATCTGGGAGGGCTCGAGGACAGAAATTCAAGGCAGCTACAGAGAACCGCATGTTCAAGTAGTCTGGAAATGAAGGGGAAGGAGGGAGATGGGGGTCGATAATTAGAAGGACAAATAGATCAGCCCCTACCCCTTTTAGCTAGCCCTCACCACACAGAAAACCAGTCAGGTACCCCACACAACAGTCAGGTGCCTCCATCCTTACCCCTGCCCCAGCAAACCAGTAGGCCACCACCCCACAGTCCCTATCCCTGCAGTCTCAGCATCAGCCTTCTGCCCCTTTTCCCTAAATCCTAGTATCAGCTGGCAGCCTCCAGCCTCTTTGCCCAACTCAAGCTTCTACCTGCCCCAGTATGCTTCTCCTCTTACCCAGCAGCCAATAGGTTTAAAACAAGAAACAAAACATTTTCTCTTCTCCATGGACAAGCAGGATGCATCAGCCACACCTGGTGTTGTCATGTGACAGTGCCGATTGGATGAACTTCTCTCCTAGAGCTCAGAAAGGCAAAGCCTTTCTAAGCATCTGCCAAGGTGCCCCTGCCCCCTGGTCTACTCCTACCTGCCCAGTTCTGCTTCTTCCGCCTTGCCAAAAAGACAGATCTCTCTCAGCTCCCCAAACTCTAACATCATGGAAAAAGACAAGAACCAGAAGGGAAAAAAAATAAATCACAGAAAGAGAAGAAAACATCCAAACCTGCCTTCAAGAAATGCCCTAAATATGGAAAGAAGATGAACGCCACGGATAAGCATGACCGATGCCTGCGTGTGGTGTCTCAGAACTTCCTACCACATGGGAATACTGCCTTCCACTGTGCCAGAATGTCTCCCAGGATGCGTCGGTCCCACACCCCCACGCTGGAGGACCTCCTCAACTCCAGCAGCAGAGAAGCAGCAGCCTCAAACAGTCTCCCTTTTCCTCCAGATGAGCTCCTGTCACCCCTGGGCAGACTGCATGGCCAGTGAGAGCATGGCCCTGCAGACAGCAGGAACGACAGGACCCCAGTGGCAAATATGATCGCAGCACAGGTTGCGCCCCTGCAGGCCTCCATCCCCAGCATGGTGATCCCAGTGGCACCGCCCCCCCCCCCCCCCCAAATCGAGCTTAAACCAGTGAACAGCACAGCCGTCCAGGGCTGTAAGAGCAGGGAACACACCACTCTCAGCGATCGCAGTGGCCATCTTGAATACAGAAGAGCCTTGCAAACAAGCCCTGCCTTCCCCTGATGCCATTGGCCAGAGCCGAGGAAGTCAGCAACATCACCGTACCAACCAGGAAGACATGGCACGGCTCAGGGAACACCCCCATGGCATTGATCATGCCCTCTCTTCACCTCCCCCTCCCCCAGCAAGCCAGGACACACAGAGGGACAGAAATGGGATCAGAAACAAGCACAGACACTACAAGCACAGTTCCTGCAGCTACAGCAGTGACTATAGTGGGGATAGGCACAGACACGGTCACAACAGCCAGCAACAGTGGGTCTCCTCCAGCAGCATGGACACTTCAGGGAGCCCTCCCCAAAAGCACTGGTGCCACCACAATATAAAACTAAAAGGAGCAGTTGCAAAGGTTAAATACTTACATCAAGCTTGGATGTTGTTTAAAAATACTATCTTGGAAGCCCAGACCAGCTGTATTCCACACTATCAGAAAAGTGGAAGGAAGTCCAAAAAACTGCCAGCATGGTTTAAAGGCGAGGTCAGAGAGGCTGTTGCCAAAAAAGCATCTTTCAGGAAATGGAAAAAAAGAGCCAAATGATGAAAACTGGAAACAGCATGAGCACTGGCAAGATGCAAGGCATTGATAATGCAGGCAAAGAGAAAATTTGAGAAGAAGCCTGCTGTGGAAGCAAAACTACATAAGATTTCTTCAAGTACATTCGTAGCAAAAGACCTGTGAGAGAGTCAGTTGGACCATTAGATGATAGAGGGGTAAAAGGAGCACTAAGAGGGGACAAGGCCATAGTGGAGAGACTGAATGAAATCTTTGCTTTGGTCTTTACTGAGGAAGATATAGGGATGTTGCCCATGACTGAAGTGGTATTTCAAGGTGATACTGTGGAAGAATTGAAAGAAATATCGATACACCGGGAAGATGTATACAATTATTTGATAAACTGAAGGAGTAGCAAATCACCTGGACCAGATGGTATACATCCAAGGATGCTGAAAGAACTGAAATATGAGATTTCAGACCGGCTGTTAGTAATCTGTGAACTATCATTAATATCATCTATAATATCTGAAGATTAGAGGATGGCCAATGTAACGCCAGTTTTTAAAAAGGGTTCCAGGGGTGATCCGGGAAACTGCAGATCAGTGAGCCTGACGTCAGTACCGGGAAAAATGAACATGTAGATAGTCATCACCACGAAAGGGCAAATAATCATGTGTAACAACAAACCCAGTCCAAGGTGTGATTATGTAAAAAAGAGAGTTTAATTAAATAATCTTATTGCTAACCCGACACAGGCCGTGTTTCGCACACTTCGTCAGGGGTTGATCAAGCAGATAAAACTAAAAACAAATACATAAAAATGAATATTGATAAATGCATATATCACAATAAAACACTAAAAGGACAGATGCTACAATGACAATCTGTGACACATATTTTTAACAGTTAATAGATGTTTTTATATGTTACATGTATAAGGGTAAAAAGTGTGGATAAAATATATCAAATCAATAATCAATAAATGCATAAATATATAAAATAAATATTTAACAAAACATTAAAAGCTCATTTAATAGAAACTATATGCACATGAATAAAAGAAGGGAGATAAAAGGAGATAAAAAAGAGAAGGCATGTAAATTGTGATAAACATTGATAAGGGAATAAATACCTCTGTAGCGATTATTGAGGACACCTCTGTGAATGACCTTAGCATAAAGGTAATTCTAATATGACTAAAAAAATAAATATGAAAACATTTGTTAAAAATACATCAAAAGTCAAAACTAATATGTGCTTATTATATTAATAAAAGACCGGAAGAGACTAATAAAGGAGAAAAGAAACGTGGTAAGAGCGTGTGATAAACACATTCCCTTAATATGTGCTCTCAATGGGGGTGAAAAACTAGCCCATTCAAAGAAAACTCCTAATTTATGCATACTGCAAACATGCAGTAAATACTAATCATCCCAAGCAGTACCTTAGATCCAGAGACTAATCCATATATAATGATTAATGTTTGCAATATAATTGTACAATACACATAAATTGCATCAGTGAATGATATCTTTACCCGCATACCGCAAATCCAAGAAATGCTACCGGAAAGGGGCTCCGAGCACCATGGACGCCCGACTGTGAGCTATGTATACTTAAAATTACTTACACCATGTTTAAAACTTAATAAATAACTAAAAAATGTGTGTGACCAATCGGCATGCCCCACATTCGTGCACTAAAACTCAGGATGAATAAAACTTTTAATGAACCAAGAACTGGTTTCTTCTGTACTGCTGCTGCTAACAACCTTTGAAGAACGCTGGCACAGGCGCACAATAAATACTAAAAGGGGACAAAGTAAAATGCTGAAAATCGGGTAAGACTAATGAACATACACGCATTCTTGTGCTTAAATAAACGTGAATAAAAACTTACAAAACCCATAAACTGGCTCCTTCTGTACTGCAGTCAACAACCTTCGGAGAACACAGGCGCAAGTGCACAATAAATACTAAAAAAGGGCAGAGAAAGGGGCAGAGTATAAGAGCGGCAAACTCAGAGAACGATTGCCTACTAATAAAAATGTAAAGCCGCAAGAAAAATAATAAACGCTACAGAGGTATTTATTCCCTTATCAATGTTTGTCACAATCTACATGCCTTCTCTTTTATCTCCCTTCTATTATTCATGTGCATATAGTTTTTATTAAATGAGCTTTTAATGTTGTTAAATATTTATTTTATATATTTATGCATTTATTGATTGAGTTCATATATTTTATCCACACTTTTTACCCTTATACGTGTAACATATTTTTAACAGTTAATAGATGTTTTTATGTGTGTCACAGATTGTCATTGTAGCATCTGTCCTTTTAGTGTTTTATTGTGATATATCCATTCATCAATATTCATTTTTATGTATTTATGTTTTTAGTTTTATCTGCTTGATCAACCCCTGACGAGGTGTGCGAAACACATCCTGTGTCGAGTTGGCAACAAGATTTAATTAAACTCTGTCTTTTTTACATAATCACGCCTTGGACTGGGCATGTAGATAGTAATGACTTAATGAGAGACAGACAACATGGCTTTAGATAAGGAAGGGCTTGTCTTACTAATCTGTTGTTTTTTTGAAGGTGTGAATAAAAACAAACTCCCAGGGGGGACCACGTGATGTGGTGAGCTTGGGTGGACGCTCTCTGCTTGAGCTCCGGGCTCCCGATTCCATACCGGCCTATTGTACCGTCTTTCGGAGGCGTTGAACCTGCGGAATAGCCCCCCCGAATAAAATACAGCTTCTTCCTCTGTGGTCCAGCCTCGGGGGAACCGGTATGGCAGCGGCGGCTAAGGCTAGTCGGCGAGACAAGAAGTGAGGCCTGGGTCAACAGAAAATGGCCGACTCGCCCCCGTCATCCTCAGCGGTCCCGAGGCTCTCGTCGGAGGAGATCTCGGCGGCGGTTTCCGCGGCGCTGGCTACACAATTCGAGGTGCTGTGGGGAAAGTTGGATGCAGTGCAGCTTTCCGTCGATGCCATCGGCGCCCGCATGCAACAGGCCGAGGAGCGGATCGTACAGACAGAGGAGGAAGTGGAGAGTTTAAAGCAGGAAATGGCTCAGGCAAAAACCATGCTTCAGGCTCAGGGTGGCAAGATCGATGATCTGGAAAATCGATCGAGACGCAGCAATCTCAGGCTGCTGGGGCTTCCTGAGTCGGTAGGAGATGCAGACTTATTGTCTTATGTGTCAGCTCTGTGCACTAAGCTGCTTGGAGAGGACGGAGAGAAGACCCGGGTGGTCCTGGAAAGAGCCCACCGAGTGGGCCCCAAGAACACGCGGGACATGAGACCCCGGATTGTTTGGGTAAAATTTTTACAATTCCAGCAAAAAGAAGCCGTCCTGCGGGAGGCTCGGAAAGTCGGAACCGTGGAGGCCGACAATGCAAAGATTAGGATTGCCCAGGACTACTCCGCAACTTTAAGTCAGCGTCGTAAGGCCTATGCATCCGTCTGTCAGAAGCTGATCTCGGCCCACATTAAATTTACCATGCAATACCCAGCGCGCCTGCACGTGGTGCATCAGGGCAAACAGAGTTTTTGATTCCCCGGATGCCGCGATGGAATATGCGCTACAGATGGAGAAATCTGAGCAAGCTGGGTCTACGGAGTCTTCGGGACCAGCATGAATCAGCATGGGCCTTGTGGGAGCTTTACTCTCGATGAGCAGTGGACTGTATATTTGGCTCACGGACTCCTGGCTGTGTTACCGGGCCGCTGGGACTTCTTCTCGTGAGAGCCTCAGAGCCTACGATATGCCATGCTGAGTCGGACCGTGGTTCACCTGCCCGGTGTTCCGTTTCCAGCAGAGGCCACTCTGGTTCCTGGGGGCCTGGCGGTCCTTTCCGGGGGACGCAGGTTCCGCAATGCTTGTGTTGGTTTGGGTCTTGATGTTGTGGGTCCCTTCTTAATGCTGGTTTTCAGACCTGCTTTTCTTTTTCCTCTTACCTATCTACCTTTATATTTTGGAATGTTGTGATAGCTTGTTGCTTCATATATTGTTTACAGTGATGATGATCAGTTCAAATTGAGGTGAAGATATTACTGTATTGCATGGGAGGGTGGATTGTTAAATTTGTGGTTCCCGGGCCTGCCTTGGAACACTGGCAGGTCTATCAAAACAGAATCACCTATACCTGGGGCAGGTTTTGGCGGGAGGGGGGTACTATCTGTCCAGGGAATGGGAAGCCCGGACACATCTAGCAGGGTTGGGTGGACGAAGTGGGAATATGTGTAGGGAAGGAGTGGAAGATAAGGGGAGGTGGGGGGTGTAGGAAAGAGGGGATGGGATTCGGGAAGGGGGAGAGAGGGGGGTAGCGGGGGAATGGGGAGACAGGGACTGGGGGGGAAGGGTCGCCGCAACCTCAATCTTATGTACCTACATCGAGTAATCCATTCAGGAGAAAATAGGGAGGGACCCCAGGCTGGGAGGGGGGGTTTCCTTTATTACGCAGTGCTGGCAGTTTGGGCCTAGGGGACTGGTAATTCTCTGAGGGTAATATCCTGGAATGTGTGTGGGCTATGTAGTCCGATTAAGAGATATAAAGTATTGAAAGCGCTGGCTAGACAGAGATGTGATATTGCGCTATTGCAAGAAACCCACCAGACAGCTGAGGAACATGCCAAACTTTGTCGAGATTGGGGGGTCAGGTTTGGGGAGCACCTGCACTGGGGAAAAAAGGGGGTGTGGCCATTCTCATTCATAAGAAGGTGCGCTTCACGTTGCAGCGACAAGTAGCGGATCCCGCTGGGAGATTTTTGCTGTTGCATGGCTTTCTGGAAGACCGGGAGATAATTCTGGGTGACTTGTATGGTCCTAATTCACTAGACCAGGACTTTTTCAATCGTATTGCAGCTAAAGTGGAGCAATTACCCGATGTGCCATTGCTCCTCGGCGGGGATTTTAATGGGGTCCTTGAGGTAGGTCTTGACACCTCAAGTGGTAGGGGAACTCGGGAAAGGACGCTTCTATCGCAGGTGCTGCACAGATTCCGAGCGCGTTTAGATTTGGTGGACCCCTGGTGATTATTACACCCTTCCGAGAAGGATTTCACTCATGTTTCGCGGGCACACGGTACTAGTGCTAGAATCGATTATCTCTTGCTTTCCACTTCCCTATTTACATATATGGGAGAAGCGCAGATAGGCCCTCTCGAGATCTCTGATCATGCAATGGTTTGGATAGAACTGCAATGGGGGGGGGGAGGAGCTGGGCAGTCTCGTATTTGGCGGTTTCCCATTGAACTGTATAACGATAACCAATTTCAGCAGTTCCTCGGTCAACGCTGGCAGGACTTTGAATTAAATCATCGGGTACATAAAGATGACCCGGAGCTGGTATGGGAAACTGCTAAAGTGGTGTTAAGAGGTGATATAATGGGGTTTGTAGCTAGGAAGCGGAGATTGCTGGCTGAGCAAATCATCCGGCTGGAGCAGCAGGTGACTCATGCACGGGTGCTTAGTGGACGTGCCCCTACAGTGTCTAATAGGAAGCGGTTGTGGGAGTTGCAGGTAGCCTTGAACGAATTGATCCACCAGCGAGCCAAGAAATCCATCATGTACTATAAATATCGGCTATATTGTTTTGGCGATAAACCGGGAAAGCTGCTGGGGAGATGTCTGAAGGGTCAGAGAGGAGCGAAGTTGGTAGCGGTTCTTCGGGATGAGCATGGGAAACTTCAACAAAACAGGTCGGCGATAAGTGCAGTATTTAAAGGTTTCTTCCAGAAACTGTATGCGGCGGAGGAGACTGTCCCTTCTACTATGGAAAAGTACCTGCAAGGTCTGACTATACCGAGGGTGACTGCAGAGCAGCGGGGCCACTTGGGACAACCGATAACTTTGCGAGAGGTGCAGCGTGTCATTTCAATTGCTAGCTGTTATAAGGCTCCAGGACCGGACGGGTATGGGGCTGAATTTTATAAGCTCTTGTCGAACTGGGTGAGCCCTCTTTTAGTGGAGACCTATCGTCACAGGATAGAAGGAGGTGGTTGGCGATGGGGAGACAACCAGGCATATATTACGCTTATCCCTAAGCCGGGTAAAGACCCCCTACAGGTGGCTTCTTATCGGCCGATTTCCCTCTTAAACTTTGATATGAAGCTGTTGGCGAAAATCCTGGCTGAGCGTCTGGCGGAAATTTTAGGGGATGTAGTACATGAGTCCCAGGTGGGGTTTGTGCGGGGGCGCTATGCGGTGCGTAACCTACGTAAAATATTAGCGTCGTTGGAGTGGGTGCATAACCAGCAATTGCAGTCCCTTTTGGTGAGTTTTGACGCTGAAAAAGCGTTCGATAGGGTGAATTGGGAGTATCTACAATATTTGCTACCATTGTATGGTCTGGGGCAATCCTTTTGTGACATGGTGCAGAGTCTGTATGTTACTCCGACAGCCAGAGTGCTTTGTAATGGGGTCTTATCAGATCCCTTCTCTTTGCACAGAGGTACTAGACAGGGGTGTCCACTCTCCCCTTTACTGTTTGTTTTGTCCTTGGATCCGTTACTACGGAGCATAGAAGCGGATAGGCAGATCTGTGGGGCGGAGATTGGTAAGCAGGGGTTTAAAGTGTCGGCCTTTGCGGATGACATGCTGGTACACCTGCTTGCTCCAAGGGAGTCTCTTCCTCGATTGATGGAGGAGTTCCGGGTGTTTGGTAGTTTTTCAGGCCTTCGGATAAACGCGGACAAATCGGAGGCCTTAGATGTGTCGGGGCAGCTGCGGGAACGCTGGGGGGGGGGGGGATTTTCCTCTGAAATGGACGGACCAAAAGTTTAACTATCTGGGTATTGTTTTAATGAGGTTACCACAAGATCTGTACCATATTAATTTTGAGAAAGTTTTGTTGGGGTTCAGGACTCAGTTGAGAGCTTGGAACCCTCTGCCATTGTCGCTTTTGGGGAGAGTTGCAGCAGTTAAGATGGTGGTCCTACCGCGCATTCTATATTGGCTGCAGACCTTACCAGTGTGGTTGTTACGCCGGGATCTGCATAGTTTAGAAAAGGAGATCCAGGGGTTTCTGTGGAAGGGGGCCAGGGCGCGTATTCCTATGTCTAGTATGGTTGGTAAATGGCGTAGTGGCGGCTTGGGACTCCCGGATTTAGGGATGTATGCCTTGGCATGTCAAGCGCGGCATCTTGGTGACTGGTTGGGGGGGACGGATACTTACACACCTAGGGATCTGGAGGCGGCATTAGTGGCCCCAGTTTCTTTAATGGGGGTTTTGCATGTGGAGGGTGCTCACTTGCCAAATCGAATTACGCGTAGTGGTATGTTCAACTCTATGCGATGCACTTGGAGGAAGTTGAATAGCTTTTGGCACCGGAATTGGCAGGTGTCGAGTTGGCTGCCCCTACGAGGCAATGTGCACTTCCTACCGGGCTCTGAATCCCGGGCGTTTCAGCTTTGGCAAGCCTGAGGTCTGAAGTATTTGGGCCATGTGGTGGGGCTTACTGGTCAATGCAAACCATTTTCAGAGCTGTGTGCCGAGTTCACGCTGCCTCCTTCTCAGTACTTTGCGTATATGCAACTCGTTCATTATGTGGCTATGCTGCCCAGAGAAGAGCTAGGTGCAGATAGATCGGTGCAGATTCTTGAATTTTTTGACATTGGGGGTGAGACTCCCCCGACGATAGCGGGGTTGAAGGCTCGGTTGGAGTGTTTTGGAGCTCAGCCGGATTATCAGAGGGCTGAGATGGCTTGGGCGGCGTAACTGGGACGAGTGGTACCGCCAGGTACTATCCGGCTGGCCTTGGGGCGGATAGGGGGGCTGGTGGAGGGAGCCCGATGGAGGGAAGTGCAATATAAAGCTTTGACCCGGGTGCATTTCTCCCCTCGACGGGCTTTGAAGAGTCATATCACGCAGGATGGGTCTTGTCCACGATGTTCTGAGCCATTGGCTACTTTAACTCATATGTGGTGGCAGTGCAGGCGCATTTTTCCCTATTGGTCACAGATCAGTAGATACCTTATGGAGATGCTACAGCAGAGGTTTCCTTGGACCGGAGCTCTGGTCATACTTGATCAGTTGCATCAGGCTCTTCCTGTTGGGAGGTGGGAGAGGTTACTGGTACGTAAGGCCTGTCTGGTGGGGAAGGGCCCTATTCTCCATCGCTGGCGAGATCGGGACCCGCCAACGTTTTTGGAATGGCGCAATAGTTTTCATCAGCTGATGCTGGCGGAGCGCTGGAGAGCCAGGGGTAAGGTGAAGAGGTGGTCCACCTTCATGCTAATCTGGGAGCCTTATATTCAGAGTTTAGGGCCCGATGCAGGAATGAAATAGTCAATGTGGGATATTAAGATGCACGGGCAAGAAGTGTGGGGGGAAGGGAACATGGGAACGGATTACTGCTAAACCTATAGGGTGGCGCTTTGTGGTTGCGACGGACGGGAGGGATGGGTGGGGGGTGGTGAGGGGTGGGGGGGTTTGCTTAACCTCATTTATAAAATTATATAACCGTATGCGTTGCTTTCTGCTGTTGTTACATAACTATACATGGTGTTTGCCTCAAGCGGGGATAAGAGTACACTCTGCGGAGGCTTATTGTCGGCATTGTACTGGTTGTTATGTTACTGATGGTTAATAAATAAAGTATTCAAAAAAAAACCTCCCAAAGTGATAGGCTTACAAGGCAGAAAAATAGCAGACCTGGAGGTGCAGTATCAATAAATAAGCTAGTTGATGGAGCAGTGGAAGCCCATAGCTCAATTTCTTCTTTGCAGCAGTGGCACTATTGACCACAAGCAACTTTAAATCTCCTGGACAACACTTCCTGCTGCTGATCTCATAAGATTAACAAAGAGGAATGTGATTGAGGAGATCTGAGGTTGCTCAGGGTCATAGTGTAGCATAGAAGAAAACAGAATATGAAAGCAGCAAAAGATCATATAGCCTATCCAGTCAAAAGCAACAGCCCAGTCTCTACAATCCCTTCCTCTCCTTCAGGAGGTCCTCTACGTTTGTTCCATGTTTCTTGAATTCAAATACTGTCTCCCCCACATACCAACCTTTTTGTAAAGAAATTTTCCTTAGATTACTCCTGTTATGCTATGAGAAAAGAGAAATGACTAGGGAGGAACAGTTCTAAGCAACTGGAAACATTTTTTCTAAGTTGTTTTTTGTTTTGTAACTTTTTGTTTTGTTTATGTGCGGTAAGTTTCTGTCTCCCTGAATGAGCCTAATCTCGTCTGATCTCAGAATCTAAGTAGTGTCAGGCCTGGCTAGTACTTGGAAGGGAGACCACCTTGAAATACCGGATGCTGTTGACTTGCTGCGCAAAAGATAGACCTGGTAATCTACTTCCAGTCACACTGTGCCATGAAAACCCAGGGCCTGCATTCATGGGAGTCAACACTGGCTTGACAGCACACACACAAGTTTCGGTCATTTGTAAATCTGGCGCAAAAAAAAATTGTCAAAGCCTGGCCTGTACTATAAGCCACACAGAGAGACTGAAGGAACCAGAACAGGAGTATCCCCAAATTATGACCCATGATACAGATGCAGCCTACCAAGCTGCTTTTCCAACCCACCATAACTTCCTCTATGGGCAGGGAAAGTAATTACCCCATATCTTATATGGCCCTCTTCTTGAAAGCTTGGGACTCCCTGCTCAAGAAGTAAAAGAAGAGACTGGATACAAACATTCAAAATCTATTAGGCTGCAGTAAAAGCTGTCAGCTTAGCTGGGTTTAAAAAAAAAAAAAAAAAAAAAGAAGATTTGGACAAGTCCTTGGAGGGAAAGTCCATAAACCATTATTTATTTATTTTAACAATTTCTTCTATTCACCCCTTCCAGAGATCAAGGGCGGTTTACATAGAACAGTTAACAAAATTTTGTATACTTCTGTATACTTTACATGGAACAGAGTTTTGAACTATATACAGGTAATATTACATGGAACAGAACAGAACTAATTACAAGTGACTATTTACAAGGAGCAGTAAAACAACAGTTTGGATAAGACTTTTCCGCAGTGGGTGGAATGGATAAGTACTGTAAGGTTTTCTTGTTAGTCGTTTGTCCTTAAAAAAAAAAAATTAAAATCTTGAGTACTATGGATGTGTTATTAAAGTGTTATTATTAAAGTGGACCAGGGGAAATCCACCTACCTTTTGGGATCCTGCCAGGTAGTTGTGACCTGGACTGACCACTGTTGGAAAAAGGATATTGGACCAGTCCAATCTTAAGATATCAAAAGATATAAAGTTACTAAATACTTAATAAGATCTTGTCAGCATTAAAACAAAAACAAATGAACTATTTCAATAAAAATTTCATATCACCAAAATAATCATGAGATGGACCTGCCTCTGATGCCTGTAAACTGTACTATTTTTGAGCAGAAGAATACATCCCGTGCATAAAGGGGTGAATGGATTTATAAATCTGCATTTAGCTCACACATTTTCAGTAGCAGCTCGAAGCTAGTTACATTCATGTTTAATAGGTACTTACAACCTAAGTTTATACCTGAAGCAATGGAGGATTAAGTAATTTGCCCAAGATCTCAAGGAGCATCAGTGAGACTTCAGCTCTGACATCCGTGGTTCTTAGCTCACTGCTCTAACCATTAGGCTATTCCTCTATCCAAGTTTCCACACATGCGCTTTTATTTTAAAGTGGAAAAATAAACAAGCTGATGCAGAACCGCTAGCATGCCGTTTGCGCGTAGATAATGCAACATATACACACAAGTACCTCTGCGCTAAATGCAGAGAAGAGACTGACACACAACAGCAAAAAGCATGCACACACAGCAACATCAAGCATATGGAAATGAGATGTGCATATTAAAATGAAATGCTAATAAGGTCTGCACCCAATGCAGAGAATCAGAGGATTACATAACCAGCCATAAAGTTCAGGAGCACCATTATCTTTACGCCTGGTCGGAGGCAACTTAAAATTCTTGCACGTGTAGGGAAAGACTGTTTCAGAGTGTGTACCGGGTGAACAGTTACGTTCAGCGTGAAAACCTTCTGCGTGTATCTTTTAGTGTCTAACTAAAGTTCAGCGTTCAAAGAGAAAAGTCCAAAGGATAAGGCTCAGAAAACCTATTTATATATCATTCTCCATTTCCCTTATGTCTCCTTGTTGCGATTTAACAAAAATATGTTTTTGGGTGAGAATAGTGTGGACTTTTATGGGGTGGAGGTGCCATCAGGCTGTTACTGGTTTTCCTAATGATGAAAGAACCTGCAAGCACTCATAACTTTAGCATCTGAAATTTACACATATGCGCACATGACCACCTGTAACGCATTTACTATGCACACGTGTTTGCTCCCCACCTTTCAACTTTAATGCAAATGAGATATGCGCAACACACCCCTTGCTGCATATCGGCATGCTATGAAAACACATACACAGCTAATCCTTTCCATTTAGCAGTTGGTACTTTACTCTGTTCAGCACACACAAATTCACCTCTTAATCCATCGTATTCCATGAAAACCACCTTATCAAGATTTGTTACCATCATGCATGTCCAAGAGGTTCTAAGACTGTCTCTTAGCAATAACAAAATAGTCTGTGCCCTGTCTGGGAAATGATCCAATTCAAATCAGAATCATTCTAAAGACACAATTTAGAGGATTAGATAAAAATTATCACAAGAAAGTTAGAAAAATAGAGTATGGGAGCAAATAATATTTTGATGACACCAATCCAAAATATGTGCAAAAAGTCATTTGCCCAGTCTTTAAATTTTAACCTAATCCTCCTTGCTGGTCTCCCTCAGTCATCTCTCTCCTCTTCAATCTCTTCAGTGCTCTACTCATATAACCCCTCTTCTGACTGGCTCTCCTTCCATTTCTGTATCCATTTCCAACTTCTCCTTCTAACCTAAAAATGCATTCACTTTACTGTCCCTCATGACCTTTCCTCTCCCCCTACACCCCTCCTAGTGAACTCTGCTCCTCCTCGGGATTTCTTCTCTCTATGCTCTTTTCTTCTACTGCCAACTCCAGACTTTGATCTTTTCACCTTGCTGCTCTTTATACTTTAACTTTATTTATTTAGCTGGATGTATATAATTGCTTTTCTCCTGGAACATAGTATATGACAGCAGATAATGATCCATCTAGTCTGCCCAGCATGGCAGCAAGAGCATGTGCACCTGACGCTCTGTGCAGGCCACCCTGTCACATGCCTTTATTTAGGGGTGTACCACCCGCTCCATGTAGGTCACCTCTTATTTGTTGAAATAGTTAAGTTATGTTTATTTTGATTTTATCCTGTTACTATAAAGAGATCCACAGTGTCTGTCCTATGCCAGTTTGAATTCTGTCACTGTATTTGCCACCAACACTTCCATCGGGAGGGCATTCCAAGCATCCACAACCCTTTCAGTGGAAAAGTATTTCTTGACATTGCCTCTCAGTTTACCCCCCTTGCAGCTTCACATTATGCCCTCTAGTTTTACAGCATCCCCGCCTTTGGAAGAGGTTTGTTTGTTCATTAATACTCAAAGTATTTAAAGGTCTGAATCACAAACTTCCTGTATCTTTATGTCAAGTCTCTTACTCCCTCTTCAAATCCATGCTAAAGGCTTACCTCTGAAGCTGCTTTTGGATACTAATCTTGTTCCCCTTGTGTCTCCTCTCCCTATTGAATCCTTTATTTCTCTTGTATTGTGCTGTCTGTCTTAATTAGCAGGGACTGTCTTCTATATGTGTTTGTACACCGCTGTGTATGCCTTGTAATGCTATATAAATGATTAGTAATAGTAGTAGTTGTAATCATCTCAAAGAATCAATTTTGCCCTCCAGAATTAAGGTAGAAATATTTTCAAAATTGAGTAAAAAATTATTGGCATGTCCAGTTGGTCAAAGGTCAATCTCAGAACAATCCCAGTTGTGTACAAAATATCAAGGATAGAATCCATTGTGTATGTAAAAGTAAGTCAGTCAATAAAAACAACACAAGAAAAATTGAGTTGGCAAGGTAACATTTCCCATAAAAAAGGAAAACCCACAGACAAGGTGTCACACATAGAGCTATAGTGAAGGAGGCTCAAAGAGAATGTAAAAAAAAATATTTGACAGAGCGAGATGCCCAAATCTGGAACAGACTTCCAGTAAGGTTGATAAAAGACAAGACAATTACAGAACTCAAAACATGCATGGGATACACAGAGATCTTAATGGAGAATGGCAAAAGTCACAAGCCACATTTACCAAAAGGGAAACTGGGTGGACCAAGTGGTCCTTTCCTGCTAATATCTTCAATGTCACTATTCAGATGCAGCAGAGCTGCACAAACTATTTTGGTTCTCAGAGGTTTTCCTGCCAGTGAAAAATGGGAATGAAGACTTAGCATTACACCCTAAAAGATAATGGTACTACTCTGAAAGATTACATGAAGGACAGAGGAACCTGGTAAGCTGTTTTGAACTTCTATTTTAGCATAGATCCGCGTTATTCAGTGGGACTTAGATACTAATAGCACACATTAATGTTGTTGCAACTTAATAACTAGCCCTTTAATCTCTGAAAAATCTTTTGAAACATGGATGTGGCAGCATACCACTTTCATTGCAGAAGCAACTTGTGTCACATATTGTATTTTCTGTTGATTAATCTTGGTGACTTGGGTGCAGCCTAAATGATTTCTGAAGCAATTGGTTTTGCACACTTCTCACCAAGAGGATACTGCTATTATTGCAGTGAATAACAAAGGGGCATGTTTATAGGCGTTAAGTGTCCATGGTGCCACTTAAAAAAATACATGTTAATGAAATTAATGTGTATTCAAGTGCCATCAATTCAATGCCGACTCCTGGCGACCCAGCACACCCTGGGCTTTCTTGGCAAGGTATGACTGGAAGTAGATTGTCAGGCTTTTTCTTCCAAGGCAATGGAGGGTAAAGTGACTTGTCCGAGGTCACAGAGTGCAGTGGGAATTGAATCCTGATCTCTTAGGTACTAGGCTGTTACTCTAACCACTAGGCTACCCTTCCATTCCATGTATTAACCGTTAGTAAATATCCCACAAAGTGTTCAATGAAGGAATAATTAAAACAACTAAGATGAGAAATATAGGTGCAAGGCTAATAAAAAGTACACAGTTTGCCCCACTGCAGATTATCCAGGTTTCACTACAAGAAACTTCAATACTAAATCATCTCTGAAAACATATAATAGGATTGCAAAACAGAGAGAGTATCCAGAGAATGAACCGATAGTACCTTCCAAACATGTCAGACAATCCAATGTCTCTTAATATTGATTCAGGTCTTTAATAAAAATTTTAAAAAACCTTTTCTGTGGATGCATGTCTAATGGTTGCCAAGTGCATCCTTCCCTGAAAGGCTGTCCCAGTGCTGACTTTACTGCATATATTTGCCTTATAGACCTGTTTTTTCTTATGGAGACTAGTAAAAAAATTGGATTACAATACGATGCAAGCAACGGGTAAAATTAAATCTGGATTAACCTGTTCGAAAGAAATGGAGCCAGTCGGCATACCTATCAATATCGAAGGCTTCTGCTGTTCTAATTATCCTAAACCAGGCACATGAAATTAAATGACAGAGGACGCACTAACATCCTATGGTGCACTTTAATCTCTGTCCCGACAGACCTCGAGGACTATCTGTCACGATGAAATGAGAACGTAGGACCTGTGCTGATCCCCCGTTATATGGAAGAAACCAAACGGCGCGCACACCGGTCACTAACTGAACACCGCGAATAAAGTTACTCACAATCCAAGGACACAAACTGGCCGACTGCCGACGAGCCTCCGCCGCTGCTCTCCACGAACTGCACCTCGGACACGATGATGTTATCCTCCAAGACGGAGCCGCAGCCCGTGCACACCGCATCGCCCCGGGCCTGGTCGATATCAATGTCCGTGCAACCGCAGTTCTTACAGACCCGGCCGCTCATATCGCCGGCGACGCCGCCGCATCAGGCGCGCGAGGAGCTGGGCGGCAGGCGGGAGAAAGAGCCAGCGGCTGCCTGCCTGAGACTCCTCGAGAGCCGGCGTCTCCAGCACACGCTTCACCCACACACTGTCCGCTATGCTACCACACGGAGGCCAAGCCCCGCCCCTCCCCGGCTCGCGACGCTTCCCTTCCGCTTCCGCACGCCGTCGCCAAACTAGCCGGAAGCTCCCAGCGGCACATTCGTCGCCTAGTCTTTCAGGAAAACGGGTGTGTGCGGGCTGTGAAGCTTCTCCGAGTCGGGAGATTAAGTGACTGTTCTCGTGTTCTTGAAACGCATGACGTAAAATCTCCAACAAATACACTAATCCTACGATGAAAATTGGAGCGAATGAAGCAGTGAGTTCGTGGAATACTCTTCGACTGTTTTTATGCTGGTCCGTTTCGGTTCACACAGTGTTGATTCCGATATCCTTTTGATCGGGTTTTCTTTTGAGAATTTTAGATACTAAATAATGGGGGGGAGGGGTAGTAACGGCAGAGCCTATTGCTTCTATCTGCTCTGCTTTACTTCGTGCTGCATTTAGGACAAATGTGGTGAAGGTAGGATGGGATGCTGATGCTATTGAATTTCAGGGAATCTCTCTCTGCTGCATCTCCGAGGGAATTCTTTATCCTATAGCAAGCACCTCATCCTGAACGTCCTCTTGCGATATAACCTCGCCTTACTCTGCCTGATGGAGACCTGGCTTACGAGACGATCCCTATCTGAAACGCTGCCTTCTCCTCTCCTCCCCTCCCGTGCCGGTGGGGGAGTCGCCCTGCTTTTAAAAACTTCTCTGCCTCTAATCAAACTCCCCAGCGATCATTGGCCGGTCCTGAAAAACTGCTCATCAGATTTGATCTCTCTCCACCTTTACACATTCTATTCCTCTACTGTGCCCTCTCCCCTCGGTGTGCACATTCGGACGAAATCCAACAATCTCGTCTTGATATTGCTAGTCTTAGGGGACTTCAACATCCACTTCCACGCTCCCTCTAAATCACGAGACTTTATATTCTGCCAATTCTTGGAAGATCACAATTTTAACTTATACCTCCTGGTCCTCCTTCCCACGCTGCATGACACACCTTAGATCTGATTCTCTCCCAACACAAAACTTCTCCTCAGCCCATTGATATTTCTACAGTCCCCCTTCCTTGGTAGGATCTGCTTCTCCCTCCCGGGCCCAGTCACACTTCCCAGTCCTAGCCTAGATTTCAGCATGCTCTCTCAAACTCATCGGGATCTGACAGCAGAAGTCAAATCACATTTCCCCACAGCTTCTCTCCAACTTTCCTTCCCTCCAACTAGATCAGCAGGCAGACGTGGAATACCATGCCAGCTGGACCTCGCTGCCCCTGTGCTTCCGGCCCCAAGCCCTTCTCGCTGTTCTCCCCCTGTGAGTCTCCGCTTCCTCAAGAGGCAACTCGGATTCGTAGAAAGAGCCTGGAGAAAATCCAAGGACCCAATGTCTCTCTCCTCATTCAAAATTCATCACTGACATTACAGGTCTCAGATCCTGGCAGCCAAGAAAAACTACTGCTAAGCCCTTTCACCGCCTCAGCCCATAACCCAAAAACACTTTTTGCTATTGCTGCCTGCTTTTTGAACCACAGGCTTCCCCTTCCCCTGCTATTTCCTCAACCTGCCTGTCCTCAGACACCCTTTATTGTCTTTTCTATACCGTGCTCTTTGGAATCAGTGCGGTTTACATTCAACAAAATTTGAACAGTGCAGGCGGACCTCCACTGGACTTACAATGAACAGGTATTACAACTTGGGACTAATGAAAGTAACTATGTACAGGCTAAGTGATCGGTCACAGGTGACCAGGTCGGCTGGCAACTATTTACAGGTTGCTCGCCCAGACTTATATCCCTGCTTGAAACAGGTCATAATCTAGCCCACATAGTTCACTTATGCACATGTTATTTGCCACAACTTTCATGGCCAAACTCAACATCTCAAGAATAGGACTACCAATTATCATTCTGTTCATCCCCCACCCCACCCCCTTGCTTCACCAGCAGACTTCTTCACTTACTCAAACTTGGTCTAACTTTACCCTCTCCAACCTGACTAAGCTTCTGTCATCCTCTAACAGGGGTTTTCAATCCAGTCCTCGAACTCTAAGCCAATCAGTTTTTCAGGATTCCCAGAATGAATATGCATGAGAAGGATTTGCATATTCTGCCTTCATTGTATGCAAATCTATCTTATGCATATTTATTGTGGGAATCCTGAAAACCTGACTGGCCTAGGGTTCCCCGAGGACTGGTTTGAAAACCTATGCTAAGAGATCCTTCTGTCTCTTGGATCCCATTTATTTATTTAGACAGTTTTGTATACTACCTTATCTTCAATCAAAGTGGTCATAACACAATTGGGGGATACATTTAACATGAGGGGATATGAGACACATATACTAATGCTTACAGGGAACATGGGCAATGGAGGGTTAAGTGGCTTGCCCAAGACCACAAGGAGCACCTGTGGGACTAGAAACCCCAGTCCTTCCAGTCCAAGGTTGCTGTCATCTAGTGGGATTTGAACCCCCAACCTTCTGGCCTGAGAGAACTTCTCCCAACCACTAGGCCACTCTTTCTCCCATTCCCTCTGACTGGCTATCAGAACCTTCTCTAGCTTTTATACCCCTACAACCTCACCATGTTGACTTTCATCCTTACATTGGGATTGCTCCCTCCCCCCTGGAAGAAGTATCTAGTTCATCCTCGGCTTAAAGCTCCCAAACTAGATCCAGCCGACCCCCTACCACTACTGACCTATATCCAGTCTTCCTTTTCTAGTGAAACTTGCCGAACGCCTGGTCCTCCCGCAATTAGCAGAGTCTTTAAAACACACCTCAGTGCTCCATCCCCAACAATCTGGATTTCGTCTATTTCACAGCACAGAAACCATTATCACCGCCGTTTTTAATGATATCCATCGCATCCTGGATCAAGGTGCATTCGCTCTGGTCATCTCATTAGACATCACCGTGGCTTTGATTTAGTGAATCATAACCTCCTTCTGGCTCACCTCTTTGATGTAGGTATCCGAGATACTGTCCTCACATGGTTTTCTTCATTTTTGTCTAATCGCACTTATCAGATCCTTAATCACACTTCCATTTCTGCCCCATATTGCCCACCTTGTGTTCTGCAAGGCTCAGCCCTCTCTCCCCTACTTTTCAATATATTTGTTAGCCCCCTTGCAACCCTCATACAATAACTAGGTATCAATTTTTACATGTATACCAACGATATCCTCCTACTCACTTGAATCGACAGCCTATCTCCCAATCTTTCCACCATTAACACCGCTTTAGATCCAATCTCGGCTTGGCTTCAGGCCAATGCTCTAAAACTCAACCCTTTGTACGAGGCGAAGGGCCAGTTGGACTGTGGGCCAGACAGTTCCCAAGCAGACACCTTGCTCCATCCAAAAGGAGAACCACTCAGGGAGGACATATCACTTCCCAATAAAAGAAACATCACAGAGAGGACTTACACTTCCCAATAAAATCTCACCTTATGCAGGACAACCCGCTCATACATGGTAATAACTATCTCACAGATTTTTCTTCCAAAAGGATCCTTTTATTATTCCCTATCTTACAGAAACAGAAAATTAAGAACAAAGGAAAAAGGCAGTCCAGTAGAATTACAGATCTTGCCACCTCTCACAGCAGGCAAACAAGGTCATTCTGTCTTATCTCAGATGCAGATCTTCAGCTACAAGCCAGACTTCCTGACTCAACAGAGAGTATGACAGGCTTTCCTGGACACAAGAAATTAATGTAACAGACATACACAAGACAAACTAGCATGCACACAAAACTCTGACACGACAACAGGGATACTGGGGCCATAGGGAATCCATACCCCACATAGCCTTCACTCAGGGCCAGCCCGTCCATTGAGCAAGAATGTTTTTTGCACAGGGCCCCGTGTTTCAGGAGGCCCTGCGCAAAAAACAGGTTTTGCCAGGCAGGGGGGGCCCCCGCGGCGGGACACTTGATTCTGCCGCTGCCATGGCGGCAGCAGCAGCAGCCGGTTTGCTTTTTTTTATCTATTTGGGCTGATGGGGGGAGGGGGTTAGGACTGGTAATGGGCTATGGGGGGGCTGACAGGCAGTGGGCTGATGGGGGGTTAGGACTAGTAATGGGCTGATTGGGGGCTAGGACTGGAAAGGGTTGATGGGGGGTTAGGACGTAATGGGCTATGGGGGGGCTAAGACTGGAAATGGGCTGATGGAGTTAGGACTAGTAATGGGCTATGGGGGCTAGGACTGGAAATGGGCTGATGGGGGGCTTATGACTGGTAATGGGCTATGGGGGGCTAGGACTGGTAATAGGCGGGGGGGTGGCTAGGACTGGAAATGGGCTGAGTGGAAGGAGGGCTTGAACTGCATATAGCTGATGGGGACGGGGGCTTGGAATGGAAATGGGCTGAGTGGAAGGGGGGGCTTGAACTACAAATAGCTGATGGGGAGGGGGGCTTGGAATGGAAATGGGCTGTGAGGGGAGGGAGCTAGGACTGGAAAAAGGCTGAGTTGGGGGGGCTAGGACAGGAAATGGGCTGATGTAGGGGCTAGGATAGGACTGGAAATGGGCTTTTGGGGGGGAGCTAAGATTGGAAATAGGCTGTGGTGGGGACTTGGATTGAAATGGACTCATGGAGGGGCTAGAACTGAAAGTAGGCTCATGGGGGGCTTGGATTGGAAATGGGCTGAGTGGAGGGGAGCTAGGATTTAACATGGGCTGATGGTGGGGCTTGGAAAGGACTAGAAATGGGCTGATGGGGGCTGGGATTGGAAATGAGCTGATGGAGGGACGGATAGGACTGGAAATGGATGGGGGAGCTAGGACTGGAAATGGGCTGATGGTGGGGCTAGGATAGGATTGGAAATGGGCTTATGGGGTGCTAGGACTTGAGATGGGCTGATGCGGGGACTAGAAGGGAGCATTTGCATACATTTTACTTATGGCACACATTTGCGGTACTTTCACACTAGAAAACCATGCGCAAAACTCTACACCGGCTTTCTGCATCAGCCTGCATTTGCTAGGGTCCAATGCTAAAGCTCTTGCACAGGCTTTCCTTATTTTTTATTTTTTTTATAAAGATTTACAAATTATATTCCAATCGTACATAGAAAAGAGAGAGGCAATCTAGGAAAAGAAGAAACAAACCTAATTAATTTCTAGTAAACACAGTGATTGTTGCCCAACTCACTGACTCACTCTTCGGGGATGACTAAAACAGTAACAAAAAAAACCTACATTATTTCAAACATGTAAAGAAAGCATAGACAATCAACCTAATCAGTAGCCTTTAACAAACACTGCACTTATTATTACGCTATAGCAACCTGAGGAGAGGAACGGAGCTAAGAAGGGAGTTAGTGAAGGCAGCCAGCTGAAGGGGATCATAAAACACATAATTAACAGATTATAACTTAATAACGAAACTTGAGAAAAAATAATCCCCCCAGCTGAATCACCCCTGGTTTGAGCAGTAGAAATTCCTTACGCCTCTGCTGTGTCTCATGGGCCAAATCTGGGTAAATATGAACTAGTAACCCCTTATGGAGGAGTAGCCTAGTGGTTAGAGCAACTGCCTAGTATCCAGAAGATCAAGGGTTTGATTCCCACTGGCACTCCTTGTGACCTTGGGCAAGTCACTTTACCCTCCATTGCCAAGAAAACACAGAGGTAGCTGGGTCACTATGAGTCAACACTGACTTGATGGCACTAAAAAAACAACAACCCTTAAAGAGCAGGGAATGCTTCTTAAAGAAAACCTTAAGAAGCCATTCCAGATCAGATGACAAAGCAAGTGTTATCAACAGAGTAGATGGTACAGTAGTTTCAATATCACTCAATTACAAAATATTAGCAATATCCATATGTTAAGTTTCAGCAAGTAGGGATTGCTGTAAACCAGCCCCTTCCTTCTTATGAGCAGGTAGATAAACTTTGGTTAACGGTATCCCAAGAATTTCCACAGATGAACGAAGAAAATTAGTCAATCTTAAATTTGTGGCCCGAACATTTATTTATTTATTTATTTTATTTAACATTTCTTATATACTGCGCTATTAAGATCAGTGCGGTGTACATTGAACAAAATATACAACAATGTATGCAAGTAACATTGAGTTTACATAGAACATGGGAATATATAACATGGATTAACAGGTAAAACTATGTACAGTCAACATCATATGTATATGTTTTTACTAAATAAATAAATATGTTAGCTCAAGTGGATATTATCTGCGTAATTTATGTAGGAGGCGGGAATCAACAGAGGATGTGGAGCTATCGTGGAGCTTAACCATTTTCTGGTTGAATTAAGGTAATATGGTGTTTAGTGCACGTTGGAGGTCTGTTGTTTGAGTGAACATGCGGGGTCACTTCTGGGTAGAATTTTGTGAATAAGTGATGCTTCACGGCTTTCCTGAATTGTAAAAGGTTTTTGATACAACGAATTTCATGAGGAAGTAAATTCCAGTTCAGGGGTGCAAATAAAGAGAAAGCTCTGTTCGATGTAGCTTTAGTACAAGATGTCATCATCTTGGGAACTACTAAGGTATTCATAGCAGTGGTCCTTCTGTTTCTATTTTCGAGGGTGTTATGTATTAGTTTGCTAATTGGTGTCGGAGGGTAGTTATTCCTGGCCTTGAAGGTCAGAACTAGAGACTTATATGTAAGTCTGGCTTGTAATGGTAACCAGTGTAGGTCCTTCATGATCGGCGTTATGTGAGCAGCTCTTGGTGACCCAGAGAGGACTCTTGCAGCTGCGTTCATAGCCAGACGAAGTGGATTTAAGGTTGATTGAGAGAGGCCATGGAGGATAATATTCGCAAAATCTAGGTGAGGGATGACTAGAGCCTGGAATATTGAGCGATAATCAGTATAGTCAAGTAGTGGTCGGAGGTGGCGTAGCGTTCTGATCTTATGATATATCCTCTTTGTCACATTCTTCACATGCGTTGTCATATCTAGGTGTTGATCCAATGTGATGCCGAGGTATCGGATAGTGGGTTTTGACGTCAGTTCTATGTTATTGATTAGCAGTGACGGAGGGGGTATGAACTTGCGATTTCTTGTGACAAATAATACATCAGTTTTGTTGTGATTTATTCTTAAGTTTTGTGTCAACAGCCATTCGGCTATTGCACCAAAACAATTAATTATTGGTGTGAACACTGGTTGGTCAGTATTAAACGGCATGTAAATGAGGATGTCATCTGCGTATGCCAGGCATTGCACGTTGAAGGATCGGATCAACTCACATATCGGCTGCATATAAATGTTGAACATTAATGCTGATAATGAAGATCCTTGAGGTACACCTTGAGACTGTAGGAATGGCTCTGATGATTCCTGACCTGTTTTAACTTGTTGCCACCTATTGGAAAGGTAGGATCTACACCATTCAAGTGCTGTGTTTTGAATTCCCTTCTCACTCAGACGTTGCAGCAGTATGTTGTGGTTTACAAGCAGTTCCTCTGAATTTTACAGCCGTCAAGTCTTTAACCAAAGCAATGTGACAATTGTCATATTGTTGAACTTTCACTGTCAGATCTTCACAACTCCCGTCACAGTAGCCAATTCTCGTGCGATAACACTGTATTACCCTGAACCTGAGCAGCTATTTGGTTGGATTGTTGTACAAAAACTTTGCCTAACTTTATAATTGCACTCCATATAGTCTCCAAAGTGAAAACGGGGATGCTCCAACAAAAAACTTAAAAGTGAAGTTGGCCCCGGCTTGCCCATTTGACTTGCTGAAGCAGAGAAACTCACCCCCGAACTAGGCAGTGGAGTCTTCATGCTATCATTTGCCACTACCAGGCTCAATTCTCCTCCTGCAGCTGCACCACTGGTCTTCAGGTGTGGTCTGTTCCGCATACACAGCCTCCAACTAGGCCAGCATCACTACCCCGCACAGGGCTGATCTGCCTAGAGACCTTCGAATGCAAAGAACCGCCCATCAGCATAGGAAGAGGAGGCAGCCCCAGTGATAGTTCACACCCCGAAGAAGACGCCATGCTCTTTGGCCCCGGCGTCGACATAGGCAGGGAAACACCGGGTTCCTACTGCTGATTCTCTGGGTGTGCCAAATAAAGATCCATCAGACCAGCAGTAATAGAACCAGGTAAATTAGAGGTGGTTCCCACGGGCTCGGGAGACTTCTTGCCCAGTTTCCCCTTCCTCTTCAGCTTTGTAAAGGCACATCCAGCAGCGCGGTTGACTATGTGGCCATCTTGGATCCCCCTGTACAGGCTTTCCTAAGGCACATTTAACAAAGAAGTTTGGCTCAGGGATGCTGTAAAGGAACAACATGTCAATGAGCTGTGCACAAAACATGTGAGCTCAACAAACAGAGTAAGCCAGACACATGCGCACAGGGGCTTGCTTTGTTTGACACTTGTTTACAAGCATGCCAGCACATGTGCACATCTCCCTTCCTGTGACTGTGTGAGTAGGGATTAGCTCAGGCACTGACAGAAACAGAGAACAACAAGAAAACATTCTGGGCTCTATCTCCCACCCAATTCCCTCTCCCTCAAAAAAAAAATCATTGGTGACCCTAGTGGACCCTGACACACACACACACCTTCCCACCCCAGCCAAACAAAAAGAGTTCTGTTATGACTGAATGACATATAAAGATGGGTGTAAATGTTCACTTTGCACAGGCCCTTCTTAATTTCAGTTCCCTGTTTGACTTAGGGGCCTTTTACTATGGTGCAGTAATTTTTTGAACTTACCATGTGTTTCAAGCAGCAAAGGGGCAGAAGCGGTTTCTCCATGCTATACAAAATGGCACCAGTCTCATGGGTGCTGACCCTAGTGATAAGACACTGGATCAATATGCATTTTAAAGGTAAGGCCTAGGGAGGGTCTATAGGGGGCTGGAGGGGGAGACTAACCAGAACGTTGGAGTTGGGGAGGAGGGACTAGCACAACTGACTAGCCCGGACTTTGTTCAGGAGGAGTAGAAGGGGAGGCCCAGCTGACTAGGCAGGCACTGTAATTATAGGGGGGGGGGATGCTATGAAACTCCCAGGCAGTTACCCAAGGGGATTTGGAGCTGGCTGGGAGGGATACTGGAAGGGGGAGGGGCCTGCGCCATTACTATTTTCGGTGCTGTGGATCTACTGATCCTTTAGGATCGAGGGGCCATGGGGGGGATTGGGATTTTGCCAGATGCGATTTTCATGCTCTGTCCTCCCCTAGCTCCCACCCTTTGGTCCACGATCTCTGCATTGGCAGGCATAGCAGGAGTACCCACACTACCTGCCGATGCAGAGATTGTGGGGCAATGCAGTAAGTGCTAGCCCTGTGTGGTAACTGCAGGGCTGCTGCTGGTCACTTCCCCTGCAGATACCACACAGGTTTTGCAACTACTACACTGCCTTTTTACTTCTGCCATGTAGTAGCTGCAAAACAGCTTACCACATTTTAGTAAACATGCTCCTTATATATTCTATACTTCTCATGATGATAACAAAAACTGTAAGAAAACAAGGACACTTGTTTTCGGTTTGGCATGCTGATGCAAAATAGCTTGCATGGACATGCATTAGCATGGAATAGGTGTCCCCACTCCAAGTGCTTCTAGCGGAGATGTCTATGTGGCTGCCCGTACAGCCATTCATTTTGGGCACATCCATCCATTTCGTCCTGCCTTCTCCTTTCCCCCTGCAGAGTTTCTATGATAACAGGAAGCCCTGTGAGACGAGGAATGATGTAGGGTCTGGGCAACCCCAGGCAGAATTTAATTAATGAACTTGCTGCTGCCACTTGGGGATAGGGTTGCGCAGTAAGCAGGACATCAGGGCAGAGCAAATTGGAGGGAGGGGGAAGAGAAACCGCTCTCCATTGTTGTTGCCAATACCTTCAGTTAAATTCATTTATATAACTAAATGTTTTGCAATATTTTTTAAATATGAGTTCAATCAATAGTCATATTTTTTAATATCATCAATATTTGTCTAATAGTGCAGAGACCTTTTTGGAGTTTTTACTGGATGAGATGTTTAAAGTTCTGGATGGTAGTGCCTCCATGCTGCTAATTTTTTTGGACTTATTCTCTGTATTCAATACAATGCATCATGGTCTGTTAGTGAGTCAGTGGAAGGAGATAATTTTGAGAGGGACAGTACTGAATTGGTTTGCCTCTTTTATAGGTGGGTGTCAACATCAAGTAGTGAAGAGAGAAGATTTATCCAAGGTGAGGGGGTTGGCTTGTTGACTATTGCAAGGATCAGCTTCATTCAACCTTTTTATGCAACCCCTTTGTAAGTTGTTGGAGTCAACTTGCCTTTTATTTTTTTCTGAAGATAATAGATATATTATCCAGTGACAAAGGATTGGCAGGAGGATAGGAAGAAGCTGAATGAAGGCTTAGACTAGAACACAGGTTTTCAACCCAGTCCTCAGGGAACCCTAGGCCAATTGGGTTTTCAGGATTCCCACAATGAATATGCATAAGATAGATTTGCATACAATGAAGGCAGAACATGCAAATCTTTCTCATGCATATTCATTCTGGGAATCCTGAAAACCTGACTGGCCTAGGGTTCCCAGAGCACTGGGTTGAAAACCCCTGGCTTAGAGAATGTTTCTCAGTGGCTGAGGGAACATAGGTTGAAATTGAATGTTGGTAAATCAGAGACTTTATGGCTGAGTAAGGGATGCCTAGATGTTGAGATTCTTAAGAACAAGATATGCCATACTGGGTCAGACCAAGGTCCATCAAGCCCAGTATTCTGTTTCCAACAGTGGCCAATCCAGGTCACAAGTATCTAGCACTTTCCCCAAAAGACACAAGTTCCACAATGCTTGTATTGGGGCAAGCAGTCGATATCCTGGGTCCCCTTTGGTTTATGGACCTTTGCTCCAGGAACTTGTCCAAACCTTTTTTAAACCCGGCTATACTAACAGCTTTTACTACATCATCTGGTAACGAATTCCAGTTTGATTACACATTAAGTGAAAAAATATTGTCTCTTATTATTCATAAATAGGTTACCCAGCAGCTTCATTGCATGTCCCCTAGTCTTTCTGTATTTTGATAGCGTAAACAATCGATCTACGTTTACCCATTCCACTCCGTTCATTAATTTATAGACCTATATCATATCTCCCCCTCAGTCGTCTCTTTTCCAGGTTGAAGAGCCCTAACCTTTTTAGCCTTTCTTCATAGGGGTATCCTTCTATCCCCTTTACCATTTTGGTGGCTCTTCTCTGTACCTTTTCTAATAACGCTATATCCTTTTTAAGATATGGTGACCAGAATTGCACACAATATTCAAGGTGTAGTCGCACCATGGAACGATACAGAGGCATTATAATATCCTTTGTTTTATTCTCCATTCCTTCCCTTATGATACGAGACCTAGCATTCTATTTGCTCTCTTGGCTGCCGCTGCACACTGGGCAGAGGGTTTCAACATGTTATCCACGATGACGCCTAAATCTTTTTCCTGGGTGATGGTTCCTATTGTGGAACCATAGTTTGGGTTGTTCTTTCTTAGGTGCATAACTTTGCACTTGTCCACATTAAATTTCATCTGCCATTTGGATGTCCATCCTTCCAATTTATCAAGGTCCTCTTTCAATTTTTCACAATCCTCATGGATTTTAACAACTTTGAATAATTTTGTGTCATCTGCAAATTTGATTACCTCACTCGTTATTCCCATTTCCAGGTCATTTATGAATATGTTAAAAAGCAGCGGATCCAGCACAGATCCCTGGGGTACTCCACTATTCACCTTTCTCCATTGGGAAAATTGGCCATTCAGCCCTACTCTCTGTTTTCTATGTTTTAACCAGTTCCTGATCCACAATAGTACACTGCCTCCTATCCCATGACTTTTTAATTTCACCAAGAGTCTCTCATGAGGGACCTTGTCAAACGCTGTCTGAAAATCCAGATACACTATATCAACCGACTAATCTTTGTCTACCTGTTTATTCACACCTTCAAAAAAATATAACAGATTAGTAAGACAAGACGTTCCTTGGCTATCTACATGTTTAGTAATTTTGTTCTTTATAATGGTTTCTACCATTTGTCCCAGTACTGACATCAGGCTCACCAGTCTGTAGTTTTCCGGACCACCCCTGAAACACTTTAAAAATTGGCATTTCAAGAAAAAATAGCCTATGGGGGGAGTGGCTTTCTCAAGATGGCGGTTGTGAGTGCTGACGATGCCTAAACGAAAGGGCAAGTCTAAGGTTGCTCCCTCGGCGCCCTTGCCCAATTCAGAGCGACCTATGGATCGTTTTGTGCAGCTTTCGAAGGCCCAGGTACAGGGGATCCGAGCAGGCTTGGAGGCGCCGGCGATGGAAGAATCGGCGTCCTCCGCTCTTGATATCTCGCTCTCCCCCAATGGGCGTGTTCCTCCAGCCCCCCAGCAGCGCAGCGGCTCAGTTAGTGATTGACGCGGCTGAATCGTCCGAAGCGGTGGGAGCAGCTGCGTTGGAGCAGGTTTTACTACACGAGTCTGTCGGCGTGCTTTCTGAAGGGTTTCGGACTGCTGAGGTGGCGAATTTACCATCTACTGGCGGGGTCCTTGCTCAGGTTGGTGTTTCTTCTACGGGGGATGATTTCCTGATCTCCAGGCCTTTATTACCTCCTCGCCCTGAATCTGTGACTTTGGACAGTATTTGGGACGCTATCATCCATTTATCGACTGTTGTGGGTCAACAGCTGTCCTTATTCTCTAGTAAGGTAACCTCTATTGAGGAAACTATTACTACGGTTAAATCTGATATTCAAGGAATTAATTTGAAGCAGTCTGTGGTGGAACAGAAGGTTGAAGAGATATCTTTGGTTAAAGACAACACTGCATTAAGAAATAAGATGGAGTCGTTGGAGAATGCGATCAGATCTACAAATTTACGTTTGTTGAACTTCCCCATTATTGTTGGGGTAGCTCCTTTAGAGCTATTTAAGAAGTATTTGCAGGAGATTCTTTTGGTACCTGTTGATTTGATGCCACCTGTGTCAAAGATATATTATCTCCCTTCAGGAAAAAAGGTTGGGAAAGTGGTAGTTGGTTTACAGGAGTTGGATTCTCTAAACATCTCCGATTTGCTCCATTCCCCTAAGGAGGAAGATATAGCCGTTTCAACTCTATTGGTTACTTTAGCTTTGAATCTGACAGAGAATGGCTGTTGAAGATTTTCTATAAAAAAAAGAACGGCCCTGTTTTATGGGAAGAAAATTTTTCTGTTCCCGGATGTGTCCAAGGAGACGCAGAAGCGAAGAAGAGCATTTCTTTTGTTGAGGCCTGGGGTGATTAGTTTGGGTGCTACTTTTATGTTAAGGTTCCCCTGTAAATGTTTAATTGTTTATAAGTCGCAGAGATATATTTTCTTTTTTCCTGAGGAGTTATCCACTTTTATTTCTGCACAATTGCCTAATGTTTCCCTCCCTGAGTAAGTTATGTACACCCATTGTGAAGTTAGGGGCCTATGAACACTCCGTCTTTCTTGTTTTTCCTTAGTTAGTTTCCTGGGGTTTCCCCTAAGTCTTAAGTTGCTATTAGCTTTACTCCCCTCTCCTTAGTGGGCTAATGTATAATACTTGCATAGCATTTATCCTTTATTGTTTATTGATGTATATTTCCTTGCAAGTTTTATTGTGTTTCTATGTTCAAGTTTTCCTTGACCTATTGTATACTTATAAATATAAAATAAAAAAAAATAAAATAAAATAAAAAATTGGCATTTCCTGGATCACCCCTGGAACCCTTTTTAAAAATTCTTGTTTAGGTAGAGGATAAGTAACTCTATCTTAGGGCTAGTGTTTTGTAATGAGGGTGTATGGTTGGATCCTGAGTTACAGTAACAGGTGATAGGGGACGAGAGACTGGTGTGCACATACCAGGAGAAGGATTTCAGAGTGATAATATCTGAAGATCTCAAGGTGACAAGGCAGTCACCAAAGCCGAAAGGATGCTAGGCTGCATGCAGAGAGGGATTACCAGCAGAAAGAACAAGGAATTAATACTCCTGTACAAGTCATTAGTGAGGCCTCACTTGGAGTATTGTGTTCTATTTTGGAGACCACACACCATAAAGGATATTAAAAGACAAATTAAAACTGTTCAGAGGAAGGCAAACAAAATGATACGGAGCCTGCGCCAGAAGATGTTTGAGGAGAGGCTTGAAGATCTAAATATGTATACCTAGGGGGAGATACGATACAAGCGTATAAATGCTTAAAGAGTTTTCAAAGATTGCGAAGCTGTATAAAAAACATGAAATGAAGCTGCAAGGAGGTAAATTCAAAAGCAATGTCAGGAAATAATTTTTCATGGAAAAAATAGTGGATGCCCAGAATGTCCTCCCAGTGGAGCTGATGGGAGCAAAAACTGTGACAAAATTCAAAAAGGCATGGGACAGACACAGAGGCTTCCTTTATAGCAAGAGGATGGAATCAAAGCAAGCAAATAACTTACATTTCAAAAAATAGAGAGGGATAACCTGCACAGAGTGGCAGTGACAGGTTCAACCCTTTCTCCAAGACCAAGCAGGAAGTCAGTCCTCACATATGGGTGATGTCGGCGTCAACAGAGCCCCCGTGCGGAGCATTTCCCCAGCTTTCGAAGAAAGCCTTTGGGAATGCAGCGCGCCGGTGCAGTCCCCTTCCCGCCCAAGGGTGCCATCTTGCTCAGTCTTTCTTTTTCCGCGGAGCCAGACGAATGTGAGTTTGTGTCACCTGGGAAAAGCAGGTTTTTTTGGGCGATTTTCGCGTTATTGTATCTGGTTCGACACCAGTTCCCCTTCCCGCCTGGGCTCGGTACACTGGTATGGAGTCCGGACTTGTGATTTTTGTTTTTTGTCCTTCGTGACTAGCGTTCGTGCTCGTTTTCTGTTTTCACTGGCAGCCCGGTCGTTTGACCTTGCAGGGGCCCTTTTTCCCCTGATGGCTGCCAGCGGGTTTAAAAAGTGTGATCGGTGCAAGAAACTTATGTCTCTCACCAACACACATGACTGCTGCCTCCGATGCCTCGGGCCCGACCATGACCTGCTGGCCTGTGGCCCGTATGGCAAAATGTCGTCGAAGGCGCTTCGGAGCCGTCAGCATCAACGTGAGAGAATATTCTCGAATTCCGCGTCCGGCCAGACCCGGACTTCGTCAGAGGCCTCGACGTCTCGGGAGTCCGACCCCGAGCGCCGTCGGGGGTCCTCTGAGAGGGAGTCTCCCTCGTGGGAGCACCACAGGAAGAAAAAGCTTGTGAGGGCGGCGTCGGTGGAGGCTCCTGGTTCCTCGAGGGTCAGGTCGTGTAGCCTTGACCACCGCCCCAGGCTATCAGAGTCCGAGAGGCCTTCCAAGCTACTTCATGTGCAGCTGGAGTCCCTGAGTCACGTAAGTGCAGTTGTCCTCGTGGACTCTCCTCCAGGGGAGCAGACATCGGGCCCGATGCTGTCGGGGCCCGAGTCGGGGGCTGCTGAGTCTCCTGAGCTTGGACTCAGGTTGACGGCCTTGGAGAGCAGCTTGCTGCCTTCATGGAACAACAGCGGGTGCTGATCGCCGGTCTGACCGGTGCATCTGCCCCGACCACCGGGACCTCGATGTCTAAGCCGACCCCGGAGACCGAGCCAATCCTCGAGTCGATGACGTCTCAAGTCGATCCTCGGTCAAGGTCCTCCTCGACCTCCCGTGCGGGGCCGAGGTCGTCGACGCCGATACCCTCGGCGTCGAGGTGGGTGGCACCGAGGCCCACACGGCCGGAGCCGCTCGACTGCTCCTCGGAGGAGTGAGAGTGGGAGACGGAGGATGAGGAGTCCCCGGACACCTTCCGGACTTGGTGCATCCCTTCGGACTCACTGGAGTCCGAGCCTCGGAAACGGTCCCCCCCCGGAGGATACCCGGTTCTCAGACTTCGTGAGGGACATGGCCAAGGCTCTGGCCTTCCCTGCGGACGCTGAGGAGGAGCCCTCCAGTATGATTTTCCTCTGAAGGAAGCCTTTACTGTACCGGTTCCTCCGATGCTGGAACGGCTGCTCTTCCATATGTGGGAGGCACCGGCCTCGACACTGGTTCTTAGCAAACAGGTTGATTCCATTTATTGAGTCCGTAAGAGCCCTGGGTTTCAAAAGGCGTAGCTACCGCACCGCTCCATGGTTGTGGAATCGGCCATGCACTGTCTGAAGAGTCAGAAGATGCACTCCTTGGTGCCCCCCGGCCGTTAGGCCCGGAACCTGGATGCCCTCGGTAGAAAGTGCTTCCAGGGCTCTATGCTGTCTTGCCGTGTCCAGACCTACCAGCTGTACATGGGCATGTACTTAAGAGACCTGGCAAAGGAGATTGCCGGGTTCTCAGCTAGCCTCTCGAACCTTTTGCAGAGGTTCAAGGCTTTGTCAACAGGGATCCGAGAGTGCTCAAAGTTTATCTCTCGAGCAGCCTATGATGGCTTCGAGGCTTTGGCCCGGGTAGCCGCGGCCAGCATCGGTGCACGCCGTCAGGCCTGGCTACAGTCATCGGACCTGGAACCATGGGTGCAGGACAAGTTGGTCGATGTCCCCTGCCGAGGTGAAAACCTTTTCGGTAAGCCCATGGCTGAAAAGGCTGCGGAAATCAAGACTGAGACTCTCACCAGGACAAGGCTGTCCAGGAAAACTTCTGCCCCTTCTCAGAAAAAGAAGGGCTCGGGGAAAAAGCGTTTTTTCCCGAGGAAGGGTGCTGCCTACAAACCCTACCCTCACTTTCAGGCCTCTCCAGCTCCCCAGCAGGCCAAGGGGCAGGGGCATGGACCCCGTAGACAGAAGACCCCCAAGCTGACAGCTCCGGCTCCTGCACAGCAGGGAGCGGGGTTTTGACTCCCACAGCATAGCCTCTTCTCCACAGCTGGCTCCACTCAGCACAGGAGGTTGGCTGACCCTGTACGCCTACAGGTGGCCAGCCATCACAGGGGATACCTGGGTCCTCAGCATAGTCCCAACAGGGCCACATGCTCCACTTCCACCAGATACTGCCCCCTCCTACTTTCCAGGGGAGCCTCCAAAACTCCCTCTGCACAGAAACCTCCTCCTGCAGGAGTTGGCAAGTCTTCTAAAGGATCAGGCAGTGGAACCGGTGCCTCACCACCTGAAAAGGCAAGGCTTCTACTCCAGGTACTTTCTGGTACCAAAAAGGAGGCCTCCGGCCTATCCTAGACTTACGAAACCTAAACAAGTTTCTGGAGAGGGAAAAGTTCAAGATGCTTACCCTTGGAATACTGCTGCCCTATCTCCAGCAGGGAGACTATCTATGCTCCTTAGACCTGAAGGATGCTTATACGCACATCCTCATTCATCCAGACCACAGACAGTATCTCAGATTTGTGGTGGGAGGAAACCATTTCCAGTACAGAGTACTTCCCTTTGGCCTAACTTCCGCCCCCAGGGTTTTCACCAAATGCCTGGCGGTGGTGGCGGCCTATCTCAGAAATCAGGGAATTTTTGTCTTCCCCTACCCTGGACGACTGGCTCATCAGAGGTCAGTCTCTCAAGGAGGCCAGACAAGCCAAACTTTGCACTGTCTCTCTTCTCCAGCATCTGGGCTTTGTCATAAACTACGCAAAGTCCACTTTGCTCCCCTCACAGAACCTGGAGTTTATAGGGGCAAGACTAGACACTCTGCAGGCAAGGGCTTACTTGCCCGAGGACAGGGCCCACAGATTGATGGACTTGGCCAACCAGTTCCAAAACAATTCTCAGGTTTCCGCCAAGCAATTCCTGTGGCTCCTTGGCCACATGGCATCCACTGTACATGTGACTCCGAATGCCCATCTGCACATGCGGGCGGCTCAATGGTCCCTCAGGGCTCAGTGGACGCAGGCCACAGGCGACCTCCGAGACAGAGTGAAGGTGTCCAAACCACTCTTGGACTCCTTGCAGTGGTAGCTACATCTCCCAAATCTTCTCGGGGTACTCTTTCAGGCCCCAGCGCACACAAGGATGCTGACCACCGATGCTTCTTTAACGGGCTGGGGTGCACATTGCCAGGGCACGTGCACTCAAGGCCTCTGGTCTCCTCGGAAGGCCACACAGCAGATCAATCTTTTGGAGCTGTGAGCAATCCGCTTGGCTCTACAGACTTTTTCTCATGCCCTTTCTCACCAGTCTGTCTTAGTTCAGACAGACAATCAGGTAGCAATGTTCTATGTAAACAAGCAAGGGGGGCACAGGGTCCAGACTCCTATGTCAGGAGGCGCAGGCCCTTTGCTCCTTTGCAGTCAAGCATGGCATGTTTCTCAAAGCAGTTTATCAACCGGGTCAGGAGAACCTTTTGGCAGACAAACTAAGCAGGATTCTCCAGCCTCACGAATGGCAGTTGAATCCACTGGTGGTTCAGCAGATCTTCCTGCAATGGGGACTCCCATCCATCGATCTCTTTGCCTCTGAACCGTCAGCTGCCCAGGTTTTGCTCCAGACAGCCGCATCCCCCGAGAATGGCAGCAGATGCATTTCTGATCTCTTGGTCCATGGGCCTCCTGTATGTGTTTCCTCCCACGCCCCTGGTGGCCCGAACTCTGTTCAAGATTTGCGGGACAAGGCCTCGGTGATTCTGGTGGCCCCCAGATGGCCGAGGCAACCATGGTTTCCACTTCTTCTGCAATTGGCAGTGGAAACTCCATGCCCTCTGGGATGGCAACCCGATCTCCTGTCTCAGGATCAGGGTTCCCTTCTGCACCCCAATCTCAGATCCCTCAATCTGATGGCCTGGCTGCAGAAAGGATAGTGCTAGCTCCATTACTTCTACCTAGGGAAGTTGAGGAGGTGGTCTTGGCCTCGAGGAGGCAGTCCACCAGAAAGTCCTATGCACTCAAGTGGCACAGGTTCTCAGTGTGGTGTGCTCAGCACAATGAAGATCCTTTCTCCTGCCTGGTGCCAGTAGTGCTAAAATACCTGCTTCACCTGTCAGACCTAGGCCTTAAGTCCAACTCTGTTTGGGTCCACCTCAGTGCTCTTTCGGCATACCACTCACCGGTGGAGGGACAAGCGCTGTCGGCTCACCCCTTGGTGTCCCGCTTCCTCAGAGGCCTGCTCTTGCTCAAGCCTCCGATTCGTCCCCCTGCCACTGAGTGTGACTTGAACGTGGTCTTGCAACAACTTACTCGTCCACCGTTTGAGCCGATGGCTACTTGCCATTTACGCTTCCTTTCTTGGAAGGCGCTCTTCCTGGTAGCTCTTACCTCGGCCAGACGTGTGAGTTAACTACAAGGTTCTATAGGAACAGGGTGGTCCTTTTGGACTCATCCGAAGTTCCTTCCCAAAGTTGTCTCCTCTTTCCACTTCAATCAGGAGGTGGTTCTCCCGACATTCTTTCCCAGGCTGCATGCCAGCCAGGCTGAGACAGTCTTGCATACTCTGGACTGTAAAAGGGCGTTGTCCTTTTACATAGAATGTATGAAGGAGCATCGAAGGGCTACTCAGCTCTTCGTATGCTTTGACCCTAATAAATTGGGGTTACCTGTCTCCAAGCGTACGTTGTCCACTTGGGTGGCAGATTGTATCGCCTGGGCGTACAGGGCAGCCAGCCTTTCCTTGCAGTGTCGAGTCACGGCCCACCGTGTCAGGGCGAAAGCCGCGTCAGTAGCTCATCTCCGCTCTGTTCCGTTGGCAGACATCTGTCAGGCCGCTACTTGGTTTAAGCCAGACTTTTGCAGCCCACTATTGCCTCGAGAGGGAGTCCCGCAGGGACAGTGCTTTCGGACAGGCGGTACTCCGTAATCTCTTTGAGGTTTAGCCCTTGTGTTGGGCTACCATATGGGGGCGTTCTCAGAGAATATTCTTATCACGGATGCTGAGGCTCTGCAGAGGGAGCCATTTTTTCAGCTTTGGATTCCCGGTAGCCTAGAGCTGGGGAGTCCCATATGTGAGGACTGACTTCCTGCTTGGTCCTGGAGAAAGAGTAGTTACTCACCTGTAACAGGTGTTCTCCAGGAGCAGCAGGAATCAGTCCTCATGACCCTCCCTCCTCCCCGGGAGTTGCAGTCATATACTTTATTTTGTTTTTTGCTGTCTTTTAGCTGTGTCATCAGACTGAGCAAGATGGCACCCTTGGGTGGGAAGGGGACTGTGCAGGTGCACTGCATTCCCAAAGGCTTGCTTTGAAAGCTGGGGAAATGCTCCACACGGGGGCTCTGTCGGCACCGATGTCACCCATATGTGAGGACTGATTCCTGCTGCTCCTGGAGAACACCTGTTACAGGTGAGTAACTACTCTAAACAAAGGCACAGATGGGGGTAATCACTGAGCGGTGGGGTACAACCCTCACTGTCTCATTGGGCAGACTAGATGGACCATGCAGATCTTTATCTGCCCTCATTTATTATGGAGATCATTATGAAGCACAAATAAGCCCTGTGCATGTGCCGGACAGAAATATATCATTTGAAAACATCCAGACCCATAGTCTGAAACCAGGCGGCCCTGCACGTACACGGCACTACAAAGGGTATCGCAGAACATGGGCAGGAGGGGGAAAAACAGGGGCATAGTCATGCACAGAGACATATAAAGTGTATCCAGGAAAGGCCCGTGTTCCTTTTTCGTCCCTCCAGTCTAGTCCTGACATCTAGGGTTGAGCACCTCCTCCCGCAGCATTGGAGACTGAGCACTCTTTTGGTGACTCCACTATAAATAGGCTAGGATCCTCCTCCTCGCTCCAGTAAGCTCAGTCTCCAAAGCAGCGGAGGAGTAATGACCTTAGATGTCAGGACTCACTGGAATACTAAGTAAGGAGAGCTTGTTAGTTTTCTATTTGGAAAAGGAAATAGGAGAAGCGCTTTGGCTTCAACGGACCTGAGAGAGCAGCTTCAGTCTGCAGGGGTTGTCTCTACCTCCCTCCCCCCCCCTCCCCCCACCGCCGAGGTGCTCTGCAGTGGCATCGGGAGTGTCAACGGTGGGGAGCGAAGGAGGGGGGTCTCGGCTCCCGAACTCACCACGTGAGTGAGGAGCCGGTCTTTGAACGGCGTCGGAGAGAGAGTGAGAGGAAGGTCTGCAGCTGCCGGAGTTCACTTCAGCGACGGACGCAGAGCTGCTTCGCACCGGACTTCACTGGCCTCTTTCTCTTCTGCAAGTGCAAGGTTCTCCGGTCGACGCTTTGGCTGAGGTCTGGCAAGGCGCGGCTGAGAGGTGTTGGGAAAGGCTGGTGAAGCAGTGTAGAGGTAAGCCCAGTGTCAGAGCCCGGTTAGGCCGCAGTCGCGTGGTGAAAAGCGCGGGAAGCAGGCCGGCAGGTCAGTTAGGCTTCCGCGGTTTTAGGGTTCGTTGACACGAGCTTTCAGGAGCTAAGGGGGAGTCCTTACTTACAGTTCCAGATATTTTAGTGAGTTAGTCATTTAATTTGGTTAGTTTGTTAGTTTGCTCATTTAAAAAACGCTGAATTTTACTTAGGAATTTGCTCCCACAGCTCTGACAGGGCTGGCTGGCAGGATGCCGTCCAAACAGTTGTGTTTGCTTTGTGGAGTGAAGAAAGGGTCTCTGTCGGAGGCCGGGGTATGCAAGGGGTGCTTGCGGGAAGCAGCCTCGGCGGAGCTGTCAGTGGGAGATGGCGGAGAAAGCCAGAAGGGAGAGAGTTCAGGCTCGTCTGATCCGCTGGCTTCTTCGCCGCCCACCCTGGAGCCGGTGGCAGGGTCCTCTTCGGCGCCAGACATTCCCTCTTTCCCAGCCCCTCTGATCCAGGGTGGTTTAGCAGCAATTTTTTCACAACAATTTGTAACCCTGCTGCAGCAGGCCCTCGGAGGGGGGGGGGGTGCCGGGGTCTGCAGTGGCAGGGGAGGTGGAACGTGGGGTAAAACGCCCGGGTCAGCAGCTAGATCTCGGAGCCGGCGGTGTGCCCTCAAATAAGCCTAGGCTACTGCCGGAGGAAGATCAGCTGGAGGATTTAGAGATGGAAGAGGAGTTGGAGGAAGGGGAGCTCACTGAGCAGGAGGATCAGGCACGAGTGGTGAGGGTTTTCCAGCGAGAAGAGTTGCCGGCGCTCATTATGGAGACGCTGAAGGCGCTGAACATTCCAGCTTCGAGCGCGGGGGAGGATTCAGCATTAGAGGATCCGTTATTACAGGCGGTTTGCAAGGCCCAGAAGGTGTTCCCATTACATAGATTGTTTAGGGAGATGATCCAAGAGGAATGGGACATGCTGGAATCTGGGATGAAGGGGGTCCAGGATGATGGCTTGACTTTACCCTTTGGCGGACCAGGATAAGGACCTGTTTAAGTCTCCTAAGGTAGATGTGGCGGTGTCTGCCATTACCAAGAAGACCACGATACCAGTAGAAGGCAGTGCAGCACTTAAGGATGCACAGGATAGGCGCCTAGATTCATTGCTGAAGCAGGTGTTCGATGCTAACGCCCTCTCCATGCAAGCTTCTATTTGTGGGGTATGGGTGGCGAGGGCATGTTTGCGATGGTGCCAGAGGCTTAACACGGGACAGCTAGAGGACGCGGCCGAGGAGCGGCTTATCTGGCAGATATCCAATATGATATGATACAAAGCCTGGCCAGGAGTATGGTGTCTGTGGTAGCGGCACGTAGATGTTTGTGGCTCCATAACTGGGCTGCAGATGGCTCCTCAAAGGCACGGCTAAGTAATCCTGTTTGGGGAGGATTTGGATAAATTAGTGAAAGACCTCGGCAAATCCAAGGGTGGAAGGCTACCGGAGGATAAGCAGAAGTCCGGACGTTCCCAGGGACCGACGAAAAATCAGCAGAGGGAGTTCCGTCGTTTTTGGTCCCCATGGTTTGGTCAGTTGCAGCGGGAACGCTCGACTTACAGGTTCCAGGGGTTTCATGGGTTCAGAGGAGCGGGAAGAGGTTTCAGATCTTCCTCGTCCTCGACCTTCAAGAAATCTCAATGAAGTGCGGGGGGTCCAGGCGAGATTGATTCCCGTGGGGGGTCAGTTAAGGGAGTTCTATCCTGCCTGGACCCGAGTTACATCAGACCAGTGGGTGTTGGAGGTCATTCGAGAGGGTTATGCTCTGGAGTTCCAGCGTCCGGTGGTCGATGCTTTCGTTCTCTCGCCGTGGCGGGCGGTGCAGGTAGAAAGGCTCCTGGTGCTCAAGGCGGTGGTACCAGTGCCGGAGGAACAGTTCGGTTGCGGTCGGTACTTGATCTACTTTGTGGTTCCAAAGAAGGAGGGTACCTTTCGTCCAATTCTGGATCTCAAAGGGGTCAATCGGTGCCTTAGGGTGACACATTTTCGAATGGAGACCCTAAGATCGGTCATCGTTGCGGTAAGACAGGGAGAGTTTCTCACGTCTCTAGATGTGACAGAAGCCTATCTTCACATTCCGATTCACAGGGAGCATCAGCGGTTTCTGCACTTTGCGGTTCCTCAGGGACATTTTCAGTTTCAGGCGTTGCCATTCGGGCTGGCAACAGCTCCGCGAACCTTCACCAAGGTGATGGTGTTGGCGGCGGCGGCATTGCAAAGACAGGGAGTTTTGGTACATCCTTACCTGGACGATTGGTTAATCCGCACGAAGTTGAGAAGCGAAAGCGAGGAGGCTACCCACCGGGTGGTCCAGTTTTTGTAGAGTCTAGGTTGGGTGGTCAATATGGAGAAGAGCAGGCTACTGCCCTCTCAAGAGTTGGAGTATTTGGGGGCCCGCTTCGACACAAGGGAGGGGAGAGTTTTTCTTCCGCTCCTCAGGGCACAGGGACTAAGGGAGCTGATCTGCACATTTCTGAAGAGAGCAGCCCCCACAGCATGGCACTATCTACAACTTTTAGGAAAAATGGCGTCGACCCTGGAGGTGGTACCCTGGGCCAGAGCTCACATGAGGCTGCTTCAGAGGGCTTTGCTCAGAAGATGGTCTCATCAGACCGGTCGCTTGACGCAGAGATTGCCCTGTCCGCAGGAAACGCGGGAGGCCTTGCAGTGGTGGCTAGTGCCCGGAAATCTTCAGAGGGGAATGCCCCTAGAGTCCCCGGATTGGAGGCCTCTGACAACAGATGCCAGCCTCGTTGGATGGGGGGCACACTTCGAAGAACAATTCGCGCAGGGCCAGTGGACAGTATCGGAAAAGCAGTGGTCTATCAATAGGTTGGAACTGCGGGTGGTGAAGTTAGCGCTTTGGGCATTTCAGCCAAGACTACAGGGAAATGCAATAAGAGTGCTGTCGGACAATGCCACAGCCATAGCCTATATCATTCGCCAAGGGGGCACCAGCAGTGTAGCTCTGGAGGACAAGGCAGAGGAGCTCTTAGGCTGGGCCGAGCAACATCTAGAGGCCTTGTCGGCAGCCCATGTAGCAGGAGTAGACAATGTGACGGCCGATTACTTAAGTCGGGTCAAAGTAGATCCCGGGGAGTGGGTTCTGCATTAAGAAGTGTTCGACTCGGTGGTGCGTCGCTGGGGGACGCCGGTAATGGATCTCATGGCGACGTTCATGTCGGCAAAAGCCGCAAGGTTTTACAGCAGAAGGTGAGAAAGGATGTCGGAAGGCTTGGATGCCTTGATGCAGGTTTGGCCTCGGGATCAGTTGCTGTATGTGTTCCACCCTGGTGCTGATAGGGCGGGTGCTGCAGCGGATAGAGCGGCACAAGGGGAAGGTCATCCTCATTGCTCCGGATTGGCCACAAAGGCTGTGGTATGCGGATTTGATGCGGCTCCAGGTAGGACAGCCATGACGGCTTCCGGACAGAAGGGATCTGTTGGTGCATGGGCCGTTGAACGTGCCTCAGGTGGATCGATTCTTGCTTACGGCCTGGCTCTTGAAAGGGCGAGGTTAAGGTCTAGAGGTTACTCGCCGCAGGTTATTTCTACCCTGTTGAGGTCCAGGTGTCGCTCTACCGCGCTGGCCTATGTTAGAGTGTGACGGCTGTTTGAGTCGTGGTGTGAGAATATAGTGACAGCCTTGAAAGTTGGGGTGCCACAAGTTCTGTCTTTCTTGCAGGATGGGTTAGACAAGGGCTTAGCGATATCATCTCTGCATGTTCAGCTGGCGACGCTATCCTGTTACCGTGGAAAAGTACAAGGGAGGAGTCTCGGAACTCATCCGGATGTGAAACATTTTTTGCGAGCGGCGTCGCTGCTGAGGCCGCCATAGGATCTCAATTTGGTGTTGGAGGTGCTGATGCGAGGTCCGTTTGAACCTCTGTCGGCGGCTACCTTGAAGGATCTTACTCTCAAAGTCGTCTTTTTGGTGGCTATTTGTTCGGCTAGACGGATTTCGGAGTTGCAAGCTTTCTCGTGTAGGGAGCCTTTTTTATCCTTTCAAAGACAGAAAGTGGTTCTGAGAACGGTGCCCTCCTTCTTGCCTAAGGTTGTGTCTCCGTTCCACTTAAATCAGGTAGTGGTGTTGCCGAGTTTTGACTTCCAGAATGTGCATGAGGCCGGAGGTAAGGTTCGTCAGCTCCATCGGCTGGACGTGGGGCATGTCTTGAGGAAGTACTTGCAGAAGACGGTACCTTTTCGTAGGTCCGACAGATTATTCGTCTTGTTTGGGGGGCCAAGACGAGGGGAAGCAGCGTCGAAAGCCTCTATAGCCAGATGGCTGAAAGAAACTATTGCGTCAGCTTATATCTTGAAAGGGAAGTCGGTGCCAGTAGGGCTCAGAGCTCATTCGACAAGGGCGCAAGTAGCATTGTGGGCTGAGTTCAGCTTGGTGCCGGCAGTGGAGATTTGTAAGGCAGCGACATGGTCTTCGCTTCATTCATTTGTGAAACATTACTGGTTGGATGTTCAAGCGGAACGGGATTTTTGTTTTGGCTCAGCAGTGCTTCAGGCTGGTCTAGCCGGTCCCTCCCGGTAATTGTATTGTTTTACTGCTCTGTTACATCCCTAGATGTCAGGACTAGACTGGAGGGACGAAAAGGAAAAGTAAATTAGACTTACCTGCTAATTGTTGTTCCTTAAGGAACTCCATTCTAGTCCTGTATCCCTCCCTGGTCGAGGGCCTGAAGCAGAAGGTAATAACCTGCAGGGGCGCCGGACACGTCGGGTCACGGAGGATTCATAAAGAAATGTGAGTAGTTGGTGTAGTGGGGCGGTATAGCTCACCTGGGGTTCCACAAAGTGGGAGGTCAGCCTCAGCAGAACTTAGGAGAATTCCTAGGGCAGGAATGGTAAGGTTTTCTCAGGTAATTTAAAAAAAAAAGAAACAAGAATAACTAGATTTATTTAGTCGGTTCAGTGTTTGTTGCAGTTGTATTTAACTACTTAGTTATTGCTCTCGTGAGTCTGCTTTGTCAATAGGTTTACTGGAGTGTGGAGGAGGATCCTAGCGTATTTATAGTGGAGTCACCAAAAGAGTGACGTGCTCAGTCTCCAATGCTGCGGGAGGAGGTGCTCAACCCTAAATGTCAGGACTAGACTGGAGTTCCTTAAGGAACAACAATTAGCAGGTAAGTCTAATTTACTCTTTGTCCCTAGCATGTCGCCCACACGTCCACGTTATACCTGCAGAAACATGGAATAAGGGCTGGACTTAGAAAAAAATCTTGCTCCTAATCCCTATGCGTCCCATAGAAATGAATAGCTATGTCTAGTCTGTACTGATCTGGTGTGCCTGCTGTCTGGGAGAGCACTAGAAACAGGAGTAATGATTAGAATGCACAGGCGAGGGACATTTGTAAGGTTAAGTAACAGTAAAAGAACAGCCTGACAGAAATGTGAAGCACTGCAATAATCTCCATTCTGGCATGTGCTGTATGTGCCAAAGGGCTATGCAAGGCCTCCTCAACAAAATCTTTGGAGAAATGGCAACATAGCTTTAGGGATGGTATGTGTTTGCCTGAGACATGCAGATCTGATATGTAGTCCTGTTACACCATGCAGGTATGTAGTAGCAGCAGTTGTGTATAGGTGCAGGGCATGGTCGTGGGAGAGGTATGTGATCTATGAATGCAAGCAAGAGTGTGTGTGCGTATTGGATGTAGGAGAGGTCCTAGTGTGCTGATCTGCAAATCTGGGGGGAAATGAATGCCTGGACAGTATCTGGACCGTAGGGCTGACCGCAGCATCACCAGGTGCCAGTGTGATTGGGCAGTATATTCTGACAAGCAGTCCTGTAGCAATGTAGCTGGGCATGTCCACTCAGAGTGTGGGAATGCTGCAGTGCACACAGCACAACTACATATCCAAATGCACCATCAGAGGCCCCGAACATTGTGCACAACTAGAAGGAAAGTTGATGGTCAGCAAACAGGAATGAGTCATCAGATGACTGTCCAAACTCTTTATTCAAGGGTACAGTATAGCCATACCCGAAACGGCTGTGTTTGGCACCTTCAGGGGTGTACTAGCACTACAACAGACAGTTGTGCAAATTAAAACACATATATAAATAAATGAATCAATATAACATCACATAGATATAATAAATTAATAAAATAATAAAATATCTGCATTAAATCAATTAATGAACACAAAAATGATAAAAATTAATAAAATTAATGCATAACTTAAAACATTGGAAACCATTCATAAATACACAGAGGGTTATTCCGCTATTCGTTACCCCCACCCGATCATGTTGTTGTACGGGGAAGTTAGATGGGAGCGGGAAAGGGGCAGATTGGGGGTGGCATCAGGGTGGGCAGTGGGCGGTCGTCAGCCTTGGACGTACAGGGCTGATTCCAATGTTGGCCCTGTACATCTGGAGCCGAAGGCTTGGACGGGAAACGTATTTCACCTCTGAGGTGGAATAAGGTCCCCCGATCAGGCAGCGACAGCAGGCCTGGGGCTGCAAAGCGGTGGGAGGGGGCAGAGAGCAGCCCGACCCTGACTGGCTGCAGGGGAAAAGGCTGCGGGAAAGCAGTTCAGGAGCTGGCGGCCAGGGATCGCAGCTTTACAATGGAATTGCGGTGCCATGGCATCCGGATGCCATGGCACCATGACTCCATTGTAAAGCCCAGAATGGGTTAGTCGGGCAAGGCCTGTTCGTGCAGGCCGGGCTGAATCATGGTCCCAGCCTGCATGTATAGGCCTGTTTACGATTCTGATCCCACGGGGCTAGACGTGCCCCACGGGATCAGAATCTCAGCTCCCTCTGTGCATCCGGTTCCAACGGGCGCACAGAGGGCCTGTACATTCAGGATGGAATCGGGCTCACAATGTATAAAGGGCATGAACTTGTGATATAAAAATGATAAAAACCACACGTAAAACAGAATCAGCATGAACATGCATAAATCATGTACTCAGACCAAAGAAATAACATCATGCTTCCAAACAGAGTGAAATGTAGAACAGAATCATTCAGTGTTACATAGAGGGAAAGGAACTCATGCGGGAGAGTACAAAATGGGTTATGAGATAACCGGCACATTACCCAATACTGCAGCACTGTAATCTGTCTTCTTGTACAAACCTAGTGCCTAGAGATACACTGTAACCAGAAACAAATATTCTAAATGAAATGTTACATTAGTGTCATAAGTTTAAAAATACTTTATAAAACATTTACAAAGTTAGGGGAGCCATCAAAGTAAAACAGACTCGCTCACGTACATCGGGGGCTGAGATTATTGAAGCATAAACCACTGGAATCATCAGGGAATAAATGAAGCAGAAATGTTTGTGCACCTGCATAGGGAACTAAACCCAGTTTGCTAAAAATTAGTGAAAATGAATTGGACCATGTTTATTTATATGGATCCGCAGCTCACTATTTTGTATATATATCTTTCAAACATAATGTTAAAAAATGAGTGTGTGGCTCAGGTAAATAGTTATGCACAGAAGCAGTGCTAGAAAAACAAATGTTCTTGACCATTAAGCTGGCATGCATTGTGATGCTCAGATGGAGGTAAGAGAACCAATATCGCACGTATAAGGATTCTTAGTATAATTGAAAAGGAAGAGACTGTGGCAGTAAATGTGCTGTTAATAAAAGCCAAGCAGCTTCAAATTGCCTTTACCATACCTTAGTAGTGAACGCCGATATCATACAGGGGTATGTTTACTAAAGAGTGTTAAGGGAGCCAATGTTCTGGTAACGTGCGTGATCGGCATCCTTGAGCCCTTAGGGCTGTGGAAAGGGCTGATATGCTGCATTAACGAGCATTAGAAAGGATCACAGTGTTAAGGGAAAAGGAGGTGGAGAGTGGGCGTCGACAGCATGTGCTCCCTTACCGCCAGCTTGCACAGTCGCACGTTAAAGCCCTCAGTGCTGGGAACCCTAACACCAACTGAAACATTAGGAAAGGGGTATTTTGAGGGAAGAGAACCTATTTAAATGTATGCAATGTGCTACGCACACAAGGTATTCCAAGAAAGTGATAGTAGTGCTCCATTAGCAGAAACAGCATAATGCCCTATTATGAAAGGGCACTGTGTTGATGGTGCAGATTTGGCAAAGGAGTTGGCACGTGAGTGATGCTGTGGGGCTGGCAGGTCCATTATGCTAAGAAGGTGTATGCCTAGGCAGAACATCTGTGATGGCTGGTATGACTCTGCTGTGATAGTGGCAGCACACATATATGCTGTCGCAGTCAGAAGGTAGTTCTGCCACCCCCACTGCCACCATGCTGCCATGTCAGTGTTGTGCAAGGGTAGTGGTAGCGACGCAGCAGCTGCAGCTGGAGAAATATGTGTCCCGGCGCTGTATGACAGGTGCAATGCTGCAGTTGCTAGTCAGTTGGATGCCAAGCATGTCAGCAGCAGGTACAGCAGAGCCCATGCTGCTCCCTCCCACCTGAGGTCTAAGGCAGCAGCACCTGTGCCCACATCCCCCGATGGAGGGAGGCAGGAGCAGCATGGTACAACTAGCTGCATGTGTGCTACCTCAAGAAGAACAGCGGCAGCACTGAGGTGGTGGCTGGGGCACGCTTGCAGGGAGGGAGGGATTGGCTGGCATGCTGCCTACCAACAGCTGTGGACCTTGGGACATGGCTAGTGTGCCTACTCGGTGGGCTGGGCCTGTAATCGGGATGCCCCCCACTTGCGCATATCAAGTGGATATGTGCATGTGGTGCATAAAGATTTCACTGAGCCAGGAATACTATGCAATATGAGAACAACCCATGTCAGGAAAAAATAAAATGCCCTGCTCTCTCACCTTCCAAATGATGACCAGAATCTGTGCGTGCTCCGGTGACCCCTCCATAACTCAGTACTCGGTTACAACCATCTGAGCCACATGTGAATCTAAATATGTCTTGTGTTCTGCAGCATACGAGAGTAGTCCATGACTCTCCCACAAGCACATACCATGCAATGGATATGTTGATCATTCTGCTATGACACCCATGGGCTTGAATGTGTGTGTTCAGGTTTGATAGCCTGACCCTTTGACTGGAAACATCCCACATGTATGACATGCATGTCAGTTGCACCAGCAGCATAGCAAGGCTGGGCAACATACAGACCTCACAAGAAGTTCCTCTCACACACCTGCTTAACAGAGCCTACACACAGCTAAGCAGACATAGGCACACTCTAAGTCATGCCCTCATTCACCCTGACAATGACCACCATATACCCATGGACTGATGAATCCACACAGCTGCTCTGTGGCTCCAAACACAGACTTAGCTGATGTCCACCTTGAAGAAAACAAACACTGTGAGAAGCTGTCTGTAAAATACAGTTAAGTCTGATCACAAGTTTATATTTATTGCTTTTATATAGACTGTTTTGCTCAAATAAGTTGTGTTTTGATACATTTTTGTGACGTTGGGTACATTGTTACAAAAATGATTAAATGGAAAGTTTCTTATTTGAGGATTTTATTCTCACAACAAACACTTTGACAGATTAAACTTTATTAGGGCTCCAATTGTATGGTAGACTGACCTTACAACACAAGAATAAAATGTTTACTACAGGAAAGAAAATCCACAAGGAAAAAACAAATAAATGAACTAATTATTCACCATAAGTAATATTCACTAGCAGACAATTATACTGAGAACCAAGGCCATAATCAAAGGAAATTCTCAAAGGCAATATGATACTACAACAGTAGAAGAAACATTTTCCCCAGTCCTATGAAGTAGGTGCTGGGATTACTGAGCTGTTCTTATTTGTAATAAACTGTATAAGATGGCTAGGATCAAAAAAGGTATAATTAAACATTTATGTGGATATTGTAAGAAAAACAAACCCCCATTTGCTGAACCTTAGGATGCAGCAACAGAAATTGCTTTCTATGTTTTTGAGACATCAGGGAACATCCTGATATGAGAACCCATAAAACATTAGGCGGCATTTTCAAAGGCATTTACATGGGTAACTGCCCTAGTTACCCATGTAAATGCCCTATCCGGGATTTTCGAAAGGCACCTACACGGTTAATGCCTTTCGAAAATCCCAGATAAGTCCCTAACATGCCCAGATGTTATGCAATTAGCATCGGGGCGCATTGGGGGCATTCCGGGGACGGAAGAAAGGGCTAAATGGGTAGCAGCAATTTTTGATGCTACCTGCTTTAGCCCTCTGTGCCTTAAAGATAGGTGAGGTACAGGGACTAAGCAGGTAGCATAGAAAATCGCTGTTACCCACTTAGCCTCAGCGGCTGCTGGCACATCCAGCATAACCCGGATTTTCACATCTGTCGCCACGGACGTGAAAATCCAGGTTGAAGGGGGTCGGTGGGCAGACTATGTGCCGACACGGCGCATAGCCTGCCAAAATCAAAATCAGGCCCCTCATCCTTTGCTTTAAAGGATAGTTTCAACAGCCAGTCACAATGCAGCTCTTAAGCCACAGTTATCAGGAGGGTAGTAGTCATCATTGATTCAGTTCCAGATTTATCAAGAAATGCAGTAAGGTCAAGAGACTTGAAAGAAAGCTGTGGAATAGGAGATGTCTCGGGTCCCTTTTTCTTAGCCACAGGAAGATACAAATTTCTAACAAGTGGAGGTATTGATTCTTGGGGAATTTTCAGAACAGAAGAGGCATAGGTTTTAAATAATTCTTTATTAAATTGAGAAGGTCTCACCAAAGTAGTTTTCAGCTTCACTGGCTCAGCAGCACCAGGGAGTTGAAGTGGAGATCCACTTCCTGAGCCCAGATGTTGAGACCAAGACATCATCGCAGACATACTAGTTCCAAGGACTCCAGCATTCACAGTTGCCATCGGTGCTTACCCAAGCGCTGATGAAGATTGCTCACCTGATGTCGACACACTGGCAGAGGCACACTTCACCAGTACTTGTGTCTCAGCCTCTGAAACTCCTGCATCACGTTCAGAGGTCTATGCTGGAGGAATCTGGTCTTCTGGACTTAAGGTTGCATCATGCGCAAGAGAACATAAAGAGCCTACTTCAACTCCCATGGTCTCAGGCGAACTCAACAGAGGTTTGGTTGTATCGCGAGGCTGAATGAGGGTGTCAAGAGGCCCTTGTACTGGCTGCATTTTCTTTACAGCCACCTACTGTTTTGCCTTCCTCTTATGCAGCATAACAATTAAATAATTCTCAACAAAGCTGCAGACCAGTCAGCACAGGTCTGCCATCTTGGTTCAAGCAGTGTTTGTGTGGGACCGGTGAAAGGATCTAGGGAATTTTCTTCACACCAAAGAGCAAACCTCTTCCATTTGTATGAATAGGACTGTCTTGTTGAGACTCTCCTGGAGGCCAAAAGGACATTGGTGTTACCAGCCAGCAGATTGAGTGTGGATAACATTAGCCTCTCAGCATCCAAGCTTTGAAAGCTAGGGACATGATGTTGGGGTGCAGCATCACTCTGTCCTCCTGCGATATCAGATCCAGTGCCTGCACAAGCTGAATTGGTTCCGTAATGGAAAGTCCCAGAAGAGGGAACCAAAGCTGCCTGGGCCAATAAGAAGCGATGAGAATCATCGTACCCCTGTCTGTTTTGAGCTTCAGGAGAGTATTGTCAATGAGAGGTATTGAAGGATACACATACAGAAGACTCTCCCCCCATTTGAGGAGGAAAGCATCCAATGCTAGTTTGCTGTGTGACCCCACCCTGGAGCAGAAATGCCCCACCTGGGCATTCAGAGGAGGTCTATCGAGGGGGTGCCCCATTCTCGAAAGATGTGTCTTGGTAACTCCCTGTTCAGGATCCATTTGTGAGGCTGACTCAACTCAGCCTGGTTGCCAGAGTGTTTTGTTCATCAGTCAGGTAAGTGACTCTCAATTCCATCCCTTGAGAGACAGCAAAATTCCACAACCTGATCATTTCCCAACACAGGAGGATGACTCCGTTCCTCCCTATTTGTTGATGTAAAACATGGCCACTTGATTATCGGTCTGAACAACATAGTAACATAGTAAATGACGGCAGATAAAGACCAGCATGGTCCATCCAGTCTGCCCAGCAAAATATGGCAAGAGTAGGTGCACCTGTCGCTCTGTGCGGGCCACCCCTCCCCATGTCTTTGTTTAGGGGTAGACCCACCACTCCATGTAGGACATCCCTATTTGTTGAGAAGTTAGATGGTTCAGTTTATTTTGGTTTTATCCTGTTGCTGTAAAGAGATCCGCTGTGCTTGTCCCATGCCGTTTTGAATTCCGTCACCGTGTTTGCCCCCACCACTTCCATCAGGAGAGCATTCCAAGCATCCACCACCCTTTCAGTGAAAAAATATTTCCTGACATTGCCTTTCAATTTTCCACCTTGCAGCTCATGTTATGCCCTCTAGTTTTGCAGCTTCCCCGTCTTTGGAAGAGGTTTGTTTGTTCATCGTTCCTCTTTAAGTATTTAAAGGTCTGCATCATATCTCCCCTATCCCTCCTCTCCTCCAAAGTGTACATATTTAGGTCTTCAAGTCTCTTCTCATAAGGTTTCTTACGCAGGCTCCAAATCATTTTGGTCACCTACCTCTGAACAGTTTCCAGTCTTTTTACATCTTTTGCAAGATATGGTCTCCAAAACTGAACACAGTATTCCAGGTGAGGCCTCACCAGCGACCTGTACAGTGGCATAAGTACCTCTTCCTTTCTGTTGGTAATCCCTCTTTGTATGCAGCCCAACATCCTCCTGGCTTTTGCCACCGCCTTGTCGCACTGTTTTGCCACCTAGATCATCAGAGATAATCACACCAAGGTCTTTCTCCTGAACCATGCACACCAACCTCTCGCCCCCTATCGCGTACATTTCCCTTGGATTTCTGCTACCTAAGTGCATGACACTGCACAGGTTTGCATTAAATCGTAATTGTCAAGCATTAGACCATTCTTCCAGCTTTTGTAGATCTTTCCTCATGTTATCCACTCCCTCAGGGGGAGTCCACTCTGTTGCAAAGTTTTGTGTCATCTGCAAAAAGACAGACTTTTCCATTCAGTCCTTCAGCAATATCACTCACAAATACATTGAACAGTGCCGGGCCCAGGACCGAACCCTGGGGCACCCGGCTAATCACCTTCCTTTCATCCGAGTGAGCTCCATGTACCATCACCTTCTGTTGTCTGTCAGTCAACCAATTTCTAATCCAGTTTATCATCTTGGTACCCATCCCCAAGCTACTGAGTTTATTGACAAGCCTCCTATGAGGAACAGTATCAAAGGCTTTGCTGAAATCCAGGTAGATGACGTCCATCGCATGCCCCTGATCTAGTTCCTTGGTCACCCAGTCAAAGAACTCAATCAGATTTGTTTGGCAAGACCGTCCTTCAGTAAAACCATGTTGCCTCGGATCTTGCAACCTGTTGGTTTTGAGAAAGTTCACTATTCGCTCTTTCAGGGGCGCCTCCATTACTTTTCCCGCCACTGAGGTAAGGCTCACGGCTCTGTAGTTTGACACCTCTTCCCTGTTACCACTTTTGTGTAGAGGTACGATATCAGCCATTCCCCAGTCCTGAGGAACCTCTCCTGTTTCCAAGGATCTGTTGAATACATCCTTTAACGGCCCTGCAAGAACCTCTCTGAGCTCTTTCAGTATCCTGGGATGTATCCCATCCGGTCCCATGGCTTTGTCCACTTTCAGTTTAGCAAGTTGTTCCAACGCCTCATCTTCTGTGAATGGTGTGGTATCAACTACATTCCCATTTTTATATTTGGGAGTCACAGCTGGTCCATCTCCAGGATTTTCTTTTGTAAAAACAGAGCAGAAGTATTTGTTTAGCAATTTTGCTTTTTTATGTCACTTTCCACGAGTCTTTTCCCAGCACTTCTGAGTCCTGCAATTCCAACTCTGATCTTCTTCCTTTCCCGAATATACCTGAAGAAAATTTTATCGCCACCCTTAACATCTTTAGCCATCTTTTCCTCTGCCTTTGATTTTGCTATCCTTATTTCTCTTTTTGACTCTTTTGAGTTTGATCCTGTATTCATTTCTGTGTTCTTCTGTTTGCAAGCTTCTGAATTTTGTGTGTTTTGCCTTTATTTGAGCAGCCACTTCTTTGGAAAACCAAATAGGTTTCCTTCTCCTCTTGTTTTTGTTTACTTTTTTTACATATTTTTCTGTTGCCCCTTTTATTGCCACCTTTAGTTTAGCTCATTGCAATTCCACTTCCCTTATCTCCTTCCACCCCGTCATCTCCTCCTTTAGGTACTCGGCCATTTTATTGAAGTCAGTGTTTTTGAAGTTTAGGACTTTGAGCTTACTATGTTTGGCCTGTACCTTGGCTTTTATCTCAAACCATACCTTGTGATGATCGCTGTTGCTCACAGGGGCACTCACGCAGACATTCGACACGCTATCACCGTTGGTGAGCACTAAATCCAGCGTTAAGCTTTCCCTGGTTGGTTCCATGACCATTTGTCTAAGTAATGCATCTTGGAGAGCATCTACAATTTTTTTGCTTCTTTCCAGATGTGCAGAAGGAGTAATCCAATCCACATCAGGTAGATTAAAGTCACCCAAAATGATTGCTTCCCCCTTTATAGATATTGCCAAGATAGCCACAATCAAATCGCTATCAATCTCTTCAATTTGAGTCAGAGGTCTGTAGACTACAGCAGTATGGATGACAGTGCCATCTCCTCTTTCCAACGCAATTCAGAGCGCTGCTTCTTTCCCCCATGTCCCCTGCATTTCAGTAGCTTTAATATTGCTTTTGACATACAAGCCTACTCCTCCTCCTTTTCCATTTTCTCTTTCTCTTCTGACTAGATTATAGCCAGCTATGGCTATATCCCAGTCATGTGATTCATTAAACCATGTTTCTGTAATGGCCACAATGTCCAAATCCATTTCCACCATTAGGGCTTCCAGGTCCGGAACTTTGTTGGCTAAGCTTCGAGCATTTGCGCTCATTGCTTTCCAGCATTTACCTGGCTTGTGTGTATTTTGCATTGATTTTGCTCTGCCCACATCTTCCCACTTGTTTTTGATGTGTGATTTAAAAGTGTGTCTGTTTCTGATATTATTCTGCTTTTGCAGGGGGTGGCGTGCCGGTCTTGACCTTCCACATCCGTCACCCCCCTTTTCCTAGTTTAAATGCATATCCACATACTGCCTGAAGTTTTCACTTAGGATTCTTTTCCCTGCAACAGAGAGATGTAGTCCATCAGCCCAGTATAGTCTCTTGTTGGTCCATCTGTTTCCCCAGTCACCAATAAATCTGAATCCTTCTTGTTTGCACCAGGTCTGGAGCCATGTATTAAAGCTGTTAATGCGATGCAGCCTTTTTGTCCCCTTACCAAGAACAGGCAGAACCTCTGAGAATGCAACAGTGTTAACAATGGGCTTGAGTTTCTCTCCCAGAGATTGGAAGTCCTTTTGGACAAATTGTTCAAGATGTCCCTCGCTTCTGTTCCTGTTTGGGTGTTTTCTGAGGTCCTGCTCCTGGTTCTTCATCTGTGAACACAGAACAGAAATATTTGTTAAGCAATTCCGCTTTATCCTCATCAGCTTCTACATATTCCTCCCCTTCACCATTGAGTCTGACAATACCATGTTTGCCCTTCCTCTTCTCGCTAACATATCTGAAAAATGTCTTATCCCCCCATTTTATTGCATTGGCTAATTCCTCCTCTTTTTGAATCTTTGCTTTCCTGACTACTTTGCTAGCTTCTCTAAGTTTTTCCAAATATAGATGCCTGTCTTCCTCTCTCTGTGATCTCTTGTATTTCATGAAGGCCTCCCTCTTTTTCTTCACTTTTTTTCAGCTACTTCTTTTGAAAGCCATAGCAGTCTCCTTTTCCTTTTACCTTTATTTTACCATTTTAACAAAAAGGTTGGTTGCCCTTAAAATATCCCCTTTCAGTTTTTCCCACTGTTTTTCTACATCCCCCTGCTGTTCCCATCCCGCTAATGACTCCCTGAGGTATTGGCAAAGTTAGTCTTCCTAAAGTCTAAGACCCTCACCTTTGAATGGATTCTAACAGCCCTAGTCCTAATACTGAACCACACCATCTGGTGATCACTGAATGCAAAATGATCTCCCACTATAACATCAGAAACACTTTCACCATTGGTAAGCACCAAGTCCAGTATGGTCCCTTCACATGTGGGGTCTGTTACCAATTGCCTGAATAGTTCTCCCTGTAGAGAATCCATAATCTCTTTACTTCTAGATGATACTACAGCAGGAATGTGCCAATCAACATCTGGCATATTGAAATCCCCTATCAGTAGCACTTCCCCTTTCCTAGCAATGCTGCGTATGTCTTCAATTAACTCTCTGTCCACCTCTTCCTCTTGTGAGGGAGGTCTGTATATCATGCCAATGCAAATAGATTTCTCTTTCCCTCTTTCTAGTTTAACCCACAATGCCTCCTCTCTACCTTTTAAGCTCTGTAATTCCAAAGCTTTAATAGTATTTTTTACATATAGTGCCACTCCTCCTCCCCTTCTTCCTACCCTGTCCTTTCTGAATAAAGTATAGCCAGGTATAGTTACATCCCAGTCATGGTTTTCTGTGAACCATATTTCTGTAACAGCCACTAAATCCAAGTCGGCCACTCCCACCAAAGCTTCAACATCAGGGATCTTATTTCCCATGCTACGGGCATTTATACACACTGCTTTCCATATGTTACCCCTGTTACCCATTTCCATAAAGTATTTAATGTATCACTTACCTGGGAGCTTTCTTCATCCATCCCCAACGAATCTAGTTTAAAGCCCTCTTCAGTAGATTAGCCAGTATACTACTGAAGATGTTTCGACCTTTCTTGGACAGATGGATACCATCTCTGCTCTGCAACCCTTGGAACAGCATCCCATGGTCTAGGAAACCAAAACGCTCTCGATGACACCATCCACGCAGTCATGCATTCATCTCCAGGATGTGAGCTTCTCTGCCTTGGCCTTTACCCTCAACAGGGAGGATTGAAGAGAACAGCACCTGTGCACCTAACTGCTTCACCTTCTGTCCCAGAGCCATGAAGTTACTTTTGATACGCTCAGAGAGATACCTGGCAGTATCAGTTGTTCCAACATGGATTAGCAACATTGGGTAATAGTCAGTGGGCTTGATGAGTCTCGGCAAACTCTCCATATCATCTTGGATTTTGGCACCAGGCAGACAGCATACCTCTCTGGACATCAAGTCTGGTTGGCAGATGGACGCCTCAGTACCCCTCAGAAGAGAGTCACCAATCACCACTACCCTTCGCTTCCTTGTGGTCACTGATTCTGCAACTTGGGGTACTTGAGCTCTGGTTCTTCGCTTTCCAGGGATGCTTTCACCTCCTCCACTTTCAGGGCTACATAATGGTTCTTCAATTGAAGGGCTGGAGAAGTTGGATTGGTGATTCTGCAGGCCCTGGTGACTTGTGTCCAACCTTCATCATTCCGTTGGCACCCATCTTCTTCTCTGCTGAAGAGCTTGGTTGCTGCAAGAAGCATGTCATCAATGTACTTCTCACTGTCTTGAATGCTCCTCAGCTTCACCACCTCTTCTCTGAGTTCCTTCACTTGTTTCCTCAGAGCTTCAGCATGCAGGCACCCTGCACATGGAACCAGTCCTTCAACTAGCATTGGGACCTCTGTCTGGACAGAGGCAGAAGTTGTAACAGGTGCAACAGCTTTAATGGAGTAGAGGAGTGGCCTAGTGGTTGGGGCAAGGTACTTCAGGCTGGAAGGTCAGGGGTTCAAATCCCACTAGAGGACAGCAACCTTGGGCCGGAGGGACTGGGGTTTCTAGTCCCACAGGTGCTCCTTGTGGTCTTGGGCAAGCCCCTTAACCCTCCATAGCCCATGTTCCCTGTAAAATAGTTATCTCCAAGATATAATGCCCTGTTCAATGTAATTTCAGTTTGTTCAATGTAAACCGCACTGATGCAAAATAGCACGGTATATAAGAGAAAATAAATAAATAAAATAAATAATGATACGATTTTTCTAAGTTATTGTTCTGTTCGTAGAGCTTAGGTATCTGTTAAAGCAAAAGAGAGACATCTACCAAAGTACCAGCCGGTTTCCCAGCTGTCACTTCAGAGAAAAAGCAGTTAAATCTCTAATTCCATTCAAAATGTGCTGTTCCAACTCCCTGTGGTTTGTTAAATGGGGAGGTGCCCTATAAAGCAAGACTGCTCATTAGGGGTAGGTGGGAGTTGGGGGGGCGGTGGGAGGAAACTAACACCTAATTAGGTGTCAGCAGTTCCCAAGAGCTAAGAAAGTTACCAAAGCAGAGTTTTAAACCTACCCCACTAAAGAAAAAATTCTACTAAAGCACCAAAAAGAATGTAACTTTGTTTTAAAACCCTTTTAAGAGCTCCCAGTCAGAGAGTTAGCAATTTAAAAAAATAAACCCTCAAATTCTTACCGTTGTTTGAACTGTATAGCCCCTGTTAGGAATGCCTCCTATAACTGTTGCTATCTGTATTCTTGTCTAACAATGCTGCGCGGTATAGGAACTCTGGTGCTGGTCTTGTGAGATGAGAACATGAGACCAACGCAAGAGACAACGGTGGGGGGGGGGGGGAGCAAGGAGGTCAGAAGCACTGGCTCCTAAGATTATGACTTGTCTCCTAAATCCACACAAAATTTGTCAAGGCCTGTAATAGAGACACAACATATTTGGAATTTTGGCACCAACCAAAGGCTGCACAGCTGCTCAAATACAGTCCCATCACCATGTGCACCTCTCTGCTAGCTGCTGCTTTTACGTTTTCTGAGCAGTAACATGAGGCACAGTTCTCTCTGATCCCACATGCAGGCAATACTGCCTCTCCCCATGCCATGGTCTGCCACCTCCCTCAATCCTGGTGATTCTTGCTCAGAAATGGGCTGTGGGGAGAGCCAGCACTGCACCTAATCATCGACATGGCCACCTCTGAGAAAGTGGTACTGAAATCAACGGAGGAGGAAGACTGTGGGGAGAGGCTGCACCGCCTGCATGTGGGATCAGAGAGGCCTATGTATTTCATGCTAGTGCTCAGCAAAGGTGAAGTAAAGTGTCGCTTGCCTCCTCTATTTCTCAAGTTGAACTGCATGCAGAGCCTGGCTTGTTGGAGTTTCAGTTTAATTTTGTCTACATATTTCTACTTCGAGTTTGTTATTACTTATTCTGTACTAGGTAAGAATCTAACTGTGTTCTGCCATGTAACTGAGACCAAGTGTTCTGTTAGCATGGAGTTGGAGCTGTAGGATAGGGTTGCCAACTGGCTCCAGATGTGCCCGACAGGCTTGATCCAGTCCTGGGTTTACCCCATTGCATGCAGGGACATTTAATTCTACTTTCTCCATTGCACTCCATAGGAAATGGAAAACTACAAGTCCCTGCATGCAATGGGGTAAACCCAGGACTGCATCAAGCCTGTCAGGTGCATCTGGAGCCAGTTGGCAACCCTACTGTAAGATCTGTAGTAATTTGGCTTGTTCAGTTTTCTGAATAGGTCTAAGGATGTTTTAAGGCCCACTCCACTATTTATGGTGCTGCTGTTTTTTGGGTAAGCTCAGTATTGTGTTAATTAAGCTGGTGTCATTATGATATGGTAGATTTGCATTATAGGTCTTCAGTGACTTTTGTAGGGTTTGTGTTAGTTTACAATCTGCCTAGTACTGGAGAGGCTATTAATGAGATGGCACCGGAATCAGATTTTTTTTCTTGTATTTTGGGTTCTATGATGAAATATCCTAGTTCAGCTCTGCACCTACTGTTGGAGGAGGGGTTTCACTGAATGAAAAAGAGAGAACCATAGTACAGTTTCTAACACCAAAATAAAATTAGTTATTTATTTTGGTGTTAGAAACTGCGCTCTGGTTCTCTTTTTCTTTTTGTCCCTTGGCATGTGAGCACCTTACATCTCCTTTGTTTTTTGGAGAATGTATATTTAGAGGTATATTTTTTTAATCTTAGAGTACCAGGCTAAATAATTAAACATCTACAATTTTTGCTGCATTTTAATTACAGTATATAGCCTGAGAATATGTTCCTTTCCTTTTTTTTTTGTAAAGTCACTGAATGAGAACCTCTGCTCCCTCTTTAAGTATCTTGGGGCACCAGCTCATCCCTTGTCTGTTTGATATACTGGCTTCGTATCCATCTAGTATTTTTTTTAAGATAACCATAATGAATATACAGATATGCAAATGTCACCATACTCTTTGCCTCCCCAAATGAAGCCATCAAACTATGCCCAAGGTCTCTTTCCTTCAGTGTCAATGAAGAAGTCAAATCCTTCTTCACCTTCAGTTGAACATCAATCAATGGCCAATGCTCCAGGGTTCTATGGCTGATCGGCTCTAAGAAGGTTTGTCGATGTCAAGGCACTGACAATATCCGATACAGACTATGATGCCACAGAGACCAGTGTCACCGATGTTGATGGATCAGACTTAGAAACGCCAAAAATAATCCGATACTGTTTCTCACAACCCTTGAGCCCTCTTTTTGTTATGTGAACAGAAATTACAAGAAGAGGGCTTATGATCGAGTCCCAAGCACTGAAGGCATCAACTATGAGTATCCGTTATGGATATGGTAAACAGAAAAATCACACCTAGACGGATAGACATTACTACTGCTTGAGAGCAGCATGAATGTTAGCACGTACTTTATGGGCACATTTGCGTGCTGTTTAAATATACATGAGAATCACAACTCTGCCCACAATCTGATCTAGCTCCTTCTCTGAGCATGCCTACTCTACAAGTGAGCACCATCTGGCATCTTGCCTACTTTTAGGTGTAACCTAATTTTTAAAGAGGCCTTTTTCACTGTTTTACATGCAACAGAGGTTTATAAAATTCACTCCATGTGTTTGTCAGCATGTATACCCCATGGTAATTTCTTTGATTCTGCTGTGTATTATTGCTGTATCATCTATTTGTTTCTTATATTGTTTGCTAACTGCACAGAATGTTGGATGGGTGGCTTATAGATTTCTGTAAATAAATTTGGGAAGAATCCACGTAGGCATATAAGGCACAGTTCTGCATGCTCGAGCCCTGTATAAAATTACCCCCTTACTGCTCTCTTGGCTAAGTGTACCACGGTTTTACCCCTCATTCATTAAGGAATCTCATCTGTAATCTGCTTTAAACGTATTTGGGTCTATATTCAGACTCTGAGGTCGGCATTTTGTTTAACGGTGGCTGTGCTGCCCTATGGAATTCTTTACCCACTACCCTCAGACTCGAGCAGAATTATCACACCTTTAAGAAATCCCTGAAGACCCACCTCTTCTCCTCTGCTTTTGACCTCCCCTCCCCTCCCCTCTCTTCTCTGTCCTGTCGTATGATTGTACTGTGTGCTTTCCTATCACATATTGTAACTTCCTTTCTGTTTCTGCCAAATTGGCTCTCTGTATATTTTCGTATATTGCAAACCACTCTGAGCTTTTTGGAGAAGCGGTATATCAAATAAATAAATAAGCAAGCACTTGGAACACTTTTTTAAAATCACTGGTGAGTTGGTGTGACATTGCGCCCAAATAAATAGCCACAACAAAATCAAATGACTCCATTTTAATAAAAAGAGATCACAGAAACATGCCTAGAGCACCAGTGCCTAAGGGGGCTGAGGTGCTGCAGAAAAGAGAGGAAATTTTAAACAGCTCAACAACACTAAACTAGGGAAACCTGCGATGGTAGGACAGAAATTGTCAAAAGTGGTTTTGAAAAGAAAATACTCACATGACATATAAAAAATATGTCTGTGGGGCTCCATGGAATAAAATGGACTGAGAATAAGATGGCACTGTGACAACAGGCAGGAAGGCACATGCATGCGCAGTGGAGTTTTCAAAAAGCTTCTAGGAGGAGCTGAGGATACTCCCATGCAGGTGTCCGTCAGACAACATCACCCATATGTGAGGGAATTTTTCCAGATTGTCCACGGAGAATGATGATTCCTCTTCGTCTCTCCGGGCCGGTCCAGGCACTTGAGGGTTGTCAACCTTCTCCAGCAGCTGAGGACTGGAAAAACTGAAGTTTCACAGAAGACAGTATCTGGCTCCCTCTGCTGGCTATACCCCAGTCTTTCAGTCCTCAGCAGCTGAAGAAGACGTTAGGGATCTGGCTCCTGGAGAGACTGAGTTTAGCTGGTTTCCTTTGTTCCTTTTAAGTTGTTTTACTTCTCGATTTCTTGTTTTTCTGGGGGTTGCTGGTCTTTTCACGGCAGGGGTTCTAGCAGAGCTCCTTGCTTCAGCGCGCTGATTTTTTCTTTTTAAGGCCTGTTGCCCGGGTCCGGAGCAGTAGAGGCAGAGCCTACCTCAATTACAGCTCCGGGCTCACCGACAAGAAAAGTGCAGCGGTTCTGGGAGCCCCAGTTCGCCCGTCTGCCTCTTCAACCCCAGACTTTCCTCGCTAGCAGCGGGGGTGCTAGTCTCCGGGGGTAAGTTCAGTGCGTTCAGCCTGCCGGCACGCAGTCTGTCTCAGCCCGGTGTTTTCCTCTCGCGGTTTGCGTTCCCCGCGGTCGCCGCTCGCGGGGGCTTCGGGGGACGGCGTTTTGTATCGGGTTTGTCCCCCGGGTGTGTTCTTTGGGGGGTTTTGCTGTCTCCGCTATGGATGCCGCGGATGTGACAGGGCTTCTTTCTGAGGCAGAATTGGCGGGAACGGCAGCCATTTCTGTTTCCTCTCAGCTTGGGCCTGCTGGCCCCGCGAGTTCTTCTAACCGCAAATCCGGCAAGGCAAAGTCAAAAAAGCGCCATACGGTGGGGGGAAGCTCCTTCACAGTCGCTACCAGTACTACAGCAGACTTTGGAAGCTCCATTTTCTGCTGAATTTATTTTGGCCTTGCATGAAGCTTATTGTTTGCGGTGGCAGCAGGCACGGAGTAAAGCTGACCCCTCTGCTCTGCCCCAGATGCTAGAGTCAGGCTTGGCTGGTCGGGACCCGGAGGAGGGTACGTCTAAGCCACTACAGCCTTCTCCGGAGGCGGCCGAGGGTCTCGGTCTCCCTCTCCCAGACCTCCATAGCGTGGAGGAGGGAGAGCTTCTACTGGACCCGCTCCTCGATCAGTGGGCCACTGAGTAGGGGGATGGGGGTGCCAGCGAGGATCCCAGTCTCTTCCGGGTATTTCGGAAGGAAGAATTGGGAGCGCTAGTATCCCAGACGCTCTCGACATTGAATATTGTTCTGCCCCCGGCGCAGGATCAGCCCCTGGAGGATCCTCTGCTTCAGGGATTTAGAACGGAGCAGAAGTGTTTCCCAGTCCATCGGGTTATGAAACAGATGGTAGAATCTGAATGGGAGTGTCCCGAGGCTACTCTCCGTGGGGCTCGCTCTATTACCCGGTTGTACCCTTTATCACAAGAGGAACAAGATTAGTTGAAGATGCCCCGGGTAGACGCCTTGGTTTCGGCGGTTACCAAAAAGACCACTATTCCTGTGGAGGGCGGAGCGGCTCTCAAGGATTTACAGGACAGAAAGTTGGAAGTTCTGTTGAAACAGACTTTTGAGACTTGCGCGCTCTCTTTGCGGGCAGCCATCTGTGGGGCTTACGTTTCCAGGGCTTCTATTAGGTGGATTCAAGGCGGTGCTCCGGGCAAGGCGGAGGACGAGGAATGCGCAAAGCTGGAGTCAGCCTCAGCTTATTTGGCGGATACTTTTTATGATCTCGTCCGAATTTCGGCGAAGTCCCTGGCTTCTGTGATTGCCGCCAGGAGATTTCTTTGGTTACGGAATTGGGCGGCGGACATTCCGTCCAAGGCGCATCTTAGTAAGCTGCCCTACAAGGGTAACCTGCTTTTTGGAGCCGCCTTGGAGAAAATTGTGAAAGATTTAGGTGATTCCAAAGGTGGTCGCCTGCCAGAGGACCGTCCGAAGGGTTTCCGCCCAGGCGGTGGTCACAGGGCGCCCTCTCGGGAGTTTCGCCGGTTCAGAGGATCGCGCTTTGCTCCTTATCAGCGGGGGCGTTTTGTTTCTCGCGGCCAGTCCTTTCAAGGGGCGCGAGGGTTTGGCAGGGGTTTTTTCGCTTCCCAGCCGAGTTCCAACAAAAAGCCCCAATGATGCCAGGCTGGTCCAGGTGGAAGTGCCGATAGGAGGCCGCTTGCAGTAGTTTCTTTCCACCTGGGCCACCATAACGACGGATCGCTGGGTCCTCGAGGTTATCCGCGACGGTTATGCGCTCGAACTGGCCCAGCCCTTACGAGACGCTTTCGTGGCGTCGCCTTGTGGGTCTCCAGACAAAGCGGCGGTGGTGGCAGAGACACTGCGCCGCTTGTTGCGCCTGCAAGCGGTGGTACCGGTACCGCTCGAGCAGTTAGGCTACGGTCGGTACTCGATCTACTTCGTGGTCCCCAAAAAGGAAGGTTCTTTTCGACCCATTTTGGACCTCAAACATGTGAATCGCTGCCTGCGCATTCCGCACTTCCGCATGGAGACGTTGAAGTCCGTGATTTGTTCGGTGCAGCCAGGCAAGGTGCTTACCTCCCTGGATCTTACGGAAGCCTACCTCCATATTCCCATTCGCCCGGAACATCAGAGGTATTTGCGCTTCGCGGTGCCCATGGGTCACTTCCAGTTCAGAGCGTTGCCATTTGGCCTGGCCACGGCTCCTCGCACTTTCACGAAGGTGATGGTGGTGGTGGCAGCGGCGCTCCGGCGCGAGGGCGTGCTGGTGCATCCTTACCTCGACGATTGGTTAATTCGAGCGCCGTCGATTTCCGAATCGGCAGTAGCTACGGCGCGTGTGATCAGCCTCCTAGAACATCTGGGCTGGGTGGTGAACCTAGCAAAGAGTCAGTTGTGGCCGGTTCACAGACTTCTTTATCTGGGGGCGCTCTTCGACACGGAGGTCGGAGCGGTGTTTTTGCCAGAGAGCCGGATCCAGAAGCTGATGGCTCAAGTCACCACTTTCCGGCGCCTGAAGGCACCCACCGCGTGGCGTTATCTACAACTCCTCGGCTCCATGGCGGTGACCCTCGAGTTGGTCCCCTGGGCTCGAGCGCATATGCGGCCACTTCAGCATGCGTTGCTGACAAGGTGGTCCCCCCAATCTCATCCTTTGAGTCGGCGGCTTCCGCTGGGGCAGGTGGTCAGCGACAGTCTGGTTTGGTGGTTGGATCCCGTCCATCTTCGGGCGGGCATGCCTTTGCGTCAGCCGGAATGGTTACTCCTAACAACGGACGCCAGCCTAGCGGGCTGGGGGGCGCATTGTCAGTCTCAGTACGTACAGGGACTGTGGTCGGCCGAAGAGTCGGTGTGCTCCATCAATCTGTTGGAACTCTGGGCAGTGCGTCTTGCGCTTCTCGACTTTTGCCACCTGGTAGTAGGGAAGGCGGTGAGAGTGTTCTCCGACAACTCTGTCACGGTAGCTTACATCAATCGCCAAGGGGGAACCGGCAGTGCAGTTCTCTTACGGGAGAGTCAACTGTTGATGAGTTGGGCGGAAGTCCATCTGCTGGCTCTTTCGGCAGCGCATGTGGCGGGCCGCGACAATATACAAGCTGATTATCTCAGTCGTCATGTGGTCGATCCCGGCGAATGAGAGTTAAACGCGGCGGTGTTTCATGATCTAACTCGACGCTGGGGCGTGCCTGTCATGGATCTCATGGCCACGTTCGACAATGCCAAGGCGGGCAGATTTTTCAGCAGGCGTCGGGAGCGAATGTCCAAGGGGCTCGACGTGCTGGCCCAACCTTGGCCGTCCGAGGGGCTGCTATATGTGTTTCCTCCCTGGCCTCTGATAGGACGGGTTCTTCGGCACATAGAGCATCACGGCGGCCGAGTGCTTCTTGTGGCCCCGGAGGCCTTGGTATGCAGACCTGATCCGTCTGTTAGAGGACGAACCGTGGAGGCTTCCGGGTCGGGTGAACCTGTTGAGTCAAGGGCCGCTGCTGATGCCCGACGTGGATCGCTTCTCGCTTACGGCTTGGCTCTTGAGCGGCAAAGGTTGAGGCATAGGGGTTATTCCGCGTCTGTTATTGACACTCTTCTCAAGGCCCGGCGGTCCTCCACGTCTATTGCATATGTTCGCGTGTGGCGGTCGTTTGAGCGCTGGTGCGGGACTCAGAGTATTCGTCCCGGTAAAGCTATCGTGCCAGACGTTCTGGCCTTCCTTCAGGTCAGTCTGGACAAGGGCTTGGCTCTCGCTACGCTCCGTGTTCAGCTGGCAGCGCTGGCGTGTTTTCGTGGTCGGATACAGGGGCGTCTTCTCTCTGGGCATCCGGATATTCTTCGTTTTTTGAGAGCGGTTAGGAACTTAAGGCCGCCGGTGCGCTCGGTGGTTCCCGCGTGGGATCTCAATCTGGTGCTGGAAGCGTTGGCTAAACCTCCTTTTGAGCCGTTGAGGGAGATTCCCCTCAAAGAACTTACCTGGAAATCCGCCTTCCTGGTGGCATTGTGTTCGGCGCGGAGAGTGTCGGATCTTCAAGCGCTTCCTGTAGGGAACCTTATCTTCAGTTTACGCGGGAAAAGGTGGTGTTACGACCTGTTCCTTCCTTTCTGCCGAAGGTGGGGTCTAGTTTTCATGTCAATCAAACCGTTTGTCTCCCTACGTTTAAGGATCAGGAGGGAGCGCCCATCGATTCGGTTCTCCGAAAGTTGGACTTGGGCAGAGGTCTTAAGTGATACCTGCGCCAGACGGCGCCTTTTCGCAGGTCCGATCGGCTGTTTGTCTTATTTGGAGGTCCAAGGAAGGGCGAAGCGGCTTCCAAGGCCTCCATTGCGAGATGGGTTAAGAGTGCTGTAGCGGCAGCGTATCAGGCCAGTGGTAAAACTCCGCCGGATGGGTTGCGGGCCCATTCCACACGTAGTCAGGGGGCGTCTTGGGCTGAATTAGCTTTGATTCCACCGGCGGATATTTGCAGGGCGGCCACTTGGTCTTCGCTGCACACTTTTACAAGGCATTACCGTTTGGATGTCCAAGCCAGGCAGGATGCGAAGGTTGGGGAGGCGGCCGTGGTTGCAGGCCTCGTAGGTCCCCCCCGGAGGTAGGTACTGCTTGGGTACTTCCCTCAAGTGCCTGGACTGGCCCGGAGAGACGAAGAGGAAGAAGAAATTAGACCTTACCTGCTAATTGTCTTTCCTTGAGTTCTCTCCGGGCCAGTCCAGGTCCCGCCCGGTATTTTTTCTGGTCGTCCTAGTTCAGTGACTTGCTTTGGTTCTTCCGCCCGCGGCGCTTCGGGTGGTTCCTATAGACGCCTCATCAGGTGAGGTCGCTAAGCCTGGTGCTTCTGAGGCCAGTTGAGACATCTTCGGTGGGTAGACGGTAGCGGATAGGTTCTGGGGGGCTGCCCAGGACCGTTGCCAAACTCATAGCGGAATCAGAATACAAAAACTCCGTACAAAAAAAAAAAATATATATTCTCATTTATGCCATTTCCCTTTCTATTACTGGGGATTTGAGCGAAATGGGGCACGTGGTTTAGGTGGGCTCTGTTGCTTGCTCGTTTTTTCCCTGTGGGGATAGTTTTGTACATAGGTTTCCTTTTCGTTTTCTGTTGGCTGCTTGTTAGGTTGAGACTGAGGTATAGCCAGCAGAGGGAGCCAGATACTGTCTTCTGTGAAACTTCAGTTTTTCCAGTCCTCAGCTGCTGGAGAAGGTTGACAACCCTCAAGTGCCTGGACCGGCCCGGAGAGAACTCAAGGAAAGACAATTAGCAGGTAAGGTCTAATTTCTTCTTTTACTGTAGTGTTTTTTTAAATCATAAATCACCTTGAGCTGTTTTGATAGGGGCGATTCACAAATCAAATGAAGGGGACATGTTTACTAAGCTGGGCTAACGGTTAGTACAGGCTATTTGTAACTAGGTCCCATTGAATAACATATGTCACCATACACTACTTAATATGTACAAAAAGTTAATTTTATTAAAATTCCTAAGGGGATGGGTGTTATTTAAATCAGCAATCAGGTAGCTTTAATTTAAATCATGATTTTTCACAAAGTGCATTTTTTATATTCATAACATTTGATTACATGCATTACCAAGCACATTTGATGTGAGATACAGTTAAAATAAAAACTCTTATAACCTATTATTTAAAATAGCAACCAAGACATACCCACCTTTATAACCTCTTGCCTGCTGTATCACCCATAAACTCAGCTGTTCCCGGAACCTTAGATAGAACAGCCCCTGGCTGAAAGGGACTATCATTAGGCAGATGAGGCGGCAAAGACAAAAAGCAAATGACCATCCCGGAAGCAGCTTCTCCTGCCACCACTGCCAAAGGCTTTTCCTGAGTCAGCAGCAGTGGCAGGCTTCGCCTCAGAACTTAACACTGAAGAAAACAAAAGCAGGGGTCTTTGCAACTCTGCGCTTGGAATGTCTACAAATAGCTGCCCTTTTAGGCCTTCCTAGCATGGAGACACAAAAACACACACTTTTCTTTTGTCAATGTTTAAGTTCTGAGGCCCACCACCACTGCAAACACAGTGGCATGGGGAGCAAAATCATTGCAAGGGAGATGCACGACAAAAGTGGGGAGGCATTGAATGGCAAAGGAAGATTCAGACAAGAAGGGGGGTGTATGGCTGGAAGGGAGATGCAGGCAAGAAGGTGGGACGAATGGCAAAGAAAGATAGATAAAAAGAAGGGTAGGATAAATGGTGAAGGAAGATGCAGACAAGAAGGGGGTGAATGGTTGGAAGGGAAGATGCATAACAAGAAGGGAGGAGGAGAATGGCTGGTAGGGAGATGCAGGCAAGAAGAGGGGACAAATGACTGGAAGGGAGATGCAGGACAAGAAAGGTGGGGCGAATGGTGAAGGAAGATGCATAAAAAGGGGGGAGAATAATGGCTGGAAGGAAGATGCAGGACAAGAAGGTGGGGAGGAGAATGGCTGGAAGGAAGATGCAGGACAAGAAGGAAGGAAGAGAATGGTTGAAAGGGAAATGCAGGCAAGAAGGGACGAATGGCGAAGGAAGGTGCAGGCAAGGAGGAGGGCGAATGGCTGGAAAGGAGATGCAGGCAAGAAGGGGGGGCATAATGTCTGGAGGGGAGATGCAGGACAACAAGGGAAGGGGGGGAACAAATGGCTGGGAGATGCAAGATACCAGAAGGGGGTGGAGGGCATATGTTGGATAGAGGGTGGACATGGGTGATGACATAAGGAGGGCACATAGTAGATATGGGGTGGGGAAGTGGAGGGACAGAGGGCAGATGCTGGACATGGGGTAAGGGTCATAGAGGGTTGGAGGGCAGGTACTGGAGTTGGCATAGCAGGTGGAGAGCAGATGGACATGGGCTGGTGGGTTGAATAGCAGAGGCTGGACACAGGATGGGCATATGGGGATAGTGAGCAGAGGCTGGACACAGGGTAGAGATAGAGTGCAGATGCTAGACACAGGGTAGAGATAGAGTACAGATGCTGGACACAAAACGGGTGGAGGGAAGATGCTTGGGGAGACACAAAATAGGACAAGAGAAGGGGAGGGATATTGGACATAGGGAGAGCTGAAAGGAGACAGAGAAAGAAGGGAGTTAGTTAAAGACTAGGGAATAAGTGTCTGGGGAAGAATAGAAAGTTGGGGAATGAGAGGGCAGTGTTAAAGATTGAAAAGTGGTAGGAAGATGCAGTTGAAAGATGGAAATTGAGAACTGGATGGTTAGAAGAAGAAATTAAATCTGAGTTGATAGAGAAAAACATAAGAAAGCCGAAAGGAAAAGGTCAGTGTCAGAGACAGAATGAAGTGAAGAAGACAGGAGGGGAGAGAAGTGGCAGATGGACCAGAGACCCTAGAGGGTGAGTTAAGACATTTTATTTTATTTTCAGCTTAGCAATGGAATATGTCTGTCTTTGGATTTATAGGCCTGATATTTCAACTTGCAACAGTCAGTGTTTGTTTGTTTTTTTTATTGAAAGGCAGGCATAAAATACATTAGGAACCGACATCATAGGCATAATACAATATCAAAAGAGAACAAAGCTAAAGTCACTAACAAAAATCACAAGGCTAGCCAACAAAACGCCTTCTTTTGTTTTTAGATTTTTTTGTTTTTATTATCCCGTTACACTTGTCCCCCTTCCCGTATCCCCCGACCCCCTCCCACCCTACTGCAAGCCACAGAGAACCCCCCCAAGAAGAAAGAAAACATCCACCCCCTCACCTTCCAACTTCCCCTCCCACACCCAAGCCCCCCATCTGATCTCTCCCGCCCCCCCCCCCCACGAATCTCCATACCAGCCCATAAAAAGAGAGACTACGCCAGTCATTCAGTGAACTGAAAGCAAAAGGCGATGCCGCCGACAAGCATCCTGCAGCAACACATGTCACCCACTACTTTCGAGGACAGGCCACGGCCTTAAGCAATCAGGTGCCATAACGAAGGACAAAGGGTTCCCACACCTGCTCAAAACGTGGTAGTCGCATCCTCCCAGCAGCTATCCACGCTCCATTGTATATGTGTCCCACATCCGGTCCAACCAGACAGAAAAAGACGGCAGGAGAGCCTGCTTCCAAACAGAAGCTAGCGACATACGAGCCGCATTCAGACCATGGCGAAGCAAAGCCAGTTGGGGGCTGCGCGCCCCGGGCACAGCAACCCCAAATAGAAAGATACCTGGATCCCAGGGAATGCTCACCCCAATAAGCTGCTGTAAGCGAGTTTGAATCCCCCTCCAAAAGACTTGAGTGCGAGGGCAGGACCACCAGATGTGCTCCAGAGCCCCCTTCTGCCCACATCGCCGCCAACACAGATCCGAAATCCCGGGATAAACGCGAGCAATCTGCACAGGAGTCATGTACCACCTATATAATAATTTATAATTAGTTTCACGGACATTAACCGCCACCGAGCTCTTCCACAGTCTACCCTCCACCTGTTCCCACTGTTGCTCAGAGTACAAAAGATTCAAGTCAGTATTCCAATTTGCTCTATGCTTGACAAAGCGCGGTTGCTGTGCCTGCAGCTGAGCATACAAGGCAGCTATTAGACCTTTGGTGGTGGTGCACTCCTCGCAAAAACGCTCCAAATCTGTCAGCACTCGGGCCACGTGGGGCCGAATGGCTCTAGTCTGAACCCAATGGGCCACCTGCGTATATTGGAAGAGCTGACTATCTGGAAGGTCAAATTCCTCCCGGAGCCTTTGAAACGTTTGCAACTTACCCTCGTCAAACAGTTGTCCTACACGGCTAAGGCCCTTATGACCCCACATCCGGAACATCGGATCAACCAATCCCGGGGGAAAGGAAGCATTATCTACTATAGGCGCCAAAGGGGTGAGGTCCGTCCCACGAGGCCGAAAGAATTGGTCCCAACAGTGAAGGGTATGTAAAATGTAGGGATTGCTTAAACGCTGACCACTTCGCAGTTTGGGACCAAGCCACAGCCGGTCCCCCAAACCCGCCCCCCCTGCGATAGTCATTTCCAGTTGCACCCAGCGCTTGGAGCTATCCGCGATCATCCACTCCACCCCGGCGCGACACTGCGCTGCCGCATAGTACCAGTGAAGATTAGGAACCCCCATACCCCCAATGCACGATCGAGCATAAAGAAGCTGACGTGGCAGACGCGGTCGACGGTACTGCCAGATAAATTTCATAAGCAGGGTTTGCCAGGTGGCCAATAATCCCCGGGCCAACGAGATAGGGAGAACCTGAAAGAGGTACAAAAACCGGGGAACAACCACCATCTTTACCACCGCAATACGCCCAAACCAGGATAACATTAACCTATTCCAGGTTTCCAGATCGTGCCGGACTTGCCGGAGTAGCGGCTCATAATTAGCCTTAAAAAGGGCCGTCCGGTCCACTGTCAGATTCACCCCTAAATATCGCAGAGCACCCGACACCCACCGGAAGGGGTAGGCAGCACGAAGCTCCGTACAGACCGCTTCCGAGACCCCCACATTCAGAATTTCAGATTTCGTATAGTTGATTTTAAATCCAGATACCTGGGAAAAGGTGTCAAAAAGCTGCATAGCGGCAGTAAGAGACGCGGAGGGATTCACCAAAGATAATATGATATCATCCGCGAAGAGCGCGATCCGGTACTCTGCGGGGCCCACACGAATGCCCCCCATTCCCGAATGTTCACGAAAGCTCTGTGCCAAGGGTTCCATCACTAGTGCGAACAACAGCGGCGACAGAGGACAGCCTTGACGAGTGCCCCTTTCCAGTGAGAAAGTTCTGGATTGACCCCCGTTAGCCCAAACACATGCCTGGGGGTCCTGATATAAGCTATGAATCCAGCGTATGAAGTTAGGACCAAAGCCCAATGAATCCAACACACACCAAAGATAACCCCAACTGACACGATCAAAGGCCTTTTCGGCATCAACCCCCATCACCAGGGTCGGCTGCGAATCTTTCTGCGCTACGTGGATAACCTGCAGCATTCGCCGAATATTATCTGCCGCCTGGCGCCCCGGTACAAACCCAACCTGGTCAGGATGTATCAGAGTAGGGAGAACCCGGTTCAACCGTGCAGCCAACACAGAAGCAAGTATTTTGACATCCGTATTTAAGAGGGAAATGGGACGATACGAGGCCGCGTCCTGCATGGGTTTACCTGGCTTAGGGAGCATGACTATCAAAGCTTCACGCTGAGATGGGGGCAGAGGCGCCCCCCTCAGGACCTCATTGAAGAGTACTACCAGCGTAGGCGCTAATTGCACACAAAATTTTTTATAGTACTCCGCAGGGAAGCCATCATTACCCGGCGCTCCCCCTGTTTTCAACCGCCGGATTGCGAGCTCCACCTCCTCCACCGTAAGTTCAGAGTCTAATTGTTCCCGATCAGGGTTAGTCAACTGGGGCAAGGTGATTTTCCGTAAGAAGCCCTGTGCGTGGGCCAAATCAAAAGGTTCGGCTTTATATAACCGTTCCAAAAAAGTAGCAAAGACTTCACGTATCTCTCGAGAGATCACCTTCTTCTGTCTCCCAGAGTCGTGAAGCTCGCGGACCACCCGCCCCGATTGCTGCTGCCGAAGCTGCAAGGCTAAATAGCGACCTGTCTTGTTCCCCTGCTCGTAGAATGTTTGACGCAGTTTCCGGCGCTTATTGTCTAACTCTCTTTGTGACCATGCATCTAGGTTAGCCTGCACAGCCCGCCATTGCCGTAAGACCCGCTTCGATCCAGTCTGGGCGTGCTCTAAGCGCAACCGGGAAGATTCTCCCACTAATTGACAATATTCCCGTCTCCAGGCCCTCCGCGTGTGGGCCATTTCTGCATAAGTTGGCCCCGAGCCGTGGCCTTGAAAGCGTCCCAAACAATGGGAAGCGGCACCTCCCCAGAGTCGTTTAGCTCAAAAAAATCAGTTATAAAACGGCCGTGGTCCTGTACAGCGCACTGCCGCCGAAGGAATCGCACATCAAGCCTCCAGAGCCATTGGCGGTCACTGTACACCTCCACCGGGAGGGAGAGCCAGCACGGGGCATGGTCCGACCAGGTCAGGCCCCATGACCAGCCTCCACACCCTCCCGTCCATCAGGCGCTGATCCAACAAAAAATAACACAGGTACACTACCAAAAAACTGCCTCCAGTTTTGCAACTGATTCCTATAGATTTTGGGGTGCTGAATCCAGGAAAAATAGCCAAAATGTTCCATCACGTCACGTTTTCTTGCAAAATTAGATTTCTTACCCATATAAGGAATGTTCACATAATTTCTTTTTAGCCGACTGCAGTTTATTTTCTTGGCCCAAAATAGAGGTTGTAATGGTTAACTAACTAGAAACATTCCCTCATGATATTTTAGAGTGTTTTGTATTCATTTTATACATTAACAGGACAATTGGGAGGCGGGGGGCTAAATCCAGTACTCGCGCTGGCGCATGTTCTTTCCTGTTCGCCTCGCCTCGTTCGCTCGCTCAAACACGGTGGTTGCGACATGAACGTTCCTGTCAAATTTCAGTTTCTTGCAAGTTCATTATTACCTTTTGTTTGCTCAGTCGTAATCCAGCTTTATTCCGAAGTGGTTCACTACAGTTGTAGTTTGCAGTGCTGTGTATTTGTGATGGCTCACAGAGCCAGAGGTTGCGTCAACTCTCCGGACAGTTTTTGTTTTATTTGTGGGGAATATACCGTGAAAAAGCGGCAGAGGAACATTTCTGCATTTATTAAAAAAGTATATTTCGCCTATTTCGGTTTGAAGTTAGGCAATCAAGACAAACCGTGGGCTCCTCACAAAGTGTGCAAGACATGTGAGGAAGATCTACGCTTATGGATGAAAGGTAAAAAACAAGCATTTCGTTTCGGAATACCTATGATGTGGCGTGAACAAAGAGACCACAGCAGTGACTGCTATTTTTGCTCTTGCATTGTGAAGGGATACAACTTAAAAAATAAGAACGTAATAAGTTACCCCAACCTTCCCTCAGCAATTAGGCCTATGCCTCATAGCAACGAAGTACCTATGCCTGAACCACCAAAATCTTTGGATCATATTTGTGTGGACGGTTCTGATCATGATGAGACTCATCAGATGGCTTTTCCCGATGAGTCCAGTACTTCCGAGTTTGAAACTGAACCAGATCCGAAACCTGAACTTTTCTCTCAAGCTGAATTGAATTATTTAGTCCGGGATTTAGGACTCCCAAAAGATGCTGCCCAACTGCTAGGTTCTCGGCTTAAACAGAAAAATCTATTGTCACCAGGAACAACTTTTTATTGGTACCGCAACCGCGAGACACAATTTTTTAAGTATTTCAGCAAAGAGGAAGATTTGGTATTTTGCAACGATATATACGGAGTGATGGAAAAGTTTAAACTCAAGTATGATCCTGCTGAATGGCGGCTGTTCATTGATTCGTCAAAAGACAGCATAAAAGGTGTTCTTCTTCATAATGGCAACACATTCGCTTCAGTTCCTATTGCTCACTCTGTTATTCTCCAAGAAAAATACGAGAATTTGGCCCTGATTCTTCAGAAGATTCGTTATGATGAGCATAAGTGGATGATTTGTGGAGACTTTAAAATTCTATCCATGCTATTAGGGCAGCAATCCGGTTTCACCAAATATCCCTGCTTCCTTTGCTTGTGGGATAGCCGGGCCCGCAACCTACACTGGGGGAAAAAAGACTGGCCAATTCGGGAGTATTTGAGACCCGGTGAGAAAAATGTTCTTCATGAGAGCTTGGTACCTCGTGATAAAATTCTATTACCACCTCTCCACATTAAGTTGGGTCTCATTAAGCAATTCATCAAGTCCCTTCCAAAAGATGGTGAGTGCTTTCGGTACCTTTGCTCAAAGTTCCCCCGACTTTCTGAAGCAAAGCTAAAGGAAGGAGTGTTTGTTGGCCCTGATATAAGGAAACTCATTTCAGATGGAGCATTCGCTGAAACGATGTCTGAGAAGGAAAAAGAAGCCTGGGATTCCTTCAAGGATGTTGTTCTCAAATTCTTGGGGAACAGGCGGGATGAGAACTATAAGGATATTGTTGCCAGGATGCTCAATGCCTTCAAAGAACAAGGCTGTAACATGAGCCTGAAAGTCCATTTCTTGCACTCCCATGTGAACTACTTTCCCGAAAACTTGGGGGCGTACAGTGAAGAACAAGGTGAAAGGTTTCACCAGGACATCAAGGACGCAGAGAGAAGGTACCAAGGAAGATGGAACACCACTATGATGGCTGATTTCTGCTGCGGGAAACCCCAGATGAAAAATACGCCAAGCAGCGCACCAAGAGAAGCATTCGGGGGAAGAAGAAACGGGCCCACCAGGAGATTGATTGACCCAAGAATGACTTTAAAATCTAAACTGTGTTGACAAATATCGTGTTTTTACTAAACTTTGAAATAAAAATTTGCTAGTTATTACCACAGTGTCGGATCTCATTTATTAGAATTTTATTTTCACACCATCGGGTGTTTGTCTTCATGTATTGCAATGGTGCGGTTTGCGTTTTCTATTCTTACATACATACCTGTACAACATTTTTTGCACATTTCTTTGCTTTGCTTTGTGTCTAACCTCACTCTTATATGCTCAATGTTTGTGCACATGTATGTGGCTGTTTTAAGTGCAGACAATTTTGCTACCATCACAGTGTGTTTTGTTGACATTACTCTATTCTTATGTGCTGCCTTGTTACAATTTTCTTTATTCTTATTTGAATAACTACTAAACAATTAGTATAAAGAATTCATCCAAGAAACTTTTATCTCGATCGCACTCAATCTGAAACGTTCACCTCAAACTGCTAACCCAATGTAGCAAAACATCTGTACGTGATGGAGCAAATTGGTTACCAGATTTGGATTCAGCGCACCAAAAAACGTAAAAATCAATCGAAACATTAGAGGCAGTTTAAAAAAATTTTTTTTAGTGTACCTGTGTCACTTGGTACCTGTGTCACTTGGTTTGCAGCTTGTCGTGCTGTGAGGGCTTGCGTGCATCAGTGATGCTGAGAGCTAAACTATCGGTAGTTTAACTACTGGCAGGGTCTCCCAAGATGGTCAGGTCTTAGCTGAGGTGCCAGACCAAGACAATCCACCCATCTGGGCAGCAGCAGAATGGGACAGTGTTGACGGTGGAGGATCACATTTTTGTGACAACGGCAACAACACCAAACTTAAACTGCGCGGAAGAAAGGCCCGGCAATCTACTTCTGTATCTTGCCATGAAAACCCAATGGATAGTTACAACAAAACAAATTGTGCTATGGTGCTGGAAGATGAGACCCCCAGGTCAGAAGGCACTCAACTAGCTACTGGGGAAGAGCTGAAGACTTTTCAGAGTAAAGCCAGCATTTATGATGTGGTTGGATCAAAGCCCTCGGGAAGTCTGACTGCTGATGTAGCTGCGCATGAAATGAGAGTCAGAAGCTGTAAAGATGTCTTACACATTGGAACATGGAACGTACGAAGCATGAACCAAGGGAAGTTGGAGGTGGTCAAGAATGAAATGGAACGTGTACAACTTGATCTGTTGGGTGTCAGCGAACTGAAATGGACTGGCATGGGGCACTTTGCATCAGATGATCACATGGTCTACTATGCTGGAAATGAAAGACAAAGAAGAAATGGTGTTGCATTTATAATAAAGAAGAAACTTGCAAGAACTGTAATGAAATACAATGCAGTCAGCGAACGCTTAATCTCTATTCGTCTACGAGGATTGCCTATCAACACAACTATAATTCAAGTATATGCCCCAACAACAGCTGCAGAAGAGAATGAAATTGAAGAGTTCTATGAACAAGTACAAGCTGAAATTGACAGAACATGCAAACAGGATATCCTGATAGTCATGGGTGACTGGAACGCAAAAGTTGGCAACAAAGAAGAAGGCAAAGTAGTTGGAAAATATGGACTTGGCAACAGAAATAAAGCTGGAGAAAGACTGATAGAATTCTGCAAGACCAATTATCTATTCATCTCAAACACCTTCTTCCAGCAACACAAGCGGCGACTGTACACATGGACTTCACCGAATGGATTATATAAAAATCAAATTGACTACATATGTGGAAGTCAACGATGGAAAAGCTCTGTAACATCAACAAAGACAAAACCTGGAGCTGACTGTGGTACAGATCATCAACTACTAGTATGCAAACTCAAGCTAAAGTTGAAAAAGAACAAACCACTCATGAATGCAGCAAAATATGACCTTGAGAATATACCACTGGAATTTAAAGACTGCCTGCAAAATTGATTTGCTGCTTTAGATACAAATGACAGAGCTCCGGAAGAGTTATGGAATGACATCAAGAAGGTTGTGTTGGAAGAAAGCGAGAAGTCTCTACAAAAGGTGAAAAAGCAAAAACAGCCTAAATGGATGACGGAAGAAACTCTGAAAATTGCCCAGAAACGCAGAGAAGCTAAAGCCAGAGGAGAAAGAAAGACAATCACAGAACTCAACAGAGATTTCCAACGTGCAGCAAGACAGGACAAGGAAAAGTACTACAATGACACTTGCAAGGAAATAGAAGCAGAAACTATTAGAGGAAGAACAAGATCAGCTTTCCTAAAGCTACGAGAGTTAAAGAAAAAGTTCCAGCCTCGAAATGGAATGTTACAAGATGCTCAAGGTTCTATGTTGAATGATGCTGAGAAGATCAAGAAAAGGTGGAAGGAATATACAGAGTTTTTATATGATAAAGATCAAGTGGACCAACAGCCCTTTCAACCTGTACCTTATGATCGGGAACCATTGGTGATGAAAGAAGAAGTTGAAGCAGCATTGAAAGCCTTATCAAAGAACAAAGCACCAGGCATTGATAGCATTCCCATAGAGGTATTGCAGCAATCTGATGCAGCTGTTACCGTACTCACAAGACTCTGCCAAGAAATATGGAAGACAACATCATGGCCAACTGACTGGAAAAGATCTGTGTTTATACCAATACTAAAGAAAGGTGATCCAACTGACTGTGGAAATTATCGCACAATCGCTCTGATCCCACATGCCAGCAAGATTCTACTGAAGATTATTCAAAAGAGATTACAACCATACCTGGAACAAGAACTACCTGAAGTGCAAGCAGGGTTCAGGAAAGGGCGAGGAACGAGAGACATCATTGCGGATGTGAGATGGATCCTTGAAAAGACTAAAGAATACCAAAAGGATATCTATTTGTGCTTTATCGACTATAGCAAGGCTTTTGACTGTGTAAACCATGAGAAACTCTGGGCCACATTAAGAAGCATGGATATACCAGAACACCTGATCGTTCTCTTGTGCAATCTGTACATTGATCAAGAAGCAACAGTTCGAACGGAACAAGGAGAAACAGAATGGTTTAAAATAAACAAAGGTGTAAGACAAGGCTGCATACTTTCCCCCTACCTGTTTAATTTGTATGCAGAACAAATCATCAGAGAAGCAGGATTGTATGAAGACAACAGAGGTGTGAAGATTGGTTGAAGAGTCATCAACAACCTTCGCTATGCTGATGATACCACATTACTGGCTGAAAGTGAAGATGATCTGAAACATTTGCTTCTCACAATCAAAGAACATAGTCTCAAAATGGGCCTGCACCTTAATGTAAAGAAGACAAGGATCATGACAACTGGCATAATCAACAGGTTCATCGTTGAAGGAGAAGAAATTGAAATTGTGAACAACTTTAACCTACTTGGATCAACTATCAATAAAGAAGCAACAAGCAGTCAAGAAATCAGACGACGCATTGCTCTTGGCAGAATGGCTATGAAAGACCTAGATAAGATTCTCAAGAGCAGAGATTTCTCTCTCCATACAAAGATTCAACTTGTTCAAGCCATGGTATTTTCAATAACATCATATGGATGTGAAAGCTGGACAGTGAAAAAGACAGACAGGAAGAAAATTGATGCCTTTGAATTATGGTGCTGGCGGCGAATACTGTGTATACCATGGACTGCCCGAAGAACAAACCAGTCGGTACTAGAGGAGATCAAACCTAAGCTTTCTTTAGAAGCTCAGATGACAAGACTTCGACTTTCATACTTTGGACACATCATGCGAAGAGAGAGATCATTAGAGAAAGACATTATGCTTGGCAAGATAGAAGGTCAACGCAAAAGAGGAAGGCCAGCAATGAGATGGATCGATACAATAACAGCAGCTACGGGTACCAGTCTGTCAACAATGAGCCACCTGACTGGAGACCGAACACAATTTAGGTTAGCTATCCAGAGGGTCGCCATGAGTCGACTCCGACTCGACGGCACTTAACAACAACCTGTGTAATCTATGTGGGTGTGCACCTGATGGACAGGAGAAAAATAGGTGTAGCTTCTCTCCCTCTCATGGGTATCTCTCCACACATCGCACAAGCCCAGTTCTTTCAAAAGGTTTTGCAAGGCCTTACTGGGCCCGTTCAGCCCCCTCCCACCACTACTCGTAGAATCCAAATGGGGCACCAAATGGGCATTACAGTCCCCACCGAGTATAATGGGGCCTTTCGCAAATTCAGCGAGCAAGACCTTCAGTCGTGTAAAGAAAGATCCCTGCCCCTCATTTGGTGCATATATGTTAGCTAAGGTTAACATGTGACCTTCCAAGCGTATATTCGCAAAAAGCCACCGTCCCAGGGTATCTCGCTTAACCTCTTCCACCTGTAGGGACAAGCTGTGATGAAATAAGAAGGCCACCCCACATTTCTTTCGCCCATGCACATCCGAAGCAACCCACACCTCAGTATAAGGATTACGCTTTAACCACCCCTGTTTGCTAGCTCTGAGATGCGTCTCCTGCAAAAAGACAATGTCCCCCCTCAGGGTCCTCAGCTCCGAGAACAGCAAAGATCGCTTTCGAGGGGAGTTAAGACCCTTAACATTCAAGGAAATCAAGCGCACCATTGTTGTTCAACCACCACACTCCCCCCGTCCTTTGCTTCCCCTCTGGCCCACAACATGTTTCCCCCACGACTCTTGTAGGAGTTGCAGTGCTCTCCAGCATAAAACGCCATCATCATGAAACCACCAGGCTAGCTGTAGAGATTCACCCCCCCCCCCCCCCGCCTTCATACTCCATATCCCGAAAAGAAAATATTAAAGCCTCCCCCCCCCACCCACCCCCCCTCCCGTCAATACCTCCCACCTGTTAAAGAAAAAACAGGACACAGTAAACTGACCCTAAACTAAACTAAACTAAACTAAACTCCGCCCGGGCCCCCACATAGCCAAACTACAAGCATTGCAAATCAGATCATTTCCCCCGTACATAGCCCATCAACAGGGTGTCTAGCCCAGATTACCCCTTTAACAGAATTCACACAGCATCAACATACCCCTCATTACCCGCATGGGGCAGTAGGTATATACCCAGAACCCTTGCAGACAGAACCGGCAGCCCAACGGGAGCAGACCGGGAGAACAGCAAAACTCTCAAAACTGGCCATTCAAATGTGGCCATGAAAGCACAGAATCCTTGAGCAAAGTTTCTCAATCAGAAAAAAAAAATAGGCACTTCAACTCCGGGGTATATCAAGTAGGCTTTCCCACCCGGGTCCACTTCGAGTGTTGAGGCTTAGGGGTCGGGAGTTGAGGCAGCGCATTATCTTCGACCAGACCCGCCTGGCGGAGAGCTCTCCAGGCCGCTGTATGGTCTTTAGCGGAAATCTTTTTATTGCCCAGGAGGAAATGTATCCGAAACGGGAAGGCCCAGGAGTAGCGAATCCCTTTGTTGTTCAGGACCATCGTTACTGGTTTCATCTCCCTCTGACGGGCCAGTGTAAACGTCGAGAGGTCCTGATATACAGTTACTGTTGCTTCTTGAAATCGGATCACTTTTTTCTCCCGGCCCCGACGTATAAGAAGATCAGCATCAGTATAGCGCAAGAATCGCGCGATGACATCTTGGGGCTGGTTGTTAGGAGGCTTTCCCAGAGCCCGATGCACTCGCTCCACTTCCATTTCAGACCCATGAGCTGCCAGCTCCTCCCCTGGGAGCAATTCAGCAATCAAATTTTTGAGGACTACCGGGAGGTCTTCACCGCCCCCGCCGGTTCCGGGATTCCCCGGAAACGCACATTGTTGCGACGGGAGCGGTTTTCAATGTCATCAATTTTATAAGTGAGCTCCATGGCTTGCGCCCGCTGTCTGTCAAGAGCACATTGTAAATCCACCATGGCACTATCGTGATCCGCAACTTTTGTCTCAACCTCCTCCACTCGCGCTCCAAGATCTTTCATTTTACCCCGGAATTCCGCAATGGTGTTCATCACCTCTTCGCGCATGGAGCAAAATTCGCCTGCCAAATCCGCAAAGCCCCGACGAAGTTCACGCTGAAGCAGGGCATGCGAGGACAGCATGGTAGGGTCCAATTCACTTTCACTCATAGTCTCATCATCAGAACCCCCTGAGAGGTGTTTACTGGTTGGACTAGTCGGGACACCACTTTTGCCCTGCAGTCTTTGGGATGAGCGTATGCCCTTTTGGGCTTCAGAGTTTTTAGCCTTAGTAGCCATGGGATAGATAGCGGACCAGCACTCCAAGGATAGGCAGTGAGCAGTTACAAAAAAAGCAGGCAGATGCTGTAAGCAAGCTGAAAAATCTGAACAATCCCACTCGTGGTCAGCAGAGGGAGCTCCAGCCTCACACAATACAGCAAGGTGCAGGAATTATAGACATCCGGGGTTTTTCTTCTACAATTCTGGTAGAGAGTAGATGATTCGCTGGGCAGCGCCCACGTGACTGCTTTAACTTATTGCTCTTGGTGGAACGCAAAGAACCCTGTGCGTTCCAACACCACTTGGCTATGGCAGCCACTTTAATCCAGGCCCCCGCAGCCTCCCGGTAAGCTCTATTTTGCGGGGCCCCAAGCACTCTCACCTCTTCTGCAGCCCTGAGACAGCACAATCGCCAGGAAGATGTAGCAACTCTCGCGGCAGCGATAGCAGCAGCACCGGAGCACCAATTCCCTCTGCACTGCAGTGCTCAGCGTCGGGACACACACGCGGTTTCCAAGGAGCTCCGTTCCTCGATGCACTGTGAGGTTAGAACATCAGTCTGCTATGCAATGTGGTGAGAGCCCTTCAGCCCGGTCCTGGAGCACAGGGGGTACACCGGGGCACCGGCAGCAGTCAGGAGCAGGACAGCAGAGCCGGGTATGGCAAGGACTGGCTCCTGGCGGTTTACTTTGCCGCTGCACTCCGAGCCGCGCTGGAAGGTGCACTTAGAAGTGCCCGACTCTCCCGGGGTCAATTCTGAAGGCTCAGGGGAGCAATGCCATAGAAATGCGGGTTTTAGCTGAAGAATTGGGGGAGCCCGGGACGGAGCTACACTAAGGAGCAGCCATTTAGCAGCGGGCTCACTAGCGCCCCCCAAACAGTCAGTGTTTTAACAGCACTTGAATGTCATGGACAAAATGAAACGGATATTCAACATCAGAATCTGGATATTCTTTGGCACTGAATATTGAGTTTCAGCACTGACTGGCACAGCTATCCAAACAGTGACGATATTCAGCCGTTATCCGGATAGTTGAATCACATAAAGTTAGGACAGCTATTGAGATTACCTGTTTTTATACAGTCATTAGCTGGTTAGCGGACTGAAAACTGAGGCTAAGCAGCTAAGTGCTGGGACTTTCTTCGCTCCACCCTGGAACTCTCCAGACAGTGCCACAGTGTTTAGAGGGGATATTCCACAGCACTGGCTGGTTAGTGCCACTGAATATCCATCATAATCATCACACATCCACCAACATACCAAATCCCATAAAGTATATTTTTATGTCCTTGTTGGAGCCAACCGAGGGAGGGCTGGAAGTGTATAACCAACCCCCTCCAGACGGTAACCTCCTTTTATTATATTTTTCACCCCAAAAAATAAAATATATCAAACAGTCACTTATCTGCTATGAAAGTTTTTATCCTTTCCCAAAAAATTTGCCAGAATGAAGTTGCACGACGTGCACTTTTCGGGTGGACCCCTGTATCAAGTGCTTAAAACTTCTCTTTAGGCAATGAAAAAACGCCGTCCTCTCGGCTTGGGATTATCTTCAAGTATTGGCTGAAAACGACACCTGACTTTTAGGTTCAGGATTTTCAACGCAATTTTCAGGATTTTCGAGGGGGCCGAGGACGTCGGTCCCGGGGGACCTATCACGAGGCCGATTGGGAACCCCCAACACCCGGTCGCGGTCCCAGCAAAACCAACCTCCCTAATGGTGAACCTGACTGGTCGTGAACTACCTGGGTCTCATGAACGACTTCTTAATTATGGGTTGTCCTTTGTACCGACAGTAAGGTATGATCCTTTTTCAATGAAGATTAGTTTACATCGTTTTTTTCGGAAATTACGAATTATGCAGTTTTTTCAAGATCGTCCCGGTGTAAGGGATGAATCCGTAGTGAAACCTGAGTCTCGTTGGCTACCCCCGGAAGCAGGTATAGATCCGATTATTTTGACCTTCCAAGCCTTAGTAATGAGGGATGTTGAAATTTTAGAGTGGACTCCCTTAAAGCATCATTCTAATTTGGATAAGGAGCATTGGCAGGCACTTGGGGAATTGTCTTCGGACCCCAGGTTGGTGGTTTGGAAGGCGGATAAAGGGGAGCATTAGTGTTGATGGACTCTGCGATTTACACACAACAATTACATGCTCACATCCAGGATGTTTCCATTTATAAATTGTTGGACGCTGACCCGGTTGAGGATCTAAAAAAATTAATTCATTCTCTGGTGGAAGAAGCACACCAACAAGGTTGGATTACTTTAAAGGAGAAAAATTTTTTGATAGTGACCCGTCCTCAGGTTCCAACGATCTATCTTGTGCCTAAAATTCATAAATCTCTGCTTATGCCCCCAGGAAGACCGATAGTCTCTTGTCGAAACTCAGTACTAGAGCCTCTCTCTATTTTCTGTGATTGTTTCTTGAAACAGGAGGCCGGAGAAGTTCCGTCCTTCTTGAGGGATTCTACACATTTTCTACAATTTATTTCGAATCTTGAGTTTCCATCAGGAGCTTTCCTAGTGACTTTAGATGTAATATTTATTTATTTATTTATTTATTTAACAGTTCTTCTATACCGCTCTATTTTAGATCAGAGCGGTTTACATTTAACATCAACTATACAACACAAGGAACTTTGAGTTGTATTTACAATAAACAGGGAGATCAACTTGGAAGTAACTGGAAGTAACTGTAATATTGACCAGTATGAAGCTTTGGCGCTATTGGAGAGCGCTTTCAAGTTTGCTCCAGCTCGGCTTCCGAAATCCTTTTTGCTGGCTTTAGCCCGTCTAGTATTGACTAGGAATTATTTTTTGGCTGATGGACATTTTTTTTTTTTTAATAAGTTTATTTATAACCATCAATACAAACAGCAAAAAAGATAACAGTTAGTATACGCCCCCTGAGGTGGACTCTGATCCCCAGGAGACCCAGCGATGGTAATACATTTTTCATATTACCCCATCCCCCCCACACCCACCCCCAGCCCCCCCCTTTCACCCTCCCTCCCCCCCACCCATCACACCCAGACACACAAGAGGGCCAGTCTCTCCGGAGGACAACAGATACCCGCCTCTAGGACTGCTCAGGTAGAGGACCACAATTTAACTGCCCGATTCAAGGACGGCGTTGCGGTACCGGGATCCCAACTGATGGAGATACGGTTCCCAGAGTAAGAGAAAAGCAGACCATCGCTTGGCGTTCCCTCTGGCGCCTCGACACTCCAAAAGCATCAATTGATGGAAGGAGTTCCTCCACTCCCAGACAGAAGGGGGGGAGCTTTCTTGCCAGCGGCGCAGGATGGGTCCCTTACCCACCAGACATGCCTTTCGCACGAGGCCTCAACCCCATTTCCCCTTCGGGGAGGTACCGCGCAAGACATCTAACGTGACCAGGGCGGCGTCCCACACCACCTGTTGTCGCAAAAGGGTCATCATGAAGGCACATATGCGCCTCCAATAGGGGCGGATCAACCGACAGCCCCACCACATGTGCAGGAGGGTGGCCTGAGGCTCCCCACAGCGTGGGCAACGCCCATCCGTAGGCAGGTGGCATCGAAGAGCCCGTCGGGGAGAGAAGTGAACTCTCGTCAAACACTTAACGTGCACCTCTCGCCAACAGACACCGGCCGCCAGGGTCCCAGTTCGGCGAAGGGCGTCGAGCACCGTTCCCGGGGGTATCTCCCTCCCCATCTCCGCCCCCCATGCCTGCTCTATGCTACGGAAATCCGGGCGACGGCGGTATTGCTCCAGCTTACCCCTAAATGCTCTTATCGTCGGCTTCCCCTCACCCCCTAGGTCAAAGAATTCCAGAATCTGTGCAGAACGATTTGCATGCAGCTCCGCCCCTGGGAGAGAGCCTGCATAGTGGGCAACTTGCATGTACGCAAAGACATGCTTCGGCCCTAATTCATATTCCTGGGAAAGGGACTGAAAGGATTTAGAGTTCCCCTCCGCATCGACCACATGTCCCAGGTTACACAGGCTGTTTGCTGCCCAGAGTCGAAAGACCACAGCATCCGTCCCCGGGGTGAAGTTAACGTTACCTCGAAGTGGCAGCCAACTCGACACCTGCCACTTGTGCCCCCAGTACCGATTAAGCCGCCTCCACGTCATCCGCACCGGCGTCAATAAAACACTCTCCGCCAAGTGAGTCGGCACATCCTGGTTTGCCACATGCAATAAAGCCTGAAGGGAATGGGGGGCCACATAGGCCTCCTCTAGGGCTCGAGGCGTATAAAGCTCCGTGCCCCCCAGCCAATCCCCCAGATGGCGGGCTTGGCATGCCTCCGCATAGGCCCCCAAGTCTGGGAGCCCCCATCCCCCCCACCTCCCTGGCTGATGGACATTTTTACCAACAGATATCCGGTATAGCCATGGGGGCTACATTAGCACCATCTGTGGCCACTCTTTACATGGGGGAAGTGGAGGAGCTATTGATAAAGCATTCTAATTTATACCAACATGTGTTAATTTGGAAAAGGTTTTTAGACAACGTCTTTTTTATATGGACCTTGGATTTACCCTCCCTCCATGTTTTTGTTGACTGGCTAAACCAACTAAAACCAAATATTAAGTTTACTGAACACATTGCTGTTGATAAAATTGAATTTCTGGACATTTGTGGATGGAAATCAACTGGTCTCATCCCTGTATCGCAAGCCAGTTCAGCGAAACAGTTTACTTCATTATCGCAGCCATCATCCGGGCCCCTTAAAATGTGGTTTACCTTTTGGGCAATTTTTGCACCTTCGTCGATTATGTCATTCAACGTTTGATTTCAAGATACATGCTTTAGAATTGAGACAACGTCTATTGGATCGTGGGTATCCTTTGCAGGTAGTTACCCGTTCATATAGGAGGGCACTTTATGTCCACCGCGAATGGCTATTAGACCCTCATTATTCATCATCAGAGTCTCCATCAATGGATGCCGTGGTGGGAGTGTTACCTTTCACTACATGTAGTTCAGCCATAGTACGGATTTTACGTTCCTACTGGTCCATGCTGAGCTTACACACATGTTTTAACAAGCCTTTATGACTGGCATTTTCACGGGGACCCAATTTAAATAATAAATTAGTGAAGACATCGCTGCCTTTAGACAGACCGATACCATCGGGTTATGATGGGGGACATTCTCCTTGCAATAATTGTGGTTATTGTGAAAGGACCCTTTCTGGTCTCTGTTGGCAACATCCTGGCACTCACCGCGAATTTGTCCGCCGGTGGAAGACTACTTGTCTTACATCTTTTGTGGTGTATTTTTTGATCTGCTCATGCGGGCTTTTATATGTGGGGCGCACTACTCGGACCATGAAAAATCGGTTAGCAGAACATGCTTCAAGAATTAGGAACAAAGTTTTATCTGCTCCGGTGGTAGAGCATTGTGTTTCTATGGCACATGATTTTGATACATTGAAATGGACGGTTATCGATCATGTCCCCCTTGATCCGCGGGGGGGTGATCGTGAGTTGAGACTGCAACGTCTGGAACAACGATGGATATTCACACTAAATTCTGTTCATCCTCATGGGCTAAATCGCGAAATAGAGTGGAATACCATTCTCTGAAGTTGGCCGTGACGTCCTTAGTCTGTTCCGAGTTTTAACCAATAGCGGTGGGGATACCCCTGTCAGTGGAGTGTTCCCCCCCTCTGATTGGTTCATCCCTTCTTTAAAAGTCAGGTGTCGTTTTCAGCCAATACTTGAAGATAATCCCAAGCCGAGAGGACGGCGTTTTTTCATTGCCTAAAGAGAAGTTTTAAGCACTTGATACAGGGGTCCACCCGAAACGTGCACATCGTGCAACTTCATTCTGGCAAATTTTTTGGGAAAGGATAAAAACTTTCATAGCAGATAAGTGACTGTTTGATATATTTCATTTTTTGGGGTGAAAAATATAATAAAAGGAGGTTACCGTCTGGAGGGGGTTGGTTATACACTTCCAGCCCCCTCTCGGTTGGCTCCGACAAGGACATAAAAATATACTTTATGGGATTTGGTATGTTGGTGGATGTGTGATGATTATTTTGATTTTCCACTGCGATTGGGGGGTTTTCTAAGGTTACTGAATATCCATCAGCAAGATTTATCCAATTAGCAGTTTCTGCTAACCAGATAAGCCCCTTAGAATATTGGGCTGTACGTACATATTTTATCTTTATACGCTGCACAGTACAGCAATATCTGCAGCTCTTTCTGTTTCTCTGGTGTTGTAATGCATGCAGAGTCTGTTTTTGGGGGGTTTCAATTTAATTTTTGTCTACTTAATTTTATCTTTAGTTTGTATTAATTTATTTTACGCTTGGTGTGGATCTATCGATATTCTCAGTTTGTGACCAAGGCCAGGTATTCTGTTAGCATGAAGTTTCTATGTAAGGATTGATAGTAATCCAGCTTGTTTGGTTTTCTGACTAGGTGTATGGATGTTCTAGGGCCCACTGCAATACAATTATTTAAGAGGATATTTACTAAGCTGGGCTAACTGTTAACATGGCAAATGACAAACCCAGATAGCATGCACTAACAGATAATGTATGGAAATTGCAGATAACACAGTGATTTTCTGCGCTATTTGCAGAAACCGTGTTAGCTGCAAGAATGTGTGGGATATGGGCGGAGAGTGGATGTGTGTGCAACATGCATTTACCATGGCCATCAGCAGCACGTAGCAGCCATCAAAGTTGCAGACAGCACAGGTGCTCATAATGCCACCTCAATGGGTGGCGTTCTGTGTATCCATAGTGCTGCCAGAGCATGCTTTCTGCAGTAATCTGCTGGGGAAATGCCATGGACATGCCCAACAGATAACACACAGCTTTTGCAGCTAAGACCCAGGGCTGGCCCGTCCATTGAGCAAGAATGTTGTTTGCACAGGACCCCGCGTTTCAGGGGGCCCCACGCAAACAACATTCTTAATTGAAAGCCCAAGTAAATTAAAACAAAAAAATGGCTGCTGGTGTTGTTGCTGCTGCAGCAGCAGCAGCAAAATCAAGTGTCCCGCCACCCCCCCCCCCCCCCCTCCGCCTGCCCGGCAGAGCCCTTGTTGAATCAATCCTCTCGGCGGCAGCTTTCAGAGCCACGTGAAAAACTCTCTTCATGGCTCTGAAAGCCAGCGCAAAGGTCTCTGCCGGGCAGGCAGGGGGGTGGCCACGGGACACTTGATTCTGCTGCTGCCGCCGCAGCCGCAGCAACAGCAGCCAGTTTTTTTTTTTTTTAATTTTCCTGGGTTGATGGGGTGAGGGGGGTTAGGACTGGTAATGGGCTGATGGGGGGGGTTAGGACTGGAAGTGGGCTGATGGGGGGGTTAGGACTGGTAATGGGCTATGGGGGGGGCAAGGGCTGGAAATGGGCAGATGGGGAGGGTTAGGACATGTAAAGGGCTATTCCGGGCTAAGAGTGGAAATTGGCGGATGGGGGGGTTAGGACTGCTAATGAGCTATGGGGGACTAGGACTGGAAATGGGCTGATGGGGAGTTAGGACTGCTAATGGACTATGGGGAGGGGCTAAGACTGGAAATGGGCTAATAGGGGGGGTTAGGACTGGAAGTGGGCTGATGGGGGAGTTAGGACTGGTAATGGGCTATGGGGGGGCTAGGACTGGACATGAGCTGATGGGGGTTAGGACTGGAGGTGGGCTGATTGGGGGGTAGGACTGGTAATGGTTATGGGGGGTTAGGACTGGTAATGGTCTGGGGGGTTTGCTAGGACTGGAAATGGGCTGAGTGGAAGGGGGGCATGAACTGAAAATAGCTGATGGGGATGGGGGCTTGGAATGGAAATGGGCTGTGAGGGGAGGGAGCTAGGACTGGAAATGGGCTGGGGGGGAGCTAGGACTGGAAATGGGCTGAAGGAGGGGCAAGGATAGGATTCGAAATGGGCTGTTGGGGGGTGCTAAGATTGGAAATGGGCTGTGGTGGGGGCTTGGATTGAAATGGACTCATGGAGGGGCTAGAACTGGAAGTAGGCTCATGGGGGGCTTGGATTGGAAATGAGCTGAGTGGAGGGGAGCTAGGATTTGACATGGTGGGGCTAGGAAATGACTAGAAATGGGCTGATGGGGGGGCTGGGATTGGAAATGAGCTGATGGAGGTACTCGGATAGGACTGGAAATGGATGGGGGAGCTAGGACTGGAAATGAGCTATGGTGGGGCTAGGATAGGACTGGAAATGGGCTGATGCGGGGACTAGAAGGGAGCGGATGTTGTGTGGGGCTGGAACTAGAAGTGAGCTGATGTTGGGGGAGGATTAGAATGGGATGGGGCTGGGAAAGTGAAATGGAGAGGGGAAAAATATTTTGTATACGAGAGAAGAAAAATCTACAATTGGCTGGGTATTGGGAGAGTAAGTGGGGATTGAGGATGGAGAGGTAAAATTTGAGTGGATGAAATAGGAATGAGGAAAGAGCAAAAGGAGAAAGATTAGTATGTTAAAGAAGATGTAGAGAGAGAATGGAAAAAAACTAGAAGAGAGAAGAAAGGACAAATGGACAGCAGACGATGGACAGTTAGCAGAATCACAGAGGGAGTTCCCACAGCCAAGGGAAGCCCACATATGAATGGTATTACATCAGAATGAGACCGTCCAATCAATCTCACAATTCATACCGGTCGGGTTGACAGATTGTAATCTAAAGATCCAATGCTGTTCAAGCCACCTCAACTGCAATATGCGGCCCCGCCCCGAGGGTCTTGTGGAATGTGATCAATAACAGACCAAACAAGTTGGTCAAAAGTATGATGATAGTCCAAACAATGCTGAACCACAGGCGCTGAAAGTTCCTGCCAGCGAAGTCTTGACGCATGTTCACCTATCTGCACCCTGATCACTTCCCTTGGCTGTGGGAACTCCCTCTGTGATTGGGTTGTGCTAAGATGACAGGCAGCTCATGGTTAGCCAATCCTGAGAGTAGAGTCCCTTATTTGCTTGGTGGATTGAGCCAGCGTTTTTTTAGCAGTTATAAGCAACAATGGAGCACTCGATACAGGGGTTAAGGTACCCCGAAACGTGCACATCATGCGGATATGATTGGCATTCTGATAAGTGCAATATTTGGATGAACTTACTTATAAATTATAGTTTTGATATCTTAGGCACAATTGGTGAATAAAAGGACAATTGTTGACCGGTGGGGATGGATTGAAGTATCATCCTCCCTCAACTCTGCCCAACAAAAATATTAATGTTCATTTGGGATTCATATAGTGATTGTTTTGATGGTTCAAAACCATGCTATCGGCAAAAGTCTCACGCTTTAGTGGTGCTGCTCTTTTTCAGGTAGTCTCCTTGTGCAAGTTTTAGAAGTTGATGGTGTAATGGTATGGTATGGTAGATTCTTTGTAGGTCCTGAGTGATTTTTGTAAGATTTTGTATTACCTCACAATATGTCCATGACTGGTGAGGGCTTGATATTGAGATGACTCCAGAATTGGAAATTATTTTTGTGCATGTTGACAGTATTCTCGCCAAGACCTTTTGAATGGATGCGCCACCTGGCTGATTGTACTGACCGCCCAGCTAACATAATCTGATAAAATAATGAGCAAGAATGGAAAAATTATGTTATTTGTTGCCAGTTAGCTTATAATGCGGCCTACCAGGCTACTCCCTGTCTGGCAAAATTTCTAGGGAGAACACTGGTTGAGTTCTATAGGCAAATGTCCTCTGCACTAAGGATTTCTTTGGAGGTAGAATATATGTTCAAAAAATAAAAAGCGAGAAGCACAACACAGTTTATAACAAAATAATAAAATTAGCTGTGGTTCTTGCTTTTTCATTTTGCTCTTGGTTTGTGATCACCTGGCATCTCCTTTGTATTTGCAGAATATATAGTTACACTTAAAGCATGCCAATCCAGCGTGCAATATCAGGGGTCAGTATGTTTACATTAGATTCCCAGGCTATACAATTAAGCTGCTACAATTTTTGCTTAATGAAAACAGCACAACTTTTTTTTAAAACCTTATATAGCCTGGGAATATATTGCTTTCTTGGGGGGGGGGGGGGGGAGGGAAGTGCCAGCTCATCTCTCGCCTCAGGCAGAAGATTGTCTTGAGCCATCTCTACTTTCAATACAAATATCCAATGGGACTTGATTTTATAAGAACAGACCAGCATACACAATTGTCCGTTTCCTAATAAACTGCAGCTTAATAGATGCCGGTAACACTAATGATTGCAGTTGGGATCTCAACATGAAGGCATATAAGCAATTAAACAAATATACTGATTGATCACTGGTAGCCACTAATTGGAAAACCCATCATTAAAGACCAAGAAACTTAGATGAAAAAGTATAAATTCAATCTCCTGTTCACTCTCCTTCCCTTCCCTTATTAGTTCTCTGTAGAATCACCAAGTCTTATAAAGTCATTCCTTTGCATATGTGATCACATAATGTGAAAATGACCTCTGATAAAATATTGACTTCAGCATCAAGGTGTGTATTTTGCTGTGAGTGTGCACATAGATAGAATATGGGCAAAGCACGCAAGTAGATGCAGAGATAATAAAATACTATAATTTTAATGCCTACCTGAAAAATATAGATGCAGACAACACAGGTTCTAGGTGCCTGTCTTTATAAAATGAGTTTAACATGATTTAACTAGGCACCCCTTATAAAATTTACACTCAAGACATCCCCATCTGTGGCTTAGTGGATGATGTCTGAGGGTAAGATGGGATGAGTGGGTGTGTCTGTGGAGGAGGTACATATGTATGGGAGGGTTGTGAATGGCTGAGGAGTACATTTTTGTGAATGGAGATGTGGTAGTGTATATGAGTGGGGGAGTGTTGGTGAGAGGTATGTGAATGGAGACATCCTCTCTCACTATTTCAATCTTCACTCCTCCTTTCTCTTCCTCCCCATTCTCATCCCTCCTTTCTTGACCTCCCTTCTCCCCCCCCCCCCCCTCTACCAAACCCTCATGTATGTTCCAGCAGTTGCTTCATTTTGGCAGCTCAAAACTTACAAGTCCAAAATATCAGAATGAAAAAAAGCAGATACATCTATTCAGTAGACTTCATTCCACAAAAAGCACTGATAGCTGCAGTATATTTAGATACACACAATTGGGAGAAAAAGGATCTCAGAACCAGCGAGAATCAAGGTCCAGCTCTATCAGTCTTTTCCTTGGACCTAGCTCAGGAACATCAGCGATCCTGAAAAAAGCGAAGCTACTCACCTGTAACAGGTGTTCTTCGGGGACAGCAGGAATCTGTCCTCACATATGGGTGACGTCAGCACCGATAGAGAACTCGCAAAAGCATTTCTCCAGTTTTCAAAGAAAGCCTTTGGAAGATGCCACCATGCATGAGTGGTCCCCTTCCCGCCCAAGGGTGCCATCTTGCTCGGTCAGATAACATAGCTAAAAGACGGCAAAATAAAAGATGGTAAAGGAGCAACTCCAAGAGGAGGAGGGAGGTTTGTAAGGACCAATTCCTCCTGTCCCCAGAGAACACCTGTTACAGGTGAGTAACTATGCTTTCTCCAGGAACAAGCAGGAAGTCAGTCCTCAGATATGGGACTCCCAGGCTACAGGCTACCGAAAGCCCATAGCAAAAATAGGGGCTCCCTCATGGGGAGCTGCAAGCAGCAGCAATTAGCCCATGTACACAGACCACAGAAAGACCCCTGTGTCCAATGAACCAGCACTCCGGTAGCCTAAACACAGAAGGGTCAGAGGGAAGGAATTGCCTAAACCCCGAAAAGATTACGGAGCACAGCCTGGCTGAAGGCACTGTCCCTTTGGAACTCTCTTTCCAGGAAGTAGGCGGTAAAGGGCTGCGAAGGTATGGACTGAAGACCAGGTGGTGGCCCGGCGGATGTCCACTACCAGGACAGAGCGCAAGTTTGCCACCGAGGCCGCCATGGCCCTGACATGGTGCACCGTGATGCAGCCTTCCAGCAGAAACCTCCCCTGATCATAGGCGAGAGTGATACAGTCCGCCACCTATGTGGACAGCGTACACTTGGTCACTGCCTCCCCCAGCCTACTGGAGTCATAGGAGACGAAAAGCTGGGAAGCTCTGCGGTGGCTCTGAGTGCATTGAATCTAGAAAGACAAAGCCCTCTTACAGTCCAAAGTGTGAAGGACTGTCTCCGCCCGACTGGAGTGGGGTCTTGGAAAGAAGGTAGGGAGCACCACTTCCTGGTTGAGATGAAAGGGCGACACCACCTTCGGCAGGAATTTGGGGTGCGTGTGAAGCACCACACTGTTCTTGTAGAACCTGGTATACGGCGCCTCCACCACAAGGGCCTGGAGCTCGCTAACTCTGTGAGTGGAGGTAAGCGCAACCAGGAAAACCACCTTCCAAGAGAGGTAGCGGAGATGGCAGATAGCCAGAGGTTCGAAGGGCGGGCGAGTGAGCTGCCCCAACACCACAGTGAGCTCCCATTCAGTTGCCAGAGGGTAAACTGGGGGGCTTTGATAAGATCAGGCCCCAAAGAAAATGGTTCACCAATGGCTGGACTGAGAGGAGCTTACCATCCACCTGATGGCACTGAGGTGCATCCGGACAGAGTTCAACTTGAGCCCAGACTGAGAGAGGTGGAGAAGGTACTGTAACACCACAGCCACTGGACAGGAGAAAGGGTTAGCCTCGTGATCGGAGCACCAAACAGAGAACCTGCGCCACTTGATGACGTAAGCCTTCCTATAGGAGAGGCCTTGCGAGAGGCCAACAGGATGTCCTCCACCTCAACTGGAAGGTTGAAGGGGGCCAGAGTCACCCTCTCAGCAGCCACACTGTCAGCGACAGGGACCCCAGATTGGGGTGCAGGAGAGAGCCCCCCCTCCTGAGAAAGGAGCTCCGTGGCGGTCCCCAAGGGGATGGGGGTGTCCACTGTCAATTGTAGAAGCAGCGAGAACCACGGCTGCCTGGGTCACCAAGGAGCTATCAGGATGAGATAGGCCCTGAAGCAGAGGGTCCTGAACAAGGTCTTGGCAATCAGCAGGGTAGGAGGAAAGGCGTACATGAGGCCTCCCAACCATGAGAACAGGAACGTGTCCGCTGCGACTCTGGAGGGGTAGGCCTGCTGGGACCAGAAGCGGGGCAACTGAAAGTTGTCCGGGGTGGTGAACAGGTCCATTATGGGATCTCCCCAGAGCCAGAAAAGCCGAATGGCTACCCTGGGGTCCAGCTGCCACTTGTGTGGCTGGAGAACTCTGCTGAGCCTGTCGGCCAGCTGGTTGTCCTGACCGGGCAGGTACACTGCCTGCAGGAGGATACTCTGTCAGATTGCATATGAGCAGAGGGCTAGGGCCTCCTGACAAAGGGTACGAGACCCCATGCCCTCTTGCTTGTTCACGCAGAACATCGTCACCTGGTTGTCCGTCTGGAGCAGAACCTGTTGTTGAAGCAGTGGTGATAGAAGACTCTCAGGGCTAAGTGTATGGCTCGGAGCGCCAGGAGATTGATCTGCTGGGTGCTCTCTTCTGGTGACCAGTCGTCCTGAGTGCAGAGATCCCCGCAGTGGGCTCCCCAGCCGAGTAGGGAGGTATCTGTGGTGAGGACCCTGGAGGGGCTTGGAACCTGAAAAGGCATGCCCGCCTCGGGATGTTGGGGAGACTGCCACCAGACCAGAGAATCCGCCAATTGGCAGGTCACAGAAACCCTGTCCCATAGGCGGCTGGTGGCCTGAGACCACCGGTCTCAGAGACACCACTGTGCCACCCTCATATAGAGGCGAGCGTCTGGGGTGACATGGACCATGGAGGCCATATGCCCAAGGCGGCGCAGAAGCCGAGCGGGCACCGAGGGACAGCACCATATGTCCTGAACTAGAGCCCCAAGATGATCGGCTCGGTCCCTGGGGAAGAAGGCCTTCAACTAGAGTGTGTCGATCTTCGCCCCAATGAACTCCAGACACTGCATCGGAAGGAGGTGAGACTTGGGGTAGTTTATGAGAAATCCCAAGTGCTGTAGGAGTTGGATGGTGCATGTGGTGGCCTGCTGCACCTCTAAGGGCGTGTCTCCCTTTATGTGCCAGTCGTCCAGGTAGGGAAAGACAAAGACCCCCTGGAGCCGGAGGAAGGCAGTACCAAAAAGAGCAGAAGGATCTGCACACCAATAAAGAACAAAAAAAGCAGAACCTGGACTGACAACAGTTATAGGTGAAAAACCTTATTTATTACGCCCCAATGCGTTTCGGCTACCAGCCTTCTTCAGGGGGTCTTAAAAGGAGCACACCTCAAGGAAAAATAATAACAATAATAATAGATAATAATAATCATAAACATATATAATAAATACAATTAAAACATGACTTTAATTATTACATTAAGCATGTTAATCAAACAGTTAAAAACCTGCGATACTAAACATATCTTAAAAATGAGGACAATCAATTGAACATAAACATATAGAAATATTATCATTAAAAAACAAACTTTAAATAATGATATAAAAACAAGAATGTATCACTGAATAAGTGAAAGTTAAAATAAATAATCAAAAGAAAATTAAAAGCAAAAGAAGAGAGACGAGGAGGACAAAAGGGGTGAATAAATACCTTAAATCTGTCAAGTAGAACATTAAAGACATGAACCAGACATGTAGGATGCTAAAAGCTGACAATTAAATAAATAAGTGTAATGCAATATATCTAAAAACTCATGTATTAAACAAATAAACACCATTTATAAAAAGACACTTGTCATAAAAGCAATTATAAATAACTGATATAATGGTATTAAAATAACAAGCAAGTACCAGATACAGAATATGTAAAAACCAAAATGGTAAAAGCACGTCTTACATAAATACAATTTGTCAGTCCAGGTTCTGCCAGAGGAAGGCAGCCATGACTGCCAGACATTTTGTGAAAACTCTTGGGGCAGAGGCTAGGCCGAAGGGGAGCACCCTGTACTGAAAATGCCTGCCCCCCACCATAAACCACAGGTACTGCCCTGTGGTTAGGGTGGATAAGGATGTGGGTATAAGCATCCTTGAGGTATAAGCAGCATAGCCAGTCTCCCTGTTGGAGGTATGGCAGCAATGTTCCAAGGGAGAGCATCTTGAATTTCTCCCTCATCAGGAATTTGTTGAGGTTGCGCAGGTCGAGGATGGGCCTTAGGACCCCTGTTCCTTTTGGCATGAGGAAGTATCTGGAGTAGAACCCCTTGCCCTTGAGGTGGTGGGGCACCGGTTCCACCGCTTTGTCCTCAAGACCTGCCAACTCCTTCAGAAGAAGGTCCCGGTGGAGGGGAGACCTGAGGGCTCTCCCAGGAAATAAGTGGGTGGTGTCTGAGTCAGGTGGAGGAGATAACCCTCCCTGACTACCCTTAGTGCCCAGGAATCAGTGGTGATGGACATTCACCTCTGGGCATAGAGGGCCAGACATCTAAGTACCTGTTAGTATACATGTAAACCGCACCAATTCTAAAGAGCACAGTATAAAAAATAAATAAATTAAATAAATAAATAAATCCCCCTGTAGGCTGCTGATCTCCTTGGGGTAGAGAGGCTATGCTCAAGGAGTCAAAAGCTCTCTCCTGGCTGGGCCGGGGCTGGTGCCTGAGGTTTTGGAGCCTTCTGCTTATGCGGGCCATGCCCATGCCCATGTCCCTGTCCCTGTCCCTTGGCCTGCTGGCCCTACTGGGCAGCTGGGGAGGCCTGATAAGTTTCGGTAAGCAGCTCCCTTCCTCGGGTAAAAGGACTTTTTACCCAAGCCCTTCTGTCAGGGAAGGGCAGCGGTCTTCTTAGAGAGCTGGTCCTCGTCATGAACTCGGTCTCCAGCTCGGCAGCCTTGTTGGTCATGGGTTTGCCAAAGAGGTTCTCTCCTTGGTATGGGACATCAACCAATTTGTCCTGAACCCACTGCTCGAGGTTGGATGACTGAAGCCAAGCTTGGTGGTGTGCACCGATGCCTGCCATGGCTACCCGGGCCACCGACTCAAACCCGTCATAGGCCACTCGAGACATGAATTTGGAGCACTCACGGACTGCCTTGGCCAGGTTCTTGAACCGCTACAAAGGTTCCTCGGAGAGACCAGCTGAGAACCTGGCGAGTTCCTTCGCCAGGTCTCTCAGGTACATGCCCATGTATAGCTGGGAGGCCTGGATGCGGCCAATGAGTATTAAACTCTGGTAGCACCTTCTGCTGATGGCATCCAAGGTGCAGGCCTCTCTGCTGGGGAGCACTGAGGTGTGCATCTTTTGGCCTTTCAGCGGACGCATGGCCGACTCCATCACCATGGAGTTATGCAGCAGCTGTGACTTCTGGAAGCCCGGGTTCTGGCGGACTTGATAAATTGAGTTGAGCTGTTTGCGTACCACTGGCACAGACGCCGGTGTCTCCCACATTCAGAGCATGAGCCATTCCAGGATGGGAGGAATGGACACCATGAGCGATTCCCACGGAGAGGCCTCATATGAGGATTTCCAACTCATCCACCTGAGGGTCCTCCTCTGACTTGGTCGGGAATGCCAGAGCCTTAGACATGTCCTTGACAAAATCCAAGAAGCCCATGTCCTCGGACGGGGACCGCCACCAAGGCTCCAAGACGGGAGAGTCAGAAGGGATGTAAGCGGTGGTGACGGGTATCGGGGGACTTCTTGTCCTCCGTCTCCCACTCGGAGTAGTCTGTCGAGGACTCGTAGGATGCCCTGTGGCCGGAACCCGGTAAACTTGCTGGGGATGACCACGGTCCCGTCGAGCGGGACTCAGAGCACAACTTCGGCTGAGGATCGGCTCAGCCTCCATGGATGTCTTGGATGTCGAGGGCCCAGTGGTCGGGGCAGATGAACCGGTTGTGCCAGACAACAGCGCCAGCTGCTGGTCCATGAAAGCAGACAAACTGCACTCTAGGGCCGCCATTCTGGACTCCAGACCAGAAGGCTCCGCAGCCTTTGGCATGGGCATCGAGGGACTCGTGTCCAACGCCGGCTCCCCCGAAGAGGAATCCTCGATGAGGATGGTGTCTGGAAATGGAGACTGGTCCGCAGTCAAATATCTCCAGGGGACCTTCACAGGCTGCTCCTTCTACGAAGCCTCAGACGAGTGTCTCGGAATGCGGGACTGGGCCCGGGGAGCCCCCGGCGGGTCGGAACCTTCCAAGAAGGCCGCCTTTGAGGGTTTCTTCTCCTTCCTGGGTTCCCTCAAGTAAGACCCCCTCTTTCTGAGGAACCACGATGAGGCTTGGGTTCAGAGGTTTCCACCCGAGACATCGGGGCCTCAGACGAGGCCCTCGTCCTTCAGAGGCATCGGAGACTCGAGGAAAAAATTATTGTGCTGCTGCTGGCGGCTCTTGAGGGCCTTGCTGGACATTCTCTTGTAGAGACCACAGGCTGCGGGTCTTGGTCTGGCCCAAGGCAGCGAAGACAGCAGTCATGAGTGTTGGTCAAAGACATGATTTTAGAGCACCGATCACACTTTTTAAAGCCAAAAGCCACTGGTAGCCATGGGGGGAAAAAGTACCCCTGCGAGGTCAAAGACTCTCCGGGCTGCAAGTGGGAGAAAAAAGACGCGAAGATGCCAGAAAAAGAAAATAACAAAAGACTACAAAATAAATAAACCAAACCTAACGCCAAGGCACCAAGGTCGGTAGGCGGGAAGAGTACCGGTGCAATACCGGAGGCGAGGGTGAAACTCGGAGAGAGAAAAAAAAAATCAACTTTTTCTGGGGACAAGCCAGACAACGTCTGAAGGGCTCCGCGGAAAAAAGGAGTGAGCAAGATGGCACTCTTGGGCGGGAAGGAGACCATGCATGCATGGTGGCATGTCCCAAAGGCTTTCTTTGACAGTTGGGGGGATGCTTCTGCGAGGGCTACATCATTGCCGACGTCACCCATATGTGAGGACTAAATTCCTGCTTGTTCCCGGAGAAACTCCCATTTATCAAACTTTTCAGGCTTACTTAAATCAGCATTATTTCAAAATTATCCTTTGCTCATAATTCCTCATGCAAAAAGTTTTTTTAAATTTCTAGTTAATTTTCTAATAAAAAAAAGTGATCCATCGAAGAAGGCCTTGTCCACAAGGAAAAAGATTCATAGACCTGGACCTTGATGCTCGCTGGTTCAGAGATATTTAAACATGCACAATTGGGAGAAAACGTATTACAGCACCTATCAGTGATTTTTGTGGAATGAAGTCTACTGTATGGATATATCATTTTGTCAACTGGCAGGACCTGGGTTCCGTACATTTCTCTATTTCCACATTCCTCTCTGCTGATGGAGTCTAGTTTCTCCGCCAGCTGCGCTCTTCATGTTAGCACTTACAGTAAGTTTTTTCTTATGTTATTTATATTTGATTGCCTACTTCTTAACATAGAATCCTTGTGTGGCTTACAATCAATAAAAATGAATATATAAATGTTAATAACAGTGGCCTCTGCCCCAGTTCCCTGAATACATAAAAACATGCCCTCTTCCCCACTCCAGCACAGTCCCCAAACATTTCTTCTGATGGACTCCTTGCTAGTTGCATTGGTCCATGCCACTGATGGATGGCACATGATGTCGCATGCCACATGTCATCTATCCACAGCAGCACAGGCATTAATAAATAGGCAGATAAACCCACTGTCTTTTTTATAGTGTAGTTACTCACCTGTAACAGGTGCTCTCCAGGGACAGCAGTAATCAGTCATCACTTATGGGTGACGTCGGCACCAACAGAGCCCGCATGGAGCAATTCCCCAGCTTTCAAAGAAAGCCTTTGGGATTGCTGCCACGCATGTGTGGTCCTCTTCCCGCCCAAAGGAGCTATCTTGCTCAGTCAGGTCCCCTAGCTAGAGCCCTACTAAGCAAATGGCAAGGGAACGACAAAAATAGCAACTCTGCAGGGGAGGTGGGAGGGTAGTGAGGACTGTTTCCTGCTGTCTCCGGAGAACACCTGTTACAGGTGAGTAACTACGCTTTCTCCAGGAACAAGCAGGAAGTCGGTCCTCACTTATGGGACTCCCCAGCTACAGGCTACTGAACCGGTAACCCAAAAATGCCTCCGCGAGGCCGTGAGCAGAAGTCGATGACCGAAGGAGCTCGAGTCTTTGGGTCCCAGGGGCGAAGCTCTCAGTAGCCATCGAGAAGGGTCGGAGGGCAGGAGTTGCTTATACCCTGAACATATTACAGAGTACAGCCTGGCTGAAGGCGCTGTCCTGGCGGTACTCCCTCTCCAGGCAGTAGTGCACAGCAAAAATGTTCGCTGAAGGCCGGGTCGCAGCCCAGCAGATGTCTGTCAGAAGCACTGAGCACAGCAAAGCCGCCTTGGCTCAGACGCTGTGCGCAGTGACCCATCCAGCCGATGGGACTCCTGCCTTTGCTTGGGCAAAGGCAATGCAGTCTGCCACCTGGAAGGGGATGGTGAGTCTGGTGACTGCCTGCCCTAGGCAATTGGGATCAAAGGCGACAAAGAGCCGGTCAGACCTATGATGAACCTGGGTATGCTGCAGGTAGAAGGCAAGAGCCCTCTTGCAGTCGAGTGTATACAATACCGCCGATGCCTGGTCGGCATGTGGTCTCGGGAAGAGGGTTGGTAAGACTGTCTCCTGATTGAGATGAAAGTCCAAGACCACCTTCGGTAGGAACTTGGGGTGGGTGCAGAGGACCACCCTGTTCCCGTAGAACCTGGTGTATGCAACCTCAGCCATGAGGGACTGAAGTTCACTGACTTGGCAAGCCAAAGTCAAAGCCACCAGGTAGACCACCTTCCAGGAGAGATGCCGAAGCGAGCACATCGCCATCGGCTCGAAGGGTGATCGCATAAGCTGCATCAGCAGATCTTCAGGTCCCACTCCGCCGGTTGGGAGGCTTGGAAAGCAAGAGGCCTCGCATGAAGCAGGAGACCAAAAGCTGCCCGAGAGGGATTTCCCCTAGACGGGGAGGTGGTTTGCCGAAATGGTGCTCAGGTGTACCCTGATCGAATTGGATTTCAACCCTGCGTTCGAGAGGTGAAGGAGATACTGAAGAACCCACTCGGTAGAGCAGGAGAACAGATCAATCTGGAGCTCGGAGCACCAGACTGAGAAACGTCACCACTTAAAGGCGTGCGCCCGTCTCGTTGAGTCCTTCCTCAAGGCGAGGAGAACTTCCTCAATCTCCTCCAGGAGGTGCAGTGAAGCTAAGGCGACCCGTTCAGCCGCCAGGCTGTAAGGGACAGCGAGGCCAGGTTCGGGTAGAGTACCTGACCCTCCTCCTGTGTTAACAGGCCCGGGGCAAGGCCCAGGGGGACTGGAGGCTCAGACTAGAGCTGGAGCAGAAGCGGGAACCAAGGCTGTCGAGGACACGAAGGAGCCACGAGGATCACTGAAGCTTGTTCCCGCTGAACCTTGTGGAGGGTCCTCGCAATGAGAGGAGTGGGTGGGAAAGCGTAAAGAAGCCCGGAGGTCCAGCTTAGGAGGAACGCATCCGGGGCCACCCTGCTCAGGTGCAGAACCAGGCCGCAGAAGCAGGGAAGCTGTGGGTTCACCCGGCTGGCGAACAGATCCATGGTTGGCAATCCCCCACCGATGGAACAAGAGGTCAACTACCTCCGGATCCAGGTGCCACTCGTGTGGGTGGAGGATCCTGCTGAATTTGTCCGCGAGGACAGTCTCCTGGCCTGGGAGGTAGAACGCTCGTAGGGTCATCCCCCAGCGAAACGCAAAGGAGCAAAGGAAGATCGCCTCTCGGCAGAGGGGGCAGGATTCCGTTCTCCCCTCCTTGTTTATGTAGAACATGGCTTCCCGATTGTCGGTCTGCACGAGCACAGATTTCCCCCTCAGGTAGCTCTCGAAGGCCCTCAGGGCCCATTGGACTGCCTGGAGCTTTAGTAGATTGATCTGCTGCTGAGACTCCTCAGGCGACCACTGCAGGGAAGCATCCGTCATCAGGATGAACTCGTGCTGTGGGGTCTGGAAGGGCATGCCCCGAAGGAGGCTTCGAGGATCCCGCCACCAATCCAGGGAGTTTTAGAGACTGCAGGAGACCCGGATAGGGTCTCTGAGGTGGCCGGAGGCCTGGCTCCATTGTGCCTTGAGGCACCACTGGGCTGTCTGCCTGTGCATGCGGGCATGAGGCACTACATGGACAGTGAAGGCCATGTGACCTAGAAGGCGCAGCATGGCCCATGCCATAATCTGAGCTCTGTTCTGGACCTGGGCTGCCATGGCTTGGAGGCAGTCTGCCCACTCTGCCAGCAGGAAGGCGGTCGCTCGCTCTGTGTCGAGGCGTGCGACGATGAACTCCAGGGTCTGCACTGGCTCAAGGTGGGACTTGGGGTAGTTGACCAAGAAGCCGAGATGTTTGAGGAGAGGGATCATGCACAATGCCACCAGGAGAGCTTTGCTGACCGAGGTCCCCGTGAAAAGCCAGTCGTTGAGGTAGGGGAAGACGGGTATGCCCTGCCGCCTGAGAGTGGCGGCGACCACGGAGACACATTTTGTGAAAACCCGCGGTGCAGACGCGAGCCCAAAGGGGAGCACCCTGTATTGGTAGTTCTGCCCCTGCACCCTGAAGCGCAGGTATTGCCTGTGTTGGGGGTGGACTAGGATGTGGGCGTAAGTGTCGCTAAGATCCAAGGAGCATAGCCAATTGCCCTGCTGAAGGAAGGACAGCAGGATGCCAAGCGATAACATTTTGAACTGCTCCCGCACCAGAAATTTGTTTAAGCTCCGAAGGTCGAGGATGGGACGTAGGCCCCCCCATCTTTTTCGGAATGAGGAAGTAGCGGGAGTAGAACCCATGGCCTTGAAGGTGCAGCGGTACCTTTTCAACTGTCTGTTAGGCGAGGAGGTTGGACAGCTACTGCTGCAAAAATATCTGGTGCAAAGGGAGCCAAGTAGGCTCCACTAGTGAGAAGAGGGGAGGGAGCCTGTCTAGGCGGAGACGATATCCGTCTCAGACCACCCAGAGGACCCAGGTGTCCGATGTGATCGATGCCCACTGTGGAGCGAAAAGGGACAGGCGTCCTCTCACCCGCAGAAGAGCTGCTGGGGGGCGAGAGGCTATGCCGTCAACATCAAAAACCCTACGTGAGCTGGGGTGGCGCTGGTGGGGCCTTAGACCCTTTGGGCTTGCGGTCGCCATGCACTCCTCCCTTCACCTGTGTGCTGGAAGCCGACGCAGGGGTGGGCGGGAAGGGTGGGTAACCTCAGTAGGGTAGCCCCTTTCTCTGGAAGAGCGGCTTCTTGGTCTGCTGCTTCTTCAGATGGAGAGAGGAGGTCTTACGCGAGACACGAATCAGAGTCACAAACTCTGATTCTATCTCAGCGGCTTTTCCTCCATAGGTTTACCAAACTGTTGCTCGCTGAGGCAGGGGACATCCAGGAGCTTCTCCTGAAGCAACTGCTCCAGGTCTGAGGACTGGAGCCACGCCTGGGGTTGGGCCCCGATGCCGGCTGCTGCCACTCAGGCGGAGGACTCAAACCCGTCATATGCGGCATGGGAGAGTTACTTTGAGCACTCCGCGATGGACCTCAGGAGGGTTTGGAACCTGAGAAGGGGTTCACTCCGAGACCTGCGGAGAACACACGAGCTCCTTGGCGAGGCCACACAGGAACATGCCTATATATAATTGGTATGCTTGAATGTGGCATGTGAGCATGGACCCGATAGGCTTTGCGCTCGAGGGCATCGAGGGCTCTCAACTCCCTGCTCGGCAGGACCGAAGATTGCGACTTTGGGCTCTTTTGCTTCCGCATCACTGACTCCACTATCAATGAGGCATGCGGAAGCTGGGTCACGTTGGACCCTGTACATGGCATTGAGGCGCTGCTCACAATGGGGACCGAAGCAGGTGTCTCCCACAAGTGGAGGAACAACTTGGACAAAATAGGAGGAACTGGAACAGTAAGAGACTCCCGAGGAGGGGACACATACTGCAGAATGTCAAGCTCCTCAGCTCATGGCTCCTCTTCAGCCTGCATAGCCAGGCTGAGGGCCGTGCCATGTCCCGCACGAACACTAGGAATGATGTGTCCTCGGGTGGCGAACGCCTCTGAGAGGCGGGCAGGGACGGGTCTGAAGGGAGGTCCCGGTGGTCACGGGTCTCCGGGAAGATATCCCCGTCTGACTCCCAGCCCAAGAGGTTCGAGAAGGAGTCCGATTCGGGCTGGTTGCCGCGTCCAGAGGCCGAGGCCCACTTGGAGCCAGAGGCCCTGGAGGATCCCGCTCCCGAGGACCAGGAAGGCGAGCGAGGCTGACACCAAGGACCCTCATGAGGCCTACGGCTCTCAGGGGTTTCTAGGGCAGGTTTGGGTGTCCCTCTCGAGGGAACCTCATCCTTGAGGCGTGGGCCAGCCGTGCTGGGCATGAGTGCCTGTTGGGCAGCTAACAAGGCAGAAACACTACACTCTAGTGCCAGCATACGGGTCTCCCACGTGGACGTGGGTCCCTGCGACACCAACACCGGGGTTACCAGGTCTGGCGTGGAGGAGGAGGAAGGGTCCTCACCGGGACGACTCTCAGGAGACCGGGCGCCATCTCTGGAGGCCTCTGGATCTGTACGAGGTACCTTTCGAGGCTGCTCCTTGTCCAACTCTCAGGAACATGGAGGGAGGCTGAGCAACTGAGCACAGGTGCGCCCGCGCTTGTCTGGAGCCCCCGACAGCGACTTCAAAGTCGTCTTCTTCTTACACCTCTCCACTTCAGGGGACCCTTGATCGGAGTGCCACCGAGAGCGCGGGACCGAAGTGGGGGATCCCACTAGCGAAGGGACGACCGAGGGTGCCACCAGGGATTCTGGGGCTACCTTCCAGAAAATGTCATCGGACTTCTGCTTACGATTGAGCAGGACTTTGGAGGACATTTTCTTGCAGAGAGCGCAGAGCTCTGGGTCATGATCAGCCCCAAAACACCGAAGACAGCAGTCATGGGTGTCCGTGAGTGACATGTTTTTAGAGCATCTGTCACATTTCTTAGAACCGGTGGTCATTGGGGCAAAAAGGGCCCCCACTAGGTCAAAGACCCACGCGGCTAGCATTTGAGGGAGAAAAGGGCGCAAAGCCTGTAAAATGAAAATTTTTACAGAAAAGGGATGTCCCCTCGCTCAAGAGAAAAGGAGAGCAGGGAGGACGGGAGAGGACTGGTAAAACACAGGCCAGAGGCCAAAAAACGAAACACTTTTTCCAAGGGACGAGGACGTGCGTCTGAAGGGGCTCCGTGGAAAAAGGGAGACTGAGCAAGATGGCACCTTTGGGCGGGAAGAGGACCATGCATGTGTGGCAGCAATTCCAAAGGCTTTCTTTGAAAGCTGGGGAATTGCTCTACGCGGGCTCTGTCGGTGCCGACGTCACCCATAAGTGAGGACTGACTTCCTACTTGTTCCTGGAGAAATAGCTGAATATTGCTCTTCTCACTCCCACGCCACAGGCTGAAGCCTCTCTCCTCCCCCTCCCCATTGCTGTTATGGTGGCACTTGCTGTGGCTACTCTGATTTTTCTTCAGCACCACATGGTTCTTTTTACTATGAGGCAAACAAACACCCACTAAAATCTCAAATATTACAGAGTCTGATCAGTGCTGCATGCCTCTCAGTAATCAGACAGCAGCAATACTCCAGGAAGCAAGCTTGTAAGTCTGCGGGGGAAGTGGAGAGTATGTGGGGGGGGGGGGGGGAGCAAAAGGCAGAGGAAGCCAGCAGAGCCTAGAGGGTGATGAGCCAATTCTATTGATGTTGTAGCAAAAAACAAGTGTCGTAGTCAGGGTTCAGTTCCCACTGGAACTCCTTGTGACCTTGGGCAAGTCACTTTACCCTCCATTGCCTCGGAAGAAAAGGTCTGGCAGTCTACTTCTGGTCAGACCTTGCCAAGAAAACCCAGGGGTTGCTGGGTCGCCAGGAATCAGCATTGACTTGATGGCACTTAACATTTGTTTTTGTTTTATTTTTTGAGTACTTAACAAATTGAAGACACTAGGGAGATCTATCAAAATCCAAGATTTAGAATTAACGGTATTTGTGGTATTAATATTGTTTCTCGATTTCCAGTCAGTCAATATTGTGATCAGTATCTTTAGACTTACTACCAATGTTCCCACCAAGTTTCGCAGGAGTTCTCTGGCAGTGCTGCTTCTCACTACTTAAAGCGCGATATTGCAGCACCTCCTACTAGCAGCAGCATGGCCAAAGAACTCCCACGCAGCTTGTTGGGAAGGTTGCTTACTACCTGAAGACATGCACGTCACATAGTTTTGGTGAATCAAATTTTGCAATAATATGATTGGTGCCCCCAACTTTCCAAACAATTTGTGAGGAAGCATTAGGCGTGAGTGCGTGGCGTCTGATCTGAAGTTTACATTAAAGTCGTGGACTGGATTATTATGCTTGTATATCGTGGTAACCTGCTGTTCCCTTTCCTTCTCCTTCCCTTATCTATTTAACTATTTCTGTCCTGTCTCATAAATGGCGTTCTTTTCATATTTTCTTAAATGATATAGTATTGTAAACCGCTCTAATGCTTCGGCCTGAGCGGTATATCAAATGTAATAAACCATAACCATAAACCATTACACACAAACATGCTGTGGTGAAACAGAAGTTTCTTACATGTATTGTTATTCTCTGTCTGTAGTTTTATTATAAAAACACCCGTTCCTTAGAGATGTTAAGCTCACCAGCAGATGGTAGTATTACAGTGCTGCATTTTGCAGTCACCAGGAGTCAGCATTGACTTGAAGGCACACATTGTATTTGACTTTCAGAACCAAGGGGATTAACTTCTGGAAGCTGAAAAGAAAGGCAGTTAAAAGCTACATTTGCTGAAAATGTTTTGGCTCAGCCAGAGGGCTAGGAAATTGCCATGATCTTCAGGTGACTGAAGGATGGCACAGGGTTTAGTTCTGGGAACTGGTTAATGTACTACTATTGGTCATTTATACAAGGTCTGTCCCAAAAGTCATGAGAATGATTTTAAAAAAATGATTGAACATAACATGCAATTACAGTTTATCCCCTTCAAAATAAGCTCCTAGTGATCGAATACAGTGATTCCAGCATCACTGCCACTCTTCATAGCAGTGGAGGACGTCTTCACTTGAGATGTTGCTACCTTGACATTTTCAACTGTCCCAAAATGATGTCCTGTGAGGTGGGTTTTGAGCTTGAGGAATAAAAAGAAATTGCATGGAGCCAAGTCAGGGCTGGGGAAGCGTTGTGATATTATTTTGAGCCAAAAATTCCCTCACAGCAAATGATGTGTGACTTGGCGCATTGTCGTGGTGAAGGAACCACATGTTTGCAATTTCACGGTGGAAACGCACAACTCTATTTCTCAAATGCTCAAGTACCTGTAGGTAAAATGTTTGATTCACAGTCTGTCCAGGTGGCACAAACTCCTTGTGAACAACTCCCTTTGAATAAAAAAAAAAAAAATGATGAGCATGGATTTCACTCTTGATTATCTCATTCATGCCTTCTTTGGTCGAGGTGACTGGGAAGTGTGCCACTCTGAACTCTGTCTTTTGGTTGTGGGATCGTACTTGAAAACCCAAGTTTCATCTGCGGTTATCACTCACTGCAGAAAGTCGGGCTCACTTGTCACACGATCCAAGTATTCCCAAGAAACCAACACAATTGTCCTTTTGTTCATCGGACAAAATCTTCAGGACCAGTTTCACACAATTTTCTCTCATGTGCAGATCTTCCGTAATGATTTGGTGAATGTCTGTTTTCGGTAGTCCTACCTCCTCTGCGATTAACCGTACATTCAAACGTCGGTCCCTATCCAGAACAGCCTTCACACGAGCCACATTGTTCTCATTTCTTGAAGATGAAGGACGCCCTGCGTGCTGTTTATCCTCAATGCTCTCCCTTACATCCTTGAACGCCTTGTGCCACCTGTAGACTTGGGCTGAAGACAAAACAGCATCCCCATAAGCTGTCCTCAACAACTGCAACATTTTGGAACCAGATTTTCTGAGTTTCGCACAGAACTTGATCGCATAACGCTGCTCCAGACTCCTGCATTTTTGCTCGTGACAAGACACAAAAACTATTATGCACTTTGCTAATGTAGTGGCTGCTACAAACTGAGGAAGGTCAAACTGTATACCTGGGTTCCCCCTCTATCTGCCTCAACCCCCACTTACCTTTCTTCGCCCTTTCATTCTCATTACTTTTGGGACAGACCTCGTATAGCACTAAAAGGTGTAGTATTTGTGTTGCATGTTTTAGGGGCATGTTCACTAAACGTTAACCCATGTTAACAAACGCTAATGTGCACTAAGTGCCACTGTGACCATAAAAGTAAATAGGCCACAGCGGCACTTAGTGCACATTAAAGTTTGTTAACGTGCATTAATCTATAGTAAACATACCCCTAAAAGATAGAACAAGCAGACAAAACATGCCTCTTAATATTTTTATGTTCCTTGTTTATCCTTTTTGATAAGCATATTAATTTATTAGCTCCTTGTTCAAGACCAATTGGTGACCCATCTAAGTGAGGCATTAGAGGATCTTGACATAGTAACATACGGTAGTAAATAACGACAGATAAAGACCAGTATGGTCCATCTAGTCTGCCCAGTAAAATGGCAAGAGTAGGTGTACCTGCTGCTCCGTGCAGGCCACCCCTCCCCATGTCTTTATTTTAGGGGTGAACCCACCGCTCTGTGTAGGACACCCCTGTATGTTGAGAAATTAGTTAAGTTTATTTTGATTTTATCCTGTTGCTGTAAAGGGATCCACTGTGTCTGTCCCATGCCATTTTTAATTCTGTCACTGTATTTGCCCCCACCACTTCCATCGGGAGGGCATTCCAAGCATCCACCACCCTTTCAGTGAAAAAGTATTTCCTGACATTGCCTTTCAATTTACCCCCTTGCAGCTTCATGTTATGGCCTCTAGTTTTACAGCTTCCCTGTCTCTGGAAGAGGTTTGTTTGTTCATTATTTATCTTTAAGTATTTAAAGGTCTGAATCATATCTCCCCTGTCCCTCCTCTCCTCCACAGTGTACATATTTAGGTCTTCAAGTCTCTTCTCATAAGGCTTCTGACGCAGGCTCCAAATCATTTTGGTCGCCTTCCTCTGAACAGTTTCCAGTCTTTTTATATCCTTTGCAAGATTTGGTCTCCAAAACTGAACACAGTATTCCAAGTGAGGCCTCACCAGTGACTTATACAGTGGCATTAGTTTTCACGCCACCACCACTCGCCTCTAGCTTAGAGGGGCGTGGTTATTAGAGGAACTTTCCGCTATCTGCTTTTTCAAACTATTTCCCCGCAGTGCCCTCTGGGAAATGTAGTCTTTGTTTAGCTATATGGGTGCATCAGGCAGAAAGTTGTAGTCAGGCTCAAGGAGGTAAGGAGGTGTAGTGGAGGAGTGGCCTAGTGGTTGGGGCAAGGTACTTCAGGCCGGAAGGTCGGTGGTTCAAATCCCACTAGAGGACAGCAACCTTGGGCCGGAAGGACTGGGGTTTCTAGTCCCATAGGTGCTCCTTGTGGTCTTGGGCAAGCCACTTAACCCTCCATAGCCCATGTTCCCTGTAAAATAGTTATCTCCAAGTTATAATGCCCTGTTCAATGTAATTTCAGTTTGTTCAATGTAAACCACACTGATGCAGAATAGCACGGTATATAAGAGAATGTAAATAAATAAATAAATAAGTAAGGCAAATGACAGAAATTTATTTTGTACACAATGGTTCAATCATACCACATACAGGATTATTTGTTCAGGACTCTTTGAAGTAGAGCACTGTCCAAAAACAAACCCAAACACAAAAATGGCTGTTAAAAGGTTCTCTATAGCTCAGGATACACAGTCTTTAACAGCAAGGATATTAATTTCCCTTTTTAGCCTTGCTGGCTAAAGCACAAAAACAAAATCACATTTAATGTCTGTGGTAGTTTAGCTTCTATTCAGCTTCAAACCTTTCTTGGCTACCTTCCAAGTAAACAGATATAATCCAGGGGCAAAAGAAAGCTTTGTTCTAATACCTACTTTAGCTTACCCCAGTGTCATCCTTCCAGCAGCAGGTGATTAACAAGCTTATCACAGTTCCAGGCTTGCTCCTTAGTCCCCGTAAACGTCCCCTTTACAAACACATGGGAATCACGGCCACCCTGCTTGTGGAATATGGGTACCTTTTTCTTCGAAGACTTTCTTTCAGGACTGGCTTGCTTTCTCTACATTCCCAGGTTTAAAGCTTGGCAAAAGGAACAGTCCATGGGAGTGTCCTCATCATTCAGTTTCACCTCGGGCTCTCCCAGCTGCATGGGTTCTGACTCCCCGTCTTGCTAACAGTGCTCAGCTAACAGCCTCCCGGGGAATCTTGGAGCCTTTCTTGTTCCTGGCCCCAAACTCTCCTGCAGACGTGCTATATGCCAATTAGCACTTTCTTCTCCTGGAAGCTCAGTTCCTCTGCTCTGCTCAGCACTAGTCAAGCTTCCCTTGCTTGTACCTGTGCTTCTGCTCATGTCAGCCTGGCTTCCTGCTTCTCTTCCCCCTCTCTCATACTCTGGCCTAAGTTTATACTTCCAGGGCTCTAGCTCCAACTCCTCCCTACCCAGGTGACGGCAATCAGCCTGACGTCGGGCACCTGAGTACTTGGAGAATTCTCTGCCTAAGGGGTTCTGGGTCCTATATCCTCTCTCCCTTATTCCACTAGGGGGAGCATGAAATGTGGGCCACGTGAAGGTTTTGTGATTCCTGGAGGTGTTTATGGCTTTCCTACCCTGATTTGGTGAAAGGGGGCCCTTTACCAGGGTGAATTTCCTGTCTCTTTGTCCTCCCCCGGACTCCGGATAGCCTCCTTGCCACATAGTACCTCTTCCTTTCTGCTGGTAATTCCTCTTTGTATGCAACCCAACATCCTCCTGGCTTTTGCCACTGCCTTGTCGCACTGTTTTGCCACCTTGAGATCCTCAGAAATAATCACACCAAGGTCCTTCTCCTGGTCCATGCACACCAACCTCTCGCCCCCTATCGCATACATATCCCCTGGATTTCTGCTTCCCAAGTGAATGACATTGCACTTCTTTGCATTAAATCTTAACTGACAAGCATTAGACCATTCTTCCAGCTTTTGTAGATCTTTCCTCATGTTATCCACTCCCTCAGGGGAGTCCACTCTGTTGCAAATTTTCGTGTCATCTGCAAAAAGACAGACTTCTCCATGCAATCCTTCAGCAATATCACTCACAAATACATTGAACAGTGCCGGGCCCAGGACCGAACCCTGGGGCACCCTGCTAATCACTCTCCTTTCATCCGAGTGAGCTCCATTTACCATCACCTTCTGTCGTTTGTCAGTCAACCAGTTTCTGATCCAGTTCACCACCTTGGGACCCATCCCCAAACTACTATTGATAAGCCTCCTATGAGGAACAGTATCAAAGGCTTTGCTGAAATCCAGGTAGATGACATCCATCGCATGCCCCTGATCTAGTTCTCTGGTCACCCAGTCAAAGAACTCAATCAGATTTGTTTGGCAAGATTGTCCTTTGGTAAAACCATGTTGCCTCGGATCTTGCGACCTGTTGGTTTTGAGAAAGTTCACTATTCGCTCTTTCAGAAGCGCCTCCATTACTTTTCCTGCCACCGAGGTAAGGCTCACAGGCCTGTAGTTTGTCACTTCTTCCCTGTCACCACTTTTGTGAAGAGGTACCACATCCACCCTTCTCCATTCCTGAGGAACTTCTCCTGTTTCCAAGAATCTGTTGAAAACATCCTTTAACGGTCCTGCAAGAACCTCTCTGAGCTCTTTTAGTATCCTGGGATGTATCCTATTTGGTCCCATGGCCTTGTCCACTTTCAGTTTTGCAAGTTGTTCTAACACATCATCTTCTGTGAATGGTGTGGTATCTACTTCATTCCCATTTTTATATTTGGGAGTCACAGATGGTCCTTCTCCAGGATTTTTGAACAAATGGTCAATGACAATTTGTCTTCTGAGAACTCTACAACCTCATGTTGAGGTGAAGTCTCAGTGTTCCCACAAATCCACGAGGAATAGCTTGTGTTTGGTAATTTGCTCACGGCAAGAGGGAACCCAGCTGACAGGTGAAGAATGTCAGAGAAGGAGCATGTGTGTCCAGACAACATAGCAATAGTGTCCCGTATCAGTTCAAAATTAAAAACTTTAATTTAGAGGACAACTTTGTATAGGATATCTAGATTGGAAAATGGATGTCTAGCTCTGCGTGTTCCGAAGAACCTTAATATTTTAGAAAAAGCTTTGTGAAGTGTTTTTTTTTATTTTGTTTTATATTTTTTAAGAAGAAATGTGTTTATAGAAAGAACCAAAAAAAGAAAAAAACCCATATTCTTGGAAATCAAAACTATATCCAAAACAAGATTCCAAAAAAGATATAACAAAAACAAATAATTTTTGTCGGGTGCACTATCACAGGAGAAGAAGATGGATTTCTCTCTCCCGCTGTAGTGAACCAGTTTTAATTTAAAGGTAAATTATATAATATAAAAGGCCACTTAGCTCAATAATGCCGAAAAACTCCAGGCAAATACATGCAAAGAGTCCTATATTTGCCTGGAGGATTTTGGCATTATTGAGCTAAGTGGCCTTTTATATTATATAATTTACCTTTAAATTAAAACGGGTTCACTACAGCAGGAGAGAGAAATCCATCTTCTCCTGTGATAGTGCATCTGACAAATTTTTTTTTTTGTCTTCTTTTTTTAAATCTTGTTTTTTATAGAAAGATCGGCATCACTACGGAGTTTGCGTGTATAAGTGGCACAGCATGTGTAAGTGGTGATTTTGTCACTTATACATGCAAGTGGTGCCATTTTGGCAAATTTTAGACACTGGAATGCCCTTGGAAAACTCCACAACTCAGACATTTTGCACTTTGACATGGTTTTAAACCCCAGAGAAGTAAGCACTATTCCCCCTTCAAATTCACCTCTAAAGCGCAACTCCAAATGAGAAATCAGCTGACAGTTATGTGTTACTTAAAGCAGGTGTAATTACAAATGGGAATATTTTTCAATGTGTATGTGTATTGCTGTTCTAAAATATGGAGTACAAATAATATGAAGGAACGCCCAGGGAGGAGAGAGGTAATCTCCTTGTAATCTCTGTGTGCTGCGACATATATAGCGTAGTTACTCACCTGTAACAGGTGTTCTCCAGGGACAGCAGGAATCAGTCCTCACTTATGGGTGACGTCGGCACCGACGTAGCCCGCATGGAGCAATTCCCCAGCTTTCAAAAAAGCCTTTGGGATTGCTGTCACACATGCGTGGTCCTCTTCCCGTCCAAGGGTGCCATCTTGCTCAGTCAGGTCCCTTAGCTCGAGCCCTACCAAGCAGATGGCAAGGGAAGGACAAAAATAGCAACTCTCCAGGGGAAATGGGAAGATAGTGAGGACTGATTCCTGCTGTCCCTGGAGAACACCTGTTACAGGTGAGTAACTATGCTTTCTCCAGGAACAAGCAGGAAGTCAGTCCTCACTTATGGGACTCCCCAGCTACAGGCTACTGAACTTGTAACCAAAAAACGCCTCCGCGAGATTGTGAGCAGAAGCCGATGCCCGAAGGGACCCGAATCCTCGAGTCGAAGCCCTCGGTAGCCGTGAAGAAGGGTCGGAGGGCAGGAGTTGCTTATACCCCGAACAGATTATGGAGTACAGCCTGGCCGAAGGCGCTGTCCCGACGGGACTCCCTCTCCAGGCAGTAGTGTGCAGCGAAGGTGTTCGCTGAAGACCAGGTCGCCACCCGGCAGATGTTCACCAGGGGCACGGAGCACGAGGCCACCGAGGCTGCTTTGGCCCGAACCCTGTGCGCGGTGACTTGATGATCTAATGGGGCACCTGCCTTCATGTGAGCAAAGGCGATGCAGTCCGCCACCCAAATGGAGAAGGTGTATTTAATGACTGCCTGCCCCAGTCGATTAGGATCATAGGTCACAAAGAGTCAGTCAGAATTGCGCTGAGCCTGGCTGCGCTGCAAATAGAAGGCAAGAGCCCTTTTGCAGTCGAGTGTGTGGAGAGCTGCCGACACTTGGTCGGCGAGAGGTCTCAGGAAGAAAGTCAGTAGGACTATCTCCTGCTTGAGATGGAAATCTGAGACAACTTTAGGCAGGAATTTGGGGTGGGTATGGAGGACCACCCTATTCCTATAGAACCTGGTGTAAGGGGCATCAGCCATGACAGCCTGGGGCTCACTAACTCGGCGGGCCGAGGTCAGCACCACCAGGAAGGCCACCTTCCAGGACAGATGCCAAAGTGAGCACGTCGCCATCGGCTTGAAAGGTGGATGTGTCAGCTGCATGAGCACCACATTCAGGTCCCATTCCACCGGAGGAGGCTGGATGTGCGGCTTAGATAGCAAAAGACCCCACATAAAGTGGGAGATTAAAGGCTGCCCCGAGAGGGGTTTTCCCTCGATAGGGAGGCGGTTCGCCGAGATGGCACTCCAATGTACCCTGACGGAGTTTGACTTCAGACCTTCCCTCGAGAGATGGAGGAGCTACTGAAGGAACCATCGACTGGGACACAAGAATGGGTCAATCTGGAGTCCTGATCACCAGACTGAGAAGCGCCGCCACTTGAAGGCATAGGCCCGTCTAGTTGATGACTTCCTTGATGCGAGGAGGACCTCCTCGACCTCTTCCGGGAAACCCAGCGAAGCTAGGAAGACCCATTCAGCTGCCAGGCCGTGAGGGATAAGGAGGCTAGGTATGGGTGTTGCACCCATCCCTCTTCCTGTGTTAGCAGGCCCAGGGCAGAGCCCAGGGGGACAGGGGGCTCCATCGACAGTCAGAGCAGAAGCGAGAACCAGGGCTGCTGAGGTCATGAGGGGGCTACGAGGGTCACCAATGCCTGGTCCCGCTGAGCCTTGAGGAGAGTCCTCGCAATGAGAGGAATGGGAGGGAATGCATAGAGCAGGTCAGAGGACCAGCTCAGAAGGAATGCATCCGGACTCTCCCTGCTCGGATTCAGTACCGGCCTGCAAAAGCGGGGGAGCTGTGCGTTCTGAGGACTGGCGAATAGGTCTATCACCAGAGTCCCCCACCGAAGAAACAGCCAGCCCCCCACTCCTGGATCCAGCCGCCACTCATGAGGGTGAAGGATCCTGCTAAGCCTGTCCGCTAGGACATTCTCCTGGCCCAGGAGGTAGCCGCCCTGAGGGACATCCCCCGGACGGTGAAGGAGCAGAGGAGGACCACTTCCCGGCAGAGGGAGCGCGATCCGGTACCCCCCTCCTTGTTGACGTAGAACATCGCCACATGGTTGTCGGTCTGCACGAGTACTGACCGCCCCTTGAGGCAGTCTTCTGAGGCCCTCAGGGCCCACCAAATCACCCGGAGTTCGAGCAAGTTTATCTGCTGCTGAGACTCCTCGGGTGACCACTGCCTCTGCGTGCACAACGCACCACAAAGGTCTCCCCACTCTAACAGGGAAGCATCTGTTGTCAGCACCATGTCGTGCTGTGGGGCCTGGAAGGGGAACCCCTGGAGGAGGTTGCGGGGGTTTTGCCACCAGCTCAGGGACAGGCAAAGGTCAGGGAAGACCCTGACGAGGTCCCTGAGGTGACCGACAGACGAGCTCCACTGGGTGCTGAGACACCACTGAGCTGTCCACATGTGCAGGCGGGCATGGGGAACCACATTGACAGTAGAAGCAATGTGGCCCAGGAGGCGCAGCATAGTCCGAGCTGTGACTCGGGGGTGCTCTGGACCTGAGCCGCCAGGGCTCGGAGGCGATCGGCGTGATCTGCTGGCAAGAATGCGGTCGCCCACTGAGTATCGAGGCGTGCCCCGATGATCTCTAAGGCCTGCACCGGTTCGAGGTGGGACTTGGGGTAGTTGACAGAAGGATTGTGTGCGACGTCGCTCACCGGGTTTCCTTGACCAAGGATCCCGTAACGAGCCAGTCGTCGAGGTAGGGAAAGACTGGTAGGCTCTGACGCCTCAGACAAGCAGCGATTGCAGAGAGGCATTTCGTGAAGATATGCGGGGCGGACGTGAGGCCGAAGGGGAGAACCCTGTACAGAAAGTGCTCTCCGTGCACCCTGAAGCGCAGGTACTGCCTGTGCTGGGGGTGGATTAAAATGTGAGCATAAGCATCTTTTAGATCCAAGGAGCATAGCCAGTCGCCCTGGCGGAGGAAGGGCAGCAGGACGCCAAGTGATAGAATCTTGAACTTCTCCCGCATCAATAATTTGTTTAGCCTTTGGAGATCGAGGATGAGCTGCAGATCCCCATCTTCTTCGGGACGAGGAAGCACCGGGAAAAGAAGCCCCGAGCTCAGAGGTCTAGAGGGACCTTTTCGACCGCCCGTTGGGAGAGGAGAGAGACTAGTTCCCGCTGCAGGAAAACTTGGTGCGCAGGGAGTCGAGGAGGCTCCACCGGGGAGAAGGGAGGTGGAAGCCTGTTGAAGTGAAGGCGATAGCTGTCTCAGATGACCTGAAGGACCCAGGCGTCTGAGGTGATGGAAGCCCACAGAGGGGCGAAAGAAGACAGGCATCCCCCCAATGGCTGCTGAGTCACCAGAGGGTGAGAAGTTATGCCCATGGCGTCAAAACCCCTGTGCAGGTTGTGGTGGAGCCGGGGTTTGGGCTTTAGGCTCTTTCGGCTTACGATGCCCCTGGCCGGACTTACCCTGCGCCGGAGTGGTCAGCGTGGGGGTGGTCGGGTACGGTGGGTAGCCACGGTACTGAAGGCCCTTACTCAGAAAGAAGGGCTTTTTGACCTGTTGCTTTTTCCGGGGGAGGGTGGAGGTCTTGCACAAGAGATGGGTTATGGTGACGAACTCCATCTCTATCTCCGTGGCCTTATCCTCCATTGGCTTGCTGAAAAGCTGCTTGTCGAGGCAGGGGATGTCCAGGAGCTTTTCCTGCACCCACTGCTCCAAATCTGACTACTGGAGCCATGCCTGGCGGCAGGCCCCGATGTCCGCGGCTGCCACCCGAGCCAATGACTCGAATCCATCGTAGGCGGCTTGGGAGAGGTACTTTGAGCAGTCTGCGACGGACTTCAACAGGGTACTGAACCTATTGAGAGGCTCACCCTCGAGGCCCGCGGAGAAACCTCTGAGCTCCTTGACCAAGTCGCGCAAGAACATGCCCATGTATAGATGGTATGCTTGAATGTGACAAGTGAGCATGGAGCCTTGATAAGCCTTGCGGCGCAGGGCGTCCAGGGCTCTCGACTCCCGGCCTGGTGGGACCGACGAGTGAGACTTTGGGCTCTTCTATTTTCTCATGGCTAATTCCACCACCATGGAAGTGTGGGGAAATTGGGTCTTTCTGAACCCAGGACCACATTGTACATTGTACATAGTTTCGAGGCACTTACTCACGATGGGGACCGAGGCGGGTACCTCCCACATGCGAAGCAGCAGCCGGGACAGGATGGGAGGGACCGGAACAGTGAGAGACTCCCTAGGCGGGGACTTGTACTGAAGAATGTCGAGCTCTTCAGCTCAAGGGTCTTCCTCGGCCTGGGTGGCCAGGTTAAGAGCCCATGCCATATCCCGGACGAACACCAGGAAGGAGGTGTCCTTGGGTGGCGAGCGCTGCTGAAACATGGGCAGGGAGGGGTCCAACAGAAGGTCCCGGTGAGTACGAGTTTCCAGGGAGGTGTCCATATCGGACTCCCAGTCCAAGAACTCGGTTGAGGAATCCGAGCCGGGCAGATCGCCCTGTCCAGCGGCCGAGGCCCGCTTGGAGATGGAGGCCCTGGAAGACCTTGCCCCCGTGGAACTGGAGGGCGAGTGAGACCAACGTCGAGGACCCTCATGAGGCCCGCGGCTCTCGGGAGCTTCCTGGATGGATTTCAGTGTCCCACGCGAGGGACCCATGGTCTCTGGGCGTGAGTCAGCGAAGCTGGCTGTGAACACCTGCTGGGAAGCGATGAACACAGAAACGCTGCATTCCAGCACCAGCATGCAGGACTCCCATGTGGGCATGGGGCCCTGTAACGCTGACCCCAGGGTCACCGGCTTGGGCATCGAGGAGGAGAGAGGGGGGGTCCTCAGGAAACTAGGTGCCTTCGCCGGAGGCATCCGTATCTGTGCGGGGTACATTGCGGGGCTGCTCCTTGTCCGACTCTCAGGAACACCAAAGGGGGCTAAGCGACCGAGCGCAGGAGTGCTCACGCTTGTCGGGAGCATCCAACAGCGACTTTGAGGCCTTCTTCTTCTTCTTGTGCCGCTCTACTTCATGGGATCCCTGGCCGGAGTGACGCTGAGAGTGCAGGGCCGAAGTGGGGATCCCACTGGAGAGGTGACCAAGGGTGCCACCGGGGATTCCGAGGCGGCTTTTCTGAAAATGCCTTCGGACATCTGCTTACGACTGAGCAGGGCTTTAGAGGACATTTTCTTACAGAGCAAACAGAACTCTGGATCATGATCAGCTCCGAGACACCGCAGACAACAGTCGTGGGTGTCCGTAAGTGACATGTTCTTAGAGCATCTATCGTGTTTTTTGAATCTGGTGGCCATAGGGGCAAAAATGGCCCCCGCGAGGTCAAAGACCCACGCGGCCAGTGGTTAGGCAAAGAAAAGGGCACGAATCCCATTAGCAAAAAAGGCAAAGAAAACCATCCCCTAACAGCTCTAAAAAGGCAGAGCAGGGGAAGGATGGGTAGAGGACCAGTGCAACCAGAAAATAGGAGACCAGTAGGCCAAAAACAAAAGACTTTTTCCAAGGGATGAGGACATGCGTCCGAAGGGTTCCGCGGAAAAAGGGAGACTGAGCAAGATGGCACCCTTGGGCGGGAAGAGGACCACGCATGCATGACAGCAATCCCAAAAGCTTTCTTTGAAAGCTGGGGAATTGCTCCGCACGGGCTTCGTCGATGCCAACGTCACCCATAAGTGAGGGCTGACTTCCTGTTTGTTCCAGAAGAAGTATAAGTAGCACCTTTTCTGAAATTGCTACTTATGCATGCAGCCAGTTTCCATATGTAAAGACTCTTTTTGCATATGCAAACATCACATAACTCTTGTAAATTGTCCCCTTAATCAACCAAATACACGTCTCTCTCAATCCTTCCTAAAGGAATGCTCAAATAGCATGTAATCTTATGCTTATACAGGCTGTATAGGCATGTCTGTCACCAATTAAGCAGTTAATGATCAGTCTCAGTCTCATTAAATACTACTATCATTTGGCAATCCTAACCGTTTATAGATGCTTACTAATATCACTATATAACCATCTAATTATCATTTAATATTGGTGAGTTCTAATATTCATACATCCCACCCTACATGTATTTTAATCATGGATCCAACCAGGTTCACTTTTCATAATTTTTCTTTAGTGTTCACCTTGGGCCCATTCAGTAGTCCATATCATACATTACATTACTTCATAGAAAAAAACTTTACTTTGACCCATGCATATTCCATAAATCAAAATATTTAATTTTTAGTAAAGTTCATTCATGTCCATCCAATATCATATCATGTTTTGAAACAGCTCCGCTTCAGCGATATTTCAGTTTGATCATCCAGTCCATTGAGTCTATTCCTCAGCATGCCTTCTACACCACTTACTCTTAGGGATGAAATACATATTGTCACTGGTGAAACCAGTACTCACACTGATGCCCCTCAGGCCAATGGTTTCAATATAATGCTAACCAGAGAATAACTGCAAGGAAGGGAAATACAATAATCAAAAAAACACCAACCTTCCTTAACTCCAACCTTTCTTAATACATAATACTAAAATAGATCACCAATTCACAAAGGCAAACAGGCCTCAGAGAAATCTTACCCTTCACTTGGCGAACCGAGCCACCATAGGGTTAGATGGAAAATTCCACATCACGGGCCATAAAGCCTTTTACTTTTAATTTTATCAATTTAATTACACCAATTCTTATCAATAATCAAATCAGACCTAATTAAAAAAGACTACTTGGATCACCTAAAAGTACTTTTTCGGGATTTCTAAATAATCTCAATATCTTAATCATACAGCTGAAATAGTGTGAACGGAATACCCAGTGCGGGTACTATCAGGCCTCACAAGAGGCTCCGTGACCTGAAAAGAGTACAAGAAATCTTTCAAAGTGAGTTATGACAACATCAAAATGTAAATAGCATACTCAACTTAGGGTTCTGTTGAAATCTCCCACGCACGCTTATCAGCAAAGCCGCACACACTTTCAGTTCTTTAAATATCAGCCTCAATCAGGAGAAGCAGAGTCAATGCCGAGAAAACTTTTTTTTAAAGTCCTTTTAAAGTCCAACAAAAGCTTTTGTTTCGCCTAACAGGCTTCTTCAGGGACAATAAACTCAAGCATGATAACTACAACTCCACAGCTCAAAAATAAACTCTTACGGGCGAAATGCCTCCAACCTGAACCGGCTATTCCTAACGACACAAATAAAAAGACCAACCTTTATACGCCAATGTGCTATCAAAGAATGATGTCATTTCCTGCTAGACCTAACCAATCCTGAACAAGAGGAATGTACGCCCCGAACTCCAAAAGGACCAATCAAAAAAATAGTGTCCAGTCTATCTTATCATTGAGTCCATGTGGAGCAAGTGTATGCAGATTAAAAATCCACCGTTGTTCTTGCTGCAGCAACAGTTTCCCTCGATCTCCTCCCCGAATGTTAACGGGGATACAGTCTACCACTGTGCATTTAAAATCTGCGAATGTATGAGCACATAGAATACAGTGCTGAATAAAAGGTGTTTCTAGCTTCGCCTTCAAAACACTATACTTATGTTCAGTCAACCGTGTACGAAGAGGTCGAGTTGTTTTAACCGTTATACAGTTTAAAACATGTACACCAAAGAGCATAGACTACAAAAGAAGAATTGCAGTTAGTGTTCATTTGCAATGAGTAAGGCTTAGAAGAAAACTTTGAAGGTAGAATAGAGTCCATCATTGCACAAAAAATACAACGGTTGCAGCACGTATGCGTATTAGAGAGCAAGTGACAGAGTCGAGGAACTGCAGGGCAGAGGTAATCTCTCAAGTTCTTATCACGTCTGTAAGCCACACGTATCTGATGAGTAGAAAGTGTAGAATGAGTAGAGAACATACGCCACCGCCGATAAATACAAGAAGTCAATCGACTTGACAGATTTGAAAAAGGTAGGACACAAGTAATACAAGTAGATACATTTGTAACTGATTGTGGCACTGGAGTAGTTTCAGTTGTAGCCAATTGTTGCATGGAAGGAAGTACCTCTGGTACACTCTTTGGCACTGGGGACAAAAGCCATTCGCGATGGTTAAATCTTGCCCTCTTATAAGCTTTCCTTAGGAGAGAGTTCGGATATCCTCTTTGTTTAAACTTTCGCATCATTATAGTAGCTTGGGATTCAAACTCCCTATGGGAGGAACAGATACGCCGACAACGCAATAATTGAGAATATGGTAAACTATTTTTCAAATGCTCTGGATGGTAACTGGAATAATGAAGCACAGTATTTCTATCAGTAGGTTTGGCATAAAGTGTAGTCTGGAAACAGCCATCGCCTTTCATAATTCTCACGTCTAAAAAATGAATAATAGACGATTGAATATTAATTTCAAACTTGATAGAGATATTGCAACCATTTAAATAATTGAAAAATTCGAGCAAGAGATCTTTAGAACCGCTCCATAATAAAAAAATGTCATCGATATATCTGTACCAACCCAATATACAGGGCATAAAAGCAGACGGATAAATCCATTGAACTTCAAATGCACTCATAAAGAGATTAGCGAGTGAAGGTGCAAAGGTGGCCCCCATTGCGGTACCAGAGATCTGCTGAAAAAACTCTCGTTGATAGAGAAAATAGTTACGTTTCAAAGCAATTCCAGCCAAAGTCATTAAAAATGACGTAGGTACTTTATGAGGCTGTTCACGAGCATCCCATACATTCTGTAAAACACATAGAGCTTCATCTTGAGGGATAGAAGTATAAAGCGATGAAACATCTAAAGTTGCCAACCAATCAACTTTATCTACTAGCTGAAAATTCTCAAGAATATTCAAAAAGTACGTAGTATCCTTAACATAAGATCGTATACAGGGAACTTCATCTCGTAGAAATACATCCAGATATTTACCGACCCTTTCAAGCAGCGAGTCATTGCTTGAAAGGATCGGACGCCCAGGAGGATCAACGAGACGTTTATGCACTTTTGGCAGTGCATAAAACACTGGGGTCTTCGGAAAAGAAGGATTCAGATATTGTTTTTCTTTCTCAGTTAAGAAGCCTTTGGCAACTGCTGCAGTAGTAAGATCTAATATCAAATTTTGTAATTCTCGAGTAGGATCATCAGCCAACCGGATATAGTTATTCGTGTCATTCAATTGTCGCATAACTTCGTTGTGATAGTTCACAGTATCCATTATCACTACAGCACCCCCTTTGTCAGCTCTTTTAATGGTAATATCTTCCATCAGAGACAATTCTTGTAAAGCTCTTGATTCCATTAAAGAGAGATTCCTAGAGCGATTATTCATCTTACACTCCAACTTTAATAAATCTGAAAAAATCAGGTGCTTAAAAGTATGGAGCATCGGGTCCAATACCCCCGGGGGCACCCATTGCGATTTTAAACTTATCACTGAAGAATCCGGCAGGGAGGGTTTATCATGAAAAAAAAGCTTCAATTGAATTGCTCGAATAAACCGCTCAATAGCGACACGATTATCAAAACGGTTATACCGAGGTCCAATTACAAAAGACAGGCCACGAGCTAACACCTGATTCTGTGTCTCTGTAAGAGTCTTCTGAGAAAGATTCAAAACAGCATCTACTGCTGAAATGTCACTGTATCCTTCTTCCTCCGGGATCGGGTATGTACCTCGGGAAAATTATCATGAGAAACTGGTGTTTTTTGTAACTGATCTTTAGTGCCCTTCTTGGATTTAAACGGCTGTGGTGTATCTATATGCTCACTTTCACCACTGGATTCCGACGAAGTGAAGGGTAAGATTTCTCTGAGGCCTGTTTGCCTTTGTGAATTGGTGATCTATTTTAGTATTATGTATTAAGAAAGGTTGGAGTTAAGGAAGGTTGGTATTTCAATATAATGCTGCCAGATATAGATAAAGTCCCCAAGATCAATTGCACTTCCATTTGCATCACTGTCTATGTCACTGATGCATTGACATTCGAAAAACAGCATTCCAGCACGTGTCCAACTCCTCCTTAAAAACTACAAATGCTAAAACAGCATGTGGAACAGGAGGAATGGTGACACATTTTAAGTGTCCCAAGAGGATACAGTAGCAATAACCTGTGCTTTAGGAAACTGACACAATCTCCTAGATTCTCTCAATGGTCAGTGGCCATTTCTGTGGTAATGCCTTGAAGAACATATGGCTACAGAGAATTATTACCCTCTTCTTAGCATCATGCATCAATAGAGTCCTGTGTCAATGTTTTATGTCTTTGGTTACTGCTTGAAAACATAAGTTACTCACCTGTAACAGGTTGACTTGAAGGCACACATTGCATTGCCTTGCATGGGTGACATCAGTACAGATGGAGCCCGCGCAGGAACGCTCCTCAGCATCCAATAGGAAAGCCTTTGAGAGTATTCCACTGTGCCTGCATTGCTGCCTTCCTAACTCTCCCTCCTCAGTTCGTTTGTAGCTGAGAGAAAAAGAGAACCTACAACTCCTAGGGGAGGAGAGTGGGTTGTGAAGACTAAATTCCTGCTGTTCCCGGAGATCACCTGTTACAGGTAACTACGCTATCTCCAGGAACAAGCAGGAACGTAGTCTTTACACATGGGACTCCCTAGCTCCCAGATGTCAGAGAAAATGACCTCAGAACCGGTAGGTTTGAGGTCATGAATCCTTTATGGATGTCTGGTATCGTTTAATTCCAGGATGGAGGGTAGGAGTTGCCCTTAAATCTGAAAGAGGTTCTGGAGAACAGCTTGACTAAACATGATATCCCAGCGGGAGTCTTTGTCCAGACAATAATGAGCATCAAAGATATGGATGGAAGACCCAGTTGCTGCCTTGCAGATTTTGTTAATGGCTACAGTGTAGATTTGCCATCGAGGTCAGGGGCGGCTCTATAATGAGGCGAAGTGAGGCAGCTGCCTCAGGCGGCAAAGTTTAGAAGGCGGCAAAAAATGCCCCAAAACAGTCGCCTCACTTCGCCTTCAAAAGTAAAAAAAACAAAACAAAAAGCGCACAAGTTGCTGTCACTGCCGAGTCCGCATCTCGGCAGCAGCAAACTCACACTCCAATCTTCTGCAGCCGCAGCTCCCTGCCTCTTAGAGAGCTGCGGCTGTGCTCGTAAGTGCAACAGAAAAAAAAAAAAAGAAACTGGTGCGGAGCCTTCCTGTCTCTCGAAGGACCCCATGCAGCTTTGTCCAGCCCCCAAAGGAAGTTGTGACTGCGGGAAGCTGTAACAACTTCCTTTGGGGGCAGGACAAAGCTGCATGGAGTCCTTCGGAGACAGGAAGGCTCCGCACCGGCTTTTTTTTTCTATTGCACCCGGTTCTCCAAGTTTGTACTCCTGTTCGATGTAAACCAAACAGCTTGTTGTTATGGTCTTTATGTTATAATGTAAACCGCGCTGATGCCGAATAGTGCGGTATATAAGAACTTGTAATAAATAAATGAACTTGTAATAAATAAACACCAGCACAGCCGCGGCTCTCTAAGAGGCAGGGAGCAGCGGCTGCAGGAGGAGGAGGCAGTGCATCCAGAGTGAGGGAAACTAGCTCTTTTCTTATTATCCTGGATTAGATGCTCTCAAGTGCTTGATCCTCTGTTTTAGAGCTTGTGCCCCATGTATAAACTTTACACCTCGCTGGGCTTTACAGTGAGGGCAATTTCATTTTGAGCCTAATGACCCTTGAAATTTCAAAATCTGCATTAAATACAGTGTGGTGAAAGGGGTACAATCTAATTTCTTAAGCATGTTCCAGTACTCACAAGGCAGATTTTCTGCGCAAACAGCACCATGCACATTGCGTTCTCTTTTAATTGCCAACAAGTCACACCTTTACCCCAGGGGCCGAGGAACGCCTTGCCGATTGAAAAGGGGGGGTAAGCTCTGCCTTAACCCCGCCCCTAGCCCCACTCCCCCCCCCACGACCTCCTGTTTTGCTGCAGGGATTGGATCCTCACGGGCAGGAGGGTAAGGCTGCTGCAATCGCGCTCATTCCCTTCGCTTCTGCCCACGGGAAATTGGATCCATGCGGGCAGAAACCGAGGGGGAGGCTGTGAGCGGCTACTTCTGATCCCCAGCCGACAGTAAGTTGTGTCAGAGGGGGATCCCAAGCAGCAGGTCTACTTGTGCTGCATGAGCTTTTTTCCATTTTGCTTTTTTACAGATTCCAGTTCTTAATGCTCAGTCAGTACGTGTTTACAGCATAGGTGAATATGAATTGATTTTTAGTATGATGATTATTTATTTATTTGGCTCTCATATGTTTTAGTAATGGTTCTCTTGGATTGAATTGCATGGTATTAGCTGCTTTATGTGTGTTTTTACATATGGTTATATTAACGTATATATTTTTGTATATTTTGAATAACTATTTTTGTTTTTTTAATTGATCAGTTCTATTCATTTCATTGTTTTATATGTTTATTACTTTGATTTACTGGTATTTACTGCTTTTTATATACTGCTCTTGTTCATTCTCATGATAAATTCTTTTTCAGATTATATTAACCTTTTACTAACACTTGGGGCAGAGGCGGCTCTATAATTAGGCGGAGTGAGGCGGTGACCTCAGGCGGCAAACTTTTGGGGGCGGCAGAAATGCCCCCAAAAGAGCTGCCTCCCTCCGCCTTCAGTTAAAAAAAAGAAAAAAGTGGACAAACTGCTGCGGCCGCAATAGCTTTAGAAATGAGAGGAAACCGGTGCGGAGCCTCCCGGTGGTATGGAACCTCTGCTGTTGCTGCATCCCGCCCCCAAAAGGAAGTGACGCTAGAGCAGGATGCAGCAACAGCAGAGGTTCCATACCACCAGGAGGCTCCGCACCGGTTTCCTCTCATTTCTAAAGCTATCGCAGGCAGCCGAAGGGGAAGGAGCAGAATGAGCTACACAGCTGGGGGAGGGGGAGAGAAGAGGAACGAACTACATGGGAAGGGGGGCTGGAAGAAAGCTGACGGGGAAGAAAGGACTGGAAGGGAATTGAGAGGGGCAAAAAGTGGTCTGGAAGAAAGCTAACACAGGGGGAAAAGAGGGTTGGAAGGGAGCTGACGGGAGGAAAGAGATGGCTGGAAGGGAACTGAGAGATGGGAAGGAGATGGCTGGAAGGGAACTGACATGGGGGAAGTTGGGGGCTGGAAGGGAACTGACATGAGGGAAGTTGGGGGCTGGAAGGGAACTGACATGGGGGTAAAGAGGGGGATGAAAGGGAGCTGACACCTGGGGGTGGGACTGGAGGGAGTTGACATTTGGGGATGGGACTGGTAGGTTGCTGGGTAATAGGGAGGAGGCTGGCAGGGAAGGGGCACTGGGACTGGAAGGGAGCTGACATATGTGGAGGATCATTGGGACTGGAAATAGGCTGATGGAAGGAAGTGAAGAAAACACAAGAAATGGCAGACAGAGTGTTAAGAGAAGACAGGAAAGCAGAAGCCTCAGATCAGGACCAGCATGACCAGAGAATAAAATGGTCAGACAACAAAAGGGAGAAAAAAATAATTTTATTTTCAATTTAGTGATTGGACTTTGTGCTATTTTTATAGTTTACACAGTATGGGATACTGCATCTCTTATCTGGTGTTGCACTGCATGCAGAGTCTGGCTTCTTGGGGTTTTGGTTTAATTTTTCTCTAAATATTTTATTTTTACTTTAGGCTGTGATCACTTATTCTGTACTTGGTAAGAGTGTGTTCCTAGTGTGTGACCAAGGCTGTGTATTCTGTTATCATGTAATCCGTACACAGGGATATCTGTACTGTAGCAATTTGCCTTGTTCAGCTTTTCAAATAAGTGTTAGATGTTCGAGGGCCTGCTGCAGTATTTATAGTGCTGCTTTTTTTGTATGAGTTTTGGAAGTTTATGCTGGTAATGGTATGGTAGATTTGGCCTTCTAGATCTTTGGTGACTTTTGTAGGGTTTTATATTAGTTTCCAATATTCCTGGTACTGGAGAATATTTGTTAGTGAGATGACCAGAATCAGATTTTTTTTTAAGATATTGAGTTTTATTTATTTTATTTAACAGTTTTTATATACCGTCTTTCTTCGATTCAAGACGGTTTACAATGAACATAACGTAACAGTGTGTCTCAACTGTTTTACATGGAACAGAACTTTTGAACATGAGTATATATAGTTGAGACAAGTAACTTTTGAACATGAGTATATTTGTCTCAAACAAAAAACTATTTACATATTTACAGGATATTAGGAAGGGGTCGTCGGGATAATAAGTTAGGTAAAGGTATTATGGGGTGGGTGGACCAGGGGAGAAATGGATATTGAGGGGAGAGTTCTGTGGGTGGATGTTCTGGTTCTGCTCTGCACTCACTATTGAGGGAAGGGGTTCTGTGGATGCAAAATATATGTTCAAAAAGAAAAAGCAAGAACCATAACTCAGTTTATAACAAAAAAAAAAAAAGTTATAATTTAGTTTTATGAAGTGTGCTGTGGTTCTCGTTCATTCTTTTAGTTCCTTGGTGTGCAAACATCTTGCATTTCCTCTATATTATCTAATTAGCTTTTTGGTTTGGTTCAGTCCCTGACTGAGATTTGAGAAGGTGCCCTCCCCCCACTCTATGGGGGGGATGGGGGCGCCATCTCATCCTTCGCCTCAGGCAGCAGATTGCCTTGAGCCGCCCCTGATCAAGGTGGCCATGGCATGAACATTATGGGCAGTGACATGACCTTCAAGGGATAGTCCTACTTTATCATAAGCAAAAGAGATGCAATCTGCTATCCATTTAGAGAGAGTATGTTTGGATACTGGTAACCTGAGGTGACTAGGGTCAAAGGAGATGAATAACAGACACCTTGCGGAGCTCTCGAGTCCCCCGAAGATAAAAAGCTAAGGCACGTTTGCAGTCAAGAGTATGGAAGGTGGTTTAGGAAAAAAGACAGGAAGGTAAACTGACTGATTCAAATGAAACGGAGACACCACTTTTGGTATGAAATGGGGGGTGAGTCCTCAGCACGACCTTATCATGGTGGAATCGTGTGTAGGGTGGGTCTGTCGCCAAAGCTTGATTGTGCTTAGCTGAAGTGAGGGCAATAAGGAAGATGACTTCCATGTTAGAAACTTGAGCGACGTCGTGACCAAGGGTTCAAAAGGCGGTTTGAAAAGTTGTCCTATAACCACATTCAGATCCCATGCCACCGGTGGTGGTCTGATGGGAGCTTGGATAGTAAAAGGCCTCTCATGGAGCGTGCCATGAGTGGCTATGAGGAAATAGGCTGTCCATCCAAGGGATGATGAGAGGCTGCAATTGCACTTAAGTGAACTCTTACCGAGTTGGTCTTGAGACCGGATGAGGACAGGTGGAGAAGATACTGGAGGAGGGCCTCCACTGCAGCCGAGAAGGGATTGAGATCCTTCTGGGAATACCAGTGTGAAAATCTATGCCATATGAACGCATACAAATGTCTGGTGGATGACTTCCTAGAGGTTAGGAGGATCTCCTTTACCTCCTGTTAAGATCTTGCAATGCTATGCTTTCAGCAGCCATGCTAAAAGGTGGAGAGACTGCAGACTGGGATGAAGCAGTGTCCCCTCCTCCTGAGAGAGGAGATCTGGAGCAGATCCGAGATCTAGGGGTTGAGACTGAGACAGATGTAGCAGGAGAGGAAACCATGGTTGACGTGGCCAGCGTGGGGCTATGAGTATCATGCAGCCCCTGTCCGCCTGGAGTTTGAAAAGCATCTTGGGGATTAGGGGAATGGGAGGGAAGGCATACAGGAGCCTTCAACTCCAGTGGAGGTGAAAAGCCTCCATTTGCTGGCTGTCCGACATCGGAGTCCTGGTGCAGAAGCGAGGAAACTTGGCATTCTGTGGAGTGGCAAACAAATCTTTCTCCGGAGTCCTTCACGTCTGAAAGATGAAGGATGCTGGCTCCGTATGAAGAGACCATTCGTGGGGGAGAAGGACCAGCTCAGTTTGTCTGCCAAGACATTTTGTTCCCCTGGAAGATACATTGCTTGGAGGTGTATCTGATGAGCAATGGCAAAGGGCCAAAGATGTAGAGCCTCCCTGCAGAGGGGCCAAGATCCCCTTCCACCTTGCTTGTTCACATAGAACATGGCCACTTGATTGTCCATCTGGACGAGGACCCTGTGGGATCATAGATGCTCTTGAAAGATCCTGAGGGCATTGAAGATAGCCCGAAGTTCCAGTAAATGTATCTGAAGTTGCGACTCTTGTTTTGTCCAAAGGCCCTGAGTGGAGAGAGTCCCTAGATGGGCCCCTCACCCCAGTTTGGAAGCACCTGTCGTCAGGGTACATTGATGTGGAAGCATCTGAAAAGGTGACCCAACAAGGAGATTTTCTAGGGAACACCACCATTGAAGGGATGTGGCCTGGGGGGCAGAGACTCGGATCTTGTTGCTGAGAGATGGCCTGAGGCCTGTCTCCAGTGGGAGGCTAGAGCCCACTGGGCATGCGCATGTGCAGACGGGCATATGGCACTACATGTGCTGTTGAGGCCATATGATCTAGAAGCTGTAGCATTTCTTGGACAGTTAGGTGGTCTCTGAGACGTACCTAAGATGCCAGTTGAATGAGATGAGAACAGCGAGGCTGGGGAAGAAACACCTTTGACTTCTGAGTGTTTAAGAGAGCTCCTATGAACCCTAGTGTTTGCGTAGGAGCAAAATGGGATTTTGGAAGATTTATCACAAATCCCAAATGTTGCAGTGCCTGCATGGAACGGGAGAGAGATAGGATGACCTCCTGGGAGATGCCTGTTTTTATGAGCCAGTCATCTAAGTAAGGGAAGACAAATATCCCTAGAGATCTTATAAATACGGCTACGACCGCCATGCACTTTGTGAAGACTCTTGGGGCAGAGGCGAGTCTGAAGGGAAGGACTTTGTACTGATAGTGTCTTCCCTGAAACATGAGGCACAGATATTTCCTGTGTCCTGGATGAATGAGGATGTGTGTGTATGCTTCTTTCAGATCTAGAGAACAGAGCCAGTCCTGACTCTGGAGAAAGGGTAGAAGGGTTCCCAGAGAGACCATTTTGAACTTCTTGTGAACGAGAAACTTGTTCAGGTTTCTGAGGTCCAGAATGGGTCTGTATCCTCCGGTTTTCTTTGGGATGAAAAAGTACGGAGAATAGAAACTCATTCCCTGTTGAGATGTTGGAACCTCCTCTATGACACCTTGTGATAGAAGAGAAGTCACCTCCTGCAGCAACAGAGCAATGAGAGGGGGCTGAGAATGATATTCCCCTACTATAGTGTAGGAGGAGATCTTGCAGATGAAGTCTGTACCCCTCTCTTACTTTGGTCAATGTCCATAATGACAGAATCTGCCAGCAATGTGGAGGGATGGGGGTTCTCCAAAGGCAGCGTGGCTATGTTCTCTAGGAAAGAGTAAAAACACAGGAGTAGATTGAGCCTGCGGAGCTGGTTGAGTCTTAGGAGCATGAGGCTTCTTTTGTTGTTTGGGAGGCTGTTGCCTCTTCTGAGCACCCCGAGGTTGGTATTGAGAAGCAGGGGTGTAAGAAGGTAAAACTTATTTTTCTTATTAAAGAAAGTTTTCTTTGCAGCTGCTTTCTTCTTAGCAGGGTTGGCAGTGGTCTGAGAAAGCCTATTTAAAGTGGTATTCTCAGATTCTAGCTGAGAAGTTTTATCCTGCCGGTCCTTGCCAAAAAGGTTTTCATCTGTGCAAGGAATATTACTCAGTTTGTCTTGTACCCATTGTTCAAGATCTGATGCCTGAAGCCAAGCAATCCTGCGTGTCCCGATGCAGATTGATATGGCTCTACTGGTGCATTCAAAGCAGACAAAAGTTGCTCTATTAACAAACTTTGAGATGTTCTGGGTATGTCTGACTAGGATGAGGTGGTCAGTTCTCTTATCATCAGGGAGAAGAGGGGATGACTCAAGATCCCTAGTAACCTCTTTGAGGAACATACCCATATAGAGTATGTATGAACTTATTCTGGCTGAGAGCATGGAAGCCTGAAAACACCAACACCCAAAAGCATCGAGGGTTCTTGATTCTCTACCCGGAAGGTTAGAAGAATGTGTCTTAGAACTTTTAATTCAATGCATCGCTGATTCTACTACCATTGAGTGATTCGGCAGCTGCATCGTTTGGAAGCTGGGACACTCCGGTACCCGATACATGGTATTGAGTCACTGAGTATGTGGAGAAATAATAAGGGGCATTTCCCACATCCAGAGCATGAGATCATGGAGAATGCAGTGAATTGGAAGTGTGGCCGCCTCTTTAGGAGCTGTAGGATATTGGAGAATATTGGAGAATATCCAATTCCTCTGCTCTGGGTTCTTTCTCTGATGTCACCATTATGGAAAGGCTCCTTGCTAGATCTCAAATAAATTCTTGAAAAGACATCTCCTCAGGAGGGAACATGCACCGTTCTGGAGAAGGAGAAAGGTCCTCTAGTAGACTTTGAAGTCTTTGGGTATCGATCGATTCATCATCGGAAGAATTGGAATAGGAAGACTCGAAGTATCGCGTGAACGATGTCCTTGCTCTGCTAAAGCTCAACACCGATTAAAGTCGATATCAGAGCAAGGAAGCTGCCTAGACGAACTCCCAGTACTGGGAATGAACTCGAGGGCAGGAATAGGTAGTAGTGCATCGAGTGGCATATAACCCCCTTGCAGTTTGCATCGGTACTACAGACAGTGCCAGTGTCAGCGGCACCGCTGGTAAAGATTTGACCGGAATGAAGCTGCCATTAGAGCTACTAAGCTCCGCTCAATGGCCAGGATACGCTGATCCATAGAGCTTGCCGATGCTTGGGTATCGGTACCAGAGATGTGGGCTACCATCTCAGAGCATGGCACCAGGAGCTTTCCAAAGGTGGAGCCCTCGGGAGCATCTCGGGATGCCTTTAGAGGGAAGGTCCTCCCTCCAGTGTTGTTTGGCTGGCCGATCCACCTCAAGGGCAAATCCCAAGGCATCTCAATGCTTAAAAAGAGATCTACCTTTGGAGGAATGACCTGTCTTCAAAGAAGACTTATGCTTCGATACCTGAGATCCATAAGAGGAAGACAATGCCCTCGATGACATTGATGCCAAAGAAACCACATTTGAGGCAAAGAGTGTGCCTAACTTCGCAGTTCAATTCTGTAGGCCTCTCTTTGTCATCCTCTTACATAAAGGATGCTCTAATGGCTGGTGGACGGGACCCAAGGCATTTGAAACACCAGTGGTGGGCGTCAGTAGCTAAGATGGTACCGCCACACTTAGAGCATTTCTTAAAACCACTAGCTGGTTTCTCCATAGTGTCAACAGACAAAATAGGAGGCTTAAGACCTAAAATGACATTGATGCGCCCGAAGAAAAGTTCTACTTTTTTTTTTTTTTACAGGAAAGAAACAAGAAAGCAAGGAAAAGACCGACAGTCGGTTCTGGTGTCGATGGGAAGGCAGATGCGAACCACAAAAAAGAAATAGAATTAATGAATTTTCTGCGGTGACAGGATTTGCTTCCTGCTGGCTCAGCGGAAAACAAAAAACTGAGGGAGAGTTGAGAAGGCGGGAAGGCAACACAGGCGCAGTGGGATGCTCCCAAAGGCTTTCCTATTGGGATGCCGGGGAGCGTTCCCATGCGGGCTTCGTCGGTACTGAAGACTACATTCTTGCCTGTTCCTGGAGATTTGGTGTTCCACATTGTCCAGTTCAATGAAGTGGAATCCTTCACTTTCATCAGATAGGCAAAGTTGGTAGGTGCATTATTTTACTAGCCTCTATTAATGCTCAATGCTAAGAAGGAATAAAGCATGGAGACAATAATGGATAGAATGAAGCATTGCTTTTCCTTCTGGAACCAGCTTCTTTTTCTGCCTCAAGAGGTAACAGTGTATGGGAACTGAACATTCTCTGAGGCTGTCCAATAATGACAACCCTGTAATGAAAGAGTGGGGTTTTTTATGTTTATGCACCAAAAGCATCTTGGACAGCTCCAAGGCCCTTCAAGGTCTTTGTTCTGGATGCCAATGCTCTTAGATTGGACTTTGCCAAATAGAAAAGCCTCTCGTTTGACCTTTTCCATCATGAAGGCCCCAGGAAAGCATCTTCTGACAGATAATGGCAACGAGGTATGTCATACCTACTACACTGGCTCGGTACAGCTGTTGGGTTTCTTCACTTTTTGGGACATCAAACAAAATCAAATGACTCATTTCAAAAAGTTAAGCTGACTAATGTTGCTCAATGCACCAGTACTAATGCAAAATGTCAACTATGGAAAAAATAAGAAATTTTCAAACTACACTGGAAAAAAACTACATGAACTACAAGGAAAAAGGAAGTCAAATCAAGAAGGCCAATGCAAGAAACCTTTAAAGATGTTAAAAGTAATGATCCTTCGCCACAAACACGACCATTCAGCTCCACGGGGGAAAAAACAAAACAAAACAAAACCTTGAGGTGGGCCTCATATGATTGCCTTGGCATAGGACATCCTACTCATGCTAGCTAGAGCATGTCAGAATCCTCTGGAAGCTTTAGAGCCACTGGTCTGACATGAGCTCCACATAGTGACATCAGCCATTTGCGAGGACTGCTATCCTACTCGTCTTCAGAGAAATACAATAAAATCCCATGCATTCCAGAGGAATGTGGTTGCTGTTAAAAAGCAGATTCTGTGATTTTTTTTTTAGATATAAATTTGACAAAATAAATGTATAAATGCAAACTATTCAAAACACTTCCAAAGCAAGTAAAGACTAGGAGCAGAGGTAAATATTTAAATATTTATTGATACAACCTGGTAAACTCCAGAGATGAAACAGAAACAGCAACAGCTAGGCCACCAGAAAAGGACAGACCTAATAATAACTGATATTGTTAATAGAAAACAAGGATTTAAAACCAGAAAAGTCAATTGTAAACCGCTCTGATGCTTTAGCATGAGCGGTATATCAAATGATTAAACATAAACATAAATATAATGGAAAAGATTTAACAATTAAACTGATGGCTAATCATGGGATCTCCTACAATATCACTACAGCTCATTCTCAGAATAACCTTCCTCGGTGGTTGTTCTTGAGGCTATAATGCTCTGCCGACTGATCCCAGATTGTGCATTTGTGCGATATGAAGAATCAAGACCTAATGAATAGAGCAAAGCACTACTTCTCTTTCTGGAACCAGCTTCTTCTTCTGCCTCAAGAGGTAAGAGTGTACGGGTATCGAACATTCTGCGAGGCTGTCCAATAATGCCAATCCTGTATTGAAAGAGTAGGAATTTGTATTTAAAACTGGAGAAAGTAATGGTGCAGAGAAATAATAGAAGCATATAACAGGACAGTGGATAAATCCCATATGGCCCATTCACACCTCATGGTCAGCCTTACAATCCTTTCCTCTCCCTCAGAGATTCTCTGTGCTTGTCCCATGCTTTCTTGAATTCTGATACTGTACCTGTTCTCACCAACATCATTGGTAGGCTGTTCCATCCTTACACCATACTTTAAGTGCGTAAATCTCCTTTAGATATGAGTCTGCCTCCTTTCACCTCCATCCCATGACCCCTTGTTCTAGGGCCTCCTTTCCATTTAAAAAGGTCTGTCTCCTGTGCATTTATTCCTTGGAGGTATAATGTAGGTACTCACCTGTAGCTGGTGTGCTCTGTGGATAGCAGGAAAAGTACTCACGTATGGGTGACATCCAACAGCATCCTATGCAGGAGAATTCACAGCTCCTTCTGGAAGCTTTTGTAAACTCCACTGCACTTGTGTGTGTGTTTCTGCTCATTGCCACAGTGCCATCTTGAACTCAGTCCAATATAACAGCTGAGGAGAATACAACTCCTAGAGGAGGTAAGTGGGTTGTGAGGACTTTTCCTGCTATCCATGGAGAATACCTGAGTGACTACATTTTCTCCACTGATAAGCAGGAAGAAAAGTCCTCATGTTATAGACTCCCTAGCTACAGGCTACCTTGAACAAAAATATGGGATAAAGAGAGCCTAACAGGGCAACAAACTATTTTCATTGGCAAGAGGCCTTTTAAAGTTTTATGCTTATTTTAAGGTAGTCTGAACTGAAATAAATTGGCCTGGGGTGATGGAGTTGGATTCTACTCCCCAAACAGACTCCTAAGTACTGATCGGTCAAAAATGCTGTTGCATCAGGAATTCCCTCCAGACAGTAGTAAGATGTAAATGTGTGGACAGAGGTCCACATTGCAGCCTTGCAAATCTCTTCCATGGAGACCAAGAGCAAATGAGCCACCGACACAGCCATGGTTCTGATATTATGAGCTATGATATGACCCTCGAGGCTGAGGCCTGACTGGGCATACAGTAAGTGAAATAGACGTAAGCTGCAAGCCAAACTGACAAGGTGCATTTGGAGACGGCAACCTCCAGCTTGTTGGCGATCAAAAGAAACAAAAATCTGGTTGGACTTTCTAACAGCTTTTGTCCATTCCAAGTAGAAAGCTAGACTCGCTTGCAATCCAACATGTGTAGTGCAGCTTTCACTCAGCGAGAATGGGGTTTTTGGAAAAATGTTGGGAGGATGATTGATTGGTGGGTTGGTTAAGACAAAATTCTGTAACAACTTCTGGAAGAAATTTGGAATGAGTTCGAAGAGCCTATGGTGATGATATTTTGTATAAAGTAGATAAACATCTAGGGATTGAAGCTCGTTCACTCTGCATGCTGAAATGACTCCCAACAGAAATAAAACCTTCTCTTTTTTAAGGGTAGGAAGTAGAGTGTCTAGAGAAATCATTCTAAACTTTTCTCTGACCAGATATGTTTTCAGATTACTTAGGTTTAGGATGATACGGAAACCCCCATGTTTTTTTGTGATCAGGAAATATCTTGAGTAAAATCCTCATCACCTTTGCTCTAGTGGTACCCCTTTCATAGTACTTTAGGTCATACTCCAACAGTATATTTTCCTATATATCACACTTCTCAGGCTCTACCTCTTATCACTTATGCACTCGTTTATCATCAAATGACAATACATACATTGGTGTGAAAAAGTCTTGCATAGGTAGTGCCGAATTGTCAGTTTTTAGTTGTTTGGATCACAGGGACAAAATGCATTACAATTTGCAACCCCTTCTGCATGCCATTTTCTTCCCTTTTGTCTTTTGTACAAATCTGACAAATTCGCCATGACTTGAGCATTCTTTTATGATTGTTTAATACCCATGTTCGTTTGGTTGTGAACTGGTGTACAAAGATGCAATGTGTGCCCAAAAGATGGTTGTGTTTTCTGTTCCATGTATGTGGGAAATGTGCATGTTTTCTTCTTAATTTTATTAGGTAGCCCTGAAAAGGGCTATTTTTTTGTTGTTGGTAGACATTGTTACTTGATGGGCCAGCCCTTGGTTCCTTCTCACCAGATGACATCTGTCTGGCATTGAGTGGACCAGTTTGATGAGGTGTACTTGCGTTATGATATGATTCCAGGCTGCAATCAGTGACTCAATCAGCTTTCGCTTGGTCCGTGGCTGCTTCCTGACGATCTCAACTGATACCCTGTACCAAAGATTCTCCATCAGGTTGAGATCGGGTGACTGAGTGGCCAGTCAATGGTCTCAACTCAGTTTATTTTTTTCCAGTCAGAAAATGTTTTTACGCGGTGGCAAGGCACATTGTCACCCTGGAAGAAATATCTGCCAGGAAACAGTTTCTCAGCTGATGCAGCATGCACTTTTATAGAATTCCTATGCATTTCACTGCATTCACCATCCTGTCAACGATATAGATTCTTCCAACACCACTGGCTACCATGCATCCCCAGGTCATGACCTTGGTTGGATGATTCACGGAGATAGTCAAGCACTTTGGTTTGTATTCTTCTTGAGGAAACCTCTTCACATACATAGGTTTTGCCCTGGTTACCCAGAATGCAGAACATGCCCACTCAATTTGCCTCTTCCACAGTTAGTAGTGGCTTCCTCTGTGCCTTACAGCATCTCAACCCATACTACAAGCATCATCTCCTCACAATGGAAGTGCAAATTGCAACAGAACACTTCTCCTTTCATTCCTATAGAAGCTCAGGGAAGGTTATCTTGCAGTTGCCAAGAGATTTCTTTATCAAGGCCCTGTTGCCCCTCTTGGTTGACTTTCTAGGCTGATTGCTACGATGTCGGTCATGCATATTTCCCGTCTCCTTAGGCTTCTGCAAAATGCGGGCAACCATGCTCTGATTACAGTCAACCTTTGCTGCAATCTGCGGGCTAGAATACCTCTCCTCATGCAAAACCACCATCCTGCTCCTTGTATCCTGTGTTATTTTTTGCGGATGAGCTTGCTTTCTTCTGGACTGAGGTTACAAGGGGCCACCTTTGGGTAAAAAGAGTGAGCCTCCCTCCAACCAGCGAGTCCTCCGCTGTGGCTACAGGTAGAGTGGCTATACTCTGTAGGAACCAGTCAATACCCCACCCCAAGATTTGGATGAGAAGCCAGCTGGTCCTTCTGAGGCTTCTCTTGCTTTGTTTGAACGTGATGAGTCTGCTTAGTTTGGGAATAGTGAGAGCCAGGAAAATATCTATGCATTTGAGAGTAGTAGGTCTTCTGGCTGCCACCCTACTTCCTGAGGCAGGAGGCTGGCTTAGACCTCCTTGAGAGGTTTTGAAGGATGATGTGCTGCTTTTCTATGAAGACAGCATTCTATTCAACTTTATCTCTGAAAAGATTTTCTCCATGGCACGGTACATCAGCAAGCTTGTCCTACACAGATTGTTGGAGGTCTGAAACCTGGAACCAGGTGAGTTTCTGGGCACCACATACCTGCTGCAATAGCTCTCAATACTGAATTGAAGATATTATAGGTTGCTCAGACCATGAAATTTGAGCAGTCTTTGCCATGTTTCACCAGGGAGCAATACTGCTCCAATTTCCCTAGAGGAAGAAATTGGGATATATCATCAAGGCCATACATGATGTCCTTCAAGAACATGACCATGTAGAGCTAGTAAGATGCCATGTGGGCAACAAGCATGAAACTCTTTGGGAAAAAAAGTCCTCTCCTCCTAAAAGAATCCATTGTCCAAGCCTTGCTCCCTGGGGGCGCTGAGGAGTGCATCTTGGAGCTTTTGGATCTTTTGAGAGCGGATTTGATCACCAAATGGTGAGGAAGCTGGGGCTTATTGAATCCGGAAGCCTTTTGAACCCTGTACACAGAACTGAGCTTTCTACTCACTAGAGGTGTAGAGAGAAGAGTCTCCCACATTCTCATCTCTGAAGGATACAGTACATGGGCACTGTCACTATTTCCTTGGGGGAATAGGAGTATTGGAGGATCTCCAATTCTTTTGCCCTGGGCTCATCCTAGGTCTCCAAAGAAAATGGTATAGCCTTAGCCATATCCTGAACAAAGTTCTGGGAAGTCACCTCTTAAGGATATGATTTTCATCTCTCATGAGAAGAAGGGTCAGAAGGGAGCTCTAGGGACCTATCCTCCGACAGACCCTCAGACTCTTCAGCATTCTGATTCAGAATCAGGAAGTCAAAGTACTTCCAAGTCTCAGCCTGGATGACTCTCCTGCCCTTTGGGGAATGGGAACTCCTTTGGGAACATTGATGCACTGATGACTTTCTAGGAATTGGGGCTGTATCAGATCCTGATGCACTAGACAGGGAAATCGGCCGGGCAGGTGTCTGGGCCCTTTGATGCCTCTTCCGCAGGCACTCGATGCTTCTCAAGGATATGTTGGACTGCCGTTGCTACTGGGGAAGCTGACATCAAGGTACAGACTTGTTGCATGGTAAGCAGCATCATTATTCTTTCCTCGATAGCCTTCAGAAGGTGTTTCTCCAGGTTAGCTGTCTCCAAAGGCTGAAGGGTAACAGCAGCATCGGCTGATGGGCCTGGAATCTGAGAGGGTATATCAGCTGACTGGTCTCGGCTGTCTGTAGACCGTTGCAGTCCCTCCAATGTCCTGGAGGATGAGCTGTCCTCTCTTCAGGGCTGCTTAGAAGGGACACTCTTGCAAACCCTCTTTGCTCTCGACAAAATGCTTTGGAGGGCTTCAATGTCGATGCACCAAAGCCTCCATCCGATGCTCGATGTCTATTCTCGTCTGCTTCGATGAAGATGAAGTTTAATCCCTCTTCACCTTCAGGTGAACATTGATCGATGGCCAGTGTTCCGGGGTTTTATGGGTGTTTGGCTTCGAGAGGGCTCGAGGACTCCTCAATGTCAATATACTGCCAGCGTCCGATGTAGCCTGTGATGCCATAGAGACTGGTGCTACCAATGAATCTCACTTATTCTCACTCCCACTGTTAAAATCTTGATGTTGTGATGTAACTTTACCTTAGCACCTTGTTGATTGTACACTGTTTTGACTGGTAAAAAAAAAACGGTATAGCAAAACCAATTGAATAAAATAAATAAATAAATTAGAAATGCCAAAAATAATATTACGCTGTTTCTCACAATCTTTGAGCCCTCTTTTTGTCATCTGCAAACACAAATTACAAGAAGAGGGCTTATGATCAGGACCCGGGCACTGAAGGCACTAACTATGAGTATCCATAATGGATATGGTCCTTGAGCATCTGGAACACTTTTTAAACCTGCTGGCAAGTTTTGTGACATATCGCCCAGAAAACTAGCCACAACAAAATCAAATGACTTGATTAAAAAAAAAAAAAAAAGAGATAACAGAAACATGGCCAGTGTGCCAATGCCTAATGGGGCTGAAGCACTATGGAAAACAAAGGAAACTTTAAATCCCATGAAAACTCTAATCTAGGGAAACTAAGGGAAACCTGGTCAAACAATGATGGCAGGGCAGGAAATGAAAGACAAAGTTGTTTTATAACTGCTAAAAAGATGTCTGCAGAGCTCTGCGGAAATAAAACTGAGTTCAAGATGGCACCACAGCAGTGGGCGGGAAGACACATGCATGCACAGTGGAGCTTCCAAATGCTTTTAGGAGGAGCTGGGAATACTCCTGCGTGGGGGTCCATCGGATGACATCACTCTTATGTAAGGACTTTTATCCTGCTTGTCCATAGAGAACTACTCTTATGGCTTTACTTTTTAATAACTTTATTCAACCATTGTGTCATATTTCTAAAGGATACATGGCCTTTATTTTAGAAGTATCCACATATATAAATAGCAGCATTTACATGTGTAGATTGGCATATGCCATATTAGAAAAGATTCTATTTATGTTTTAGGACATGATTGTTAAGCCCTGTGCTAGTAATTCACATCTGGGACACGTTACTAGCACGAAGCTCTGCACTAATTGCAGGAAGACATGTACAGCCGTCCACCTGCACTTACTAGAGGTCACAGTGATAAACCGGCTGTGGGAGCAACTAATGCCACCCATTGAGGTGGTGATGGTTGCACTTGTGCTACTTGCCCCGAGTGCAAGTAATGGAGGCTACAATGTCCGCGCTGTCTGCGCCATCGCAGGAACACCCACACCCCAGCCAGTTTCTGCCCAGATGCATGCTACCAAGGTAGCACAGGATTTTTTTTGGGGGGGGGGAGGGGGCGACTCTGTGTTTTGGGAAAATACAATATAAGACTCCTGCTTCTCACCTCTCCTCTCAGATTTCTTATTCTTGATAGAGTACATACTTCTTCCCATCTGGACATCAGTGATCATCCTGGGGTTCCAAGTACCGGGTAGCATGCTTAGTTTTTCAGGAAGCATAGTAAGGGCACGAAGGTGAAGGCATAAAAGCCGGTCAGGCCCTCCAACCCTTCTTGACATCTGAACCCCCACACCCAGGGCTTCTGATGACTCCCCAGATACCTCCCCACCAGCCAATCCCCCCATCCCTCAAGGCATCTGGAAATAACCCGACACCAATTTTGCGGCACCCAACTTGTCCTAGCATAAAGAATACCTACTGAGACTCCTGACCACTGTCTGATCCCTGTACCCTGGCTCTTACCAGGGATCCAATAGTTTCTGGTGTCTAGTGGGAGCAAGAGCAATTCCCAGTCACTCCTGCTCCTTGGGCTATGGATTCCAAAATGGTGGCCATAATCCCTAGCAGTAATTTCATGGTACTACCACTTGGGGTCATGCTAACCAATAAGGCTGGATTTTCCATGTGGAATAAGACTGCTAAAATAGCTCTCTACTTCTTTCATCTAGAACTCTCAACCTTCATTATGATCATCCTGTTATCTATCCTCTTAATTCTATATTTATGGTTTTTTTCCTTTCATCAAACTAAGAGGATGTTTTTCTCCTTCTCAAAAAATCAATTGCCTTATAAGCAGGGTGATGACTCTGGCTGTCTGCAAGACTAAGTCTCAGTGGTTTAGGTGTGCAGGTTATATCCTTGACTATCACTTGGAACCTTGAGAATGGTCACCGATTTCCAGATGGGAAGAAGTAAGAATAGTTACTCACCTGTAACAGGTGTTCTCCAGGAGAAGCAGAAATCTGTCCTCACAAATGGGTGACGTCGGCGCCGACGGAGCCCCCGTACGGAGCATTTCCCCAGCTTTCATAGAAAGCCTTTTGGAATGCAGCGCGCATGCGCGGTTCCCTTCCTGCCCAAGGGTGCCATCTTGCTCAGTCTGATGACATAGCTAAAAGACAGCAAAAATAGCAAAAATAAATCATATGACTGCAACTCCAAGGGGAGGAGGGAGGGTTGTGACTTGAGGACTGATTCCTGCTGCTCCTGGAGAACACCTGTTACAGGTGAGTAACTACTCTTTCTCCAGGACCAAGCAGGAAGTCAGTCCTCACATATGGGACTCCCCAGCTTAAGGCTACCGGAGATCCCAACGTCAGAACGTAAGGAAGGAACCTTCTCTGAGAACGCCCCCGACCGGTAGCCCAACATCAGGGCCGGAGGGAAGGAGTTGCCTAAACCCCAAAGAGATTATGGAGTACTGCCTGTCCGAAAGCACTGTCCCTGCAGGACTCCCTCTCAAGGCAGTAATGGGCCGCAAACGTCTGGCTTGAAGACCAAGTAGCGGTCCGGCAGATGTCTGCCAACGGAACAGAGCGGAGATGAGCCACTGACGCAGCCTTCGCCATGACACGATGAGCCGTGACTCGACCCTCCAACGAGAGGCTGGCTGCCCCATAAGCCCAGACGATACAGTCAGCGACCCATATGGACAAAGTACGCTTGGAGACAGGTAACCCCAACTTATCGGGGTCAAAAGAAATGAAGAGCTGAAGAGCTGAACAGCTCTCCGATGCTCCCGCGTATGGTCAAGGTAGAAGGACAACGCCCTCCTACAGTCCAGGGTATGCAGAACCTTCTCAGCCCGGTTGGCATGCGGCCTGGGAAAGAAGGTCGGAAGAACCACCTCCTGATTGAGGTGGAAAGAGGAGACAACCTTAGGGAGAAATTTGGGGTGAGTCCGTAAGACTACCCTAATCCTGTAGAACCTAGTGTAAGGGGGATCAGACACCAGCGCCTGAAGTTCACTTACTCACCTAGCAGAGGTAAGAGCTACCAGGAACAAAGTTTTCCAGGACAGAAAACGGAGAGGACAGGTAGCCATAGGTTCAAATGGCGGACAAGTAATCCGCTGTAAGACCACATTTAAATCCCACTCAGGGGCCGGTGAATGTAAAGGAGGCTTAAGCAGGAGGAGGCCTCTGAGGAAACGAGCCACTAAAGGGTGGTTGGAAAGAGGTCGCCCGTCCACCGGCGAGTGGTGCACCGAGAGAGCACTGAGGTGAACTCTGACAGAATTGGACTTAAGGCCTAGATTGGAGAGGTGAAGCAAATATTGCAAAACTACCGCTACCAAACACGAGAAGGGATTCTCGTTGTGCTGAGCACACCATGTGGAGAATCTACGCCACTTAAGAGCGTAGGATTTCCGGGTGGACTGCCTTCTAGAGGCTAAGACTACGTCCTCCACCTCTCTAGGCAGTAGTAGGGGAGCCAGAACTACCCTTTCAGCAGCCAGGCCATCAGATGAAGGGAATGGAGGTTGGGGTGTAAGAGAGATCCCTGTTCTTGAGACAGGAGATCGTGTTGAATCTCCAGAGGAATAGGAGTGTCCACCGCCAGTTGCAGCAGAAGCGGGAACCACGGTTGCCTCGGCCACCTGGGGGCTATCAGAATCATCGAGGCCCCGTCCCTGAGGACTTTGAAGACACTGGACACTAGTGGCATGGGAGGAAACGCATACAGTAGGCCTTTGGACCATGGGATCAGAAACGCATCCGCTGCCACTCGGAGAGGATACGGTTGTCTGGAACAGAATCTCGGGAGTTGCCGGTTCAGAGGACTGGCGAAAAGATCCATGGTGGGGAGGCCCCACCTGAGAAAGATCTGTTGAACCACCAATGGATTCAACCGCCACTCGTGTGGTTGCAGGATTCTGCTCAGCCTGTCCGCCAGGTAATTCTCTTGACCTGGGAGGTAGACGGCCTTGAGAAGGATTCCGTGATTGATGGCCCAGGAGCACAGCGGTTGTGCTTCCTGACAGAGAAGGAAGGAGCCTGTACCTCTCTGTTTGTTCATGTAAAACATGGCAACTTGATTGTCCGTCTGTACCAGTACAGACTGGTGAGACGTGAGATGGGAGAACGCCCTCAGAGCTAGGCGTATCGCACGTAGCTCCAGGAAGTTGATCTGCTGAGCAGCCTCCCAAGGGGTCCAGAGATCCTGAGTACATGCCCCTTGGCAATGCGCTCCCCAATCTTGAAGAGAAGGCATCTGTCGTCAGCACCTGAGAATGCGGAGGGGATTGAAAAACCACTCCGAATACCAGATTCGGAAGATGAAGCCATCATTGCAGAGAGGAGACAAGCAGGGCGGATATTCTTACTGAGTCTGCAAGGCTCCCGGTGGCCTGATGCCACTGAGTTCGAAGGCTCCACTGAGCAGGCCGCATATGCAGGCGGGCATTGGGGGTTACATGAACCGTGGAAGCCATATGGCCGAGAAGCCGCAGGAATTGCCTGGCAGAGACCAGGGAATTGCTGTGAAACTGCCTGGCTAGATCCATCAATCTGTGGGTTCTGTCCACGGGCAGAAAAGCCTTCGCCTGAAGAGTGTCCAGTCTTGCTCCTATGAATTCCAAGTTCTGGGACGGGAGCAAAGTGGACTTTGCGAAGTTTATAACAAACCCCAAGTGCTGAAGCAGAGCCACAGTGCGAAGGGTGGCTTGACTGGCCCCTTATGAGCCAGTCGTCCAGGTATGGGAACACAAAAAGACCTTGAATCCTCAGGTAGGCCGCCACCACCGCCAGGCACTTGGTGAATACCCTGGGGGCGGAGGTTAGGCCAAAGGGTAGTACTCTGTACTGGTAGTGGTTTCCTCCCACAACAAATCTGAGATATTGTCTGTGATCTGGATGAATAAGGATGTGCAAGATGGCACCCTTGGGCGGGAAGGGGACCGCGCATGCACGCTGCAATTCCCAAAGGCTTTCTTTGAAAGCTGGGGAAATGCTCCGCACGGGGGCTCTGTCGGCGCCAACGTCACCCATACGTGAGGACAGACTTCCTGCTTGGTCCTGGAGAACACCTGTTACAGGTGAGTAACTACTCTTTCTCCAGGACCAAGCAGGAAGTCGGTCCACACATATTGGGACTCCCTAGCTTAGGGCTACCAGAGGCCCCAAACTGAAAAATGAGCTCCCTCTAGAGCCTCAGCACGCAAGAACAGAATCTTCTCTGATAACACCCCCGACAGGTAGCCCAACACCAGGGCCGGAGGGTAGGAGTTGCCTAGACCTCAAAGAGATTATGGAGTACCACTTGCCCGAAAGCACTGTCCCTGCGGGACTCCCTCTCAAGGCAGTAGTGGGCCGCAAAAGTCTGGCTTGAAGACCAAGTAGCGGCCCGGCAGATGACTGCCAACGGAACAGAGCGGAGATGAGCCACTGACGCAGCCTTCGCCCTGACATGGTGAGCCGTAACTCGACCCTGCAACGAGAGGCCGGCTGCCCTGTAAGCCCAGGCGATGCAGTCAGCTACCCATATGGACAAAGTACGCTTGGAGCAGCTCAAGACATCAATGACTTTAGAAAGCAACTGAAAACATCTTTGTTTATAGAACACTACGGTCATGCAATTAACTAACTTAATTTGTCTGGAATGTAAATCATATACATATTGTATAATAGCTCACATTATAGTATAGCTCACTATGTAGATAATGCAACTCACTCTAACACATTATACCATAACTTTAACTTTTATTTCTTTACATTTTCTCACTAATACTCTTAATATCTTTGTTTGTAAGACCGCTTTGATTGTATGATAAGGCGGTATAGAAATCCAATTAAATAAATAAAATAAATAAATAAAATAAATAAGAAACGAAGAGCTGAACCACCCTCCGGTGCTCCCGTGTACGGTCAAGGTAGAAGGACAACGCCCTCCTACAGTCCAGGGTATGCAGGACCATCTCAGCCCGGCTAGCATGAGGCCTGGGAAAGAAAGTCGGAAGAACCACCTCCTGACTGAGGTGAAAGGAGGAGACAAACTTTGGAAGGAACTTAGGGTGAGTCCGTAAGACTACCCTGTTCCTATAGAACCTAGTATAAGGGGCATCTGATACTAGGGCCTGAAGCTCACTCACTCGTCTCGCTGAGGTAAGGGCTACCAGGAACAACGCTTTCCAGGAGAGAAAACGTAGAGGGCAGGTAGCCATAGGTTCAAAAGGTGGATAAGTAAGCCGTTGCAAGACCACATTTAAATCCCATTCAGGGGCAGGTGGACGCACTGGAGGCTTAAGCAAAAGCAGGCCTTCGAGGAATCTGGCCACCAAAGGATGACTGGAGAGAGACTGACCCTCCACCTGTGAGTGGTGTGCTGAAAGAGCACTAAGATGAACTCTAACAGAATTGGACTTAAGGCCCTAGGTTGGACAGGTGAAGCAAATACTGCAGCACCACTGGTACTAGGCATGAGAAGGGATTCTCATTGTGTTGAGTACACCAGGCAGAAAATCTACGCCAATTAAGGGCATAAGACTTTCTGGTGGATTGCCTCCTAGAGGCCAAAACTACGTCCTCCACTTCCCTAAGCAGTAGTAAAGGTGCTAGGACTACCCTTTCAACAGCCAGGCCATCAAATTGAGGGACTGTAGATTGGGGTGCAAGAGAGATCCCTGCTCCTGAGACAGGAGATCGGGCTGCATCACCAGAGGAAGCGGAGTGTCCACTGCTAGTTGCAACAGTAGTGGGAACCAGGGTTGTCTGGGCCACCGGGGGGCCACCAGAATCACGGAGGCCTTGTCCCGGATCACTTTGAACAGTGTCTTGGACACTAGAGGCATGGGAGGAAACTCATATAGGAGGCCTGTTGACCATGGAATGAGAAACGCATCCGCTGCTACTCTGAGAGGATGCGGTTGTCTGGAGCAGAACCTGGGAAGTTGAAGGTTCAGAGGACTGGCAAAGAGATCTATGGTTGGAAGACCCCATCTCAGGAAGATCTGTTGAACCACTAAAGGGTTCAACTGCCATTCGTGCGGCTGCAGAATCCTGCTCAATCTGTCCGCCAGGTAATTCCCCTGACCTGGGAGGTAGACTGCTTTGAGAAGAATGCCATGATTGACTGCCCAGGAGCACAGTTTCTGCGCTTCCTGACATAGAAGGCGGGATCCTGTGCCCCCTTGTTTGTTCACATAGAACATAGCCACTTGATTGTCCGTCTGAACTAAGACGGACTGCTGAGAGAGAAGATGAGAGAAAGTTCTCAGGGCTAAGCGGATAACTCTCAGTTCTAAGAGATTGATCTGCTGTGCAGCCTCCCAAGGAGTCCACAGGCCTTGAGTACATGCCCCTTGGCAATGTGCACCCCAACCTTGAAGAGAAGCATCGGTTGTCAGCACCTGAGAGTGCAGAGGTGCCTGAAAAGGCACCCCTTGCACGAGATTCGGAAGATGAAGCCACCATTGCAGAGAAGACTGTAGTAGGCTGGACACCCTTACCTTGTCCGCGAGGCTTCCTGTGGCCTGGTGCCACTGAGTCCTGAGGCCCCACTGAGCTGGCCTCATGTGTAGACGGGCATTTGGAGTCACATGAACCGTGGATGCCATGTGGCCTAAGAGCCTCAGAAACTGTCTGGCAGAGACTAGAGAATTGCTGTGGAACAGCCTGGCTAGAGCCATCAATCTGTGGGCCCTGTCCACTGGTAGAAAGGCCTTTGCCTGAAATGTATCTAGTCGAGCTCCTATGAACTCCATGTTCTGGGAGGGATGCAAACTGGACTTTGCGAAGTTTATGACAAATCCCAGGTGCTGAAGCAGAGCGACAGTGCGAAGGGTGGCTTGATTGGCCTCTTGTGGGGACGGCCTCTTGTGGGGACTGACCCCTGATGAGCCAATCGTCCAGATATGGAAAGACAAAGAGGCCCTGAACCCTGAGGTAGGCCGCTACCACCGCCAGGCACTTGGTGAACACCCTGGGGGCGGAAGTAAGGCCAAAAGGCAGTACTCTGTACTGATAATGGTTTCCTCCCACTACAAATCTGAGATATTGTCTGTGGTCTGGATGAATAAGGATGCGAGTATAAGCATCCTTTAGATCTAAGGAGCATAGCCAATCTCCCTGCTGGAGGAAGGGCAGCAGGATTCCAAGGGTAAGCATCTTGAACTTTTCCCTCTCCAGGAACTTGTTCATGTTTCGCAAGTCTAGGATGGGTCCGAGGCCTCCAGTTCTCTTTAGTACTAGAATGTACCTGGAATAGAAGCCGTGACCTTTCAGGTGGTAGGGCACCAGTTCCACTGCCTGATCCTTTAGAAGACCTGCAGGAGTAAGTCCCTGTGCAGAGGGAGTCTGGGAGGATCCCCTGGAAAATAGGAGGGGGGTACCTGGTGGAAGTGGAGGAGATAGCCCTTCTGGACTATACTTAGAACCCAGGCATCCCTTGTGATGGCTGACCACCTGTGGGCGAACAGGGCCAGCCTGCCTCCAGTGCTGATGGGAGCCAGCTGTCAAAATCCCCCTCCCTGCTGAGCAGGAGCCGGAGTAGGAGACTTGGGGGCCTTCTGCCTACGGGGCCCATGACCCTGCCCCTTGGCCTGCTGACCCTGTTGGGGAGCTACAGAGGCCTGATAATGAGGGTACTGTTTATAGGCAGATGACTTCCTCGGGTAAAAGGTCTTTTTCCCCGAGCTCTTCTTCTTCTGAGAAGGGACAGAGGTTTTTCTGGACAGCCTTGTCCAGGTAAGAGTCTCGGTCTCGAGTTCGGCAGCCTTGTCAGCCATGGGCTTGCCAAAGAGGTTTTCACCTCAGCAGGGGACATCGACCAACTTGTCCTGTACCCATGGCTCGAGGTCCGATGACTGTAGCCAAGCCTGACGGCATGCACCGATGCCGGCCACGGCTACTCGGGCCGAAGCCTCGAAGCCATCATAGGCTGCTTGAGATATAAACTTCGAGCACTCACGAATACCCGAGGACAGAGCATTGAACCTCTGCAAAGGTTCCTCAGCGAGACCAGCAGAGAACCAGGCAATCTCCTTTGCCAGGTCTCGAAGGTACATGCCCATGTACAGCTGGTAGGTCTGGACATGGCAAGCAAGCATAGAGCCCTGGAAGCACTTCTTACCGAGGGCATCCAGGTTTTGGGCCTCCCGGCCGGGAGGCACCGAGGAGTGCATCTTCTGACTCTTCAGACGATGCATGGCCGATTCCACAACCATGGAGTGGTGCGGTAATTTTGGAACCCGGGGCTCTTGCGGACTCAATAGATGGAATCGACCCGCTTGCTCAAAACCGGCATTGAGGCCAGTGCCTCCCACATGCGGAAGAGCAACCGTTCCAGCATCAGAGGAACTGGAACAGTAAAGGCCTCCTTCGGAGGAGAGTCATACTGTAGGGCCTCGAGCTCCTTGGCTCAAGGCTCCTCCTCGGGATCCGCGGCGAATGCCAAAGCCTTGGCCATGTCCCACACGAAATCCGAGAACTGGGTATCCTCTGGGGGGGGGGGACCTTCTTCGAGGCTCGGACTCGGGTGAATCCGAAGGAACGCACCGAGTCTGAAAGGTGTCGGGCGACTCCTCATCCTCTGTCTCCCAGCCGGACTCCTCGGAGGAGGAATCGAGCAGCTCCAGTCAGGCAGGCATCGATGCCATCCGCCCCGATGCTGAGGGTACCGGCGTCGACGACCTCGGTCCCGAACAGGAGGCCGAGGGGGTCCTTGGCCGAGGATCGACTCGAGCTCACATGGACTCGAGGATCAGCTCGGCCTCCGGGGTCGACTTGGACGTCGATGTCCCGGTGGTCGCGGCAGATGCACCGGTAAGACCGGCGATCGGTGCCCGCTGCTGTTCCATGAAGGCAGCCAAGCTGCTCTCCAAGGCCGTCAACCTAAGTCTGAGCTCAGGAGACTCAGCAGCCCCCGACTCGAGCCCTGGTGGCGCTGGGCCCGACATCGGCTCCCCTGGAGGTGAGTCCACGAGGACTACAGTACTCACGTGACCCGGGGACTCCAGCTCCACACGAGGTTGCTTTGCAGGCCTCTCCGACTCCGAAGACCCGGGACAGCGCTCGGGGCTATGCGACTTGGCCCTCGAGGAGCCAAGTGCGTCCACCGATGCCGCCCTCGTGTTTTTTTTCTCCTTACGATGCTCCCGCGAGGGAGACCCCCTTTCAGAGGAGCCTCGACACTGCTCGGGGCCGGAGTCCCGAGTTGTCGAGGCCTCTAACGAGGTCCGGGCCCGACCGGATGCAGAATCAGAGAAGATTCTTTCCTTTTGGTGCTGCCGACTCCGTAACGCCTTAGAGGACATTTTCCCACACGGACCACAGATCATCGGGTCATGATCGGGTCCGAGGCACCGGAGACAGCAGTCATGTGTGTCGGTGAGAGAAATAAGTTTCTTGCACCGATCACACTTTTTAAACCCGCTGGCAGCCATCGGGGGAAAAGGGGCCCCTGCAAGGTCAAAAGACAGGGCTGCCAGTGAAAAAAGAAAAAATGGCGCGAACGCTAGTCACTAAGGACAAAAAACGAAAAAGAGATCCGGGCTCGATACCGACGTATCGGGCCCAGGAGGGAAAGGGAAACCGGCGTCGAACTAAAGAAAACAGGTTAACGCAGAGAAAAATCAACTTCTTCCTCGGGTGAAACGAATATACATCCGTCGGGCTCCATGGAAAAAAGAAGACTGAGCAAGATGGCACCCTTGGGCGGGAAGAGGACCGCGCATGCGCGCTGCATTCCCAAAGGCTTTCTATGAAAGCTGGGGAAATGCTCTGCACGGGGGCTCCGTCAGCGCAGACGTCACCCATATGTGAGGACTGACTTCCTGCTTGGTACTGTATCAAGAACAACAAGCTTGAGAGAAGAGGTGAGAAAGGTTGGATTTTTTATACCGTATTGTCCTAATTATCATGAGCAAGAATTGTGATTAGAATGGAAACTACAAATTGACTCTGCAATTTAGCTGCAGCACCATACTGTATTTGAAGACAGTAACTTGAGAGAACCTATATTTGAGGACCAGTAGGATTCAGTCAGGGTTCTGGAGGTGATGTACTTACTCATCAAACAAAGGTAACCACACCAACCAACAGTCAACATCACAAGCAAGAAGGTGATGTGATCACAAGTTCTCTGAAACTATTTATTTTATGTATTTATTTAGCTAGCACAGTGAATTTCCTTGCTATCCTCCCTCCATTTATTAAATGAAATGTGATCATGTTATGATCACTATTGCCAGGCAGCCCCAAAACTGTTACCTTTTGCACTTGATCCTGAAGAACTTCCACCACTTTTTTCTTTTCTATAACAGTAATAACAGGCATATTGTGTTCTAATTTGGAAGTCCCACAGACTAGATGGACCATACTGGTCTTTATCTGCCATCATTTACTATATTACAAGATCTTGACCAGGTCATTTTCTACAAACTTCTCTACACCATATTCCTAGAAGATTTTTTCAACAGGAATACTATATTTTTTACACAGATTCTACTGGATCTTTGCCACTCTATTGTGCTTTTATTTGTGTCAGTCTCTGCAATTTTGCTACAGCTGCTAATTATATGATACATAGTTTTAGCCTTGTATTTACATATTTTCACAATTGTAATTTCACATTGTAAATAGTTATTGATGTTAGTTGTTTCTATCAGTTACATAAGTTGGGCATCAACTTGCCAATTGTTTCTACTGTTCTATGTATATTAGTTAAATTGTTCTAAAAATGTTCATTGTAAAAAAAATAATAATAATAGTTCCATTATTATTTTCGTTACGTTACCTGTAAACCGCATCTGATCTCTGGAAGAAGCGGTATAAAAGAATGTACAAATAAATAAATATATATTTGGTACTGGCTGTCATCCAAAATATGTTGAATTTTAGTTTTGATGGCATTAATTTGTAAAATCTATTCTTGGACTGCCATTATCAAGCCTTCTCTTTCTTTTTTTTTTTCTTTTTTTTATTTAATGCATTCCAAATACAAATATCATATAAATAGGCAGATCAAGCAAAAAATGTCATTAAAGAAAAACAAATGACATCAAGACTACCACATAATCCACATCATGGAGAGCACAACGCTGTAGGATACCAGAGCTCAAACCAAATTAAGGCTACATCTCCTAACCAAAAGAAAAAAGAAAAACATATTATGAAAATAATAAACTAAACTTCCCTCTCAAACCTGCAATGAATCTAAAAGAGCCACAAGCTGAAGACATTCTGTAAAAATATAATTATTACCCTGCAAAGTAATCAAGCATTTACATGGAAATCGAAGAAAAAAGGTACCTCCCCCAGCCAAAACTCTAGGTTTAAGCTGGAGGAAAGACCGCCTCCGTATTTGTGTGGATCGGGAGACATCAGGGAAGATGGACATCTTATGGCCATAAAAAAGAGAATCTTTCTTCTTAAAAAAAGCTTTCATGATTAAAGCCTTATCTGCAAGATTGACCAAAGTGACCACTAAAGTAGCACGGGAGGAAATCAAGACTTGAGAATTTTCCAAGAAATCAGTCAAATCAAGAGTATCCTGCACCTCCTCCACCACAGTGTTACTATCCCCTGAGGTCCCCCGAGTCAAAACATAAAAAGAGTGAGCTACCAAAATAGATTCAACATCTGATAATTGCAGGACATCTGTACAGATACTTTAATGTTATCTAAGCAAGTAGAATCTTTGGAAAATAGTTTTCGGGCTAAAAATATTTGCATCTTGAATTTTCCTAGAATTCGTTTTATGTCAGCAGTTTCTTTGTTTAAAACAGTACTGTAGGAGGATCACGTGTGCACATGAGCGGGTGAGGAGCTTCCTCGTCGCGCTCCCGGGCCGTCTGTAGAAATTCTGCAATTTAATAGGCATCGCCGGTCCAATACTGCCTTAAGAGGCATTGCCACCTTTGCTGTACTTCTCCTAGTGTGTCCGGGCAGCTTGGTGAGTGTCTTGGATCAATGAGAGCGGCAAGTAAACGAGATAAACCCGCGGGGGTCAAGGACTTAAAAATGGCGGCGGCGAACCGAGCAGGCCCGCCGGACTCCCCGGGGAAAGATAGTGTGGACTCAGCCCCCGATGAGACGGCTCAGGAAGTTGTCAAAATGCTGGAACCTAAGTTTGACACAGTTATGCGTAAACTGGATGAGATGGGTGAGAAATTTGGAGAATATGCCAGGAGAATGGATGAGATGGAACAACGAGTGACGGTACTGGAGGAGGGAGAGCTGGCGCTGGAAAATACAGCGGCGAAGCAACAGAAACAACTGGATGACCTTATAATGAAGGTGGATGATCTCGAAAACAGATCGAGAAGGAACAATCTGAGGTTGGTTGGGGTGCCCGAATCCTGGACGGGGAACCAGCTGTTCTCCTTGTTCGCGGAGTGGTTGCCGCAGGAACTAGGCCTTGAAGAGCTACGGGGCAAAATCCACGTGGAGCGAGCCCACCGTCTGGGCCCAGTACGCGAAGGTCAGGGCCGACCTAGACCGGTGCTGGCACGTCTTCTAAATTTCCAGCATAAAGCATTGCTGTTGCAAGCCTACAGGAAGAAAAGAGACCTAAGACTTGATAACGCAAAGGTCTTGTTGTTCCCAGACTATTCTGCCTCTCTGGCAGCGCGACGTAAGGAATTCGCGCCTCTATGCACTGAGTTAGTTCAGCGCGAGGTGAAATTCGCCCTACTCTATCCGGCCACCCTTAAGATCTTTTATAAGGGCACCACTCACACATTTGAACAGGTTGCAGCGGCGAAGAAATATGTGTCCATGCTACCGGAGCCAGTTGTGCAAAATGGGGACTGAGCTATATGAGACTGGCTGGACTAGTCGCGCCGACCATGACAAACTGTGCCCTGCTGCTGGACTGTGGCAACTGCTGGACTCATATAGGCAGGCAGTTCCTATTGCCCCTTCAAACAGCATAGGAGACCTGTTTGGGACTGGCTGATGCCGCTTGGCCTTTAAACCTCTTCTTATATCACGGACGGCCCGGAGGGGCACAGACTGTGATCTTACTCCCCTAGGGGGGTGCCCTATTCGTAGGGTTCTGTATAGGATGTGTGTGGGGAATGGGGGTAGATTGAATGGTGATCTGAATGAGGGTGTGGAAGATGGTGTGTTTAGGGAACTAGAGGAATGCTTGGGGAAGTGTGGATGGGCGACTGGTAGTGATGCGTGTCTGGGGGATAGGGAGACTCTAAGGGGGTGGGGGAGGGGGGAGGCTTGGGGGGGATTAGATAGGTCGGGATGGCTGGAGAGCATGGGGACGGGGAAGGGGAGGGGGGAGGGGGACTATGGGGTACAGTGGGTGGATGGGGATGGGGGGGCAGGGGCTCCGATTGGAATATGTAGCCGGTTGTTCGATTTTCTGCAATGGCACAAGGCTGTCTCACTCATGGTCTCTCTCCCTACTCTAGGGTGTGAGAAAGACTCCTGGAGACGAGGCTGGGCGTCTCCGGGTAGCTTGACATTCCGGTACCTTGCTGCAGATTCCCACATGTTGCTGATATGTTAAATGCAAAAATTGTTTCCTGGAACGTGGGGGGTATTGGGTCACCGATCAAGCGTACTAAGATACTGCAAATGTTGAAAAGAAAGGGGGCACATCTGGCGCTGCTGCAGGAAACTCACTTGAGCGCGCTAGAACACTCCAAGCTTAAGCGAGACTGGGTGGAGGCTGTATATGGTGCCTCTTCTGGGGGAAAAAGGCAGGGGTGGCGGTATTAGTAAAGCGGGGGGTTCCTTTTGAGGTGGCTAAGGTGCATGCAGATCCCCACGGTCGATATATCTTGATCACAGCCAAACTTTTTAATGAGGTGATTTGGATAGCAAATGTCTACGCGCCCAATGTTTATGATCACGAGTTCTTTAGGAAGTTGCTCCGCTTTGTGAAGGAGGCGGGAGCGAGTAAAATACTGATGGCTGGGGACTTCAACTGTCCGCATGATCCCTCGCTGGACAAGTCTAAGGCGGACGCGGCGACCTCCTCGATGCGCAGAGGGGTGGCCTATCTTTGCAGATTGGGAGACCTGGTGGATGTCTGGCGGTTACTTCACCCGGGGGTCCGGGAATACACTCATCAATCGCGGGCACATCACACTTGGTCCCGAATTGATAACATTCTGGTGAACGAGGGAGGCCTCTCAATGGTGGCCCAGGCTGAGATTGAACCGATCGTAGTGTCTGATCATGGTATGGTATGGGTGTTATGGGAATGCCGGGGAGCGGGACAGAAACGTTGGCGCTTTCCAACTTACTTGGATCAAGATAAAGAGTTTCAGGCCTTTTTGGAAAAACAATGGGATGAGTACGTTGCTTTTAATGATAGACCCGACTGTCCACCGCTACTGTTTTGGGAGGCTAGCAAGGCGGTAATGCGGGGCGCCATCATCTCTTATACGACCCGGCGGCGGCGTCATATGGATCGTAGTATACTAGTGTTGGAACGCCGCTTGAGAGACTTGCAACATTTGTTAGGGAGGAGGGCTGACGCAGCCTTACAGAGGGAATATAACCGCTCTCAGCTGGCACTCAATGAGTTACTGCAGCGGCGTGCAAGTCTCTCTATGACATACTATAGGCATCGGCTACATAGATATGGAAATCGAACGGGGCGGCTTCTTGCAAAATTAGTTCGTGACCCGGGGGGATCTCGGTTCATCCCTGTTCTTCGGGATGAGCGGGGCGCTCTGAAACACCATTCTCGGGAGATTGCTGGGATCTTTCAGGCCTTCTATGCGAGCCTGTATAGTGAGGACGCGAGGGATTATGGGGCAGGCCGTGCCTTTCTGCAGAACCTGACTCTTCCGCAGGTGACTGCGGAACAGCTCCAGTTATTGAATGATCCCTTGACCATACGAGAGATCCAAGCCGTAATTGCGAAGGGGAAATCTCACAAAGCACCTGGGCCTGATGGTTTCAGCTACGAGTACTACAAGCTACTTGGGTCTAGATTGGCCCCCTCAATGGTGGTGATGTACGACGCCATTAGACAGGATGGAGGCCTACCTCGAGATATGCGCTGTGCCGACATTACCGTCATTCCGAAACCGGGAAAAAACCCCTTGGAGCCAGCTTCATATAGGCCCATCTCCCTCATTAATTGTGATGTGAAGATTTTGGCGTCGGTTCTGGCGAACCGGCTCAATGGTATTTTGCCTTCCCTTATAGCTCCTCGACAGGTGGGCTTTGTCCAAGGGCGTGAGGCGACCAAGAATATTGCCCGGCTGCTCCTTGGTATGGAACACTGCGTGAGGGAGGAAGAAGCCTTATTCTTAGTAAGTTTAGATGCCGAGAAAGCGTTTGATAGGGTGGCCTGGCAGTACTTATGGGATGTTTTGGACAAGTTTGGAATGCAGGGCGACTTCGTTTTGTGGGTCCGGGCATTGTACCAGCGCCCTTTGGCGCGCGTGGTGCTCTGTGGAGCTAGTTCTGACACGTTTGAGTTGGAGCGTGGGACACGCCAGGGCTGCCCGCTTTCCCCTTTGCTTTTCGTGCTGTCCTTGGAACCCCTGCTGCATGCTATTCAAGGTCACCAGGACATCCATGGTATTATGCTCGGGGGTACAGAGATGAAAGTGAGCGCCTTTGCTGATGACATGCTGCTGTGTCTTACTAACCCACAGCCCTCATTGGAACGAGTCTTGCACCTTATTCAAGACTATGGTGCTTTTTCAGGTCTTAAGATTAATGCCTCTAAATCAGTGGTTCTGGATGTTGGGAACAGGGGGCGGCCATTATGGCAGGGAGCTTTTCCCCTGGTGTGGGCGGAGGGGGAGATCAAATACTTAGGTATTCAATTGCCGGACAACCCGACTAATCTATACTCAGTGAACGTCCCTGGCATGTTGAGCCGAGCCCGTCAAACTTTTGCAAGGTGGCAGGGCCTTCCTTTGTCGCTCAGAGGTCGAATAGCCCTGTTTACAATGGTAGAGATGCCCCGATGGTTATATGTACTACGTTTGCTGCCTATATGGATTCGAGAGGGCGACTGGCGTTGCTTTGATAAATTGTTGCGTGGTTTTTTATGGAGGAGTAAACGCGCGCGTATTCCTTTAAGGGCCTTGATGAGACGACGAGAAGACGGTGGACTGCAGCTTCCGGACCTCCGAAACTATAATCTCTATTATTTGACTAGGCATATCTGGTCCTTGGTGGCCGGGACGGGGGGCTGTGCCCCGACTTCGCAGATAAACGCTAGTTGCGTACCTCTCCATGGTCTAGTGATCTTGCATTCGGCCTCGGGTCGTGGGTCTGTGGGTGGTTGGACATACATGGCGGCCCTTAAGGCGGCCTGGCGGGCGTTGTGCTCCCGCTCTGGATGGGATTGGCAAAGGTCGGCGCTCTTGCCCTTGGTGGGGAATCCAGGTTTCCCTCCGGGCTCCTCGCGGCTTAACATATTCAGGGACTGGGCTCAGAAAGGTGTTGTGTATTGGAGATCTCCTTGCGCCTGAGGGATCGCACCTAGAAACCTTTAGTGTATTGCAGAGTCGTTACCAGCTCTCTCGCCATGATTTTTACGGGTACTTACAAATTCGCCACTATGTGGAGGGACTGGGTGGAGCCTCTGTCAGTCCGATTTACTCGGGACTTCCGGTTAGAAGATGGCTTGAGCAACTTGACGTTGGTTCCCGGGAGGGGTTGGAGAGATGGGAATTACTACACCCGGCGGGTGACGATGAATATTTGGCTGACTTAGTTCATCGATGGGTAAGAGATGGTATGACACGTTTGACGGTGTTGGATTTGCGCGAGGCCTTTGAGGGCATCCCGAGGGGTGATTTCTGGATATACTTGCAAGAGTTACAGTTTAAATTCCTTTGGAGAGCCTATACTACGGATGTATGGGCTTTTAAGGCGGGTGTACGTGTATCACCCAATTGTGGTTGGTGTACGTTAGACAGGGGCACATTGCTTCATAAATTTTGGGAATGTTCTCAGGTGACCCACTTGTGGAAGTACGTCTGTGGAGAATTTGACAGATGGTTGGGTGTGCCTCTTCATTGGAGTGTAGAGGTCTGCTTGTTTCATCGATGGGGGACTGAGAATCAGGCCCTTACGCCACCTCAGAAGCTCTTATTAACCCGGGGATTATTGTTAGTAAAAAAAGTTCTGTTGGGCGCTTGGGCTGACCCGGCCCCTCCTGGAGTGCAGATGTGGGAACACGCCATATGTGCCTTGCTCTATATGGAAAAACTGACGGCCAAGCAGCAGGGTGGGAGGGCGTGGGATTCTTTCTTGGAACTTTGGGCGCCCCTACTAGATCGGCTACCTGTGCGGGACTGCAGCATGGCAATTAATGTATAATTATGTCTTATTATTGCATACATATTGTAGCACAACTGAACTAGTGCTACACCGTGTGCTTACTCTTTATGCTGAATGATTGTGTTATGCTCATTTAGTGAGGTTCTCTCCAGTCGTACATTTACCTTTACCCCGGAGCCTTGTATTACACGGGGTGCAGGAGAATGGCATGACATGACTGCTGTTACATACTGGCCCGTGCTGCGTCTCTCTATAGAGAGTATCCTTATATAGTTTTGTGGAGGATGCTTGGGGTGGTGCATGTGGAGGGCTGGGTTCGAGAGATTGATCAAGAGAGGGGAGACGACCTTATACTACCAATGGAAACGCATCGACATTCTATTTATAGATGGCTACCAATCGGACTGGAGTGGGGGGGTGGGTGTGGGTAGTGGGGGGGTAAGGATTAAAAGGGGGGGGTCCGCACAAGGGTTCTGTATTCTAAAGTACCTTTTAATTTGCTGTACATGCTACCGGTGGTGGGATGTTCTGCGGCTAAGACTGCGACCCAACTGTGCGGGTGTTAGATCTCCCATATTATGGTTAGGGGTACCTCACTCATATTATTTGTGCAGTTCTGTTTGGGGAGATCACTCACTGGTTCCGCTCTGCAAGCCTGTACTCAGAAAGGTATTTTTATTTTTATTTTTATTTTTATTTGCACGATTTTCCTGCTTTTCTGTATGTTACGTTTTATACTATAACCCTTGTCGATATGACTTAGAGGCAGTCTTCAATGTGTTTACCCTCCCCATATGGGTGGGGCCCTGCTATTTGTTATTTGTTATTTGGAATATGTGTTATCGGAAAATGTTTAATAAAAACGAGTTGAACTAAAACAGTACTGTACAGAAGCCTTCTCTTTCTTATTTTTCATTGTTTCAGATGTTAACCATTCTGGTTTCATTCGCCTTTCCTTCAATATTTTTAAGATATTGACCATGCAGTGACTTCTCTTTCTAGGTGTCCATTCTATGCTGAATTTTCTCTCTCTTGTATTCTGTTTGTGTTTTCATTGTTTTAAGGAGCTGTTCTTTGCAAGTTTCCACAAGTGGTGCTTCTTTACTTTTTGTAACAATCATTTAGGACTCTTTTTTTCTTTCTCAGCAGTTTGCTTATTTTGCAAAAGGCCTCTACCATATTTCTTATGTTGCAAATATAATCTATCAATGTCACTCCGAGGATGCAGTGCATGGTTCATCGTCATCAATTTTCTTGTTTTCCAAGCAAGGTTATTCAATTCAGCATGGGTCCAGTCAAAATTACTCCTGCAGTGTATCTACAGTGGTGTGCAAAAGTCTGGAATCACTTGTGAGTTTTGCGTTTTTCGTACTTTCTAATGTTTTTTTTTTAATTTTGCGTTAGCCCAGCATATTCATCTTTCTACCACGTTAAAAGGGATACATTTGGCTATTAGAGTTTACTTTTTTGCATTCCTTGCTTCCAATTTAAATACTTTACAGACACTGGGAGATAGCTACTGCGATTTTTGTGGATCCTGTGTCAAAACTGGATCGAGATTATCCAATATGCACACATTATTTCTGACTAATCAGGAGGCTGGTTTCACTAACCAATCACAATGCAGATATCTAGCCAATAGTGCAGCTATAAAAACACGCGGAATTTTTGAATTTCATACGCTTTCTGGATCGACCATGAAGATGACTCGGACCCTGACATTGGAGGAGCGTGTTTGTGTGTCCTTTATGAGCGAGGAAGGATTTTCAAGCCGTCAGATAGCCAGGAAAGTTGGCTGCAGTCAGAGCGCTGTTGTTAAGATTGTACAGAAGAAGAAAGAAACGGGTTCAGTGGTGGACAAGCCTCGTTCAGGTCGTCCACGTGCATCAACATCACGCCAGGACCGCGCACTACGACGCATTTCACTGACTAATCGCAAGTTGACTTCTCCTCAGCTACTTTGAGAGTGGTCAGACAAGAGTGAGATCAGTGTCAGCTCATCAACAGTTCTTCGCTGGTGCCTGCAGTTTGGTCTCCGGGGTTGCAAAGCACGGAATAAGCCACTGATGACTGGCATACAAAGGCGCAACCGGATCGTGTGGGTGAGAAAGCACTCAACCTGGTCGACTGAAATGTGGGGAAAGGTGCTATTCAGCAATGAAAGCACTTTCTGCCTGTTTGGTAACCAGGCCCACACCTTTGTGAGGAGATTTCCTGGAGAGGAATTCAAGCCTGAGTGTCTCAACCTCATTGTGAAGCATCCTTTGAAGGTCATGGTCTGGGGCTGCATGGCTGCCAGTGGCATTGGATGTCTTCACATTGTCAATGGACTGGTCAACGGGGCCAAGTACATCACCATACTGCAAAAGTGCATGGTACCATCAGCAAATCAGCTGTTTCCTGGCCAGTTCCTGTTCCAAGATGACAATGCACCCTACCATTGCTCCAGACAGGTGATCTGCTGGAAGCAGCGGAACAACATCAAGTCAATGGACTGGCCTGCCCAGTCTCCAGATCTGAATCCAATCGAGAACCTGTGGCACAAGGTGGCCTTGGAAATATCCAAGAGGCATCCGACATCAAAGCATGAGCTGATTGAGTCACTCATTGCAGCTTGAAACTGCATTGTCACCAACAATCACATTTGTCAGACTGGTTCATTCAATGTCGACAAGGTGCAGTCAGGTGATCAAGAATAAAGGGTGGCCCATCAAATACTGATCCATCACTGACACATAAAAATGGCCTTTTTCAAGGCCACATACATTAATTTGAAGGAAACCTGGCGTGCGTCCATAATATTTTAAAGCATACTTACAATAATATATCATTGGCCAACAATGTACATCTCAGGGTCTGAAACATGATGCTGGGTACATCTGTTTAATTTCACACATTGTTACGGGATTTAATCCTTTGAAGTTTTTGAAGCTCGGAAGAAATGCTCTACATCTGTACCGCTAGCAGGAGAAAAGAATACTCACAGTAGTGTTGGGCTTTGTTGAAATGACGCTTGATTAAGGAAGATAGAGCGTCATGGTGGTTTCCTTACGGCAGTGTTGACGGATGGCGAGCCATTATTGAAGCTAAGTACTTTAAGAATCATTAACTTCAGAATAATCATTCAAAGGTTAATCTTTCTAAGGATAATTGTGGTATTATCTCTTGGTGTGATTAAGAGAGGGGATAATCTCGTTTTTTTAAAAAACAGAAAAAAAAAGGAAGATTTGCCAAGAGAGAGGTTGTTCCTTTCACGGCGAATAATCCAACAAAAACCACATATTAGTAGGATTTAAAGGGCTTGAGGTCTATCTCTTTTTTTTATGGGAATAATCATGTCCTGGCAATGTCCCAGTTTTTACACTATTTCCTTTTTTAGTTTGTCTTGTTTTATTTGATTTTTTTGTGTGTCAAATATGTTTGAAATATAAGTCCACTGGCTACTTTTTTTTTTTTTTTTTTTTTTAAGAGATATTAGACATTAAGTGCAATCCAGTTGGACAGTGTTCTCTTGGAGACTGGAAGTCCCAAATGAGAAGGATCAAAAGCAACAAAGAGTTGAGAGGACTTTCTATGTTGCTGTGTTCTTTGCAAGTAAAAGGCTAAAGCTCTTTTACAGTCCAAAGTATGAAGATTCCTTTCTGCATTTGATGCATGAGGTCTTGGAAAGAACACAGGCAGGTAGACTGCTTGGTTAAGATGAAAAGGCGAGACCACCTTTGGCATAAAGTGTGGATGAGTCCTAAGGACTACCTTGTGTCACGGGTCGTCAAGGTAAGAGACTCCGTGTGTCCACTAGGTGACTGCCTAGGGTATTGTGGATATTTAACTGCCTCCTCTTCTATACACAGAGTCAGTCAGTCAGAGTGGTAAAGTAAAAGTGGGGTTTTATTCCCGTTCCCTGGCGGATATCATTACTTTGCAAACATACAGAACGAAGAAACAAACTAAACAAAACCAGCTGGAATAATCTTTCTTTCTTCCTTGTTCCTTTCATAAGACTTCAGCATAAAGATGTTATTTCATCTGACAAACATATCGTGCAATCCATCGGTTCAGGCTCAGGGTAAATGTTATTGCTTTCCCATTGTGTTAAACCTGGACTGCGTCTGCTACTCCATGGGTCACATTCAGTACATGTGCTGGAGCTGGGTTCACTTACTGGGGGAAGATAAATTCTCTCTTCTCCCAGGCACTTATCTAAATCAGGATTGTAGAACCCTTTTGTATAGAAAGTCTCTTTGTGATAAGCCTCCCCTGGCTCCCTTGCTTGGAAGTCTGCACACCTTCCTGTATTAAAACTTTGCTCAGTGCAGGGCTTATTAAAACTCTCAGCCTCTCTCCTCTCCCAAACACAAGGCTTTAAACCTGTTACCTTATAAACGGGTCTGGTGTCAGCTGTGGAGTTTCTCTCCCCTGGCAAAGCTTCTCTGGCTTGAAGAAAATTTCTCCGTGATTTGGGTAAACTTTCTGAGGCAGTGCACCACTTCCTGCTTGTGTGAAAAACCTCTCCGGGACTATCTCTCCAGAGATCAGTTTCTCTACTGCTCCAGTTCCCTTTCCTGGAGCTTGTCTTGAGAGTTCTGGGTCCTCCCAGACCTCCAAAGCCTCCCCTGGAGTTAGAACGTCTCCTGGGATTCTGTGTCTCTCTCTGTCTCTGAGCCTTGCTTGTCTGATGCTGGAGCTCCACCTGCATCTGACTGCCACTCTCCTCCTCAGAGTCAGTTTGGCTTTCTCTCTGGTTTCCTCTCAAACACCGACTTCCCTTGGTGCCTTCCTGGGTGCCTCTGGTGCTTCTGGTACCAATGCCACTTCCTCTGCTACTTCCTCCCCTTCCTGGTTCTAACCAGGGCTTTTTGTACCTCCCCCCTCTGCACATTACGTCAGCTTCTGGGGACAGGTGTTTTTGATGAGATCCCTCAATTCTATCTGCGTCACTGCTAAGGAAAGGAAACCTCATTTTAAACCTCTTCTGCTCTATTTGTGCTGATGGCACCGGGTGCTCAGCCCTTCTTAAACATGCTGAATCCTCCTGCCTATCCAAGTTTGAGGTGAGTTCTTCAGTCCCACTAACCTCCATTGGCTCCACTGTATCACACTTGTCATGATGAAACCTTGTATAATGTGGATCAGCCACTAGTGCTTGCAACTCACTGATGCGACGTGCTGATGTGATTGCAATGAGAAAGGTAACTTTCCAAGAAAGGAATTTTAAAGAGGTAGTAGCTAAGGGTTCGAAAGGTGGCTTCATGAGCTGACCAAGAACCAGGTTTAAGTCCCATGCCACCGGTGGTGGCCTAATGGGAGGCTTAGTTAGAAGATGGCCTCTCATAAATCTTGCTATAAGAGGATGGGAAGAGATAGGTTGTCCATTGAGAGGCTTGAAGGAAGCTGCAATAGCACTCAAATGGACCCTTACTGATTTAGTCTTAAGTCCTGCATTGGATAAATGAAGGAGATACTCAAGTAATGATCCCAGAGGTATCGCTAAGGGGTTAAGACTCTTTTGCGAACACCATATGGTAAACCTTTCCCACTTGAAAGCATAAGAGCGTCTAGTGGAAGGTTTCCTGGAAACATAAAGGACATCCTTTACTTGCTGAGGAAGGTTAAGATCATGAAGATCTAGGCCTTCAGCAACCAAGTTCTGAGATGCAAAGACTGGGAATTGGGATGCCATAACCTTCCGTCCTCCTGTGACAGGAGATCTGGAGCAGACCCTAACTCCAGGGAGGGGGCTTGAGAGAGATGTAGAAGCAGGGGGTACCACACTTGCCGTGGCCAATGTGGAGCTATGAGAATCATCCGCCCCCTGTCTCTCTGAAGCTTGAACAGAGTTTTGGGAATTAGGGGAATGGGTGGAAAGGCATAAAGGAAGTCTTGACCCAGTGAAGGAGGAAGGCATCCCTGGCCTGAGAACCCTGAGCTGGAATTCTGGAACAGAACCGGGGAAGTTTGGCATTCAACGGACTTGCAAAGAGGTCTATGTCCGGGGTTCCCCATGTAGAGACCATTCGTGTGGAAGCAGAACTCGACTGAGTCTGTCTGCCCAAGAGTTTTGAATGCATGTAAGATAAACTGCCAGGAGGTGAATCTGATGCTCTCTGGCGAGGGCCCATAGTCACAAAGCTTCATTGCAAAGCGACAGAGAGCCTGTTCCCCCCTGCTTGTTCACGTAGAACATGGCTACCTGATTGTCCGTATGAATGAGGACTGTCTTGTAGCTGAGCAGGGTATGGAACACTCGAAGAGCAAGGAAGATTGTTCTGAGCTCTAAGAGATTGATATGTAGATGAGTCTCCTGTGGAGTCCAGGTGCCTTGGGTGGAGAGGTCTTGTAGATGAGCTCCCCAACCCACTGGTGAAGCATCTGTTGTGAGAGTTGCCTGGGGTAAGGGTTGTTGAAAAGGGGACCCCAGCAACAGGTTCTGAGTGGACTGCCACCATTGGAGGGACAAAATAAGGCAATTTGTGTTTGCAATTTTGTCTGACAGGCACCCTGATGCCTGAGTCCATTGGGTGGATAAAATCCACTGGGCTGCTCTCATATGGAGGCGAGCATAAGGAACTACATGCACGGTGTATGCCATGTGGCCTAGTAGTTGTAGCATTTCTCGGGCAGTGAGAAGAGGTTTTAGCACTGCTTGAGAAGCTAACTGCACCATGCGAAGGCAACGGGCCTGGGGGAGATAGGCCCTTGCCCTTTTGGTATCCAGCAAAGCTCCTATGAACTCTAGAGACTGAGTGGGAGTTACACTGGATTTTGGGATGTTTATGACCAGACCCAAATACTGAAGGATACGCATTGTGCAAGATAGGGAAGTCCTGGCCTCTGACTCTGATGGGGCTCGAATGAGCCAGTCGTCTAAGTAGGTGAAGACGAATATGCCTAGAGTGTGGAGAAATGCTGCTACCACAGCCATGCATTTCGTGAACACTCTTGGAGCTGAGGCCAGGCCAAAAGGAAGCACCCTGAATTGGTAGTGCTTTCCTTGGAAAGGAACTTTCTGTGAGTTGGATGGATGAGAACATGGGTGTACGCATCCTTGAGATCTAGAGAACAAAGCCAATCCTGACTCTAAAGGTATGGCAGCAGAGTTCCTAGAGAAATCATTTTGAATTTCTCCTTGAACAGGAATTTGTTCAATTCCCTGAGGTCCAAAATAGGTCTGTATCCCCCTGTTTTCTTTGGAATAAGGAAATAGGGGGAGTAAAACCCTGTACCTTGTTGATGAATGGGTACCTCTTCTATTGCCCCTTGGACAAGAAGTATAGTGACCTCTTGATCTAACAGGTTGATGAGAGAGGTCTGAGAATTGAACTGTCTTACCATTGTGGGAGGGGGCATGCACAGAAAGTGCAGCTTGTACCCCTCTCTTATAATGCAGAGTGTCCAATGCTCTGCTGTTATCTGCTCCCACCTGGGGGCAAAGTGACATAACTTTCCTGGAATGGTGGAAGGCTCTGGCCCATTGAGGGCCAGGAAGGCTAAGTTCTCTAGATGAAAGTCAAAGGCCTTGTGGAGGCTAAGACTCCTGAGACATTTGAGGCTTGGCAGTCTTTGCTTTCCTTTGTTTAGGTGGTTGCTGACCCTTTCGGACAAGCTGACCTGCAGAACGTCCCTGTTGGGAATAAGAGGGATAAAACCTCTTCTTTTTTGAGAAGAAAGGCTTCTTGAAAGATTTCTCTCTCAGCTCTGCCTTTGGATAGTCTATCCAAAGTAGAGTTGTCAGCATCCATCTCATTGGCCTTTTCTTGCCAATTCTTGCCAAATAGATTCTCACCTATACAAGGGATATTTCCCAGTTTGTCCTGCACCCAGAGCTCCAAATCGGATGCCTGGAGCCAGGCAATTCTTCGTGCACCTATGGCAATGGCAGAGGTTCTGCTTATGCACTCAAGGCAGTCAAAAGCTGCACGATTGACAAACTTTGAAACATCCTGGGCATGTTCAACCAGTGTGAGAAAATCCTGCCTTCTGTCCTCAGGAAGAAGAGGGCTCAAAACCTCTAAATCTCCTGTGACTTCTTTAAGGAACATTCCCATATATAAAATATAGGAACTGATCCTGGCAGAAAGCATGGAAGCCTGGAAGGTACAATATCCAAAGGCATCCAAGGTCCTACACTCACATCCTGGAGGATTAGAGGCATGTCTCTTTGCACTTCTGAACCTTCTCATAGCTGACTCCACCACAATGGAGTGGTGGGGAAGCTGAGTTTTTTGGAAGCCAGGACAATGGGGGACTCGATACATAGTATCCAGTCTGCGAGAGTGAGGCGAGGTGGTAAGAGGTGTCTCCAACATTCTCAACATGAGATCATGTAAAATCTCATGGACAGGTAGGGTAATCGGTACCGGTGTATCGGCACCGGAAGGCATCGCATGACTGGGTGCCGACAAAGCCGATACCGATGTCAATGCTATTGGTACCGGTATCGATGCCGGTACCGGTACCGCTTGAACCGTCTGACGCGGTTCCGAGGGCGTTGATGCTACAAGGAGAGCCGCCAGACTGCGTTCAATAGCCAGGAACCTCTGGTCTATCGACGCTGCCAATGCCTGGGTATCGGTACCGGACGCAACCAGTACCCCAGAGCATGGCACCAGTAGTTCTGCCGAGGTCGAGGCCTCGAGAACATCCTGGAGCCCCAATAATGCTTTGGAAGCCGAAGCCTCCCGCCGGGGCAATTTTGCCGGTATGGAACCCTCAAGGGCAATGCCAGAGGCATCTCGATGCTTAGAAGGAGATCTATCCTTTGAGGACCGGCTGGACTTATGTTTAGTTACCTGAGATCCATGGGAGGAAGACGAAGCCCTGGAAGACGTCGATGCCACCAAAGCTGCATTGGAAGGAAAAAAGGGCACTGAGCTTGGCAACTCGGTTCTGTCGACCCCTTTTGGACATCATGGCACAAGCCATACACTCGGAGATGGAGTGGTCAAGACCTAAACATTTAAGACACCACTCATGGGTGTCGGTGACGGAGATGGTACCGCCACACTTGGTGCATTTTTTAAAACCCGAGGCAGGTTTCTCCATAGTGGAGGAAATTTTGGGCCTAAGGCCCAAAATGGCACGCACCTGGAAAAAAGTTTTGAAAAAAGAATATATTTTCTTTTTTTTTAAAAAAAGAAAGAAAGAAGAACCGGCGGTACCGGTATAGCGTCGGGGAGGCAGACGCGACCACAAAAAAATAAAGAATAACGAAACAATTTTCTGCGGTGACAGGAACATGACCTGCTGGCTCTGCGGAAAACGAAGAACTGGAGAGAGGCAGTTGGGAAAGGCAGGAAGGCAGCATGCAGGCACTGTGGGATGCTCCCAAAAGCTTCCTAATTGGATGCTGGGGAGCGTTCCCGCGCAGGTTCCGTCGGTACCGACGATACCCATATGTGAAGACTACATTCCTGCTTGTTCCTGGAGATTAGCACGGACACAAACAGACCAAGAAGATTCATGAAGTAATGGCTATATGGGAAGTTCTAAGCATATTCAAAAAACCCCTAAAGTTCATCACCCTATTTTGTGACCAATTCATCCTGCTTGTCGACAGAGATAAAAAAAAAAGAAAACTGAGCAGATTGCAAGACTATATCTTACAAAATTACTCATCGTAGCCACATATGAGATCAATTTTGCCTTCTACCTCTTTGATTTAGTAATCCAGTTGATCTTTTTACTTACTAGAAAAATAAAGTTGAGGTATCCACTTTACATATAGCCACAGTAATCTAACTCTGATTTTCCCAGGCTCAGCCTTAATTTTCTTCCTGCCTTGCCAGTTCCCATATATTTACAATAAAGAAAAAGAGAGATTTAGACAGATGCAGATATGTGAGCAGAAATTGAGAAAACTATATCAGAGTCTCAAATCCCAGAGAGACTGGTCTGGATCAGAAATACACGCTGAAGGTAACTCAGAGGATAGACAAAACATTTCAGATAGCAAGTACAGACCTTGCCATATCTTTTCTGAATGTGATCCCATGTAGTGCTTCTATTTAAGATGTATTTACATATGTTTGCAGCAATTATTTTCAAAATTATCAATTATTGTCAGCCTTCATATTAGCTCAATCACACTCGATCATACCTGGAAGAAATCACAGCTGTTGACATATTAATCCAATCCTTGCTGTCTACAGCACTAGACACACTACTGGGATGAACCTTATGGTACTGGAAGAGGTACTTAGCATTCTCTTTGGGTGATGGCAACAGGGAGATGAGTACAGGAGAACGCTGATGAATGATACTCTTTATTGCAGGACGTCTAGTTATGGTTCTGAGGAAAACAAATCAGTAGATTGTAACCAGCAGCAAAGACATCAAAGAGAGCAATTAAAAAGACACAACATAGCCGATAAAAAAAACTGACCGGGCTGACATACAGATTGGTAGAATGATGATTTAAGAGCACTATTCATAAACTCTAATATGCAGGAAATATGCAGCTATTTTTCCCTTCTATACATTAAGGGCCTGATTTTGAGCTGGGCGGTACTAAGCGCCATTTTGGCGCATTGCCCATCCACCTCCCGCCTAACCCAGATTTTCCATGCCGGAGTCATTTGCGGCCCCGGCATCGAAAATCCGGGTGTTGCTGCACATCCAGGTACCTGCAGGAGCTACCCATGTAGCACTGATTTTCGATGCTACACAGTTAGCCCCAGCGCCTTAAAGAAAGTCAAGGTTTTCCCATCCCTATCTTTAAGGTGAAGAGCGCTGTGTAGCAGAACCGGTGCCGCTCCACACCAGAATGCCCCCAACATGCCCCAATGCTAAGCAGATAGCATCTGGGCACGTTAGGGACATATCCGGGATTTTCGAAGGGTACTACCCATGTAGGTGCCCTTCGAAAATCCCAGATAAGACCTTTAAATGGGTAACTAGGGAAGTTAAATATATCCCACTCCCAGACTCTTTACAAACATGAAACTGAGTCTCTTATATGGGAGAAAAGACCTCAGACTAATGCATTACCTCCCACTATGTGGCAAAACAAATCACCATAGGGGATTAGTGCTTCAAGCATTATTGGTCCCAAAAACTCCCCTATATACTACTTAATAAACGTACAAAAAAAGTACTTTTTTTTACATTTTTTTCTTAAATTACATATGTAATGCAAAAGTTTTATCTATCTTCACAAGAAGCTCATATTCCTTTAAAATGCACACCACATCAGAAGGGAATGCAGCACCCTAGTCTGAAAAGAGCACAAAGTTTCATAGTCAATTCACTTTTCCCTTACAGCCACAGATAAAAAGTTCTCCTTATCTTTAAGTTGTCAGCGCTGCCCTCCTCAACTCCAATGTTCGGTGCTGCTCTTCTAAACAGCTTTCCCTCTAACTACATTGCCCTCTGAAGTTAATCATTAACCTAAAGATTTTGTTTCTCCTTGAAAAAGGCTCCTTCAGGGGTAAACTTAATTCTCCATGGACAAGTAGGATTGCGTCAACCACACCTGGTGTCGTCCTCCGGGCGGCGCCAAGTACGGAAGTGCTCTCTAGAGCTCAGAAAGATGAGACTTTCTGAGCCCGCCCAGGTAGCCCACCCTACCGCTCCGCCCCCTAGCCACCAGTATCCTTCCTTCCGCCTTGCCAGCAAGACGGACCCTGCTCTCTCTCACACCTTTGTTATTTTTTTCTCAAGTATTAAAATGACTAAACCGGGATTCAAGAAATGCCTTCTCTGCAAAAGGAAGATGAGCATCATAGACTCACATGGTAGCTGCCTGCGCTGCCTGGGGCCGGACCATAAGATCGAAGACTGTGAGCACTGCGGGAGAATGTCCCCTAGAGCTCTTAAAATCCGTGGACACAATCTAAAATAATTTCTTTCTGAAGACACAAGTACTGTAACCCTCCCGGTACCTGCTCCTGCTCATGCTTCTGCCAATTTTCTGCATGCCCCGGCTCTGGATGCGCCCGGTGCGGCCTCCTTCCATGACCGCGGTGCCGACGATGCTCCACCTGGACCCCAACCACCTTGTCTGTCGCCCGCGGTGGTCCCGTCGGGGGAGGTAAGGCCTGCAAACTCCTTCTCGAAGCGAGTCTGTGAGAGCCATGCGGAGGCTGAAAATGGCGCCCGACACAGGTCCTCCAACTCAGACAAGCAGTCCTCCAGCTCCTCCCCCTCCTACGGCAAGCCTGTGGTCCCAGATGCAAACGCTGCCAATGAGGTCTGTCGGCGCCGATCCTCTAGCTCCGCCCACGAGCCTCGACGTCATTCGGCATCGGATGGGAGCCATGGCAACACACACCTCCTCGGAGCCGAATCCCCCGCGCGCCGAGATAAACACTGTAGCAGCAGCGATTCAGACAGACGGTCTCGCCGCGGGGGGAAGAGCAAGTCAAAGCGCCGAAAGAGAAACTCTAGCAGCAGCAGTACTAGCAGCAGCCACTCGACTCACCGCAAACGGAGCCGGAAACACAGAAGCAGGCGACATCGCAGCTCCAGCTCCAGCAGCAACAGCAGCAGCTCGTCCAGCCAGCATCGCAGCACCAAGCGCAAAGGCCCCCATTCCTCCAGACGCCGCAATGGGCATCGGCGCCAGAAGCGAAGGAGGAGTCAGGTGAGCCCTTCTACCTCCTCCAGCCCCGGCCACAGCCACAGGAGCAAGTCCTCATCCAGCTCCATGGTACGCCTGCTGTCCCAGCTGTTAAGACAGTCAGCTATGGCAGCTCCTGCGCAACTGCCTCAACAAGGCCCTCTACCAGCTGACTCTCAACCGGCTTCCCGAGAGACAGATCCGCCTGCAGGGGAGTACCGGGAACCCTCACCATGCAGCGGACCCTTGGGTGATCTCCCCCATGAAACCGAAAGGGACGAACCCAGAGGGGAAATTGTGGGGTCGACTGCCCGCGAAAGCGAAAAGGCGACCCCTGACAGGGCAGCCTCCCCGGAGCCAGAGGAGGCTCCCCCTCTGGAGGACCTCACCTATCCCAAGTTCCTTCTCAAACTTGCATCCACCTTGTCCTTGCAAGGCTGGGACGATAAGAAGGAACCGGTACCGGAGGTGTTGAAGTACCTAGCCACCCCGAAGACAGCGTTCTCCTTGCCTATTCACCAGACACTACGGGACAGTCACCTGAGGATCTGGCAGACCCCGGCTTCTGGCCGCCCCTTTCCCAGAAGGCTTGAAACAAAGTACCAGGTGCAGCCTGTCCCAGGATTTGCAGCCTCACAGCTGCCTCACCAATCCATTGTAGTGTCATCAGCCCTCAAGCGCGTCAAGTCTTCGCGCACACATGCCAACAGCCCGCCTGGTCGAGATCACAAGCTCCTCGACGATATCGGGAGAAAGGTTTATCAAGGAGCTATGCTAAACGCAAAGATTGCGGCCCACCAATTTCAACAAGTCCTCTTCCAGGATGCATGCATGGCTCACCTAAAGGCCGCCTTGTCTTGCCTCCCAAAGGACTCTCAGAGCCTGGCATCAACGGCACTCGCAGACATGTCTGAATGCAGCAAGCATCTCGCAAGTGCAACCTTTGATTCCTTCGATACAGCACTGAGAACCGCCGGGACAGCCATTTCAGCAAGGCGATGGGCATGGCTGAGGGCATCTGGCCTACGGGACGACACGCATGACAAGATTGCGGACACTCCCTGCTCTGGCGAGTCCCTCTTCGGCGACAAGGTAAAAGACACGGTCAATGATATGAAAGAACATTGTACCACGCTACAGACCTTGGCAGAGGACGGGTTTGAGCGCCACAATGGCGCACAGAGGAACAATTTCAGAGGAAGCCTTACTACTCCTCCAACAAGAGGTACCCTTCTAGCAACAAATGGCAAAACAACAGGTACAAGAACAACTCTTACCAAGGACCCTCTCACCAGCGAAACTCGCAGAGAGACCGCAAACAGAAGAAGACAAGCGCGCCCGCAAGCAAAGGTGGGCCTTCCTTTTGATGCCAGATCTCGGCGTACCCTCCGAACCGGGGGACGCCTGACCCATTTTTTTACCAGAGTGGCAGCGAATATCCTCTGACTCCTGGGTTTTGCGGGTCATCAGGGAAGGCTACCGCATACGCTTTGTAGCCCCTCCGCATCAGAACTCCCCACCTGCCAGCGATACCCCCCAACAGTTGCATCTGGCCATGGCCACGGCCACGGAACTATTACGACTGCTGCACTCTCGGGCCATAGAGGAGGTTCCCCCTTCCGAGAAGGGCTCTGGCTTTTACTCCAGATACTTTCTCATTGCCAAACGGACGGGCGGCTTCCGCCCCATCCTGGACCTCCGCCGGCTCAATAAGTTCATCAACAAAGAGAAGTTCAGGATGTATTCCCTGAACACCATCCTTCCCCTCATCCAACCCGGCGACTGGATGGCGTCCCTGGACCTGCAGGACGCATACACCCATATCCGTATCCACAAGTCGCACAGGAAGTTCCTTCGTTTCCAAGTGCTAAACCAGCACTACCAGTACAGAGTCCTACCCTTCGGTCTGTCCCCCGCCCCGCGGGTCTTCACGAAGTGCGTGGCCGTAGCAGCCGCCCACCTCCGCAGGCAGAACATAGCGGTCTTCCCATATCTCGACGACTGGCTCCTCACGGCCCCCTCAGCCCAGGAGCTTCGGAGGTCCATGCAGACATCCATGACGCTGCTGTCCTCCCTGGGATTCGTCATCAACCTCAACAAATCACACCTCTCACCGGCCCAGAGGCTAGAGTTCATAGGAGCTGTGATAGACACCACGATTTCAAAGGCTTACCTTCCAGAACGCAGACTCTGCACCATCACAGCGCTAGCGAGTAAGGCGACCAAGGCAGCGACCTTATCAGCGAAGGACATCCTGCGCCTTCTGGGACATATATCGGCCGCCACTTCCGTCCTCCCCACGGCGAGGTTACGGATGCGCCCACTCCAGTGGCACTTACGAGCTCATTGGAACCAGAATTGTCAACCTCTCTCCACCACAATCAGAATGACTCCACAAATCCGTACCCAGCTTCACTGGTGGACATCGCCAGTAAACCTGTCGGTGGGGAAGGACATCCACCCCTGTGATCATCAAATTGTGCTAACCACAGATGCATCGAACACTGGCTGGGGCGCCCACATGCTATCCCTAAGCACTCAAGGGGAGTGGTCCAAACACGAGAGGCGTCTGCATATCAACCTCCTCGAGCTAAGGGCCATGAGATATGCCCTGACAGCGTTTCTCCCGCAACTGCGCGGGAAGTCGATCCTCTTCCAGACGGACAATCAGGTGGCCATGTTCTATGTCAACAAACAAGGGGGCACCGGCTCTCGCCCCCTCTGCAAGGAGGCACACTGATATGGACCCTAGCTTTGAGAAATGGCTGCCACCTTCGGGCGTCATACCTCCCAGGGGATCAGAACACCCTGGCAGACAGACTGAGCAGGCAGCTCCAGCCCCATGAATGGGCCCTACACTGGAATGTCTCCGACAATATCTTCCGGCTCTGGGGATCCCCGGACATCGACCACTTCGCCATGGAATGGAATGCCAAGTGCCCCCTGTTCTGCTCCAGGCACGCGTCGACCAGGAGGCTGGCAGCGGATGCATTCGACGTGTGTTGGGGGGAGTGGTCACTGGTGTATGCGTTCCCTCCAATGCCCCTCATCGCAGCGACCTTACAAAGGATTGTCCAGGACAAAGCAAAAGCCATCGTGGTGGTTCCTCACTGGCCGCGCCAGATGTGGTTCGCCCTGCTATTACGCCTGGCGCAGGGAGACCCGAAACGACTGCCAATCAGACCGGACCTATTGACACAGGACGAGGGCAGAATTCAGCACCCCAACCTTGTAGCCCTGTCTCTCACTGCCTGGAGGTTGAGCGGATAAGCCTTTCCAATCTCCAGCTACCAACCGAAGTGCAGGACGTGGTGCTAGCGGCCAGGAGGCCCTCCACCAGAAAGTCCTATGGCCTTAAATGGAGAAGATTCAGCATCTGGTGCGCGAACCAAGGCCTGGAACCCACCACATGCCCGCTTCCCTACGTCCTGCAATACCTCAAGACCCTGTCTAACCTGGGCCTGCAGACGCAGTCCATCCGAGTTCACCTCTCGGCGATAGCTGCTTACCACTCGCCGCCGACAGGGGCCACTTCCATCGGGGCATTGCCCCTCACGTCACGCTTTATGAAGGGTCTATCAAATCTGAAGCCCCCAATCAGGCGACCTGTGCCACTTTGGGATCTTAACGCGGTCCTACAGCGCCTGACACAGGAACCCTTTGAACCTCTCCAGTCAACCGACATGAAATTCGCCTCTTGGAAGACGCTATTTCTCGTGGCCATCACTTCCGCAAGGAGGATTAGCGAGTTACATGCGCTGGTCTCTCATCCTCCCTACACACAGCTGCACCACAGCCATGCTTCCTTGAGGACTAATCCTAGATTCGTACCAAAAGTGTCTTCTGCCTTCCATGTCAACCAATCCATAGAGCTTCCATCGTTCTTTCCGGAACCCCACTCCTCGATTGAGGAGCGACACCTGCACACCCTTGACTGCCTCAGGGCCCTCCGGATCTACCTACAAAGAACGCAGGCCATCCAGCAGGGCGAGCAGCTCTTCGTCTCCTTCGATCCAAACAGGCCTGGAAGGCCTGTCAACAAGAGGACACTGTCCCACTGGGTCTCTGCCTGTGTCGCCTATTGCCTCGACCCGTCAAGCGCCAGTGGAGGGCACCCAAGAGTGGGCCCCCACCATCTCAGGGCTCTGGCTACGTCAATTGCCAATCTCCGCGCAGTGCCACTAGCTGATGTTTGCAGAGCGGCCACCTGGTCCTCACCGCACACCTTTCAGAGACACTATTGCCTTGACCTCCGCTCTCAGGAGGATTGTGCGCTTGGAGCGGCCGTCCTCTCCACGGCCTTGAGTCGCAACTGAACACTGCCTCTGCCCAATAAAGGGAGTTCAATGGCGTTATTCTCTGCTGTTCGGGACAATTGACATTACTATTGCACTGTTTACACTGCTAGTTGCTGTTTGCACTGTTGCACTATTGCACTGTTATTGTTGCACTGTTGCCACTGTTATGCTGTACACTGCCGGTTGCATTACGGTAGCACTATTGCACTTTACCACTGTTCTTGAATAAACGTGCGTTGGTTATCCGTTGACCTGAGTATCTGATCCATTCTGGTACATGCACGGGCCTCCTCCCCCCAGCATATCTAGCAAGGGAGACACCAGGTGTGGCTGACGCAATCCTGCTTGTCCATGGAGAAAACGGGGTTACTTACCTGTAACTGGAGTTCTCCGTGGACAGCAGGATAAGTCAGCCACACAATCCCACCCGCCTCCCCTGGAGGAGGCCACCTGAAGAGTCCGCTCCCTAGCTGGTGGACTAGCTTGGAACGTACTGGTGGCTAGGGGACGGAGCGGTAGGGTGGGCTACCTGGGCGGGCTCAGAAAGTCTCATCTTTCTGAGCTCTAGAGAGCACTTCCGTACTTGGCGCCGCCCGGAGGACGACACCAGGTGTGGCTGACTTATCCTGCTGTCCACGGAGAACTCCAGTTACAGGTAAGTAACCCCGTTTTATCAGACAACAGCAGCTCAGGCTTTCCTGAGGCTGATGTCAGGCTATTTTAAAGCAATCTACACCCAATCAAAACCTCTCACCCACACCTCACTTCAAAGGGAGTGTGACAAAATTACCAATGTTAAATCAACAGCACTGAAAGCTTAAAGAGATTAAAGGGATAAGGACTACAGAGCTGGCACAAGCAGTCACAAAAATCAAAACACAGTCAGAAAAATAAAGTCCATTCAATCTTATCATTCAGTCCATTAGGCTCTAGTGAACCAAGGCAGAATATCCATCATTGTTCTCGTTGTAACAATAATTTTCCCGATCCCCTCTTCTTATATTGAAGAGAACTTGATCAATAACTTTGCAACAGAGATCCTCAAACTTATGATGAAAAGTTAAACAATGCTTAATTAACTAAAGGCATTTCCACACGTACTTTTGTAAGGCTATATTTATGCTCAGCCAACCGCATCTTCAAAGCATGTGTAGTCTTGCCAACATAAAGTTTTGGACGAACACTTCAGGACATATACCACATGATCTGACACACAGGTTGAATGTATATTCAAAGAATAGACGCGATTCTTCAATTCTAAAATGTTATCTTCTGTCATATTAGCACAAAAAATACATTTGCCACATTTCACATGGCCCATCCTCTCCTCCAGTCCTAATGCTCTTTGAACTGCAGGGCACAATAAATCTTTTAAATTGCGTCCACAGCTATATGCAATCCGATACTGAACATCCTGCAATACCGGATGTGCAGAAAAAAATCTTCCATCACTTCTTAACAGACATAGCTAATTCTTTAGACAACCTGGAATGCTGAATAACACAGGTCACTGTTTTAGCCAATGATTTATGCACATGGCTTCTGATATCAGCACCTTGGGAGCAAGTAAATGTGCATAAAACTTTTGTATTACATATGTAATTTAAGAAAAAAAAATGTAAAAAAAAGTATTTTTTGGATGTTTATTAATTAGTATATAGGGGAGTTTTTGGGACCGATAATGCTTGAAGCTCTAATCCCCTATGGTGATTTGTTTCGCCACATTGTGGGAGGTAATGCATTAGTCTGAAGTCTTTTCTCCCATATAAGAGACTCAGTTTCATGTTTGTAATGAGTTTGGGAGTGGAATATATTTATATGCAGTTGATGTATTTATGAGGCTAAGGGTGTGGTTGTGATTAATTGTAAAATCCCTTAGTGCAGTACCCATGTAAAGGCCTTCAAAAATTGGGCCCTAAAATATTACCCAAGGAGCAGAAACATTTCTAGGTTTGTCTAAGATTAGGTGCTCAGAGCTATACCCTCCCTGCCACCTGAGATTCTGAAAATTAAGGGGGCAATTTTGTAAAGGATTTAAATACATAGAACGGTGTTTTACATGCTCAGATAGGCTCTTTTAGAACTGCCTGAGATATATGTGAATAAAGGTAGGAACAAAAAAATCACAGCATTTGCTTTTGTATGATACACAAGCAGGTGTTCCAGGAGTGGAGAATAGATGTAGATGGGGCAGGACTGGCACGTGTATATTTATATAACAGCTATGCTAAACCATGCTTAATAATTACACATTTGGCGCATCGGCAGCAGCCGGACACACCAGAGAGCTCCCCTGATCGATCAACACAAGAAGATCACAACAACACCACAGATCAAGAAACCTCCACAACGAAGAGCTGACAACTCCTACAACCAGACAACTCCCCAGATTAACAACCAAGAACACCAAACAGTGGTTAGTAACTCACCTCAAAATGAGAACATTCAACATGGAACTTCAACACCTTCCTACACAAAAATGCAACGAACTCCTGTATGGACAGCAAATGTACAAAAGAACGTTCATCAAACAAATGTATGCCATTATACTAATTCTTACCCTATGCTCTTACCAAACAAACGCATATTACTACACTACCTACTTCACAGCCTTACAAGTTCCCCCCATATATACATCATACCTCCCTACCATACACCAACCTATATACACATCTGCTTACCACAAACCAAACAGCAAGAAACCTACCAGACACATCCAAACCAAGCCACGGTCACAAACAGCCATACATCATGGACACACTCCACATACCACCCGCATAGCCATAGGCCTGATAAATGCACGCTCCATATGCAACAAAACAAACACTATTACCGATTACATCCATGAAAACAATATTGACATCCTATGCATTACTGAATCATGGCTCAAGAATACAGACCAAGTAATACTGAACCAAATAACACCACCAGCATTCACAGCATACAACTGCCCCAGAACCCAAAAACGAGGAGGCGGCGTACTTATCATTGCCCGAATAGACTTGAGGCTCAAGACATCAACCTCCAAAAGCTCCAAGCACTGCAAATTCATCAATACTGAAAACAAACATCTATCCATCTGTCTGATATACCGACCCCCCAACGCCCCAACAGAGGACACAGCAAACTTCCTGGAGATGATATATGCAGCTAACTCACCACACAAGATGCTCATCGTACTAGGAGACTTAAACCTCACATCTGCCACAACAACAATTGAAATCACTTTTCACAAAGCAATGGAATCCATTCAACTCAAACAAGTCTTATTGGGCCCATCCCACCGCTCTGGCTCTACACCAGAACGCATATTCGTACCAAATAGCACCCTAGAACAAGGTCTCATGACACCACCTAAAACTGCACCAATACCATGGTCAGATCACCATGCCATAACATTTGTACTCCACCAAAATACCCAACAGACAGCTCGGAAAACAGAACAACCAACCAGACACTTCAAAGCATTTAACAAAGAGCACTTCCTCAAAGATACAGTGCAACACCTACCCCAAGATTTCACTGACCTGGACGATGCCATCACAGCATGGAATACCATCATCCTTGCTGCATCCCAACTCACTCCTCGAATGAACTCAAACCACAACAGACCAAGATCTACACCATGGTACTCTAACACAATAAGAAAATACCAAAGAAAATTACAATTGGAACGTCGCTGGAGACGTAACAAATCAGAAACTACATTGAAACAATACCAAGAGATGCAAAAAGACTACAATAACCTAATAAATAAACACAATAACCACACAAACCTTGTACTAAAAGCCTCTTCAACATCATTCGTACCTTAACAAATGACCCAACCAAGAAAGACGAAAGCAAGATGCACCCACAAATCTTTGCTGATTATCTAATAGCCAAGAACAGTACCACCACACCTCACAAGAACATCTATCCTATGGACACACCAACTATAGATGGCTCCACAGTTACCAATCAATGGAAGAACTTCAGCATTCCGTCAGCTAAACAAATAGAACAAACCATTACTGCGCTAAACACCACCACTTCTCCATCAGACCCCTGCCCAGTGACTTGGATCAAACCCACCAAAGAAGAATTTAACACATTCATCCAAAAGGTAGTGAGTACCTCTCTCTCTCAGGGCTACATGCCAAAACCACTCAAGCAATCTACTATCCGACCCGTCCCTAAAACCACCTCACCCAACAGTACAGTCCTTTCAACCCGATATCCAGCTTCCCATTCCTAGCTAAAATAACTGAAAAAAATTGTACAGACACAGCTCCAAGATCATATTGATGAATCTGCCCCACTAGATCCTCACCAGCACGGATTCCGTCCAAAACATGGGGTTGAGACACTCCTCATACAACTATTCGATAACATAATCAAAGGAATAGACAAAATAAAACAGGGCTTCTTATTAATATTTATCGATATATCAGCAGCCTTTGAAACAGTTTCCCATCACATACTATTGAAATGCCTAATGGAGATTGAACTACAAGATACCACCATTAAATAGTTTCAATCATCCTCGAAGATAGACAGCAGAAAGTAAAATCTGGTAACCTCATCTCAAAACCCTTCAAGACTACTCAAGGAGTCCCCCAAGGCTCATCACTGTCAGCTCTTCAACATTTACATTCAGCCTATATGCAAAATATTCAACAAATACAAGATACAATACACCATATATGCTGATGACATCATGGCATACACCCCTATTCAACTGGACTCCCCAGACTATACCACCATGTCAAACTGCATTCAAGAAATGACGACCTGGCTAACCAATAATAACTTAAACATCAACATAAAAAAAACAAGCAATCATCATCACGAGAGACTCCACATTCATTCCTCCTACTTCTATCAACATATCCAATACACCAATCACAATAAAAGACGAAGTCCGATACCTTGGCGTGATTCTAGACAAGCAACTCACCCTCCAACCGCATATCAACAAGATATCCAAAACAGCCTTCTTCAAACTAGCAATGCTCCGGAGACGAAAACCTCTCCTCAATAAAGAACATTTCCGCACAGTATGCCAGGCCATCATTACACTTATACTAGACTACTGTAATATAATATACCAAGGTCTACCCAAACAAACCACCCATCCTCTACAAATAGTCCAGAACGCTGCTTTCCGCATTATTACAAGCGCTTCAATACAAGACCACATAACTCCAGTACTATACGATCTGCACTGGCTACCAATCTCATCACGGGCAAAATATAAAGCAGCACTCACCATCTTCATAATTAAAAATACAGGAACTCATCGGAACCAAAACAAGCAATAGACCAGACAGAAACAGCACCAAGAACAACATACCAACACCCAGTCTATTCACAAGAACCAACAAAATCCACATCCATGCAAGCTTTCTCTCTTGCTGCCCCTGCTATATGGAATGTCCTCCCAGATAAACTGAAAGCAACAACAGATATAAAAGAATTCCGGAAGCTACTCAAAACCACCCTATTCATCGAACAATTCAACGAAGATCACCAACCACCCAAATCATCCCACAAGCAAACCTCATCCAAACAAGCAAAACTCACTCCCCGACAAACTGAGATCAACAAAAGACCTCAAAGACGTCCAGAAGATGCTAAAAACAATACTCTTCACAGAACACTACAATGACATCACATGAACTGCCCAAACAAAATGTAAAAATGTAAATGTAAACATAAAATGTAAAAATGTAAATAGTTCCTGTACATAGCTCATACTGTTTACAGCTCACCATGCAATCAACCTCCTCACACCACACACACGCCCCGATTTTTCACTGCACGCCCACACCCGTGTACCCAACCACTTGATTTGTTTGCTGTGTAATCCACTTTGATTTCATGATAAAGCGGTATATAAATCCTTTTAAATAAATAAAATAAAATAAATAAATAAATTTAGAAAATAAGTGCATATACTCCATTTCATACCAGCATATAAGAAGAAATTAGACCTTACCTGCTAATTGTCTTTCCTTGAGTTCTCTCCGGGCCAGTCCACAACAGATGGGTAGTCTATCTCCCTCCTCTAGCAGCTGAGGACTGAACACTGATTCTTGTTGCTAGGATACCATGCCCTCCCCTGGTGATAGAAGGCAGTCTTTAGGTAGCAAGCAGATAAAAAACAACAAAGAACTGAAAGAACTGGAAGTGTAACACAGAAGGTTGCTGACCGTGCGCTGTCTCCTGAAGCCAAGGAGTGTGTCAGAGCTAAGAGAGAAAACTCTCTTTAACGTTCGAGCTTAAAAAACTGAGCTCTTTATTTATTTTTTATTTATGTTTTTTACAGCTTCACGCAAAAACACAAGAAGATGAGACCGACGCCAAATTTAGGAGAAATCCTACAGAAAAACATCAGTAGCGATCAAATACCAGACTCGTAAAAATATTCATAGGAGCTACAAATAGGGCGGGTTCTGGACTGGCCCGGAGAGAACTCAAGGAAAGACAATTAGCAGGTAAGGTCTAATTTCTTCTTCCTAATCGTCTCTCTGGGCCAGTCCAAAACAGATGGGTAATACCAAAGCAGTATCTAACCCTGGGAGGGACCTGTGAGCCCCGCAACCACGGCCGAAGCCCTCACACACGCATCCTGCCTGGCCTGCACATCCAACCGATAATGTCGCGCAAACGAATGAAGAGAAGACCAGGACGCCGCTCGACAAATATCCACCGGCGGCACCAAAGCTGATTCCGCCCACGAAGCAGCCTGACCTCTGGTAGAATGAGCACGAAGTCCAAGTGGAACGGACCTGCCTCTGGTTTCGTAAGCGACGTGAATCACATGTTTCACCCACCGTGCAATGGAGGCCTTGGAGGCCGCTTGCCCCTTGGACGGACCCCCAAACAGAACGAACAACCTGTCAGATTTACGAAAGGAATCGGTCTCCCGAAGGTACCTACGGAGCACACGACCCATATCCAACTTCCGCAGAGACCGATCGAAAGAACTTGCCCCCGACACCGCGAAGGTGGGCAGCGAGACCGGCTGATTTAGATGAAACGCGGATACCACTTTAGGCAGAAAAGACGGAACCGGACGCAAGACCACCTTTTCCGCTGAAAACTGAAGAAACGGTGGTCTACACGAAAGAGCCTGCAAATCCGAAATTCGTCTAGCGGAACATAAGGCCACCAAGAAGGCCGTCTTCCAGGATAATTCTCGGATACCACAGGACGCGCGGGGATCAAAAAGAGACTCTGTCAAGGCTTCCAACACCAGATTCAAATCCCAAGGAGGAATAACCTGCCGAATCGGAGGCCGAAGTTGCTTGGCCGCTCTCAGGAACCGCAAAACATCCGGATGTGCGGAAAGAGGAGCCCCGTGAACCGGCCCTCGAAATACCGCAAGTGCCGCTAGTTGCACTCTCAATGTACCAAGAGCGAGCCCCTTTTCTAGCCCGCACTGAAGAAAAGCCAGAACATCCGGAATAGAAGACAGACCGGGCCGCAAGGTCCGATCCACACACCATGCCTCAAAAACGCGCCACACTCGAATGTACGCCAACGACGTGGACCGCCTCCGTGATTGTAACAGCGTGGCTATCACCTCCGCCGAATACCCTTTTCGGCGCAACCGCGCCCTCTCAAGAGCCATGCCGTAAGCAAGAATCGATCCGCCTGGGGCATCTGAACGGGTCCCTGATGCAGCAAGTCGACTCGAGCGGGCAATCTCCAAGGTGGCTCCACCAGAAGCCGCATGAGATCGGCATACCAAGGACGCCGAGGCCAATCCGGAGCAATGAGGATTACCAGCCCTGCGTGATTTGCGGCTCTCTGAATTACCCGACCCACCAAGGGCCACGGGGGAAACACATACAGGAGCTGTCCCAACGGCCAGGGTTGAACGAGACCGTTGAGCCCTTCTGACAGATGCTCTCTGCGCCTGCTGAAAAGCCGTACCGCCTTGGCATTGCTCAACGTTGCCATAAGGTCCATGACCGGCTGACCCCAACCGAAGATGATTTCGTGGAAGACCTCTGCAATGAGTTCCCATTCTCCGGGATCTAACACATGCCGACTGAGATAGTCGGCCTGAACATTGTCCTTCCCCGCCACATGAGCCGCCGAAAGCGCCTCGAGATGCAATTCCGCCCATTGAAACAACTGTTGACTCTCCTCCAGGAGAAGGACACTGCCCGTGCCTCCTTGGCGATTTATGTAGGAGACCGTCACTAGGTTGTCGGAGAATATGCGCACCGGCTTCCCCTCAAGAAGACTGGTAAATGCCACAAGCGCTAGACGCACTGTCCTTAATTCCAGGTGATTTATGGACCATAGACTCTCTTCCGGTGACCAGGATCCTTGCACTATGTGCGCCAAACAATGCGCCCCCCAACCGATCAGACTGGCATCCGTAGTCACCAAAATCCAATCCAGGAGCGCCAGCGGAACCCCCGCCTGCAGATGGTCTGGAACCAGCCACCACTGAAGACTGACACGTACGTGATCGGGGCAATCCAATCGACAAGAGAGCGGATGATACTGCGGAGACCACCGCGAAAGCAGTGCTTGTTGGAGCGGCCGCATGTGCGCCCTGGCCCAAGGCACCAGATCCAAGGCTGCCGCCATGGACCCCAGTAATTGCAAGTACCTCCAAACCGTCGGAGCCCGAACACGCAAAAAACTTGTCACCTGAGAAAGAATCTTTCGAACACGATCCGGGAGCAAAAAGACGACCCCTCTGTCCGTGGCGAAGAAGGCTCCGAAATACGTCAGCCACTGTACCGGCTCCAGATGACTCTTCGTCTGGTTCACAATCCATCCGAGACTCTCGAGACAGGAAACTACCCGAGCGGTCGCCCTGACGGACTCCTCCCGCGACTCCGCTCGAATCAACCAGTCGTCCAGATACGGGTGAACCTGAATTCCGTCTTTGCGCAGAGCCGCCGCTACCACCACCATCACCTTGGTGAAAGTGTGCGGCGCCGTCGCCAGACCGAATGGCAAGGCTCAAAACTGAAAATGACCCATGGGAACCGAAAAGCGAAGAAACCGCTGATGTTCCGGTCTGATAGGAATGTGCAGATAGGCTTCCGTCAAATCTATGGAGGAGAGAAACTCCCCCGGGCGCACCGAGCGAATCACCGATCTCAAGGTTTCCATCCTGAAATGAGAGACGCGCAAACACCGGTTCACGTGCTTTAAATCCAAGATGTGCCGAAAAGACCCCTCCTTTTTGGGCACCACAAAATAAATCGAGTATCGACCGAAGCCGCACTGGTCGGAAGGTACTGGAACCACGGCCTGAAGACGTAACAGACGCTGCAACGTGTCGTGGATCGCCCTCCGCTTGGTGAGAGGCCCGCAAGGAGAGAAAACATAGGCATCCGCCAGAGGACATGCGAACTCGAGAGCATAGCCTTCTCTGACAATCTGGAGCACCCAGTTGTCGGTAGTAATGGCGGCCCAAGCGGAGACAAATTCCTGCAACCGACCTCCTACCGGAATCTCCGCCTGGACCCACCTCACTTCATTGCGGCTTCTTAATGGAGGCGGGAGGGGCCCAAAAATAGCCTCTACCCGAACCTCTAGCTCCCCGAAAGGACTGCCCCCGAGAGGGGAATCGACCACGCTGATAAGGAGTAAAGCGTGCCCCCCGAAAACGGTGAAAATCTCGCCCCTGACCCCTAGGGAAGGAGCCCTGTTTAGCCGCCTTAGGACGGTCCTCGGGAAGACGCCCTCCTTTGGAGTCACCTAAATCTTTAACAATCTTCTCCAGCGCTTCCCCAAAAAGTAGCTTACCCTTGTAGAGAAGCTTACTGAGACGCGCCTTGGACGAAGCATCCGCCGCCCAATTCCTCAACCATAAAAACCGCCATGCGGCAATCACGTAAGCCATAGCCTTCGAGGAAATGCGAATCAAATCATAAAAAGTGTCCGCCAAATACACCGCCGCCGATTCCAGCTTAGCCCCTTCCCCAGAAGGAGCCGCGTCACCTTCCTGTCCAGAAGCCAGCTGACTCCACCGAATAGAAGCTCTGGACACGTATGCCCCACACACGGACGCTTGCAACGCCAACGCACTGGCATCAAAGGCCTGCTTCAACAGAGCCTCCAATCTGCGATCCTGAATATCCTTAAGGGCCGTTGCACCCTCCACCGGAATGATAGTCTTCTTAGTGACCGCAGACACCAGCGCATCCACCTTAGGCATACGCAGCAACTCTCTCTCCTCATGGGGTACGGGATATAAACGCGCCATAGCCCGAGCCCCCCTCAATGACGCTTCAGGACATTCCCACTCGGACTCTATCATCTGTTTAATTACCCTGTGTAGAGGGAAACATTTTTGATCGGCCTTGAAACCCTGCAACAAGGGATCCTCTAAAGGTTCCTGCGGAACCACCGGAGGCACGATATTAAGCGCCGCCAGAGACTGCGCAATTAGGGCTGCCAGTTCATCCTTCCTAAAAACTCGAAAGATATTAGGATCATCCCCGGGGCCCAACTCACCTTCCTCTAAGTCCGCTGGCCAGGACTCCAAACCTGGGTCTGACAGAAGCTCACCCTCCTTCGCCCCAGAGCCTCTGCAGCCAGATAAGTAGCTTCTACCCTGGAATCCCTAAGCGCTTAAACCAAGGAGACCCCCTCACCGGGATCCGAAAGGCCAGAGACCCCTGTCTGAGAAACCTGCACAGCGTCTGTCACAACTGAAGCAGGAGTCTGCGCTTTTTTAAGCAAATAGGCTCTATGGAACGCCAAAATAAACTCTGCGGAAATGAGAGGGTCTAGAGCCTCAGGCACCGCTGTTAACAAGGGCTGCTCCTGCCCTTCAACGCTATGCCGGGACTTTGTCTTGCGCTTACCCGCCTTAGGGATAGGAGCCGACGACACGGCTTGTCCCCCTAACATGGCCGCCTTTCCCGCGCTTTCCCCGGAAGGCTGAAGGCCGTTTAACTGCTCTCCCTGATGGCCCTGCTGATCCTGCATAATGCGGCTCGTCTGCCCCCCCCCCTATGGAGAGCCTGTGACTGCCCAAAGGAGCGCACCTTGAACGCTCAAGAACGCGAGCACCAGCGAACGAACCGCCCCGACTACACGAGGGGGGAGGGGAAACGCACGCGGCAGCACCCACGCTGAGCAAAGACTTAAACAGTGCCGCCAAATCGCAAGGCCCCGACAGAGAAAAAAAACGCTGCTAGCGGTTACGGGAGGAAAACGACGGACTGAGGAAAACAGCTGCTGGGGCTCCCAGGTCTGTTCCCTACCTGCACCAATTAACAGAGAAGAGGTTTCTCGGCGAACTGACACCAGCGCTGATGGGCAAGTATACTTAATAGCATAAAAGACACCACATGTGCAGAAATACCCTGCTAGGGTATAGCACAAACACTTCTGTGGGAACACTTCCACTCAAATTAGAAAATAAAATAAAGAGAAATAAAAAGATCAGGCTTCTTGTGGGGAGCGAGAGCCCCACACATCCAGCTCAGCTGCTGAGGACAATAAGACTGCCTTCTATCACCAGGGGAGGGCATGGTATCCTAGCAACAAGAATCAGTGTTCAGTCTACCCATCTGTTCTGGACTGGCCCGGAGAGACGATTAGGAAATGCAGATAATTGCATCTGCCTCAGAGCAAGTATAAATGTGTGCGCCTTCTTTTCCTGGGATAATTTTATAAGGCGCCAATATTCAAAGCCTTTAGTCAGTCAACCAATGGGAAGCCAGCCAGCTAAGGGTGCTCACCCTGATATTCAGTGGCACTATCCGCAGAGTGCCTATGAATTTTCTCTGGATTTTCAACTGGCACCTATCCAGCCAATTTAGCCCACATGAAAAGCTGTCCTAAATTAAAAATGCCGACTGAAAATCTGCTAACCGGATAGGTATCAGCACTTATCCGGTTAGTGCCACTCAGCCATGATATTCAGCGGCAGCTCCTATCTGGATACTACCATTGAATTTTCCACCATTATTTAAGTGCCATGGCATCAATCCCTATCACATTACCCCTTAACCTTAACAATCATGTCTCCCCCAAAAATACAGCATATGAATATAATTGAGATCTGCTGGTTTTATAGGGAACAATTTTTAAAATACCCAAGTAGTAAAGTTATTTTCGGTGTGTGAACCCACCCGTCACTGACATGTGTGATTATTCTGAATAAAATATGCTTATATTTATCAAAACCTCATATGCTTTTATATGTCTCTGTTTCATTCTGCACTATAACTCCCATTCATCACTGGGAAAATGATAAAATATCAGAGGACAGTTTTATTATTTATTTAACAGCTTTTCTATACTGCCTTTGTCCAAGGTGGTTTACAATGAACAACATAACAAATGCATAGGAATTGTTTTACATTAAACAGGGGAAGACAACTTGGAGATAAATATGGGGTTAACCGTAGGGAAGGAATGAACTATGTCCATTGGGAGGTAAAGTTCATATACGGGGAGGGTAGAATGCAGGAATGATCTGAGCAATCATATGGTGTAAGATGTATTAGTTCTGATTATATAATGTCATTGAATCCATAGTATTCTCTGAAGAGGTATGTTTTGAGTAACCTTTTTAGATCTGTAATGGATTTTGTGCTCTTATGTTTTCTGGTAGTGCATTCCATATTGATGGCGCATATAGAGAGAATGCTCTGTTACTGGTTTGTTGTATAGTTTTGGTCTTGAATGGGTGAACATTCAGTAGGTTCTGATTGGTAGCTCTTCTTGGTCTGGTTGTGTGTGTTGTGGTGATCAGCTCGGTAAGGCAGGGCGCTGAGAGATTGTACAGGATTTTGAAGGTGGTGGTGATGGATTTGTATTTCATCCTCTGTGCTATTGGGAGCCAATGTAGACTTCTTAGGATCGGTGTTATGTGCTGCCGGGATGCACTGGAAGTCAGGATTCTGGCAGCAGTATTTTGAACTAGTTGTAGCGGGAATAGAGCACTCTTTGGGAGGCCTTGGTAGATGATGTTTCCATAGTCAAGATGTGGTGTAATGATGGCTTGCAGTATAGATCTGAAATCAGTCTCCTGAAATATGTGTCACAGGGTTTTGAGGAGTTTTAGCTTACAGTATGCCGTTTAGCTGCATTTATGATGTGTGCGGACAAGTTGAGGTTGCTGTTGATAGTTATGCCTAGATACTTGATCTCTTTTTTTATTGTTATTTCAGCATCTTGTGTTATCTTTTTTGGTGGCTTAAAGTCTGGATCTCTGAATATAGGTAGAGCTTCTGTTTTGCTTTTATTTACTGTGAGGTTTATTCCGACGAGGAAGTTTGTCACAGTATTGTAAATATCAGCTATAGTTGTGAAGTCTGGGTTGGTGGTGCTGAATGGCATATACAGTAGAACATGATGTCATCTGCGTAAAGATGAAAGTGTATGTTCAACTTTCTTAGTAGGTTGCATATAGGCTGAATGCATAGAATGAATAATAATCCTGAGAGGACTGAACCTTGAGGGATACCTTGAATTAACTTAAAGGGTTTTAAGTTGATGGTGCAGACCTTTACTTGCATGATTCTGTCTGATAGGTAAGATAGGTAGCTATGCCCCCAGATGTTGGAACAAACTCCCTTCTAACATAAGAGCAATCAAAGACCTCACGCAGTTTAGGAAAGCCAACAAACATCACCTATTCCTTATGCACTTTACTCAGCCCGGGGATCCCCCCCACCTACACACTCACTCATACGTGGCAATTGAAACCACATCCACAAGGAACCTACAACCTAACTCTACCCATACGACATTACAGATCTATAACTCTTCTTTACCAACAGAGTACAAACACGCTGTAAGCTAAACTTGGCAGCAAAACCTTGTTACGAGCCCAACCTTTTAATTACCTGTAGCTAAATCTCAAATGTATATAGTTTCCCCAGTTAATCCTTGTTTAAATCTCTGTTTTCTGTAAACGTAGGACTATTTGTATGTCCAAGTGTTTATTGTTTCAATGTAAACCGCACTGATGAGAAATAGCGCGGTATATAAGAATTGTTAAATAAATAAATAAATAAAGAAGTGAACCATTTTAGAGTGCCATCTGTTAAGCCAATGTCTGAGCCGGTTTAACATAATATGATGTGAAACCGAGTCAAAGGCTGCACTTATGTCCAGGAACATGGGCACAAATCCTTGGCAGGGCTTATCAAGGCCAATGATGAGTCTTTTGAATAGGTCTGTTAGCAGAGTGTCAGTGCCATGTTGTGGGCAGAAGCCATGTTGATGTGGGTCTAGTGGAGCATGTGTATCCACATTGTTTTGCAGTTGATATTGTATGGCTTTTTTGATTATTTTGAGCAAGAATACAGAGGGAGCTACCCTTGCAAACAAAAGCAAGCACAGAAGAGCGAAGGTATGGAGGTCACAAGTGCTTTATTGAATTAAAAAGGCCCCAACGCGTTTCGGCTTATGCCTTCATCAGGGGGCAAGGAACTGCAAAAACAATTCAAACACATATAAAAAGCAAATACAAACAAAACAGATTAATACATGTATATGTAAGAAATATGATTAAAACCATTAGTAAAAATTAGTAATAGTATATTAAAATTAAAAAAAATATATATAAATAAATAGACAGACTGTTGTAAAACAAATTATACTAAAAGAAATTGCATTAAAAGAGATGTAGGAGGAAAGGCACAGTAATACTTACTGAGAAAGTGCAGATGTTAAGCACCGTAAATTGGCTTGAGATAAAAGCTTCAAAACCCTGTAGATAAGGGCTAGCATATAAAGAACAAGAACGTATAAGAGATAATAAAATGTCCAAGTCAGATTAATATAAGAAGTTAAATGTCCAATTCCCTTTTATTTATTGGGTTGAAGTTGTGCCATAGATGTTTGTCTGTTCTGTTCTTTTGCTGCGATGGATCATAGTGCTGTATCATTGTCGTGCTTTGTTTATTGTGGAGGAAATCTGCCATAACTTGAGGGTCAATTTGTATTTTCACGTTTGTTGTGTCAGTTGTGTTGGGATCAATTGTTAGCTGTGATCCGATCTAGAGAACTAGTCTCGATTGTTTTAGCCATTTCATAAGAGTGTTTGTGATATATTCCTTCTGGGCTTTGTTACATAGTTTATTGTATTTGTTTTGGTAGTTGCGAAGCTGTGTCTTGACAAGTGTTATCTTGCGACCTTTTCCATTTTCTTTCTAGGCGTCTAATTCTCTTCTGATCTGGTCTAGGTTCTTGGAGAACCATGGGGGGGGGGGGCGTGAAGATCTTTGGTGTTTTGTATTGTGTTTTTCATTGAATGTTGCTGCAGCATTTATTATCTGGTTCCATGCGCCTATGAATGATGCAGATATAAATGACCTAGACTCAATCAGTGAAGTGGTCTAGTCAAGGAAGTGTTGTGGGTTGAAGGCCTTGAATCAACATTTGCAATTATGTTGTAATTATGTTGTAGAAGAATATTTGGTTGGGTGGTGTTGGATGGTACGTTAAAGGATATCATTGTATGATCTGATCATGATATTGGGTCAATTTGTAGGTTTAGGTTTGCTTTGTTGGGTATGAATATGAGGTCCAACACAGATCCTTTGCAGTGGTTTGGTGAATCAATTAAGTTAGTTGTAGGGATTCCATGGCACTAATGAATGTGCCAGCATGTTTTGCAGAGGTTGAGGGGAGGTTTAGGTCACCCATAAGAATAAAGAGGTTCTTGTGGCTGATTGGGTGCATACTTCGTCTAAGATTGCTGATAGATCTTCAATGTTGGAGGTGGGTTTTCTGTAAGTTATGCAAATGGTGTATTCTGAGTTGGAGATGGTTAGAAAATCTAATGTGTTTAAGGACTGCGAGTTGATCAGCGAGAATTTCAGGTGTTTCTTAGTAAGGATAAGTACTCCTCCTCCTCTTTGTTCCAGTCTGGGGCAGTTGAACAGCATATATTGAGATGTAGTTAGCTGGTTGAAGAGGACGTTGCCATGGTCAGCGATCCAGCTTTCAGTGATGCACATTACGTCAGTGTCTGTGTGTTGAATGTGGTCTACCGTAGTCTGAATTTTGTTACGGACAGAGCGAGCGTTGACGAGAGAGCATTTGATTGGGTGATCTTGGAGTTTGCTATCCATGTTTATGAGCTTCATAAGCTTTTTGTTGATATAAAGGAGTCTGTGAGTTGGATTAGAAGGCAGTATTTTTTGGTATATTGTGAGATGGAGAAAATTTGTTCTGTACAGTATTGGTATGTTGTTAATCCAATTATAAATCAGCTGGAAAGATGAAATGAGAAGAAGTGTGGCTAGAAGCATCATCATGTAATATATATAATAATGTGGTAGCATGTTTGGTTGTTGGTTTACAGCTTACCGTTGAGGGCTTGTTTGTAGGAGGTTCTCTCAGTGTTTTGGTTGTATGTAATTGATTAGCGTATTATGAAGAGTTGAAGTTTGCCTGGTCTTCTGGCGTTTCCTTCTTTCCAGTTTGATGGTCCATGCCTAAGGCCATGCCAAAGGGCCCTTTGGCAAGGCCCACCAGGAGGTCGCCGGCTGGTCTTTAAATGCAGCCTCTGCAGGGACGTCCGATCTTCGCGACTGCGGTGGTGGAGAGAGCAGCTTCTGGGCCGGTGGTCTTTAAATGCGGCCTCTGCCCCATTGATTGGGTTTGCCGGTGGGAAGCGGGGAGGAGCTTACCTTCCTGCTCCCTGCAGGGACATCTGATCTTTGCGGCTGCGTTTTTTTCTCGCCTATCTTTAAGGCACAGAGGGCTACGCGGGTAGCAATGAAAATCACTGCTACCTGTATAGCCCCTTCCTCCACTCCCGCTCTGCCCTGGAAAGAGTAGTTACTCACCTGTAACAGGTGTTCTCCAGGAGCAGCAGGAATCAGTCCTCACTTATGGGTGACGTCAGCCGATGGAGCTCTCGCGGAGCAATTTTCCCCAGCTTTCGCAGAAAGCCTTTGGGAATTGCAGCGCGCATGCGCGGTCCCCTTCCCGCCCAGGGATGCCATCTTGCTCAGTCTGATGACATAGCGGAAAGACAGCAAAAGTTAGCAAATATGCAATAAGAATGACTGCAACTCCAGGGGAGGAGGGAGGGTAGTGAGGACTGATTCCTGCTGCTCCTGGAGAACACCTGTTACAGGTGAGTAACTACTCTTTCTCCAGGACCAAGCAGGAAGTCAGTCCTCACTTATGGGACTCCCAAGCTTAAGGCTACCGGAGACCTCAAGTCTAAAAGAGCTCCCTCAAGCTCAACAGTACAGAGGGAAAGAGTCTTCTCTGAATACGAATCCGGCCGGTAGCCCAACACTAGGGCCGGAGGGAGGAGTTGCCTAAACCTCAAAGAGATTGTGGAGAACTGCCTGGCCGAAAGCGCTGTCCCTGCGGGACTCCCTTTCAAGGCAGTAATGAGCCGCAAAGGTCTGGCCTGAAGACCAAGTAGCGGCCCGGCAGATGTCTGCCAATGGAACAGAGCGGAGATGAGCCACCGACGCGGCCTTCGCCCTGACCCGATGAGCCGTGACACGACTCTCCAAGGAGAGACCGGCTGCCCCGTAAGACCAGGCGATACAGTCGGCTATCCAGGAGGACAGAGTACGCTTAGAGACAGGAACCCCCAACCGATTGGGGTCAAAAGATACGAAAAGCTGGACGGCTTTCCTATGCTCTCGCGTATGGTCAAGGTAGAAGGATAAGGCTCTTCTACAGTCCAGGGTGTGCAGCACAGTTTCCGCTCGGCTGGCGTGCGGCCTGGGAAAAAAGGTCGGAAGAACCACCTCCTGGTTGATGTGGAAGTGGGAGACCACCTTCGGAAGGAACTTAGGGGGGGTCCGCAGTACAACCCTATTCTTGTAGAACCTAGTGCACGGAGGCTCCGACACTAGGGCTTGTAGCTCACTCACACGCCTCGCGGAAGTGAGGGCCACCAAGAAGAGAGTTTTCCAGGAGAGAAAACAGGGAGGGCAGGTAGCCATGGGCTCAAAAGGCGGACAAGTAAGCCTTTGCAGAACCACGTTGAGGTCCCAGTCGGGGGCTGGGGGGGCGCAACGGAGGTTTAAGCAGAAGGAGGCCTCTGAGAAAGCGCGCCACCAAAGGGTGCGAGGAGAGAGGCCTGCCCTCAACCGGTGAATGATGCGCAGAGAGAGCACTGAGGTGGACTCTGACAGAGTTGGATTTGAGACCTAGGTCGGAGAGGTGAAGCAAGTATTGCAGCACCACCGATACTAAACAGGCGAAGGGGTCCTCAGACCGCTGAGAACACCAGACCGAGAAGCGACGCCATTTGAGGGCGTACGACTTCCGGGTGGAAGAACGCCGAGAAGCTAGGACGACGGCTTCCACCTCCGGGGCTAGCCGTAGCGGAGCTAGGATTACCCTTTCGGCAGCCAGGCCATCAGGTGTAGGGCCCGGAGGTTGGGGTGCAGAAGAGTGCCCCGATCCTGGGTTAGGAGGTCGGGGTGGAACCCCAGAGGAAGAGGGGTGTCCACCGCTAGATGTAGTAGTAGGGGGAACCACAGCTGTCTCGGCCACCGAGGCGCCACCAGGATCACGGAGGCCCTGTCCTGGACAACTTTGAACAATGTCCGGGCCACCAGTGGCGTAGGAGGGAATGCATACAGCAGACCCGTGGACCACGGGATGAGGAAAGCATCCGGCGCCTCCCGAGAAGGATGGGGGTGCCGGGAGCAGAATCTGGGGAGCTGCCTGTTCAGGGGACTGGCAAAAAGATCCACAGTGGGAGAGCCCCACCGGCGGAAGATCTGCTGGACCACCTCGGGGTTCAGTTTCCACTCGTGTGGTAGCAGCATCCGGCTCAGCTTGTCCGCCAGGCAGTTGTCCTGCCCTGGCAGGTAAACCGCTTTGAGGAGGATGTCGTGATCGACAGCCCAAGAGCACAGCCTCCGGGCTTCCCGACATAGAAGGAGGGAGCCCGTGCCCCCCTGTTTGTTCACGTAGAACATTGCAACCTGATTGTCCGTCTGCACCAGTACGGACTGGCCGAACGTCAGGTGAGAGAAGGCCCGCAGAGCTAGGCGGATCGCCCGGAGCTCCAGGAAGTTTATCTGCTGGGCAGCCTCCCAAGGCGTCCAAAGGCCCTGAGTGCATGTCACTCGACAATGCTCCCCCATCCCAGGAGAGAGGCATCTGTCGTGAGCACCCGGGACGGTGGGTGAGACTGAAATGGCATGCCAAGCACTAGGTTGGGCAGGTGAAGCCACCATTGCAGGGAGGAGACCAGGGGGTCGGAAATTTGTATCAGGTCCGACAGCCTCCCTGTGGCCTGACGCCACTGAGTGTGAAGGCTCCATTGCGCAGGCCGCATATGTAGACGGGCGTTCGGAGTGACATGGACCGTGGAGGCCATGTGTCCGAGTAGCTGCAGGAACTGTCTGGCCGAGGCCAGCGACCTGCCGCTGAACCTGCCGGCTAGAGCCGTGAGCCGGTTGGCCCTTTCCGGAGGCAAGAAGGCACGCGCCTGCTGAGTGTCCAGCCGCGCCCCTATGAACTCGAGGTCCTGAGAGGGGAGCAAAGCGGACTTTTCGAAGTTTATGACGAAGCCCAAGTGCTGAAGCAGGGCCACCGTACGTTGGGTGGCCTGGGCGACCTCCAGAGCAGACGATGCCCGGATGAGCCAGTCGTCCAGGTACGGGAAGACGAAGAGGCCTTGAAACCTTAGGAAGGCGGCCACCACTGCTGGGGGCGGAGGACAGGCCAAAGGGCAGTACTCGGTATTGATAATGCTTCCCTGCCACCACAAACCTTAGGTATTGCCGGTGGTTCGGATGAATAAGGATGTGGGTATAAGCATCCTTTAGATCCAAGGAGCATAGCCAATCTCCCCGCTGGAGGTAAGGCAGCAGGGTTCCAAGGGTAAGCATCTTGAACCTTTCCCGCTGCAGGAACTTGTTGAGGTTGCGTAGGTCTAGAATGGGCCTGAGGCCTCCTGTTCTCTTTGGAACCAGGAAGTACCTCGAGTAAAAACCGTGACCCCAGCAGTGTTGGGGCACGGGCTCCACCGCCCGTTCTTGAAGCAGACTTCGCAGCTCCCGAAGGAGCAAGTCCCTGTGCAGAGGGGGTCTGGGAGGCTCCCCTGGGAAGTAGGGGGGAGGCACCTGGTGAAAATGGAGGAGGTAGCCTTCTTGAACCACCTGCAATACCCAGGACTCGGATGTTATGGCGGACCACCTGTGAGCGAAGTGGGTCAGCCGACCCCCCATGCCGGCCGAAAGCCCCTGAGGGGAAGGGGCTATGCTGGCATAGTCAAAACCCCCGCCCTGCTGGGCCGGGGCCTGCGTGGCGGGTTTGGGGGCTTTCTGCTTCCGGGATCCGTTACCCTGTCCCCTAGGCCGCTGCCCTTGAAGGGGGGGTGTGGCCGGGTATTGTGTTTGGTGATGCGTATAAGCAAACACTTTCCTCGGGTAAAAAGGCCTTTTCCCCGAGCCCTTCTTCTTCTGTGAAGGGGCAGAGGACTTTCTAGAAAGGCGAGTCCTGGTGAGAGTCTCCGACTCGAGCTCCGCCACCTTTTCGGCCATGGGTTTGCCGAAGAGGTTTTCCCCTCTGCAAGGGACATCGACCAACTTGTCCTGCACCCAGGGCTCGAGGTCGGATGACTGAAGCCAAGCCTGGCGGCGAGCCCCGATGCCGGCTCCAGCTACTCGGGCCGAGGCCTCGAAGCCATCATAGGCTGCTCGAGAAATGAACTTTGAACACTCTCGAATCCCGGAGGACAAGGCTTGGAACCGCTGCAAGGGTTCCTCGGAGAGACCGGCCGAGAAACCCTGAAGTTCTTTCGCCAGGTCTCGGAGGTACATATCCATGTACAGCTGATATGTCTGGACCCGACAAGCAAGCATAGAGCCTTGGAAGCACTTCCTACTGAGGGCATCCAGGCTCCGGGCCTCCTTCCCCGGGGGCACCGAGGAGTGCATCTTTTGACTCTTAAGTCGATGCATGGCCGACTCCCACCACCATGGAGTGGTGTGGACGTTGCGCCTTCTGGAACCCGGGGCTCTTGCGGACTCGATATCTGGAATCGATCCGCTTGCTCAACACTGGCATCGAGGCGGGGCTCTCCCACATGCGGAGGAGAAGCCGCTCCAGCATCGGGGGAACCGGTACAGTGAAGGCCTCCCTCGTGGGGGGAGTCGTATTGAAGGGCCTCGAGCTCTTCGGCTCGGGGTTCCTCCTCCGGATCCGCGGGGAAGGCCAACGCTTTGGCCATATCCCTCACGAAATCGGAGAACCGGGTATCCTCCGGAGGGGACCGCCTCCGAGGCTCCGACTCGGGCGAATCGGAGGGGACGCACCGAGTCTGAAAAGAACTGGGTGACTCGTCCTCCTCCGTGTCCCAGCCCGACTCCTCCGAGGAGGAATCGAGAGGTTCCGCGGGGGCGGGACCCGGGGACCTCCGCCCCGACGCCGAGGCCGGCGTCGAGGACCTCGGTCCCGAACGGGAAGCCGAGGGAGACCTAGGCCGAGGATCGAATCGAGCACGTATGGACTCGAGGATCGGCTCGGCCTCCGGGGTCGACTTGAGCGTCGACGTCCCAGTGGTCGGGGCAGATGCACTGGCGAGGCCGGTGATCCATGCCCGCTGCTGGTCCATGAAGGCAGATATACTGCGCTCCAAGGTCGTCAATCTGAGATCAAGCTCAGAAGACCCAGCAGCCGTCGACTCGGGCCCCGACGGCGTCGGGCCTGATGTCGGCTCATCCGTGGGGGAGTCCAGGAGGACTATATCACTCACGTGCCTAGGCGACTCCACTTCGAGACGAGGGATCTTCGAAGGCTTCTCCTCCTTTGAGGGCCCGGGGAGCTGGACCGGGCTAAGCGAGAAGGACCAGTTTCGCCGCCCAGATCCACCCTTGCGGGCCGCTTCTCCCGCCAGCGTTCCCGGCTGGGGGAGCCCCGTTCAGAAGAACTCCTACGATGCTCCGAACCGGAGCCGCGAGGCGTAGAGGTCTCTGACGAGGTCCGCGTGGAGTCAGAGAAGATCCGGTCCCTCTGCGACTGCCGACTCCTCAGCACCTTCGAGGACATCTTGCTGCACGGGCCGCAGCTTATAGGGTCATGCTCGGCCCCAAGGCAGCGGAGGCAGCAGTCATGCGTGTCAGTAAGAGACATGAGCCTGACACAGCGATCACACTTTTTAAAACCGCTGGCAGCCATCGGGGGAAAAAGGGCCCCTGCAAGGTCGAACGACCGTGCTGCCAGGGATGAAGAGAAAAGTGGCGGGACCGCCAGTTGGAAAAAAATTAAAACGTAAACGGGCCCGATAGGGGATATCGAGACCCGGTGGGAAGAGGAACACATGAACCGAGAAAATTTTTTTTTTTTTTTTAACGAAAAGAAATCAAAGAAATCAACTTTTCAGCGGCGTTAACAGACACGTCTGTAGGGCTCCGCGGAAAAAAGAAGACTGAGCAAGATGGCATCCCTGGGCGGGAAGGGGACTGCGCATGCGCGCTGCAATTCCCAAAGGCTTTCTGCGAAAGCTGGGGAAAATTGCTCCGCGAGGGCTCCGTCGGCTGACGTCACCCATAAGTGAGGACTGACTTCCTGCTTGGTCCTGGAGAATGCCCCTAACATGCCCTGATGCTATGCGGATAGCATCTGGGCGCATTAAGGACTTAGCCGGGATATTCAAAGGGCACTACCCATGTAGGTGCTCTTCGAATATCCCAGATAAGACCCTTACACGGGTAACTAAGGAAGTTACTACTACTACTGAGCATTTGTATAGCACTACAAGTCGTACGCAGCACTGCACAGATATGTAAGAGACAGTCCCTGCTCATCAGAGCTTACAATCTAGTCAAGACAAACACAGAAGGTGTAGGCAGGGATGAAACAAGGGGAAAGAAAAAGGAGATCAGGTGAGTCAAGATCCAAAAGCAGCAGCGAAGAGGTGAGTTTTCAACCTGGATTTGAAGAGGGTTAGAGAAGGTGCCTGGCGTACAAACACAGGTAGTTTGTTCCAGGCGTAAGGTGCAGCAAGGTGAAAGGAGCGAAGTCTGGAGTTAGTAGTAGAAGAGAATGGCAAAGATAGAAGGAGTTTGCTAGAAAAGCGGAGTTCCCGAGAGGGGTTGTAAGGAGAGATAAGAGAAGAAAGGTAGTGAGGAGCCGCAGAGTGAATGCATCTATAGGTCAGCAGGAGAAGTTTGAACTGGATGTGGAAACAGATAGGGAGCCAATGAAGTGACTTGAGAAGAGGGGGTAATATGAGCATGGCGGAAGATTAGCCACGCAGCAGAGTGTTGAACAGATTGAAGGGGAGAGAGATGATTCAAAGGGAGACCAGCAAGGAGTAGGTTTCAGTAGTCAAGATGGGAGGTGATTAAGGAGTGGATAAGCGTTTTAGTAGTGTGTTCAGAAAGGAAAGGGCAGATTTTGTTAATATTATAGAGAAAGAAACGGCAGGTCTTAGCTATCGGATGGATATGTGTGGAGAAAGAGAGAGAGGAGTCAAAGACAACCCCCACACTGCGGGCTGAGGAAACAGGAAGGAGTACAGAGTTTTCCACAGAGACTGAGAAAGGAGGAAGAGGAGGGGAGGTTTTAGGGGAAAAGATAAGAAGTTCAATCTTGGCCATGTTCAATTTCAAGCGGCAGTGAGACATCCAGGCAGCAATGTCAGAAAGGTAGGCAGAGATCCGGGTCTGGATTGCCGGAGAGATTTCAGGCATAGAGAGGTAGATCTGGGAGTCATCAGCATACAGATGGTACTGAAAGCCATGGGAAGAGATAAGCACATCAAGGGACTGGGTATAGAGAGAGAAAAGGAGCAGACCCAAGACAGATTCTTGGGGTACACCAACTGGGAGCGGGGTAGCACAGGAGGAGGAGCCACCAGAACACACACTGAAAGAGCGATGGGAGAGATAGGAGGAGAACCAGGATAGTAGAGAGCCCCTAAAACCAAGCGAGGACAGTATATCGAGGAGAAGGTTGTGGTCAACAGTGTCAAAAGCAGCAGAGAGGTCAAGAAGGATGAGGACAGAGTAAAGGCCCTTGGATTTTGTCAGGAACAAGTCATTGGAGACTTTGGCAAGAGCCATTTCAGTAGAGTGTAAAGGACGAAAGCCAGTCTGTAAGGGATCCAGGAGGACATGAGAGGAGAGGAAGTCAAGGCAGTGGCGGTGAACTGAAAGTTCAAGTAGTTTAGAAATGAAGGGAAGGAGAGAGATGGGTCAATTAGAAGGACAGGTGGGATCAAGTGAGGTTTTCTTGAGGCAAGGTGTGACCACAGCATGCTTGAAGTCTGCTGTTGCAGTGGAGAGCAATAGGCTGAGAATATGAGAAATGGAAGGGACAACGGTGGAGGAGATGGGGCTTAGGAGACATGTGGGAATAGGATCAGAGGAGCAGGTGGTGAGTTTGGAGGAAGAAGGAAGGTGTGCAGTTACCCGTGTAAAGACCTTTGAATATCGGGCCCATAGTTATTAAGTGCTGTCAAATAGATGTAGACTCATGGTGACCCTGTAGATTGTGTTTGGTCTTCAGTCAGGCAGCTAATTGTTGAGAGAGAGACACATTTCACAATGGGACGTCCAAGTGCAATCTAGGATGTCAAAGCCAGAACATCTGAAAAAAAAAGCAGGCACGTGCAAGTTCAGGCATGATTTCTGAAACATGGAGAAGCCCGATATGCACATGTATCAAACGTCTATATAGACACCCCCATGATAGCATTTAAGAACCAAGACGTCTAATAGCATAATGGCTAGAGTAGTGGCTTAAAAATAGAGTGGTCAGGGTTCAAATCACAGTGTGGGCCCCTTTGTGATCTAAGGCTAGTCACTTAATTCTCTACCTTCTCTACACTCTCTGAATGTTTTAAGGTGAAAACAAGCACTTTTCTGATGCCTATTCATGCATGGAGCAGGTATAAACATTGACGTGCCTGCAAACATCTCCAACATTTTAGAGATCGAACGGGGACGTATAAGTAAATTACCACTCCCCGGACATGCCTCCGTCACACCCCTGTGGCCTACTTGGATGTCCCTGCACCAGAGACATCTGTGAACATCATTTGTGGAATGGCTACGGAGATGTGTCCATGATTTCGATGTCCAAATCACGACTAAACTTTTTTTATTTTTTTTAAATAATCATACTGTTTATTGATGACCAACAAATGAACCTTGGGGCGTTGTGGGTTCTCTTACACCACACCCCGAGATGACTAAGTACATTAAAACTTGTACATTTAGTTTTTTTACAATATGAACCAGAACTTTCTCCCCTCCCCCCAATGGAATTCCATTCCACAGGTGCACCACACCCCGCTCAATCCATAGTTATGCTCCACAGTCCTGGGACCTCTCCTCTCCTCCCTCCACTCATCCTGTCTCCCATTATTATCTCTTTAAAGCATTAAAAACTCGTTCTGAGCCAGGGTGTTATTGTGTTTATACATCCTCCCCAAGGATCTGTCTTGGGTCCACTCCTTTTCTCGCTCTATACCAGTCCCTTGGTGCACTCATCTCTTCCCATGGCTTTCAGTACCATCTTTACGCTGATGATGCCTGAATCAACCTCTCTACATCTGAGATCTCTCCAGCAATCCAGGCCCAGATCTCTGCCTGCCTTTCTGACATTGCTGCTTCGATGTCTCACCGCCGCTTGAAATTGAACATGGTCAAAACTGAGCTTCTTAGTTTTCTCCTAAACTCTCCTCTCCCCTTCCTCCTTTCTCAGTTTTTGTGGATAATGCTCTGCTCCTCCCAGTTTCCTCATCTCGCAACCTTAGGATCATCTTTGACTCCTCTCTTTCCTTCTTCACACACATCCAACTGACAGAAACGGCAGGTTTTAGCTTTCTCTATATCAACAAAATTCGCCCATTCCTTTCTGAACACACTACTAAGACACTTATCCACGCTTTAGTCATCTCCCATCTAAACTATTGTAACCTACTCTGCTGGTCTCCCTCTGGTTCATCTCTCTCCCCTTCAATCTGTTCAATACTCTGCTGTATGACTAATCTTCCACCAACCTCATCATGCTCATATTACCCCCTCTTCTCAAGTCACTTCATTGGCTCCCTATCTGTTTCCACATCCAGTTCAAACTTCTCCTACTGACCTATAAGTGCATTCACTCTGCAGCTCCTCACTACCTTTCTTCTCTTATCTCTCCCTACACCCCTCCTTGGGAACTCCGCTTTTCTGGCAAATTGCTTCTAGCTGTACTCTTCTCTTATATTGCTAACTCCAGACTTTGCTGCTCCTTATGCCTGGAACAAACTTCCTGAATCTGTACGTCAGGCGCCTTCTCTGACCCTTTTCAAATCCAGACTGAAAACTCACCTCTTCGCTGCCGCTTTCGGATCTTGACCCATCTGGTCTCCTTTGTATTTCACCATTTTCCCTATGTTTATCCCATGTCTACAGCTACTGTGTTGTCTGTCTTGACTAGATTGTAAGCTCTGATGAGCAGGGACCGTCTGTGCAGCGCTGCGCACGTCTTGTAGCTCTATACAAATGTTCAGTAGTAGTAGTAGTAGTAGTAGTAATAGAATATTGGTATGAACACAGAACTTTTCCAGTCAGTCAGAGATGATGAGGTCTTACAAATTTCCTGGAAGAGCCTTGTAAGTATTATAACAGCTATATGTTTATGTTTGTTTTTATTTGATATACTGCATATTTGAAGCCAAACTATGCGGTTTACAATAAAATCGTATAAAAAAAAAAATCAGAAAATAATGCCTCCATTTTCGACAAGAAAGAAGATAGCAAAGCATTAGTAACAGTACAAAAGAATTACAATTGTCAGTAAAGGGTAGGAGGGGGAAGGGACCAGAGATGAGAGGAAGGGAGCAATGGGTAGGGGGTGACTAGGCCATCCGAACAAGGGAAAATCTTCGGTTACTCCTAAGGCTGATTCAAATAGGTGAGTTTTCAACGCTTTTTTAAATTTTTTCAGCTCCGGTTCTATCCCTATCAAGGTAGGTAAAGAATTCCACAAAGCTGGGGCAGCAGCATAGAAAGCATATTTACGAGTTGTTTCATATTTGATTAAAGAGGGAGCAGGCATGTGCAAATAAAGTCCATGAAGGGAACCGAGGGCCCTAGTGGGGCATAGAGAGTGACCAATGTACACAGATATTATGAAGCCAGATCATGGATAGCTTTAAAGGTAAAAGTCAGGGTCTTAAATAAAATGCAGGAAGCAACCAGAAGCCAATGATATTGCATGAGGAGTGGTGTGACATGGTCAAATTTTCTTGTGTGTGTGAGTGTACGTTTATCAGTATTTTGTATTGTTTGTAACGGTCTGATTTGATATTGGGGAAGTCCTAAGTAAGCAATATTGCAATAGTCCACGTATCTGTATCTGATTGCTGTAATATTTCAATGGGAATGGCATCAATGTCTGTGCTTTGTTCTTTGATAATCCTTTTAGTACTGCTTCTTTTATCACCAATGGTTCCTGATCACAAGATAGAAGTTGAAACAGCTGCTGATCGACTTGATCTTTATGGCATAATGATTTGTTGCATTCTTTCCAACATTTCTTGATCTTCTCAGCATCATCTTTTAGCATTCCAGTTTGAAGCTAGAATGTTCTCTAACTTCTCATAGCTTTAGGAATCCAATCTTATTTTTCCTCTAAAATGTTCTGATTCTGTTTCCTTACATGTGTCATTGTAGTACTTCTCTTTGCCTCATTTTGCTGCAAGTTGGAAATCTCTAAGTTTCATGATTACTTCTCTTTTCTCCTTTGGTTTCAGCTTCTCTGCATTTCTTTATTTTATTTTATTTTATTTTATATTTGTGCAATTTATACATGAATAATCAGGAAAGTTAACAAAAACAATCTTGTACAGAAACAGAACAGAACACCCAGAAAACACAAGAAAAAACTAAGAAAAGCCTAACCTGGCATTCAAGCAAAACTATACATAGCACAAAGGATCTGTGCACTCCAGTCCACAACAAGAGAAGGAGGAGTTTACTTAAATATAAAATTTCCAAATATGAAAGAAATGTGAGAGACTTAATATCCAGTGTACAACATAAACCTCATGAGGAATCACTCGGAAGCTCAGAGGATTCTAATCTTCTGGCATTCACAAAAGCAATCAATTGGGAGAGCTCATAAAAATTATAAGAAACTGATCAATACTTTACTAAGAATTTATATGGGTGCTTAAGAAAAAAGAGCCCCCCCCCCAATTGAACCCTAGGGCGCATCAATAAGAACTCCCTGCGGCATCTCTGGGTGTCTCGAGCTAAATCTGGGTTTATTCATACTAACAAACCATGAAACCTTAAGTGTCTTTTATGGAAGAACAATTTCAAAAGCCATTCTTTATCAGTTAAAAGAGCTAAAGTAATTTTCAAAGTAAATGGAACAGGCACTTCAGTGGAGAGTTCCAACAAATCTGTCACATTAAGTATGTCCATCAGTTGATCTTCGTCTTGGTCTTCAACCCTCTGAGTGACCTTTTTAGCAGATGGAAGATAATATACTTTCACAAGAGGAGAAATCATTTCAGGAGAAACAGATAGCGTATCAACCAAATACACTTAACATTTCCCTGGCTGAGTTGAAACGAAAGGAAAATTAATTAATCTTAGTTTATTAGCCCGAGAATAGTAATCCAGCTGCTCCAATTTGGCGGTAAAACTGGGAAAGTTCTTATTATAAGCCAAAGCTTGTTCTTCTAACACATCAACTTTAGTTTGTATCTCCGAGACTTGTGCTTGAACTGTTTCCACTATATTCCCCAACTGCTCCATTGCCAACACAGTAGTTGCAATTTTAGAGGCCAACATTGAAACCTGAGGGAGCAAAGCTTCCCACAATGACACTATATCCTGCCATATCGCTTCCAAGGTAAAGTTATTAGGACAAACAAAAGCAAACAACTTAGGTACCTCCAGCTGCTTTCGGTGACTCTGAGACAGTTGGACCGCTTCCATGTTGGCCAGCAAAACTCCCTCCCTCAGCTCTACAGGTACACCTGCTGCTATGCTTCTGGAAATCAGCATTTCACACACCTCCGTGTGCCATTATCCCTGGGTCACCTGCCCTTCTGCTTGCTAACCCTGGTCCTGGCCTTCGCAGCTCCAGAAACTCACTCAATGGGAAAGATTAATTGTTGCTCAGGGATCCTTCAGGGGACAGTTGAAATCACAGAGCCTAAGACGCCTGCCTCACTTCAGGAAGAGAGATCTCACTGAAGCAGCTGCCAAGCCCTCCGACTCCTGTGGCACTACAGCTCGACACACCTCCCCTACTCCCACCGGATACTGAGGTGTATGAATTAAGAAAGAGTCCAGAGGTCCACCAACCTTATCAGAAATCCACTTCGAGGCATCGGAGTCTGGAAGGCAAGGAAGCCCCCTTGCCCTTACGTTTCTTGCCCATAAGAACAAACGCGAGCTTCAGAGAAGCCTAGCCGCAGCCATCTTGAAGCTCCTCCTCCCCAGCTTCTCTGCATTTCTGATCAATTTTCAGAGTTTCTTCAGTCATCCATTTTGTTCATTTTTGCTTTTTCACCTTTTGCGGAGACTTTTCACTTTTTTGAACACAACTTCCCTGATATATAATAACTCTTCTGGTGCTCTATCATTTGTATTCAAAGTAGCAAAATGATTTTGCAGGCAGTCTTTAAATTCCGATGGTATATTTTTAAGATCATAGTTTACTACATTCACGAGTAGCTTGCTCTTTTTTTCAGCTTTAGCTCAAGTTTGCATTCGAATAGTTGGAGATCCATAACACTGCCAGCTCCAGGTTTTGTCTTTGTTGAAATTATTGAGATGACTATCAGTATCTCTTGTTTGCATGTTCTGTCAATTTCAGCTTTTACTTGTTTACAGAACTGATCAACTGTGTCCTCTTCTGTATCTATTGTTGGTGCTTATATCTAAATAATAGTTGTATTAATGGGCATTCCTTGTAGACAAATAGAAATTAGGTATTTATTGACTGCATTATATTTAATTGCAGTTCTTACAAGTTTTTTTCTTAATTATAAATGCAACACTATTTCTTCTCTGTCTTCATTTCTGGCATTGTTCTCCAGGGACAGCAGGAATCAGTCCTCACATATGGGTGATGTCAGCATCGACGGAGCCCGCACGGAGCATTTCCCCAGCTTTCAAAGAAAGCCTTTGGGAATGCTACTACGCATGCGTGGTCCCCTTCCCCCTCAAGGGTGCCATCTTGCTCAGTCTCCTTTTTTCTGCGGAGCCCAATGGACATAGTCCTCTATTCCCCCGGAAAAAGCACCAATTTCTCCTTTCCTCCGATGGTGCACCAGTCTCCTTCCCCCTCGAGTCGGCACCCTCGATGCCAGTCTCAGCTCTTACCCTTTTTTTTTCCTCAAGGTTCTTCCTTGACTGGCCTTTGCGCCATTTTTTGCCAGGGGGTTGACGACCCCAGCCATGTGTTCTCCCACCATGTCTCCCAGTGGGTTCAAGAAGTGCGATCGCTGCAGTCAGACTATCTCAGCCACTGACACTCATGACTGCTGTATTTGTTGCCTGGGCCCAGACCACAACAGTTCCACCTGCGACCAGTGCAAGGCCATGACCCCCAAAAGAAATAAAAGGCAGTCGGAGTTGCAAGGGAAGCTCTTTCCAAGATCTGACTCTGCCCCAGCCTCCCCATTACCGAGCCCTGAAGCCGGTCCTTCGTGAAAGGTCCGGGCATCCTCGGAGTCCTGTGGCAGCGGACCCTCCGGCATGGCCCCAGACCCTCCCAAGAAAAAGAAGAAGGTTCCGAAGGAGGTGCCTCCTATGAAGCCTGGCATAATCCCTTGCCAGGACTCTGGTGACTCCGAGCAGCGCCCTCAGAAGGTATTGAGACAAGAATCCTCGGCTGGCGGAGACTGCGCCAGGAACCACGAGCCTGTAGTCCTCCTCGAGGATGCACTCTGGAGTGCCGGCGTTGGACCCGAGACCCTTGGTGTCCACACCGGTTGCTGCACAGCCATTGGGCCTTGAGTCCCACATGGCGGCCATTGAGCAGAGCCTCTCCTCCACCCTGGCCTTGCAGTGGGTGTTGATGTCCAGGCTCCTGGCATCATCGGCCCCGACACCCGGCTCCCCAACCTCAGAGGAGTCCCCAGGCATCGAACTAGGCACCAAGCGCCACAGGCCTCTGGTAAGTCCTCGGCGTCAATCAAGGTCTCGATCATGCTCCTTGGGGGATCCGGTCTTCCCTGGCGAGTTTCTGGGAATCCGACCCCAGGTCCTCAGGGGGGCCCGGTTCCTTGGGGCTGCCACCGGGCCCGACTCCTCGATGCCCTCGGATTCTGATTGGGAAACAGATGACGAGACCTCGCCAGAGACCTCCAGGCACAAGCATGTCCCCTCCAAGCCATCTCTCCTGGAGCCTCGGCGCCACTCTCTGCCTGAGGACGTAACCTTTCACGACTTCGTCCACAATATGGCCCGGGCTCTCTCGATCTAGACGAAAGTGGATCCTCACAACGAGGAGCTCCAGATCCTGCAATATGAGTCCCCTCCCAAGGAGATTCTCATGGTGCCAGTTCCACCCAACCTTGAAAGGCTACACCTCAAGATGTGGGAGACCCCGGCCTTGGTGCTGGTGGTCAGTCAGTGCCTTGTCCTCATTTACTGCGTCTGGAAGGGCCCTGGGTTCCAAAAGCCACAACTCCCCCACAACTCAATGGTGGTGTAGTTCTCCATGCAGAAACTGAAGAGTCAGAAGACCTACTCATCAGTTCCCCCCAAAAGGGAGGCCTGAGCCCTCGATGTCCTATGCCACAAGTGCTACCAGGGTGCCATGCTCGGGTGACGAATACAGGCATATGAGTTATACATGAGGATGTACCTTGAAGACCTGATACAGGAGCTCTCGGGGTTCTCGGCGGGTCTCGCCAGGGAACCTCGGCAGAGGTTCCAATCCCTGGCGGCGGGCATCCGGGATTGTTCCAAGTTCTTCTCCCGAGCCACTTACGATGGGTTTGAGTCTGCAGCTAGGGTCGCAGCCGCCGGCATCAGCACCCAGCGCCAGGCATGGTTGCAGACCTCAAACCTGGAGCAGTGGGTACAGGAAAAGCTGTTAGATGTCCTCTGCAATGGCGAGAACCTGTTTGGGAAACCAATGTCTGATAAGGCAGCTGAGATGGAGGCAGAGGCAGTAACCTGGCAAAGGCTATCCAAGAAGACATCAGCCCTCCCCAGGAAAAAATCCTTAGGAAAAAAGCCCTTTTTCTCAAGGAAAAAGGGCTACTACCAGGCCGGCCACTACCAGCCTTTCTCTAGGCAAGCACATCAGGCCTCAAATCCAAAAGGTCAGGGACATGGGTCCAGTAAGACCAAGGCTCCAAAGCCTCAGACACCAGCTCCCACCCAACCGGCGGGGAGCTTTTGACTTCCCCAGGAGTCCCACCTGCACCCACAGGGAGTCATCTGGCCTCTTTTGCCCACAGATAGGCCAACATTAAAGCAGCCCAGTGGGTCCTGCAGCTGGTGAGAGAAGGTTACTTCCTCCATCTACAGCACAACCCTCCAGCTTCTTCCCAGGAGAGTCATCACAGCCTCCACCAGGCCTTACTCGCCATAGAACTCGCAGACTTGCTCAGGGACAGAGCCGTGGAACCTGTACCTCAACTCTTTGGGGCAAGGGGTTCTACTCGAGGTATTTCCTGGTCCTAAAGAGGACAGAAGGCCTCCGGCCCATTCTGGACCTGCGCAGCTTGAACAAGTTCCTGGTGAGCGAGAAGTTCAAGATGCTCTCCCTTGGAACACTGCTGCCTTACCTTCACCAGGGAGACTGGCTTTGCTCCTTGGACCTCAAGGATGTCTACACCCACATCCTGATCCACCCCTCCCACAGGCAATACCTGAGATGTGTTGTGGGGGGAAGCACTACCAGTGTAGGGTGTTACTGTTCTGCCTCGCCTCCTCTCCTCTCCAAGGGTCTTCACAAAATGCCTAGCGATTGTTGCCGCCCAAGTGCATCTTCAGGGGGCCCACGTCTTCCTGTACCTGGATGACTGGCTCATCAGAAGCAGCACGTCCCTCGAGGCCAGCCAAGCCACAAGACTCACAATCCACACCCTGCAGCAGTTGGGATTCATCATCATGGTCGCTGTTGGTGCTGTCGTGGATTAGTCCCCGGCAGCCTGGAGCTAGGGAGTCCCATATGTGAGGACTGAATTCTTGCTTGTTCCTGGAGAAAGCGTACTCACCTGTAACAGGTGTTCTAGGGACAGCAGGAATCAGTCCCCACAACCTTCCCTCCTCCCCTTGAAGTTGCCTCCTTTACCTCTTTTGCCTAAGCTATGTCATCTGACTGGTATAAGATGGCACCCTTGGGCAGGAAGGAGACCACACATGCATGGTAGCATTCCCAAAGGCTTTATTTGAAAGCTGGGGAAATGCTCCGCGCAGGCTCCGTCGGTGCTGACGTCACTCATATGCGAGGACTGATTCCCGCTGTCCCTGGAGAACAACTGTTACAGGTGAGTAACTACGCTTTCCTGAGTGCTGTTTGTGGAATCAGACTTGAACTTGGCTACGTGACACTCTCCAGGCAGAGCTATGAGCCACTGTATTTTTTTTTATTGCCTCTTGGATGGCAAGGGTCAGTCAGAGACAGATTTATTTTCTGCTCTCATAAGTGCAAGGCAGATCATATGACTTGGTAAATAGTCTTGGGATTTATTAGCTGTTTACATAGGCATTTGCTGTCAGTGCTGCCACAAATCATTCTACCTTATGTTTGTATTCTTTAGTAATAGTTTTTGTGAGTTCTATTTTTCTATCATAATAAATTCTAATATATACCGAATCTGCTTTGCGGCTGTTCATTGCCAGTAAGTCATAAGAACCATACAGGTTGGGCAAACACACCCCTAGACATAGTCCGTGAGCTATATACATACTCATTTGCCCTATAACGCACACAAACACACACACACACACACACACATATAGATAAACAATCATATCTTAGTTTAGGTTGGTTTGTGCTACGTTTTTCTATTCAGCAAAATAAAAATGATTTTATTCTTAAAGTTATTTTCAATGGCATTCAAAGGTTAGAGAGTTGCCCAGGGTTAGAGGGTGGCACCTGAAAAGTTAAAACTAAAGTAACTTTTAGCTGAAAGTTACTGTCTCCTGCAGGTGCAGAGTTAGGAGATAATTCTATAAGAGCCGACTGAATTTACACACTTGTTTATATGTGTAAATTACCTTTTACACATGGAGGATTGCCGATCGCCATTCTGAAAGCATGTGTGTCATGCCAATCATGCGTACTTTCAGTATAAGCACGCACATGGGTGGAGTTTGGGAGGAGCATGTATTTTATAGAATGCAGCCAAACACACGTAAGATAGTCTGATCATTTACACCAGCTCTAGAGATGGTGCAAGCGATCATGGCTTTATTTACATGTGTTAGTGGCCATTTAAGCTGCTATTTTATAAAGTCAAATCTGCACAAATTTGACTTTATAGAATAGGCACAATTAATGCACATTAATCCAGCTGCCCCTTACAGAATTACCCTCCACATGCTATATTTCCATAAAGCGTTGCGTAAACACACTAATGCTCAGTCTTCTTTGGAACGATAAACTATACAAACTGGAAAAACAAGTCGTTCACTAAAATTCAAATAAGCATTTAGAATATCTTTTAATTCAATTTAAACTCCAATGAAAAAAACTTGACTCAGTTATGAAACAAGGTCTCAGACTTATCCGGTACTACTTTCCGACTCACGTCCTGGAAAGAAAAGTACCTTATCGCATCAATGACCTTATAAAAATTCACAATTCACTCGTTGTGAATTTTTATAAGGTCATTGATGCGATAAGGTGTTTTTCCAGTTTGTATATTTCCATAAAGAACATTTCAACCAAACAAACTATTTTGGATGGCTAATCTGATTTGCTCTTTTAATTTAATCAGTGATAAATGGTACAGGTAAAATTCCAGGTTATGCTAAAAATATGGAATTGTAGACTACTAGGCTTTTCCCGATACCTAGTACTTTTTGGATTTTGGGAAGCTAATTTTATTATTCTAATACTACTCCAATTTGTCCTATCAGAAATTTAGAATTCTGCCATTGCTAAGCAGAATGTGATTATTTTATAATCTGATCGAAACAGATAGGATTCTGATTGACTGTAATCAGTGCTGTATGTCTGACTTGTGCTCTCTCCTGCGAGTAATAGGTAAATTATACCTTCTTTCTGTATGACTCTTTTTCTTCTTTTCAGTGGGCATGTTTGCTTCCTGCTGTTCTGGAACATTTTTATCTCTCAGTATCAAGTTAAAGGTATCAGAACGTAGAAGCCGTCCAATTTCCTCCTGAATCACATCCAGATTTTTTTGCTGGAAAGCCACCCAAGCCAAGTATGTGCAGAAGTTGTAAAGATACTAAATACAAACAGAGAAATGTTTGAGAAAAATGGCTGCTCTGATGAGGGGCACATCATAGTCAAGTACAAATGTAGCATTCTTGAAGGCTCTGTATAACTTGTTACTCATTCCTTGCAGCTTTGCTCAATTTAAGTTGCTTTTTCCTCAGTCCCTGCTATACCCCAGCAGCTTTAGTTCCTCCCAACTCATTGCTCTGTCTTTCAGTCTGTCTTCACTAGACTGTAAGTTCCAAGAAGTATATTTTAGTAAAGTGCTGTTTAGATCAGGTATGGGGTATACAAATGATTAACAATTATAATAATGATAACTGCTCAACATTTGGATACTAACATGCTACTATTATTTATTATTATTATTATTATTATTATTAAGCCAGACAGTGAAGAAGAAAAGACAGGAAGAAAACTGATGCCTTCGATTATGGTGCTGGTGAAAATTACTGTGTAAACATACCATGGACTGCCCAAAGAACAAATCAGTTGGTACTAGAGGAAATCAAACCTAAGCTTTCTTTAGGAGGTCAAGTGACATGACTTCGACTTTCATACTGTACTTTGGATACATTAATCAAAGAGAAAAATCATTAGAGGAAGACATCTTGCTTGGCAAGATTGAAGATCAGTGCAAAAAAGGAAAGCCAGCAATGTGATGGATTAATACAACAGCAGCAGCTATGGATGCCACTCTACCAACAATTAGCCCGCCTGACTGAAGAGCGAGTACATTGACTCAACAGTACTTAAACAGCAGCATTGTTATTATTAAATTCTTATATATATTATATATATATATATATGGCACATCATAGAAACATCTGTGTGGCTCATAAAAAACTGCATACATTAATTACCAACAGAATAAAAAACAATGCACAATTATTTCAAAAAATCAATAAAAAAGACACATCTAAAAGCCTGGTCAAAGAAATATGCTTTTAACATTTTGTTGCAAATATGCTGGTATTGCATAGAGTGGAGGAGTAGCCTAACGGTTAGAGCAATTGCCTAGTACCAAGAAGATCAAAGGTTTGATTCCCACTGGCACTCCTTGTGACCTTGGGCAAGTCACTTTACCCTCCACTGCCTCGGAAGAAAAGGCCGTGCAATCTACTTCTACTGCCAAGAAAACCCAGAGGCAATTGGGTCGCTAGGAGTCAGTACTGACTCAAAGGTACAAAAAAAAAAAGGCATTCCAAATTAAAGGAGCATAAAAAAAAGCATGCGCTCTAATATCTTCCTTTCCAGTTCATACTGCTAGACCAGTCCAGACAAACGGGTTATGCACCCCTGCCAGCAGATCTTGGAGACAGAGAATTCTACCAGAGCTCTGATAGGCTGGAGCCTGGTGATATAATCCTACCCCTAGGGGTCTCCCTCAGTTTTTCTCTGTCTCCAGCAGATCTGGATGCTTTTTTTTTTTGCTCCTTCAAAAAAATTTAAAATGCTTTATTTCTTTGTGATTTCTCTTGAAGAGATTATCCCCTGAGTTGCCAGTATACATATCTGAGCACCAGGATGATTCCAGCTGAAGCTCCTGTGTCCTGTCACAGTAGAGATCTCTGATGTGCAGACTCCCCAGCACTAGTCTTGAGGGCTATTTAGCTGGATGGTAAGCCTCCTAAAATCCAGTCCCTGGGGCTTTTAGTGGTGAGGCAGCTGGCAGTGGTTTGAGCAGCGGTCCGTGGCTTCTCTGCACTTTCGGTACTGTGAGTACAGAAACTGTCTTTCTCCCACTGCTGTCTGCAACTCTGTGGTAACTCGATTTATTTTTCTTGATTTTTCTTGATTTTTCAGCGATTTTAGGCATTTCTCTCATGCCTGCAACCCTCCCACCTTCTCCTTTGACTTTTTAAGTTAATTCCTTAGCTTTTGGGGGTTTTAATTCACTCTTTTTGAGGTTTATTTTTGCCGGCTGCCATTTTGAATAGCTAATGAGCCCCGGTTTTTGGCAGGAAGCCAGATTCCTTCTCTACTGGCTTCTAACAGCTCTATTGCTGTTTAAGTTTTTTTCCACAACACTTGCTAGCTGTGAGTTGTGAAGGGGTTCCTTTTTTCTCTGCCTATGTATTAACATAATGAATAAAAAGTACGGAAGGCATGGATAGAGAACAGGATGCAATTCAGAGCCACAGTACAATGCTAAGACACTGACCAATGGTGCAGGGCTCATGGGTTCCAACCCCCACTGTGCCCAACAAAGATGGCCGGCTGAGGCATTACCTATTATGGGGAATATTGTTAAATGCCTGTTCCTGTGGGACAGGGTTATTTTTTTTTAGTTCTCACTATGCCTTATTCAGGTTTACGCTGCATAGGCTGTCCGAAGAAACACAGGAAGCTCATGAATCAGCTGTGCTCTTCCCCCAGCATCTTGCTTCCCCAGATGAACTTGGGTACTCCTGAGCCTGGCTTCAGTGGAGCTCTCCCTTGGCTTTACGCTGCGCTGAGTCTTTGCCACGAGAGTTTGGACATCCCCACGAAGTTCAGGTATCATTTTCTGAAAGAAAACTGTGAGTAGCCTGTTTTTTTCTTACTTGCCTCAGCTGCTCTGGGATGATTTCAACTGCATCCGGACCGGCTGCCTCTGAGTTTTGAAGTTCCTACTTTAAATTTTTAATCCACAAACTGCAGCTGGGTTACTTTGTACGTCTTACTGAATATTGTACCTGTCTTATTCAATATACCATTTGATTGGAATTTTAAGTCAGTGTTTTGGATCCTGACTGTTTTGGGCTCGGCCTAATTAAGCATACTCACTGTAATCTTCATACAACTGGGTTTCAGCTTCTACATCCCTCCCCAGAAACACCTTTCAGCCCCTACCATGGAGGTCTGAGTGGCTGCAGAGGGATCACACTCTAATTTCCCTACTTTCAGTCACTGTAATTGCCTTACCCTGACTTTGAAAGTTTCTCTGTACCAGCACAGTGAATGACTGACAGTTCCCTTCTCAGCTCAGTGAATACCTGACAGTTTTTCTGTGCCAGCGGCCATTTTGTTTTTCTCTTCAGTGTTTCTTTTTGGAGGGAACAGCTCTAGACAGCAGTTTCCACACATTTAAACATGCTGTGGAGGCACGTGCAGTTTCAAAATCCTTTTCTTTGAAGAGTCTTGGGTTTCCCTGAGCCTACCTTGCTAAAAAAAAACCAAAAAAAAAAAAAACCAAGAAGAGGAAAGGTGGTTTAAGTCTCAACAATGCTTGTTTCTCTGGCTGTATTATATGTGATATGTAATCAGCCAAAGGGGGAATTAATAGATTGCTTGTGTTCCACCTGCACGCTGCATCCCGGAGACTCTTTCCCCATTCCCACTGCGCTGCTAGATGGGTTCATCAGCATCTTATCTCCTCCCTCCTCAGAGCCCCTGCTGCAGGATCTTCCTGCAGGAAAGGATTCAGTCAGCTCCCATGTCGCTTCCACAGCCGCTGGAGGCCACAGCAGCCTTGACTGACAGTGCCTTCCTCACACTCTTCCATCTGACATGACGCCTGTGCCTTTTGGAGTCTTTTGGAATAACTCCTACGCCTGCCCAGTAGCAGGCGAGCATATGGTGTGGTCCCATAAGTCCTCAGACCTTAGAGCAGTACGTCCTCCTTGGGGCGTTGCATGTGCCTTGCGGGGTACTATGGATATTCAAGAAGACTTTAAATCTTCGGAGGTCAGCCCTGACTCGTTGGAGTACGGAGATGGGGAATATTCTCCGTCTGTTTTCTTCGCTGACGGTTCTCAGCCTTTTTCGGTAAGAGGAGTTGCCGGCTCTAATCACACAGGTGATCGAGTCGCTCCCCCTAGCCGACACGCCTGCTCCACCGGATTCTCAAATCCGGTTGCAGACAGATCCCATTTTCCAGAGCATTCGTACGGCACGCGGTATTGGTCAGTTATACCCTTGGTCTCCCTTTCACTTGGACCGTTGCTGACATACCCGACAGTTGATGCATTCTGACCAGAGTCATCAGGCATACCACACTTCCGGTTGAGGGCGGAGAGGCGCTCCGCAACCAGCAAGACCTAACGAGTTGGGAGGCTGCTAAAGACCGGTTTTCCTTCGCCCGCTATTTCCTTCTTGCAGGTGTGCGGAGGTCTAGCAGCTTGGGCCTCCCTTCGATGGATTCAGCAGCTTCCCGGTGTTCCCGAGTTGGTTCATTTCGATTCCATCGCTGCATTCCGGGCAGAAGCATTCTGTGATCTCTTGCGGCTGTCAGCTCGCTTCCTAGCACCGGTGTCGGTAGCTCGGAGATGGCTCAGCCTGTGTCAATGGGCAGCGGATGTTGCTTCATTTAAAGGCTCCAGCGTTTAGATGCCATTCGTCCCGGTCCACCGTTGGATGGAGGACTGGGCCGTTACTCTGTCTATTTTGGGATGCTTCAGGTCCTGGATTTTCTAGGGGCTGGGTGCGACACTCGTAGGGGACGGGTGTTTCTACCTCAGGAACGTTTTCAGAAGATCTCTCTTCAGCTCCGACGCTGCTTGGATCAAGCGGCGCCTCGGCCTTGGGGCTACCTTCAACTCTTGGGGTCCATGGCAGCGATAGCCCTTGTTCCGTGGGCAAGAGCGCTCATGCGCTGCTTGCCGACGGCGCTTCTATCTCGTTGGTCGCCGGTATCGGAGAGTTATTGAATCCGGTTGCTTTTGCTTCTGCCGGTGCGCCGCAGTCTCCGCTGGTGGCTTCAGGCACACAATCTTCTACGGGCGGTCCCTCTGGAGTCTCTGCGCTGGATCTTGGTGACCCCAGTCGCCGACCTCTCCGGTTGAGGAGCGCCTTGCGGCTTGGCCTCGGCGCAGGGGAGTTGGTCACCTCGCGAAGCCCAAGGGTCTATCAATCGTCTCGAGACGCGCAAAGTGCGCTTCGCCCTTCTTCAGTTTCAGCCTCTTCTGCGGCGGCGTGCGGTTCGGATCCTGTCCAATGCCACGACGGTTGCTTACCTAAGCCGCCTAGGCGGCACGTAATGTCCGGATGTCTCACAGGAGAGGCGTTTGCTCCTCCCGTGGGCGGAGGAACTTCTTCAGGCTGTCGGCGCAGCACATCGCAGGCGTGAACAATGTGTAAGCCGATTTTCTCAGCCGGCACTCTCTGGAGCCCGGGGGCTGGGCTCTGCAGCCGGATGCGTTTCGGTCCATTGTTCGCCTGTGGGGACTACCGACCATGGATCTAATGGCTACGGCGCAGACTGACAAGGCTTCGCTGTACTTCAGCCATTGGAGGGACGAGGGAGCGCACGGCATGGATGCTCTCTCTCAACCGTGGCCGATTCATCTTCTCCTGTGTGTTTTCCCTCCCTGATCCGTGATATGCATGGTTCTCCAGCGGCTCCGAGACCGTCGCGACCCTGTGCTCCTGCTGGCTCCGAATTGGGCTCGCGGACCATGGTATGCGGATCTCTTCCGTCTGTCTGGGGCGTCGCTGCTCCGCCTCGAGGCGTTGCTCGGCCTTCTGATTCAGGGACTGGTGGAGATGGAAGACCCGGCTCCTTACTCGCTTACGGCCTGGCAATTCCACACCGCCGGTTTGCTCGCTACGGCTATTCGCCTAGCGTGGTCGTGACGCTTCTCGAGGCGCGGCGGTCTACCACGTCGCTGACTTACGCTTGGGTTTGGCGTCTCTTGATGGTTGGTGTTCGCGAAATAACCTCTCACCCTGGTGTTGCGGTGTTCCGGACATCCTGTCCTTTTTACAGGCCGGAGTGGATAAAGGATTAGCGCTCGATTCCTTGCGAGTACAAGTGGTCGCCTTAACTTGTTTTCGGGGTCCTATACCGGGGCGATCGATAGCTTCGCATTTGGACGTGTCTTGGTTCCTCCGCGGAGTTAGGCCTTCCGGCCTCCTCTGCATTCACCTGTACAGGCATGGGCTCTCGTGCTTGTCCTCTGTGCCCTCGTTGCTCCTCGCTTTGAGCCTCTGAGGGCATGTTCTCTTCTAGATTTGACTCTGAAGGCAGTCTTCTTGGTGGCCATAACTTCGGCACACCGTGTTTCTGAGCTCCAGGCTCTCTCGTGTCGACATCCCTATCTCTCGTTTTCCTCCGAAGGCGTTTCTCTGCGAACTGTCCCTTCCTTTGTTGCCCAAAGTGCTGACGCCGTTCGCTGTTGACTAGCCTCTTTTCTTTCCATCTTTTCCAAAGGCGCAGTGTGACAGTGGTCGGTCTCCGTTGCGGGCGATGGACCTTACGAAAGTTCTTTTTCGGTATCTGGGGGTCGCGGGACCCTTCCATATGACTATTGCTCTTTTGTCTTGTTTGTGGGTTCTCGTCGGGGATCCGCAGCCTCCGAATCTACCATTTCTAGATGAGTTACGGAGGCCATTGAGGCGGCGTACCTTCTTCTGGGAGAGCGAGCTCCACCGGGACTCTGTGCTCACTCCTCTCCGGCGCAAGCAACTTTGTAGGCCGGGAGGTCTCATGTAGTTCCTCTCGATATTCGCCGGGCGGCGACTTGGTCGTCGCTGTCCACCTTTGTCGGTCATTATAGGTTGGACGTTCATGCCCGTCAGGAGGTCCGTTTTGGAGTTGCTGAGCTGTCGGCGGCCTTACCCCCCCCTTGAAAGCAGGTAGCTTGGGTACTGCCCGTTTGTCTGGACTGGTCTAGCAGTATGAACTGGAAGGAGAAATTTCACTTACCGTTAATTTCCTTTCCTGGAATACTGCTAGACCAGTCCAGGACCCGCCCTGCTGTTGGTTGAAGTGCCGCTGGTGCGTTGCAGCCGCCGACCGCGGTTCTTCTCTTTGCCAGTATGCCTCGCCATGGGCAGTCCATGGGTTCATAGGTGGATACTGTTTTCAGCTCTAGGGAGTTCTTCGGCTCCCTTGTATATAGTTCACTTGAGACCCTCTGGGGTGATGTTACAGTTCATGTTGCATTAGCTTGTGGACGTAACTGAGGGAGACCCCTAGGGGTAGGATTATATCACCAGGCTCCAGCCTATCAGAGCTCTGGTAGAATTCTCTGTCTCCAAGATCTGCTGGCAGGGGTGCATAACCCGTTTGTCTGGACTGGGCTAGCAGTATTCCAGGAAAAGAAATTAACGGTAAGTGAAATTTCTCCTTATCACAGATGGTACAGAAAGCATATCTTGTGATAGAGAATGCAAATTATGAATTGGAATATACTGAGCAAGTCTTAAAAATAAATTGTTATCTAAATGTAGCCAAAGTACCTTTAGTGCTAAATACAAACATTTAAATTGGTATCTATATTTATTCAGGAACCAATGCAGTGAAGACAGAGCTGGAGAAGTATGATCAAACTTTTTTAAACCAAATATAAAATGAGCAGCAGCATCCTGAATAGATTTTGCTGGCACTTAAATAAACAATATTACAATAGTTTAAAATATAGTAAAATAAAGAGTTCAACAACTGTACAAAAAGCATATTGATTTAAGTCAGAGCACAGATGTCTCACCACCCTCATCTTACTTTATTAATTTGCAATCTGAATGTTAGCTTAGAATCTATAGTTATGCCCAAATATGTAACCTCTTTTAAGCTAAACCAATTTTCAATGATAGGACACATTTTTACCAATATTGAAGAAATGACTCCCTCTTGAATCTAAAAACAGGCAAATAACAAAATATCATTAGGATATCGCTTATAGACCTCACTTGGTTTGCAGCTTTTTGTGCTGTGAGGGCTTGTGTGCATCAGTGATGCTGAGAGCTAAGCTATTAGTAACTTAACTACTGGCAGGGTCTCCCAAGATGGACAGGTCTCAACTGAAGTGCCAGACCAAGACAAACCACCCATCTGGGCAGCAGGAGAACGTGATGGTGTTGGCAGCAGAGGATCACATTTCTGTGACAATGGCAACAGCACTAAATTGTGTGGAAGAAAGACCTGGCAATCTACTTCCGTATCTTGCCATGAAAACCCAATGGATAGTCACAACAAAACAAATTTCACTATAGTGCTGGAAGATGAGACCCCCAGATCGGAAGCTACTCAACTGGCTACTGTAAATGACTTGGAAATGGGAATAAGGAGTGAGGTAATCAAATTTTCAAATGACACAAAATTATTCAAAGTTGTTAAAACCAAAGAGGATTGTGAAAAACTGCAAGAGGACCTTAATAAATTGGAAGTCTGGATGTTCAAGTGCTAGATGAAATTTAATATGGAGAAGAGCAAAGTTATGCACCTAGGAAAAAACAACCTAACCTCTGGATACATGATGCAAGGTTCCACATTAGGAAGCACCACCCAGAAAAAAGCTTTAGGCGTCATCGTGGATAACACGTTGAAACCCTCTGCCCTGTGTACAGTGGCAGCCAAGAAAGCAAATAGAATGCTAGGAATCATAAGGAAAGGAATGGAGAATAAAACAAAGGATATTATAATGTCTCTGTATCGTTCCATGGTGTGATGACACCTTGAGTATTGTGTGCAATTCTGGTCGCTGTATCTTATTTATTTAGTATTTTATTTAGTAAACATTTGTATACTGCTACTTCCTACGATCAGTAGCGGTTTACTTTACAGAATCATAATGTATTGCAATACAGTGAATTTTTAAGATATACAGTTAGATTGAGTATTGATTTACACATCACAGGAAGATCATTTGGTTTCAATATACATTAGATGAGAACTCACAAATCTAAATATACATTTAATTGTAGGGATGTGGGTGGGGGGCAGAAATATACAAATATACAAGGTTAAATACCGGCTTACTAAATGCCTTCGCGGCAGACAGAAACCATCTAGGTTCAGCGAGCATAGGGGTGTCGCAATCTAAGTCAGGTGGTAGTGAACCTGGAATAGGTGGGTTTTGAGTTTTTAACTAAAGTCTCGCAAATCAGTCGTTGATCGTAGCTCGTGAGGGAGTTGGTTCCAGTGGATTGGTGCTGCATATGAGAATGCTCTATTGCTTGTTTCTGCTTTGACAGCTCTTATGCTGATTGGTACACAGAGAGTGTTGCGATTTATGGTTCTTCTGTTCCTGTTATGTGGTTGGATAGTGATTAGGTTGTCAAGGTAGGATGGTGCGATATTGTGAATGAGTTTAAAAGTTGTTATGAGAAGTTTGAATATGATGCGGGCGGCAACTGGGAGCCAATGCAGCTCCATTAGTACTGGCGTGATGTGTTCAGAGACGGTTTTTTCCATGATGACTCTTGCAGCAACATTTTGAGCCATTTGCAAGATATTTAGGGTGCCCTTGGGAAGGCCTTGCAGAATGGCGTTGCAATAATCTAGGTGAGGAATGATGAGGGCTTGCGCAACAGTTCTGAAGTCAGATTTCTCAAGGATATTGCGAAGTGGTTGTAGAACTTTCAATTTGTGGAAAATGGCTCGGTTGGTTGCTCGGAGGTGTTTATCCATCCTTAGGTTGCTGTTCAGTAGGACCCCTAGATATTTTATTACAGGCTTTGTATGATATATGTTTTTGTTAAGGGTTACTGTGGTGGGCGGGATGAAATCGGTTTTTTTGGAGATAAACATGACTTCTGTTTTCTTGTGGTTTATCGACATGTTGTTTTGTTGAAGCCAAGTTTGGAGCATGTTGAGGCATTCTTCCAGTGGGGTGAAAGCCGGTTGTGCTATGTCAAGTTGCGTATACAGCATCACATCATCTGCATAGATGTGGTAATTGATGTTGTGCCTTTGAAAGATTTCACAGACCGGTTTTATATACAAGTTGAACAGGAGAGATGATAGGGCGGGCCCTTGAGGTATCCCTTGGGTTTGGGGGAAGGCGTCGGCTTTTTCGTCATTGAATTGTACTTGTTGCATCCTGTTTGATATGTATGATGAAAACCACTTCAATGGGGTCCCTGTTATACCTATGGATGCAAGGCGGTTTAGGAGGATGCCGTGGTGCACTGTATCAAATGCAGCAGAGATGTCAATGAATATAAGTATGAACATCACCTTTCTGTTTTCGAGGCCCCTGATGAGGTTGTCAAGGCCATCAGAAGGGTTTCTACTCCGTGATGCTGACAAAAACCATATTGATTCATATCTAAGGCTTTCCTGTCGTCGATGTGATCCTGCAGCTGCTGTTGCACTGCCTTTTCGATTGTTTTGGCCAGGAAGGATATACTCGAGATTGGGTGATAGGATGCGGGATCACTTTTGTTGAGGGTTTTGTTTTTTAAGATGGGTCTTATAATCGATCTTTTGAGATGTGCTGGCATTGTACCTTGTTGGAGGGACTGGTTTACAATGTAGGAGATTGGTTGTGCGATTTCTTTCTTAGTTGCTTTTATCCAGGCTGCTGGGCATGGGTCAAGAGGGGAGGTGGTGGATTTTAAATTGGTTATGATGTTTACTATCTGTTGCTCTTCTAATTGCTGGAAAGTACTCCATACTGCGGTAGGCTCTGATTTAATGGCGGAGTCTGTTTCTTGTGGGGTGGAGTCTTCCCGAAGTGTCTTGCTTGGTGATGGTGGTTCCTTGTGGGTGTAGTTTCTTGGCATAATGGTCTGCAAGTGTCTGAGCCTTTATTTCACCTGCATAGACAATGTCCTGGGCGGTTTTAGTGAGTGATTTAACAAGTTCAAAAAGCTGTCTGGGTCTGTTAAGCGCTTTATTGAGTATGTTAGTGTGGTGGTCCTTTTTTGCAAGGTTGACCTTGTATTTTATGAGGAGTGTTAGGTATAGTTGTTTGCGTTCATCTGTTTGTGTTTTCCTCCATCTTTTTTCCAGTTTACGTAGCTCCCTTTTCATTCTGGATAGAGTAGGAGTGTACCATGGTTCGGTTTTGGTTCTCGTTGTTGTGTTAGCGGCTTTGCAGGTTGGTTTTGCTGTATCTTCGATCGCTGCGTTCCTTATGTCTACCAGTTTATCTAGGTCCAAGAGTTTGTATTCAAAGCGTGAAGATATAGATGTTACTAATGTTTTTCACTGTTGAATTTTTGGAACTTAAAAAGGATATAGTGGAATTAGAAAAAGTACAGAGGGGAGCCACCAAAATGGTAAAGGGGATGGAAGGATACCCCTATGAGGAGAGGTTAAAAAGGTTAGGGCTCTTCAACCTGGAAAGGAGACGGCTTAGAGGAGATATAATAGAGGTCTATAAATTAATGAATGGAGTGGAACGGGTAAACATAGATTGACTGTTTACACCATCAATATGTAGAAAGACTAGGGGACATACAATGAAGCTAAAGTGTAACCCATATAAGACTAATAAGAGAAAATATTTTTTCACTCAACATGTAATCAAACTCTCAAATTTGTTATCGGAAGATGTAGTAAAAGCTGTTTGTTTAGCTGGGTTTAAAAGAGGTTTAGACAAGTTCCTGGAGGAAAGGTCCATAAACCATTAATTAAAGGGGACCCGGGAAATCCAGTGCTTGTCCCAATACTGTGTCTTCTGGGGAAATTGCTAGATATTTGTGACCTAGATTGGCCACTGTTGGAAACAGGATACTGTGCTGGGTGCCCTTGGTCTGACCCAGTATGGCATATCTTATGTTTTTATTTTACGCCCTTAAAAGGAACAAGTAACATTTAAATGAAGGGGGCATTTTCAAAATGGTTTGACCAGATAGCAGACCTGCTAATGGGTTAAACTGCAGTCAGCGGGATATTTAGTGGCACTAAAGTGTTTATCATCTCTTATTGGGTTTGAATGCCCTGATGCTAAACACTTAGGGTTGGGGCTTTGTGGGGGTGGAGCAGGGACGGCATCAAGGATTAACCAGTCATTAGCAATATTGAGCTGAATGACTGTCCTAACTTTAGTTGGTTTTACAATGAGTATCGCCATTGACCGGATTGCAAAATCGCATTCTGGCCAACATGGATATTCAGTGCTGAGAGCCAGATATGGCCCTGTCATTGAACACCTGGTTCAGATTTAATGCAACAGCTAGCTGCTTTCATCGAGTTGACTGCCACCACTGAAAATGCTCCCTGAAAAATTTTTCCCCATAATTTAGGGGAGTTTTTCAGTATACATATCATCCAGACAACCTCAAAACCTTCACTCTGTATCTATCAGAAGAGTAGTCTTTCCAGCCCTTCACTGCCTAGCAGAGAAGAAGTCCTGCCAGCCCATTCATGAGCCTAACATAGTAAAAATTTTATACACTAGTATTATACAGCAAGAAGTGGTACGGGTCGTGAGCATTCCAATCCTACAGACTTGTGAACTGCTAGATATAAATGACTCTTTTCATAGTAACATAGTATATGATAGCAGATAAAGACCAGCATGGTCCATCTAGTCTGCCCAGCAAGGCGGCAAGAGTAGGTGCACTTTCTGCTCCGTACAGATCATCCCTCCCCATGCCTTTGTTTAGCAGTGTACCCAACACTCTGTGTAGGTCACCCCTGTTTGTTCAGATATAAGAGATAGTTATGCATATTTAGATTTTATCCTTTTGCTATATAGAGATCCATTGTGTCTGGCCCATGCAATCTTGAATTCTGTCACTGTGTTTGCCCCCGCCACTTCCATCAGGAAGGCATTCTAAGCATCCTCCATCCTTTCAGTGAAAAAGTATTGCCTGACACTGCCGTTCAGTTTACCCCCTTGCAGCTTCATGTTATGCTCTCTAGTTTTACAGCTTCCCCCTCTTTGGAAGAGGTTTGTTTGTCCATTAATACTCTAAGTATTTAAAGGTCTGAATCATATCTTCCCTGTCCCTCCTCTTCTCCAGAGTGTACATATTTAGGTCTTCAAGTCTCTTCTCATAAGGCTTCTGATGCAGGCTCCAAATCATTTTGGTCACCCTTCCTCTGAACCGCTTCCAGCCTTTTTATATCCTTGCGAGATACAATTTCTAAAACTGAACACAATATTCCAAATGAGGCCTCACCAGCGACTTGAACAGTGGCATTAGTACTTCTTCCTTTCTGCTGGTAATTCCTCTCTGTATGCAACCCAACAACCTTCTGGCTTTTGCCACTGCCTTGTCACACTATTTCGCCACCTTGAGATCCTCAGAAACAATCACTCCAAGGTCCTTCTCCTGGTCCATGCACACCAACCTCTCGCCCCCTATCGCATACAATTCCCTTGGATTTCTGCATCCCAAGTGCATGACTCTGCACTTCACATTAAATCTTAACTACCAAGCATAAGACCATCCTTTCAGCTTTTGTAGATCTTTCCTCATGTTCCCCACTCCCTCAGGGGAGTTCACTTTGTTGCACATTTTGATGTCATCTACAAAAAGATAGACTTTTCTATTCAGCCCTTCGGCAATATCACTCACGAACATATTGAACAGTACTGGTCCCAAGACCGAACCCTGGGGCACACCGCTAATCACCTTCCTTTCATTTGAGTGAGTTCCATTTACTCTCACCTTCTGTCATCTGTTACAGATGATATTTTAAAGGATTTTTACATTTTCAGGGGACGGTTTTCAAAACAACCTGCCCAGATGCAGAGTCTGCAAATACTTGGCACTTAAAGAACTTCAAAGGAAAAATCTACATTATGAAAATTTCCCACAGAAAATACTGGCCTGCAGATTTTGCACTTGTTTCTCGTGCAGGCTAAATCTGACTGGGAAATAACATGTGTATATTTCCTAATCTTGACAAAAACAGGCCAGTGGGAACACCTCCCCTTAATCTGGATAAACTATCTAGTTTTGAAAATTGTCCTCCATCTGTTCAGTTAGGTGGTGTAAAATAATAACTTGTAAGAGCTTCTGTAAATTGATTTTTTGTTTTTTTTTAGAGACTGACACATTTCAGTCTTTGAAACATTTGTAAACTGATAATATTCCCTCCAACACTTATGGTGTTGAGAAGTTTCTGGATTGGCTTCATCTTTCACCCTTATTTTCCTTTTGTATCTCTGAATTATGGCATAATGTTACTGGTATTCTGATTGTTGTGTTACTCAGCCCCCTCCTTTTGTGCTTATATTGTATAATATGTTTACTGTGATGAATCAATGTATTCCATTGAACAGACAAACTCTCTCTTAGCACAGATCCCCCTTACTGTAAAAGCAAGTTAGAAATAATTGAAATTATGTTCAGTTCTTATCTCCTTATCTTGTGTTTGGGCATCAGAACTCAAGTCCAAAACCTTAGTTCTCATGTATATTCCTGAAGGCTTTATTAGTTGGGACTCTTCAATAAGTGATACTTTCATCCCTCCTTCCTCACATCCTTTTGTATTCCACATTCTTATCTCACCTCTCTTCAACATGCCTTTTTGTTCCTAAAGGAAACAGCCTGTAAAATAATTTGCTTTGTCCAAGATGTATTATAACCCACCTACTTTCCTTGTACCAGAAAAAGTATAAAAGTCTGTACTTTGCTAGTGATGTTGTCACTGGTGGTTTCATTACTTGTAACCCTTTGCTACAGCAAAGAATAATTAATAATAATAATAATAAAAGAATAATTCACTTTTGCCTTATAGATTGGTGTGTTCTGGATAATTTTCCCTACTGAAGTTTCAATCCTCAGTGAGAGAAAGGATTTGGGGCTCTTACGACAGTCAAGATCCCAGTGCTTTTCAAGCAATGATGTTGTAGTGTTGATACTTGGCTGTGTCTTTCTGTATAGAAATTTCTGCCATCAGAACTTCACAGCCAACGATGGGGTGAGTCACTGTTTCCAGGTCTTTCTTACGTCAACATGTGTCTGTTTTGCCAGTTTTCAATTTCACTGTTCAATTTCAACCATCTTGTCCGTAATTCACTGCCCTGGACTGCAGCTATCACTCTCATCCTTTGGTTTCAGTTCACCTCTCTTCAAAATTCATGTGTCCATTCTTGATTGACAAAGGGTTCCTGGAGTAACACTTTGTATTTCCCACTATATTTGTGCATTTGCAACTTGTTTTTCCTCGTTTGGTGATCTAATTCTATGTAGAGTTTTTTCTCTTGTTTTGCAAATTCTGATGCGTCTTTTCCTGTGTGTGCTTGCAGATTCTCACTCATCCCTTCTAGTCATCGGAATGCTTGTCCAAGTTTGACAATGGAGACAGATTCTAGATGTTTACTTTCATAGTTCATCACTTTTTATGTATTTGGATCTGATGCTACTGTTAGGTAGGCCTAGAGGCCTATGATGGTAGCTCTGTACATGTAATCAATCTCTATGAGGCCTAGCCCTCCTTCATCTCTAGAAATGTACAGTCTTGGCATACACTGATTCTTATAAATGACTTCCTGGGCCTGGAGGAGTTTTCTTGTTTGCACATCCAGTTTTTCAGGATCTTTAAGAGGCCAGTCTTCAATCCCAAAGCTGTATGAGAGTACAGGAATTACCAGCTGATTGAAAGCTTGTATCTTGTTCCGTGATGTTAAGGCACTTTTCAACAATAACTTTAATCATCTATGCTATTCTTTATAGATCTTTTCTCTCAGTAATTTCTGCTTGAGAGTCTTTCCTTTCTCTACTCCAAGATAGCACAGTTACTTACCTGTAACAGGTGATCTCTGGGAACAGCAGGAATAAGTCTTCACATATGGGTACGTCGGCACCGACGGAGTCTGCGTGGGAACGCTTCCCAGCGTCCAATCAGAACGCTTTTGGAAGCATCCCAACACGCCTGCGTGCTGCCTTCCCGCCTTTCCCAACTGCCTCTCCTCAGTTAAGTTTTAAAGCTGAGACAAAGAGAGAGAGAGGGAAAGATAGAGAAAATACAACTCCTAGGGGAGGTGGGTGGGTTGTGAAGACTTATTCCTGCTGTTCCCAGAGATCACCTGTTACAGGTAAGTAACTGTGCTATCTCCAGGAACAAGCAGGAATGAGTCTTCACATATGGGGACTCCCAAGCTGAGATGCCCGGAGGGAGTCCTAGCATGTTGCGAGTGTAGAAGAACCATGCTATTCCTCAGGACCTCAGGCATCCTGTGGATGGAGGGTAGGAGTTGAATACAGAAAAGGAGCTGTGGAACAGCTGGGTTAGAACAGGGCTTCTAAGGAGGAAGACCCTATATAGAGGGCATTTAGTAGTAAATATTGTAATATGGGCCTCCCTTGTTGGCATTGGAAAAGTCTACTGAGGTTCATATGGATCTGTTAGAAGAGCCAGTGAAGAACCTCAAGGAGTACCTCACTGAGAAGTAGAGGTAATAAAAGTAGAAAAAACAAGTGGAGGTCAAAACCCTTCAGGGTGAGAAATAGCCCCAGGGGAAAACTGGGGTAGTATAAGAGGTAGAGCTTCAGCGGAAGACGCAGAAGGTAGTACTAGAGAAATCTTAAGCTGTTTTTGTCCAAAAACAGTACAAACCTCGGACCAAAAGAAGAAATGAGTCTGACCCAACTGGGCTGGCAATGGGATCAGTCCATGTAGGAGAGAAAGGGTATGGGGACCCTTGTATGTGATAAGAAAGTAAGGACAGACTTAGGAAGCGCTAAGCTTTAGATTAACTGAAGCTCTGCAATGTCTTTCCTAAATGGGGTCAATTAGGAAAGAAAAAGGTACATAGGGTTAGGTGCTCCTGAAGCTCTCCAACAGGTTATGGTAAGGAAAAAGTTTGTTAATTACCACAGGAAGTGGTTATATGTGTAGAACCCTAAGTATGCTGGCACCACATTGATAGGGGTAGTGCCCATCTGTCAGGATCATGGAGAAATTTCACTTACCGTTAATTTCCTTTCCTGGAATACTGCTAGACCAGTCCAGACAAACGGGTTATGCACCCCTGCCAGCAGATCTTGGAGACAGAGAATTCTACCAGAGCTCTGATAGGCTGGAGCCTGGTGATATAATCCTACCCCTAGGGGTCTCCCTCAGTTACGTCCACAAGCTAATGCAACATGAACTGTAACATCACCCCAGAGGGTCTCAAGTGAACTATATACAAGGGAGCCGAAGAACTCCATAGACCTGAAAACAGTATCCACCTACGAACCCATGGACTGCCCATGGCGAGGCATACCGGCAAAGAGAAGAACCGCGGTCGGCGGCTCCACTGCACCAGCGGCACTCCAACCAACAGCAGGGCGGGTCCTGGACTGGTCTAGCAGTATTCCAGGAAAGGAAATTAACGGTAAGTGAAATTTCTCCTTCCAGTTCATACTGCTAGACCAGTCCAGACGAACGGGCAGTACCCAAGCTACCTGCTTTCAAGGGGGGGGTAAGGCCGCCGACAGCTCAGCAACTCCAAAACGGACCTCCTGACGGGCATGAACGTCCAACCTATAATGACCGACAAAGGTGGACAGCGACGACCAAGTCGCCGCCCAGCGAATATCGAGAGGAACTACATGAGACCTTCCGGCCTACAAAGTTGCTTGCGCCGGAGAGGAGTGAGCACAGAGTCCCGGTGGAGCTGGCACTCCCAGAAGAAGGTAAGCCGCCTCAATGGCCTCCGTAACTCATCTAGAAATGGTAGATTCGGAGGCTGCGGATCCCCGACGAGAACCCGCGAACAAGACAAAAGAGCAATAGTCATATGGAAGGGTCCCGCGACCCCCAGATACCGAAAAAGAACCTTCGTAAGGTCCATCGCCCTCAACGGAGACCGACCACTGTCACACTGCGCCTTTGGAAAAGACGGAAAGAAAAGAGGCTAGTCAACAGCGAACGGCGTCAGCACTTTGGGCAACAAAGGAAGGGACAGTTCACAGAGAAACGCCTTCGGAGGAAAACGAGAGATAGGGATGTCGACACGAGAGAGCCTGGAGCTCAGAAACACGGTGTGCCGAAGTTATGGCCACCAAGAAGACTGCCTTCAGAGTCAAATCTAGAAGAGAACATGCCCTCAGAGGCTCAAAGGGAGGAGCAACGAGGGCACAGAGGACAAGCACGAGAGCCCACGCCTGTACAGGCGAACGCAGAGGAGGCTGGAAGGCCTAACTCCGCGGAGGAACCGAGACACGTCCAAATGCGAAGCTATCGATCTCCCCGGTATAGGACCCCGAAAACAAGTTAAGGCGACCACTTGTACTCGAAAGGAATCGAGCGCTAATCCCTTATCCACTCCGGCCTGTAAAAAGGACAGGATGTCCGGAACACCGCAACGCCAGGGTGAGAGGTTATTTCGCGAACACCAACCATCAAGAGACGCCAAACCCGAGCGTAATTCAGCGTCGTGGTAGACCGCCGCGCCGCGAGAAGCGTCACGACCACGCTAGGCGAATAGCCGTAGCGAGCAAACTGGCGGCGTGAAATTGCCAGGCCGTAAGCGAGTAAGGAGCCGGGTCTTCCATCTCCACCGGTCCCTGAATCAGAAGGCCGAGCAACGCCTAGAGGCGGAGCAGCGACGCCCCAGACAGACAGAAGAGATCCGCATACCATGGTCCGCGAGCCCAATTCGGAGCCAGCAGGAGCACAGGGTCGCGACGGTCTCGAAGCCGCTGGAGAACCATGCATATCACGGATTAGGGAGGGAAAACACACAGGAGAAGATGAATCGGCCACGGTTGAGAGAGAGCATCCATGCCGTGCGCTCCCTCGTCCCTCCAATGGCCGAAGTACAGCGAAGCCTTGGCAGTCTGCGCCGTAGCCATTAGATCCATGGTCGGTAGTCCCCACAGGCGAACAATGGACCGGAACGCATCCGGCTGCAGAGCCCAGCCCCCGGGCTCCAGAGAGTGCCGGCTGAGAAAATCGGCTTACACATTGTTCACGCCTGCGATGTGCTGCGCCGACAGCCTGAAGAAGTTCCTCCGCCCACGGGAGGAGCAAACGCCTCTCCTGTGAGACATCCGTACATTGCGTGCCGCCTAGGCGGCTTAGGTAAGCAACCGTCGTGGCGTCGGACAGGATCCGAACCGCACGCCACCGCAGGAGGCTGAAACTGAAGAAGGGCGAAGCGCACTTTCCGTGTCTCGAGACGATTGATAGACCCTTGGGCTTCGCGAGGTGACCAACTCCCCTGCGCCGAGGCCAAGCCGCAAGGCGCTCCCCAACCGGAGAGGACGGCGACTGGCGTCACCAAGATCCAGCGCAGAGACTCCAGAGGGACCACCCATAGAAGATTGTGTGCCTGAAGCCACCAGCGGAGACTACGGCGCACCGGCAGAAGCAAAAGCAACCGGATTTGATAACTCTCCGATACCGGCGACCAACGAGATAGAAGCGCCGTCGGCAAGCAGCGCATGAGCGCTCTTGCCCACGGAACAAGGGCTATCGTTGATGCCATGGACCCCAAGAGTTGAAGGTAGCCCCAAGGCCGAGGCGCCGCTTGATCCAAGCAGCGGCAGAGCTGAAGAGAGAACTTCTGAAAACGTTCCTGAGGTAGAAACACCCGTCCCCTACAAGTGTCGCACCCAGGCCCTAGAAAATCCAGGACCTGAAGCATCCCAAAATAGACAGAGTAACGGCCCAGTCCTCCATCCAACGGTGGACCGGGACGAATGGCATCTAAACGCTGGAGCCTTTAAATGAAGCAACATCCGCTGCCCATTGACGCAGGCTGAGCCATCTCCGAGCTACCGACACCGGTGCTAGGAAGCGAGCTGACAGCCGCAAGAGATCACAGAATGCTTCTGCCCGGAATGCAGCGATGGATTCGAAATGAACCAACTCGGGAACACCGGGAAGCTGCTGAATCCATCGAAGGGAGGCCCGAGCTGCTAGACCTCCGCACACCTGCAAGAAGGAAATAGCGGGCGAAGGAAAACCGGTCTTTAGCAGCCTCCCAACTCTTTAGGTTTTGCTGGTCGCGGAGCGCCTCTCCGCCCTCAACCGGAAGTGTGGTATGCCTGATGACTCTGGTCAGAATGCATCAACTGTCGGGTATGTCAGCCAACGGTCCAAGTGAAAGGGAGACCAAGGGTATAACTGACCAATACCGCGTGCCGTACGAATGCTCTGGAAAATGGGATCCGGCTGCAAACGGATTTGAGAATCCGGTGGAGCAGGCGTGTCGGCTAGGGGGAGCGACTCGATCACCTGTGTGATTAGAGCCGGCAACTCCTCTTACCGAAAAAGGCTGAGAACCGTCAGCGAAGAAAACAGACGGAGAATATTCCCCATCTCCTTACTCCAACGAGTCAGGGCTGACCTCCAAAGATTTAAAGTCTTCTTGAATATCCATAGTACCCCGCAAGGCACATGCAACGCCCCAAGGAGGACGTACTGCTCTAAGGTCTGAGGACTTATGGGACCACTTGCGAGACCACGCCATATGCTCGCCTGCTACTGGGCAGGCGTAGGAGATATTCCAAAAGACTCCAAAAGGCACAGGCGTCATGTCAGATGGAAGAGTGTGAGGAAGGCACTGTCAGTTAAGGCTGCTGTGGCCTCCAGCGGCTGTGGAAGCGACATGGGAGCTGACTGAATCCTTTCCTGCAGGAAGATCCTGCAGCAGGGGCTCTGAGGAGGGAGGAGATAAGGTGCTGATGAACCCATCTAGCAGCACAGTGGGAATGGGGAAAGAGTCTCCGGGATGCAGCATGCAGGTGGAACACAAGCAATCTATTAATTCCCCCTTTGGCTGATTACATATCACATATAATACAGCCAGAGAAACAAGCATTGTAGAGACTTAAACCACCTTTCCTCTTCTTGTTTGTTTGTTTTTTTAGCAAGGTAGGCTCAGGGAAACCCAAGAATCTTCAAAGAAAAGGATTTTGAAACTCCACGTGCCTCCACAGCATGTTTAAATGTGTGGAAACTGCTGTCTAGAGCTGTTCCCTCCAAAAAGAAACACTGAAGAGAAAAACAAAATGGCCGCTGGCACAGAAAAACTGTCAGGTATTCACTGAGCTGAGAAGGGAACTGTCAGTCATTCACTGTGCTGGTACAGAGAAACTTTCAAAGTCAGGGTAAGGCAATTACAGTGACTGAAAGTAGGGAAATTAGAGTGTGATCCCTCTGCAGCCACTCAGACCTCCATGGTAGGGGCTGAAAGGTGTTTCTGGGGAGGGATGTAGAAGCTGAAACCCAGCTGTATGAAGATTACAGTGAGTATGCTTAATTAGGCCGAGCCCAAAACAGTCAGGATCCAAAACACTGACTTAAAATTCCAATCAAATGGTATATTGAATAAGACAGGTACAATATTCAGTAAGATGTACAAAGTAACCCGGCTGCAGTTTGTGGATTAAAAATTTAAAGTAGGAACTTCAAAACTCAGAGGCAGCCGGTCCGGATGCAGTTGAAATCATCCCAGAGCAGCTGAGGCAAGTAAGAAAAAAACAGGCTACTCACAGTTTTCTTTCAGAAAATGATACCTGAACTTCCTAGGATGTCCAAACTCTCGTGGCAAAGACTCAGCGCAGCATAAAGCCAAGGGAGAGCTCCACTGAAGCCAGGCTCAGGAGTACCCAAGTTCATCCGGGGAAGCAAGATGCTGGGGGAAGAGCACAGCTGATTCATGAGGTCCCTGTGTTTCTTCGGACAGCCTATGCAGCGTAAACCTGAATAAGGCATAGTGAGAACTAAAAAAAAATAACTCTGTCCCACAGGAACAGGCATTTAACAATATTCCCCATAATAGGTAATGCCTCAGCCGGCCATGTTTGTTGGGCACAGTGGGGGATGGAGCCCATGAGCCCTGCACCAGTGGTCAGTGTCTTAGCATTGTACTGTGGCTCTGAATTGCATCCTGTTCTCTATCCATGCCTTCCGTACTTTTTATTCATTATGTTAATACATAGGCAGAGAAAAAAGGAACCCCTTCACAACTCACAGCTAGCAAGTGTTGTGGAAAAAAACTTAAACAGCAATAGAGCTGTTAGAAGCCAGTAGAGAAGGAATCTGGCTTCCTGCCAAAAACCGGAGCTCATTAGCTATTCAAAATGGCCGCCGGCAAAAATAAACCTCAAAAAGAGTGAATTAAAACCCCCAAAAGCTAAGGAATTAACTTAAAAAGTCAAAGGAGAAGGTGGGAGGGTTGCAGGCATGAGAGAAATGCCTAAAATCGCTGAAAAATCAAGAAAAATAAATCGAGTTACCACAGAGTTGCAGACAGCAGTGGGAGAAAGACAGTTTCTGTACTCACAGTACCGAAAGTGCAGAGAAGCCACGGACCGCTGCTCAAACCACTGCCAGCTGCCTCACCACTAAAATCAGCCCCAGGGACTGGATTTTAGGAGGCTTACCATCCAGCTAAATAGCCCTCATGACTAGTGCTGGGGAGTCTGCACATCAGCGATCTCTACTGTGACAGGACACAGGAGCTTCAGCTGGAATCATCCTGGTGCTCAGATAAGTACACTGGCAACTCAGGGGATAATCTCTCCAAGAGAAATCACAAAGAAATAAAGCATTTTAAATTTTTTTGAAGGAGCAAAAAAAAAAAGCATCCAGATCTGCTGGAGACAGGGAAAAACTGAGGGAGACCCCTAGGGGTAGGATTATATCACCAGGCTCCAGCCTATCAGAGCTCTGGTAGAATTCTCTGTCTCCAAGATCTGCTGGCAGGGGTGCATAACCCGTTTGTCTGGACTGGTCTAGCAGTATGAACTGGAAATAGGAATGTATGGATATCTGAACCTAAACAGACAGATAGATAAGTATGTGGATACATATCTACCTAAAAGATACATCTTGCTAGATATATATAGATATATAGATATAGGTAGATAGATATACATCTAAATATATACACATATAGGGTATATATGCATACATATATAGAGAGATATATATGGGCAGAAGATACACAGATAGATATAAATCCATATATATATATATAGATATAGGTAGATAGATATACATCTAAATATATACGGTATATATGCATACATATATAGAGAGATATGTATGGGCAGAAGATACACAGATAGATATAGATCTATCTATATATATATATGAATATATATATATATATGTATATGTAGGCATATAGACACATGTCTCCAGGTATGTGGATGGAGAGATGTCTATAGAGCCCGACCCCCCCTAGGGATATGGGGAGAGAGAAAGATTCATCTAATAGCAAGAAAGTTGATACCTGCTTGAATAGATGCATAGAGAATCCTCTTTCCCTGGTTATGACTGGCAGAGTCAGAGGAATGGTCTCCCTGGACAAGAAGGAATCTAGATTCCTTTCAGAATTTGAGCTTTTGAATAACCAGGATGGCCTACGTGAAAAATGCAGAAGATAACTTCAGTCTGCAGGCAGCAAGTCCAGATCTCTCCAGAACTGCAGTATGGAGAATGGATAGAGGACGCCACTGGAGGAAGATCCCATAGTGACCCGCCTATAAGGGCAAGATGGGTATCAGGCGTCCTTTAGATGCCACTGAAAGAAAATTCTCTCTGACGCGAAGACAAAAAGAGATATGGGCCAAGCTGGGGAATGGGCCATTCTTTAGGTTTTCACGTGATGAAAGGCCTGAGTCCTATGTCTCAAAAGAGATTTAAGATGAGATGGTAAAGGTAGGGAATACCTACCAGTCATGAAACATGACTGGGGGAACCCCTCCTAACCATCTGGGGTTATCTGCTGGGCAAGATACTAATGCTCTCTAGCAAGGGCCCAAAGTGCAAAGCTACTCTGTAGAGTTGCAGAGAGCATGCGGCAGGTTGGTTAGAAGAAAAAACTGGCTGTGCAAAGCCAGTAGGTAACAAACTATTCTGCCAAGGACAAGGGGCGAAGAATAGAAGTTAACCAACCATTCTGTGATAATAGGATTTTCCAAACGAGGCTGATAACCTGTTTGGGGTTTAGCACTGAGGCAAGAAGGATTGTTAGTGGAGGGGAAGCCCTGGTTGTGTGGTGAACAGAACCAGTGGCTTAACCACTAGTAATTGCTGTATCTGCAGCAACTACCAGGGCAGCGGAAGGAAAATTCTTTTGCCCTTCTTTTTTTAGATTGGGAAAAAGAAACAACAGACATAGTAGGACTTCCTATTGTCTGATGAGCTGCCCTAAGGTAATAAAGGGGGAGATAACTCTGGAATGGAGAATCCTCCTGCGGAACAGGTAGAGAACCATAGGGGCTTACCAGTGTAAAAGAGCCACTCTTACAAATCGAATGTTGTAGTAAGAGGGAGGTAAGTTAGAGTTGAAGGAGACTGACTATGCAGGAAGTCTCTGAAAGGTAAGATGATACATGCCAGTACAGGGAAACAACTGTCTCATTGATATTTGTCACTTCTCCTTTCCCCCAAAGAGGAAGAGAAAACCTGTTAAGTATGGGCATGATCATCATAAAGACTCTTAGAGTAAAAGAAAAGATGTCTCAAGAAGAGATATCTAGAAAAGGTTAGGATAGAATTAGTGCAGATACTTCAAGTGAAAAGAAGCAGGCTGCCACTCTAAACACCCACCAAGAGGGGTAATGATGATCTATTTGAAACCCTGCGACTGCTGGGTTTGCTGACCCTGTTGAGGTGGTGGTTTCTTCAGACCAGGGCGATGTTTCCCATGTTTGGGAACATCTGTATGATGGGCAGAAGATGGATAAAACTTTTTCCCCCTAGGGGAAGAAAGTTTGGTAGGACATTTCCTACCAACTGGGAAAGAGGAAGGCGTAGAACAGCCTCTGGAAACAGGAATGTCAGTGGCTAACTGAGCAACTTGGAGTAAAGACTCCTTGTTAAAGAGATTTTCTCCAGTGCAAGGAGTATTTCCCAGTCTTTCTTGTGCCCATTTGTCCAAGTCTGAAGCCTGGCTTTATGTCGTGCCCCTATAGCTATAGCAGAAGTTCTGTTAACAGACTCAAAGGAGTCTAGGGAAGCACGAATAAGGAACCTAGAGATATTTTGAGCATGACTAACCAGTAAGGAATAGTCTGCACTTTTGGGCTCTTGAAGAAAAGGAGTCAAAAGTAGTAATTTCTTTGTGACCTCTTCAAGAGAACATAACATAAGAACATAAGATATGCCATACTGGGTCAGACCAAGGTCCATCAAGCCCAGTATTCTGTTTCCAACAGTGGCCAATCTAGGTCATATGTACCTAGCAGTTTCCCCAAGAGACACAAGTTCCACAATGCTTGTACTGGGTCAAGCATTGATATCTTCGGTCACTTCTTAATAATGGTTTATGGACCTTTCCTCCAGGAACTTGTCCAAACCTTTTTTAAACCCAGCTACACTAACAGCCTTTACTACATCCTCCGGTAACAAATTCCAGAGTTTGATTACACGTTGAGTGAAAAAATATTTTCTTTTATTAGTCTTAAATAGTTTACCCTGTAGCTTCATTGCATGTCCCCTAGTCTTTCTATATTCTGATAACGTAAACAATCGATCTACGTTTACCCGTTCCACTCCGTTCATTAATTTATAGACTTCTATCATATCTCCCCTCAGCCGTCTCTTTTCCAGGTTAAAGAGCCCTAACCTTTTTAGCCTTTCCTCATAGGAGTATCCTTCCATCCCCTTTACCATTTTGGTGGCTCTTCTCTGAACCTTTTCTAAAATCGCTATATCCTTTTTAAGATACGGCGACCAGAATTGCACACAATATTCAAGGTGCGGTCTCACCATGGAACGATATAGAGGCATTATAATATCTTTTGTTTTATTTTCCATTCCTTTCCTTATCATACCTAGCATTCTATTTGCTCTCTTGGCTGCCGCTGCACACTGGGCCGAGGGTTTTAACATGGTATCCACAATGACGCCTAAATCTTTTTCCTGGGTGGTGGTTCCTAATGTGGAACCTTGCATCGTGTAACCATAGTTTGGGTTGTTCTTCCCTAGGTGCATAACCTTGCACTTGTCCACATTAAATTTCATCTGCCATTTTGATGCCCAGTCTTCCAATTTATCAAGATCCTCTTGCAATTTTTCACAATCCTCTTGGGTTTTAACAACTTTAAATAGTTTTGTGTCATCTGCAAATTTGATAACCTCACTCGTTATTCCACTTTCCAGGTCATTTATGAATATGTCAAAAAGCAGCGGACCCAGCACAGATCCCTGGGGTACACCACTAGTCACCTTTCTCCATTGGGAAAATTGGCCATTTAGCCCTACCCTCTGCTTTCTATCTTTTAACCAGTTCCTGATCCACAATAGTACACTGCCTCTTCTCCAGGACCAAGCAGGAAGTCAGTCCTCACTTATGGGTGACGTCGGCGCCGACGGAGCCCTCGCGGAGCAATTTTCCCCAGCTTTCAAAGAAAGCCTTTGGGAATTGCAGCGCGCATGCGCGGTCGTCTTCCCGCCCGAGGGTGCCCTCTTAGCCAGTCTTCTTTTTTTCCGCGGAGCCCTACAGACGTCCCCGTCTTGTCCCCACGAAAAAGTCGATTTTCTTCATTATTTTATTCTTTTTCTTTCGGTTCGACGCCGATCGCTTTCCCGCCCGGACTCGCGACGCCGGTCTCGAGTCCGCTTACTTTTTTCGGTTTTTCTGACTTAGTCAGCTTTCGTTTTCGGTTTCCCTGGCAGCCCGGTCCTTTGACCTCGCAGGGGCCCTTTTTCCCCCGATGGCTGCCAGTGGGTTTAAGCGGTGTGGTCGGTGTGACCGAAATATGTCACTAACCGACACACACGACTTTTGCCTCCGCTGCCTGGGCCCGGATCATGAGGAACTGATCTGTGGGCCCTGCAGCAAACTGTCCTCAAAGGCGTTGAGGAGTCGGCGGCATCAGCGTGAGAGAATCTTCGCTGACCCCAGCCGTACCCGGACCTCGTCGGAGGCCTCCGCGTCGAAAGGCTCCAGCTCGGACCGTCGCCGGAGCTCCTCCGACCGGGGTTCTCCCTCCGGGGACCATCGTCGGAAGGAAAAACCCGCGAGGGCGGCGTCGGTGGACGCTCCTGGTTCCGCGAGGGCCAGGTCGCATAGCCCCGACAGCCGCCCCGGGTCCTTGGAGAAGGAACACATCCCGAAGCGACCTCGCCTGGAGTCGGAGATGCCTGCCCGGGTAAGTCCTGTGGTCCTTCTGGACTCGCCTCCGCGACAGCCGACGTCGGGCCCGACGCCGTCGGGGCCCGAGTCGGGGGCTGCTGGGTCACCTGAGCTCGGACTCAGGTTGACGGCCTTGGAGAGCAGACTGTCTGCCTTCATGGACCAGCAGCGGGCACTGCTCGCTGGCCTCGCTGGCGCCGCTGCCCCGACCGCCGGGACGTCGACGTCCAAGTCGACCCCGGAGACCGAGCCGATCCTCGAGTCAATGAGAACTCGAGTCGATCCTCGGTCGAGGTCACCCTCGGCCTCCCGTTCGGGACCGAGGTCGCCGACGCCGACTCCCTCGACGTCGGGACGGCTGGCGCCGCACCCTGCCCGGGCCGACCCCACCGAGTCCTCGTCGGAGTCGGTCTGGGAGTCTGAGGAGGAAGAGTCACCTGATTCTTTCCGGACTCGGTGTGTCCCATCGGACTCACCGGGGTCCGAGCCTCGGAAGCAGTCCCCCCCGGAGGATGCCCGGTTCTCGGACTTCGTTAGGGATATGGCCAAGGCTTTGGCCTTCCCTGCGGATCCCGAGGAGGAGCCTCGAGCCCGACGCCCTCCAGTATGACTCTCCCGCGAGGGAGCACTTTACTGTGCCGGTTCCTCCTATGCTGGAATGACTACTCTTCCGCATGTGGGAGAGTCCGGCCTCCTCGCCGGTCCTGAGCAAGCGGGTCGATTCTATCTATCGGGTCCGCAAGAGCCCTGGCTTTCAGAAGGCACAGCTGCCACACCATTCCATGGTAGTGGAATCGGCCATGCATCGTCTTAAGAGCCAGAAGATGCACTCCTCGGTGCCTCCTGGAAGGGAAGCCCGTAACCTGGATGGCCTTGGCAAGAAGTGCTTCCAGGGCTCTATGCTCGCATGTCGTGTCCAGACTTACCAGCTCTACATGGGCATGTATCTCCGGGATCTGGCTAAAGAGCTAGCCGGATTCTCCGCTGGTCTCTCCGAGGAGCCCTTGCGGAGGTTCCTAGCCTTTGCCACGGGCATTCGGGAATGCTCAAAGTTCATGTCCCGAGCAGCCTATGATGGCTTTGAGGCCTCGGCTAGAGTGGCCGCAGCCGGCATCGGTGCCCGCCGACAGGCTTGGCTTCAGTCGTCGGACCTTGAGCCCTGGGTACAGGACAAGTTGGTCGATGTCCCCTGCCGAGGCGGAAACCTCTTTGGCAAGCCCATGGCGGAAAAGGCTGCACAAATTGAGACTGAGACTCTCACCAGGACCAGGCTTTCTAGGAAGACCTCCGCCCCTTCCCAGAAAAAGAAGGGCTCGGGAAAAAAGTCCTTTTACCCGAGGAAGGCGGCTGCCTACAAACAGTACCCCCATTATCAGGCCCCTGCAGCTCCCCAACAGGGCCAGCAGGCCAAGGGACGGGGTAACGGGTCCCGTAGGCAGCAAGCCCCCAAGCCTGCACCACCAGCCCCTGCTCAGCAGGGTGGGGGTTTTTGACTCGCTCAGCATAGCCTCTCCCCCCCGCTGGTTCCTCCCAGCACCGGAGGCCGGCTGGTTCACTTCGCCCACAGGTGGTCCAGCATCACCGCAGATGCCTGGGTACTTCAGGTCGTGCGAGAAGGCTACCTTCTCCACTTCCATCAGGTCCCTCCCTCCTATTTTCCGGGAGAACCTTCGCGCCCCCCTCTGCACAGGGAGTTGCTCCTTCAGGAGTTAGCAGGTCTTCTGCAGGAACAGGCGGTGGAACCGGTGCCCCACCACCTGAGAGGTCAAGGCTTTTATTCAAGGTACTTTCTGATACCAAAGAGAACAGGGGGCCTCAGACCCATCCTGGACTTGCGCAACCTCAACAAGTTCCTTGTGCGGGAGAAGTTCAAAATGCTTACCCTTGGAATCCTTCTGCCCTACCTCCAGCAGGGAGATTGGCTATGCTCCTTGGATCTAAAGGATGCCTACACGCACATCCTCATCCACCCAAGCCACCGCCAATACCTAAGGTTTGTGGTGGCAGGAAATCATTACCAGTACAGAGTACTGCCCTTTGGCCTATCCTCCGCACCGCGAGTCTTCACAAAATGTCTCGCGGTCGTGGCGGCCCATCTCCGGCTTCACGGCCTCTATGTCTTTCCGTACCTCGACGACTGGCTCATCAGAGCAGCGTCCGCTCAGGAGGTCACCAACGCCACGTGCCGCACGGTGACTCTGCTGCAGCACTTGGGCTTTGTCATAAACTTCGCAAAGTCCACTTTGCTCCCCTCACAGGATCTCGAGTTCATCGGCGCAAGGCTGCACACTCCTCGGGCACGAGCGTACCTACCGCTCGACAGGGCTCAACGGCTCATGGACCTAGCCGACCGCTTTCGCAGCCAGCCCCTGGTCTCCGCCAGGCGCTTCCTGAGACTGCTCGGCCATATGGCTTCCACCGTCCATGTGACCCCCAATGCCCGCCTGAATATGCGGTCTGCTCAATGGTGTCTCCGCCAGCAGTGGCGACAAGCCACAGGCGGCCTGGCAGACCTAGTGCGCGTCTCCGAGCCGCTGCTCTCGTCTCTCCGGTGGTGGCTCCGGCAGCCGAACCTGATATTCGGAATGCCTTTCCAGTCACCTCAGCCGACCCGGGTGCTGACCACCGATGCATCCCTCCTGGGCTGGGGAGCACATTGCCAAGAGGCACGTACTCAGGGCCTCTGGACCACGTGGGAGTCTGCTCAGCAGATCAACTTCCTGGAGCTCAGGGCGATCCGCCTAGCTCTCAAGGCCTTCTCCCACCTGACTTCCCAACAGTCCGTCCTTGTCCAGACGGACAATCAAGTTGCCATGTTCTACGTGAACAAGCAGGGGGGCACGGGCTCCTTCCTCCTCTGCCGAGAGGCACAGAAGCTCTGCTCTTGGGCCGTCAGTCACGGCATTCTCCTCAAGGCAGTTTATCTCCCGGGCCAAGAAAATTGCCTTGCAGACAAACTCAGCAGGGTCCTCCAGCCGCACGAGTGGCGTCTGGATCCCTTGGTAGTTCAGAAGCTCTTCCTCAAGTGGGGTCTCCCCACGGTGGATCTCTTTGCCAGTCCTCACAACCGGCAGCTTCCTCGCTTCTGCTCTCGTCAGCCACACCCCCTTCGGGTTGCGGCGGACGCCTTTCTGATCTCGTGGTCGGGGAGCCTTCTGTACGCTTTCCCTCCCATCCCGCTGGTCTCTCGGACTCTTTTCAAGGTTCTCCGAGACAAAGCCTTCATGATCCTGGTGGCCCCTCGCTGGCCCAGGCAGCCGTGGTTTCCGCTCCTGCTGCAACTGGCGGTGGAGGATCCAATCCCTCTGGGGGTACAACCGGATCTCCTCACTCAGGATCAGGGGTCCCTTCTGCACCCCAACCTCAGGTCTCTCAACCTCATGGCCTGGCTGCTGAGAGGGTAGTCCTTGCTCCCCTTCTCCTGCCGGCGGAGGTGGAGGAGGTCGTCTTAGCTTCGCGTCGGCCTTCTACCCGCAAATGCTACGCCCTTAAATGGCGTCGCTTTGCAGTCTGGTGTACCCAACAGTCTCAGGATCCCTTCTCCTGCCCGGTGTCGGTGATCTTGCAGTACTTGCTGCACCTCTCTAATCTGGGACTTAAGTCCAACTCCGTCAAAGTTCACCTCAGTGCTCTTTCAGCACATCATGTGCCAGTGGACGGCAGACCTCTCTCCAATGACCCTCTCGTAGCGAGGTTTCTCCGAGGTCTCCTTCTACTTAAACCACCTCTGCGCCCGCCAGCGCCTCACTGGGACCTGAATGTGGTTTTGCAGCGGATCACCTGTCCGCCTTTTGAACCTATGGCTACCTGTTCTCTCCGTTTTCTGTCTTGGAAAACACTGTTCTTGATAGCCCTCACTTCCGCTAGACGCGTAAGTGAATTGCAGGCCCTCGTGTCTGATCCCCCTTACACTAGGTTCTACAAGAATAGGGTAGTCCTACGGACTCACCCAAAATTTCTGCCTAAAGTGGTCTCCCCTTTTCACATCAATCAGGAGGTGGTACTTCCAACCTTCTTTCCCAGACCACACTCCAGCCGAGCTGAAACGGTCCTCCATACCCTGGACTGTAGAAGGGCATTGAACTTCTACCTTGACCGTACGCGGGAGCACCGTAAAGCTGCTCAGCTTTTTGTGTCTTTTGACCCCAATAAATTGGGGCTCCCGGTCTCCAAGCGTACTCTGTCCATCTGGGTTGCGGACTGTATCTCTTGGGCTTATGGGGCAGCCGGACTCTCCTTAGAAAGTCGAGTCACGGCTCATTGCGTTCGGGCAAAGGCCACGTCAGTGGCTTACCTCCGCTCTGTTCCGCTGGCAGACATCTGCCGGGCCGCTACTTGGTCTTCGAGCCAGACTTTTGCGGTCCATTACTGTCTCGAGAGGGAGTCCCGTAGGGACAGTGCTTTCGGACAGGCAGTCCTCCGTAATCTCTTTGAGGTCTGAGCAACTCCTACCCTCCATCCCGGATGTGGGCTACCGGTGGGTGATAATTCAGCGAAGATTCTATCCTTCTGTGCTGCTGAGCTAGAGGGAGCTCATTTTTGTGCTTAGGGTCTCCGGTAGCCTTGAGCTTGGGAGTCCCATAAGTGAGGACTGACTTCCTGCTTGGTCCTGGAGAAAGCGTAGTTACTCACCTGTAACAGGTGTTCTCCAGGAGCAGCAGGAATCAGTCCTCACTACCCTCCCTCCTCCCCTTGGAGTTGCAATCGTCTGCTTATGTTCTTTTTTGCAAATTTTTATGCTGTCTTTTTTAGCTATGTCATCTGACTGGCTAAGATGGCACCCTCGGGCGGGAAGACGACCGCGCATGCGCGCTGCAATTCCCAAAGGCTTTCTTTGAAAGCTGGGGAAAATTGCTCCGCGAGGGCTCCGTCGGCGCCGACGTCACCCATAAGTGAGGACTGATTCCTGCTGCTCCTGGAGAACACCTGTTACAGGTGAGTAACTACGCTCTATCCCATGACTCTTTAGTTTTGCCAAAAGTCTCTGATGAGGGACCTTGTCAAAGGCTTTCTGAAAGTCCAGATACACAATATCAACCGACTCACCTTTGTCCACCTGTTTATTCACTCCTTCAAAAAAACATAACAGATTAGTAAGACAAGATCTTCCTTGTCTAAAGCCATGTTGGCTGTCTCCCATTAGGTCGTGACTATCTACATGCTGAGTAATTTTATTCTTTATGATGGTTTCTACCATTTTTCCCGGTACTGACGTCAGGCTCACCGGTCTGTAGTTTCCCGGATCACCCCTGGAACCCTTTTTAAAAATTGGTGTTACATTGGCGATCCTCCAATCTTCAGGTATTAGAGATGATTTTAATGATAGTTCACAGATTACTAATAGCAGGTCTGCAATCTATATTTCAGTTCTTTCAACACCCTTGGATGTATACCATCCGGCCCAGGTGATTTGCTACTCTTCAGTTTATCTAATAGTTTTAAGACATCTTCCCGATGTATCGATATTTCCTTCAATTCTTCCGCACCTTTAAATACCACTTCAGTCATGGGTAACATCCCTACATCTTCCTCAGTAAAGACTGAAGCAAAGAATTCATTCAGTCTCTCCGCTATCGCCTTGTCGCCTCTTAGTGCTCCCTTAACCCCTTTATCATCTAATGGACCAACTGACTCTCTCACAGGTTTTTTGCTACGAATGTACTTGAAAAGGTCTTTATTTCGTGTTTTTGCTTCCGCAGCAAGCTTCTTCCCAAATTCTCTCTTTGCCTGCCTTATCAATGCCTTGCATTTGACTTGCCAGTGCTTGTGCTGTTTCCAGGTTTCGTCATTTGGCTCTTTTTTCCATTTCCTGAAAGATGCTTTTTTGGCAACAATAGCCTCTCTGACCTCACCTTTAAACCATGCTGGCAGTTTTTTGGACTTCCTTCCACTTTTCTTAAAGCGTGGAATACAGCTGGTCTGGGCTTCCAAGATAGTATTTTCAACAACATCCAAGCTTGATGTACGTCTTTAACCTTTGCAACTGCTCCTTTTAGTTTTTTCTTAACTGTTTTCCTCATTTTATCATAGTCTCCCTTTCGAAAGTTAAAGGGTAGTACTGTGGATTTCCTTACTATCCCTCCTCCACTAATTAAATCAAAGGCGATCATGCTATGATCACTATTGCCAAGTGGCCCCAACACCCTTATCTCTTGCACTAGATCTGGTGTTCCACTAAGGACTAGGTCTAATATGGCTTCCCCTCTGGTCGGTTCATGAACCAGCTGCTCCAAGAAGCAGTTATTTATTTCATCTAGGAACTTTATCTCCCTAGCATGTCCTGCTGTGACACTGACCGAGTCGATGCCGGGGTAATTGAAATCACCCATTATTATTACTGCACTGTAACTTTTGCTAGCTTCCTTGATTTCTTTGAGCATTTCATCATCCATTTGTTCATTCTGGCCAGGCAGACGATAGTACACCCCCACTGCCATCGCCTTCCCCTTTTTACATGGAATTTCAATCCATAGAGATTCTACAGCAAATTTTGTTTCTTGCAAAACTTTAATCCTTTCTGACTCAATGCCCTCTCTAACATAGAGCGCAACCCCTCCACCAATTTGATCAGCTCTATCATTACGATATAGTTTGTACCCAGGTATCACAGTGTCCCACTGGTTGTCCTCCTTCCACCATGTCCAATCATATCTAACCTCTCGTTTAGTGCTATATATTCTAATTCTCCCATCTTGTTTTTTAGACTTCTAGCATTTGCATACAAGCATTTTAGAGACTGTATTTTATTCATATTAATTTGGCTATTGGTAGACATGGGTAATTTGGGATCTTTAAGCTCTGTCTGCTCCATACTCGAGGGCATTTGGGCTACTTTAATCATTTTTGGAACCTCTCTGCTTTTTGTAGTATCCTTCAAGGATACATTCTTCCGAACCATGCGCTCTTGGGTGACTGTCGGCTTTCCCCTATTATCTAGTTTAAAAGCTGCTCTATCTCCTTTTTAAAGGTTAATGCCAGCAGCCTGGTTCCATCCCGGTTAAGGTGAAGCCCATCCCTTCGGAAGAGCCCCTCCTTTCCCCAGAATGTTCCCCAGTTCCTAAACCCATATAGAAAATAAACCCATATAGAAAATATATGAGAGAATTCTTGCTGAAAGCATGGATGCCTGGAAGGTTTAGCGTCCAAAGGCATCTAAAGTCTTAGACTCACGACCTGGCGGATAAGAAGAGTTCTTTTTAGTACTCTTCACCCACCTCATTGCTGATTCTACAACAATGGAATGATGAGGAAGTTGAGTCCTTTGAAAACCTGGAGAGGGGGGCACCTGATATAGAAGATCAGTTGCTCTAGAAAGTGGGAGTACCGTTAAAGGAGCTTCCCACATTCGTAGAAGGAGATCCCTGCAAGGAATGATGCAAGGGAAGCATAATGTTCTCCTTTCCTCTCCCAGGAATATACAGGGATTCTGAATTCCCTTGTGTAGGATCCTGTCCAGGTATAGAAAAGGCAAGTGATTTTGCCATATCCAGGAGAAAAGATTGAAAAGAAAAATCCCCAGAGGGAAATTCTTTTGGATAGGCTAGATCTGTTGAAGAACTAGCATTGGCACCAAGGGATCTATTCAACTTTATAGGAATATAAGATCCTGAATGGTGGAGTATGGGATCCTTAGAGGATGGTCGCCAGTACCGCAAGAGGTCAGGACCAGCAACAGTCGGTAGCACATCGTCCATGCTAGGGATCGATTCCAAACTCAGCACCGAGGGGAGCGAGCCTGATGAGAGAAGCATGGAAGGCACCGAAAGCAATGGTAATGTGGATATTGGTACCGGCTTCGGTACCATATCTGATACTGGTGGATGAAGGCCAGCCGGTGACAACTCTAATGGTATCGAAGAAACCGAGAGTGCCAGATCTGGATCATCGGAACCGTGCCTTTGGTATCGTCTGGTGTCGGTACCAAGGTGAGTCGGTACCCAGTCCTCCAGACTGGAGATCGATTCCAGACTCGGCATTGAAGGAAGCGAGTCTATCGATGCACATCTGGAGGGTACTGACGTCGGTACTAGTATCGGTACCGGGATCGATACCGATACTGCAAGGTCGGTCTGCAGCGTATCCAACAGCCCCGTAGGTACCGAGGATGCCAGACTACGATCCTTGGTGAGGAATGTTTCATCCAACAGCATTGCCGATGCTGGGGTATTGGTACTGCTCAAAGCGGATGCCACCACCGAACATGGCTCAGGTATGTTCTGTGAGGGGTGAACCTCAGGAACAACCTGAAACCCCACACAGGCTTTGGAGGCCGAATACTCCCACCGGGGTTTTAAAGCCAGTGTGTTCTCGAGGGCAAGGCCAGAGGCATCTCTATGCTGTGCATGAGATCTGCCACTCGAGGACTGGCTAGTCTTAACAGACTGTTTTTGGGTTACCTGATCCTGTGTAGAAGAAGAGATGGTCGGTGCCCTGAAGTTGGATGGGGACCGCGTATCGAGGGAAACTCGATGCTGATAACCTCTTCCCACAGTACTATTGCAGGAGAGACACTCCGGAGGAAAATGGTCAGGACCCAAGCAAGTTAGACACCACCTGTGAGTGTCTAAAATTAATTTTATACCGCCACAGTTTGTACATTTCTTGGGAATAGTGGCTGGCGGTTCCATGAAGGAAAGTGAGTAGGCCTAGCAGGCCTAAAAACACCGTGAGGCACTAACAAGGGAAAGCAGAGTTACTTACCTGTAACAGGTGATCTCTGGGAACAGCAGGAATAAGTCTTCACATATGGGTACGTCGGTACCAACGGAGCCTGCGCGGGAACGCTCCCCAGCGTCCAATCAGAAAACTTTTGGGAGCATCCCACAGCGCCTGCGTGCTGCCTTCCCGCCTTTCCAACTGTCTCTCCTCAGTTGAGTTTTATAGCTGAGACAAAGAGGGAGAGAGAGGGAAAGGAAGAGAGATAGAGAGAGAGAGAGAGACAACTCCTAGGGGAGGTGGGTGGGTTGTGAAGACTTATTCCTGCTGTTTCCAGAGATCACCTGTTACAGGTAAGTAACTGTGCTATCTCCAGTAACAAGCAGGAATGAGTCTTCACATATGGGGATTCCCTAGCTTTTGATGCCAGGGAGAGAGCCCAGAAGTTGTGTTTCCCTGGGACAGGGCTGCACTTCCCCACCTGGATCTCTGGCATCCCATGAGGGATGGTGGGTAGGAGTTGATTAAGCATGGAACAGGTGTTTGAGAACAGCCTGACCAAACAAGGCATCCCGGCGGGAGTCCTTGTCCAAGCAGTAATGGGCTGTGAAGGTATGAACTGAGGCCCAAGTGGCTGCTCGACAGATGTCATCGATAGACGCAGAGTTCAGATGAGCCATTGAGGCTGCCATGGCTCTCACATTGTGCGCTGTGACATGGTCCTACAGAGAAAGGTTCTTGCTCTGATAGTCGAAAGAAATACATTGGGCAATCCAGTTGGAAAGAGTTCTCTTGGAGACTGGTTGTCCCAAATGAGAAGGATCAAAGACAAAGAGTTGGGAAGACTTTCTATGTTGCTGTGTCCTCTGTAAGTAAAAAGCTAGAGCTCTTTTACAGTCCAGGTTATGAAGATTCCTCTCTGCAATTGATGCATGAGGTCCTGGAAAAAAGACAGGTAGGTAGACCTCTTGGTTGAGGTGAAAAGGCGAGACCACCTTAGGCATAAAGTGTGGATTAGTCCTAAGGACCACCTTGTCATGACGAAACCTTGTATAAGGTGGATTAGCTACTAGTGCTTGCAATTCACTGATGCGGCGTGCTGATGTGATTGCAATGAAAAAGATAACCTTCCAAGAAAGGTATTTCAAGGAGGTAGTAGCTAAAGGTTCAAAAGGCGGCTTCATAAGCTGACCAAGAACCAAATTTAAGTCCCATGCCACCGGTGGTGGTCTAATGGGAGGCTCTGTTAAAAGGAGGCCTCTCATGAACCTTGCTACCAGGGGATGAGAGGAAACAGGCTGTCCATTTAGAGGCTTGAGTGAAGCTGCAATAGCACTCAGATGGACTCTTACTGAATTTGTTTTAAGGCCTGCATTAGACAGATGCAGGAGATACTCCAGTAACGATTCCAGAGGTATTGACCGGGGGTTAAGACCCCTTCCAGAACACCAGATGGTAAACCTTTTCCACTTGAAGGCATAAGAACGTCTAGTGGAAGGTTTTCTGGAAGCATGAAGAACATCTTTCACTTGAGAAAGAGGAAGATCCTGGAGATCTAGGCCTTCAGCAACCAAGCCCTGAGATGCAGAGACTGGGGATTGGGATGCCACAATTTTCCGTCCTCCTGAGAGAGGAGGTCTGGAGCAGACCCTAACTCTAGGGAGGGAGCTTGAGAGAGATGTAGAAGCAGAGGGTACCACACTTGCCGTGGCCAATGTGGAGCTATGAGAATCATGTGGCCTCTGTCTCTCTGAAGCTTGAATAGGGTTTTGGGAATTAGGGGAATGGGTGGAAAGGCATACAGGAAGTCTTGACCCCAGTGAAGGAGGAAAGCATCCCTTGCCTGAGCCTCCTGAGCCGGAATTCTGGAACAGAACCGGGGAAGTTTGGCATTCCACGGACTTGCAAAGAGGTCTATGTTCGGGGTTCCCCAAATCTGAAAAATATTTGACATCTGGTCCATACATAGGGACCACTTGTGTGGAAGCATTACTCGACTGAGTCTGTCTGCCCAAGAGTTTTGAACCCCTGGAAGATAGACTGCCAGAAGATGAATGTGATGCTCTCTGGCGAGGGCCCATAGTCGCAGAGCTTCGTTAAAAAGCGACAGAGAGTCAGTTCCCCCCTGCTTGTTTAGGTAGAACATGGCTACCTGATTGTCCGTGTGGACAAGGACTGTCTTGTGGCTGAGCAGGGTGTGGAAAACTCGTAGAGCAAGGAAGATTGCTCTGAGTTCCAAAAGATTGATGTAGAGACAAGTCTCCTGTGGGGACCAGATGCCCTGGGTGGAGAGGTCCTGAAGATGAGCTCCCCAGCCCATTGGAGAAGCATCTGTTGTAAGATTTGTCTGGGGTAGAGGCTGTTGAAAAGGACACCCCAGCAAGAGGTTTTGAGGGGACTTCCACCATTGGAGGGACAAAATGAGGCGACCTGTGTTTGCTATTTTGTCTGACAGGCAGCCTAATGCCTGGGTCCATTGGGTGGATAAAGTCCACTGAGCTGCTCTCATGTGAAGGCGAGCGTATGGTACCACATGAACGGTGGAAGCCATATGGCCTAGCAACTGTAAGATCTCTCGAGCAGTTAGTAGGGGTTTCAACTCTGCTTGAGAAGCTAACTAAATCAAGCGAAGGCAGCGGGCCTGGGGAAGAAAGGCCCTTGCCTTTGTGGTATCCAGCAATGCCCCCTATAAACTCCAGGGACTGAATAGGGATCAAATTGGATTTTGGGATGTTTATTACCAGCCCTAAGTATTGAAGGATACGCATTGTGCAGATTAGAGCAGTCTTGGCCTCTGATTGAGTGGGAGCTTGAATGAGCCAGTCGTCCAGATAGGGGAAGACAAATATTCCCAGGGTGCGCAGAAAAGCAGCAACCACTGCCATGCATTTCGTGAACACCCTTGATGCAGTGGCCAGGCGAAAGGGGAGCACTCTGTATTGATAGTGCTTCTCCTGGAAAAGGAACCAAAGGAACCTTCTGTGAGTTGGATGGATGAGAACATGAGTGTACGCATCCTTGAGATCTAGAGAACAAAGCCAATCCTGACTCTGAAGGTATGGCAGCAGAGTTCCTAGAGAAACCATCTTGAATTTTTCCTTGACTAGGAATCTGTTCAACTCTCTGAGATCTAAAATGGGTCTGAAGCCCCCTGTTTTCTTTGGGATAAGAAAATAGGGGGAGTAGAACCCTGTGCCTTGTTGTTGAGAAGGCACTTCCTCTATTGCACCTTGGGCTAGAAAAGTGGCAACCTCCTGCTCTAATAGGCTGAGGAGGGAGGTTGGAGAATTGAACTGGTGCACTCTTGTGAGAGGGGGCAAGCTGGAAAAATGAAGTTTGTACCCCTCTCTTATGATGGAGTGTCCAATGCTCTGCTGTGATTTGTCCCCATCTGGGAGCAAAGTGACATAACCTTCCTGGAATGGTGGAGGGCTCTGGTCCTTCTAGAGCCAGGAAGGTTAAGTTCTCTAGCAGAAAGTCAAAGGCCTTGAGGGGGCTGGGACTGCTGGGCTGGAGCAGGCCTCGCAGCCTTGGCCTTGGTCTGTTTGGAGGATTACTGACGTTTGGAAGGGAACTGAGCTGCAGAAGATGCTCTCTGACTATAAGCAGGATAGGATCTTCCCTTTTTAGAAAAAGGTGCTTTCTTAAACAACCTTTTCTTAGCAGGAGCAGCTGTAGATTTGTATAGTCTATCCAAAGCAGAATTTTCAGCATCCATCTGATTGGCTTTTGCTTGCCAATCCTTACCAAACAGATTTTCACCTGTACAAGGGATATTTCCCAATTCATCTTGGACCCAGGTCTCGAAATCAGATGCTTGAAGCCAAGCAATCCTACGTGCACCTATAGCTATAGCTGAGGCTCTGCTTACGCATTCAAAGGAGTCGAAAGCTGCACGGTTGGAGAATTTGGAGATATCCTGGGCATGTTTGAGCCCAGAGAGAAATTCTTGCCTTTTATTGTCAGACATAAAAGGACTTAAAGTCTGAAAATGGTCAGTGACTTCTTTTAAGAACATTCCCATGTAGAGACTATAAGAATTAATTCTCGCAGCAAGCATGGAAGCTTGGAAGACTCTTCTACCAAAAGCATCCAGGGTTCTACATTCACATCCTGGAGGATTAGAGGCATGTCTCTTGGCACTTCTAATCTTTCTCATTGCAGACTCAACCACAATAGAGTGGTGAGGAAGCTGAGTTTTATGGAAACCAGGACAAGGAGGGACACGATACATGGTGTCCAACCTGCGAGAATGAGGAGAGGTAGTTAGAGGTGCTTCCCACAGCCTTAACATGAGATCATACAGAATCTCATGAATAGGCAAGGTAGCTGCCTCTTTAGGAGTTTTAGGATATTGTAGAATATCTAACTCCTTAGCTCTAGGCTCTGACTCTGGGGCTACTGTAATAGAGAGACCCCGAGCCACCTCTCTAATAAAGTCTTGAAAAGACAAGTCCTCTGGAGGAGACATCCTTAGTTTAGGAGAGGACTCCTCCTGTGGAAGAAGCATCGCTGCATCGACAGACTCTTCAGAATCCTCAGAGTCATCAGAGGAATCAAAGTACCATCTGTCGGGATGCTCTTGCAAAGCCCGATACCCGTACCGACCGGGGTCGGTATCGGGAATCATCGGTACCGGGGTATCGGTACCTGAGGGCTGCAGAGGGCAGGGTACCGGCATTGCTGACACCGATGCCGATGTCGATGCCACCGGTACCGGAATCAGTACCGATGGTGATACCGGAGCCGGTACCTGCGGAGTAGTCTGTTGCGGTACCACGGGCGTCGATGCCACAAGGAAAGCCGCCAGACTGCGTTCCATGGACAGAATCCTCTGATCCATCGACGCTGCCAATGCCTGGAAGTCAGTACCGGTGGAGGCCACTGGTACCCCAGAGCATGGCACCAGGAGATCTGTTGAGGCCACGCCATCTAGATCGTCCTGGAACCCCGATGATGATGCTTTAGAAGCCGAAGCCTCCCGCTGGGGTAATTTTGCCGGTGCAGAATCCTCGAGGGCAAGGCCAGAGGCATCTCAATGCTTAGAAGGAGATTTGCCCTTCGAGGACCGGCTGGATTTATGTTTAGTTACCTGAGATCCATGTGAGGAAGAAGCAGCCCTGGAAGACGTCGATGCCACCGAAGCCGCATCAGAGGGAAACAGGGTACTGAGCTTGGCAGCTCGGTTCTGTCGACCTCTCTTAGACATCATGGAACAGGACACACAATCTTTAATGGAATGGTCAGGACCTAAACATTTGAGACACCAGTCATGGGTGTCGGTGACGGATATAGTACCGCCACATTTTGTGCACTTCTCAAAACCTGAGGCAGGTTTTTCCATATTTAAGGAAGAAGGTTTTGGGCCTAAGGCCCAAAACTGAAGTACACCTGAAGAAAAAATAGAAGGTCTTTTTTTTTTTTTTTTAAGAAAAGAATAAGAACTGGCGGTACTGGTACAGCGTCGAGGAAGGCAGACGCGTACAGAAAAGAAATAAAGAAAAAAATAAGGAAATTCTTCTGCGGTGACAGGAACACGACCTGCTGGCTCCGCGGAAAAAGAACAACTGAGGAGAGACAGTTGGAAAGGTGGGAAGGCAGCACGCAGGCGCTGTGGGATGCTCCCAAAAGCTTTCTGATTGGACGCTGGGGAGCGTTCCCGTGCAGGCTCCGTCGGTACCGACGTACCCATATGTGAAGACTCATTCCTGCTTGTTCCTGGAGATAAAGTATTCCTTAAAAGGAAAATTTTACAAGAAAAAAGAAAAGAAACACCGGCGGTGTCGGGGAAGGCAGCCGCGACCACAAGAAAACCAAAAAATAAAAGAAGAATTTTCTGCGGTGACAGGAGGACGTCCTGCCGGCTCCGCGGAAAAACGAAAACTGAGGAGAGGCAGTTGGGAAAGGCGGGAAGGCAGCACGCAGGCATGTTGGGATGCTTCCAAAAGCGTTCTGATTGGATGCTGGGAAGCGTTCCCGCGCAGACTCCGTCGGTGCCAACGTACCCATATGTGAAGACTCATTCCTGCTTGTTCCTGGAGATATTTATATACACCTTCCTGTTCAAGTTCATTGATGTCACAGCCCTCAGCTTGGGAGATGTTTTCCGTTTTGTTCAATTTTCCTCTAAAAAAAAAAAAATTGCCTTAGCACATTTGTCTAGGGCAGGGGTGGACAACTCCAGTCCTGGAGAGCCGCAGACCAGTCAGGTTTTCATGATGTCCCTAATGAATATTCATGAGATCTATTTGCATCCACTGCCTTCCATTGTATGGAAATAGATCTCATGAATACCTGACTGGTCTGCGGTTCTCCAGGACCGGAGTTGCCCACCCCTGGTCTAGGCCAAAGGTTTTCCTGATGTTATCAGAAAAGCTTTTCACTACACAAAGTCGCTCTGCTAACAGGGCTGGCCCAAGGATTTCTGCTGCCTCAAGCAGTAGCCTCAGCCACCCCCCACTGCCGCCAATTCAGTTGGCAGGATCAGTGTGACAGCGTGATGGCAGCAGCAGCCCGCAGCAGGTCATGTGCTTCGGCACCCATGCTCTGCAGCTTATGACCCCCCTTCCAAGACAACTTCCTGTCGGAGGGGTTCAAAAGTGGCAAGCCTTGTGTGCCAAAGCACATGGCCTGCCACAGACACCATGCTACCCACAGAGGTCTGTTGCTCTATACAGCCGCCTAGCCTACCTAGTAGACAGGCCAATCCTTTCTGCTAATTGTTGGTTACTGAAACTGTAGAGCTTCGGGTCATCTACCAATAGTAAATAGAATATTACCTCTTTAAGATTCAGGCTAAATCTGTATCCCAAAGAGTTGACGAGAGTACTTATTGGATTAAGTGCCATACAAAACAGACGTGGTGACAGGAATCCCACTGAAATATGCCTCACTGGATCTAGAAATGTTAGAAATTATGTACTGACCATCTTCATACTTCAAAAATAATGTGGTTTGCCACATTGTCAGGGTGGATCTAATGTACTCTGTCAAACCAAGATTTATCTTATACATTTCAAGGCAATTTATTATCCAAGAGTGTGGGTCGCTGTCAAAAGCTTTCTTACAGGAAAGAGGAGAAGTACACCTTCTGCAAAATCAAAACTGAAACAGACAGCGGAGGGTAAGGACCACAGCCACACACTATAATTAAAAGGGGGAACTTTATTGTAGACCCATAAAATGTGCCAGTGGCTCTTCAAAACTTTCGAATACGTGATGACAGGTGCGGAAAACGAATGACACCAACAAATTTGTCACCATAATTCTTATCTTTGGGTAGAAGCAAATCCTGTCTAGGGGTAAAAAGAGCACGGCTAAAACCTTTTTTAATACAATCAATGGGATAGCCTCTAGCAGAGAACTGTTTGGCCATATCATGAGATATGCTGTTAAACTCTACATCTGTACAAAGCCTTAAAAACTGTGAGACAGGTAAATTCTTTTTGAGATGACTATTGTGAAAGCTATCGTATTTGAGGAGCTTATTACGGTCCATAGGTTTCTGAAAAATAGTAGTACTAAAACCAGACGGAGATTTTTTGATGAGAATATCCAAAAAGAAAATTTCAATGGAACTGAACTGCATTTTAAACTTGAGATTGAAGTCTACAATGTTGAACCAATTAAAAAATTTGGTTAGCTGATTGTTAGTGCCTCTCCACAGTATGAAAATGTCATCAATATATCTTTTCCAGGAAATGACAAAAGGTGAAAATGGAAAAACTTTTAAATGAGTCTCCTTGAATTCAGCCACATACAAATTGGCTATATCAGGTGCCTTGGTGGCACCCATAGGTGTACCTTTGATTTGCTGGTAAAAAATGCCATCAAAAATGAAATAATTTTGAGTTAAAGCGGTACGAGCCAATTCTACTAAAAATTGTGTGTGAGGGCTTTGTTGTTGTTGTTAAGTGCCGTCGAGTCGGAGTCGACTCATGGCGACCCTCTGGATAGCTATCCTAAATTGTGTTCGGTCTTCAGTCAGGCGGCTTATTGTTGACAGACTGGTACCCGTAGCTGCTGTTATTGTATCGATCCATCTCATTGCTGGCCTTCCTCTTTTGCGTTGACCTTCTGTCTTGCCAAGCATGATGTCTTTCTCTAATGATCTCTCTCTCCGCATGATGTGTCCAAAGTATGAAAGTCGAAGTCTTGTCATATGAGCTTCTAAAGAAAGCTTAGGTTTGATCTCCTCTAGTACAGACTGGTTTGTTCTTCGGGCAGTCCATGGTATACACAGTATTCGCCGCCAGCACCATAATTCAAAGGCATCAATTTTCTTCCTGTCTATCTTTTTCACTGTCCAGCTTTCACATCCATATGATATTGAAAATACCATGGCTTGAACAAGTCGAATCTTTGTATGGAGAGAGACATCTCTGCTCTTGAGAATCTTATCTAGGTCTTTCATAGCCATTCTGCCAAGAGCAATGCGTCGTCTGATTTCTTGACTGCTTGTTGCTTCTTTATTGATAGTTGATCCAAGTAGGTTAAAGTTATTCACGATTTCAATTTCTTCTCCTTCGACGATAAAGATCATGACAACTGGCATAATCAACAGGTTCATCTTCTTTACATTAAGATGCAGGCCCATTTTGAGACTATGTTCTTTGATTGTGAGAAGCAAATGTTTCAGATCATCTTCACTTTCCGCCAGTAATGTGGTATCATCAGCATAGCGAAGGTTGTTGATGAGTCTTCCACCAATCTTCACACCTCTGTTGTCTTCATACAATCCTGCTTCTCTGATGATTTGTTCTGCATATAAATTAAACAGGTAGGGGGAAAGTATGCAGCCTTGTCTTACACCTTTGCTTATTTTAAACTATTCTGTTTCTCCTTGTTCTGTTCGAACTGTTGCTTCTTGATCAATGTACAGATTGTGCAAGAGAACGATCAGGTGTTCTGGTATACGCATGCTTCTTAATGTGGCCCAGAGTTTCTCATGGTTTACACAGTCAAAAGCTTTGCTATAGTCGATAAAGCACAAATAGATATCCTTTTGGTATTCTTTAGTCTTTTCAAGGATCCATCTCACATCCGCAATGATGTCTCTCGTTCCTCGCCCTTTTCTGAACCCTGCTTGCACTTCAGGTAGTTCTTGTTCCAGGTATGATTGTAGTCTCTTTTGAATAATCTTCAGTAGAATCTTGCTGGCATGTGGGATCAGAGCGATTGTGCGATAATTTCCACAGTCAGTTGGATCACCTTTCTTTAGTATTGGTATAAACACAGATCTTTTCCAGTCAGTTGGCCATGATCCTGTCTTCCATATTTCTTGGCAGAGCCTTGTAAGTATGGTAACAGCTGCATCAGATTGCTGTAATACTTCTATGGGAATGCAATCAATGCCTGGTGCTTTGTTCTTTGATAAGGCTTTCAATGCTGCTTCAACTTCTTCTTTCATCACCAATGGTTCCAGATCATAAGGTACAGGTTGAAACGGCTGTTGGTCCACTTGATCTTTATCATATAAAAACTTTGTATATTCCTTCCATCTTTTCTTGATCTTCTCAGCATCATTCAACATAGAACCTTGAGCATCTTGTAACATTCCAATTCGAGGCTGGAACTTTTTCTTTAACTTTAACTTTAGGAAAGCTGATCTTGTTCTTCCTCTAATAGTTTCTGCTTCTATTTCCTTGCATGCGTCATTGTAGTACTTTTCCTTGTCCTGTCTTGCTGCACGTTGGAAATCTCTGTTGAGTTCTGTGATTGTCTTTCTTTCTCCTCTGGCTTTAGCTTCTCTGCGTTTCTGGACAATTTTCAGAGTTTCTTCTTCCGTCATCCATTTTGGACGTTTTTTCTTTTTTACCTTTTGTAGAGACTTCTCACTTTCTTCCAACACAACCTTCTTGATGTCATTCCATAACTCTTCTGGAACTCTATCATTTGTATCTAAAGCAGCAAATCGATTTTGCAGGCAGTCTTTAAATTCCAGTGGTATATTCACAAGGTCATATTTTGCTGCATTCATGAGTGGTTTGTTCTTTTTCAGCTTTAGCTTGAGTTTGCATACTAGTAGTTGATGATCTGTACCATAATCAGCTCCAGGTTTTGTCTTTGTTGATGTTATAGAGCTTTTCCATCGTTGACTTCCACAGATGTAGTCAATTTGATTTTTATACAATCCATTGGGTGAAGTCCATGTGTACAGTCGCCGCTTGTGTTGCTGGAAGAAGGTGTTCGAGATGAATAGATCGTTGGTCTTGCAGAATTCTATCAGTCTTTCTCCAGCTTCATTTCTGTTGCCAAGTCCATATTTTCCAACTACTTTGTCTTCTTCTTTGTTGCCAACCTTTGCGTTCCAATCACCCATGACTATCAGGATATCCTGTTTGCATGTTCTGTCAATTTCAGCTTGTACTTGTTCATAGAACTCTTCAATTTCATTCTCTTCTGCAGCTGTTGTTGGGGCATATACTTGAATTATAGTTGTGTTGATAGGCATTCCTCGTAGACGAACAGAGATTAAGCGTTCGCTGACTGCATTGTATTTCATTACCGTTCTTGCAAGTTTCTTCTTTATTATAAATGCAACACCATTTCTTCTTTGTCTTTCATTTCCAGCATTGTAGACCATGTGATCATCTGATGCAAAGTGCCCCATGTCAGTCCATTTCAGTTCGCTGACACCCAACAGATCAAGTTGTACACGTTCCATTTCATTCTTGACCACCTCCAACTTCCCTTGGTTCATGCTTCGTACGTTCCATGTTCCAATATGTAAGACATCTTTACAGCTTCTGACTCTCATTTCATGCGCAGCTACATCAGCAGTCAGACGTCCCGAGGGCTTTGATCCAACCACATCATAAATCTTCAGCTCTTCCCCAGTAGCTAGTTGAGTGCCTTCCAACCTGGGGGTCTCATCTTCCAGCACAATTTGTTTTGTTGTAACTATCCATTGGGTTTTCATGGCAAGATGCAGAAGTAGATTGCCGGGCCTTTCTTCCGCGCAGTTTAAGTTTGGTGGTGTTGCCGTTGTCACAGAAATGTGATCCTCCGCCGTCAACACTATCCCATTCTGCTGCTGCCCAGATGGGTGGTTTGTCTTGGTCTGGCATCTCAGCTGAGACCTGTCCATCTTGGGAGACCCTGCCAGTAGTTAAACTACCGATAGTTTAGCTCTCAGCATCACTGATGCACACAAGCCCTCACAGCACGACATGCTGCAAACCAAGTGAGGGGAGGGCACTTGGTTATAACAGTGAGGGCACCCTAGACTTCAATCTCAAGTTTAAAATGCAATTCAGTTCCATTAAAATCTCCGTCTGGTTTTAGTACCACTATTTTTCGGAAACCTACAGACCGTGATAAGCTCCTCAAATACGACAGCTTTCACAGTAGTCATCTCAAAAAGAATTTACCCGTCTCAGTTTTTAAGGCTTCGTAGGCTATGTACAGATGTTACCGAGTTTAATAGCAAATCTCATGATATAGCCAAATGGTTCTCTGCTAGAGACTATTCCATTGATTGTATTACAAAAGATTTTAGCTGTACTCTTTTTACCCCTAGACAGGATTTGCTTCTACCCAAAGATAAGAATTATGATGACAAATTTGTTGGCGTCATTCGTTTTTCGCACCTGTCATCACGTATTCAGAAAGTTTTGAAGAGCCACTGGCACATTTTACGGGTCTACAATAAAGTTCCCCCTTTCAATTATAGTGTGTGGCCGTGGTCTTTACTCTCCGCTGTCTGTCACAAAAGCTTTCTTACAATCAATCCATGCTATACTGAGATTTCCACTTTTCTTAGTGCTGGCCATGATGGCCTTATTGAACAATTAACTGGTCTTTGGGTTCTTTATGCTCCCCTCTTATGCCCTCTTGCTCTGTTACTATGATGTTATTGGATTCAATGTGATCATATATTCTGTCTGAATCTATTGCAGTGAACAGCATATAGATTGCAGGCAGACAATTTATTGGTCTGTAATTTTTGGGAATGTTACTTGGGTCCCCCGCCTTTGGAAAGAGAAATGATCATCCTGTTATAAGCCATTGTGGTGTTAAATTTGGCTGCTTGATCAATTGGTTTTTGCAATTTGCTAAGTCTTGATGGAGTGACATTAACTATTTGAGCCAAAAGTCGGTCACCTCATTTGCCCCGGCCTCTTCCAGTTTTGGGTTTGTTTTAATCTGCTTTCCAGCTCTTTGTTATTACTACAGGCCATTAAATAGGTTTGATGTTTGAATTTTCTAAATGTTCCTAGAAACATGACAGCAGAAAAAGATGACATGGTCTATCTAGTCTGCCCTTCCATATCAACCACTACAACAGTCCCTTTTTTTCCTTCAGAGATTCTCTGTGTTTGTCCCATGCCTTTTTAAATTCAGACACTGTCCTCATCTCTACCACCTCCACTGGGAGACTACTCCATGCATCTACCACTCTTTCCGTAAAAAAAATATTTCAGCATATTACTCCCGAATCTATCCCCTTTCACCCTCATCCTATGTCCCGTTGTAGCAGAGCTTGCTTTCAATCGAAAGAGGCTCTCCTCCGGTGCATTTATGCCATGGAGGTATTTAAATGCCTCAATCATATCACTTCTATCCTGCCTTTTCTCTAAAGTTTACATATTAAGATCCTTAAGTCTGTCCTCATATGCTTTATAATGAAGACCACTAATCATTTTAGTAGTCACCCTCTGTACTGACTCCAAACTGTTTATATCCTTTTGAGGGTGCGGTCTCCAGAATTGCATACAATATTCCAAATGAGGTCGCACCAAAGACTTATACAGAGGCACTATCACCTCCTTTCTTCTGCTGGCCATTCCTCTCCCTATGCACCCAAACATCCTTCTAGCTTTCGCAGTCGTCTTTTCTACCTGTTTAGCTACTTTAAGATCATCAGACACTGTATACAGCGTAACCATTTTGCTTCTTGATTGTGCTCTATGGGGTACTCATATAAGCTTCCCCAGAAGCTTCAGTTTTGGTTGGTGGTGGTTTTTACCATATTAATGCTCCCTGTAGAACTGTTTTGGGTTTTCTCTAAAATAGTGTATTTTGATATCTTTCTTTTTTGTTTTCTTCATATCTTCACAATTTTTGCACTTCGGCTGCTATTTTCAATTTATTGTTGGAACATATAAATTTCAGGCCTTCTTGCGTTAATGCAGCATGCTTTAGCTTGATGTCTTGGATCTTTCTCAATATCTTTGATGATCTTAATCTTTTTAGATACCCATCTATCAGTCATACCTCCACACACAATGATTTAATTTTTCCTTGATGCACCTTTTTCAAGGAATATCTGTTACTGTCCTCTTTTTCTTCTAGCCTTGCACTTTAGTTAGTAGTATTCTTGCACTAATAATTTTAGCTGCACAATACTGTATTAGATTTATTTTGGTGATGTCAATAAATGATCCTTTTATAAAGGATATGGCCTTGTTTATCTTACTTATCATACTTTTAACCTTAGGTACTAAATTTAACTTGGGTAATCTCTCCCTTGCCTTGAACCCAGCATATTCATCTTTTTCCATGTGGACTAGGAGTTCGATCTTGAATTCCTCCACCTCTGGGTCTTTCTCCTCTTTAGTTGACTTGTTGACCTGTCTTTTATTCATTTCACTCTCCTGCAGTTCCGGATCTCTAAGCTCCATCTCACCCTCAACTGCTCTTTCTTTTTCTGTGTATTCCCTTCTTCTGCTACTCTCACCTAGGTCTCCACCTCCTCCCAGCATTTCTTTTTCCACAGAAGCCTTTAGTTGATTCAAGATGTTACCATTCACATACTTCATTACTTTGACCTGTGAAATTAAAGCTCTTAAATTTGCATCCCTTGTTTTTTGCAGTTTTTCTTAAGGCAATTTTCTTCTTCCAGTTTTTGGTGGATTCTCTTTCTATACCCTTTTGATTTAAATATAGGGTTTGTAGCATAAAAGTAGCAGTGCATTATCTCCTCTTTTATCTGCAGAAGTCCATTTAACTGCGGTCAGTCCTCTTAACTTTTTCATTAATTTCTGTGGTTTATCTCCTGCCACAGTGGGTCCATGAACACACTCACCATGGCCTTTATCCATGGCACAAATGGTTAAATTAGACTTACCTGCTAATTGTTGTTCCTTAAGGAACTCCAGTCTAGCACCGGAACATCTAGGGTTGTGCTCCTCTTCCAGCAGCTTGGAGACTGAGAAACGTCATTCTTTTGATGACACTGGTATAAGGACACAGGCACCGCCTCCTCACTCCAGTAACCTATTGATAAAGTAGACTCACCGGAGCAACAATTAAGTAGCAATCACTTATTAACAACAGTAAACTGCAACTAAGAATTTTTTTTTAAAATATGGTCTTTGATACCAAACTGCAGAGGTCCTCGCTCTCCCTCCCCGAAGGGAATGGACCTTCCGCTACGCCCCCACTGATACCTCCCTAGAGAAACCGGAAGCCCCCACAGCTTAATTATTTTCTCTTACCTGTGGATCCGGTCTGCTTCAGGCTCCAGTACCCAAACCACCTCAGGAGGGATCTGGGACTAGACTGGAGTTCCTTAAGGAACAACAATTAGCAGGCAAGTCTAATTTAACCTTCCTTAGCGTCCCGCCAGTCTAGTCCTGGAATATCTGGGGATGTAACAGAGCAGTGAAAGAACTCAACGGGTGGGACCTGTCAGACCAGCCTGAAGCACCGCTGATCCAAAACAGGTATCCACCCTCGCTTGAACATCCAGGCGGTAATGTTTGACAAAGGAATTTAAGGACGACCACGTCGCCGCCCTACAAATCTCTGCTGCTGGTACAAATTTGTACTCAGCCCAAGACGCCGCCTGCGCTCTAGTGGAATGCACTCTCAAGCCTTCCGGTACCATCTTCCCCTTTAGCAGATAAGCTGACCCTATTGCCCCTTTAATCCACCTGGCAATAGACGCTTTAGATGCTGCTTCTCCTTTCCTAGGACCTCCGAACAGCACAAATAACCTGTCCGACTTTCGGAACTCTGCCATTCTCCGAATATACTTCTTTAAGGCCCGACGAACATCTAAAAGATGCAATTGCCCCGCCGAGTCCCCCGAAGTCCTTCGGAACACTGGCAACAAAACTACTTGATTTACGTGAAAAGGAGAAACTACTTTCGGCAAAAAGGATGGTACCGGTCGTAAAACCACCTTAGACTTGAAAAAGGATAGGAAGGGCTCTTTACAAGATAAGGCCTGTAACTCTGAAATCCGCCGAGCTGACGCAATCGCCACTAGAAAAACCACTTTCAGCGTAAGATCTTTCAAGGACGCCGTACCCATCGGTTCAAACGGCCGTCGCCCAAACGCACCCAACACCAACTGCAGATCCCATTGAGGAACGACCTGTCTACACGGAGGTCTCAACAGCAGTACTGCCCTTAAGAATCTCTTAATGTCCGGATGTGAGCCCAGCGCTTGCCCCTTGATCTTCCCTCTATAACAGGATAGCCCTGCCAGCTGCACGCTTAAGGACGCGGCTGCCAAACCTTTTTGAAAACAGTCTTGCAAGAATGCCAACACTTGTGGTATCGACGCCCGTAATGCCTCGCAATGTCTGCTGACACACCAGGCCTTGAAAATGCGCCAAACACGAATGTACGCCAACGACGTTGACCTCCTTCTAACCCCTAACAAGGTAGAAATCACCGCTGCCGAGTATCCTTTAGCCGTTAACCTTGCCCTCTCAAGAGCCAAGCCGTAAGCGAGAACCGATCCACTTGGGGCATTAATAACGGACCCTGTGACAACAGATCCTTCCTGACTGGTAGACGCCAAGGCTTGTCCACTACCAACCTCCTCAGAGCCGCATACCAAGGCCTCCGGGGCCAATCCGGAGCGATCAAAATCACCAATCCTCTGTGCCGCTCGATGCGCTGTACCACGCGACCTATCAACAACCACGGAGGAAACACGACAAAAGATGCTCTACTGGCCAACGCTGTATGAGTGCATCCAGACCCTCTGACATTCTCTCCTTCCTTCTGCTGAAGAATCGACTGACCTTCGCTGACAGAAAAGTCGCCATGAGATTCATAACCGGCAACCCCCAGCGCCGCACCACCATCTCATACACCTCGGGATGGAGCGACCACTCTCCTGGATCTACCTTTACGCGACTCAAAAAATTGGCTTCCACATTGTCCACTCCTGCCACATGTGCTGCCGATAGAGCCAGAAGGTTCTGCTCGACCCATTCGAACAACTGTTCTGCCTCGGCTTCCAAGGCAACACTGCTGGTGCCCCCCTGCCTGTTGATGTAGGCCACTGCGGTCGCATTGTCGGAAAACACCCTGATCGGTCTGCCCTGCAGATACGGCTGAAAGTTCACCAGCGCCTGTAGCACCGCACGCAACTCTAACCTGTTGATTGATCATACCTTTTCCTGTTCGGTCCACACTTCTTGCGCGAACCTTCCTTGAAAGTGCGCTCCCCACCCTACCAGACTTCCATCCGTAGTCAGGGGAAGCCATTCCGGCACCTCCAAGGACATGCCCATGTTCAGAGATTCCGGAAGCAACCACCACTGCAACGCCGCTCGCGTCGCTTCCGGACAGGGCAACCTCCGGGACAGTGGATCATCCTGGTGAGACCATCTGCGAAGTAATGCTCTTTGCAACGGCCTCATATGAGCTCTCACCCAGGGCACCAAATTAAGTGTCGCCGCCATTGTTCCCAGAACCTGCAAGTAATGCCATGCTGTTGGATGTGACGTGCAGAAATTGCCGAACCAATTTTCTCAATCCGAGCGCTCGATGCTGCGGCAGAAACACCTTGCCCTCCGCTGTATCGAACCGCGCCCCTAGGTATTCCAGAGTCTGAGCTGGCCTCAAACTGCTCTTGGTCATATTGACCACCCAACCTACACTCCGTAAGCGGTCGAGCACTCTTGCCGTAGCCTCTTCGCTCTCTGCTCTTGACTTTGCTCGAATTAGCCAATCATCCAGATACGAGTGAACGAGCACCCCTTCCTTTCTCAGCGCCGCCGCTACCACTACCATAACTTTGATAAACGTCCGAGGCGCCAGGGCCAGCCCGAACAGCAATGCCCGAAATTGGAAATGACCCATCGGAACTGCAAACCGAAGGAACATTTGGTGGTCTGGCCGGACTGGAATGTGCAAGTACGCTTCTGACAGATCCAGGGACGTGAGAAACTTGCCTCTTCTGACCGCGACAATGACCGACCTTAGCATTTCCATACGAAAATGGGACACCCGGAGGCACCGATTCATCCTTTTTAGATCCAGAATCAGCCGATAAGACCCCTCCTTTTTCAGCACTACGAAATAAATGGAGTATCGACCGATACCGCATTGCTCTGGAGGAACCGGTACCACCGCCTTGAGAGCTAACAGTCTCTCTAATGTCGCCTTGATCGCCCGACATTTCCAAAGCGCCCTGCCCAGGGACTGAACAAACGCATCGGTCACCGGCCTCTGAAACTCTAAATCATAGCCTTCCCGAATCACCTTCAGTACCCAGCGATCCGAGGTTATTTGGACCCAGGCAGGGTAAAAATCCTGTAACCAACCCCCTACAGGTAACTCTACCTGGGCCCCCCTGACTTCATTGTGGCTTTCTGAGACTCGAAGAGGAGGCAGAAAAACCTCTGCCCACTCCTCTAAATCCGCGAAATCCCTGGTTCCTATAGGGAAAACGCCCTCTTTGGTTCTGACTAAACCTTGTGGAATGAAAACGACGAAAGTCCCTCTGAGGCATTCTCGTCGCCAACGGCAACCTTCCCTGCTTCTGCTTATCTTCCGGAAGCCTACCACTTTTGGATTCCCCTAGATATTTCACTATTTTATCCAAATCTTCTCCAAAAAGTAGCGTCCCCTTAAATGGGAGCTTACTTAATCTTGCTTTGGGAGATGCATCTGCTGCCCAATTATGCAGCCAAAGATATCTCTGTGCTATCATCACGGAAGCCATACTGTTCGAAAGCCCTCAAATAAGGTCATAATGAACATCGGCTAGATAGGCAGTACCGGACTCTAGACGCGCTGCCTCACCTGCCGCCTCAAGAGACTGCTCACCATGGACACGCTGCGCCCAACGCAGACAGGCTCTTGCTACCCACGCCCCACAAATGGACGCTTGGATGGAAAGAGCATTAACCTCAAACACCTGCTTTAACAAGGCCTCTAGCTTCCTGTCTTGAGGATCCTTGAGGGCCGCAATACCTTCTACCGGAATGGTCGTCTTTTTGGTTACTGCTGCCACAGCGGCATCCACTCTCGGCGATCTAAACAGTTCCTTATCTTGATCCACTAGCGGATACAGCCGAGGCATAACCCTAGCGCCCTTTAGGGTAGCCTCCGGCATCTCCCATTCACCCTGAATCATTTCTCTTACCACTCTGTGCATGGGAAACGCCCGCTGTGTCTTCCGAAAGGCTTGTAACAACGGATCTTCCAAGCTAGCATCCTCCGCCGGCCCTGTCACCGGCATATTGAGCGCTTTAAGTGTCTCTGCAATAAGCACGGGCAACTCCTCTCTGAAAGATTTGGACTATTCGAGCCTGGTCTTCCTGTTCAGCGATCTCCCCCTCTTCTAACTCCTCATCCGGCTCCACGTCCTGCTCACCATCCTCCGTGTGCAGGTCCTCCGAAAACACCGACTGATCCTGTTTGTCTGTCCTAGCTTTCTTGGCCAATACCCCCGCTGTCCCCATGGCTAAGGGAGTCCCTGGCCTCTTTTCCCCTACACCTAAACTAAGAGAACCAGGAGGAGAGATTCCGAGATTGCTGCCAAACACCTTCTGCATCACAGCCACAAACTCTGCCGAAAAAATTGAAGACAACCCCTTTGCCAAGACTGGCTGAGACAACGGAACATCTGGAGCACTCGAGGACCCCGCTATGGGCTCCGGCTCCTCTGAGGTGGAAGGATGAGACCCCTGCTCCAGATCCTCCTTCCCTGGCTCCAACTCTTGCTCCGCTGCAGCAGAACTGTGAATACAGTTCCTACACACCCCTGTGTCAGATACTGCAGACTTTTTTACACCGCAAAGCAAACACAGAATATTTGCAGGCATCGTTTCTACTAGGAAGGCAGCCCCAGAATCTGATACACCCCTGCTCAACTTTAACCGCCCTCTGCAAGATGAACACTAAAGAACTTCTTGCAAGGCCGCAAAGTCACAGGCCGTTTTTTGTTTTTTTTCCTTACCCTTCCCAAAAAGATGCAGAAGATCAACTGAGCCAAAGGGTGAAGAAAGCAAGCAAAAACGAAGCTTCTCTGCCGAGATCAAGCGCCTTGTTCCCCCACTGCAGCTCCCGGCGGTTCCCGCGTTAAACCACGCGGCTGGAGCTCAACAGCTGCTCACAGTCCCGAAACCACCGCTAAAGTATTCAGCTGCATCGGACTCTTACCTTATGGTTGTGATACAGCCCCCCATTGCTCTCTCGGCTGCCACAATCCTCAGAACCGCGCTGTTCGTCTGTCTGGCTGCCCTCCACCGGCTCGTTTCCCGCTGGCGAAACTCAGAGGCCCCGATCCAGCCTGCCACGAGGCAGCAGCGTCTGTCCTCTGGCCCAGCACTCGAGCGCTTACAGGCAAGACTTCTGTGCTGCACTCGGGATGCCTTCGATCTCGGTTGCCCAAACCCCAAAACTGATGGGCTGGTAACTGGAGTCTGCTGCCCTTACCCCCTGTATCCAGCCCCGAGTAATCACTGAGACGAAGGGGAGTAGGAAAAAGGGGGTGGGGGGAAGGAGAGAGAGAGCTCTCTAGCAGTCAAAGCCTTAAAGGTGCAGCCACTTCACACACTAAACCTTAACTAAAAATAATAAACTCTTTTTCTATAACCAACCAAAACCCTAAACCAACAAAACTAAGAAAAACTAACTGTCCTTAATTGCTCCTCTAGTGAGCCTCACCAACCTCCAGCTGCTTGGAGTCTGAGATAACTGGAGTGAGGAGGCGGTGCCTGTGTCCTTATACCAGTGTCATCAAAAGAATGACGTTTCTCAGTTTCCAAGCTGCTGGAAGAGGAGCACAACCCCAGATGTTCCGGGACTAGACTGGAGGGACGCTAAGGAAGTTACCTGCATCTGCAGTGTCTGTACAATAGCTACCACAATCATTAGCCCTAGTGCAGAAGCTACAGGTGGGCACCTTCTTATCTTGCGTGACGTGCGCCCAGTATGTATTTTTCTTTTTCTTTCCTACCATACTTCAACTGCAGTGTTGCCTGGCTGGGATTTAGTATAGATTTTGTACAACGGGATCACAACGTGCAGATACCTAGCAAGACTTGAGGAGGGAATTATATTCTCTCCCCCTAAGAGATGCAGAGCAATTCACAGCCAGTGAATTTTATGCAGCACTTTTCTTTGACTCCTATGAAGTAACAGAGATGTGCATTCATTTGAAATGAAATGGGAAATTGCCCAATTCAATTTACTTTTAAAACACAATAAAAGATAACACACAAATTTGTTCATTTTCCATCATTTCATTTTAAACATAATGCCACAAGTGCTCCAAAAGAAAGAAAAAAAATCTCGCTAGCTGTCCTCCAATACCCTTACCCCCCACCCCTGCCCTTTTACCCTATTTATGTTTCTTCATGGGGGAGGAGTGATCATCAGTACTGCATAATAAATGACAGGGGCATACCAAGGCTTTAGCCTGTATTAATCTCTTCCATACACAAAAATGGTGCTGGTTTCAATCTGCTGGTAAAAAGCAGGGACTACAAAGTGCTGCATTATACAAACTATGATACTAATAATAGTATCTCGCAGTATAACAAGAATTTTGGGAACAGCAAATCCAGTGTATTTTGTTTACTTTATATCAATGAATATATTCTCCCTATTAGAGGGTTTTGGAGAACATTCTCCCCTGCAATAGACAAGAACTCCTGCTTAAGTCAGCGCTACAAATTCAGTACATTTTATAATGCCAATTCTAATTCAGAATTTTTTGGCAACCTATGGAATCATAATTTTGCCATAGCAACAAGATTTTTATCCATTTACAGTCTACAAATTGCTTTCCAATTGAACATTTATGAAATTTCAAGAATATGGCAGGAGAAAAACTTGCAGTTTGGAATGACAAGATTCCCCTATTTCTTTTCCTCTTTCCTTTAAGTAGCTAGAATTTCTCAGATAACGGAAGGAAAATCTTTTAGACTACAGTGAATACCATTCTCTTCAAAAACAACTCTGGAAGCAACCAAGTTTTTAATCAAGAATTACTATTGGGAATGGTTTAGACAAGGAGAGTAAAACAACCTTTTTATTGACACTTAAGACGCAATATGCTGTCGCCAACCTCCCCCTGGTGGCCGGTGGCTGAACGGGTAGGTTGGGCATATAGTTAATTTTAGGAGAGGAGGGTTCTTTAAGGCCAGGTGCAGCCTGGTCTATGTAGTCCTGCTCCTGGTGCAAATAAGTCATGTAAGCCAAATGGAGGGAGAATAAGGCTTTTATTTCCCTTTTCACAAAAAGATTCGTTGGGCTACAAAAATTAAAGAAAATCCTTCTTTTCAGGCATAAACCAAACTCAAGGTACAAAGTAAACTGTTATAATCTTCACAGTTGTGGAAAGGAATTTAACCAAGGATTCTTTCAACATTGGAGTAAATTACATGTCTGAACATTCTTCTTTCATTCAGCACAAATATGAAAACTTCTTAGGGTAATATCTGTAAGGCTCACAGTTCCGGTAGTGATTCCAAACTACCCACAACACACATGGAACAATCCATCAATTCCTCCTGAGATGAGGGAATAGGGTCTATAAGCTCCACTTGCATCGGTCCTAAATCACTATTATCTTCTTCTGGGCTGGGGCTTTCTCTGGCTGTTATCACTGGCCAGTCCCTATTTCTGTTCTCTTGTTTTCCATACAATTGTTCTAAGGTTCTTAAATGAGCATGGCCTGTTTTATAACCTCTATATCTTGGCTGGTGAAACTCTGGCCTGCTTTCTCTTCCTTTAAACTGGGCATCTGTTTTATAAGGGCTTCTAGCAGCTGAGCCTTTCTTCATGAATAAAGAATCATCATACCTTGGTTTCCTGTAATAGGCATAGAGCTGGAAGTGTCCTCCTCAGGTATTTCCCTTAGGACACAGTCTCTCTGGCAATCTTTCTCTTGAAAGCTTCTGGTACCTTTCAGTCTGGTCTCCAGGCTTTCTGGCAAGCGTAGGCCTCTCTCCAAGTCTAGCTTCTTGCTTCTTACCTCTGGAGTTTCTGGCTACCACGACTTCCACAGGACTAACTCTCCTCCGTCTGTCTTTCTCCCTGGGACCTTCTGGTTCACTTCCAGTTCCTGTAGCCGTGCCACTAGTCCTGGTTCCACTGCTCCGTTTCTCAGCAGTGCTCTGCTCTGCCTTCTGGTGCTGCTCTGCTCGCCGGTGCTGCTCTGCTTTCTGTCTCCAGCCACTTGCTTATAAAGGTCTTCTGCCTTTGAGCTTCCCGGGCTAGTTCTCAGGTGCTGCTAATTAGCTAGGTGTGTCCACTCAGCCTCTGTAAGTGCATGCCTGCTCCCTCTAGCTGTTTTGCTAGACAATTGCATTCTCTGCACTTCATGTGTTTTGGGACAGACAGCTTCTTTTCCTATATCCTCACTTTTATTAGCTCCTGCTCTATGACAATGCATAACAACACAGAATCAGTAATGTAAAAACACATTGCTGTAGTATTAGGAGGGATTTCGCCACTGAATTCTAGCCAATAGTAGGTATGGATCCAGTGCTGAAAATAATTTGGTTTGGGGCAAGGTACTTCAGGCCGGAAGGTCGGGGGTTCAAATCCCACTAGAGGACAGCAACCTTGGGCCGGAAGGACTGCGGTTTCTAGTCCCACAGGTGCTCCTTGTGGTCTTGGGCAAGCCACTTAACCCTCCATAGCCCGAGAACCACGTGATGCGTGAGTGAGCAGGTCGAGGGTCTGCTTCCTCCGGGGCCATTCTGGGCAAATTCGCTGATAAACCGCACATAAACCGCCCCAACATCTAGTAATTACAACCGGAGACTGAGGGGCAACTTGAGGCATGAAAAGGAGCTCTCGGGCGGACGGCGCGATGGCAGCAGCCCCAAAAAAGGACAAAGATCGGATGGGCAAATCTGGGGCCTGCACGACCACGCTAGCACCGCCAGTTTCCCCCGGCGCGGAGAGCGTTGAATCCGGCACGGAAGATTTGGCTAAAGAGGTGGCAAGGTTTTTGGAGCCGAAATTTGACCTAGTGCTGCAAAAGCTTGCAAACTTGGCTGATACTCTTGCAGATATGGGCAAGAGAGTGGACGAACTGGAGCATCGCGTTTCGGCGATTGAGGATGAGGAGGGACAGCGTGAGCGCGAAAGGAAAGCGCATTGCAAGCAGCTGGAGGCCCTCCAAGCCAAGGTCGACGACCTGGAGAACCGCTCACGTAGAAACAACCTCCGAGTGGTAGGCATTCCAGAATCCTATATGGAAAGCGGGCTTATACAGTTTTTGGGAGACTGGCTGCCTAAAACCTTGGGCCTCACTGCGCTAGTGGGAAAACTCGACATTGAGCGAGCGCATCGGCTTGGGCCGCGGAGAGAGGAGCAGCAGCGGCCCCACATAGTCATCATACGGCTCCTCAACTTTCAGCATAAGGTGCAAATTCTACAAACGTTTCGCCGTCATCGGGACTTACAATTAGATAACAGTAAACTCCTAATATTTCAGGATTACTCAATTGTGGTGGCACAAAAGAGGAAAGAGTTCACCCCACTCTGTGATGCTTTGTTTAAAAGACATGTGCGTTTTACCCTGGCTTTTCCAGCGACACTCCGAGTAACGCACCGGGGGAAGAACTTTGTATTTGAATCAGTATCAGCAGCGAAACAATTCGTAGAGAGCCTCCCAGTGAATTCTACCACGGAGGACCCGCCGACATGAGTAGCTGGTAGTGAACTGTGCCGGATGGGCGAGAGATGGAACTGAATGCACAATCGCAGTACTGTGTATCTGGCGGATCTCTTACTTATTTGAAAACCCAGTAATGGAGATTTGCTGTATCTTTACTGTGGTATTATGCTTTGATTATGTTGTTTCCTTGGTCACGAGCTATGTTTGCTTCTGCCCCACTGTTGATACCTGTTGATATTTGTTAAATCATTTTGTGTGGGTGGGAAGGGGATGTTTCCGATTTTGGACGAAGCCCGGGAGGGCCCTGTTGCATCTGGTGGGTTCTACCTCAGCGGATAGTGCTGAGGCATAGATTGTTGGGTTTTACTTATTAGGGATCGGGATGGTTAGTAACGGGAGGGGGAGGCGGGGAGGAGGGGGAGGGGCGGGGAAGAGGGGGGGAGGATTGGGTAGGGGGGCTTGTTTTGTTTGGATGGGGAGAGTGCGCCGAATGTATGTTGTTCGAAAGTGGAGCTGTAGTACTAGGCTCGTTGATTGCCTCAGACACTTTGGGGGTGGTGTGCCCCATGGCCGGGGAAGCCCTATACTACTGTTTCACCCTGGATTGAGGCTGGGCGATCCAGGGCTTATGATGTGGATGGAAGACTGTGATAGCTATCCTATGCGAGGAGTGAGTGAATGAGGGATGTACTAAAGCTGGTCTCATAGAATGTAGGAGGGGTCAATACTCCAGTTAAAAGGACGAAGATTTTACAGGCCCTAAAGAGGGGACACGTGAAAATTGCGTTATTGCAGGAAACGCATTTGAGTGCCGCGGAGCACGCCAAGCTTAAAAAGATTGGGTAGGGCAGGTTTTCGCGGCTTCTGCGGGAAGCCGGAAGCGTGGAGTGGCAATCCTGGTGAAAAGGGGCCTCTTAGTCGAGGTTATTAAAGAGGAAGCCGACCCGCAAGGTAGATTTTTCTTCTTGCATGCAAAAATTCAAGGGGAGGAGCTGTTTCTTGGGAATATCTATGCCCCCAATAATTATGATCACCAATTCTTTCAACTTATTTTGAATAAGATACTGGGGGCGCCGAAGATACTGTTGATATTGGCGGGTGACTTCAACTGTCCCCACGATCCAGCATTGGATAAATCCCGGGTGGGGGGATCTGGCGGGACATGGCATAACAATAAAGGAGTGGGCTATCTCTGTCATATGGGGGGTTTGATCGACTCATGGAGGACTTTACACGGGGTGGAGCGGGACTACACACATCTGTCGAGAGTGCATCAGTCCTGGTCTAGGATAGACTATATATTGATCTCACGAGAGAGTTTGGAAAAAGTGGCTATGGTAGAGATTGAACCCTTGGTAATTTCTGATTATGCTAAGGTGGCCCTGGAGTGGCGCCTGCGATCTTCTGGAGGTGCCAAATGGTCTTTTCCTGCCTATCTCTGGAAGAAGAAGGATTTTCGGAAATATCTGATACAGCGATGGGAGGAATATTTGGTGCTGAATGATACGGGCGATGTTACGGTGGCAACATTCTGGGAGGCGGGGAAAGCAGTGTTGAGAGGACACATCATAGCTTATGTAGCTAAGGAGAGGAAGCGACTCAATAATCGGCTCTTGGAACTGGCATCTAAACTGCAGGAGGCTAAACGGCAATCTCTGCTGCTCCCGAGTAGGCTCCCAGAGTATTTAGAGGCACAGAAAGCTTTAAATGAGGTGTTGCATGAAAGGGCGATTCACTCGTTGCAATATTATAAACATCAGTTATTTCGCTATGGGGAGTGAACAGGGAGGTTGCTGGCACGCTTGGTGAAGCCGCGGGGCGGCATCCAGGGGGTGGCACGGATTAGGGATAACAATGGGCAATATCATTCGGACCTTAATCGGATTGTACAAGTTTTCAGTCAGTATTACCAAGAGCTTTACACGCCCGATGTGGAGGATAGGGAGCGGGAGTTTTTGGAGGGTGTCCCATTACCGTGCTTGACACCAGAGGACTTGCAAGAGATCAACGCGGATATTACGGTAGCGGAAATACAGAACGTGATAAAAAAGGGGAAGCCACACAAGGCTCCGGGACCTGATGGATATGGATCCAAATTTTTCAAGATTTTAATGACCCAAGTTTCACCCACTTTAGCAGCTCTTTACCAGGAAGCATGGGAATCGGGCTTGTTTCCTAGAGATATGCGGACGGCAGCAATCACTATCATACCAAAAAAGGGCCGGGATCCAGAGGATCCTGCATCCTACCGGCCCATCTCGCTAATCAACTACGATATGAAGGTGGTGGCATCGGTTTTAGCGGCTAGGTTGCAGAAGTTTCTACCCCGCCTGGTGGGAGAACACCAATCGGGATTTGTGAAGGGCAGAGGAGCATTCCCCAACATTAGCAAAGTGTTACTAGGCATGGAAAAATGTTTGTCGCAAGAGACTCCCTTGATTTTAGTAAGCCTGGATGCAGAGAAGGCCTTCGATCGAGTATCATGGTCCTATATGTTTGAAGTATCGCAGAGATTTGGTTTTGGTGGAGCCTTTTTGGATTGGGTGAGGGCGCTCTACGCGCATCCACTAGCTTGTGTAGCGAGCGGGGGGACTCGATCCCAGCCGTTTGAGCTGCGAAGGGGCACGCGGCAGGGCTGCCCTCTGTCGCCTCTACTCTTTGTTCTGCAATTGGAACCTCTACTGCTTGCGCTTCTTCGGGCGCAGGAGGATCAGGGCGTAGAATGGCCGAATGGTGGTATTAAAGTTAGTGCATTTGCAGACAATATGCTGCTGTGTCTCTGTAATCCGCAAAACTCCTTGGAGCAGGCTCTGGGAATTATTGGGAGATTTGGTACCTTCTCGGGACTCCGAGTCAATGTCAGTAAATCCATGGCTTTGGATGTGGGTGGTAGGGCGCGGCAGCTTTGGCGGGGACAGTTCCCACTGGTTTGGGCGCAGGGAGAGTTCCGTTATTTGGGAATTCAGATTCCTGATCATGTGTCGAAGCTTTACTCCGTCAATATCAGACCGATGCTTGCTAGGACTGCGGCAACCCTACAGAAAGGGAAGGATTTGCCACTCTCGCTCATGGGGCGGATAACCTTATTCCAGATGATGGAGGTGCCTCGATGGATGTACTTGTTGCGACATCTGCCTATATAGTTGCTACGTAGAGATGTTCTGATTTTGCAGAGGCACATTGCACGATTCTTGTGGAAGGGGAGGAAGTCACGGATTCCGGTGGCCGTGCTGATGAGTGCTCGGGCGGAGGGGGGGTTGGGTCTTTTTTCAGTGCGGGATTATAATTTCCTTTGCTTGCTCAGACCCCTGAGGGATTTGCTTTTAGGAACACAGGACGTACTCCCGAAGCACCTGATCACTTGGATGTCGCACCCCGCTAGTGCGGCTTACCTGTTGCATTGTAAGAGTAAGGGTCTCCCAATAATATGGAGGGAATCGATTTACCTGGGGGCGATCAGGCAAGCTTGTTGTGCCAAAAGAAGGGATTTTCCTGGGTTGCCACGGATTGTCTTCCGCTGAAAGACAACCCAGATTTTGCGCCGGGGCGGCAAGGAGGGATGCCAGTGAGCTGGGTAGCATCCAGTCTGGGGTATATCGGACAAATGCGTATGCAGTCCCGTGGGGGGGTGGACGCATTCCAGTCATTGGTAAGACGCTATCAGCTCGCGCCTACTTCGTTTTATTTTTATTTACAGGCGCGGCACTATATCCTAATGTTACAGCAGAAATATGATTTATGGAAGGGTAATCTGGGGATGTGGGATTTTATATCAGAATCTGACCAAACTTTTTCTCTAAGTACTATCCGAGAAGAGTGGCATCCCGGGGGGGATCTGGGCCCGTTAGAGTCGTTGGTCTTCAAATGGAGTCAGGAGGGGAGCGTACAGATTACTCTCTTTGACTTGCAGGAGGCCTTTAAGAAGATCCGAGACATCTCTGAATCTATTAGATTCCAAGAAATTCAATATAAGTTGCTATGGCGAGCATATGTGCCCAATGTTTGGGCGGCTCGGATGGGGCTACTCTCGACGGATGTGTGTCAGCTCTGTGGGTTGGCACGGGGGACGCTGCTGCATCAATTCTGGGACTGCACACATATACAATACTTTTGGCGGGGCGTGCAAAAGTTGCTATGGACCTGGAGGCCCGGTCCTGGGGAGTTAACTCCGGAGTGGTGTTTGCTTGGCGTGCCCCGCACCGGTGATCGTGCCTCCCTCAGTAGTGAGATGGGGGGTGCGGCTATCGGGGTGGAGCAAGGATGGGTTGATACTCTTGACCCGCATGCTACTAAATTATATGACCGTGGCTTTCTTATAGCGAAACAGTGTATTCTTCGGCATTGGATAGAAGATAAGCCCCCTCGGATTGAGGAATGGTCCCGGGGTCTGCTTGTCCTAAAAGGCCACGAATTACGCACAGCCCAAATGTTGGGAGGCAAGAAATATACAGAGTGTGAGAAACTCTGGCACGGAGTACCTGAGAGCTCTCTGCAGGAGCCTTCTATAGAGGATGTGAGGGGGAGCTTAGGAGTTTTTGACTAAGTGATGGCGTGAGTTTGAGCGTGATTGTTTGGAGGGGTGGGGGGCTGAGAGAGAGTGGGGGTTTCAGGAGGGTTACGGGGGGGGAGGGGGTTAGATGGGAGGGTGGTGGGGAGTGGGCTTTATTGGGTATGGGTAATTGCTCATTTGTTTTTGCTGTATTGTATATTATTCATTGCATGATTAGCTATACTATTGACAGTACTGCTATGCTGGGGCCGCGAAGCGTCCACGCTTGGGGAATTACGGGGGTTAAGGTGGGGGGTGGGGTGGACTATACATCCCCTGTATTCCCCGTTTTAGATACTGTTCCTATATTCTCCGGAAGGATTTGTCCTTTTGATTGTTTAGCAATAAACTATATTACCTTACGGGGGTTTTCTTTTGGCTGTATTACTTGTTGGCTGTATTACTTGTATCTGTTTTTATCTGATTTCGAATCACTTGTGCTGTGGCGCTGGCCGGATTTCTTTGTTTTGTTTTATTGCATACAGTGTGTTTGGCGAAGTACATCTGATTGTAAAGGTGTATAACCCAATAAAAAAGATTTGAAATAACCCTCCATAGCCCATGTTCCCTGTAAAATAGTTATCTCCAAGTTATAATGCCCTGTTCAATGTAATTTCAGTTTGTTCAATGCAAACCGCACTGATGCAGAATAGCGCGATATATAAGAGAATGTAAATAAAATAAAATAAATAAATGGACACTTAGGAGCATGTTTACTAAAGTGCATTAGCTGCAAACATGGCCAGGGCCGCACTACCATTAGGTGAACTAGGCAGTCGCCTAGAGCACCTGCCCTCAAGCAGCATCCACTGCTGCTGCCACCACCACCCCTCCATGAGACATACAGCAGTGGCAATGGCCTGAAACAGTCCCACGATGCTTACCTTAAAACTTCACCACCATGGAGATGTTTGCTTCCACCTCCACCAATGCTCAATGTTGATGTCCTGTTTGCGTGGAGTTGGAAGCAGCTTCCGCCACCATGCAAAAGGAGGTTGGAATAAGTGGGGACAGACGCAGACAGCTCCACAGTGCTAAAGTTTTAAGAAAAGCAACGTGGGGCTGTTTCAGGCCATTGCCACTGCTATAGGTCCTACAGAATTTATTTAATTAATTTATTTATTTATTTACATTCTCTTATATACCGCGCTATTCTGCATCAGTGCGGTTTACATTGAACAAACTAAAATTACATTGAACAGGGCATTATAACTTGGAGATAACTATTTTACAGGGAACATGGGCTATGGAGGGTTAAGTGGCTTGCCCAAGACCACAAGGAGCACCTGTGGGTGGCAATGGAGGCCAGCCAGGGAATACAAGGGATGAAGTTCACCTAGGGCGCCTCATCTCCTTTCACCGGTTCTGACCATGGCGATGATGCAGAATGATCACGCTGCAATAGCAGCTAATGAAGGCCAAATGCAGACATCCCAGTAATTTTCTGCGAGGTCTGCATTTCATGCACCAGCAGCAGGCTTGGGCAGGAAGTGGGTGGGATTAGGGCAGAGAGTGGGTGTTCCACGTGATCACTGCAGACGTAAACAAGATGCAGTAGTCACCAAAGCTGCAGACACCTCAGGGGCACCTATCACCATCTCAATGAGTGGCGATAGCTGCCTCTGAAGTGCTGGCTGACTGTGATCCCTGCATTTTCACTGCAGTAGCTGCATGGGAAATGGTGAATGCCCCCTTGCAGTTACCATGGGGCTTTTGCAAGCTGCAAAAACCCTAATGCATTTTAGCAATCTTTCCCTTTACATGAGTTTGAGAGAGAGATTTATTAAGCCTGATTTATGTGACATGCAGAATGAGTCAATACTGCATTCCAAAGCTGTACTCATAGCAAAAGCCTGTATCAGTTAAATATGGTCAGCAACAAGAAGAATGTTAAATATGACCTAAGGAAAGCCTTCCTTTGAGCCATATATTACTTCATTGTTTAAAATGTTTGTTTAAATGTCTTAGTAGTCTTATGTAAACCAGACCAGACCATAGGGAACACAAATCCAGAACTAGTAAGGGTGCCAAAATCCTCAGTAGTGCAACATGTTCTTAAAATAATGCACAATAAGGTTAAACTGAAATGGAATCAACAAAGTTACTAGAAGAGAACTCCAGCAACACTAGGAGAGCCTATGCCATCGGAGTAATTTGCCTTCTTACTTTGGGGTGGGCAAAGAATAAGGACGCCATACTGTCAATGGAAGCAGGGGTCCAGTTCACCCTCAGTGTCTGCAACATTTGGGGGGCACTGACCCCCCCCAAACTAAGTCTATGGCCTACACAGGATCAGGCCTGGTTAGAACCTGGATGGGGGCCACCAGGGGAGACCAGGTGATGTGGGCTGCAGAAGAAATGGCAACTTCTGCCAAGAAAAGATCATAGGCACTGTGGTGATCATGCAAACCTCAACACCCAAAAATAGGTAAAAAGAGGATAGGAAAAACAGGAGAGGCTGCACGATAGAACATTGGTCCTTACTCATAAGAGGACTTTTCCTACTTCTGGACTTATGCAAAACCCTTCATTAAAAAAGAGCTGGTCGTGACTTCTTCAATCTACTGCCACAATTTAGCTATGATTAGATCAGTAGTCCCAGGTCTCCTCCATGGGTACGACATAGTGCTTACCTTGAGTAGGTGCCAGCCCCACTCTGGAAGAAGCAAAAATGGAAGTGTTCAGGCAAGAGAAAGAGGAAAGGGGATGTCACAAGAGAATATAGTCACCACTACTTCTCACCTGCAGATAAGTGCCAAAAATATGGAAAGATGAATAGACCAGTCAGCAGCTCAAGAAGGATAGGACTGCTGATGATTTAAACTTCCTTATCTTGGTGGTCTAGCCACCTGCAGGTAAGGAGCAGTGATATCTCATAATTTCTGGCATATTGGGAAGCAGAAAACTGAATCTACTTCCTTCCATCTCTTGCTAATCCCAGAATGGGCAAACCAAAAAGTTCTTAGGTATACTGATACTGCTAGCAATAAGTGTTTGGTAGACTAAGGAAAAAAGAAAGGGGACCAGGAAATTTATTCAAATGCCAAAGAGGACCTAGGCAGGAAAACAGTTTAAGAACCACAGTATAATGTATGCCTAAGAGCAGGGAGACTAAAGAGGGAATATTCTATCCTTAAATCATCTTGCTAGAGATACTTCTGCAGGCTCTACTTATGCTTGCACTTGTTCAGTTTAAAGCAAGGTGTTATGACTCACCTACATAACTTTGGACTACCAGATTTTAATTAAATATACCTTCTTTATCCTTTTACCTTCTAACCTCAGGCTTTTTGACTTGTATGGTCTGAAAAAACTGGAAGCACATAAAAGGAGGAAGGAGAAGCAATGGATTAACTCTGCTGAGAAAGCAGGGTGGAACAACTCTTTGAATACAGAAAACATTAACACTTTAAAACAAGTAACAGCTAAGTTTCTTTTTATTTAGCTCCTGATTTTTTTCACCCAGCCCAGTGCTCTAAGATGATTCAGGATTTCTTGTAGAATGAGAGAATTGAGATGAGAAGCCTTCTGTAAACATATATGATAGTCAGAGTCACCCCATATTTTAACTGTTCTTTACACCTCTCCTCCAGACCTAAATATATCACCCCTGTGATAAGGCTGTATTCCATCAGTCTCAATGGAGAAGAGAAATGAAGATAAAGCACAGGCACCAAGCTACTTAATCAGCCTTTTTAAAAGATGCTCAAAGGTGATCATTTTAGAAGCAGCTCCACATGTAAACAGCAACATTTGTTCATGTAGATAGACTACACATGCAAAGAACAATTCAAGAAAGCTGCTATTCACATGTGGAGATCTACATCACATTCAGATTGCAAGATGTGGTTTGGGCAAGCCTGAAATATTTATGTGCATCAAAACTTGTGGACATCATCCTTTACATCTGCCTTGAGACATACACAAGTGCCAGCTTGAGAATGCAAAATGAAATGTGTGCATTCGCGTCAATGCTGACTCCTGGTGATCCAGGAGCACCTGGGTTTTCTGGCAGCGTGATAGGAAGTAGTCTGTCAGGCCTTTCTTCCAAGGCAATGGAAGGTTAAGTAACATGCCTAAGGTCATAAAGAATGCTAGTGGGAATTGAACCCTGGTCTCTTGGTTAACTAACTACTAGGCTACTCCTCCACTCCACCAGCTTAAGCGGGTAGTTGCAAAGGTTGACATTCATACCCCCTTCATTACCCACAACAGCCATCAGCCTCCTGCTCAGCCCTCACCCCGCAATCCAACCCGTCTCTTACTGGAGCTCTCTGGTGGTCCAGTGGCAGCAGAAGTGATCTCCACTCACTCCTGCTCGTGCAGTTCCAGGTTCCAAAATAATCCTAGTGGTAGTCTCACAGTAGTACCACAAGGGCTCAAGATTCCAAATCAGGGCTCCCACTAAGGGCTCAAGGGTCAAGACCTGCTAACTGGTTAAACTGCAGTTAGTGGGTTTAAACGCCCTGATGCTAGCCAGCTAACATTGGGGCAGAGCAGGAATGGTAACTTAGGTTAGCCAGTTAGTGATGATATTCGGATGCTAACTGGTTAATCCTAAACTGGCTTAAGTTAGGAAAAATAAAGGCGTCCTAACTTTAGCTGGTTTAGCTAACCAAGCACACCAGATATCCAGTGTCAATGGCTGGTTATGACCCCAGCATTGACTATCCAGTCTTACTTTAAAGCAGCAGTAGCCAGCCACTTTATGTGTGCTGGCCATTGCCACTGTGGAATATTGGCCCCCATAGTATATAAATTGGCCTCAAGTGTTATTTACTGTTCTAAATTAGGTAATTTTAGTAATATATGCAAACTGAAAAATGTAGACACATTTGTATGTGAGTCTAGCTTCAAATGGATATGTGAGTAAAAACGGTATGCCTTATGCAGATGTGGATCATATCTTACTATTAAGCATTTTTTTAAAGCGCTACCAGTCGCACGCAGCGCTGTACAAACGTGTAGGAGACAGTCCCTGCTCGTTAGAGCTTACAATCTAGTCAAGGTACAAGAAAATATCTTCCTGATCCTAATGTATAAACCATGGATCTTTTCTGTGCACACAAAGGGAACACGGTTTTTTTTTTGACCTGCCAGTTTCTTTAGGACTCCAGTAGGGATCCTGGCATCGAGCCTTCATATCCAACTACCCAAGGATTTTTCCCCTATTTTAATAGACCCACCTTCACACTGTTCTTAGTGTGATCATTGCAGCAACAGCCTTGAGGCCAAGAGCTAGGCACCACAACTCCTTCTGGAAGAATGTAATCGTGGGTCCTATATCCAGCCACTAGGTATTACCCTTGAATGATGATCACAATGCTCCCTTTTCCAAGATCTATGATTGTCCCCAAGATCCAAAGAGCGGAAAACACAACTCAGGGAATTCGATTAGAGACCTTCCACATGGAAATGTACAGCACTACCTCTGATGTACTAGGCCAGCCAAGGAAGCAAACTTTTAAACAGAATGAACAATTTGAAGATCTATGGGTATAAATCTACAAGTTAAATGGAAACCTTGTGGGAAGTTTAAGTTAACATTTTGAGCTGGCTTTGATCATGGGTATAAAGCTGAACCTGCTTTCTCACAGTATGTGTGGTAATTATGTACAGATTTCAAAACAAAATTTCACATGTACCTCGTATTTTCCCTCCCACGGCCTGCCCTCTCATCTTTACAGCAAAATCTAGCCGTCTTGGGGAACTCAGCAGCTAGATGTAGCCACTGAATGGAGAGCAATTTTCAAAACAGACAGTTTGTCTTGGCAACTGCTTATTTATCTGGGAAAGATTCTCCCATGTACACACACACAAACAAACCGCACTCTTTCTGTTCTCCTGAATAGGTTTTGTTTAAATGTAAGCTAGTTTTAAATATTGGCATTTTTGTCAATTAAGATTCACAGTAACATAGAAAAGGCAGACAGATAAAGGCACATCCAGTTTGCCCAGCAGTGATTTGTACACTTTGGGTATATGCACATACAAATTCCCATAAAGAAGCCAACACCCAAACCCCTATTCTATTAAAGTAATCTCCAGGAACAAGCAGGAATGTAGTCATCACATATGGGTATCGTCGGTACCGACGGAGCCTGCGCGGGAACGCTCCCCAGCGTCCAATTAGAAAGCTTTTGGGAGCATCCCACAGCGCCTGCATGCTGCCTTCCTGCCTTTCCCAACTGCCTCTCTCCAGTTCTTCGTCTTCCGCGGAGCCAGCAGGTCGTGTTACTGTCACCGCAGAAAATTTTTCTTCTTTTTTGTGGTCGCGTCTGCCTTCCTCGACGCTTTACCAGTACCGCCAGTTTTTCTCTCTTTCTTTTCTTTTCTTTTAAAAAAAACCCAAAAAACATTTCTTAGTACTTTTCCCGGTTTTTTTCCAGGTGCACGCACCATTTTGGGCCTTAGGCCCAGGATTTTTTCCACAATGGAGAAACCCTCCTCTGGGTTTAAAAAGTGCACCAAGTGTGGAGGTACCATCTCCGTCACCGACACCCATGAGTGGTGTCTGAAATGTTTAGGTCCTCACCATTCCATCTCGGAATGAATGGCCTGTGCCATGATGTCCAAGAGAGGTCGACAGAACCGAGCTGCCAAGCTCAGTACCCTGTTTCCCTCTGATGCAGCTCCGGTGGCATCGACGTCTTCCAGGGCTTCGTCTTCCTCCCGTGGATCTCAGGTAACTAAACATAAAAGTCTAGCCGGTCCTCAAAGGGTAGATCTCCTTCTAAGCATCGAGATGCCTCTGGCGTTGCCCTTGAGGATTCTGCACCGGCAAAATTGCCCCGGTGGGAGGCTTCGGCTTCCAAAGCATTATCGGGGCTCCAGGATGTTCTCGAGGCCTCGACCTCGGCAGAACTACTGGTGGTGCCATGCTCTGGGGTACCGGCGATCTTCTCCGGTACAGACATTCAGGCATCGGCAGCGTCGATAGACCAGAGAGTCCTGGCTATTGAGCGCAGTCTGGTGGCTCTCCTTGCGGCATCGACGCCCTTGGAACCGCGACAGACAATCCAGCCGGTACCGGCACCGACCCCGGTATCGGTACCGATAGCATCGACATCGGTGTCTGCACTGCCGGTACCCAGTCATCCGATGCCTCCCGGCACCGATACCCCGTTACCGATTACTCCCGTTACCGACTTCGGTCGGTACGGGTATCGGGCTCTTCAAGAGCATCCGGACAGATGGTACTTTGAGTCCTCAGAAGAATCTGAGGATTCTGACAGTTCTGTCGATGCAGGAATGCTTCTCCAAGAGGAGCCCTCCTCCCCTAAGCGCAGGATGTCTCCTCCAGAGGATATTTCCTTCCAGGATTTTATCAGGGAGGTGTCTCGGGGTCTGTCCATTACTGTGGCCCCTGAAAAAGAGCCCAGAGCTAAGGAGTTGGAAATTTTACAATATCCCAAAACTCCTAAGGAGGCAGCTACCTTGCCCATTCATGAGATTTTGCATGATCTCATGTTAAGGATGTGGGAGACACCTCTTACCACCTCTCCTCATTCTCGCAGACTGGATACTCTGTATCGAGTCCCTCCTTGTCCTGGTTTCCAAAAAACTCAGCTTCCTCACCACTCTATTGTAGTGGAATCAGCTATGAGAAGGATCAAGAGTGCAAAGAGGCATGCCTCTAATCCTCCAGGACGTGAGTGCAGAACCCTGGATGCTTTTGGACGTTGTGTCTTCCAAGCTTCCATGCTTTCTGCCAGGATCAGTTCCTATAGTCTATACATGGAAATGTTCCTGAAGGAGGTCACAGGTGATTTAGAGGCTTTGAGTCCTATTCTTCCTGAGGATAGAAGACAGGATTTTCTCACATTGGTCAAACATGCCCAAGATGTTTCTAAATTTGTCAACTGTGCAGCTTTTGACTGCTTTGAGTGCATAAGCAGAACCTCTGCCATTGCCATAGGTGCACGTAAAATTGCTTGGCTCCAGGCATCTGATCTGGAGCTCTGGGTACAAGACAAATTGGGAAATATCCCTTGTACTGGTGAGAACCTGTTTGGTAGAGATTGGCAGGAAAAGGCCAATGAGTTGGATGCTGACAACTCCACCTTGGATAGATTACCCAAGTCCACAGCTGATCCTGCTAGAAAGAAATCTTTCAAGAAACCATTCTTTTCTAAGAAGAAAAGATATTATCCTGCTTATGCTCAGCAGGGACGTTCTGCAGGTCAGCTTGTCAGGAAAGGTCAGCAACCACCCAAATAGAAGAAAGCAAAGACTGCTAAGCCTCAGCCGTCCCAGCAGTCTCAGCCTCCACAAGGCCTTTGACTTTCAGCTAGAGAACTTAGCCTTCCTGGCTTTCGTGGGACCAGAGCCTTCCACCATTCCAGGAAGGTTATGCCACTTTGCCCCCAGATGGGGGCAGATAACAGCAGAGCATTGGACACTCTCCATCATAAAGAAGGGGTACAAGCTTCATTTTTCAAGCATGCCCCCTCCCACAATAATAAGGCAGTTCAATTCTCCGACCTCTCTCATCAACCTGTTAGGTCAGGAGGTCACTATGCTTCTTGCCCAAGGGGCAATAGAAGAAGTACCCATCCATCAGCAGGGTACAGGCTTTTACTCTCCCTATTTCCTTATCCCAAAAAAAACAGGGGGATACAAACCTATCTTGAACCTCAGAGAATTGAACAAATTCCTTGTCAAAGAGAAATTCAAGATGATTTCTCTCGGAACTCTGCTGCCATACCTTCAGAGTCAGGATTGGCTTTGTTCTCTAGATCTCAAGGATGCGTACACCCATGTTCTCATCCATCCAACTCACAGAAGGTTCCTTCGGTTCCTTTTTCAAGGAAAGCACTACCAATACAGGGTGCTTCCTTCTGGCCTGGCCTCAGCACCAAGGGTGTTCACGAAATGCATGGCTGTAGTAGCAGCATTTCTCCGCACTCTAGGGATATTCGTCTTCCCCTACTTAGACGACTGGCTCATTCGAGCCCCAACAGAATCAGAGGCCAGGACTTCTCTATCCTGCACAATGCGTATCCTTCAGTATTTGGGTCTGGTAATAAACATCCCAAAATCCAGTCTAACTCCAACTCAGTCTTTAGAGTACATAGGGGCTTTGCTGGATACCAGAAAGGCAAGGGCCTATCTCCCCCAGGCCCGCTGCCTTTGCATGGTGCAGTTAGCTTCTCAAGCAGTGCTAAAGCCTCATCTCACTGCCCGAGAAATGCTACAACTACTAGGCCACATGGCATCTACTGTGCATGTGGTTCCCTATGCTCGCCTCCATATGAGGGCAGCCCAGTGGACTTTATCCACTCAATGGACCCAGGCATCAGGATGCCTGTCAGACAAAATAGCAAACACAAGTTGCCTTATTTTGTCCCTCCAGTGGTGAAGTCCACTCAAAACCTGTTGCTGGGGTCCCCTTTTCAACAACCCTTACCCCAAGCAACTCTCACAACAGATGCTTCTCCGATGGGTTGGGGAGCTCATCTGTAAGACCTCTCCACCCAAGGCACCTAGTCTCCACAGGAGAGTCATCTACATATCAATCTCTTGGAGCTCAGAGCAATCTTCCTTGTTCTTCGAGTGTTCCACACCCTGCACAGCTACAAGACAGTCCTCATTCATACGGACAATCAAGTAGCCATGTTCTACGTGAACAAGCAGGGGGGGAACAGGCTCTCTGTCGCTTTGCAACGAAGCTTTGCGACTATGGGCCCTCGCCAGAGAGCATCAGATTCATCTCCTGGCAGTGTATCTTCCAGGCACACAAAATTCTTGGGCAGACAGACTCAGTCGAGTTCTGCTTCCACACGAGTGGTCTCTGCATGCAGACCAGGTGGCCAAGATTTTTCAAATTTGGGAAACCCTGGACATAGACCTTTATGCAAGTCCGTGGAATGTCAAACTTCCCAGGTTCTGTTCCAGAATTCTGGCTCAGGGAGCTCAGGCCAGGGATGCTTTCCTCCTTTACTGGGGTAAAGACTTCCTGTATGCCTTTCCACCCATTCCCCTAATTCCCAAAACCCTGTTCAAGCTTCAGAGAGACAGAGGCCATATGATTCTCATAGCTCCACATTGGCCACGGCAAGTGTGGTACCCTCTGCTTCTACATCTCTCTCAAGCTCCCTCCCTGGAATTAGGGTCTGCTCCAGATCTCCTATCTCAGGAGGACGGAATGTTATGGCATCCCAATCCCCAGTCTCTGCATCTCAGGGCTTGGTTGCTGAAGGCCTAGCTCTCCATGATCTTAATCTCCCTCAGCAAGTAAAAGATATTCTTTTTGCTTCCAGGAAACCTTCCACAAGACGCTCTTATGCTTTCAAGTGGAAAAGGTTTACCATATGGTGTTCGCAAAAGGGTCTTAACCCCCTTGCGATACACCTTTGGAATCATTGCTGGAGTATCTCCTTCATTTATCCAATGCAGGACTTAAGACTAACTCAGTAAGAGTCTATTTGAGTGCTATTGCAGCTTCCTTTAGGCCTCTAAATGGACAGCCTATTTCCTCTCATCCTCTTATAGCAAGATTTATGAGAGGCCTTCTTCTAGCTAAGCCTCCCATTAGGCCACCACCGGTGGCATGGGACTTAAAACTGGTTCTTGGGCAGCTCATGAAGCCACCTTTTGAACCTTTAGCTACTACCTCCTTGAAATTCCTTTCTTGGAAGGTTATCTTTCTCATTGCAATCACATCAGCACGTCGCATCAGTGAGTTGCAAGCACTAGTAGCTGATCCACCTTATACAAGGTTCCATCATGATAAGGTAGCCCTTAGGACTCATCCACACTTTATGCCAAAGGTGGTCTCGCATTTTCATCTGAACCAAGCGGTCTACCTACCTGTGTTTTTTCCAAGGCCTCATGCATCAAATGCAGAAAGGAATCTTCATACCTTGGACTGTAAAAGAGCTTTAGCCTTTTACTTACAAAGAACACAGCAACATAGAAAGTCCTCTCAACTCTTTGTTGCTTTTGATCCTTCTCATTTGGGACTTCCAGTCTCCAAGAGAACACTGTCTAACTGGATTGCTCAGTGTATTTCCTTCGCCTATCAGAGTAAGAACCTTTCTCTGGAGGGCCATGTCACAGCTCACAATGTGAGAGCCATGGCAGCCTCGATGGCTCATCTGCACTCTGTGTCTATCGACGACATCTGTCGAGCAGCCACCTGGGCCTCGGTTCATACCTTCACAGCCCATTACTGCTTGGACAGGGACTCCTGCTGGGATGCCTTGTTTGGTCAGGCTGTTCTCCAACACCTGTTCCATACCTAATCAACTCCTACCCACCATCCCTGGTAGGATGCCAGAGATCCATGGGGGGAAGTGGAACCCTGTTCAGGGGCACACAACCTCTGGGCTCTCTCCCTGGCACCTAATGCTAGGGAGTCCCCATATGTGATGACTACATTCCTGCTTGTTCCTGGAGATAGCATAGTTGCTCACCTGTAACAGGTGATCTCCGGGAACAGCAGGAATTTAGTCCTCACAACCCACCCACCTCCCCTAGGAGTTGTATCTGTCTATCTATCTCTTTCCCTTTCGATCTCTCTCTCTTTGTCTCAGCTTTAAAACTCAACTGGAGAGAGGCAGTTGGGAAAGGCGGGAAGGCAGCACGCAGGCGCTGTGGGATGCTCCCAAAAGCTTTTTAATTGGACGCTGGGGAGCGTTCCCGCGTAGGCTCCGTCGGTACCGACGATACCCATATGTGAGGACTAAATTCCTGCTGTTCCTGGAGATCACCTGTTACAGGTGAGTAACTATGCTATACCATGCAGCTGCTGCTGCCCTTCTGTAGGTTACCCCCAGTGCTATCTGCCTGTATTGGGTTGTAACTGCTGCTGCATGCAGGTTACCTCAGCACTTCATTTCTGTCCTCTTCCGACATTTTTTTAAATTCCGCTACTGTTTTCATCTCTATTACTTCTTCTGGGAGGGCATTCCAAGCATTCACCACCTTTTTCCTGAGTCTACCCCCCTTGGACCTTCATATTGTGACCCCCTAATGCTAAAACTTACTTTCCATTGAAAAAGGTGCAGTTTTTTTTATTTAAGGGGCATGTTTACTAAAGCATGGTAAGCTTTTGTACTTAAAAATAAACATTAACGCTTAGTAAGTGAAAAGGCCGTGGCTACCGTGTCCTCTAGCTACTGTACTGAAAAGTTCCTTACCACACGTTCACTTTACGCACAGTTAACACAGGTGCACTTAACACTTCCTCATGTTAAACTACAAAACTGATAGCGTGCAGTAAGTACTGCGTGCTAACCACAATGTGCACTCCACACCCACTCTTTCCTGCATTGTGCGTTAAGCAATTAGCCAGGAGTTTTACCAAGCTGGCTGCTTTTAGCACAAAGTAACCATTAGCGTGGCCTGTTAGCACATGCTAAAATGCACTTAACCATTTGCATACTTTAATAAACATGTCCCTAAATGTCTGTATCATATCCCCTGTCTCTCCTCTACAGTTTGCATATTTACCTATTCCAGAAAGCTTTTGACCTTCCCCCTGAAGCTCCCCCCTGATGGATCTCTGTTTGTGTGCTAACCCCATGTATCATCCCTGTCTGTTTTCTTTTGTCCTTTTGTGTACTCTGGTTTGGTTAATATCATTTCTCCTTATGATTTGTTATGATTTGATGTTAAGTATTCACATGATCTGTTTTTTATGACTTATTATGATTTATTGTTAAGTGTTCCAATGTGATTTGTTCACTTTCTCTTTACCCTTCTTTCCTGTCTTAAATTTTGGTGTTCCGTTTCTTGGGTTGTGGTGCTAATCAGTTTTATTGTACACCGCTTAATGCTTTTGCCATAGCAGTATATCAAATTTTAATAAAGATAAAGATTTAAATCCCTGAACCTCACATCATACGGCTTTTTTTGCAGATTCATACCATTTTGTTTGCCTTTCTCTAGATTGCTGTTGTTGTTAAGTGCCATCGAGTCAGTGTCGACTCATGGCGACCCTCTGGATAGTTGTCCTAAATTGTGTTTGGTCTTCAGTGAGACAGCTCATTGCTGACAGACTGGTTCCCGTGGCTGCTGTTATTGTATGAATCTTCTGTCTCCAGGATTGAGCATAGTATTCTAGGTGAGCCCTCAACAATGATCAGTACCAAGGCACAATCGCTTCCTCCTCCCTATGCATCCCAGCATCCCTCTGGCTCGGACCTCCACCATGTCATACTATTTTTCTACTTTAAAACTATGTTAAAGTCTTTCTCCTGGTCAATGTATAAAAGTTCTTCAAACCACATTATGTCCTTTGAATTTCTGGACTCCAAATGTATGCGTGCCTTTTTTTGCATTGAATTTTAATTTTCCAAAAAGACAATATTTTCCTTCCAACCAACCCATATGCAAAATCACTCACAAAAAGATTGAGTAGAACTGGTCTCAGGACCAGTCCCTGAAGAAATCTACTACTCACTGCTCTCTCCTCAGCAATGTTTAGTGGAATTCCTCAAAAAGTGGCCCTGGGGCCAGTTCTGTTTTTATGGATAAAAACAGTGTTACTCATCTGTATTAGGTGCTCTCTATGGATAGAAAGAGAAGTCCTCACTTATGGATGACATTATCGATTGAGCCCCACACATAAAACCTCTTCCAGCTTCTTCTAGAAGCCTTTGGAGAGGCTCCAAATATGCCTGCACATCTGTTCCTGCCTTCTGCTGCCGCACCTCATCTTCTCAATCTATCCAAGAGCTGATGATAGAATACACCTCCAAAGGAAAGAAGGGAGGGTTCTGAGGACTTATTCTGTTTTCCACAGAGAACACCTGCTACGTGTGAGTAACTATATTTTTTCAATGAACAAGCAGGATAAGTGTCCATATATGGGAATCCCTAGCTACAGGCTTCCTCAAAAGTAAAAAGACAACAACTGGTGTTGCAACAAACTAACAGTAACTGAGGAACTACTTTTGATAACAACAGATCTTTTAGAATTTTATGTTATTGACTGACTGATTATTTTAGCCTGGAGCATAAAAGAACATGGCCTACGAGGTATGGAGGTGGATTTTATTTCTTGAACAGATTTGTGAGAATGGATTTCCAAACATTAGTGAGATGTGAATGTGTGAATAAAACTCGACGTTGCAACTCTGCAAATTTCCTGCAAGAGGAGATCTGCAAAGCCAATCATAAGTGGGCCACCAAAGCAGCCATGGCTCAGACATTATGAGCTGTGACATGACCTCATGAGTCAAATATGCTTGGGCATAAGTGAAGGAGATACAATCAACTAGCCAAACAGAGTGAATATTTGCTGACAGCAGCCCCCAACCAGTTGAAGTCAAAAGGAACAAAAAATTGAGTGGACTTTCTATGGGCTTTGGGCCTCTCCAAATTAAAGGCCTGGCTCTCTTGAAATCCAAAGTTTGAAATCCTCTTTGCCCTTTGTGAGCATGAGTGAGCTCTTGGAAAAAATGTTGCTAAAACTACTGACTGATGAAGGTGCAAATCTGATACCACCTTAGGAAGGAACATAGGATGAGTGGGCAGAACCAGCTTATTGTTGTAAAACAGTATAAGATAGATCGGTTACTAGAGCCTGGAGCTCGTTAATACTGTGTTCTGAAGTCACCGCCACCAAAAATAAGACCTTCTAGGTCAGGTACTTCAGACCACAGCTATCTTGCGATGCAAAGGGAGCTTACATCAGCTGAATTAAAACCATGTTGATATCCCAAGACACTGTGGGAGGAAAAAGCAAGCCCTGCATGAAGAAAACAATTAAAAGGTGTAGAGAGATGAGTTTACCTTCTACACAGCGAGAGTAAGAGCCAGTTGTACTGAAGTATACTCTTATGGAGTTGGTCTTCAGGCCAGACTCTGACAAGTGTAAAAGGCATTCAAGCAGTTTTTGTGTGGCACATGAGAAATGTTCTAGAGCCTTTCCCTCACATCAGACAGTGAACCTCTTCCACCATAAGACCTTCTAATAGAATCTCTCCTAGAAGCCAAGAGGATGTTGGCCACACCAACTGGCAGGCTCAGAGAGGATAGAGTTATCCTCCCTCAACATTCAGGCAGTGAGAGTTAGGGACCCGAGGTTGGAGTGTAGCAGCATCCCCTGATTCTGTGTAATCAGGGCTGGCAAAGAGCCCAGCCGAATTGGTTCTTTGATGGAAAGTTCCAGAAGGGGAAACTATGGCTGTCTTGGCCAGTAAGGAGCCAAATGAATTAGAGTGCCTGTCATCTTTGAGTTTCAGGAGAGGCTTTGCAATCAGAGTTATAGGAGAGTGCACATACAGAAGACTCTCTTCTCAATCAAGGAGGAGGAGGAAGGCATCTGAGGCTACTTTGCTGTGTGTCCCTACTCTGGAGCAGAACCAAGGTATCTGCCTGTTCTGAGGAGTGCCAAACAAATATATTAAGGGGATGCCCCACTCCTGAAAGATATTCAGTGCAACTACCTTATCCAGGGTCCATTTGTGAGGTTGAAGGAAACGACTCAGCTTGACTGCCATAGTATTGACATCACCCATCAGATATGTGGCCCTAAGTGTCATCCCATGAGAGATGTCATAGGTTCACATTCTGACCATCTTCCAACACAAAAAAGTACAATCCTGTTCCTCCCTGCTTGTTAATATAGTACATAGCTACTTGGTAATCCATTTGAATCATGATAATTTGGTTGGTCAACTGATCTCAAAAACTTTTAAAGCTTTTGATACTGCTCTCAATTACAGGGAATCAATCTATGGTGTCTGGGAGGACCATGGCCTCCAAGAACAAAGCACATCTATATGGGCTCCTCAGCCCAGTTTGAATGCATCTGTCATGAGTAGCTTTTGAGAGGGGGGGAATTTGGAAGGGTAGACATTTGTACAAACTGGAATGGACCATCCACCAGGACCAGGAGTCCCAGAGAGGAACTGTGAGAGACACTACATCTTGGAGCCAATAAGAGGACTGTCGAGTCCATTGAGCTTGTCTCATTTTGAGATTTGTCAAGTGTGTTAAATGAACCATTGAGGCTATATGGCCCAATATTCTCAACATGTTTCTCACAAACTCATTCTATGACTTTATTTATTTTATTATTTATTACATTCTCTTATATACTGCGCTATTCTGCATCAGTGCGGTTTACATCGAACAAACTGAAATTACATTGAACAGGGCATTATAACTTGGAGATAACTATTTTACAGGGAACATGGGCTATGGAGGGTTAAGTGGCTTGCCCAAGACCACAAGGAGCACCTGTGGGACTAGAAACCCCAGTCCTTCCGGCCCAAGGTTGCTATCCTCTAGTGGGATTTGAACCCCTGACCTTCCGGCCTGAAGTACCTTGCCCCAACCACTAGGCCACTCCTCCACTCCACTCCACAGTTGAATGAGTCTGTCATATGGAAGAAAGACTTTCACCTGAGTCGTGTTTATCAGAGCTCTAATGAATTCCAATTGTCCTGATGGGCTTAAATTTGAAGGGATAATTCATAGTGAACCCTAGTTTATCCAGATGGCTGCGCACATGGATTCTTGAACTCCTTACTGAGTCATGTTCTTGATAAGTCAATTATCCAAATAGGAAAACACATGCACACCCAGTCTGCATTGACATGCTGCAGCTACTGCAAGGCATTTTGTAAACATGTGAGGAGCAAACGTGAGGCCAAATGGCAGTATGCGATACTTGAAATAAGGGGAAGACAGGATATGGGCAGGGAGAAGGCATGCCAATGGTAGGCAACCACCACCAAACAATTGTCGCATGATAGCTGCCCAAACTGGCCCAATTGCAGTTGCAGATAATGCCACCTGTTGTTCGGATGTGAGTGTGGGTACATACGTTCTTCAAATTCATAGAATATAGCCAATCTTCCTTTTAAGGATACAAAATCATGGTACCAAGGAAAAAGCATAGTTACTCACCTGTAACAAGTGTTCTCCGGGGACAGCAGGAACTCCTTGCATATGGGTGGATGATATGTCAATCATTCTCCATCACAATGTCGGCTGTGTGAATCTGTAACTTTTTATGTAGTTGTCGTCTCTGATATGCTATGTTCACCAGACTTGTGCGTGTCATTTGGTCTAGCTTTGAGAAAATGCCTATTTCCTCCTCCTGATCCTTTCCAGTATCCAGCTGGACATCTAAACAGCTGGGGATGAATCAGCCTGAAGATGGAGAAACTAAGGTGCACCAATGTTAAGGAACGTTAATTTGCCATAAAGCGTAGTTACTCACTTGTAACAGGTGTTCTCTGGGGACAGCAGGAATCAGTCCTCACATATAGATGACCTCAGCACCGATGGAGCCCTCACAGAAGCATCCTCCCAGCTTTCAAAGAAAGCCTTTGGGAGATGCCACCATGGATTTGTGGTCCCCTTCCCGCCCAAAGGTGCCATCTTGCTTAGTCAAATTACATAGCTAAAAGACAGCAAAAAGAAAAGCTGGTAAAGGAGCAACTCCAAGGGGAGAAGGGAGGGTTGTGAGGACTGATTCCTGCTGTCCCCGGAGAACACCTGTTACAGGTGAGTAACTACGTTTTCTCCAGGAATAAGAAGGAAGTCAGTCCTCACATATGGGACTCCCCAGCTACAGGCTACCGAAAGCCCAGAGCAAAAACATGGACTCCCTCATGGACAGCTGCGAGCAGCAGCAATTAAATCCGTATCCGCAGACCACAGTAGGATCCCTGTGTCCAATGAAACCAGCATGCTGGTAGCCTGGACACAGAAGGGTCGGAGGGTAGGTGTTGCCTAAACCCCAAAAAGGTTATGAGCACAGCCTGGCCTCTGTGAGGGCGTCAACATCAATGTCAATGCCGGGACCAAGGACACTGAGTCTGATGGCCCAAAGAGGGACTTGTGCTGTTTCTTCTAGTTCTTGAGGCCCTTACGGGTCATCTGCAAGCAGAGATTACAGGAGGAGGGCTCATGGTCACGGCCAAGACACTAAAGGCACCAATTATGATGGTGAGTGACCAAAATGGTGTGTGCTCACTGAGTGCACTTCTTGAAACCGCTGACTGGTTTAGACATGACTAGAAAAATGGCCGCCACCACAAAATCAAAGGACTCCAGTTAGCAAAAAACCCACCCAGAAAAAAAGAAAACTTTTCAAAACGCAAAAAAATCGAGGACGGTGTTGGCAAGAGTTGGCGCACCTGATGACAGGCGGTAGGCACTAGGAAAACAAGAACCCCCCCCCCCCAAAGGGCACAAAAACAGTCAACTGTTTCCAGCAATGAACAGGAACACGTCCTAGGGATTTCATGGAAAAATAAAACTGGAAATAAGATGGCAACGCGGTAGGTGGGAAGGCAGGTGTGTATGTGTGATGGAGGCTCCCAAAAATTTCCAATGAAAGCTGGAGAGCGTTTTCGCATGGGATCCCATCAGGGATGTCACCCATACGTGAGGATTTATTTCCTGCTTGCTCACAGAGAACTATTACTCTTAGGCATTGGTATCCTCCTACCTTCCCACTCAATCCAGACCAAGCAAAGTCCTTGCTCTTGGTCTTGTCAGTAGATATTCTAGACCCACGAGGGGTACTAACAAAATGCTGAGAACCGAGGACAGAACAACATGTATGTTAAATACAAATCTCATTAATAACTGTGATAATGACAGCACTGCAGAGCGAATGTAATGGGAAGGAAATGAGCAATATACCTTTAAGAGTAAAGGCAAACAAGGTTCCCATGGAAACCTCAAGCTTCTAGCTAGAACTAAGCCCTGTCATAGCAGTGACGTAGGAGCTAAGTGGAGCCCTAACGAGTTTCACATGAGCAGCCAAAAGGGTGTGGCTGCTGAGGAAAGCCGTTTTAAACCTGCCTCAGAGTTCAGTGCAGGGAAAACCTGCCTCAGAGTTCAGTGCAGGGATGGAGCAGCAGAGAGGGAAGAAGCAGCAGGGAAGGCAGCAAGTGAAGCAGCAAGAGCAACGAGGAAAGCTGAAGCCACGAGGGAAGCCAGCTGAACAAGGAAAGCTATGGAACCCAGAACAAGCTAAGAAGGATTCTGGAAGGTCTGTTTCCTATACTCCAGGAACACTGGAAGCAAACCCAAAACCTCTGCTAAAGCAACCCAAGGAAAAGGTAGAAAAGTTTACCTTCACACGGGGAGAGAGCTCTGATTGCAGAGAGGGCATTGCACGTGAGAAAGGTACGTCTGCTATAATCCCTAGCAAGAGATATGCTGAAGATATTATACAGCAGTTAAAGACCAGTGCTAACCAGAGCCGAGATAGCACTGCTGTGAAAACAACTCCAGTCAGAACTAGAAACATTCCAAGTAAGTGTTATGAGACAGATTTAAAGTCTGTAGTTGAAAGCTTACGAAGGAATCAGTTTCCTGCTTTAGACAAAGTGACTGCAAACCAGAGGGAACAGTTTATAGAACAACTGCAGGAAGTTCTTAGTAACCTTCAGTCTAATTCTGGTTTTAAAAGTTCCTTAAAGCAGAATGATAATGGAGATGGTGAGGAGATAATTGATGTAGAAGAAACTCCTGATATGAATGACGTTTGTGAAATGGATTGTTCTTTTTGTGAGACCAATCACCTGGACTTACGTTAAACAACCTTTGCATGAGAGGAATGCAAAGCTGTTTTCTGACTCTCTGAAAGAAGGACATTGTGCTGAAACAATTAACCTGCCTGAGCGTTTGCTGTGAATGAAAGTTTACCTATGCTTTATTTCTCAACTTTAATTGCTCCTGTTTTCCTATTATTTTGGGAGAAAATAATCCAAGCCATGCTTTGCGCTGTGAATTCTATGTGAAAGGGAAAAACCCAAATAAATATATCTGTTGCCTGAAACCTCGAGTCACAACACTTTTGTTGGATAGTAATCAAGACTACAAGTCCCAGCATCCCTTGCTGGCACAATAGCCAAGGACATTACTTGAAGACAAAATAGAGGTCGCCCTTGCCCTTGAGCCACCGGCCCTAGGCGGGGGTAGGACATAACATAAAACCATCAAAGGAGACATACAGAACATGGGGGTTTCTCAAATAAACATAATATAGTGCTGGATGGAAAGGAGGAGGGTGCTCGAAAAGGGAAATAGTTGTTTCAATAGTAATCACTAGGTTACGAGGAATCGCATTTACCGGGGAATATCCCAAACAGAGATGGCAGCTAAAAGATGGCAATTTAAACCCCATCAATTTCTAATCCAAAATAGTAAATAAACAGCTTAAGAAAACATATATTGGGAACTGTATTGGAAAATGTGTATGTTACCGGTCATATCACTTATAGCACAAGGTTGTTCAGAGCACTTAAAATGTTCATAAAAACTTACTTACAACCCACTGTCCCTGAGGGAATGGGTGAAAATGCAACCACACCATGCAATTGACTTGCAAAATGAACAGCGAATGTGTAAGCGTAGTTACTCACCTGTAACAGGTGTTCTCCAGGAGCAGCAGGAATCAGTCCTCACTTATGGGTGACGTCGGCGCCGACGGAGCCCTCGCGGAGCAATTTTCCCCAGCTTTCAAAGAAAGCCTTTGGGAATTGCAGCGCGCATGCGCGGTCGTCTTCCCGCCCGAGGGTGCCATCTTAGCCAGTCAGATGACATAGCTAAAAAAGACAGCATAAAAATTTGCAAAAAGAACATAAGCAGACGATTGCAACTCCAAGGGGAGGAGGGAGGGTAGTGAGGACTGATTCCTGCTGCTCCTGGAGAACACCTGTTACAGGTGAGTAACTACGCTTTCTCCAGGACCAAGCAGGAAGTCAGTCCTCACTTATGGGACTCCCAAGCTCAAGGCTACCGGAGACCCTAAGCACAAAAATGAGCTCCCTCTAGCTCAGCAGCACAGAAGGATAGAATCTTCGCTGAATTATCACCCACCGGTAGCCCACATCCGGGATGGAGGGTAGGAGTTGCTCAGACCTCAAAGAGATTACGGAGGACTGCCTGTCCGAAAGCACTGTCCCTACGGGACTCCCTCTCGAGACAGTAATGGACCGCAAAAGTCTGGCTCGAAGACCAAGTAGCGGCCCGGCAGATGTCTGCCAGCGGAACAGAGCGGAGGTAAGCCACTGACGTGGCCTTTGCCCGAACGCAATGAGCCGTGACTCGACTTTCTAAGGAGAGTCCGGCTGCCCCATAAGCCCAAGCGATACAGTCCGCAACCCAGATGGACAGAGTACGCTTGGAGACCGGGAGCCCCAATTTATTGGGGTCAAAAGACACAAAAAGCTGAGCAGCTTTACGGTGCTCCCGCGTACGGTCAAGGTAGAAGTTCAATGCCCTTCTACAGTCCAGGGTATGGAGGACCGTTTCAGCTCGGCTGGAGTGTGGTCTGGGAAAGAAGGTTGGAAGTACCACCTCCTGATTGATGTGAAAAGGGGAGACCACTTTAGGCAGAAATTTCGGGTGAGTCCGTAGGACTACCCTATTCTTGTAGAACCTAGTGTAAGGGGGATCAGACACGAGGGCCTGCAATTCACTTACGCGTCTAGCGGAAGTGAGGGCTATCAAGAACAGTGTTTTCCAAGACAGAAAACGGAGAGAACAGGTAGCCATAGGTTCAAAAGGCGGACAGGTGATCCGCTGCAAAACCACATTCAGGTCCCAGTCAGGCGCTGGCGGGCGCAGAGGTGGTTTAAGTAGAAGGAGACCTCGGAGAAACCTCGCTACGAGAGGGTCGTTGGAGAGAGGTCTGCCGTCCACCGGCACATGATGTGCTGAAAGAGCACTGAGGTGAACTTTGACGGAGTTGGACTTAAGTCCCAGATTAGAGAGGTGCAGCAAGTACTGCAAGATCACGGACACCGGGCAGGAGAAGGGATCCTGAGACTGTTGGGTACACCAGACTGCAAAGCGACGCCATTTAAGGGCGTAGCATTTGCGGGTAAAAGGCCGTCGCGAAGCCAAGACGACCTCCTCCACCTCCGCCGGCAGGAGAAGGGGAGCAAGGACTACCCTCTCAGCAGCCAGGCCATGAGGTTGAGAGACCTGAGGTTGGGGTGCAGTAGGGACCCCTGATCCTGAGTGAGGAGATCCGGTTGTACCCCCAGAGGGATTGGATCCTCCACCGCCAGTTGCAGCAGGAGCGGAAACCACGGCTGCCTGGGCCAGCGAGGGGCCACCAGGATCATGAAGGCTTTGTCTCGGAGAACCTTGAAAAGAGTCCGAGAGACTAACGGGATGGGAGGGAAAGCGTACAGAAGGCTCCCCGACCATGAGATCAGAAAGGCGTCCGCCGCAACCCGAAGGGGGTGTGGCTGACGAGAGCAGAAGCGAGGAAGCTGCCGGTTGTGAGGACTGGCAAAGAGATCCACCGTGGGGAGGCCCCACTTGAGGAAGAGCTTCTGAACTATCAAGGGATCCAGACGCCACTCGTGCGGCTGGAGGACCCTGCTGAGTTTGTCCGCAAGGCAATTTTCTTGGCCCGGGAGATAAACTGCCTTGAGGAGAATGCCGTGACTGACGGCCCAAGAGCAGAGCTTCTGTGCCTCCCGGCAGAGGAGGAAGGAGCCCGTGCCCCCCTGTTTGTTCACGTAGAACATGGCAACTTGATTGTCCGTCTGGACAAGGACGGACTGTTGGGAAGTCAGGTGGGAGAAGGCCTTGAGAGCTAGGCGGATCGCCCTGAGCTCCAGGAAGTTGATCTGCTGAGCAGACTCCCACGTGTTCCAGAGGCCCTGAGTGCGTGCCTCTTGGCAATGTGCTCCCCAGCCCAGGAGGGATGCATCGGTGGTCAGCACCCGGGTCGGCTGAGGTGACTGGAAAGGCATTCCGAATATCAGGTTCAGCGGCTCGGAGACGCGCACTAGGTCTGCTAGGCCGCCTGTGGCTTGTCGCCACTGCTGGCGGAGACACCATTGAGCAGACCGCATATTCAGGCGGGCATTGGGGGTCACATGGACGGTGGAAGCCATATGGCCGAGCAGTCTCAGGAAGCGCCTGGCGGAGACCAGGGGCTGGCTGCGAAAGCGGTCGGCTAGGTCCATGAGCCGTTGAGCCCTGTCGAGCGGTAGGTATGCTCGCGCCTGAGGAGTGTGCAGCCTCGCGCCGATGAACTCGAGATCCTGTGAGGGGAGCAAAGTGGACTTTGCGAAGTTTATAACAAAGCCCAAGTGCTGCAGCAGAGTCACCGTGCGGCACGTGGCGTTGGTGACCTCCTGAGCGGACGCTGCTCTGATGAGCCAGTCGTCGAGGTACGGAAAGACATAGAGGCCGTGAAGCCGGAGATGGGCCGCCACGACCGCGAGACATTTTGTGAAGACTCGCGGTGCGGAGGACAGGCCAAAGGGCAGTACTCTGTACTGGTAATGATTTCCTGCCACCACAAACCTTAGGTATTGGCGGTGGCTTGGGTGGATGAGGATGTGCGTGTAGGCATCCTTTAGATCCAAGGAGCATAGCCAATCTCCCTGCTGGAGGTAGGGCAGAAGGATTCCAAGGGTAAGCATTTTGAACTTCTCCCGCACAAGGAACTTGTTGAGGTTGCGCAAGTCCAGGATGGGTCTGAGGCCCCTGTTCTCTTTGGTATCAGAAAATACCTGGAATAAAAGCCTTGACCTCTCAGGTGGTGGGGCACCGGTTCCACCGCCTGTTCCTGCAGAAGACCTGCTAATTCCTGAAGGAGTAACTCCCTGTGCAGAGGGGGTCGCGGAGGTTCTCCCGGAAAATAGGAGGGAGGGACCTGATGGAAGTGGAGAAGATAGCCTTCTCGCACGACTTGAAGCACCCAGGCATCTGCGGTGATGCTGGACCACCTGTGGGCGAAGTGAACCAGCCGGCCTCCGGTGCTGGGAGGAACCAGCGGGGGGGAGAGGCTATGCTTTGTGAGTCAAAAACCCCCACCCTGCTGAGCAGGGGCTGGTGGTGCAGGCTTGGGGGCTTGCTGCCTACGGGACCCGTTACCCCGTCCCTTGGCCTGCTGGCCCTGTTGGGGAGCTGCAGGGGCCTGATAATGGGGGTATTGTTTGTAGGCAGCCGCCTTCCTCGGGTAAAAGGACTTTTTCCCCGAGCCCTTCTTTTTCTGGGAAGGGGCGGAGGTCTTCCTAGAAAGCCTGGTCCTGGTGAGAGTCTCAGTCTCAATTTGTGCAGCCTTTTCCGCCATGGGCTTGCCAAAGAGGTTTTCGCCTCGGCAGGGGACATCGACCAACTTGTCCTGCACCCAGGGCTCAAGGTCTGACGACTGAAGCCAAGCCTGTCGGCGGGCACCGATGCCGGCTGCGGCCACTCGAGCCGATGCTTCAAAGCCATCATAGGCTGCTCGGGACATGAACTTTGAGCATTCCCGAATGCCAGTGGACAAGGCCAGGAACCTCCGCAAGGGTTCCTCGGACAAACCAGCGGAGAATCCGGCTAGCTCTTTAGCCAGATCCCGGAGATACATGCCCATGTATAGCTGGTAAGTCTGGACACGACATGCGAGCATAGATCCCTGGAAACACTTCTTACCAAGGCCATCCAGGTTACGGGCCTCCCTGCCAGGAGGCACCGAGGAGTGCATCTTCTGACTCTTAAGACGATGCATGGCCGATTCCACTACCATGGAATGGTGTGTGGTAGCTGTGCCTTTTGAAAGCCAGGGCTCTTGCGGACTCGATAGATAGAATCGACCCGCTTTGCTCAGGACCGGCGAGGAGGCCGGACTCTCCCACATGCGGAAGAGTAGTCGTTCCAGCATAGGAGGAACCGGTACAGTAAAGTGTTCCCTCGCGGGAGAGTCATACTGGAGGGCGTCGAGCTCTTCGGCTCGAGGTTCCTCCTCGGGATCCGCAGGGAAGGCCAAAGCCTTGGCCATATCCCTAACGAAGTCCGAGAACCGGGCATCCTCCGGGGGGGACTGCTTCCGAGGCTCGGACTCCGGTGAGTCCGAGGGGACACACCGAGTCCGGAAAGAATCAGGTGACTCCTCCTCTTCAGACTCCCAGACCGACTCCGACGAGGACTCGGTGGGGTCGGTCCGGGCAGGGCGCGGCGCCTGCCGCCCCGACGCCGAGGGAGTCGGCGTCGGCGACCTCGGTCCCGAACGGGAGGCCGAGGGTGACCTCGACCGAGGATCGACTCGAGTTCTCATCGACTCGAGGATCGGCTCGGTCTCCGGGGTCGACTTGGACGTCGACGTCCCGGCGGTCGGGGCAGCGGCGCCAGCGAGGCCAGCGAGCAGTGCCCGCTGCTGGTCCATGAAGGCAGACAGTCTGCTCTCCAAGGCCGTCAACCTGAGTCCGAGCTCAGGTGACCCAGCAGCCCCCGACTCGGGCCCCGACGGCGTCGGGCCCGACGTCGGCTGTCGCGGAGGCGAGTCCAGAAGGACTACAGGACTTACCCGAGCAGGCATCTCCGACTCCAGGCGAGGTCGCTTCGGGAGGTGTTCCTTCTCCAAGGACCCGGGGCGGCTATCGGGGCTATGCGACCTGGCCCTCGCGGAACCAGGAGCGTCCACCGACGCCGCCCTCGCGGGTTTCACCGTCCGACGATGGTCCCCGGAGGGAGAACCCCGGTCGGAGGAACTCCGGCGACGGTCCGAGCTGGAGCCTTTTGACGCGGAGGCCTCCGACGAGGTCCGGGTACGGCTGGGGTCAGCGAAGATTCGATCACGCTGATGCCGCCGACTTCTCAACGCTTTTGAGGACATTTTGCCGCAGGGCCCACAGATCAGTTCCTCATGATCCGGGCCCAGGCAGCGGAGGCAAAAGTCGTGTGTGTCAGTTAGTGACATATTTCGGTCACACTGACCACACCGCTTAAAGCCACTGGCAGCCATCGGGGGAAAAAGGGCCCCTGCGAGGTCAAAGGACCGGGCTGCCAGGGAAAAATCGAAAACGAAAGCCGACAAAGTCAGAAAAACCGAAAAAAGTAAGAGGACTTGTGACCGGCGTCGCGAGTCCGGGCGGGAAAACGATCGGCGTCGAACCGAAGGACAAAAGGATAAAATAATGAATAAAATCGACTTTTTCGCGGGGACAAGACGGGGACGTCTGTAGGGCTCTGCGGAAAAAAGAAGACTGGCTAAGATGGCACCCTCGGGCGGGAAGACGACCGCGCATGCGCGCTGCAATTCCCAAAGGCTTTCTTTGAAAGCTGGGGAAAATTGCTCCGCGAGGGCTCCGTCGGCGCCGACGTCACCCATAAGTGAGGACTGACTTCCTGCTTGGTCCTGGAGAAACAAGATTACATTAGCCCATTAATGCATGAATTCTACATTTGTTCCTAATCAAATATTGTGTGATTGAATCATTTTATGCGTGGTTTCATATGACCTGAGGCATAAAGGTTGAGCGCCCCCCTTTTGGGGACGCTATGCATAAATGGGCTTTAAGCAGTAAGAAAAGTAAACTACTGCGTTATGAACCCCCAGGATATTCATATATACCTAGCCCACGTTGTGTTCTAAAAGTGTGTAATGTATCTGTGATTAAAAACGGAGCTGAATGAAAACCACAGCATTTTGTACCAAAGAAAACAAATGCCATTTGCTGGCTACTTGTCCAGTACAGACAAAAGGGCAGCATCCAATCCATGTTGTATTATAAGAGTAAATGACAAACCTATGAAGAGAAAGCACAGTTACTTACCTGTAACAGGTGATCTCTGGGAACAGCAGGAATTAGTCTTCACATATGGGTACGTCAGTACCGACGGAGCCTACACGGGAATGCTCCCCAGCATCCAATCAGAAAGCTTTTGGGAGCATCCCTCGCGCCTGCGCGCTGACTTCCCGCCTTTCCCACTGCCTCTCCTCAGTTGAGTTTCATAGTTGAGACAGAAGGAGAGAAAGAGGAAAGGAGATAGATAGATACAACTCCTAGGGGAGGTGGGTGGGTTGTGAAGACTAATTCCTGCTGTTCCCAGAGATCACCTGTTACAGGTAAGTAACTGTGCTATCTCCAGGAACAAGCAGGAATGAGTCTTCACATATGGGGACTCCCTAGCTGTGGGTGCCAGGGGAGATCCCATAAAATGCATATCCCTGGAACAGGACGGCATTTCCCAAACCTGGATCCCTGGCATCCCCTGAGGGATGGGGGGTAGGAGTTGAATAGAGAAGAGCTGTAGAGGAACAGCGAATCCAAAGACTACAGAGAAAAAGAGTCTTTAGAATGTATGTCAAGTATCATTAAAATATTTAATGAACTAGTACAATATAGAGCTTACCTACTGGAATGTAGGAAGTAGAACTGTGATGGAGTGTACTGTAGATGCAGTAGCGGAATCCTCAAGGTAACTTCACAGCAGTGAGGATGAAGTTCCAAATCTGGAATGGGCAGGTGACCCAGGTGTCAACTGGGGTAGGAGAAGAACGGCAGGTCTTCAATGGAAAGCTTTATGGGAAAAAGCTGAAAACTCTTTTAGGTACAGAGTTATTAACATTGAGGACTAAAAGAAGAAGACTGACCGATCTGGAGAATTAGCCCAGTCCTGAAGGGAAGAGGGGGTATGGAAAAAAGCCCCTATTCCCAAGGAGAACAGAAATGTACTCAGAAATACTGAAGATGTAAATTGTCTTTCCTAGCTGGTAAGAGATAGGAAGACATTGAAGCTTGATACTTCATAGACAGGGAGATCTAACAAAAATAGAAGCTGTTGGCATCACAGCAATAATTGTGTGTTTAACTGCTCCCACTTACTGAGTCGTATGAGAATAGGCGAGTGGACTGTCTGGACCCCTTAAGAAGGGAAAAGCTTTATAGCACAGACAGGGAGATAGCAGGTAATACTTAGCGTCCTATGGACATCTCCCAATGGGCACATATATATATATATATATATATATGGAGAGACATGCATATCGATATATATGTGCATGATGTCTAGATATGTGTGATTATATATATATATATATATATATATATATATAGATAGATATAGATGGGCATGACTTATGCCCACACAGACTACAGAAATATGTATGTATAGGACATATACATACATGAATATAAGTCTGAGGATACATGCCTGCAACTGAGCCTCATGAAAACATTCACATGGGGAATGTGATGGGAAAAGATTCATCTAATAATGAGGGGGTAAAAAACCACCTGAAGATATATAGAGAATCTATTTCTGCGGTGCAGGAATGTAGTTCAGTGGAATAACCAGTATGGTTGCGTGAAAAAACAGAGGATAATAGCAGTCTGGCAAGAGCACGTCAGGAGTACTTTAGGACTCTGACATGTCCAAAGGACAAAAAAACGCATAGACTAAGACACCAAGATGACCCAGCCAAGGGACACAGGGGTATCATGTACACTAAGAGAGTATGCGTTGTCCAAGTGGAGCAGAAAAGCATAATGCCAAGCTGTAAGGAAAAAAGGGGTAGATTCCTGCAAGATTGGGAACTCCTTGGACATTCACGCCATGGAATGATTATATAAGCTTTTTCTACTATATGGAAAAAACCCCCAGAGACAAAGTTCAATGCTCTGTAGCAAGGGCCCATAGTAGAAAGCTTCTCTGAAGATTGCAGAGAGCATTGTGCAGGAGAATTATAAGATAAAACTGACAGAAGTCAGGTGTGTTGCCACATCCTAGGAAAGGATATGGCTAGAAAAAGATATCCTGCAGTGAGTAGTATTATGCAAGTTAGTTGAAAGTAGCTTGCAATGAGCATTAAAGTAATCACTGGAACTCCTGCATACACAGCAACTGAACAAAACAGCAGAGGGGATTCTCCTGTATAAAAACAGAGAGAAAAACAGACAAAGGGAGCGGAGATATTTCCGTCCCTGTCTGATGAGTTGTTCAGAGCATGCATTGAAGGATAACAAAAAGTCTACACTGTAAAGAAAGAGAAGTGTTTCAGTATGGTACCAACTCAAGCAGGGGAAACCCTGGAAGAGAGGGAGTTGGAAAGTGACTTACCATATGGTAAGTCAGCTGAAGGAAAAGATGTCCATGTGGGGACAGAAACTATCATGGGATAGTTGTAACCTCCCTTCGTAGTAGTAAGAAGGGGAGAAATCTGTAACCCATGGACAAAAGTATCCTAACAGCTTAGCATACTAAAAAAGAAAAAAAACAGTGTAGAGTTTGAAGAATAAACCTGCTAAGAAGAAGTTAACTGTAGAATTCAACATACAGGAACCTATGGTTGCTGGTTATGATTAGACTGGTTAGAGTCTGGAGACTTCAGACTAGGATGAGATGTCCCTTGCTTGGGTACATCTGGAGGATGGGCAGGAGAAGGGTGAAACCTTCTTTTCTTAGGGAAAGAAGGTTTGGTAGGACATTTCCTACGTCCTGGGGAAAAAGAAGGCTTAGGATGGTTTCCAGAACCAGGGAAGTCGGTGGAGCAATGAGCAACCTGACGTAAAGCCTCTTTATTGAAGAGATTTTCTCCAGTACAAGGAGAGTTACCCAGTGTATGTTGTACCCATCTGCTCAAGTCTGAAGCTTGCAGCCAGGCAGTACGACGTGCTCCAATGGCAATAGCAGAGGCTCTGCTAACAGACTCAAAAGAGTCTAGAGAAGCACGAGAAAGAAACCAAGAGATATTCCTGCTATGATTAAGAAGCAAGGAATAGTCAGTGGCCTTAGGCTCTGACAAAAAAGGGGACAAAAGAGATAATTTCTCTGTGACCTCCTGAAGTGTCAGACTCATATAAAAAATATATGAAATAATTCTTGAAGCCAGCATAAAAGTTTGGAAGGTTTGACGTCCAAAGGCATCAAGTGCTTTAGATGCACGACCTGGCGGATAAGAAGAATGCTTCTTCTTGCTTCTTACCTTCCTCATTGCTGATTCCACTACAAGGGAATGATGTGGAAGTTGTTTTTTCTGAAAGCCCAGAGAGGGAGGCACCTGATACAGAACATTCATGGCTGTAGAAGGCGAAGGAACCCTTAAAGGTGATTCCCAAATCCTTAAAAGAAGGTCCTGCAAAGAATGATGTAAAGGAAGCATTATATTTTCCTTTTCTGCAGGATCTTGGTTAAGAGTAGAGCCAGGAATAGGAATGGCAAGAATGGTTGCCATGTCAAGGAGAAATTTCTGAAAAGAAGGATCTCCAATAGGAACTATTCCTGGGTAGGCTGAGGTTGAAGAAGCAGCTTGAGCACCAGAAGACATACTGGACTGGTGCAGAAAAAGAATCCTGCTAGACGGAGAACGATACTGACAGTTCTGATTCGAGGCAGTTAGTACTGCATCATCGGTTCCCGGTATCGATTCCAAGCTAGGCATAGAAAGGATCGATGGCACCGATGGAACTGCAGGAATCGACATTGATACCGATAGCAGTATCGGACATGGTAATGCCATCGAAGCAGGTATCGGAGGCTGCTGAAGCGGTACCGAGGTAACCCGAGAGGCTTGGTAAATATCCTTGGTACTGCATAATCGGGAACGATATGGGTCGGTTCCCAAACACGTCGGTACCAAGTCATCTAGACTGGATAGCGATTCCAGACTGGGCATCGAGGGGAGCAGGTCTATCGATGCATGCCTAGAAGGTACCGACATCGGTGGTGGTATCGGCGATGCCGATACAAGAAAGTCAATCAGAGTGTTATCGATCGGTACCAAAGGTACCGAGGATGTCTGATGACAATTCCAGGTGAAGAGAGGAATACTCGACACCGATGCCGATGCCGGGGTATCGGTACCGCTCGAAGCCGGTACCAACCCCGAGCATGGCGGAGATACAGGAAAGCCAATCTGGGTCGCATCGATCGGCCCCGAAGGTACCGAGGACACCAGATGACGATCCCTGGTGAAGAGTGCAGCACTCGACACCGGTGCCGGGTTATCGGTACCGCTCGAAGCGGATACCACCCCCTGGCACGGCTCAGGTATGTTCTGTGAGGGGTGAGCCCCAGGAACAACCTGAAACCCCGTGTATGCTTTGGAGCCCGAAGACTCCCGCCGGGGTTTTATTGCCAATGGGATCTTGAGGGCAAGGCCGGAGCCGTCATCATGCTGTGCATGAGACTTACCCTTCAAGAATTGGCTAGTCTTAACAGACTGTTTGTGGGTTACCTGATCCTGGAGAGAAGAAAAAACCAGTGTCCTCACCTCAGGAGGAAAAACGGCATCGAGGGAAACTCGAAAAAGGGAAGGTCTTCTCCCAATAGTACAGCCTGACGGTTCAGGGGAAAAAGGGTCAGGACCCAGACAGGTTAGACACCAAGCCTTGGAGTCTAAAAAGAAAACTATGTTTCCACAATGAAGGCACTTCTTAGGAGAAGAAGGCTCCATGTTGGAGAGGCCTGGTAGGCCCAAAACGTTAAGACAAAAAACTGAGGAGAAAAAATGTTCCTAATTTTAGAAAAGAAAAGAATAAAGCACCGGCGGTACCGGTATCGGCGGGAAGAACAGCCGCGACCACAAGAAAACAAGAAATAAGAATTTTAAAGAGAAAAGTTTCTGCGGTGACAGGAGGATGTCCTGTCGGCTCAGCGGAAAAACAAAAACTGAGGAGAGGCAGTGGGAAAGGCGGAAAGTCAGCGCGCAGGCGCGAGGGATGCTCCCAAAAGCTTTCTGATTGGATGCTGGGGAGCATTCCCGTGCAGGCTCCGTCGGTACCGACGTACCCATATGTGAAGACTCATTCCTGCTTGTTCCTGGAGATAAATGAAAATGGTAACATTTTCATAGGAATTATAACAGTAACGGGACACACACTCACCTGTAGAAGCTGGAAAGGATTCAAACAGAGGCAAAAGCCCGCACAAAGCCATTTAAATCAGAGTGACACAATGCTAACGTCAGTTTAGAATGAATACATAATACTCTAAGAGCAGTCACAATATGACTCAATTGTACAGAAAAATATCATTTAGATGGAATACCAGAGTCACACTGACGTCTAAGCAGATCAAATCCTCATCAATCAATCAGTACTAGTTGTATCATGTGAAGGCCATCCACCCTGAATAAATATGGGACAACAAGGAAGTAATTTAAAAACACTAAAACTGTAAAAAACCATACAAATGAAGTCAAATGTAAGTCAAAAAGTATATTCAATAGCCGGCACCACAAGATAAAACATCGCTATACAATTTGAAGGCGCCAAAAAAAAGGGGGTGAAAAGATCATCACATAAGTGTTACATTCATACAAGGGCAAAAAAATATTCCCCCCAAAAAGTTTTTAAGTGTGATGTTATATAGTGCTAATTCTGAAATAAAGGACATCCTAAAAGGCTAAAAACGTAAAAATACTCAATAAAACCATTGCAATTAAATAAATAAAACAAAGTAAAAGTAACACAAACTATTCATTAAAACCTTATAACTACAGGAACAATGGCTTAATGGCTGAAATGGAGAAGAGATCATAAATCAATAACTAGCGTAATAAATAGACAACATAAAAAACATCATACAAAGCATAATATATATAAAATCATAAGAAACCCAGAACAGATAAAAACATTTCATGAGGGAACCTTAATAAAGGGGGGAGCAGGGGGTCGTATGGGAACTATAAGGAAGTAAAATAAAAATAGTAAAAAAATGGACCCTGAAGTGAAACATCCCAAGGAAAAGCATTCTGATAAAAACATATCAATAGGAATTGGCACCAGATAATAGCAAACAAAGAACTGAAAATGGGTAAATTGAATTATCTTAAAAAATGCTTGTATTAAAAAGAGGAAATATAAAAAACACAAATAAATAGAAAAAAATAAAAATGAGTCAGAGAAAGGGCAATACTTGTAAAAAGATGGTGAGATCAAATTCTTGGTTAAGGCTTGCTGGATGTAATGTGTTCATTTGCCCGAGAAGTGTTCAAGCCTGAGAAATGTTTGTTCAACATTACTTCCCTGCCAATGTGGATGAACTTGGCGCAGAACAAGATATTTCAAATCACTGATCTTATGTCTCTTAGATATCCAATGTTTGACCTAGGGTTTTTGAGGGGCACTCCGCTTAATGCAACTGCGGTGCTCAATTATCCTCACTTGTTTTCCCTATGTAGAGCAGATTACATGGACAGATAAGCGCATAAATTACTTTTTCTGTTTGGCAAGTGGTGAAACTGGTAAGTGGAACCCTAATGGAAGTGGAGGGATGTATAAATACACCAATCACAGACAGAACCACCACCATAGCGGAAGTGTTCCGTAATGATAGGTTTCTGACATGGAACTGGCAGGGCAGATGGCACTAAAAAACTGGATAGGTTCTGATTTCTACGGTATGCTATAATAATCTGCTGTGATTCAAAAACTGGTATTGTTTATACAATGTGCCACTCTCTCCGTATAATTTCTGAAATCTGTCTAGATTTAGTAGAGAATAAGAGAGGGCAAACAATCTTGTCCATCACTGTTTTATTCTTGGTCAAAAAAAGTGTGTCTCGTGGGGTATCCTTCGCCTGGTTATTCGTCCTGGGTACATGCTTCAGGGGATATTTCTTATCCAAAAATCGATCACAAAGTATGGCCGCATTGTGTTCAAAATCCAAGGGATCTCCTTGCTTGTTGATGTAGAATATGGTGACCTGTAGAACATGGCGATCAGTCGATCTCGGAAAACCTTTAGAGCAGCGATTCTCAACCAGTCCCAGTAGGGTTTTCAGGGTATCCACAATGAATATGCATGAAATAGGTCTGCATACGATGGAAGTAGTGCATGCAGATCTATCTCATGCATATTCATTGTGGATATCCTGAAAACCTGACTGGCCTGGGGGTCCCAGAGGACTGGGTTGAGAACCACTGCTTTAGAGCATTTGCTATGGCTCTTAACTCCAAGAAATTGATCTGATGGGAACTTTCTTGGAAGGACCTGGGTGTGCAACCCATAGAGATGACCTCCCCACCCAAACTTGGATGCCTCTGTCGGGTGGAGTAATTTGGAAAGAAAGACCTTCGATCAAATTGTGGTGGACAGTCCACCAGTGCAATAACTGTATGAGAGGGGCAGTGACATACAGACAATCCCTGAGAAAACCCGTGGCCTGGGTCCACTGAGCTTGCCTCATTTGGAGACATGCCAAGAGTGTGATGTGCTGTAGAGGCCCTGTGGCGTTGCGCAGTCAACATCCTGTGAGCCGATACCTGCTGATTCAATTGAGTTTCTTACACAAGTGGCATAAATCTGTGAAGTCAGTCATGCGGAAGGAAAGCTCTCGCCTGTGTCATGTCAAGCAGGGCTCCCATGAATTGCAACTGTTAGGTCGGCCGACAATTGAAATTCTGTTTTGTCAGTGTGTGTCCAATCCTTTGTCTGTCCTTTATCCAGCTCCTGCTCACTGCAGTGCTATGTCTTCTTTCGCAACACTTTATTGCCTCTGTTCTCTGACTAGTACTATCTGACTGCACATTTAGGTGTGCTTTTTTCTTTCCTTCTCCCTATTCTTCTACAAGGCCTCTCTTATAGGTATTTAAAGTCTTCAGTTTTTTTACCTTGCCTGAGTTTTACTAGGGCACTTCCTGTGGACTCTGTCTGCTTTCATTTGCTTGCATTCAGCATTTGCCCCACCCCTCTTGCTCAGCTCTGCCTCTCTGTTTTCAGCTGTGTGTGTTTCTCTCTCCTCTTCCTTATTATCCCATCATCACTCCCCACAACTCACCCACCCCCTGGCTTATAGTCTCTTATAGCTGCCCTGTGCTCATTTCCACAATCACTCACAGGTGCACCTTACTCCCTGCAATCTCTTCCATGTATCCTTTTACTGCTTCTGACTTCTGTGCTCCTCTCCATCTCTCTCTTTATGGCTCCTCAACACTTTCTCATACTTCCTAATTGTCTTCCTACCAATACCCTCAGGCCCCTCCCCCTTATCTCCCTTACCATCCTTACTTCCCCCACCATCTTGTCAACTACCCTATCATCAGCTCTCTTGAGCTTCACCACTTTCTCCCTCTCATTCAGCCATCTCCTCTCTCTATGAAAGCACCTCACCCTCATTACCGCCGTGCTGTCTCCTCTCTGTCCCGCACTCTTCTACCCCTTCTCCTTCTCTCTTCCAAAGATATCAACCCCAACCCTGGCCCCCCTAGACTTTTGTGACACTCCCTGAACAGATCCTCACGCAACAGCTGAAATCTTATTCGTATCCCTCTCCTCTCCCCCTCTTCTCTTCCTTTCTCATGTGCCTTGTGGAATGCATACTCCATCTCAAATAAACTTGTCTATACTCGTGATCTCTATCTCTAATGCTCTCCATCTCCCTGCTCTAATTGAGACCTAGCTCTTCCCTGAGGACTCAGCTTCAGTCGCTGCTCTCTGTCATGACGGCTATCATTTTGTAGCAGCAAAGCGCAGACAAACCAATGATACCAGGAGTCTGTTCAGAAGGTCCAAATCATTTATTTGTGCACAAGTCTCAAGCAAGTCAATTTCAAAATGGCTGAGCAAAGTTTTCTAGCATTACAACAACTTTTATAGACTTCTGTTCCATTCTAGGTATAGAAAAACATTTCATTGGTCCCGGTACTCTCCCGTACCCCTTCCATTGGTCCCGGTACTGATAAGTTTATCCAATTATGTTCCTTTTGTGGGCATGGCACCTGCATACCCCCCTTCTAGTCCCAATTACAATGGTCAGTTCATCAACTTGTTACTTTCACACTCTCAAGGCCATATAGCCAATTTGTGCATGCAGGGGAGCAGGGCTCTGCAACTCATCTGTCAGCACTCCCAATTATATTCCTTGCAGATGTACTTTTTCTTATCAGTAACTTTTAAACACATTTTTCTGTATTTTTCCATCTCTCAGTTTTGCTTACCTAAGTTAGTTTAGTTCTCTTACAGAGTTCTATCCTACAATAGCAGCATATTGGGGGATGTGCAATCCTATGGGCCTCTCCACAGGCTTCACTTACAGGTCAAGCTATTTAGGCCTGCCTGCTTATGTCACACAGGCTTCACTTACAGGTCAAGCTATTTAGGCCTGCCTGCTTATGTCAGACACCGTGGATCACAGGCCTGCACCTGCCACATTCCCCCCTTTGATTAATCTCACCCTATTACTTAATAAGGTGTGAGAATTAAATCACCATTAGAGAATCACATCATGATTGAAGAATTTCGACTAGGACTGGCTTTATACAAAGCCATTATTTTAGTTGCGGTCTTCCGCTCTACTGTGCTATCAATAGCATTATGAATGGAACGCATACAACATGGAATTAAACATGGTAATAAGAAAATAACAGCGACAAGAATTAGTACTAAGACAATGAAAGTCTTAAAACCTCCCAGCCAAGAAAAGAGGTTAGCAAACCAGTTAGGGAATTTCAATGAGTGCCAAGTTTGCACTGGCACATAAGCATGTCTTTGCATATCTTTAGCAATTTCTTCAACTACTTGACCTTTATCATCTATTTTCAAACAGCAATTAGTTAAATTCAGTTTACCACATACTCCTCCTTCAGCTGCTAACAAATAATCAAGTGCTAAGCGGTTCTGATATATTGCAATGCGCATCTGAGTACTTTGTCTAGCTAAGAGCGTAAGAGCATGACTAGTCTCATTGGTTATTATTTCAACTACTGCTTGTAAGCGAATAATACGATTAATCATATAGATTGGAGTTCGATAACCATACATACCATCATCATTCCAAGTGGCAGGCCCATAATACTCAATGATCCTTTCTGGTGGCCAATCATCAACTTGCCACTTTTCCCACTTGCCTATCTGTAAGGCTTCTCTTTTCTGTCTTAATGCTCTTTTGTGTCGGTGGGTAGTGTATACAGGGTATCCTAATTGTTCTCCATGTTCAGTGTTTAAAAGAAAGAAAGAAGGTCTGATGGTTCCTAAGACACATGCTCCTCCCCAGTGTGGCGGGAGTTGTGCATATGCTCGGTTTCCAAAGATCCAATACAGGCCAGGTGGGGCTTGCCAGGCTTGGACTTTGGCAAGGTTAGTCCATAAACCAGCAAGTTCAGGAAATCTAGCTAATGGGTTAGGAGGTTCAGGATGTCTAATTCCTGACCACCATGCTGTCTTTTTTGTCGTGGCATTATAGTACTTCTGGCTAAGACAGACCAGCTGTCCTACCTTTTGGGTGAACTGGGGTCCAGTTCTGGCATAGCAAAGACGTCCAACGATTGAGTGCGCCAACACCCATTCACTGGTAGTCTTGTGTAATTCAGTCTGATTGTAAATCAAAGAATAATTCAATTCTTGGGCCTCCCAGGGCCACTGGTCTCCCATTTGGGTTCCGCCACAGAAATAGCAATCTGAGATCTTAAGACTAGATACTACTGCTCCGGCTAATTCTAGAAATAAATTCTGTGAAGGATGAGGGATCTCAAACTTATTTACATGCATAGCTTCATAAAAGGTATTATGAATATGATATTTGGATGACTTGTGGGCTTGGGTATTCAATCTGATATACACAATGGTTCCTGGATCTATTGCCCCTCCAGCAATACGCAAACCAAACTTGTATCCTTGTTTCCATGCATGGGGATTGTGTATACGTAAGTGTAAGGGGTTGCAAGCATCTTTCTGACATTTATCATTTGTGGTTGGCTTGGTTAAAGTAGCCATTCGTTTACCTCTCAACCCATCAACGTCACACAGGGAGTCCCACAAGGCTCATCCCTCTCCGCCCTGCTTTTCAACCTTTACATTCAGCCCATCAGCACAATCATCAGAAGCTTCAATATTCAATACACCATATATGCTGACGATATAATGATATTCACACCAATCAACCTAACTAAACCAGACTACAACAACATAGCCAACTGCTTCAAAGAAACGTCAACCTGGCTGCAAAAAAACAACCTAGCAATAAACTATAACAAAACCGAAGCTCTGATCATAACAAGAGACCAAGCTTTCACACCCACGCCCTCCATCAACCTGAACAATGCCATCATACCAATAAGACAAGAGATAAAATACCTGGGAATAACACTTGACAGGGAGCTCAACCTACAATCCCACATTGCGAAGACCACCAGAAGCGCCTACGTCAAGATGAGGACAATCAGACGACTCAAACCCATCCTTGCTCCCGAGCATTTTCGAACAGTATGCCAAGCCATCATCACACCCACACTAGACTATTGCAACCACATCTACCTAGGACTACCAAAGAAATCAACCCAACCACTTCAACTAGCACAAAACACAGCCGCACGACTCATAACAGACAGCTCAACCCACGAACACATCACCCCCATACTATACCACCTTCACTGGCTCCCAATCAGCTCTCGAGTCCGCTACAAAGTTCTCCTAACCACTTTCAAAATAATGAACAACCTATCTGCAGACAGCCTACAACAATTCATAACAACTGACAACAGCAAAAGACCAAGAAGAAAGGGAACATCGAACAACATCAGAACCCCAAAGGACTTCACCAGAACAAAACAATCCACATCAAAACGAGCGTTCACCCTAGCAGCCCCCGCCATGTGGAACTCTCTCCCCGACCACCTCAGAGCAACAAACACCACCAAAGAATTCAGAAAACTGCTTAAAACTGAACTATTCACAGACTACTTCAAGGACCTCACAGAATGACTCCTAAGATAGCAAAGCCATCCATGTAAATATGTATCTGTAAATATGTACCTTAAGCGCACACTGTATATAGCTCACATCAAAATCATCCACACGCACTCACGCAGCACACTGTATCATTTCTCGCACTGCATGCTAATGACAACCACACCCTTCATTGATTGTTTGCTGTGCCAACCGCTTTGATTTCATGATAAAGCGGTATACCAAGTCCGTTTAAATAAAATAAAATAAATAAAATCTTCTCATCAACTATACCATTATTCCAGGTAGCATAAAAAACACATCCCCAATACGGGCAATAGTAGTCTGCCGCTGGTGCAGTACTATAGCCTGGTTCCTTTTTCCCTGTACACTTCCTCCATCCTGTGGCACCCTCTGGACACATGTACTTATGGTCATTTCGATACGCTTTCTCCCACGTACCACAGGTGGAATAACTATCTCTATTAATGGCATTACATGCATCAAAATTCAAAACAGCAGGTTTAGTAATGTCCTTAAGTGGTGGCGTAGCAGCTAGTATAGGTCCATCTGCATCCTTCCATCGTATTTCCATTGTGTAATAGGATGGATTCTGATGCGGATTATAGCATGCTCTAATTTTGCCATGAGTGCAAACATTAGTTCAGTGGTGTTATAGATACACCGAGTCACTGTTCCCTTGCAGGTATAGTAAGAATGATAAATCAAAGTCTGAGTTACTTTCAGTCCAGTTCGAGTAGAAGTAATGCAGGCAGTGCATGGAGGTAAAGCATAAGTCTGTTCAAAACCTCCAAAGAAGGCAACCAGGGCAAAGCAAAAGTAAAGATGCATGTTGATGTTGATTGGAGTTCTTCTGAATCCTCAGCTTGCTGATCTTGATCACGACGTTCTTTTTTCTTCGTCCCGTTTGCTAATGAAGCAATTTAACGGGTGCTGAGTGTTGATTGAAGATCCTCAGATTGTCCAGTACACATGAACCAACTTATTAGCAATTTCAGTTGGCTTGTGAAGTCTGGCTAGTCAATGTAGTATCAAAGTAGTGTGTCAAATCACACGCAAATTGGGTTCGTTGAAACAAAACTGTTGCTGCATGGAAAACAGCAATCCTCTTCGAAAGACTTGGCTACTGCAAAGCACTGGTGATGAAGTGTCTAAGCTGCTGGTTGCCGTCTCAGAGTAACTCGCAAGGGTGCATCAAGATGCTGTTCTGCTGTCCACTGCTCGGGTTCAGGATCAGCGGCGGGCTTGACTCTGCTGTGGTGGATCCAGGCGTCGATCTCGGCTACCTTTACTGCAGTTGGGGTAGACAGGATAACGGTGTACGGTCCCTTCCAATGGGGTTCCAACGGTGTCTTCTTCCAATCTTTGATCCACACCGAGGTACCAGGCTGATAGGGATGCAAGGGTTCCGTCAAGTTGATAGGCAATTGGTCTTGGATCCACGCATGGAGAGTTTGCAGAACAAAACTAAGAGCTAGGAGTTCTTGTCTGGTTACTTCTGAACCAATTTGGGCTAAACTTCCTTTAATTCCCTGCACTATTGGTGGGGGTTTACCATACAAAACTTCAAAAGGGGAAAATCCTGTTGACTTTACAGGAGCTGAGCGTATTCTGAGTAAAGCTATTGGGAGCACTTGGGGCCACTTCAAGTGTGTCTCCTGACAAAGCTTGGACATTTGGGCTTTTAAGGTACGATTCATTCGCTCAACTTTCCCTGAACTCTGGGGTCTGTATGCAGTGTGGAGTTTCCATTGTATCTGCAAAGCTTTTGCTAACTGCTGAGTAACCTGGGAGACAAACGAGGGTCCATTGTCTGACCCTATTACTGCTGGAATTCCGAATCTAGGGACAATCTCTCTCATTAAAACTTTGGTAACTTCTCGGGCTTTCTCAGTTCTGGTTGGGAAAGCTTCCACCCACCCAGAGAAAGTACAAACTAATACTAACAGGTAATGGTATCCATTGGCTCTTGGCATTTCGGTAAAATCAACTTGGAGGTTGTGCATGGGGGTTACACCTCCTGACTGAACTCGGGGTGCCGTTATAAGGCCTTGCTTGGCATTATTTTTGGCACAGGTTAGACATTGACGTGCTACTGAAGCTGATATGGTTGTCAATAGAGGGATGTAGAAATGTGGTCTGAGCGCTTTTTCCATAGCACTCTTCCCATAGTGGGTGGCTTCGTGGAAAGCTTTGACAAAGGATGGTCCTAACAGTTCAGGAATTACTATTCGTCCAGGGGGTTGACTGCCCTCTTCTGGTGGCAGCTCAATCCATCCATCTTTCAGTACTCCATCTTCTCTGTTACAGTAGTAATCCAATTCTTTGGTGGTATATCGTGGTGTCCATAAATTCAGAGGTACTGGAAACAATGCTGCTTGCATTGGCATAGCTTGTGGGGTAATCTGTCCTGTCATAGCTGCTTGTCGTGCTGAGGCATCCGCAAATCTATTTCCTCGGGCAACTTCTCCTTTTCCTGCTTGATGTCCTCTACAATGCATGACAGCTACTCGTGTTGGGGCCCAAACTGCATCAAGTAACATCAATATCTCGGGACCATACTTGACTGATTTTCCTCCGGACGTGATGAGCCCTCGTTCTTTATAGAGAGCTCCATGGGCATGTAGAGTGGTGAAGGCATACTTGGAATCTGTATATACATTTAGCACAAGTTTTTCTCCTAACAGCAATGCTCTGGTGAGTGCTATCAATTCGGCTTTCTGGGCTGATGTGCCTGAGGCTAGAGCTGATGATTCAACTACTTCGTGTTGAGTGACGACTGCATATCCGGCACAGCGTCGTCCATCGAGGATGAGACTGCTCCCATCAACATAATAGATTTGGTCAGGATTGTCTATGGGCACATCTGTCAAGTCGGGTCGACTGGAGAACACAGTTTCCATGACTTCGATACAGTCATGTTCTGGGAGTTCTTCACTGATGGGTATCAAGGTGGCTGGATTCAAGGCATGGATCACTTCTAGTTGTATCTGTGGGTTTTCGCATAACATGCTCTGGTATTTCAACATTCGGGAATTGGTGAGCCAATAATTTGCTTTTTGTTCCATAAGGGCAAGAACTGCATGTGGCACAGTGACTCGTATGTTCTGTCCTAGTGTGAGCTTGTCTGCTTCACTCACTAATAGCGCTGTAGCTGCAACTGCTCTCAGGCATGGTGGCCATCCTTTGGCCACAGGGTCCAATTGTTTCGATAGGTATGCTACAGGTCGCTCCCAATTTCCCAATTTCTGAGTCAACATGCCTAAGGCATTTCCCTGTGCTTCATGTACAAACAAGTGGAAAGGCTTGTGGACATCTGGTAGTCCAAGTGCTGGTGATGACATCAATTCTTCTTTTAACTTCTGGAAGGCTGTATCCTGCTCAAGTCCCCATTCCAGTGGCGACTTCTCTTCTCCTTTTGTGGCTTCATACAATGGTTTGGCAATTTGGGCAAAGTTAGGTATCCAAATTCGGCAATATCCTGCCGCTCCCAGAAAGGCTCTGACTTGCTTTCTGGTTGTTGGAGTTGGAATTCTGCATACTGCTTCTTTTCTTTCTCTGCCTAATCTTCGGCTTCCTTGGGTTATACGAAAACCCAAGTATTTCACTTCTTTTTGGCATAGTTGTGCTTTGGCTCTGGAAACTTTGTATCCAGCTTCATCTAGTAACTGCAAGAGATCTTTGGTGGCTAGTATACATTCACTTTCTGATATGGCAGCTATCAGCAAATCGTCCACGTATTGGAGAAGCACTCTCTTCCAAGGGGCCACTGGATAACTTGAAAGGTCTTGATTTAGTGCAGCACTAAATATGGTAGGCGAATTCTTGAATCCTTGGGGTAATCTTGTCCAGGTGAGTTGGCCCCCTCTTCCAGAGATGGGGTCCTGCCATTCAAAGGCAAACAATATCTGACTTACAGGGGCTAATCTTATGCAAAAGAATGCATCTTTCAAATCCAGTACAGTGAAATGGGTAGCTTCAGCAGGTATCAATCCTAGAAGAGTGTAAGGATTGGGTACAACTGGATGTATAGTTTCAACTGCGTCATTTACTCTCCTTAAATCTTGGACTGGGCGGTAATCATCCGTCCCAGGTTTCTTTACTGGCAAAAGTGGAGTGTTCCATGGGGATTGACATACTTTCAGTAGGCCATACTCGAGCAATCTTTGTAGGTGACGGTGAATGCCTTCAATTGCAGCTCTTGGGAGAGGGTACTGTTTGACGTGCACTGGTGTAGCACTAGGCTTGAGGGTTACAATCACTGGAGCTATATGCTTGGCTAGGCCTGGGGGACTGCCTTCTGCCCATACTCCAGGTGGTGCATGAATATTCTTTAAAGTTTGTTCAAAATAAGTGTCTTGGATAGAGTCATCAATGTAATACCTCCATTCTTCTTCTCGGGGAACTGTCAGCAGCATTATTCCTGCTGGTTTGGCTTGGGGATTTACTGTCATTTGCATTTCTCCTTCTTCAGAGAAAGATATTTGTGCTTGGAGTTTGGCTAACATATCTCGTCCCAGTAGTGGCACTGGACATTCGGGCATGTAAAGGAATTGATGGGTTATTTGCTGTCCTCCTAGACTGCATATACGATTCTGAAGAAAAGACTTTGTAGCTTTGGCACCAGTTGCTCCTATAATGGTGACTGCTTTTGTAGAGAATGGGGCTATCTTTTTGTCTATTACTGAATGTTGTGCTCCAGTATCAACCATAAAGTCCATAACTTGGTCTCCTATTTGTATTTCGACCATAGGCTCCTGGAGACCTAAAGCAAACTTGGAGCCCGGTCTGTCCTAATCCACGTCATTTTCATCATGGATCGCTGTGGCCAATGCTTGAATGGCTCCTCCTCTTTCTCGCTGGAATTGTTCTCGATTGGCTCCTCCGCGGTTTCGGGGATAGCCTCGTCTTTCTTCTCGCCATTGATGATTGCTGTCGTCATCTTGCTGGGCGTCTTCGAGTTGCGGGCACGTATCTCTCCAATGTCCTTCTTCTCTGCAATAAGCGCATTGGTTCACGCCTAGCTTCTGGGTCCGGCCTCCGCCTTGACCCCGCCCTCTTCCTCTGCTCCGTTGACTAGGGATACCTCCCCTTTTCTGTTCAACTATGGCCGCAGCCAAAAAATCAGCTTTCTTCTTCATCTTTCTATCACATTCTCTCTGTCTTTCATTATCACGATTCACATACACTTTATGAGCGACTTCCAGTAACTGTGTTGCATTCATGCCCGCAAACCCTTCTAACTTCTGTAACTTACGTCTAATGTCTGGTTGAGACTGGTTTACAAAAGCAGAATTCACCATACATAAACTTCCTGGTGCCTCGGGATCATAGGGAGTATACATTCTGTATGCTTCAGTTAATCTTTCATGAAAGTCTGCTGGGCTCTCATCTACACCTTGGATAACTCCTGCAACTTTGGAAAGGTTCATAGCTTTTTGGCCTCCCCTCTTCAGGCCTTGTAAAAAGCCTTGGCGAAAACGGGCTAGGGCTGTGGATCCTTCATCTGTATTCGGATCCCAATGGGGGTCTTCATTCGGGAATTCTTTCTGAGCCGCCTCCCGATAGTCTATTCTGTCCCGCCCCGGTCCCGGAGCTACAGGGTTATCTGCCATCCACTCAATAGCTGCTTTTCTAATTCGTGCTCGCTCCTCTGTCGTGAATAGGGTGATCAGGAGCTGACGGCAATCTGGCCAGGTGGGTTGGTGGGTTTCCATAATAGTAGTTACTAGTTCTGTCAGCTCCTGGGGCTTGCTAGTATAGGAGGCATAATGCGACCTCCAATTTAACAGATCAGTTGTTGAGAAAGGGATATATACATAAGTTAAGGGTCCCGCCACCACCTCTTCATTATCGTTCTTTATGGGCACTCCAGGGACCTGCCGTAAAGGCAGCATCTTGGCGGGAGCTGTCTTTTGGGATCTAAGGGCTGTTTTCTTAACTATCTTTCCAGGGATTACCTTCGCTTTCTCAACAGGTTTCACTTTGGGTGTATCTTTTGCTGGCCCGCTGGCACTAGCAACCACTTGTGTCTCTTGTACGCTATCTTCCTCACTTTGGGCATTCTCTTTTTCTTCCTCTTCTCCTTCTACTTCTGACTCGCTTTTTATAGCATCCTCTTCTTCAGCTAATTCCTCCTCTCTCTGTCCTTCAGGAGGGGGTTCAAGGGTTGGGTCCCGCTCCGGCCGTCTCTGGGGTTCTGGGGCAGGACGCCGGGCTACTCTTATCGGACCTGGGGTTCGGGGCTGTCTGAGAATTATCTCCGGGGAATCAGGATCTACCAGGATGGGCTTCTTCCTGGACTTCTTATCCTGCTCTTTCATTCTAGGCTGTTCCGTTTTCTGTCTAGAATCGGTTTTAGCTAACATTATTCTGCACTGTTCCTCATAACAGCGCTGCGCCCAGGGGGGCGGATCTTCACAAATACTTAACCAGGAATCTATGTAGGGGTACTGATCGGGGTGCGCTATCCGCACTCTACGGTGTATTGACTGAATAATCTCTACATTAAACGTTCCCTCTCGGGGCCAGATGGGGTCTAAATCAGGCCACTCCCTAGTACACAAAATCTGCAAACAGGCTGCTGTCATTTTAATACCATAATCTCCAGAATATCCCTCTTTAAAATGTGCGATCATACATTCTAATGGAGTGTTTCTAGTAGACCCCGCCCCTCCCATTTCGATGTGTGCGCGCAACAACAGACAGAAGGGAAAAGGAGGACGGACCGTGGGTAAGGGGTCCTCACGGCCCTAGAACCATATAGGGAGTACAAATAACAAGACAAGACGACAATCGCTTCCCCCTTTTTGCGACCTGAACGCGGTCGCCCGGTCAGGAAATGCGCTACTCAGGGGTCTGCCTTCACTTGGTCCGTGCTGCCAGACCTCTCATTCACACTTCGTTCACACAATCATGCTAGCAACGTATCCCAGAATGCATTCGTTTCTATCTATTCTGACTAGTCTTTTTCCCAATTACAAAAAGGATGAGGGTTTCACCCGGCGAATTCCCATGCGGGGTTACTAAGCCCTTCCTTGAGAGGTGATCATGCTCTCTTACCAATTCCCAATATCTCGAGATTACAAATTCCAAATTCCAAGTTCCAATGGCAGTACTGCTCTTTCTATTTCTGTCTAGACACCAAATCAAAACTATACTCACCGGATCCGGTTCTCAAACTTCCCAAGCAGGCGCATGAGTTGGACCTCGGACTCCCCTCACTCGGGTTCGAGGCGTTGGCTCCAGCCGGGCCCGGCACCCGCCGAGGTCCGACCAGCTCCCTCCGATACAAGGGACCGGCGGCGCCAGGGAGCAGCCCTCGTCGGAAGGGCGCGATCCCGGCAGGACCAAGCCTATAGAGGCGGAAAGTCGTGGTATATTGCCCTATATACACTTTGATTCCACAACTTCCCGGCCAACGCACCAAGAATATGTAGCAGCAAAGCGCAGACAAACCAATGATACCAGGAGTCTGTTCAGAAGGTCCAAATCATTTATTTGTGCACAAGTCTCAAGCAAGTCAATTTCAAAATGGCTGAGCAAAGTTTTCTAGCATTACAACAACTTTTATAGACTTCTGTTCCATTCTAGGTATAGAAAAACATTTCATTGGTCCCGGTACTCTCCCGTACCCCTTCCATTGGTCCCGGTACTGATAAGTTTATCCAATTATGTTCCTTCTGTGGGCATGGCACCTGCATACCCCCCTTCTAGTCCCAATTACAATGGTCAGTTCATCAACTTGTTACTTTCACACTCTCAAGGCCATATAGCCAATTTGTGCATGCAGGGGAGCAGGGCTCTGCAACTCATCTGTCAGCACTCCCAATTATATTCCTTGCAGATGTACTTTTTCTTATCAGTAACTTTTAAACACATTTTCTGTATTTTTCCATCTCTCAGTTTTGCTTACCTAAGTTAGTTTAGTTCTCTTACAGAGTTCTATCCTACAATAGCAGTATATTGGGGGATGTGCAATCCTATGGGCCTCTCCACAGGCTTCACTTACAGGTCAAGCTATTTAGGCCTGCCTGCTTATGTCACACAGGCTTCACTTACAGGTCAAGCTATTTAGGCCTGCCTGCTTATGTCAGACACCGTGGATCACAGGCCTGCACCTGCCACAATTTCTCCCACACACTTCGTCTCACTGGTCATGGTAGTGGTGTTGGGCTTCTACTCTCTCCTTCCACTGCCTTTCTGATTAGCTGTTATTCATCGACCTCCTGACAAGTTCATCTCTACCTATCTCTCTGACTTTGATTCATGGCTTTCTCCTTTCTGGATTCATCTTCCCCCTCCTTTATTCGCGGGGATTTTAACATTCATGTTGATAACCCCTCTGACCCTTATGCTTTAAAACTCCTCTCCCTTACCTCATCATTCAAACCTCCAATTTTGCTCTACTGCCCCTACTCACCAGCAAAGACAATGCCTTGACCTTGTATTCTTCTCTAATTTCTTACCCTCAAACATCTGTATCTCACTTCTTCCCTCATTGGACCATCACTTGCTAAGCTTCACTCTTCATCACTTACCACCTCAACCTTGCCTTGTCTCCTCCAATCTCTTTAGAAATCTTCATGCTATTAACCCATTGGTGCTCTCCTCCACTGTCTCATCACCTCTTTCCTCCACTATGTCATCTGAGTCTGTTGATGAGACAGTAGCTTCCTATAACACTGCACTCTCCTGTATTCTGGATGCTCTTGCTCCGCCCATGCCATGTCCTGTGAGGCGTACTGTACTTCACCCTTGGCTGTCTTCCACTACCCGCTATCTATGTTCCTGCGCTTGCTCAGTTGAATGTGCTTGGCTCAAATCCCGCACCTTTGCGGACTTTCTGCACTTCAAATTCATGCTTGTCTCTTTCCAATCAGCCATAGCACTTGCCAAACAAGACTTATGACTAACTTTCTTTCCTCTGATCCTCGCCATCTCTTTACAACTCTCAACTCTCTCCTCAAGGTGCTTCCACCTCCATCCTCTTCCTCCCTTTCTGCCCAAACCCTGGCTGTCTACTTCAATGACAAAATCCACAAGATCACACTCCAATTCCCCATGAGGTCAGCTCCTCCCCCTCCTCTCTCCAAACTTTCCCCCCTACCTCTGCTACTCTTTCTTCCTTTGTATTATCTCTGAAAAGGAAACCACTCACCTTCTTTCCTCATCCAAATTCACTAACTGATCCTCTGTTCCTATTTCCACCCATCTCGGCTCCATCTCCTCCACTGTAGTCCCTTCTATCTCTCATATTCTCAACCTATCACTCTCCACTGCAACTTTCCTTGCAGCCTTCAAGCATGCTGTGGTGACTCCTCTCCTCAAGAAACCCTTACTAGACCCTACCTGTCCTTCTCACTATCGACCCATCTCCTTCCTCCCCTTCATTTGTAAAATACTTGAATGTGCAGTTCAGCACCATTACTTTGACTTTCTCTCCTCTCAAACCCTTCCGGATCCTCTACAATCTGGCTTTCATCCTTTACAGTCTATTGACCTGTTCCTGGCAAACTCTAAGGGCCTTTACTCAATCCTCATCCTTCCTGACCTTTCTGCTGCTTTTGACACTGTTGACCACAACCTTCTCCTTGATATCCTGTCCTCGCTTAGTTTTAAAGGCTCTGTGCTATCCTGGATCCTCCTCTACTGCTATCCTGCTCTCAGTTTGTGTACCCCAAGGATCTGTCTTGGGTCCATTCCTTTTCTCTCTATATACCCAGTCCGTTGATGCACTCATCTCTTCCCATAGCTTTTAGTACCATCTTTACACTGATGACTCCCAGATCTACCTCTCTACACCTGACATCTCTCCTGGAATCCAGGCCCGGATCTCTGCCTTCCTTTCTGACACTGCTGCTTGGATGTCTCACTGCTGCTTGAAATTGAATATGGCCAAAACTCAGCTCTCTTATTTTTCCCCCTGAACCCTCCTCTCCCCTTCCTCAGTCTCTGTGGATAAGCGTAGTTACTCATCTGTAACAGGTGTTCTCCGGGGACAGCAGGATTCAGTCCTCACAAATGCGTGATGTCGGCACCTTTGGAGTCCGCACGGAAGCATCTCCGCACTTTCAAAGAAAGCCTTTGGGAGATGCACCATGCATGCATGGTCTACTTCCCACCCAAGGGTGCCATCTTGTTTCAGTCCAATGACATAGTTAAAACGGCAAAAAATAAAATAAAAATAAAAGATGGTGGGAGACCACGTGATGCGCACACTGTAGAGGTCGCATCCTGAGCTACTCCCGAACCCCTCGGACTACACCGGCGATTTAGAACCGTTCATTACTGCCACTACCCGCCGAAAAGGTACTTATCTGCATCGGAGTGCCATTAGCTTCTGATAGTGCAAGTCGGAGCACGATACGGCATGGCTACCGCGGTAAAATCGCTACGGAGAGAGCGGGGAGAAGGGGACAGGCTCTAGTAAGATGGCGGATTCAGCCCTGACACCGGCTTCGCCGCAATCACCGAAATCCCCTGTCTCTATAGATGAAATGTCAGCGGCGGTAAAAACAGCCTTGCTGCCTCAATTTGAAGCCCTCCACGAGAAAATGGATGGGCTGAAATCGGCATTTGACACGTTAAGCAAGAGACAGCAGGAGGCCGAAGAACGAGTGGAGCTGGCAGAGGCAAAAGTGGAAACACTGACTGCGGAGGTGGCAGGCTTGAGATCCCAACTATCTTATCATGCAGAGAAACTCGATGACTTAGAAAATAGGTCTCGACGGAATAATCTGCGCTTCCTGGGGATCCCTGAAGCTGTACTAGATAGGGACCTGCGGGGGTACCTCGAGGCCTTGGTCCTGCAGATGGTGGAAGAACCTGCACTGAGTGGCACACTATGCATAGAAAGGGTGCATCGGGTCGGTACTAAACAGCCTCGCGACCCTCGCCCTCGTATTGTGTTGGCTAAGTTCCTCCATTTCCCACAAAAGGAGTTGATCCTCCGGGCAGCGCGGCAGAAAGAGGAGGTGGTGTTTAGAAATACTAAGCTCCGGATAGCTCAAGACTACTCTGTCGCTCTAAGCCGGAAAAGAAAAGAATATGCCCCCCTCTGTGGAAAGCTGATTGACGCAGGAATTAAGTTTTCTGTGCAATACCCCGCTAAACTCCATGTGCTCAGCGAGGGATCTCATCGCACCTTCGACTCCGCCTCTGCAGCAGAGGACTACGTGAATCGGCTTTATCTGCAAAAAACAGCTGTGTCAGTGACTCCTTCTTCATGATCTACTCTGCTCTGGATGTATGACTTGGGGAACCTTCCTCCTGGAGAGCAAGAAGGGGGGAAATACAATGTAGCCATAAGATCGGCTACGGAGTCTCCAACAGCGGCCTGGTAACTTTGTATCTCCTGTGTGTAGTAACAGTAACAAGTGCTTTGCATGCGGACAAAGTAAGTCAGACACCCAGAACATTTCCCCTTGGTCTCCCTGCGCCCTGCCTTTAAATGCGCATATGACCCGAGGGGAGCTCTACGGTTAATAATTTTGACTGGCGTGGGAGAGCAGGTATAGAGACAATTGCCAATGCGGAGGGGAAGGGAGCGCATGGTAGGCCCCGGAGGAGGAGGGGCTCCCCAGGATATGCCAGCTGCTTTCATCGGAGCACAGGGCTACAACGTCCGCGTGTGCGGTCTGGGGGACTCCTTCCTCAGGGGGGGGAGGGGACTCTCCCTCAGCCATGTCCAGAGGAATCCTTGCGCATCCAGGTTCAGGGACCTTTCATGTCCCACGGGGAGCAGTAGCCGAGGGAGCGGTGGGGGCCCCGCGAAAGAATCAGGCTTCCTCCTTCTACGTCTCATCCGAAAGCGTAAAGCGGAAGAAGTGCTGCCTGCAGAGTACTCTATTCTCCCTCCCGAAGACTACTACTGCTAACTGTATGATTTTGGAGCATTGGTACCATGCAAGGAGTGCAGTTTTCTACACAGGACGTGCATGTGCAGAGGGCATCGTATATTTGTTGGTACCACCGAATCTAATTGTCAGTCAGGAGGCTCTATCTCTGCCTCGTCTAGGGTGGCATGGGTTGGCTACCGTTTAACCGGATAGAGTCTAAAGCGGGGCCTGAACTCCTTTTTACTTATCCTATCAATAAATGCATCATTGGCATATAGCTGTGTCATCCCCCTGCACATGCACACCCACTGCTTTTTTGCATCACTCCCTTCTTTGACATCATTTTTGAGATAAGTGTTAGACTTGCTTCGTTCCTTTAAATATTATGTCTATGTAAACAGATTTGTTGTTCCTTTTTTCTCTCTGGGGGAGAGGGTGGAGTGCCTTCCGGAAGCAGTTTGATATGGTAGGGGAGTGATGCTACATCAGTGAGGAGGGCATTCCACCTTTACTTTACTGCGGGGGGACCTACCTGTCTGACAGGCCTGGTGGGGCGGAGGTTGGGTGGGGGAGGGGAGAGGGGTCCATAGAAGGTGAGGGGGGTTAATATCTATGATTAAAGGGGATTTAAGGTGGGGTGATTGGCGGTAGGCAGTTACTAGTTGGGCTGGGGGGAAGGGGGGATACGCTCAGAGGGGGTCTCGGGAGGGCTACCTAGGAGGGGGTTGGTGTCAGGAGCCCTGTCGATAGGAGATAGTGATAGGGGTCAGGGGTGGGATTGGGTGACTTAGCTGGGGTAAGTTTTTGGTTGGGGGGGTATTTGGGGAAAGGGCCATTGGTTTAAGGGGTAAAAGATTAGGGGGGGGGAAGGGGGGAAAGGTCGTCGCACCCTACAATCTCTGCAAAGGGCTATTTCCTACTATCGTAGTGACAACTTGGGGAGACCCCGGGCTGGGAGGGTCTCCTTGAGCACGAAGAGCTGGCAGCAGGGGCGTCCACAAACAAACACCCTCTGAGAGTAATAACCTGGAACGTCTGTGGACTGGGTAACCCGATTAAGCGCTATAAAGTGCTCAAGGCATTGGCTTGGCAGCGATGTGACATTGCGTTACTCCAAGAGACCCATCAGACGGCTGAAGAGCATGCTAAACTGTGTCGGGACTGGGTGGGCCAGGTATGGGGAGCGCCTGCACTGGGGAAGAAAGGAGGGGTGGTCATACTTATTCATAGACGCGTGCGCTTTACTTTGCACCGTCAGTGGGCCGATCCCAATGGGAAATTTCTGCTATTATATGGGCTACTGGAAGACCGGGACATCATACTAGGAGATGTATATGGCCCCAATGTTTTAGATAGGGATTTTCTTAACCGCATTGCAGCCAAAATTGAGCAACTGCCGGACGTCCCTATGCTGGTGGGGGGGGACTTCAATGGTGTTTTTGACGTGCGTCTAGATACCTCTGCTGCCAGGGTGATGAGAGACAGGGTGCTCGGCTCTCAACTACTGCAACGCTTTCGGGCCCGCTTGCACTTGGTAGATCCATGGCGGCTGTTGCACCCCTCTGAGAAAGAGTTTACACATATTTCGCGGGCGCATGGGACTAGCGCGCGATTAGATTACCTTCTGCTCTCCACGTCCACCTTTGCCCAAGTGGAGGAGGCGCAGATAGGACCCTTGGAAATCTCAGACCATGCTATGGTATGGTTGGAGTTGCATTGGGGGAGCGAGACCGGAACATCTCGCATATGGCGGTTCCCCACCGAGTTATATCAGGATAATAAATTTCAACAGTTTCTTAGTCATCGCTGGCAAGACTTCGAATTAAACCACCTGGTACACAAAGATGACCCAGAGCTGGTTTGGGAAACTGCCAAAGTGGTGCTGCGCGGGGATATCATCGGGTTTGCGGCTCGGAAGCGGAGATTGATGGCAGAACAAATTATACGGTTGGAGCAGCAGGTGTCGCAAGTGCGGGTGCTTAGTGGCCAGGCCCCCACAGTGCCCAACAGAATACGATTATGGGAATTACAGGTTGCTTTAAACGAACTACTCCATCAGAGAGCCAAGAAATCGATAATGTATTATAAATACCGCTTACAGTGTTTTGGCGATAAACCGGGGAAATTATTAGGACGATGTTTAAAGGGTCAGAGAGGTGGGAGGGGTGTTGCGGCGCTTCGGGACGAACGCGGGAAATTACAGCAGCAGCGGGCCGGGATAAGTGCGATTTTTAAGGGCTTCTTTCAGAAATTGTACTCAGCGGGGGAGACAGACACCGCTACTATGGAGACTTACCTCCAGGGGCTGCGGCTCCCCAAGGCGTCCGACGAACAACGGGCCATGTTGGGACGTCCGATAACCTTAGAGGAGGTGCAGTCGGTAATTACGAAAGCCAGCTGCTATAAAGCACCGGGACCGGACGGCTATGGGGCTGAGTTTTATAAACTACTGTTGCCTTGGGTTAGCCCTCTGTTAGTGGACACTTACCGGCAAAGAATAGACGGCAGGGGTAGACGATGGGGGGAAAATCAGGCGTATATTACGTTGATACCAAAGCCGGGCAAAGACCCGCTGCTGGCGGCCTCTTATAGACCGATTTCCCTGCTGAATTTTGACATGAAGCTGATGGCCAAGGTTTTGGCGGACAGACTGGCAGGATTACTGGGGAATCTGGTTCATGACTCACAGGTGGGGTTTGTACGGGGCCGCTACGCGGTCCGCAACATTCGTAGAATTTTGACATCATTGGAATGGGTGCATGGCCATCGGCTTCAGTCCCTACTGGTGAGTTTTGATGCTGAAAAGGCATTCGACCGGGTCAATTGGACATACTTGCACCACCTGCTACCGATGTACGGTTTGGGGCAGGCCTTTTGTGACATGGTTAAGAGCCTTTACGATACCCCGACGGCTAGAGTGCTCTGTAACGGGGTTCTATCGGCTCCCTTTCCCCTATATAGGGGTACTCGGCAAGGTTGCCCACTATCCCCTCTCTTGTTTGTTTTGTCCTTAGACCCCCTAATAAGGCGCATTGAACTTGACCCGCAAATTCGTGGAATTGAGATTGGCCACCAAGGGTTTAAGATGTCGGCCTTTGCCGACGATATGCTGGTACATCTACTAGCTCCCCGGGAATCTCTGCCTAGGCTGTTACTGGCATTTCGCCTATTTGGTAGCTTTGCGGGCCTCCGGATCAACGAAGAGAAATCAGAGGCCTTAGATGTTTCGGGGCAGCTGCGAGGACACTGGGGGGGGGAGGGTTTCCCCCTGAAATGGGCGGAGCAGACGTTCAAATATTTAGGCGTTATTTTGACGAGAGTACCGCGGGATCTCTACAAAATTAACTGTGAGAGAGTGTTATCTGGGGTACGGAGCCAGCTGAGGGCGTGGAATCCGTTACCTTTATCGCTGATGGGGAGAATTGCAGCATTTAAAATGGTAGTGTTGCCTCGTATACTGTACTGGTTGCAAACTCTACCCGTGTGGTTACTGCGGCGGGATCTGCTTAGGTTGGAAAAGGAGATTCAGCGTTTCCTGTGGAAGGGGGCCAGGGCGCGGATTCCGCTATCCCGTATGATAGGTAAATGGAGCAGAGGGGGTCTGGGGCTCCCAGATATAAGGCTTTATGCTTTGGCGTGACAGGCACGTCATCTGGGGGACTATCTGGGAGACACTAATGTCTATACGCCACGGGACCTTGAAGCGGCTTTTGTAGCACCCCTCTCCCTGATGGGGGTCCTACATGCGGACAGTGCCCAACTGCCTACATGCCTTACACGAAACGTCTTGTTAAACGCGATGCGCCGTACTTGGCGACAATTAAATAGTTTTTGGCGAAGGAATTGGCAGGTGTCTAGCTGGCTCCCCATTCGGGGCAACGTGCACTTTCTGCCGGGATCCGACACTAAAGCGTTTCAGGTATGGTATCGACAGGGAATACGATCCCTAGGACATGTAGTGGACCTAACGGGCAAATGTAAGCCGTTTTCCGCCATCCGGGAGGAGTTTCAATTACCCCCTACTCAATATTTTGCGTACCTCCAGCTTTCTCATTACGTGGCACAGCTGCCCCAAGGGGAACTGGGGGGGGACAGATCGGCGCAGCTCCTCGAATTTTTTGACCTGGGGGGCGAGGCGCCACTAGCGATAGCGGGACTGAAGTCTCGGTTGGAGTGTTTCGGGGTACAACCGGATTATGGGAGGGTGGAGACGGCGTGGGCCGAGGAATTAGGGCGGGTGGTGCACCCCGGCACAATCTGTGCAGCAGTAGGGCGGATAACAACCCTGGTAGGGGGAGCGAGGTGGAAGGAAGTTCAATATAAAGCCCTGACACGAGTGCATTTTTCGCCTCGGCGAGCGCTGAGGAGTCATATCACACAGGACGGGTCATGTCCTAGATGTTCTTTACCTTTGGCCACCCTGACGCACATGTGGTGGCAGTGCAGGCGCATCCTTCCCTACTGGTCTCGCATCCGCAGATACCTAACGGAGTTGCTGCAGCAACGATTCCCATGGACAAACATTTTAGTCATTTTAGATCAATTGCACCCAACCCTGCCAGTGGGGAGATGGGAGCGGTTATTGGTACGTAAAGCCTGTCTGGTGGGGAAGGGCCCGATTCTCCACAGATGGAGGGATCCAAACCCACCCACGTTCTTGGAGTGGCGCAATGGCTTCCATCAGCTGATGCTTGCCGAGCGTTGGTGGGCCCGAGGCTCCGTGAAGCGTTGGTCCACTTTTATGTTAATATGGGAACCCTACATTCAGAGCTTAAGCCCCCGCTGCCGGAATGAAATTGTACATATAGGATACTGAGCTGGGTGGGATTAAGGGTTGCGACGACGAGGGGGGGGGAGGTAGAGGGGGGTGGTGGGGGAGGTTAATGGGGGCACCCTAGAGTTAATGTCTACCTAAAACTGAATAATAACTGCGGGCGATTTGAGCTCTGTTATATATACATGACTGTTTGTGGTTTGTGCCGTGGCGGAGATAAGAACCCACTCTGCTACGGCGTGTTGTACATATGGTTTGCTTCTGTCGAAAGTTATGTATAAGATGGTTTATATATAAATAAAGTTTCAAAAAAAAAAATAAATAAATAAAAAATAAAAGATGGTAAAGAAGCAACTCCATGGGGAGGAGGGAGGGTTGTAAGGACTGATTCCTGCTGTCCCCGGAGAACACTTGTTATGGGTGAGTAACTAATGCTTTCTCTGGGAACAAGCAGGAAATCAGTCCTCACATATGAGACTCTCCAGCTACAGGTTACTGAGAACCTGTATAAACGCCACATTGACCTGCAAAAGGTGAGCAGTGATCAGCAGCAGTTGAATCTCTAAGAGAGACTCTCACAAGACCCAGGTGCCGGCACACTTCACACATGCACACACACACACATAGATTCATTGATGCACACTGAAGCAGCTCTGTAACAACCACTATATAACTCTGTTCTGTACCTATGTAATAAGCCTATTTCAATATAAAACTCTTTTTCCAAGCCGATGGACCCCAGTTTGTGTGAGCAGACTACATTTCAGTTCAAGTGTCAACCTCACCCGTTTAAAGAGGCTGACACCTCCTGCTGGAACAATTCCTCCTCTTGCTCCCTGACTGTTAAGCTCTCATATTCCCTGACTACCTCACACAGTTTGTATTACCTTGGAGCTGGACACTTTTGTTTTCATCTGTTCTTTCCCCAGAATGTTTCTTTTTCGATTGCTCCCAGAATGCATGACATTCGCTTTCCCAAGAACACTTTGTTGTACAGTTCAAACTATTTACCAAACAATACCTGGTGCAATCATACACCACTGGTCTCCATCACCATTAACGAGACAACTTATTCCACACCGCTGGTTACCAATGACTCTATGGACATTCCAGACTTTATCTCATATGCTGTGCATCCATAACCACTTGGCATGGGAGAAGAGACACTACATAAACTGCTCAACTTTACAGAACTCCATGCCTATATTGATCACCTTAAAACAACATCCACTGAAGTGAATCACACCATCGCTTATGAGAATGGACACATTCAACAAATTGTTGGACACTTGATACAAGATGCTCATGTGTCTGTGTGGGAATTGTTATTTGGTTACTCACCTACTGCTGATCATGTCTTTAATGTTTTTATTCACCCTATTATTATTTTAACTGCTGTACAAATATTGCTATGCATTATCATAATTTTCCTGTGTTGTAAAATGAAACAAATGTACATCTCCTTGCAGCGCATGTCCTACAAAACATCAACAACATTTTAAGGTAGTTACACTGAATTTCTCCAGCATGTACCCCTACATCCAGGCTAATTTGGCCTGCTAATTTGGCATTTCCTATAGGCACTCCTTGTGGTCTTGGGCAAGCCACTTAACCCTCCATTGCCCATGTTCCCTGTAAATATTAACGTATGTGTGTCATATCCCCTCGTGTTAAATGTATCCCCAATTGACCGGTGAAAAGCGGAATATAAATACAGCTAAATAAATAAAATAAAATGTCCTATTATATTGAATACCAGAGTCAGCTGCAGTCTAGTATTGCTTCCTATCCTCACTCATAGCATCCTGGTACCTTTCGGCTTTAACCTCCTCAGAAATTCCAAATTCCTGCAGCCCTTATGCACTGTTCACTCTCTCTAAGACGGGCACTGAGGTAGCATATTGGGTTCCCCCCCCCAGTAGTGGCTGCCCTACCTAAGACACGAGGTTTGGACTCATAAGGGGATTTGTTTATCTCTAGAACACTAGAGACAGTACTGTGCAGGACAGGGGACCTGCTGGACATAGCAAGGTATTTAATACAGGAGGTATTAGACAAGCTGCCTACTATCATGTAATTGCAGCTGGGACAGGTACCACAGGTTTGCTTCCACCATTTCCAGGCACAAATAATAAATAAAAATAAAAAAGGTGTGGGAGATGTCAGCATACATCAGCATGACATTATGCCTAGCATAGGTGTCATGGCTTGTTCCCAGACCTTGGATTTCAAGCAGCTTTGTTACTCTGGTGATGTCAGTCTCCAAACTTAATGAGGGTAGTTTACAAGATGAGATTAGCTCTGACCCCCTGGTGATGTCAGTCTCCGGGCCTGATGAGATTGGTCTGCAGCCCCTCCTTGCTAAATCAAGTGTTAGCAGACCTCAAAGAGAGGTGCTGGAAACAATAGCAGACCTCAAAGGGAGGTGCTGGAGAAAACTCACTATATAAAGGACAGAAATACTTCCTCTTTCTCTCTCTCTCTCTCTCTTCATCGGACATGAAGGACAGGAGGCTCTGACAATCACTTCTCTTCACCCCTCCCACCCTCTCTCTCTCTCTGATCGCTCTCACACACACATGCACACACATAGAATCTTTCTTATACTCTATTCTCTCTCACACTTCACATATGCACACACACACATAGATTCATTGATGCACACTGAAGCAGCTCTGTAACAACCACTATATAACTCTGTTCTGTACCTATGTAATAAGCCTATTTCAATATTAAACTCTTTTTCCAAGCCACACCAGTTTTGGTTGTCTTATTTGTGCTGCTTACCCTACTGTCTCTGTGAAATGAACCCAGGACCAAACGGAGCGTAGCCAAAATTGGAGAGCAGCGGCGAAAGATTACATTTTTCAGAAGATTACACTGAGGGGCAGAGAAGGCCTGGAATTGCAGAATGCTATCAAAGCCCTCTTTCTTCCTCGGGAAGAAGGGCTTTTTCCCTGGGGTTTTCTTTTGGGGTTGCAATGAGGTCTTCTTTGAGAGTCTGGTTCTCGTGACATATTCAGTCTCTATCTCTGCTGCTTTATCCTCCATGGGCTTCCCAATTAAGTTTTCAGTTATGCAGAGGACATCGATTAGTTTGTCCTGTACCCATTGCTCCAGGTCGGATGACTTAAACTGTGCTTGGTGTCATGCCCCGATTCTGGCAGCGGCCACCCTGGCCGATGACTCAAAGCCATCATAGGCTGCTCAGGACAGAAACTGAGCATTCTTTTACTGTTGAAGTTAGAGTCTTGAACTTCTGCAGGGGTTTACCCTTGAGGCCTGCCGAGAATCCCCCAAGCTCATTCGACAGTTCCTTCAGGTACATGTTGTTGTAAAGTTGGTAGGACTGGATTTGGCATGCTAGCATTAAGAGTCGAGGGTTCGGGCCTCCCTGCCGAATGGCACTGATGAATGGGTCTTTTGGCCACTGAGCCTATGCATGACTGACTCTACGACCATGGAGTTGTGGAGAAGCTGGGTCTTTTGGAACTCCGGGCTTCGGCGTATTTGGTACATGGCTTCAAGGCACATGCTTACAATTGGTACCAACACCGGTGTTTCCCACATGCGTAAGAGGAGACGTCACGGATTGGGGAGCACCAGTACCATAAAGGTTTCCTTCGGGGGTACCTCATATTAGAGGATCTCCAATTCCTCGGTCCGCAGGACCTCCTCAGCTTTGGTCTCGATAGCAAGAGCCTTGGCCATATCCCTCACAAAAATTGAGGAATGCCACACCCTCAAGCGGGGAACAGCATCAGGTCGCCGGGGAAGATGGGTCCAAGGGAACATCATGGTGGCACCTTGTGTCCGGGGATTCTTCGTCCACGGTCTCCAATTCGGAGTCAAAGTCAGAGTACAACTCTGATACTGCACGATCGCCTCAGTTGAGGACCACTCTCTGCAGTGCATGACCTCTGGAGGATCATCGGTCCGAGCCGTGGGCACTCGCTGGGGAGGATGGGTGTCCCAAGGAATGGGACCAGGACCTCGACTGGGATATGGGGCTCTCTCGAGGCCGGTAGTGCTTGAGGACCGGTTCAATGTCTGGGGAAGCCCTTGATGTCGAGGGTCCCATCATCGAAGCGGATGAACCGATGAGCCAGACATGAATGCCCACTGCATGGCCACTAGGGCAAATATACTTCTTTCTAGGGCTCCATTCTGATCTCCATGCCAGTTGGTTCCAAAGCCTTCGATGTGGGCACTGAGGACCTCGGGCCTGGCATCGGAACCATGGAGGGGGGAGTCCTCAATGAGGGGCATCTTGGTGGGCCACTCCTGCCCCGACTCCTTAGACTCACGCCTGGAACTGTAGGACCTGGGATGGGATTTCATCTTCTTCCCAGATCCGTCCTCCGAGGCGATCTTTGAGGATTTTTTCTTCTTGTGCTCCACTTCCGGGGACTTCCGCTTGGAAGAACCGCAGCCACGGGACTCTGAAGAAGCTCTGGCTTTGTGGGGCACCGAGGTATCAGAGGGGGCCCTGAAGCGTGGTGTCACTAGAAACTCTGGGGCGGAGTCAGACTTCTGGAAGAACCTCTCCTGTTTCTGATGGCAGTTATTTAAGGCCTTTGGGGATCATGGTTCTGCAGAGCTCACAATCGGAGTTGTTATGCTCCGGGCCAAGGCATCGAAGGCAGCAGTCATGTGGGTCAGTGAGTGACATAGTTTTGCCACACCAGTCAAACTTTTTGAAGCCAATGGCAGCCATCAGAAAAAGGGGGTCCCGCTTCCCAGTGGGGATCCAAGGCCTTCGGCTTAAAAAGGGCGGCATGAACACCAGTCGAGGGAACCTCAATGGAAAACTAAGGAAAAATAAACAAACAGACCCAAGAAGCTAAGCCAAGTCGAGTTGGCTTGGGAGCGGGAAGGAATTGGTACGCAAACTGGACAAAACTTGAGAATAAAATCAGACTTTTTCTGGGGAAATTGGACAGTGTCCAAAGGGCTCCATGGAAAAAAGGAGACTAAGGCAAGATGGTACCACTGGGCGGGAAGCGGACCATGCATGTGTGGTGCATATTCTAAAGGCTTTCTCTGAAAGCTGGGGAGATGCTTCCGCACGGGCTTCATCTGTGCCGACATCACACATATGTGAGGACTGACCTTTCTGCTTGTTCCTGGAGAAACTCTCCACTCCTCCCCGTCTCCTCAGCTCACAATCTTGGGGTTGTCTCTGACTCCTCTCTCTCCTTTTCCACAACATCCAACTGATAGCTAAAACCTGCTGTTTTCTACAACATCAACAAAATTTGCCCATTCCTTTCTAACACACTACTAAGACACTTATCCACTCCTTAGTTACTTCCCTTCTAGACTATTGTAACCTACTCCTTGCTGGTCTCCCTCTGAATCATCTCTCTCCCCTTCAATCTGTTCAACATTCTGCTGCAAAGCTAATTTTCCGCCAGCCTCGTCATGCTTATATTACCCCTCTTCTCAAGTCACTTCATTGACTCCCTATCCATTTCTGCATCCAGATCAAACGTCTCCTACTGACCTATAAGTGCATTCACTCTGCAGCTCCTCATTACCTTTCCTCTCTTATCTCTCCCTACACCCCTCCTCCTGAACTCTGCTCTTCTGGCACATTGCTTCTAACTGTGCCCTTCTCTACCACTGCTAACTCCATTCAACTTGCTGCTCCTTATACCTGGAACAAACTAACTGAGTCTCTATGCCTTCTCTGACCCTTTTCAAATCCAGGCTGAAAACTCACCTCTTCACTGCCGCTTTCGGATCTTGACTCAACTGATCTCCTTTGCGTTTCTTTACCATTTCTCCTAGGTGTGTTCCATGTCTACAACTACTGTGTTGTCCGACTTGACTAGATTGTAAGCTCCGATGAGCAGGGTTTGCTTTTCTCTGATCAGAGTTTGCTTTTCTCTGATCAGAGAAGGGCTGTACTTTTACAGAGCTCTGCTAGTGAGTGGATATTTGCCTCCTGGGACATCTTACTGTGAGTTTTAGCTGTTTATTTAATTATTTACTGTTTGTCTAACTGTTTGTTTAATTATTTATTGTTTGTCTTAGTGGTGTGCTAGTTCAGCCTTCTCAGCTGTACTTACCTTGCCTCTCTCAACTAACTGGGCTTTGTGTGGTAGCCATTTTGAATTAAATCTCTCTCCCCAGAACCTGCTGTTTGTTAAGCTTTTTTCCTGTCCTTGCCTGCCTGAGTGAATCCTCCCCCTCCCCCGAGGTATTGTGTAGCCTTCTTCCTGTTTTCTCCACGTGTGCATAGTCTGTTTTAGTTTGCTTTTCTCTGATCAGAGAAGGGCTGTACTTTTACAGAGCTCTGCTAGTGAGTGGATATTTGCCTCCTGGGACATCTTACTGTGAGTTTTAGCTGTTTATTTAATTATTTACTGTTTGTCTAACTGTTTGTTTAATTATTTATTGTTTGTCTTAGTGGTGTGCTAGTTCAGCCTTCTCAGCTGTACTTACCTTGCCTCTCTCAACTAACTGGGCTTTGTGTGGTACCCCCATCCCCCTGATGAGGGTTCAGGACAGGGTTCCTTGTAACTGCCCTCTTTAATAGGACTTATCTCCCTCCCTCCCTCCCCAACACCCACCCACCCCTGGGGTAATTGTAGTTTTATAGGTACTTGCACATCTTAGAGGAAAGGGGCTGCTCTCAGGTGCAGCTCTTAATCCAAATCAGTCATACACAGAGGACCTGAGATTAATTGAGCTTCAGGTACACAGGGTGTATTAGGGGTATTAGATACACTTTTATTAGTATAAGCATCTACACCAATCTTTATTATATACCGAATTTAAAAGACCTAAACACAAGCTTTAAACTAAGATGCAGACAGAGGTCCAGCAACGAGATGGGGGTTCTCCGGTCTTTTGCATTAAGTGTCACATGTATGATTTTCTCCCAGTTGGTGAGAGGTCCTACATATGCACTAAGTGCAGGGAGCTCTTTGCTCTCAGGGAACGAGTCCGTTCTCTAGAGGCTAGAGTAGCAGACCTGGAAGACATAAGAAAGACAGAGAAGTACATGGACGAGACCTACAGGGATATAGTCCTGAAGTCCCACCTCCAGTCTGGCAGCATCCCTGTTGCCATGGAGGAGAGAGGTCACGTGACAGGAGAGCATCACCCTGGTGTGGCAGGAAGTGATCCTGTAACTAGGACCTGTCCTCCAGGTGATGTAAAACCCTCTCGCACCGAGGACGTTTCTCCAGGGCCATGTCCCCATGAGGGGAGGGTCAGGACAGCTGTTATAGTTGGTAATTCAATCATTAGGAATGTAGATAGCTGGGTGGCTGGTGGACGTGAGGATCGCCTGGTAACATGCCTGCCTGGTGCGAAGGTAGCAGATCTCATGCACCGCCTAGATAGGATCATAGATAGTGCTGGGGGGGAGTCTGCTGTCTTGGTACATGTTGGTACCAATGACATAGGAAAATGTGGTAGGGATGTTCTGGAGGCTAAATTTAAGCTTTTAGGTAGGAAGTTGAAATCCAGAACTTCCAGGATAGCGTTCTCCGAAATGCTTCCTGTTCCACGTGCAGGACCCAAAAGACAGGCAGAGCTCCGGAGTCTCAATGCGTGGATGAGACAATGGTGCAAGGATGAGGGTTTTGGATTTGTTAGGAACTGGGAAACATTCTGGGGAAAGGGGGGGCTCTTCCGAAGGGATGGGCTTCACCTTAATCAGGATGGGACCAGACTGCTGGCATTAACCTTTAAAAAAGAGATAGAGAAGCTTTTAAACTAGAAAATAGGGGAAAGCCGACAGTCACCCAGGAGCGCATGGTTCGGACAAAGGTATCCTTGAAGGATACTACCAAAAGCAGTGAGGTTCCAAAAGGGAGTATAGTAGCCCAAATGCCCTTGAGTAAGGAGCAGACAGAGCATAAAGATTCCCAATTACCCATGCCTACCAATAGCCAGATTAATATTAATAAAATACAGTCTCTAAAATGCTTGTATGCCAATGCTAGAAGTCTAAACAATAAGATGGGAGAATTAGAATATATAGCACTAAATGAGAGGTTAGATATGATTGCACTCTCAGAGACATGGTGGAAGGAGGATAACCAGTGGGACACTGTGATACCTGGATACAAACTATATCGTAATGATAGAGCTGAACAAATTGGTGGAGGGGTTGCGCTCTATGTTAGAGAGGGCATTGAGTCAGAAAGGATTAAAGTTTTGCAGGGAACAAAATTTGCTGTAGAATCTCTATGGATTGAAATTCCATTTATGAAGGGGAAGGTGATGGCAGTGGGAGTATACTATCGACCACCTGGCCAGAATGAACAAATGGATGATGAAATGCTCAAAGAAATCAAGGAAGCTAACAAAAGCCACAACAGAGTAGTAATAATGGGTGATTTCAATTACCCCGGTATCGACTGGGACAGTGTCACAGCAGGACAAGCTAAAGAGATAAAGTTTCTAGATGAAATAAATGATTGCTTCTTGGAGCAGCTGATTCATGAACCAACCAGAGGGGAAGCCATACTGGACCTAGTCCTTAGTGGAACGCCAGATCTGGTGCAAGAAATAAGGGTGTTGGAACCACTTGGCAATAGTGATCATAGTATGATCATGTTTGATTTAATCAGTGGAGGACAGATAGTAAAGGAATCCACAGTACTACCTTTTAACTTTCAAAAGGGAGACTATGATAGAATGAGGAATATAGTTCGGAAAAAACTAAAAGGAGCGGTTCCAAAGGTTAAAGACTTACAGCAAGCTTGGGTGTTATTTAAAAATACTATCCTCGAAGCCCAGACCAGCTGTATTCCACGCATTAAGAAAAGTGGAAGAAAGTCCAAAAAACTGCCAGCATGGTTTAAAGGTGAGGTCAGAGAGGCTGTTGCTGCCAAAAGAGCAACCTTCAGGAAATGGAAAAAAGAGCCAAATGATGAAAACTGGAAACAGCACAAGCACTGGCAAGTTAAATGCAAAGCATTGATAAGGCAGGCAAAGCGGGAATTTGAGAAGAAACTTGCTACAGAAGCAAAAACACGAAATAAAGACTTTTTCAAGTACATTCGTAGCAAAAGGCCTGTGAGAGAGTCAATTGGACCGTTAGATGATAGAGGGGTAAAAGGGGCAGTAAGAGGAGACAAGGCTATAGCAGAGAGACTGAATGAATTCTTTGCTTCGGTCTTTACTGAGGAAGATGTAGGGATGTTACCCAAGACTGAAGTGGTATTTAAAGGTGATACTGCAGAGGAATTGAGAGAAATATCGCTACACCGGGAAGATATATTACAACTATTTGATAAACTGAATAGTAGCAAATCACCTGGACCGGATGGTATACATCCCAGAGTGTTGAAAGAACTGAAATATGAGATTGCAGACCTGCTATTGGTAATCTGTGAACTTTCATTAAAATCATCTGTAATACCTGAAGATTGGAGGGTCGCCAACGTAACACCAATTTTTAAAAAGGGTTCCAGGGGTGACCCGGGAAATTACAGACCGGTGAGCCTGACGTCAGTACCAGGGAAAATGGTAGAAACCATCATGAAGAACAAAATTACACAGCATGTAGATAGTCATGGCCTAATGGGAGACAGCCAACATGGCTTTAGACAAGGAAGATCTTGTCTTACTAATCTGATCTGTTTTTTTGAAGGTGTGCATAAACAGGTAGACAAAGGTGAGTCGGTTGATATAGTGTATCTGGACTTTCAGAAAGCTTTTGATAAGGTCCCCCATCAGAGACTTTTGGCAAAGCTAAAAAGTCATGGGATAGGAGGCAGTGTACTATTGTGGATCGGGAACTGGTTAAAAGATAGAAAGCAGAGGGTAGGGCTAAATGGCCAATATTCCCAATGGAAAAAGGTGAATAGTGGAGTACCCCAGGGATCTGTACTGGGTCCGCTACTTTTTGACATATTCATAAATGACCTGGAAAAGGGAATAACTAGTGAGGTTATCAAATTTGCAGATGACACAAAACTGTTTAAAGTTGTTAAAACCCAAGAGGATTGTGGAAAACTGCAGGAGGATCTGGATAAATTGGAAGACTGGGCATCCAAATGGCAGATGAAATTTAATGTGGACAAGTGCAAAGTTATGCACCTAGGAAAGAACAACCCACACTATAGTTACACGATGCAAGGCTCCACATTAGAAACCACCACCCAGGAAAAAGATTTAGGAGTCATCGTGGATAACATGTTAAAACCCTCCGCCCAGTGTGCAGCGGCGGCCAAGAAAGCAAATAGAATGCTAGGTATCATAAGGAAAGGGATGGAGAATAAAACAAAGGATATTATAATGCCTCTGTATCGCTCCATGGTACGACCGCACCTTGAATATTGTGTGCAATTCTGTTCACCGTATCTTAAAAAGGACAGAGTTATTAGAAAAAGTACAGAGAAGAGCCACCAAATTGGTGAAGGGGATGGAAGGCTACTCCTATGAAGAGAGGCTAAAAAGGTTAGGGCTCTTTATCCTGGAAAGAGACGGCTGAGGGGAGATATGATAGAGGTGTATAAATTAATGAATGGAGTGGAACGGATAAACGTGGATCAATTGTTTACGCTATCAGAATATAGAAGGACTAGGGGACATGTAATGAAGCTACAGGGTAAACTATTTAAGACAAATAAGAGAAAATATTTCTTCACTCAACGTGTAATCAAACTCTGGAATCTGTTACCGGAGGATGTAGTAAGGGCTGCTAGTATAGCTGGGTTTAAAAAAGGTTTGGACAAGTTCCTGGAGGAAAGGTCCATAAACCACTATTAAAAAGGGACCCAGGATATCAATGCTTGACCTAGTACAAGCACTGCAGAACCTGTGTCTTTTGGGAAAACTGCTAGGTACATATGACCTAGATTGGCCACTGTTGGAAACAGGATACTGGGCTTGATGGACCTCGGTCTGACCCAGTATGGCATTTCTTATGTTCTTATGACCATCTTTACATGTGTCTGTGCAGCGTTGCATACATCTTGTAGTGCTATAGAAATGTTCAGTAGTAGTAGTAAACTTGGGGCAATTTACCACAAACCTGAGTAGTTCCAGCAGCTGAATGGTCAACCGTGTTGATTCTTGAACTCCTTCTGGAGTGGGATTCTTGATCAGCCAATCATCCAAATAGGGGAAGACAAACTCCCAGCATCCACAGGTAAGCAGCTGCTACCGCTAAGCATTTTGTGAACATACAAGGCATGAGGATAGACCAAAAGGGGAAACAAATCAGTGCTGGAAGTGTTGTTCCCCCAGGATGAATCTGAGATATCTCCTGTGAGCGAGATGTATCTGTATGTGGTTGTACGCATCCTTCAGATCCAGGGAGCATAGTCAATCTCCTTTATGAAGGTAAGGAAGCAGAGTGCCTTGAGAAATCATTCTGAACTCTTCTCTTACCAAGTACAGGTTCATATCTCTTAGGTCTAGGATGGGACGGTATCCACCCATTTTCTTGGGGATCAGGAAGTACCTGAAATAAAACCCCCGACCTCTTTGCTCTGGTGGCACAAGCTCAATCGCAAGATCTGAGAAGAGAGCGATGATTTCTCTTTGAAGCATTTCCTGATATGGAGGGTTGAGATGATGCACCCTTGAGGGGCAATTTGGTGGTAGTTGCAAGAAATGTATTTGATAACTGCTTTCAATGATCTGTAGAACCCTCGAGTCTGAGGTCATGAGGGGCCACTTTTGTGCAAAAAGAGTAAGCCTTCCCCCAACCAGAGGGTTTTCTACTGCAGTTGTTGGAAGACTGGCTATGCTCCACAGGAACCAGTCAAAACCCCATCCCAGGTTTTGGCTGAAGAGCCGCCTGGGCCTTTTGAGGCTTCTCACATCACAGCAGCTTGCGAGGGGCCTACTTGGGCTGGGAGTTCTGGAACTCAGGAAAGTACCTACACCTGTGAGGGTAATAGATCTTTTTTTGGTTTTCACCTTGGTACCTCCTACGATAGGAGGCCTGCTCAGTTGTGCACCTGGAGAGCTTGATAAGAATAACATGCTGCTTTTCAATATGGCCAGCTTTATTTTTGACCTGTTGCCTGAAGAGATTCCCTCCGCGGCATGGAATGTCCGCCAGCTTGTTTTGCACTGACTGTTCCAGATCTGATGACTGGAGCCAAGCGAGTCTCTGGGTGCCAATATCTATGGCAGCATTTTTGGATGCTGTCTCAAAGATATCATAGGTCACTCAGACCATGAACTTTGAGCAGTCCTTGCAGCGGGCCACTAAGCAACGATACTGATCCAATTTCTCTGGAAGAAGGAACTGGGCCAGAACAGCCAAGTCGCACATGATGTTCTTCAAGAACTTGCTCATGTAGAGCTGGTAAGAGGTCACGTGGACTACAGGCATGTAACTCTGGAAAAACCTTCTCCCTAAGAGTCCAATGTCTGAGCCTCCCTCCCTGGGAGCGCTGTGGAATAAGTTTTGGTACACTTGATTCTCTTTAGGGTGGATTCGACCACCAAAGAATGGTGAAGAAGCTTAGGCTTTTCGAATCTGGGAGTCTTCTGAACTCTGTACATGGAGTCAAGCTTTCTACTAACCGGAGGTACGAGGGGGGTTCCCCCACACTCTCATCTGTATTCTCTGCAGGATGCGTTGCACAGGCACTGGCACTGCCTCCTTAGGGAGCAAGGAGTACTGCAGGATCTCTAACTTTTCTGCCCTGGGCTCATCCTCAGACTCTAAAGGAAATGGAATGACCTTGGCCATATCCCTAATAAACTCTTGGAAGGTCAAGTCTTCAGGAGGGGACTTGTGCCACTCTTGAGGTGGAGAAGGGTCTGACGGGAGCTCAGGGGACCTTCCCTCTGACAAGTTCTCCAATTCCATGTCAGTGACCCAGCCTTCTGAGTCAGACTCAGAGAGGAAATCAAAGTACTTCTGAGTTTCTGCCTCGATCTCCCTCCTGCTTCGAAGGGATCAAGAGCTCCTTCAGGAGCGATGATGCATCAATACAGTTCTAGATTTCAAGGTGCATCAGACCCCAAGATGCTAGATAGGGATAATCGGGTGGGCAGGCATCAGTGTCTGGGTCCTTCGATGCTCCAATGTTGATGCTTCTTCCGCAGGCATTGCATGTGTCTCTAGGAATGGCTGTATGGTGGCTGATGTTGAAGCCCCAGCCTGTTGTTTTCGTTAGCAGTGCTATGATGCATTCCTCGAGCGCTTGCAGAAGGTGCTTCTCCATGGCTGCTGATTCCGAAGGCTTTGGGACTCTAGCAATTTTGACTGATGTATCCAGTAGGTGTACAGAGATATTGGAAGCTGGGTCTTAGCTGTCAGTACCCCTTCTATATTTTGGAAAATGAGCTCTCCTCCCTTCGGGGCACTTTCGAGGGCACTCACTCAGACCCCCATCACTCTCGCCACCATGCCTCAATGGGCTCCGACATCGATGCACCAGTCTTCACCGGATGTCGAAGACGACGCGGCTGAATCCTTCCTCATCTTCGGATGGAGACTGATTGATGGCTGATATACTGGAGCACTATGAGTGCTCGGCTCCAATTGAGCTCGAGAGCCCCTCTGTGTCGATGCACCACCAGCATCTGATGCAGCCTTGGAAGCCATAAAGACTGATGTCATCGATGCCGAAGGATCAGACTTCTGAACCCCAAAAAGCAATTTGCTCTGCTTCTCATGACTCCTGAGTCCTCTTTTTGTCATCTGCGAACACAAATTACAAAGAGGGCTGATGATCGGGTCCCAAGACTGTGGGCACCAATTATGAGTATCTGTGACAAATATGGTCCTAGAACACTTGGAACACCTTCCTGAATCCGCTGCGGGTTTCTGGACATGCTGTCCGCAGCAAACCACTCGATGACGAGGACCGAGGCCCACCAGAGCACCGACACTGGGAGGGCCAAGGTGCTGCGGAAAGAATAAAAATACACGATCGGAGGAAGAAAAGTAAAGGAAGGAAAGAACCACAATGGCAGGCAACTAGGTCGAAAAATCCGAGGCGAAAAAAGAAGTTTACCTAACGGAGAATGTAGAGAATGTGTCTGTGGAACTCCGCGGAAAACAAGACCAATTCAAGATGGCGCCACGACAGCAGGCGGGAAGGAGGTGCACAGGTATGGTGGAGCCTCCCAAAAGTTTCCAATAGAAGCTGGGGAGTGTTCCCACACAGGGACTCCATCAAGGATGTCACCTATATTTGAGGGCTCATTCCTGCTGGTCTATGGAGAATCACCAGATCTCTAGTTGTAGTATTGTCTATGTCTATGTTTCTTCCCCTTACTGTCTTTAGTTGTAGGTAATGATCAGGGCTTTCTGAAGATGCAAGCTCCAGCATGCTTGACTGATACTTCCATAGCAGAACAAGAATGGAAGAAACAGAACTAAAAATCACAAGAGTTATACATATAAGGAGCTATGTGATATAAAAACTCATGCTCTATGCCATTTCTGGATAATTTATTTTTTAAAAAAGTGCCACAACCTGCAAAGAATGACAGTCATGCTTAACAGTCATTCCCAGAGCTATATTTTACATTAAAATTTCTATTACCTCTATTATTCTAAACTGCAACATTTTAGGAAGTTGTATGTCTTTGTGAAATCTAAAGACTGAGGTGGGGCTTACTTTTTACAGGCTTTCTTTGGATGTGTGTAGAAATTACATAAAACCATATTTTCCCCTTTTAGTAGACCACACTTCTTTCCGTGATTATTTTCAGAAATGCTATTTGCCCTCACTGATATCTTTTCAAATAGATTACATAAAAAACAAATGTGACTTTCTCTATCCTTACACCACCAAAGCAGGCAGAGCAGGTACTACCTTTTTTGCTGTCCTGTGTGAATGATTACTGTGCTGTCCCCTTCCCACCACCTCCACAGTGGATTCCAATGGAGCCCTTCAAGAGCTTCTCTTTTGTTCCAACAATAACTTTATAAGTGAACACCATTTACACATGCAGTGGGGTTACAGAAAGGCTATCAGCTGTCTACATAACATCCCTCCAATGCCAACTGCCAGATACATATGAAATACTACAAAACTCTGATATAGCAAACCTGCATGGCCAGGACTCACATAGCACAAACTCTACCTCTGAGAAAGCAAAACTACAATTATTATATTGGACTGTAGAACAGCAGGACACCTTCTATTGGGAAAACTGAACAAGTAGAACTGCTACAGATCCCTGCACAGAAAGCAACACTAGCAAAACACCACACCTCAGTCATACACTCAAAACACAGCAGCTCCTCACCTATTTACTGTACCTATAAGATATGCCATACTGGGTCAGACCAAGGTCCATCAAGCCCAGTATCCTGTTTCCAACAGTGGCCAATCTAGGTCATACGTACCTAGCAGTTTCCCCAAAAGACACAGGTTCTGCAATGCTTGTACTAGGTCAAGCATTGATATCCTGGGTCACTTCTTAACAATGGTTTATGGACCTTTCCTCCAGGAACTTGTCCAAACCTTTTTTAAAACCAGCTACACTAACAGCCTTTACTACATCCTCCGGTAACAAATTCCAGAGTTTGATTACACGTTGAGTGAAAAAATATTTTTTTTATTAGTCTTAAACAGTTTACCCTGTAGCTTCATTGAATGTCCCCTAGTCTTCCTATATTCTGATAGCGTAAACAGTCGATCTACGTTTACCCGTTCCACTCCGTTCATTAGTTTATAGACTTCTATCATATCTCCCCTCAGGCGTCTCTTTTCCAGGTTAAAGAGCCCTAACCTTTTTAGCCTTTCTTCATAGGGGTATCCTTCCATCCCCTTTACCATTTTGGTGGCTCTTCTCTGAACCTTTTCTAATAACGCTATATCCTTTTTAAGATACGGCGACCAGAATTGCACACAATATTCAAGGTACGGTCTCACCATGGAACGGTATAGAGGCATTATAATATCTTTTGTTTTATTTTCCTTATGATACCTAGCATTCTATTTGCTCTCTTGGCTGCCGCTGCACACTGGGCCGAGGGTTTTAACATGTTATCCACAATGACGCCTAAATCTTTTTCCTGGGTGGTGGTTCCTAATGTGAAACCTTGCATCGTGTAACTATAGTTTGGGTTGTTCTTCCCTAGGTGCATAACTTTGCACTTGTCCACATTAAATTTCATCTGCCATTTTGATGCCCAGTCTTCCAATTTATCAAGATCCTCTTGCAATCTTCCACAATCCTCTTGGGTTTTAACAACTTTAAATAGTTTTGTGTCATCTGCAAATTTGATAACCTCACTCGTTATTCCACTTTCCAGGTCATTTATGAATATGTCAAAAAGCAGCGGACCCAGCACAGATCCCTGGGGTACACCACTATTCACTTTTCTCCATTGGGAAAATTGGCCATTTAGCCCAACCCTCTGCTTTCTATCTGTTAACCAGTTCCTGATCCACAGTAGTACACTGCCTCCTATCCGATGACTCTTTAGTTTTGCCAAAAGTCTCTGATGAGGGACCTTGTCAAAGGCTTTCTGAAAGTCCAGATACACTATATCAACCGACTCAACTTTGTCCACCTGTTTATTCACACTTTCAAAAAAACATAACAGATTAGTAAGACAAGATCTTCCTTATCTAAAGCCATGCTGGCTGTCTCCCACTAGGCCATGATTATCTACATGCTGAGTAATTTTATTCTTTATGATGGTTTCTACCATTTTTCCCGGTACTGACGTGAGGCTCACCGGTCTGTAGTTTCCCAGATCACCCCTCGAACCCTTTTTAAAAATTGGTGTTACATTGGCGATCCGCCAATCTTCAGGTATTAGAGATGATTTTAATGATAGTTCACAGATTACTAATAGCAGGTCTGCAATCTCATATTTCAGTTCTTTCAACACCCTTGGATGTATACCATCCGGCCCAGGTGATTTGCTACTCTTCAGTTTATCTAATAGTTGTAATACATCTTCCCGATTTATCGATATTTCCTTCAATTCTTCTGCACCTTTAAATACCACTTCAGTCATGGGTAAGATCCCTACATCTTCCTCAGTAAAGACCGAAGCAAAGAATTCATTCAGTCTCTCCGCTATCGTCTTGTCGCCTCTTAGTGCCCCTTTAACTCCTCTATCATCTACTGGTCCAACTGACTCTCTCACAGGTTTTTTGCTACGAATGTACTTGAAAAAAATCTTTATTTCGCGTTTTTGCTTTCGGAGCAAGCTTCTTCTCAAATTCTCTCTTTGCCTTCTTTATCAATGCCTTGCATTTGACCTGCCAGTGCTTGTGCTATTTCCAGGTTTCATCGTTTGGCTCTTTTTTCCATTTCCTGAAAGATGCTTTCTTGGCAACCTCTCTGACCTCACCTTTAAACCATGCTGGCAGTGTTTTGGACTTCTTTCCACTTTTCTTAAAATGTGGAATATAGCTGGTCTGGGCTTCCAAGATAGTATTTTTCATCAACACCCAAGCTTGATGTAAGTCTTTAACCTTTGCAACTGCTCCTTTTAGTTTTTTCTTAACTATTTTCCGCATTTTATCACAGTCTCCCTTTCGAAAGTTAAAAGGTAGTACTGTGGATTTCCTTACTATCCCTCCTCCACTAATTAAATCAAAGGCGATCATGCTATGATCACTATTGCCAAGTGGCCCCAACACCCTTATCTCTTGCACTAGATCTGGTGTTCCACTAAGGACTAGGTCTAATATGGCTTCCCCTCTCGTCGGTTCATGGACCAGCTGCTCCAAGAAGCAGTCATTTATGTCATCTAGGAACTTTATCTCCCTAACATGTACTGCCGTGACATTGACCCAGTCGATACCGGGGTAATTGAAATCGCCCATTATTATTACCGCGCTGTAAATTTTGTTAGCTTCCTTGATTTCTTTGAGCATTTCATCATCCATTTGTTCATTCTGGCCAGGCGGTCGATAGTACACCCCCACCGCCATCGCCTTCCCCTTTTTACATGGAATTTCAATCCATAGAGATTCTACAGCAAATTTTGTTTCCTGCAAAACTTTGATCCTTTCTGACTCAATGCCCTCTCTAACATAGAGCGCAACCCCTCCACCAATTTGATCAGCTCTATCATTACGATATAGTTTGTACCCAGGTATCACAGTGTCCCACTGGTTGTCCTCCTTCCACCATGTCTCTGATATTCCAATCACATCTAACCTCTCATTTAGTGCTATATATTCTAACTCTCCCATCTTATTTTTTAGACTTCTAGCATTTGCATACAAGCATTTTAGAGACTGTATTTTATTCATATTAATTTGCCTATTGGTAGACATGGGTAATTTGGGATCTTTAAGCTCTGTCTGCTTCATACTCGAGGGCATTTCGGCTACTTTACTCTTTTTTGGTACCTCTCTGCTTTTGGTAGTATCCTTCAAGGATACATTCTTCCGAACCATCTGCTCTTGGGCGACTGTCGGCTTTCCCCTATTATCTAGTTTAAAAGCTGCTCTATCTCCTTTTTAAAGGTTAATGCCAGCAGCCTGGTTCCATCCCGGTTAAGGTGAAGCCCATCCCTTCAGAAGAGCCCCTCCTTTCCCCAGAATGTACCCCAGTTCCTAACAAATCCAAACCCCTCATCTCTGCACCATTGTCTCATCCACGCATTGAGACTCCGGAGCTCTGCCTGCCTTTTGGGTCCTGCACGTGGAACGGGAAGCATTTCGGAGAACGCTACCCTGGAAGTTCTGCATTTCAACGTCCTACCTAAAAGCCTAAATTTAGCCTCCAGAACCTCCCTACCACATTTTCCTATGTCATTGGTACTGACATGTACCAAGACAGCAGACTCCTCCCCAGCACTATCTAAGACCTTATCTAGGTGGCGCGTGAGGTCCGCTACCTTCGCACCAGGCAGGCATGTAATCACCTTGAACCTCCAAAGAAGTGTAGTTACTCACCTGTAGCAGATGTTCTCTGGGATCAGTGGGAATCAGTCCTCACATATAGGTGACGTCACCGATCAAGCTCATGCGGAAACGCTTCCCATCTTCTAAAGGAAGCTTTTGGAAGGTGCTCCACACATGCATGCTGGTCTTCCCACCCAAAGGAGCCATCTTATCTCAGTATGATGACATAGCTTAATTAAGCCAAAAAAGAAAAACAACTCCATGGGGAGGAGAGAGGGTAGCGAGGACCGATGCCTACTGATCCCGGAGAACACCCGCTACAGGTGACTAACTATGCTTTCTCCGGGACCAAGCAGGATGTTAGTCCTCAGATATGGGACTCCCTAGTTACAGGGTACCAAAAAATCCTGTAAAAAGCCACAGGGCAACCAGAAAAATGAACCGAGAACAAGCAGCATGAGCAATCATTGAGAGGTTCCAAGAGTCAGCATCCAGCAAGGACATCAACATCAGATCAACTCTACGGTAGCCTGGACAGACAGAAGGGCCAGTGGGAAGGAGTTGCTTCAATTCCGAAGGAGATGTCAGAGTACAGCTTGGCCGAAGTTGCTGTCATGCTGGGAATCTCCATCCAGACAGTAATGGGCTGTGAAGGTGTGGACTGAAGACCACATAGCAGCTCTACAGATCTCTGTGGAGACAGAACACAACTTGGCCACCAAAATGGCCATAGCATGGACATGTGGCATTCCGACGTCAGCCCAGCCTAAGCATAAGCAAAAGAGATGTAGTCTGCCACCCAAATGGATAGGGTACATTTCAACACCGCCACCCCTAGCTTATTGGGGTCACAGGAGACAAACAGCTGGGAGGAGTGGCGATGGGCTTTCATTCTCTCTAGGTAGAAAGCCGGTGCTCTCTTACAGTCCAAGATGTGCAATGAGGCCTCTGGTCTGTTGGCATGAGATCTTGGGAAGAAGGTGGGTAACACCACCATTTCAGATGAAAAGCAGGAACCTCCTTAGTTAGGAATTTCAGGCGAGTTCAGAGAACCATCCTGTTCCTATGAAACCTGGTGTATGGCGGGTGCACCACCAGCGCTTGCAATTTGCTGACTGCGTGCAGAAGTAAGTGCCACCAGAAAAATGACCTTCCAGGTAAGGAATTTGAGCAGGCAGGAGCTAAGCGGGTCAAAGGAAGGTGCAAGGAGCTGATTGAGCACCACATTAAAGGTCCCACACCACTGGGGGTGGTTTAATGGGGGAAGCAAGATAATAGGAGGCCCCGCATAAAGCAATCCATCAAGGGGTGAGCAGAGATCGGTTGGTCAGCTATGGGCTGATGATAAGCGGCTACAGCACTGAGGTGCACTCTGACTGAGTTGGACTTTAGACCAGAGTCTGATAGGTGCAGAAGATAACAAAAAACGGACTCCACAGAGCAGGAGAAGGGGTCCAGAGATTTGTTCTCACACCATATGGAGAATCTGCGCCACTTGAAGGCGAAAGCATGTCTCATCGAGGCCTTGCACAAGGCAAGAAGGATGTTCTCCCCATCCTGCGGTAAGTGGAGCTCTGTGAATACTAGCTGCTCAGCAGCCAAGCCATTAGCGCTAGGGACAACAGGTTGGGATAATGCCAAGTCCCATCCTCCTGCGAGATCAGGTCCAGGTTACAGTCCAGTTTGAGTGGTTGCCGTTGAGACAATTGGAGAAGGAATGGGCCAGTGTGGCACAATGAGGATCATGGTAGCACCATCCGCCTGCTACTTGACAAGGGTCTTGGCTACCAGAGGAGTTGGTGGGTAGGCATAGAGAAGACTCTCGCGTCAATCCAGGACAAAAGTACTGGGAGTCGAGCAATTCTGGCAGAGCACTCGAGCAAAACAGCAGGAGCTGGGTGGTGCGGGAAATGGTAAAGAAGTCTATGGATGGCGTGCACCACAACTGGAAGATGCAGTTGGCAACCTGCCTGTTCAGAGTATACTCATGTAGCTGAAGGACCCTGCTGAAGTGATTCGCTAGCTCCCCTGGTAGGTATACCGCTCTGAGAACTACCATGCGAGATTGTAAACTTCCAGAGGCAGACTGCCTCGCAGAAGAAGAGCTACGAACCTGTACTGCCCTGTTTGCTGAGGTAGAACACAGCCACCTGGTTGTTCATTTGTATGAGGACAACCTGGAGGGAGAGCTATTGCTGAAACACTCAGAGCATTGGCAATGGCCCAAAGCTCTGGGAAGTTGATCTGATGATGGCTTTCTCCCACAGTCCAGAGGCCCTATGTAGACAGACCATTCAGATGTGCCCCTCAGCCAAGTTTGGAGGCATCAATCATTAGGACTTGCTGGTGCGTCAGGAACTGGAAGAGAAGCCCCACAAGCAGGTGAGTGGGGTGCTGCCACCAGGAAAGGGATTCTTGGAGTGGCAGAGTCACTGTGACCCTGTCTGAAAGATGTCCCATCGCCTGAAACCATTGTACAGAGTCCATTACATTTATTTATTTATTGTAAAATTTTATACCGCATTTTTCCGGTGGATCAAAAGCGATTTACATTGAACAACAATTTGAATATTACAGAACAAGTAAATATTCAATTACATAGAACGATGTCTTCTTAACTATATACAGTTACATGGAACATTTTCTTCTTAACTATTTACAATAACATGTAGCATGATAGAGAGTGCTTGGTATGTCTCTTTGAGCATCTCTATATTGAACTATTTACAATATAGAGATGCTAAAAGAGACATATCAAGACATGCAGAACTATTTTCTGCATTTTGTTTGTTTGTGTTGGTATGACATAGGCATGTTTTAGTTTTTAAATTTCCTTTATGATTTAGTGTGTGGTAGGGTGGTGAGCTGGATGGAGTTAATGTGTGTGTGTTGGGGGGGGGGGTATTTGAGCAGTCGTTTTTAATTTGGGTTCCAAAGTGAGGGTAAATAGGTGGGTATTTAGTTGTTTTTGGAACATTTTGAAATCTTTTATCTCTCTTATGTGGTCTGGGAGCACATTCCAGAGGTTGGGGGCATTGTGGGAGAATGCTTTATTGTTGTTTAATGCATCTGAAGTTGGGCTGAGGGGGTAACATGGACTGTGGAGGTCATGTGGCCCAGGAGGTGCAGCATCTGCCAACTGGACAACTCTGGACGTCCCTCACCAAGGAGATTAGGCGATAGGCCCTGCCTGCCAGAAGGAATAATCCAGCCAGTATGGTATCGAGGAGAGCCCTAATGAACTTGAGGCGTTGAGAGGTTTGCAAGTGGGATTTTGGGTAGTTGATGACAAAGCCCAGCTGTTCCAGCACCTCAATGGTGCACTGTATGGACTGCCAGATCTCGTCTGGCATCCCGCCCCTGTCCAACCAGTTGTCCAGGTAAGGGAAGATTCCCAGGATCTGGAGGAAGGCAGCAACAACTGCTAGACATTTGGTGAAGACCCTTGGGGTGGAAACAAGGCTGAAGGGCAGAACTCTGTAATGATAGTGCCATCCATTGAGCATAAAGCGGAGGTACTGAAGGTGCAGGGGGTGGATGAAGATGTGCACATAGGTGTCTTTGAGATCCAAGGAGCACAGCCAATCTTTCCGTTGAAGGTAGGGCAGCAATGTTCCAAAGAATACCAACTTCAACTTCTCCTTCACTAGGAAGCAACTGAAATTGCGGAGATCCAGGATGGGTCGGAATCTGCCTGTTTTTTTGTGGACCAGGAAGTAGCAGGAGTAAAAACCCTGTCCTGTTTTGGATTGGAACAGGTTTCACTGCCTGTTTTGCCAGGAGGGTCTGGACCTCCTGTTGGAGTAGTTCGTGTTGGTGATGCCCAAGGGTACTCCCCCGGAAAGAAAGTGGGGGGAATCTGCTCGAAGCCGAGCAGGTAGTCCTTGTGGACCACCTGCAGTGCCCATGCATCAGTTGTTATGCTGGGCCATGCTTATCAGTCCAGGACGGTTTACAATCAATAAACACAATGGCCATAGGCCGGGGAAAAGAAAAGAACTCCATTAAATGACAGGAAAGAGAAAGGGAAAGGTAGAACAAACAGAGAGGAGAAAAGGTACCTTGAAGGGTCTGGAGGACAGAGATTAGATAATGGTTGATTGCAAATCAAACGCGGTTTGAAAAAGATGAGTTTTTAGAAGGGTTTTGAAAAGTGTATCAACCATCCTCCCACCTCTGGCAGAACTGAGGCTGGGAGGGGAAGACAAGCCATGGTCCGAAGCCAGGAGTCAAAAACCCCTGCCTGGCAGGGACAACAGTGCTGGTTGAGGCTTTGAGGCTTTTGGCTTGTGCTGCTGCCCCTGATTTTGACCCTTAGCCTGCTGCCCCTGTTGGGACAGCTGGTACGAATAATATGGGGTCTATGTACCATAGGTCTTTTTCTTCTTAGGGTAAAAGGACTTCTTCCATGAAGTCTTTCTTCTGGAAGGATCAGCAGTCTCTCTCGAAAGCCTGTTCATGATGAGTTGCTCCGTTTCAAACTCTGTGGCCTTCTCCGCCATGGGATTTTTGAAGAGGTTCTCTCCCCAGCATGGGACATTGGCCAACTTGTCCCGAACCCACTGTTCTAAGTCCAAGGACTGTAGCCATACCAAGCAGCAGCCACCGATGCCCACCGCAGTCACCCTGGCCATAGACTCGAACCAGCTGTAATCTGTCCAGGTGATGTACTTGGAGCATTCTTTCGTTTTGCTCACCAGGCTCTGGAAGCGCTCAAAGTGCTCTCCTGATAGACCAGCTGAGAACCTGGCAAGATCCCTCGCCAGGTCAAGCTGGAACACTCCCATGTATAACTGGTATGCTTGGATCCAAGCACCAATCGCAAAAAAATACTTTGTCCAGTGATAAACAACAATCAAACCTAAAAAATCACCAAACTGTCCCTAAGAACCAATTTCTATTACTTTTTGTCAGAGTGTATCGAGGGAGGCTAGGCATTGAAAACCAGCCACACCAGACGATGCATTCTCTTTTAATCAAACAAATTTTTTCTCTCTTTCAAACAAATTTTTCGGGAACACTTGTGCAAAACAATACAACCACTTAACTTTCAATGTCCCCCAAGAAGCTGGATTAAACAATTCCTGTTGCGGCATCAAAATGTAGACCACAACGTTCACGTTTCGGGATTCCCATTCCTGTTTCAAGTGCTGTTTCCATCCAATGCTTAGAATCACCATTAAACGCCAAGATGTAATCATCCGAGGTTTTCAAAGGGTACGGTATTTTCAATTGGCTAATCAAGCTGCCCCTCATACAGGAACCACCAATCAGACGATGGGAAACCCCACATTAACAGGGGACTCCCACCTTGTCACAGATGACATCACAGCAAAGTATGCCATTCAACTTCTTTGTTCAACCCTAAGGGATGGACTGTGTTTAACCTGAAAATCCATTTTTGTTCCAGTTTCTGTAGTTGTGCTACACGATCACCTCCCCTAAGGTTTGGTGGAACATAATCAAGCATTGACCATTTGAGATCACAAAACTCACGCTTTATTTCCATGCAATGCTCAACTACCGGAGCGGAAACCACTCGTTGGCGAATACGTGAAGCGTGTTAATTTAGTCGAGTTCTTATCATTCTTGAGGTTCTGCCAATATATATTAGCAAGCATGGACATTGCAAAATGTATACTACATAAGTGGAACTGCAGTTTGTCAGCCATTTGCGTTGAACAGTATGACCTGTATTTGGGTGTATCCACGTTTTACCCATCAACGTTGTTCCACAATGTAAACATGAGTTGCATGGAAAATGACCCCGGTTATCCAGGACTGGAGAAGGTGGTCTATCTATAGGTGCTGCAGAATGAACCAGATAATCCTCGAGAAAAGGCAATCATAAGTGATTTCTGAAAACAGGGATGTAATCCAAGAATGTGCCAATGTTTTTTAAGAATAGAGACCACATCCATACTGAAATTCATGTAGGGAAGAACACCCACAAAGGCTTCAAGATTCAATCGTGAGTGGTTATTAGACAATACTTCGATCGATGATTCATCAATCAAGAATCTTGAAGCCTTGAAAGTTTGGAGGGCCGCTCCCGGCTCTCACCTTTGGAGTCACACCAAGGGTGCCGATGCTAATGCCCATGGCCCTTTATCCTGAGCTTGGCATCGCCCTTCAATGCTGACAAGGTTAAAATCTGGTCCTTCTGGGGGGTGCTCCTTATAAAAGGAGAGAAGCCATTCCAGTGGCCCACGACCCCTCGGATCTGAATGGGCCCAGCCTCGGTGGAGACCTTCAAGGGCAGCAATGCTGAGGTCGATGCTGATACCTCCGAAATGAATAGCGATGTCCGCTGCCTTTCCTGGTTCTTAAGACCCTTGTGCGTCATCTGCAAGCAGAGAGTGCAGTCTGAGGGCTTATGGTCTGGCCTGAAGCATTGAAGGCACCAGCTGCAGTGGTCCGTGATGGATATGATCCAGCCACACCAAGTCCACTTCTTGAAACCACTGGCCAACTTTGACATGGCAGGGAAGACAGCTTCTACCAAGTCTAAGGACTCCAACATCCTCACCAACCAGGGGAGCGGCAAGAGGAGAATCCCATGCGCTGAGGTGAAAAGGAAAAAACTCATAGAAAAAAGCTGTGCCGAGGCAACGATGTTCCTGGAGACAGCAGGAAGATGCTGTACACCACACGATACCGAAAAATGAAAATAACTAACAAAAAAAAGAATCTAAATTCCAGGACACACACGTCTGGAGGACTCTGTGGATAAACGAAGACTGAGGTAAAATGGCTCCTTTGGGCGGGAAGACCAGCATGCATGCATGGAGCACCTTCCAAAAGCTTCCTTTGGAAGCTGGAAAGCGTTCCTATGCAGGCTCCATCGGTGACATCACCCATATGTGAGGACTGACTTACTGCTTTGGTCCCGGAGAAAGGCGTGAGTTAAATCCAATTTCCAATTCCCCCTCCCCAAATACAGAGCAAGGGACCACAAATTAGAAACAGAAATAGGCAAACAAAATTTTAACTGAAAACCCCAAAATGTCAGATTCTGCATGCAGTGTAACACTGAAAAAATAGAAACAGAAATGCATTTCCTCTTGTATTAAACAAACTACAAAGACATCAGAGATGCACATTTCCTAGAGCTGACATATTCTAATTAATTCAAAATAAAAACGTTTTTCTACCTTTGTTGTCTGAACATTTTATTTTTTCAGTCGTGCGGATCCTAGTCTCTGTTATTTGCTTTCTTCTTCCTTTTTTTCTCCTAGCTTTTTTCAGGGTGTGTTACCTACTTGCCATTTCTCCTCTCTCCCAGTTTTTGTCCATTCCTCCCTTATCAATGTCACAGACAGATGTCTTTTCCTTTCATTTCTTTCTTTTTTCTGCTGATTCATTCAAATTCTTCCACCCTCTCACCCTCCAGTCCTTAACTTCCCTCTTTTTACCTATCAATTTTCCATCTCCTTCCCATATCCTCCACTCTTACCCTCTTCCCTAGCCCTCCCCCCACAATTCTGTCTCAGTTCTTTTCCATCCTCTCCTCCTCCTCTCACTTCTACCCTCTGCCATCATCAAAGCCATCATCCACTTTTCTTTGCCTCTCACCAGCCCCATTCCCTTCCCTGTCAGTCATTATCTCCAGTCCCTTTCTT